>CM071600.1:36262711-37689378 GCA_036435485.1 Saposhnikovia divaricata
GCGAAACAAGGTATAATTGGTTGGTTGGTCGGTTGGTTAACACCTTCCCAAAAAGTTTGCTAACACCTTCCAAAAATAAAAAAATAAATTAATATATATATAAATCTATACTATACTATTATAAGCGAAACAGGGTATAATTGGTTGGTTGGTCGGTTGGTTAACACTTTCCCAAAAAGTTTGCTAACACCTTCCAAAAATGAAAAAATAAATTAAAATATATATAAAATTTTATTTTACAAAAAATAAACCATATATTTAACTTAATAACAAACTCTTTTATTTACACTCCAATAAATATTCAATTACAAACTCTTTTAATTATATTTGGGTTAAATCTATACTATACTATTATAAGCGAAACAGGGTATAATTGGTTGGTTGGTTGGTTAACACCTTCCCAAAAAGTTTGGTAACACCTTCCAAAAATGAAAAAATAAATTAAAATATATATAAAATTTTATTTTACAAAAAATAAACTATATATTTAACTTAATAACAAACTCTTTTATTTACACTCCAATAAATATTCAATTACAAACTCTTCTAGTTATATTTGGGTTAAAATTCTTCACCGACACCCAACTTTTGTACTATTTCAATTAATTGGAAACTAAATATTTTCAAAATCAATTTAAATAATTTTAATATCACATATTTATTAACAAATTTACAACAAATTATAAATCAACAAAGTGAAAACAACCTAAAACTATATAATAAACAATAAAATTTCACACAATTACAAATTAATATTAAATTCTATTTTAAACAAATATTACATTATTGATTATTATAGAATCGTAATCTATACTATACTATTATAAGCGAAACAGGGTATAATTGGTCTGTTGGTCGGTGGTTAACAGCTTCCCAAAAAATTTGTTAACACCTTCCAAAAATGAAAAAATAAATTAAAATATATATAAAATTTTAATTTACAAAAAATAAACCACATATTTAACTTAATGACAAACTCTTTTATTTATACTCCAATAAATATTCAATTACAAACTCTTTTAGTTATATTTGGGTTAAAATTCTTCACCTACACCTAACTTTTGTACTCTTTCAATTACTTGGAAACTAAATATTTTCAAAATCAATTTAAATAATTTTAATATCAGATATTTATTAACAAATTTACAACAAATTATAAATCAACAAAGTGAAAACAAACTAAAACTATATAATAAACAATATAAATTTTACACAATTACAAATTAATATTAAATTCTATTTTAAACAAATATTACATTATGGATTAATATAGAATCGTAATTTGAATATGATAATATCAACAAAAATTTGAATGCAGGTATGTAAGATACTTCCATTTATATTTATATTAATATGACAAAATATAATCACAATTTAAATAATTTTAATATCACATATTTATTAACAAATTTACAACAAATTATAAATCAACAAAGTGAAAACAAACTAAAATTATATAATAAACAATAAAAATTTCACACAATTACAAATTAATATTAAATTATATTTTAAACAAATATTACATTATGGATTATTATGGAATCGTAATTTGAATATGATAATATCAACAAAAATTTGAATGCAAGTATATACAATACTTCCATTTATATTTATATTAATATGACAAAATATTATCACAATTTAAATAATTTTAATATCACATATTTATTAACAAATTTACAACAAATTATAAATCAACAAAGTGAAAACAAACTTAAACAATATAATAAACAATAAAAATTTCACACAACTACAAATTAATATTAAATTCTATTTTAAACAAATATTACATTATGGATTATTATGGAATCGTAATTTGAATATGATAATATCAACAAAAATTTGAATGCAAGTATATACGATACTTCCATTTACATTTATATTAATATGACAAAATATAATCATAATTCGAACAATATATCATATAAATAAATGATTATTATTTAATAATATACATTATGTCAATATTATATTAAATTATATATATGAGATAAATAATTATTAAAAAAATAAAAATTTATATAAATTTAAGAAAGCCGTTCATCGCACGGGTTATAGGCTAGTATATATGATATAATAATATAGATTTTTATAGAAGTACAACATTTTTAGAAGATAACCTTCTTAATTTTGCTTTTACGAGGTTATATCCTTATATAGAAATTGAGTATTAACTCTTTTTTTTTTTCCCGAAAACACGATTATGAGCTGAACAAAGACGAATTAGCTGGGAAAATTAAAAAATTCGAGAATCATAATATGATATAAGTAGATATGAAAGTAAATTCGAAACAAATGATACGATTGTTTAAAGGGGGTTGATTAAGGACAAATATTTAATATGTATATAGTAGATTTTTGATGTAAAAATAGGAATTCATTTTTACAAATTATAGAATTTTTTGGGATATAATTTGTTGAAAAAAAATCGTTTACTTGTCGATGATCATCAACCTTGTCTATACTATACTATTATAAGTGAAATAGGGTATATTTTGTTGGTAGTTTGGTACATTTTTTTGGTACACTCAATAGCAATCGTTAGATTTTGGGACAATTAATGAGAACCGTTGGATTTAATGCTAAAACAATATTTTTTATAATATATAAAATACTCTTATAGGTTCAAGATCCGAATCCCGTTAACACCATATTATTATTAAACATTTGTATCATTTTATAAATTACTCCTAGAAGTTCAAGGTTCGATTCCCCTCAACAACATATTTTAGTTAAAAATTAATATTATCAATTTTTACCATATTCTATTATATTATAAAGTACTCCAAGAATTTCAAGGTTCAATTCCCGTCAACAACATATTAAATTTAAAAAGTTATTTATCTATTTTCAATATATAAGCAAAAAACTATCATTTAGAATATTATCAAATACATATTGTTATCTTTTATTATCTTTTACAATTTATTTTCCTACTACAGCAAAACCTCGATAAATAAATGTTCGATAAATGAATAACCTCAACAAATGAATAATTTTTTTCGGTCCCGACTTGGGCAAATGGGCTTAATGAATAACCTCGCTAAATGCATTAACGAATAAAAAAAATAAGTCTATATAAGCCCTATTTAAATATAAATGAATAATCACTATATTTCGAATAATATATTTATATAAATATATGAATACATGTAATCCAATTAATACTTATCATACACATTAATAAATTATATTTTCTCGAAAAATGCTTCTAAAGTTGATTATTGTTTCCGATTAATGCATGTTTTTTTAATATTCTACAAATATACTTGTACATATTTCATGCATATTGTACAGGCATGTAAAACTAATTTAAAAAGTTAATATAATGAATGTAATTAAACATCACATAAATACTATAAACCCATGATAAATTTTAGGTACATTTGAATATAAAATGTATTAAAAAAATTATAAATATAATTGAAAATAATATCTAAGTGAATAAATATTCATTTATCAATAAATAAATAAAATATTCATTAATCATTAAATAAATAATCTCTCTAAATGAATATATATTTCTGGTTACAAGCGTATTCACTTATCGAGATTCCACTGTAATTAAAAAAAATATTCAAATTATGAATAATAAAAAAATATTAAATATTAAAACAAAAATATTTAAAATTTTGTGTATATCTCACAAGTTATAAGCTAGTACTCCCTCCGTCCCGAATTGTTTGAACCACTTTGATTTTCACGGAGATTAAAAAAATGTAGTAAAAAAGAATAAAGTTACTTGAAAATTGGATAAAGTGGTGGGACCAATCAATATTTAATAATAGATGTGAGATAGTGGAGGAAGGTAGTAGGTGTAATAGTGTAAAAAAGAGTATAAAATGGAGAATTAGTTGGTGTAATAATGAAAAGTAGTGTTCAAAAATAATAAGTATAATAGGTTCATTAGTTTTGGGATATCCTAAAAAGGAAAGTGTGTCAATCTTTTTGAGATACAGGGAGTATAAAATTACGTAAGAGTCATGGGGTGAATGGTGATAAGGTAAGCCACTATGTCCAAAAAAATGTATGGGAGAACCGAAGTATTCGTTGAATGTCACGTGGATGACTCACATTTTGTCATTTGGGCTGATGTTCACGTGAGTGATATGAATAAGATTCATATTTTTCGTACTTCTGCTGATTTATGTTTTGATAAGGGCCTTCAATGTTATTGATTAAAATAATATTTTCATCGTTTCTTTCATTGAGTTTGATATGAAAGTTAAGAAAAATTGTGTAATAATAAAAAAAAAGTAAATCTTGGACTACATCTTATACACTACTAAAACACTATTAATATTAAAAAAGTGTTCATTTTAAGAAAATTGAAAATAAAAAATTTAATTATGGAGTAATATACTAGTTCTATAATTTAGGTAGTGTTTTAGTAGTGTATAAAGGTATAGCCCAAGATTTATTCATGGAAAAAAATTAGTAAAGTGGATGGTTCAATAATATTTTATATAATAAAGTGAGTTTAGTGGAGCAAAGTAGCGTAGGTGTAGTTACTTTCTATATTATGAAATTTTACCATTTTGGGTAATTTTTGAAACGAAAAAAATTGAGTGGACATCAAAAAGAAAATAGTAAAGAAATGAGAGGAATAGAAGGAGTATAAAATAATGATTATGTATAATTTATTGAATATGTGATGTTGTATCCTAATGGAATTAGTGATTAGTTATATTTTAAAAATAGCATATTATTAATATTTCAAGTTGTTAAAAATATAACTTATTATTTTAATATGGTAATTGATGATGTGTAGTTTCATTCGAACAAATATAATGGGATTATCTAAAATTTTAGATAACAATAACGTCCATTTGAACATGATTTTTTTTACACAATCTCTATAATTTCGAGACATGTTAGACATGAGACATACTTTTACCTAAAAAATTTACAAGATGATCTAATCATTCATATTACATAATTTTGTACCTAACATTAAATTTATTCTTATTGCATAATGTTAAATAATACAAACAAATTTTATTTTTTTTGATAGTTAATACTAACAAAATTTTACAATGAATGAGAGTACGTGAATGTTTATGCTGATCAAATTAGTTTCATATATTTGATGTTATGCTTGCTTTATTATTTGCTTACTGTCTCATATGTGACTTTGGCTTTTAAAAAATTGTAAGTGAAATTTTATGTATGCATTTATTATTTGACCTTTCAAGTGATAAGTTATTATAAGTATTTTATAATGAACATATAATTTGATAGTTTATCGAAAATTATAATGATGCTTTCATTTCTGGCACACATTTTTACTTTATTAAATGCATCATGCCTTTGTAAAGTAACTCTTAGCACTTTATTAGTATTTTGTTAATTTTTATATTATTCAGATATCGCCAACCAATTTATTCAAATCAATAAAAGTTATAAGCAATGAAAGTAATTTTAAATAATAAATAATATTTTTGAAATTAGAATATAGCACATAAGAATTTTTAAAAACATTAATTATTAAAGTTTTTAAAGTTAATATTGCTGAAAGTGATATTATAGAAATAGAAAATAAAAATAATAACAAATTATTACAACATCTTCCAATGATAATAATTATATTAATTGACTAAAAAATTAAAATTAGAAATAGTTAAAATTTTGCAAATAGATTGGGAGAATTCTAATGAAATCAGTTATAATATTTATTGGAAATAATTTTTGTAAGGCAAATATAAGTTCAACAAATATAATTAATAAAATATGATTATCTATAATATTTGATTAGAATTTTAATGCGTTCAAATGTTAATTTTTTTCATATATTATTTATACCATATCATGTGGATATTATAGTTCAAACTGCTTTTACATGCCGTTCAACATTGTTTGAGGAAAACATTTTATGTTTACCGAGTTTCTCTAGTTGAGTTAATAAACTTAAATTCATAACAAAAAGATAAGTTCTTTTTTTGTTGTTATTTAAATGCATTATAAATTTATGTTCATTTTTAAATATTTCCTTTAATTTTCACATTTAATGTGTGATATATTTATGTGTATTTTAAATTATTTTGATAGTATAGTTAGATTATTAATTTTAAAATTTAATTTACAAATAAAAATAGGTGACGGATATTTTAATTTAATAAAAACAATTAATGTAATAATTTTAATTATGTGACAATGTAAATATGTTTTAAAATGTTAAAGGACAAGGTATACAAAATGTGATATAACAATGAAATGAGGTAAAAATGTATTTCTCTTTTATCATGTAAAAATAAATGTTAAGAACGTCTCCAATGGGCTTTCCTATTTTGAACCCCTAAAATATAGTAAAATAATGGTTACCTAAAATATAGGGAACCAAAAAGCTTTTACTCCAATGGTAATTCCTATATTGGTTCCGTATATTTTCAAAATTAATATTTAATTAGTATTTGAAATTTGAAATGCTAACGACTATATTTCAACGGTTATAATTTTAACCGTCATGTCCAACAGCCATATTTCAATGGTCATATTTCAACAGTTAATTCCAACAGCCATATTCCAAAAGCTATATTTTAGCACTTATATATAGATGATATTTCAGTTAAAACTTCCCAACATACTAGCTTCCAACATACTATCCTAGTTTACTTAAATTCATTCCACAACGTCAAAAAATTTACGAATTATTCATGAGTTGATGAATGCAGAAGAAGAAGAAGCTGAAGCTATACTAGCGATGACCGATATTGCTTATCAATATCATCAACACCAAAGAGCAAATATGGTATCACATCACGGATCAGTAATAAATCATCGGATGTTCAATCGGAATAGGGAAGAAGGTCATGCTAGACTTTATAATGATTACTTTTCTGATACTCCAACATATTCGAAGGAAGCTTTTCGTAGAAGATTTCGGATGCATCGATCATTATTTTTACGAATTCAAGAAGCTGTTGAAATCCATGATAAATATTTTACTCAAAGAAGAGATGTTGCGGGAGTTCGTGGATTATCCTCTTTGCGAAAGATGATAGCTACATTAAGGATGCCTGTATATAGAACACCCGCTGATGCTATTGATGATTATGTAAGAATTGGTGAAAGCACAGCAATCGAGAGTCTGAAAAAATTTGTTAAAGCAATTGTCGAAATATTTGGCGAACAATATTTGAGGCGGCCAACGAATGAAGATGTGGCTAAATTATTGGCATAAAACAAACGTCGCGACTTTTGCAGGAATGTTAGGCAGTATTGATTGTATGCATTGGAAGTGGAAAAATTATCCATCTGCATGGCAAGGTATGTTTACAGGTCATATTCGTGAACCCACTATTATCTTAGAAGCAATAGCTTCGAAAGACCATTGGATTTGGCATGCCTTTTTTGGATTGCCTGGATCGTTAAATGACATTAATGTGTTAGATCGATCCAATCTATTTCAAGAATTAGCAGAAGGCCATGGACCAAAGGTGAGACACACTGTCAACGGGCATGAGTATAATATGGGATATTATCTTGCTGATGGTATATATCCTTCTTGGCCTACATTTGTTATAACTATTCCATCCCCTTAAGGAAACAAAAAAAAAAAAAGAATTTTGAAGCTGCACAAGAAACTACCAGAAAAGATGTTGAGCGAGCATTTGGAGTGTTACAAGCTCGGTTTGCAATGATACGTGGACCATCACGTTTTTGGGATGTCAACACAATGAAATATATTATGACAGCTTATATAATTTTGCACAATATGATCGTCGAAGATGAAAGAGAATTGCATCTTTCAAGTGAAAACTATGATTCTGATGAATCTGTACCTCTCGCTTCTACTAGTCGCACTCGTACATGGGATTTCAAAGAATTTATGCAGGTGCATCAACAAATTCGGGACAAACAAACTCATATTCAGTTCCAAAATGATCTTGTGGAACACCTTTGGCAGATTCAGGGTATGGAATGGAGTAGCCTAATTATTGGTTGCTGTGATTTACCAATTATTGTCATGTACCCAACTATTATAAGTTTCTTTTCTATAATTTTATTGTGATGTACTATTTTAGTTTGTGTTCTTTTATCATGTATTGTTTCGATATTTAATAAAAAGTTTGATTAAGTACATAGTTCAAAATCCAAAAAAGAATCCAACACATGTTATTACAAAATAAAATAAATATTAAGAAATCTTTTTTTGATAATATATTTATATAATTATAAATATTAAAAAAGAATTGTGACTTTTTATCCACAATACTTCACTCTATTTTTTATATCAAATCGAAACTGAATCAAAATCATTAAAGATTATATTAATTCAAGTTAATTTTTATAAACATAAACAATCAATTATGCTTTGGTTTCTGAATTTTCAAACCCTAAAAACTTCAAATCAGTCGATTCGGCCATCTGACCTCTACAACCATGCTCGGCCCATCTCCAATGTTATTAAATCCAAATTTAAATTAAATATTACAAATCATATAAATATAAATAGAAGATATTATTACTATTGTTATATTTAAGTTCAATTTATGAAGAGTATTCACCAAATATATGATTATTTATACTTCTTTTTGCAAATATACGTTCTTCACCATTTCCTAGCAAATTTACGTTGCTGTCTTTGAGAAATTGCAGAAGTACGGTTTCTCTCCCCTACCCCCCGCCCTCGCCGTCGCCCTCGCCGGTCCATCCTTCCCCCGCCGACCGTCGACCCACACCCACACACCACCATCTTCTTCGACTTCGACAGCTCCATCACAACCACCCACCACCACCACCAAATCTCCGACCCCGACTGACCTCCTCCGACGCCAGAAATCTCCGATCCCGACCTCCCCAATCTCCGACCCCGACCTCCTCCGATATCCTCCGATGACCTCCTTCAGATTGGGGCCGCAGGCCGACGACCATGTTTCCACCGCTTTCTTCACCTCCGCCGTCGACTCCGATCCCCACCTCCGCCGTCGACGTCGGGAATCAATTCGATCCTCCACCTTCTCAATTCATTGTCTCTGTGTGTGTGTGTATCTGTGTGTTCTCCGATATGTACTCCGATATGTTCTCCGATCTTTTGGATTCCGGTGAGCTTCGATCTGTTCTCCGATCTGTTTTCCCAATCGTATTTTTTGATTTTGGATGAAGTTGCATTTCAGTTGATTTGGGTTGCTTTGGTGGATTTGGGTTGAAATAATTAAGTTGCAATTAGCTGATTTGGGTTGCTTTCAGATTTATTAAATTGTCAAAAAAGTTGCATCTGGCTGATTTTAGTTGATCCGTATTTTTGCAATTTTTTCCAAACAATCTTTATTTTTGCAAAAAAACTTAAAAGCAATAGAATTTTTGCAAAAAGTTTAAAATCCTTAGGTATATTTCAAAAAAACCTATGTATGAAAAACCTGAAACTAGTTAATTCTCGGACTCGAGTTTAGTTTTAGTACATATCCGCTTGAGCTGTTATTGCGCAGAGAAGCCAATAATTGATGTAGAGAATTGAACAAGTGAAGAGGAATAGTGGCGGGAGAGGAGAAACAGCGCGAGCGGGAGATGACCTGGACAATATAGAGTGTTAGTCACAGAGGCATGCCTGAATACATCTAATAACAAGCCTAAGTATGTGTAATGCTATGCATTACCTACATGACCTCTTAACTGAGGGAACCTCTAGTTGTAGAGTTTCTACTTGTTTGTACTATGTAATAGGCATCAAATTCTATCCGTGTAACTGTACCTACTAAGTCAAGAATAAAGCTTGAAAGAAGTTCTAAGGTTCATGCCTCAAGCAAGGAAATGAAGACTGTCAAATAATCACAGTTGGGATTTGAAGAATTGAAGAAATGAAGAAATTGCCTAAGTACTAATTCGAGAAGTACATTTGTCTATTCGAGAAGTCTAGCATTCGAAAAGTCTGGAGTTCGATATCTCAGAAGACACTATTCGATATCTCTCAATATGCTATTCGATATCTCAGGGATTCGATATGTCAAAATGCTCTATTCGATATCTCAGGGATTCGATATGTCAAAATGCTCTATTCGATATCTCAGGGATTCGATATGTCAAAATGCTCTATTCGATATCTCAGGGATTCGATATGTCAAAATGCTCTATTCGATATCTCATGGAGTCCCAGAGAAAAGAGCTATTCGAGAAGTGATTCGATATGTCAAGATAACACTATTCGAGAACTCAGAGTTATCGATCAAGTCAACTCCAGTTCTCGAATCACTCACTTAGTCACTTCTCGAATACATTCTTGAGGACAAAATACTGAAGAATTGTACAAGTCAGAAACCTGCAACAAGCCAGGATACTTTATTTGACTCTGTCCTATAAAGCATGCTGGAAAGCCTACAAAGAAGCTTGGAGAGATAAGACAAGGGACAAGGAGCTGAAGAAGTGGATCTAAACAGGCTTTTCAAAGTCAAATCTGTAGCCGTTTGGACTCTTACTAAAATGAGATAGACAGACTGGAAAGTGCTTTTGTTTTACCTACCTCATTTGTAGTAAGTGGGTGTATCCATGTCTATAAGGATACAGCCTCACTTCCTTAGCTGTTAAGGTTTTGAAGTTTCTCAAAAATATCCAGAAAATATCTCTCTGAGAAAAACGAAGCTGAGAATACTATCATTTGTATTCACAGATTGTAGCAAAATCTTTATCTAATAAAATATTAGATTAAAGTGATATTGTGTTGTGTTTGTCTTTAATTATCCGCATCTTCATATCTCACACACTCATCACTTATCTTGTTACAAAGATTCAAGAACGAAGAAAAATTCAAGAATCCATTCACCCCCCCCTCTGTATTCTTTTACTGTATTCAATACTCAACAAGTGGTATCAGAGCAGGTTGTTTAATCTAAACAGAAAACGATCATGAGTTCGAATACACCAAAGACTACAGGTACGGTAAAGGTCCCTAAGTTCGACAAAGAGAATTACAACCTCTGGAAAATAAAAATGCTGTTGTTCATCAAAGCTGCCAATCCTCTCTACCCTGACATTCTCAAGAATGGTCCATTCATACCACAACAAGAAGTTGCTGAATCCACAGTGGGCGCAGTAGTCATTCCTAGATCATACGTTCCAAAAGAGCCATCCAAATGGACGGACTCAGAGAAGGAAAAGATTGCCCTAGACAGCCACCTCATGTTGTTAATCATAGACTCCTTGGATATGTCGATGTTTGCCAACGTAGCATCATGCAGATCAGCCAAGGACATGTGGAATCACATCGAGGTGTTATGTGAAGGGACAGAGGAGGTAAGAGAAAATAAGAAACAGATACTGGTCACACAGTATGAGGCGTTCATGACACAGCCCAAGGAAAGTATCACTGATATGTTTGAAAGATTTCACAAGCTGGTGACTGAGCTCCAAATGAATGGGAAGGTTTACAGCACTAAGGAATTAAATATGAAGTTTCTACTATCGTCACCAAACCATCTAGAGCAAAGGGTCATATCCCTAAGAGAAAGAGATTTGAACAAAGTCACGTATGATGTGCTCTATGGGGTTTTAAAGACACACGAGCTTGAGTTGCTTCAAAAGAGGGCTATCCAAGCTAACCAAGGCAGAATGATAAACACATCCTGTGCCTTGATTGTCAACAAATCTATTCAAGACCTGGAAGCATCTGCAAGTCAGCTGAGAATAGAAGAGATAGTAGATGATGAAGAAACTGAGGAAGTAGTGACTGAACCTGCTGATGACAAGGAAGAAGATGAGTTCTACACTCTTGAAGAGCTGGATGGCATGGAAAATACATCATATGCTTTTATGGCTAGAAAATTCCCAAACATCAGATTCAAGAGGAATCAGCCCTTCAAGCCTAGACCTCAAAATCATTCATTCAACAAGAGCAAGGCACCTATGAAAACAAACAAGAACAGATTCAAAACCAGCTATGTGGATAGGTCATCTGTAAGATGTTACAGATGCAATGACCTAGGGCATTTTGCCAGTGAATGCAAGAAGCCTAAAAAGAAGGATAAGGAGTTTCTTGAGCTTGAAGCTAAGTATGAGGCCCTTCTAAAGAAGCAGACACCAGGTAAGGCTTACATAGCTGAAGGGAAGTGTTGGGATGATTCTGACAGTGATGGGGAAGAACAAGAATTCTGCAACTATGCCTTGATGGCCAATTCCAAGGAAGAACCATCTGCATCAGACTCACAGGTACCATCTCTCACTACCATAGACATGTCTGTTTCTGAATATAAATCTTTGGTTGAACAACTATCCGTTGAGATGTTTAACATTCATACTAGTATGACTGCTGCTAATGAAGAGATTGCTAAACTGTCTACTAGGAATGAACTGTTAAATAAGAGAAATGAGGAACTAGAGCTAACTACTGTGCAAATAGAAAATCTTAAACAAGAGATTGAGTATCTAAAGAACAAAGTTCTATGTGCTAGTCAAGTTGAGAAAGCTCTTAGGGATGAATTAGCTGAAAATGAATTTAAGTTGAAAACATTTAAGAATTCCTCTAGTCTATTGCAGTCTTATCATGAGAAAAATCTAGCTAGACCTAAGGCTGCCATTGGACTTGATTATGACACTCTTAAACAGAGGAAAGGCTATGCAGTCATTGAAGATGACATTGTTGTTCAAGAGGAGGTGCCTCAGGTTTTGAAAAAGACTGAGAATCCAATATTTAAAACACCAACACTTGAGATTGATGAGGATGCCTTACTCATCAAGCAAATGTTGGAGGATGAAGATGAGGCAAAATCAAATGAACAACAAGCATCCTCTGAGAGTAAGAATGTCAAAACCAAAGCCAAGGAGCCAGTAGGAGGTAGACCTAGACTTGAGAAATCTGTAAATTTTGTTTCAGCTGGAAATTATGAGACTAAGAAGAAAGTGACTAATAAGAGACCAAACAGGAATGGCAAATTAGGGATTAACAAAGATAACAACTATGCTTATGTGCCAAATGCCCCTAGGAAAGTTTGTCAAAACTGTTTTAGCTCTAATCATTTGACTCATGCTTGCAAGAAACCATCTGGTAGTGTTGCTAAACCATTCTATGATTGCTCTGTGCCTTTAAGACATAGAGACTCTCCTTTCTGTGATAAACTTGATTGTATGCCATGTAACATGAATGTGATGACTAGTTGTTTTAATTTGAGAAGACAATTCATTGAGGGCTGTATCAATCATAATGTTCACACACACTACACAAGGACAAAGTCTTCAAGTCCTCCTAAAGTTAGGAAGGTACCTCTGTCACCTAAGTCTAAGAACCCTGATTCTAAGACTCCCAACAGTGACAAGAAGACCAACATCAAGAAAACTGATAAGCATGCTGATTTTGATAAAACTGTCACTAAGTCACATGGACCCAAACTCGTTTGGGTACCAAAGGAGAAGTAATACTTTTGTGTTTGCAGGGCAAAGAAAGTAAAAAGAAGGTCATGTGGATTTTGGACAGTGGATGCTCAAATCATATGACTGGTGATATGGCCCTGCTATCACAGTATGAGGAAAAGGCTGGCCCAATGGTTGCTTTTGGAGATGACAGCATTGGCAACACACTGGGATATGGCAAGTTGGAAATTGGAAATGTCATCATTGAGAATGTAGCACTGGTCAAGGGGCTCAAGCATAATCTACTGAGTGTTGGTCAATTCACTGACAGAGGCTTCAAAGTGAACTTTGACAAAGATGAATGTTTGATCACCCACAAGAAGACTGGTGATTTTGCTCTGTCTGGAGTAAGGAAGGGAAGCCTGTTTGTAGCCAATATGGACTCTGCAAGCAAGGACACAATTTGTTGCTTCTACTCAAAAGCATCAAATGAAGACAGTTGGCTGTGGCACAAGAAGCTATCACACCTGAACTTCAAAGCCATTAATTCCCTAGTCAAAAGGGAGTTAGTGAGAGGCATGCCCACACTTGAATTCTATCAAGAAGGAGTGTGTGAGGCGTGTCAAAAGGGAAAAATGAAAAGATCAAGCCACAAGTCAAAAACAGTGACATCTATAACCAAGCCCCTGCAACTGATTCATATGGATTTGTTTGGGCCTGTCAATATTATGTCACTAGGAAGGAAGAAGTATGCTCTAGTGATGGTTGATGATTTTACAAGGTATACATGGGTAGAATTTCTGGCATCAAAGGATGAGGCTCCACAAGTAATCATTGAGCACATAAAGAAAGTTGACAAAGAAGCAAAGGCCATAAATGCAAGTGTGATTGCATTAAGAAGTGATAATGGGACAGAATTCAGAAATGCCATGCTTGGAGCATTCTGCAAAGAAAATGGTATTTCTCAACAATTCTCAGCTCCAAGGACTCCACAACAAAATGGAGTTGTTGAGATAAAGAATAGGACTCTGATAGAGGCTGCTAGAACAATGCTACTTGATGCAAGAATGCCTACATGTTTTTGGGCTGAGGCTGTGAGCACTGCATGCTACATCCAAAACAGAACCCTCATCAACAAAAACACTGGAAAGACACCTTACAACTTGATGACTGGAAAGAAGCCTACTCTAAAGTATGTTCATACTTTTGGAAGCAAGTGCTTTGTGCTAAAAGATAATTCAGAATATGTTGGAAAGTTTGATGCAAAGGCATTTGAAGGAATCTTTCTCGGCTATTCTATGGAAAGAATTGCATACAAAGTTTATGTCATTTGTCAAAAGAAAGTAATGGAGAGCACAGATGTAACATTTGATGACAGCAAACTACCTGGATTAGAAGAAGCCAATGATGAAGATAAAGATCCCTTGAAGTTTGACAATCTAGATGATTCTGATGAGGAGATTGAAAGTGAATCTGAACTCATAATCCAACAAACTCAAGTGAATGAAGAACCTGTGTCAACCAACAATGAAGAAACAAGCATCCAAGATACACCTGTGAGGAGTGACAACTTCACAGGGGGAGGAAATGTAGATGATCATGATCTAAATGATGAAGCAACATCAAGGATGAGAAATCAATCTGAACATACAAGGAAATGGGATAGATCACACACTGCAGATCAGATAATTGGAAATCCAAATGCAGGAGTAAGGACAAGGAGAGCAACTATAAATGAATGTCTCTATGGCTGCTTTCTATCCCAAGTTGAGCCTAAGAAACTTGATGATGCATTGATGGATCCTGACTGGATAATTGCTATGCAAGAGGAGCTAAATCAATTTGAAAGGAGCAAAGTATGGGAACTAGTGCCTGCACCAAAGGATAGAACCACTGTTGGAACTAAATGGGTTCTAAGGAATAAGATGGATGAAAATGGTGTAGTCATAAGGAACAAAGCAAGGTTGGTTGCAAAAGGATACTCTCAACAGGAAGGTATTGACTATGATGAGACCTTTGCCCCTGTTGCTAGACTAGAAGCCATCAGAATTTTCTTGGCATTTGCTGCACATTCTAATTTCAAGGTCTATCAAATGGATGTCAAGAGTGCATTCCTGAATGGGGAGTTGGAAGAAGAAGTATATGTGCAACAACCACCTGGCTTTGAGGATCCACAGTTTCCCCACTTTGTCTACAGATTACTTAAAGCATTGTATGGACTCAAGCAAGCTCCTAGGGCATGGTATGACACACTATCACAATTTCTACTGGAGAATCAATTCACTAGAGGCACACTGGACAAGACATTGTTCTACAAGAAACATGATGATGATATTATCCTAGTTCAAATCTATGTGGATGATATCATATTTGGCTCTACAAATGAGAAGCTGTGTGAAAAATTCTCTAAGCTCATGCAAAGCAGATATGAGATGAGTATGATGGGAGAATTAACATTCTTTCTTGGACTGCAAGTTAGTCAAAGGAAGGATGGCATTTTTATAAGTCAAACCAAATACATTAAAGATTTACTGAAGAAATTTGATTTGGAAGAATGTTCACCTGCAAAGACACCCATGGCCACTGCCACCAAGTTAGATGATGACGCTAAGGGCAAAAAGGTAGATATCTCAATCTACAGAGGCATGGTTGGTTCTCTACTCTACCTCACTGCTAGTAGGCCAGATATCGTGTTTGCTACATGCTTATGTGCAAGGTTTCAATCAAACCCAAAGGAATCACACATGATAGCAATAAAAAGGATCTTCAAATATCTGAAAGGCACACCAAACTTGGGGTTATGGTATCCTAAGGACACAGGGTTCAATCTGGTTGGTTATTCTGATGCTGATTATGCTGGATGCAGAGTGGATAGGAAAAGCACATCAGGTAGCTGCCAGTTTCTTGGACAAAGGTTAGTCTCTTGGTACAGCAAGAAACAACAATCTGTGTCAACTTCCACAGCTGAAGCTGAATACATAGCTGCTGGAAGTTGCTGTGCTCAAGTGCTTTGGATTAGAAACCAACTTAGAGATTATGGACTTGTGTTGGAAAGAATTCCTATCATGTGTGACAACACAAGTGCAATCTCTATAGTTGCCAATCCTGTCAATCATTCTAGGACAAAGCACATTGACATCAGATATCATTTCATTAGAGAACATGCAACTAATGGAACCATTGAGTTGCATTATGTTTCTACAGAAAAACAACTAGCTGACATATTCACTAAGCCATTAGATGAAGCCACCTTCACTAGGCTGGTCAGTGAGATTGGAATGCTGAATTCTTCGAATTCTGGCTAAGTGAATATATCAACTAGATTGTTGCAGCAGTAAATACTTACTTTATCAAATGCCCAATATTTCTGAAGTAAGTATTGGCTGGAGTATGATGTATAAATATTCCAATGCTGCACATGTTGAAAATCATACATATGTAGCTTGAAATTTCTGTAAAAATTTTGAGTAAACCACTATTTAATTTGGTAGAATATTCGTCAATGAATATTTCTAGTAAATTTTAAAGGATAGTGGAAATTGAATTTTATGAGTGAAAAGTACAGTTCGATAAGTCAGACTTCTCGAATGGTTCATTGTTATGTCTTGGCTCGAGTTCTCGAATAGGCCTATCTAGAACCCTCTTGAGTTCTCGAATAGTGTCCTTTAGAGAAATCGAATAGCACACTTTGAGTTCTCGAATAGAGTATTTTAGTTCTCTAATGATAGAGTTCTCGAATACTGCATTTGAGTTATCGAATCATTTGAAAAGGCTGATTTTTCGCTGACACTTAATCGCTTTTTGAATTTATATTCAAACCTTCATTTCACTCATAAAAATATATTCTTAACTTTGAATTATTTTCTGAGTTAAATCACTGCCAGCTGTGAGTTAAAAACTGCCTGAGATATCGAATAAGCCTTTCTTGACTTCTCGAATAGTTGTTTCATACTTCTCGAATGACTTGTCGCTACAGAACACTTATCTATCGACAACTCAAGACATTCATATATATATATACAACTTCACAACTATTCAATTCATTTCGTTCGATTTCTCAAGCACCTCAACTCCTGAAACCTCTGAAAAACCCTAACTGCGAATTTCTTCTTCAATCCTAATTCTCTTTTCTTCTCTACCCAAATGGCAAAGACTCAACTCACCATACCATCCCAAACTAATTTCATCGCAATCTCCAGTGATGTGGAAGCACCGAATGCCAATTTCAAGTGCTTTGTTCGGTGGTTGTCTGAATCATACATCAAGAGTGCGCTCTCAGCCAACCCAACTCTGTACATAGATCTATTGGAACAATTCTGGAGGACTGCTACTGTGGAGGTCATCGCTCTTGAGAATGCTATCACCTCTTATATTGTTCACTGCAAGATTCAAGGAGAGGATATCACTATCACCACTGCAGACATGAATCAAGCCTTGGATATGCAGCAAGAGACGTATGATGCTCTGGCCTCCAATGATGAGTTGGAAGAATTCTTTGACTTCATCAACTACTCTGATACTATCAAGTTGGGAAAGTTGAATAGGAAGTTCTTGAGGAAAGAATGGAGCTTTGTATTTGCTACACTCCTTCAAGTATTCACTGCACGGAAATCAAGCTTTGATCAGATTAGTACGCCCGTGCAGCAGCTTGCCTATGCCTTGGCTCATGGGAGAAAGATAGATGTTGGACTTCTCATCCTACAGGAACTCTATGGGAGACTTGGTCAGACCACAGCCAAGAGAGGTAATGAAATTTTCTTTCCTCGCTTTATTCAATCAGTGCTTAACTTTAAAAATGCTTCGTTGATTGAATTGCCTGGAGTAGATAAGAGTAAAATAGGCTATCCTAGGTCCATGACCAAACTCATTTTTGGTAATTTGGAGACTAGGAATGATGTGGATGTAAGACTTAACATAACTCCCCACATGGAGGGTTTGTTTAGGTCTTACCCCCACAACATGCCGATATTTGATTCAAAATCACAGTTAGCACAGCCTAAGCAAGGAGAACAAAGTGCTAACCCAAGGCCTGCTAACCAACCCCCTCAGCCAAACACTCTATCCAGCAAAGAGCCAACTGCATCATCCTCTCAAAAGGGTGATGTTAGTAAAAAGAAGAGAAAACAGGTTGCTTCTGAACCTTTAGAAATCTTAACTGAAGCAGCCTTGGCTGTAGAACTAGGGTTAGAAAGTGAGAAACCTGAGTTACCTATCATAAGCCTAAAGAAGAAGAAGAAGTCTAAAACCACCTCTTCAGTCACTCAAATGGCTGAAGTTGTAAAATCAGGGGCACACAGCTCACTAGATGTATCCTCTCAACAGGATGCATCTATAGAATCAAGCATCCTCCCCAATGCACCTATCTGTAAAGAGTCAGCACAAGGGAGTGATAAGGCTGGCACAACACTGAGTGGAGAGCACATCATAACTGAAACTCCCTCAATTTCTCAGGGGGAGTTGCCAAAATCTTGTCTACAACACACTTCTCTTTCAGAATCTACCACTCATATTTCTTTGAAGCCTGCAACTCAAGCAATTGAGGAGCAAGGCATTGATCATCAAGAATTCTTTTCCTTTGATGAGCCAATGAATTCAAGTGACTTGGTGCATGACACCTTGCTCACCACCCAGGTACCACATTTGGATGGTCAGGGAATGCATGCTGGGGCATATCCTAATGACACCATCACAAACACAGAGGATTCACTAGTTCTTACTAGAGACTCTGTGCCTGTGTCAACTACTGTTGTAACTCATCCCACTTCTGTGGAGACAGCAGTAGTAGAGTCTGTTCATCCGGTTGCAGAAGTTGCATCTGTAACTGAGGAGCCTAGCAAGCCTAGCTCTAGCTCTAACTTTTTGTCTCAATGGCTGAAGCCTGTGCAACATGACAGTGCTTCAGGATCAGGGTCTGTTCCACCACAATTGACGGTTGAAGCACTTCAAATCTTAGTTGTGGATCAGATCCCTGAGTTCACAAAAATTGCTCAGCACCTTCTCACTGCAAACATGCCCAATCCAGACTATGAAGCTATTCTCCTATGTCACAAAGAGGATGTAGAGCTACAGAAGGAGAAGATCATAGATGAAACTGAGAGAGATGGGAATATCGATGCTTGGCTGTAAGGAACCAATTCAATCCCTCTCTCAGAAGGTCTTCAGTATCTCAGAGAAGAGTACATCACTTCACTAGGGTCCAATGCCAAATCTCTCAACCCTACTGATGTGTTTGAAGCAGTGAATGACAGCTATAAAGGCATTCTCAAGGCTGCACACTATCTTGGTAAAGGCTTAAAGACAGAAATTAATGAAGTGTGTTCAGCTACAACCAAGGAGGTGCATGAGATCAAGAGGACTTTTGATGCTAAATTCCCTCAATTGGAGACTGTTCTCAAGGTTCGAATTCGAACCTGCAATGCTACTTGCACCAGGATGGACAATGGTTTGGCTATTCTCAAGGATGCTGTCACAGGTCTGGGGCACAAATTTCAATCCTTATCAGATCAGACAACTGATGCCAATGCCATGCTCAGGACCCTCTTTGCAAATCAATATGGAGACAAGCTGGTCACTGAGGTTCCTGTGCATGAGATGTCAAGGTTCGAAGTGCAGAGACTGAAGGATCAATCCCTATCTGGTTTTAAGGCCAATGAACTCTTCATTAAAGTGGATACTCTTGAAAAGGAGGTAGTCTCTCTCCACAAGTCCAATGCTCATCTTACAGACACTGTGACAACTCTGACTGAGCAGTTGAACACTCAAGCCACCACCACAGCTGATGTTCTTCTGCATCAACAATCAATGTTGTCTGCAATGATGAAGCACATGGGTCTCCCTCTCCCTGATGAATCTTCAACTCCAAAGGTGCCTCCTACAGTCCCTGTGTCTGTCAACAAGCCTAAGGGGGAGAAGAGGATATCAAAGAACTCAAATCCAAAGGGGGAGAGACCACTAGAAAAGGGCATCAAGATCACTGAGGGTGGCCATCAGAGAACTTTGAAATTTACTACTCATGTGCCTGGAAAAGGAAAGGACAAAGTTGATGAGCCTCCCACTTCTCTGCCAGTTGTCACTCTACCAACTGTGCACATCACTACTCCTGATGGTCAAAGGCAGTCTATCACAACCACAGTGGTTGCGGGGAGTATGCCATCTGACAAGCCTCGAATCTCAATATCTAAGAGTGCCAAGCCAGTAGAAGTGAAGGTGGTCACTGAGGCCAAGCTACAAGAAATTGCAAACTCAAATGTCTATCATGATGATGCATTCTTGGAGTTTCTGAAAGTCTCTAGAGAACAGGCTGGTGATGCTCTGCTATATCATGAGAGTTTGAAGAGTCAGATTGACTGTCTCACTGTAGTACCAAGGAGGCTTAATGATCTATGGCTCAAGGAGATATTGATGGTAGGAAAGAACAAGATATGGCACTTAACCATCAATACTCTACAGAGTCTAAAGCACTCAGAAGTGAATGTGCTCCTTGGACTAATTGAGAAGGGAAATGAGAACAACAAGAGTCTTCATGATGACTTGAGGAATGGTCAACCTTCAAGGCTACCTGAAGTTTTCACAGATCCTAGAACTATTATCTACCAGGCTGGAACAAGAATTGAAGATATCAAGCAGCTGGTCATTCCTAAGCATCTAACTCCTCAAAATAAAAATCTCATCATAGCCATCATTGAGAAACTGATCAAGAAGAAGGGATCAAGAACAGCAGAAGAATTAGAAGCTATATCTTATCTCAGGTCATATATTGTAACTGGCATTGTATCTGAGACTGCTAAGTTCAACCCAAGCAAAGATCAAGACAAGGATGAAGATAAAGGTGATGGAAGGAGAAGACATCACAGGAGTAATAAGGGTGATGAAGACAAGAAGAAGAAGAAGGATGATGAGAAGAGGAAGAATGATGATGATCAAGGTAAAGGCTCTGAGAGGAAAAGTGGAAGACAGCAAGCCTCAGGCATTGCTGACAGTAACCTCACCACAACACAAGACTCTAAGTCTAGGGTGAATGCTGCCAGTAGTGACCTTTCAAAATTTGCATCTATGGCTTCTGCAACTGTCTTGCCACCTCAAGAAGAGAAGAAGATTCAGGTCAAGAAACCATCTGTATGTTTCAAAAAGCAAACTGCTAATGGAATACTACAATGGTCTACAAACAAAGGTCACATACTGCTGCCAAGTAATCATGTAAAAAGAATCAAGTTCAAGCAAGCTGCAAGGAAATCAAAGCCAACCACATCAAAAACCCTGACAATCTATCCAGGCCTAAAACTCCAACCACTAGATGAAGATTATGATGTAGACCAACTGCAATTTTTGCAAGCTCAAAGAATCTATCATGTTGCCATTGTTGATAATTGCCTTGAGATTAAATATTCTGATGGAAGGGAGGAGAAATTCAAACAAGGAGGATGTCAACACTGGGGCAAGCTATATGACATAGAGAGAATCATTGCACTGTTGAGCTCAGAAGATAAAGTGGAGAGAGTATGGAAACTGGAGCTAATTGATTTTGTGAAAATGAAGAGAGATCATGAAGAAAAAGTCAGAAAAGAGTGTTTTGAGAAATGGCTGGCAAGGGAGAGAGAAATTGAGAGACTGGAAAGTGAAGCAGAAAAGCTGAGGAAAAAGGGTTTGTGTAGAGTTCAGTTCAACCCCTACATGGTAAAGTATAGGAGGAGGAATGGAAATCAAGTCAACATCAGAATGAATCTACTCAACCACTATCCTGCAAATATTCTGGAACCAGTACTTGAAGATTTCAAAGACTCAATTTTGCTTGAAGAATTGGATGCTATGGCAGAAATAATAAAAGCTATGGATGAGAATACTAGGAAGGAGAAAGAAAGAAGAGAGAAAGAATATGATGAATTTCAAGCCAAAGCTATGGAAAGGGAATCAAAAGACAATGGCTAGTTCTTCATCATAGGCTGTAAGATTACTCACTCTGTAGTTCTATCCAAATTGCTAATGGAAATTCATACCTGTACTGTCAAGTTTTATCTTTATGTATGATAGGCTTGTTATCAGACATGAAATTGTGACTAAGGGTCTTACTCACAATTTGGGGGAGATTGTTAGTCACAGAGGCATGCCTGAATACATCTAATAACAAGCCTAAGTATGTGTAATGCTATGCATTACCTACATGACCTCTTAACTGAGGGAACCTCTAGTTGTAGAGTTTCTACTTGTTTGTACTATGTAATAGGCATCAAATTCTATCTGTGTAACTGTACCTACTAAGTCAAGAATAAAGCTTGAAAGAAGTTCTAAGGTTCATGCCTCAAGCAAGGAAATGAAGACTGTCAAATAATCACAGTTGGGATTTGAAGAATTGAAGAAATGAAGAAATTGCCTAAGTACTAATTCGAGAAGTACATTTGTCTATTCGAGAAGTCTAGCATTCGAGAAGTCTGGAGTTCGATATCTCAGAAGACACTATTCGATATCTCTCAATATGCTATTCGATATCTCAGGGATTCGATATGTCAAAATGCTCTATTCGATATCTCAGGGATTCGATATGTCAAAATGCTCTATTCGATATCTCAGGGATTCGATATGTCAAAATGCTCTATTCGATATCTCAGGGATTCGATATGTCAAAATGCTCTATTCGATATCTCAGGGATTCGATATGTCAAAATGCTCTATTCGATATCTCATGGAGTCCCAGAGAAAAGAGCTATTCGAGAAGTGATTCGATATGTCAAGATAACACTATTCGAGAACTCAGAGTTATCGATCAAGTCAACTCCAGTTCTCGAATCACTCACTTAGTCACTTCTCGAATACATTCTTGAGGACAAAATACTGAAGAATTGTACAAGTCAGAAACCTGCAACAAGCCAGGATACTTTATTTGACTCTGTCCTATAAAGCATGCTGGAAAGCCTACAAAGAAGCTTGGAGAGATAAGACAAGGGACAAGGAGCTGAAGAAGTGGATCTAAACAGGCTTTTCAAAGTCAAATCTGTAGCCGTTTGGACTCTTACTAAAATGAGATAGACAGACTGGAAAGTGCTTTTGTTTTACCTACCTCATTTGTAGTAAGTGGGTGTATCCATGTCTATAAGGATACAGCCTCACTTCCTTAGCTGTTAAGGTTTTGAAGTTTCTCAAAAATATCCAGAAAATATCTCTCTGAGAAAAACGAAGCTGAGAATACTATCATTTGTATTCACAGATTGTAGCAAAATCTTTATCTAATAAAATATTAGATTAAAGTGATATTGTGTTGTGTTTGTCTTTAATTATCCGCATCTTCATATCTCACACACTCATCACTTATCTTGTTACAAAGATTCAAGAACGAAGAAAAATTCAAGAATCCATTCACCCCCCCCTCTGTATTCTTTTACTGTATTCAATACTCAACATAGAGGATTGATTTTTGCTCCTTCAAATAAGAGGCTGAGTTTTTTCTCACCTAAAATATATAAGGGATGGGGAGTAGCGTTGGAGGACTGTTTTGCAGTACCGATCCCTAAATTTTGTCCAGCTAGGTTAAATATAAGTAAGGGGCAAGTGCGTTGGAGTTGCTCTAATCATGCATTCAGGTCTTTAACGCATGACAATGAACTTCCATTTGTACGACTGATTATTGAGTTAAAAAATTATTTGCATGCTTTGAACTACACTAGCGTTCTACCCGTGCTACGCATCGAACGTTAAAATTTATTAATTAATTAATATAAATATATTATTTTAATCGTTATTTAGAAAAAATGAAGATAATTTCATTATAATGTAATTATATTAAGTATAAAATTACTTACTTGTTAAGTTATACCAATTGCATTAATATTAATATTATCATAACATTCACATCCCCGCTGAAATGTTCTAAACCTTTCTTTATTGTTTTTTTTTTAATTTTGCTTTTCATTTGATTTCTCTCATTTTTTAGAATCTTTCTACCAAGTTCATAAGTTTTTTTTACCCATATTTAAAGTTTTGTTATTTTGGAATTTTGGTATATTAAAATGTGCAATATTGTGGGTTTCTAAAATTTTATCATATTAGTTCATTCCAAATTTGTATGGATCACGATCAATTCCTTCGAATACATATTAAAAATTTATAAACACTTATTTCTCATTACCGTTATAAATCATTAGTTTGTCTCCCAAAAAAAGTTGCATGTTTTAGCGATATGAGAAATGATCTCTACTGTGCATGTTAGTCCCGGAGTATATTGTAGAAGGGTGGGTTGAATGCAATATAGATAATTCCAAATTTTTACCTCAACAACAATGATAAAGATTGTAAACTATCTATACAAGAAATGCAAACACAAGTAGTAACTCAAGATATTATCACAAAATAAATATTTTATTTATTTTGCGAAGTGTTGCTACAACCTCGAGAAAAAGTATTTTCTCAAGTTTCGACTTCTTGAATCGATTTCAGAAAGAATGAGAGATGTTTCTCTATAAAGACTAATGTTCTCTAACATCTCTGTCACATGGGTTGTGGAGCCGCTGTCTTTTTCAAGTGGCAGCTCCTTACAAATTGCAACCCATGTGACTTTCCTAAAATGCTATACAAACAGGTTATCATTAAACATAAAGCAATCTGGGTTCTTTCTAAAACTAGATAAAACAATTCTAGTAGATGCAGACTTGTCATACTCTTGAATTGTCGAGCCTCATCTTGTGATCTCTTAAGCTTCGGTCGTAGTCTTGCAGGTCTGTTACAATCTTTGACAAGATGCAGCAAATCTGTTTCTTGAACATCTAAACTGTCACTGGTTTGACTGAGATAAATTCCCAATTCAAATATTCCATTGAGACAGTAACCTTTGACGCCAATTTTGCTGTCATGAGAATGTTCCTTGGATGACAGTATGAGTCTCCGCCAATGATGCTGTAAGGACTTTCAAACTTGCTGTCAAAGTGTGAGAATGTTGCTGTTAGATGAAACTTGCTGTCGTGACTTTGCAACATGTTGTCTTCTTGTAATCTTACTGTCAATGTTGTGACAGTAACATTTATTCTTTCTGTCTTCCTTATGTATGTCTTGAGGCTTGAACAAATGTATGAACTTCTTCTAAGAGATACAATTATTACATGACAATGGTTTATTCGATTACAAGGGCACACTATGGCTGTGACAGTATGTTCTACTTAGTCTATACAAATAAAACTAAGTACTAGTTAAGTTGTCTCTAAGCTATCACCCATAAATCCTAACAATCTCCCCCAATTTGTTTTTTTGGACAATAACAACAAATTTACAATTAAAGCATGCTGACAACTTAACTAACTTAGATCAGAATAGTTAAAACACCATGTTTGATGAATGTTAAAGAATCCAGTATACAACATTTATGTTCTAACTGCAATCAATTACTCCTTTATGTTGAGTAAATAAGAAATTTTACTAAGCTTGATTTTAGCAGTCCTCAGCTGTCTAGATTCTTCCCTCTTATTTGAGAGCTTCTTGTTTTGCCTTCTTGAGGTCTTCTACTAAAGCCTTTTCTTCAGGAGTTTTAGCATCATCTTCAATGTCTTCAATGTACCCTTGAATCACTCGAGAAGGAAACACTTTAGCATCTTTCAGGTCAAACCAAGTTTCGAAGTCATAGGTATATGTCCTGAACTTTAAGATGCCTTCGATGACCTTGAACCTCCTTCCAGGGAAAGCATTGAGGGATACTCTCCTTTTTCTGTCTAGTTTTGGATCTTCATCTCTCCTTTGGTCAAAGATAACTTCAAGTTCCGAAGCACACAACATTTCAAGCTTGTGAGATGATCCAACAACTTTCCAGTAGAGATTCTTCAAGATACTGGTCCTCAGTTTGTGAAAACTATCTACATAGATTTCTTCTTTTCCATCTATAATTCTGAAAGGATCTTCAAGTACACAGGGCTGATAATCTGCTTTCTCACTGTTCATTTTGTTAACCTTCTTGCACCTTTCTTTTAGTTGAGCTTCTAGATCTTCAGCAGTTTGTTTGGCAGACTTGGGTGGTTTGTCAGCATTTTTGAATTCTTCTTCAGTAGTCCTGAATGCTTCTACTGCTTCATTCACTTCTGCAGGTGTATAGATGACGTTCTTTCTGCCCAGTCATACTTACACGCAACCTCTAATTCATCTGAACTTATAGTCAAGTTGCATCAATTTCCATCCAGTCACCATGTTTTTCATAGAATTCAGCATATCTTTCAGTAGGGGTGAGCAAAAAACCGAATTGAAACCAAAACCGAACCGAAACCGGCAAAAACCGATCCGAAAAAATAGAAATCGAAACCGAACCGGCGGTTGCGGTTTTTAATTTTTAAAAACGAGACTTTCGGTTCCGGTTCCGGTTATAGGTTCAAACCGAATCGAAAAACCCGAAACCGAACCGATTATTTATATAAATAAATATTTATATTTTTTTTTACAGATATTTAAAATTAAGCTCATTCACATATATTAAAAACACATGTTACATATTACAATATGTTCTGTAAACATAAATTTGCACATATTTATAAGTTCTAGCAATGAAACTATTACAACTAATTGTTTTAGCTATCGAATGTATCAGCATGAACAGAGTCATTTCTCCACATTTTAACGGTCCAGTCAATATTGAGCTATAATTGCTTAAGAGTAACATTGCAACCTGTTGAGAAAGAAATAATCACTGTAAATATTGTAAGATTACTCCCTTGTGTTGGAGTCTTGATGTATTATTTCCTCATACATGTTTTCTGCCCTACAATAAACAAAACAAAGATACAGATTTATGATTTTGTTGGAAATATTTAACTTACATACCGTCATACAAGTGTCAGATGTAATGAATCAAGTATCAAAATTCATGCTATTTGTTGCTGCTATCTGTCACATATATAAAACATTATTATTTTTATTTTTATTTTATTTTAAAATACTTTCTTATTTTTATTTTATTCGGTTTTAAAACCGAAACCGAACCGATAAAAACCGAACCGGGGTTTTAAAACCGAAATAGAAACCGATGGTTCGGTTGCGGTTCCGATTTTCGATTTTTAAAACTGAGGACTTCTGGTTTCAGTTTCGGTTTTACCAAAAAACCGAACCAAACCGGGGTTTGCTTTCCCCTATCTTTCAGCATAGTATTTCTGGACGTGTTCCATTGCTGGTTTAGGGACATTGCCATGACTCACCATAAGCTCCACCATCCTTGCCAACACAAAGAAATCAATTCCGCGTGTTACTACTTCATATGTCATTTTGAGGCTGTACCTGTCTACCATTGTTGACCCTATGATCATATTGAAATCCTTGTCAACATCCATCATTCTACTTCCATCTATATGCCAGATGGTGTATTTGGTTGCATGTTGCTTACTTTCATCCAAGTCCAAAGAGACGGATTTCATGTCTCTTTCAACATTTGCTTTATGACATTCGAAGCTGTTCATCATTTCTCTATTCTAAATAACAGTCTTATCAACCACTACTCCATGCTTCTTTGTCTTAGATGCAGCCTTTGTCTTCCCCTTTTTAGGAGTTGAGTGCCAGGCTCTTGCTTTTCTTTTTGTCCTTTTAGGTTTGAATGCCTTGGCATCCTTGTCCTTGATAGCATCTTCATTCAAGCTCTTGACAGTGTCTTTTTCAACTGTGTCCTTCATGACAGTATCTTCATTTGAGCTCTAACAGCATCCTTTTCAGCATTAAGGCAATCAACATCAAACCTTAAAATATTTGCTTCCAAGGCTTCAAGAATGTCTATCTCCCCTTCATCTTTAGCATCAGCATCTTTCTTGTCAATTTTGGGAGTTTCTTCTTTTGTTTTCTCCTGAGTTTGACTTCCAGCAATCTTAGCAGTTGCTTTGGCACTATTTCCAGGTGCACAAAATCCTCCACTACCATCAGGTTCATCTTTAACATCATCAAGGGTGTCATCAAATGTGCAGCTTCCACCTCTTTCACTTCTTTTGGCATTTGCTTCAGAAATTAACTTCTTTATCTGAGAGCTAAGATTCAAATCTCTCTTTACCAAAAGTTTGTGAATGTCCTTGACAGCCTTGACCTTTTCTTAAGTAATTCTGGATTTGAGAATGTGTCTCAGTACTATTATAACTGAATCAGTTTTCAACTTTGTTTCTCCATCCAAATGTAGAAAACCAATTTTCTTTACTCCTGCACTTGTGGTCATCCTGTAGCAAATACCATATGGATTGTCAATCACTTCTGGGAGTTTGTCTTCAATAAGCCTCTTGATCTGTGCCAACAGACTTTCATTAAAGGTTGTTGAATTGGCCTTTACTTTTGTTGCTAAGGAATTTAGTATTCTTGCTTGCAAGCTTTGTAGTACTTGCATTGTGATGAATATTGAAATGCCAGATTTCAGATATACATCAATTGCCCATCTTTTCTCCAAGTTAACTTTCACAGAGATACTTATTATTTTATCCTTCAATATTGTTGACAGTTTGTTGTAAACTCCTCTTGCTTCTGTGATTGAGTTATCCACCAACATACTGAATTCTTCATCCTTGTTGTTCAAATGCTCTCCATGTGGCTAACCATCATTATTCCTGCATCATCTGGGCTGTACTCACTTCCATCAGACCAGGTGGTTCCAGTTGTCAGATTTATGTACTCAGGCATTTTATCTTTGCCTTTACCCAGTCTATTTTGCTCCTCCTTTTCTCTTCATAGTTTTTCCAGTGGAGTTTCCATGATTTCTGGAGTTGGATCCTTAATTTTTAGAGGAGGCAGTATTGGTCTTTCAGACTTTTGAGTTTCTTGTAATTGCTCAATTACTTCTTTAGTTACCAATACTGGCTCACCATCCATTTCATGTTCAATAAGATCACCAACTTCAGAGGCTTTTAGTTCTTCACCAAAGTTTCTTTCTTCCTTTTCCTCTGGCTCCCCCTCACTATCTTCTCCATCTTCAACTTGTACCTGCGCCCCCTTACTTCTTGACTCCCCCTTGCTTGTTGCTTCCCCTTGTTTCTCCTTCTCTACCACTTTGTCTGAGGTATTTGGATCTACCACTCTATTCTGATCTACCACTTTCTCCCCCTTAGTTAAGTTGACAGCACTAAGAGCGGCAGAGAATGATAGCAGAGTCTGTTGAATCTCAGCAAAACCAGTAGCTACCATAGTGGACAGATTGTCAATTTAAGCTTCCATAGATGCACATCTGTCCTCAAGGGATTTCAACCTTGAATCATCTTGTTTAGAAGGACCACCAGATCTTGACCTTTTTAGAGGTAAAGAAAAAGATTGGGGCAAGGAGGCTGTAGGGGTTCTCACACTCTCATTGTTTTTCTGAGTGATCTCATCACTCCTCACAGTTGAACACTCAAGGCCTAGAGCCTGTTTGCTGGGGTTTCTCTCTTTTTCACTCTGGACATGCTCAAGTCCCTCTCCTTTTGCCAGCTCATTTGGTTGCCTCTCATTTTTATGCTCACCTCTCTTTTCTTTTATCTCTCTTTTCTTTTTCACACCCTCACTCAACCTAGATGCATGGGTATGAGTAGTACTAACATGCATTGAAAGAGAAGGTTTAGATTTTACCTTTTTGAAAGAGGATATTGGCACATGATCATCATCAGAAGCATCTTCAACAATGACTACGTCTTGATCAAGCTGTGTAGAGGTGACAACATCTTTATCCAAAAGGTTACTATCAGCAGGTGGGGTGACAGCAACTTTGGTTGTGTCCTGGACAGCAGCTGAGGCTGTGACAGCAACTTCCTGAGGGTAAGTTGCTTTCTGGAGATCAATCATGATGCTGGCTGTTTCAATATCTGGCAGAATTGTATCATGATCTAACTCAGTGTTTGAGAGAGTGATGTCCATCACACTTTGAGCAATGGGTTCTTGTGGACCACTTGATGGGGGCTCATTCATAATAGAAGATGGATAATCAAAACCTGAAGGGTTGGTACTGTCCCCTTCTCTAGGTTGTTGAGAAGAAACAGTTGATTGATTAGAGAATAAAGAAGGTGACGGTATAGAAGAGAGTATTGGCTATTCCATAGGCGTAACTTGTGGAACATCAATGGTAGGAGTTTGATCCTCACTGTGCCCTATCTCCATGTGTGTTTCTGCAAGTGTGGGATTCTCATGATTGAGTTCATGAGTTTGTGCAGACTCTTTACAAGATGCCCTAGGAGACATGCCAATTTCAATAGATACTCCTTGTTGAGAAGAGGCATCTAGGGATCTGTTTGATTCCCTTTTATCCTCCACAGCCTTTTGTGAGACTGTGGGGTGGCTGACAGTGCTTTGGCCCTCTTAGCTCTCTTCTTCTTAGGCTCAAGAGGAACCAATGTGGGTTCACTTTCACTAACATCCTTATTTGCTGCATCAAGTGCGGTTTCTCCCTCAACACTCTTAGAATTACCTTCAACACCAGTTTCCAAGGGTCTTTTCTTGGATTCTTGCAGGGCTATTTTGGTGGCTTTTGGTAGTTTAGATGGTCTGACTCGTATAAATTGAGTAGAATGAGGGTTGACTGAATTTGGGCTTAATTCAGCTTCATTCTCAAGAGAGAAAATAGTATACCCAGAGGGCAATGGAAAATCAAGGTTGGGCACTTGATCAACCATGTGCTGTGTAAAACAGAGTGGAATATGTGCATCTAAATTCTGTGAATTGAGTGTAGTGTGTGTATTTCTTTTCAAAACATTGCACTCCATTGTGAGAGATGCATTTTCATCAATTCCACATAAAGAATTTATACACATCATAAGAAAGCGAGGATAGATATGTATCTTATTGCCTAGGGCAGATTTGAACTGTCCCATGAGCAGCTTTCCAACATCCACTTTGTACCCATGAACAAGAGAGTGAGTGAGTTTCTTGATTTAGGTAGGGATACCATTCCACCCAAAGGTCTTTGTTGAGAAAACATTCACCATTGCATCGATAATCATGCTCCACTCTTTTCTTAGATATTTCTTGTCCATTTCTCCAGTTGGGTACCAGCTTGAAGTTCCTTCTTCAAGAACAGGGCTAGAATACCCAATTTTTAAGAATAACTTCTTTAGGGTTTCATCACTTGCAAGCTCCTGGTATGATTCATTTTCTTGCAGTCCAATTCTTAGAGCTTCATTGATGCCCTTGATTGTGAGAATGTAGGTAATGTCTTTGATTTTGAAATGAATGGCTTCATTACCTGCACCTCCTTGAACAATAGCAGTTTACCAAAATTGTTCAAGTCTGTCTAGGTCGAAGATGGGGTAGAGGTTACAGCACGACATAGATAGGACTTGTTCATGAAGGATACAAGTCCTTTGAAACCTTCACCAGCATCTCCAGCAGAGAGAATACCAGCAAAGTTTGTTTGAGAAGAGGATTGTTTGGGTGCCATTTTTGCTTTGAGATTTGGGAGAGAGAGATTTAAGCTTTTGAGAGAGAGAGTTTCTGTTGAGAGTTATGTGTTTGTGTGTTTGACAGTTGCTTAAATGAGAATAGCAAATGTTTTACTGAAAAAGGGGAAAGTAACTTTGTCTTAACCCATTAAGCGATCACGTGGTGTCGTGGGTAGTCACTTTTTAGTGGGTGTAAATCGTGAAGGTAAAAATCCCAATTTCAACGGTCCACTAACTCTTGACAATAACCTGTGCGCTGGAACAAATCATTAGTAACCTTGAGGTGGTGACAGTATGTTTCGCTTGACAGTAACATTGGCGCGAGAACATGCTGTCACCATTAAGTAATTTATAGACAATTTTCTTTTAAAAAAAATCTCATGAGAGCACCTTTCCTTGTTGACAGCAAGTTGTGCGGAAATTCCAAACGTCATGGGTTTTAAATGAATTTTTTCTATTAGTTAATTAAAATTACCAATTACCATTTTAATCGATGAAAGCGCATACTCGTTTCAGGCACACATACACACATTCACATATACACACATGCATGATAGAGTGTATATTTATATATATTTTACATGATTATAATCCTCATATTTATTGTATTTTGCATTTTGTTAGGCCGAATACACAATTAATAATCAAATTCGTATGAGAGTTTAACAAGTAATACGTTTATGCACTTAAAAACTTCTGGTATTAAGAACCCTCTTCGTGATGTAAACTATCACAAAGAGCTGCTAGGTTACAATAAAGATAATTCGTTGTACGACACCCTTCTATGGTTAACCTAACTGTATTTATAAAACATACAACTACGATACAATCTCTAATTGATATTCCTAATAATCAGCTATACAATGATATCAATTACAGATTGTCACACGTCTCCTAAGTCAACTCGATCTCTTTGATAGCTATCCAATCTTCAAAGATATCGCTTCCATAATAAATCTTCAATCACTGTTGACCAGTAGACGCTTCCTCCAGACAGAGTTTGACAAACTCTGTCGAGCTTCCATCTGTCAGGGTTTACACTAAACTCTGACCGCTTCCAGCTAAACTCTGATAATTCACTGTAACACTTAAACACTGATTAAAACACATCAATTATATTTAACAATCTCCCCCAACTTGTTCATTAGCAAAAATGCACAAGTTAATGACAATAATTGATGATGTCAAAACAAATAGACAAATACAGTGTTTATACAAATTCAGAGTTTAAACTTCTACTTAACAAAAACTACAGAGAATAAGAAAATCCTTACAGACCTTAATCTCTTATCTCTTCAAGATCTGGCATAGCTCTGATATAATCTATGAGCAATCTTCTTTCTGCATTTTCAAGCTCAATCTTCATAGCTTCTTTAATCTTTCTGAGCTGAGGATCACTCTCATCTGTTTGGTAGATAGCAGCCGTAAGATCATAGATTTTGTTCCTTCTCATCTCATTTCCCAGTCTAATAAATTTGACTTCTTCTGACTGTGAATTGAAGTCAAGTACTGTGATTCCCAAATCAGTCTTTAATTTTGCAGTACCTTTCTTCATTTCAATAAGATTCCCATTGTAATCCCTGTACTTAGGAACATATCTGCTATTATACTTCTCTCCTCTGATTGCCAAATTCTGAAGCATCCTATGTTTGAGCACATTAGCAACTGATTGAGTCCTTTGACTATTCACCTTGAAAAGATATAGAACATATTCTAGTTATTCCCAACATTTCAAGCCAATATCATTCTCACCAATTTTAAATACTGTCCCATCAGCCATGAAGTACAAGAGAAAGTCCTTCTTTAAACTCTTCTGATAAACTAACTGTACTGATTCCAGTCTGTCCAAACTCTCTTGAGGGACACCACGACCTGGAACAGCCAGTGAAGAAGGATCTCTAGGACCAGTATATTGCCTTTTGTCTCTGTGTGAACCTAGTCCACCATTATTATTTCCAACTTTGCCAGACAAGGCTCTTCCATCAGAAATATTCATAGAAACTCCAGATAATATATTTGGATCTTGAATTGTTCCTTTCCCAAAAACCGATTTCAACTGAGAAGATTGTAAAGGTGTGATCATAACTTGTGATGCAACAGAAGTTGTAACTTTCTTCTATGAACTTTCTCCTTCAATGCCTTTCAGCTTGAGTTGAGCTTCTGCTGCCATTGTTTCCTTTGAAAACTGAGATCTTTGACTAACATCAGCTCTTTCCTTGATCACAACACCTTTAACAACAGGCCTAGGAGCTTTTCCTCTTTTTAACGTACCAGACTTTAAAGCCTTGAGATGTTCTTCTTGTAAACTCTTTTCTTCAGCTTCAATGTCCTCAATTGTAACTCCTTCCTCATTCTCTTCAATAAACAACTTAGCAGCCAATTCTTCATCAGTCTTTAGATTAGAAGGTAATAGCAAACTCTTGGTCTTTGAAGTACCTTGAGTATCAGTATTTCTCCCAACAAACTGTGATTTAGATGACTTTCTAGTTTTCAAAGTTTGAGATTCTTCAGTTTTGTTCTTTCCTTTACTACTTGCTCCTCCATCTCCAGCACTATCCCTTCTGACAACTCTCTCCCCCTTTTTGACATCATCAGGCATAAGAATAGATGTAATTAACTCCAAGGAGGTAGCAATAAGGTCAATTTTAACAGATAAGTCAGACTGATTCTCTTCAACTTTACCCAGCCTGGCAAAGAGATTGTCTTGAGCTGTAGAAAATTTTGTATTCATGAGTTTTGACTCTCTTTCCATTTTCATTTCTCTAGCTACGACCTCAGTCCTCAAATCAGTGATTGCCTTTGTAGTGTCATCAAATCTTCTATCCAGAGTTTTGACTTGAACTACAGTTGCTTTTAAGCAAGAAAGAATCTCTGGATTGGAGATAGTATCAACAGTTTGCTTAACAAAATCAGCTGCTCTCCCTCGTGGAAAAATGCAATCCTCTTTGTACCAGTCAGCAGCAAATTTTGCAAGTTGTGCTCTCTCAACTTCATGAGACGTACAAGGTTGAGTGAAAGGGGTATGTTTATCGTCTATTTGTACTGGTGCATTTAGAGAAGAATCAGAGTTTGCACTGCTTTCACCTTCAGGTTCAACACTTGCAGCTTTTGCATGTTCATCTTCAAGTAAAACACTGTGTTGAGCATTGTCAGCCACAGGCATAGACTGAGAAGTAGTCTTGGTTGCTTGATCAACCTCATCACCTCGTTCAGCAGTCTGGTGAGCATCTGAGAGTAATTCAGTATGTGATGCTACAGTTTCAGAAAGAACAACTGTAGGTTGATCAGCTGCACCAGTATCAGATATAGGATCAGAGAATGGCATAAATGAATCAAGAATATCATTCATTGGAGAATAGCCATCTCTAGTATCCTCTTCTGCAGGCATTTTGTCCTCTGCAGGCATTTCAACCTCTGCAGGTATTTCAACCTCTGCAGGTATTTCATCCTCTGCAGGTATTTCAACCTTTGCAGGTATTTCATCTTTCTCAACCTCAACAGTAGGTGTTTGCGGTGAACCCACCTCTGGAGCTTCAAACCCTTTCATAAATTGCACAGTTGTGAAAATATGTGTGTGTGAAGCAGAGTTTACTAAATCAATTTTTAGAGCATCTAATTTTTCATAAAATCCATAAAGTAAATCAATAAACACTGGATGCACAAACTGTCATAGTAAGCACTGACTGTATGATGATAGCTAAACTCTGTAGTAATCAATCTACATACAGTAATTTTTATTTTATACCCCCTCTATATATACATTTTTTTTTAATTCTATTCATTCCAGTAATTAGAGGTTGGAACCAGTCACCAAAAATTCAAAAATTTTGGCCATTATCATTTTGATAAGTTCCTGGGTCATCCTAGTATTTAACTAGTCACCAAAAATCAGAGAATTTTAGCACATATTATATACCAATAAGTTCCTGGGTCATCCTAGTATCCAACATAATCTCAAAGGAGTATAACAACCTATATACATTTTCTTTGGGGTATTACAGTAAGCATTTTATTCTACCAGAGTATAACTAACAGAGTTTAGAGTTCATCAACATCAATAGTTTTTCATGTAAGGTAATGCACACAGTATTTATAGACTCAGAGTTTAGGACAAAATAAACTAAGAGATGCTATAAATATGAACCAGTATCATGCTGTGTTAACTTTCTGCACAATCTAAGATTAGATCACAATAACTCAGAAAGATTCATGATTAATTGCTGAGAATGTGCTTCATACATATTTCTTCATTGGTGTTTTCATTCAGACAAAAATCAACTCAGAGTTCACAGAGTTTATCAAACTTAATAACAGTGTATGACATACAGGCATGCTGACAGAGTTTAACAGAGTATGCATAACAGAGTTTAATCAACAGAGTTCACTTAGCATTTAACCAATCAGGAAATATGAGTAATACAATACATAAGTAAAATTTGAATCTAACCAACATTCCTAGTCAGAACCAGAGACCATTCCTAGTTCATTGACCAGTCTTGTAAATGTAGCTTCACTCAACGGTTTAGTGAAGATATCTGCAAGTTGTTGTTCTGTAGACACAAAATGTAGTTCAATATTCCCTTCTTCTACATGTTCTCTGATGAAGTGGTACCTTATGCTGATGTGCTTGGTCATTGAATGCTGTACTGGATTACCTGTCATAGCAATAGCACTTTGATTATCACAGTAAATAGGAATTTTACTGTACCTCAATCCATAATCCAGCAATTGATTCTTCATCCACAAGATCTGTGCACAACAGCTACCAGCTGCAATATACTCTGCTTCTGCTGTAGATGTGGAGATTGATTTCTGTTTCTTGCTGTACCAGGAGACAAGTCTGTCACCAAGAAATTGACAACTTCCACTAGTGCTCTTTCTGTCTATCTTGCAGCCTGCAAAGTCTGCATCAGAATACCCAAGTAGCTTGAAATCTGATTCTCTGGGGTACCACAGACCTAATGATATGGTGCCCTTGAGATACTTGAAGATTCTTTTCACAGCTGTCAGATGTGGCTCTCTAGGATCTGCTTGAAACCTTGCACAAAGATAGGTTGCATACATGATGTCAGGCCTACTAGCTGTCAAGTATAGAAGAGATCCTATCATGCCCCTGTAGTTTGTCATGTCCACTGAAACTCCTGTGTCTTTGTCCAATTTAGTTGCTGTTGCCATGGGAGTTGATGTAGATGAACAGTCAAGCATACCAAATTTCTTGAGAAGATTTCTGGTATATTTTTCTTGATTAATGAAAATACCATCATCTGTTTGTCTTACCTGTAGGCCTAGAAAGTAACTAAGCTCTCCCATCATGCTCATTTGATACCTGGACTGCATGAGCTTGGCAAACTTCTTACAGAGTTTATCATTAGTAGACCCAAAGATAATGTCATCAACATATATCTGAACTAAAAGGAGGTCACTTCCTTGATTGAAATAAAACAGAGTTTTGTCAATTGTTCCTCTGTTGAATCCACTTTCTAGAAGAAATTGAGCAAGTGTCTCATACCATGCTCTTGGTGCCTGCTTAAGTCCATATAGTGCCTTATCTAGCCTGTAGACATAATCTGGATATTTGGGGTCCACAAATCCTGGTGGTTGTTCAACAAACACTTCTTCCTCAAGCTTTCCATTCAGAAAAGCACTTTTCACATCCATCTGGAACACTTTGAATTTCTTGTGAGAGGCATATGCTAGAAAAATTCTGATTGCCTCCAATCTTGCAACTGGAGCAAATGTTTCATCATAGTCTATTCCTTCCTGTTGTGAATAGCCTTTTGCTACCAGTCTGGCCTCGTTCCTTGTGATAACACCTTCACTGTCAGTCTTGTTTCTGAAAACCCATTTAGTACCAACAATAGATCTGTTCTTTGGCCTTGGTACAAGGGTCCAAACTTCATTTCTTTCAAATTCATTCAACTCTTCCTGCATTGCTGTTATCCAGTCAGCATCTTGAAGAGCTTCTTCCACTTTCTTTGGTTCATTTTTAGACAAGAATGCATGAAACAGACATTCACTTGCAGTAGCACTTCTTGTTTTCACTTTTGCATCTGGATCACCAATTATCAAATCAGGTGTATGTGATTTAGTCCATTTCCTAGCAGAAGGCAAATGACTTCTGTCAGCATGTGATCCTCCCCCTTGATCCATGCTCTCCTGATTTTGTTGTGATCTATCTTCGTTTTCTGAGACTCTCCCTGAACTTGACTGCCCAGAGTCAGAATTTGAATTTTCAGAGTTTGATCCAGATTTTTCAGTTGACTCAGTATCAATGTTTGAGTCTTCATCTTGATCATGCTCCCCCTCAACTGATTCTTCCCTTTGTTGTGGCTGAGAAGTTTCTCCAGTGTTTACCGGTAGAGGTTCAGAGTTTGTTTCAACAGAGTCTGTCAGAATTGTTTCATCAGAGTTTAAATCTTCATTTTCAAAGTTCAGTTGATCATATTCATCTTTGTCTTCAAGTCCAGTTATCTTCTTATCATCAAAAGACACATGTATAGATTCCATGATCACTTTAGTTCTCAGATTGTAAACTCTGAATGCCTTTGTTGACAGTGGATAGCCAACAAAAATTCCTTCGTCTGCCTTTAGCTCAAACTTGGTCAACTGTTCAGGATGAGTCTTCAAAACAAAACATTTGCACCCGAAAATATGAAATTATTTCAGGTTAGGCTTCTTTTTCTTCACCACCTCATATGGTGTCTTTCCATGCCTATTGATCAGTGTAGCATTTTGAGTAAAACAAGCAGTTTGAACAGCTTCTGCCCAGAAATAAGTTGGCAATTTTGCTTCTTCAAGCATAGTTCTGGCAGCTTCAATCAAGGTTCTATTTTTCCTTTCAACTACACCATTTTGTTGTGGTGTACCAGGTGCTGAAAATTCTTGCTTCACTCCATTGTCCTTGCAGAATTCTTCCATTGTTGCATTTCTGAACTCAGTTCCATTATCACTTCTGATGATTCTGACTTTGTTACTTGATCCTTTGTCCAGAAGCTTCACATGCTCCATCAGAGTTAATGTAGTTTCATCCTTCTTTGCTAGAAAATACACCCAAGTGAATCTAGTTTATTCATCAACAATGACTAAAGCATATTTCTTCCTTGCTATAGACATAACATTTACTGGACCAAAGAGATCAACATGAAGAAGATGATAGGGATCAGTGATTGAAAATTCTGTCTTGCTCTTGAAAGATGATTTCCTTTGTTTAGCCTTCTGACATGAATCACATAGGCCATCAACATTTAACAGAGCCTTCGGGAGTCCTCTTACAAGATCCTTTCTGATCAATTCATTGATGTTGTTCAAGTTCAGATGTGAGAGTTTCTTGTGCCACTTCCAACTCTCTTCACTAGACATTCTTGTAGACAGGCAAACAGTTTTTCCAACAGAGTCTATCAAAAGCTTGATTTCATAAATGTTGTTTTGCCTGTGACCAACTAGAACAACCTTTCCTGTAGATTTGCTGATAAATTCACAATATTCAGGTTGAAAATCTACATGATATCCCTTGTCACAGATTTGACTCACAGATAACAAGTCATGCTTGAGTCCTGGGACATGAGCTACATTGTTGATGATGACATTTCCAAGATTAATATTGCCATATCCCAATGTTCTTCCTACATTGCCATCACCATAGGAAACTTTTGGGCCAACTTTCTCCTCATAGTCTGATAGCAGGGCTTTATTTCCAGTCATGTGTCCTGAACATCCACTGTCCACGACTAGGGTTGCCTCCCTGTTGCCCTGCAATCACAAGCAATTACTGAGGATTAGTTTTAAGGATCCAGACTTGCTTGGATCCTTTGGCATTCTTAACTTTGTTAGCTTTTGCAGCGGAATTAACATTATCAGAGTTTGAGCTACCAGTATCAGTGTTTACACTTGCAGTATCAACTTTAACCCATTTCAGATTGGGTTTCAGTTCATAGTAATTATGATAGATAGCATGATATTCTCTGCAAGTATAAATGGAATGCCAAGTGCTTCCACAGTGTGTGCATAAAGTCTGTGGCTTAGTTCTAGCAAAATCCTTCTTTACCTCAGACTTGGTAGGTAAAGAATTTATATTTTTATTTTTCTTACAGAAATTTGCAAGATGCTTAGTACTACCACAGTTATGACATGTCTTTCTTGGAGCATAACTAGCAAGCATTGGTTTATTTCCTGAAGTGATGCCTACTTTTTCATTTCTGTTCTTATTTGACACTCTCTGTTTCTTAACAGATTTTAACTCCTTCAGTTTATGTTTGAGTTGTTTATCTGTCATTGAACCAATATTAACCTGTTTAACACTAGTTTTTACTGGTTTACTTTTAACAGCTTCTTTTTCATTTTCAGACAAAAATTTACTGGTTCCATGTACAAAATGAGGTCTGATTTTAACTTGATTTTGAAATCTAAGTTCATCTTCCTCATTATAACCTAGACCAACAGTGTCTGTTTGAAAAATCTGTTGAGTGTCCTTTCCAGAATTAGTCCAAGTCCTAATTTTTTTATTTGCTTCCTCCAACTCAGATTCTAGTTGTTTATATTTCTGAAGCAAATTCTGTTCTATACAAACAGCATCATCTCTCTCTTTCTGAACTTGTTGCATGTTTTCAAGTTTTTCTTCAACAAGTTTATTTCTAACCTTAAGTTCAGAATTTTCAGCTTTTATCCTCTCATTTTCTAAAGTCTGATCCCTATAACTTATATGCAATGACTTAAGATAAATTCTTAATTGAGCAATGTCATCAATATTATAAGCATAGGTAGTTAGAGGTACCTGATTTTCAGAAGTTTCTGATTCAGTAGTAGCCATGAGAGCATAGTTCACTTCTTCATCAGAATCTGAAGTATCTGCCCAATCTCTGCCTTTAGTGTAGAGTACCTTTCCAGTTTTACCCTTCTTGCACTCAGGAGCATAGTGACCCATCTCCTTACACTTGTAGCATTGAATTTCAGACTTATCCTTCTTCCCTTTAGAATCTCTCTTATCAAACTTCCTGAAACTTTTCTTGTCTTCATTTGAATCTCTAGAAAACCTTTTCCCTTTCTTGAAATTCTTGAAGCCCATTTTCTTGAAGGTCTTCACCATCAACACAGCCATTTTCCTCATTTCTTCTTCATCATCCTCAGAGTCAGATGATTCAGAAGAATTTAATCACAATCATAGTTTGATGATTCACTTTCTGAGTGTATGACCAAAGCTTTTCCCTTCATTTCCCTTCTTGATGCCTCTTTCTTCTGAGGCTTCTCTTCAACATTAAGAGCAATAGACTTTCCCTTCCTGCTTGATCTCCTGTTTCTCTGCTCCATTTCCAATTCATGAGTTTTGAGCAGCCCATAGATTTCATCAATCTCTGTTTCAGCAAGATCATAGTTGTCTCTAATAGTGGTTGTTTTCACATCCCACTTTTCAGGTAGAGAAAGAAGAAACTTGAGATTTGAGTCTTCTAGATCATACTCTTTGTTGACCAATGACAGATCATTGAGCAGTTTACAGAATCTATCAAATGTTTCTGTCATGGTCTCTTCAGGTTTAGCCTCAAAATGCTCATACTCTTGTGTGAGCATGTTTCTCCTATTCTTCTTAATAGCCGCAGTTCCTTGACACCTGACTTCAAGAGCATCCCATATCTCTTTTGCAGTGGTGCAGTTAATGACTTTTTTAGACATAACATTGTCTAAAGCACTATGCAGTAAATGCCTAACCTTTGCATCCTTAGCAATTGATGATAGATCCTCAGGAGTCATGTCCTTCTTTTCCTTTGGAACTATTTTAGCTTCTTCACCAGCAGCTGCAACAGATAGCTTTGTAGGATTGTGAGGGCCTTCATAAATCCTGTCAAGATATTCTGGATCTGTAGCCTCCAGAAACATAGTCATCTTGACCTTCCACATAGCATACTCTAATGGCCTGAGAATAGGAACCCTGATTGGTTCATAACGACTCACAGTAGTAGGAGCCTTTTCAGTAACAGTTGGTGGAGGAATTGCTGACATGATTATTGTTGTGTTTGGATCTTAACCTGTAATAAAGTAACAGATTGGCTCTGATACCACTTGTTAGGCCGAATACACAATTAATAATCAAATTCGTATGAGAGTTTAACAAGTAATACGTTTATGCACTTAAAAACTTCTGGTATTAAGAACCCTCTTCGTGATGTAAACTATCACAAAGAGCTGCTAGGTTACAATAAAGATAATTCGTTGTACGACACCCCTTAGGATTAACCTAACTGTATTTATAAAACATACAGCTACGATACAATCTCTAATTGATATTCCTAATAATCAGCTATACAATGATATCAATTACAGATTGTCACACGTCTCCTAAGTCAACTCGATCTCTTTGATAGCTATCCAATCTTCAAAGATATCGCTTCCATAATAAATCTTCAATCACTGTTGACCAGTAGATGCTTCCTCCAGACAGAGTTTGACAAACTCTGTCGAGCTTCCATCTGTCAGGGTTTACACTAAACTCTGACCGCTTCCAGCTAAACTCTGATAATTCACTGTAACACTTAAACACTGATTAAAACACATCAATTATATTTAACACATTTAATTGGATTTTTATTTAATAGATTTTAATGTTTTATTGTAGGAAGCAAGAAAATTCTAAACTTGGAAGGATTGGAGAATAAAGAGCTTAATTTGGAGATTTGTTAGAAGGAAATTCGGATTTGTTGGGCTGCACGCGCGTACTTCACTGTTTGGGCCATATCTCGAGTTCTAGAAGTCAGAATTGGACGATTCAACAGCCCACGCGAAGATAATTAAATTATCTATCATTCTAAGATGGTCCAGATGTCATATTACAACTGGAGCAGCCCATAATTACTTGGGAAAAGTCAACTACGAATTTTCCTTGAAAATCTATTCAGTTTATGAAACATACTTGTAATTTTCTCAAGGCATTAAAATACTTTTATTAGAGACATATAAAAGAAGAGATACTATTATTAGAGGAGAGAGATACGTATAGAGAGATATACAGGGAGAGAGAGGAGGGCGAGATTTTGATATTTCTTCTTGTGCAAAGATTAAAGATTGAAGGTTTTCTTCTCTATTCTCAATAATAGATTAATTATGTGTTCTTATTATTATTTGTGTTTTGTTAGCTTAATCATGAGTGAGTAGATCTCTAATCTAGGGTTAAGTTGAACCCTAGTTATGATTGATGTATGATTTTCCCAATCCCCCAATTTGGTTATGTTATATGCTCTTTCTTATTGAGTTGTGTTTGAACCAAATATCTATTTATCAACGAAAGTTGGACTTAGATGGTTGTGATTTATCCAATAATGACATGAACTTCTCCATGAAAATAGGTAGAACGGATTGTTAGGAAGTTAGGATGCTGTGTTTAATGTCTCTAAATTGCATGATACCATGAAAATAGGCTTGAGTGTATTTTAGAGAAGCCATTAATACTCGAGAGAGGTTATTGGTATTTTATAGGGCGCATCTTTCCTCTTGAGTAGTACATGATTAATTGGGACGGGAAATCGTAATTGCATTGATTCATGCTAGTGGGGATTATTAATTCTAGATGTTTTTAGTTAATTGATAAATACAACAGATTTGCCTTAGAGTAATATTAGTTTAAAAATATCTCAAAATTTTATTGTGTTACTTTCTTAGTTGAATTGAGTCAAGAATAACTAGTGATTGATACGTTTATCTCTGTAGGATCGACTCTGACTTACCCTACTACATAGTTAGAAGGATTTGTTAGATATTATTATTTGATAGGCACGCGACAGCCTTGTCAATGCATACATGCATTTACTCAATAGATAACCAAGGTAGGAGAATAAAGTAAAGAAACAGGCAACAACACTGGAAGTAGGGGTGATCGCGGTGCGGGCGGTGCGGTTTTTCCCCAAAACCGCGAACCAAACCGCGCATGCGGTTTTGTCAAATTTCCAAACCGCAACCGCACCGCTAAATTTTAAAACCGCATAAACCACACCGCGAAAATGCGGTGCAGTGTGGTGCGGTTTATTGCGGTTTGCAACTTCGATAAAAATAATTATAAATATAAAATTTTAATTTTCATGCATGTGAAATTAATTTTTAAAGTTCTTACTCAACCACATTTCTTAATTCTTATGCACACTATGATCACTACAGACTTAATTAAATACAAACACTGTAGTATGAAATATATTATGATACTAAACTAGAGAAAGATATAATTTATCAGTACAATCCCATCATAAGCCACTAAAATAAACTACTACTAGGCAGTAGGCACTAATGACGGAACTCTTAAATTATATTAGATATGAGGTGTTCTTTATTGTTTGTTATATAAGGTGTATGCTATGGAGTGCAACTCTCTCTCTATATATATATATATATAATTATATAATATTGCGGTGCGGTGCGGTGCGGTTTGAACCGCATTTCTGAAAATTAAAACCGCAACCCGCACCGCACCGCGCGGTTTGTCAAAATTTGAAACCGCAACCGCACCACAGAAAATAAAAACCGCGCGGTGTGGTGCGGGTTGGTGCGGTGCGGGCGGTTTTTGCGGTTTGGTGCGGTTTATGATCACCCCTAACTGGAAGAGATGAAGCGATGAACTTTTCATTAAAAAAACACAATACATAAAAAGTTCTTAAAACTAAACATTAATTCTTATTAAGCTCCGCAAGAGCTTCCTCCAGCAGGTCCTTGACGACCTTCTCCACATCCTCCTCCTTGGTGATCCCCTGCATGTCCAGATAAGCCTGGAGCTTATCCAACCATGGATCCTAAGGGTTCTCAGCAGCAGCAGCTTCCTCTATTTTCTCTGGCATCTCCTTTTTGGGCACCTCTTCGCCTTTGTCTGGCATGAGGCTCTCGGAAGTGGAGATCTCTGAAGCTTTCCTATTACTCATTCTCTAGTGTCTCTTAAATGTGTATTGAGAAAATAAGAGTTTGGCCTCGGGTTCATTTTATAGCACACTAGGAGACGCTACAGTTTCCCACACGCTTCATTTTAATAAAGTATTTAACTTTAAAAGAAAAAGGCCTGACAATTACCCTGGGTCATTTCAAATGACACGACTAATTATCACTCGCACGCGTGTGATTTAAGTTAAGGTCACGTGACTACTCAATACATAAGTTAAAATACGCATGTAATTTCAATTTAGCATAGTCATAGCAGACATGCTATCAATAACAAGTAGTACATAAGATAGTAACTTCACATGACAGCAACATTGAAGGCTACTGTCACGAGCTGCAATTTAACACATTGAAAATGTAAAAACTAGTAGGATAACATACCAGATTTAGAATTCCCAATTCACTTACCAACATGTTGAAGGTTGCTTCATCCAATGGCTTGGTGAAAATGTCTGCAAATTGCTTTTCCTTAAGAATGTAGAAAAGCTTCACAGTTCCCTTTTCAACATGTTCCCTTATGAAATGATGCCTTATATCAATGTGCTTTGTCCTGGAATGTTGAACTGGATTGTCTGAGATGGCTATAGCACTAGTGTTATCACAATAGATAGGAATGTTTGATAACTCTAAACCATAATCCAAAAGCTGATTCTTCTCCAAAGAATTTAAGCACATCAACTTCCAGCTGCAATTTATTCAGCTTCTGCAGTTGAGGTAGATACATACTGCTGCTTCTTGCTAAACCATGACACTAATCTTCCACCAAGAAATTGACAGCTGTCTATTTTGCTTTTTCCGTCAATTTTGCAGCCAGCATAGTCTGAATCGGAATATCCAACTAGATCAAATCCAGTGTCTTCAGGATACCAAAGGCCTAAATTTGGAGTGCCTTTCAAGTATCTAAAGATTCTCTTGATAGCAATCAAGTGTGACTCTTTTGGATCAGCTTGAAACCTTGCACAGAGACATGTAGCAAACATTATTTCTGGTCTGCTAGCAGTTAGATATAGCAGTGATCCAACCATGCCTCTATAAATACTAGAGTCCACTTTCTTTCCTTTAGGATCTAGATCCAGTTTGGTTGCAGTAGAGATAGGTGTCTTGGCAGGTGATGCATCTTCCAAGTTGAACTTCTTGAGCAGTTCCTTGACATATTTTGCTTGACAAATGAAGATGCCATCACATTTTTGATAAATCTGCAGGCCAAGAAAGAATGATAGTTCTCCCATCATACTCATATCATATTTGTTCCTCATAATAGATGAGAACTTCTCACATAGCTTTTCATTTGTGGAACAAAAGATTATGTCATCAACATAGATCTGTACCAGAATGATGTCCTTGCCATGATGTTTGTAGAATAGCATTTTATCTACAACACCTCTTATAAATGATTCTCCAACAGAAAGGTAGAGAGTGTATCATACCAAGCTCTAGGGGCTTGCTTTAAACCATAAAGTGCCTTGAACAGCTTGTAGACAAAGTCATACAACTCAGAATCTTCAAATCCAGGTGGCTGTTCAACATACACTTCCTCATCTAGCTCTCCATTAAGGAAGGCACTTTTGACATCCATTTGAAATACCTTGAAATTGCAGTGTGCAACATAGGCTAGAAATATTCTGATAGCTTCAAGTCTGGGTACAGGTGCAAATGTCTCATCATAATCTATTCCCTCCTATTGACAGTATCCTTTGGCCACTAGCCTTGCTTTGTTTCTTGTCACATTTCCACTTTCATCCAGCTTGTTTCTGAAGACCCATTTTGTGTCAACAACTGATTTCCCTTTAGGTTTTGGTACTAGTTTCCACACATTGTTTCTTTCAAATTGGGTGAGCTCCTCTTGCATAGCTATCACCCAATCAGAATCCAACAATGCTTCATCAGTTGTCTTTGGTTTAATTTGTGATAGAAAACAGGAGAGCATGCTGTCAGGAGAGACATTTCTTCTAGTCCTTACTCCAGTGGAAGGATTGCCAATGATTAAATCAGAGGTGTGATCCTTGTTCCATTTAGTGGATCTGGGCAAGCTTCTATTTTGTTCTTCTTGATCAGTTCCTTCTTGAGGAATTGATTCTTCCACATTGTTGTCTTCTCCATGTTCTTCAAGATATCCAGAGTCACCATCAGCTTCATGATTAGATGTAATTATTTGTGACTGAGCTGGAGCTTGATTAACATCATTTGTGTTGATAGCATCTCCTCCAAACTCAAGAGTTTGAGTACAAGATGGATCTTCAGTAACAATTTCTACTTTTTCCAAGTATCCTTGATCCTCAAATCTCAGAGGCTGCATTTGACCATCTTCTTGTAGTCCTGGAAACTTGGTTTCATCAAATGTGACATTCACACTTTCTTCAATGACTTTGTGTTCTATGACATAGACTCTATAGGCAGTCCTTTCTAATCCATATCCCATGAAAATGCCTTCATGTGCTTTAACATCAAACTTTCCTTTTCTTTCATGGTTGTCTATCATCATGAAACACTTGCTTCCAAATACATGAAAGTATTTTACAGTAGGTTTCTTTCCAGTCAATGGATAGTAAGGAGTGTTCCCATGAGTGTTGTTGATTAAGTTTCTGTTCTGTGTGTAACAAGCTGTGTTGATAGCTTCTGCCCAGAAATATGTTGGTAATTTTGCATCATTCAATATAGTTCTTGCAGCTTCAATGAGAGTCCTGTTCTTTCTTTCTACTACACCATTTTGCTGTGGTGTCCTGGCAGCAGAGAATTGTTGAACAATTCCTTCATCTTTGTAGAAGTTTCCAAGAGTAGCATTTCTAAACTCAGTTCCATTGTCACTCCTTAGAATTTGAACTTTTGCATTAGGAGTTCTATCAATAACCCTGATGTGATCAATGATCTCCTGAGCAGCTTCATCCTTTGATTCTAGGAACTTTACCCAGGTGTACCTAGAATAGTCATCCACCATGACTAAGGCATATCTCTTTCTTGCTAATGATTGCACATTAACTGGTCCAAAGAGATCCATATGAATCAGTTTGAGTGATTCAGTGTTGGTGTTTAGTTGATTTGACTTGTGCACAGATCTTCTCAGTTTTCCCATTTGACAGTCCACACATAATCCTTCTTGACAGAATTCTTGTTGAGGTTGTCCTCTCACCAGCTCCTTCTTCATTAGTATATTCATGGCCTTGAAATTGAGGTGGGAAAGCTTCTTATGCCAAAGCATGGTATCACCAACTGTTGCCTTACTGTAGAAACAGTAAACCTTGTCTTTCTTAGCAGAGTTTAAGTCTGCCACAAACAAGCTTCCTTTTCTGACTCCTTTCAGAGAAAGGCTTCCATCCTTCTTGTGATAGATATTGCAGACCATCATATCAAAATCAACCTTAAATCCTCTATCACTGAATTGGCTGACACTGAGCAGGTTGGGCTTCAATCCATCCACAAGAGCAATATCTTCAATGACAATATTTCCAATTTCTAAACAGCCATATCCCATAGTGTAACCTTTGCTGTTGTCTCAAAAGGTTATGATTGGGCAAACTTTCTCAACATAATGTGATAACATGGCTTTATCACCTGTCATGTGTCTAGAGCATCCACTGTCGATGATCCACATGACTTGTTTCTTTTTCTTGCCCTGCAAAATAGATGATATTTAATTTGCATCTGGTACCCAATCCTTGTTGGGTCCTGCAGTTACAGTATCATATTTTATATCATCTTTAATCACATTTGAATCAACACTTGAATCATCCTGTTTGACTTCTTTTGCTACCCGCTCAGTTTTAGAATAAGACTTGGTCTTTTTCTTAGTTGAAGCTGCCTTTTTACCAACAATGGCAGGCTCAGAAGTCTCAATAGTTTGCATACAGGAACATGTTTCAGTAGTCAGAATAGGCAGATTAAAACATGCACTCATGGCAGTGATTTTGCATGACATGCAGTCAATGTTACTACAAACATTCATTGTTCTTTGTATAATGGGAGTTTTGTGTAAGTTACCTTTAACCTTGGTTGCATTAACCTTGTTCTCATTTGGTTTCTTACAAACATGTGTTAAGTATTGGGAGGATCCACAATTATTTCAAAGCTTCCTAGGGGCATTCTTGACATAAGCATAACCATTTTTCTTATCAATTCCTAACTTGCCATTCCTATTCTTAGGCTTGTGAGCATCTGTGTTGACAGTATGTCCTGAAGTTGCTGTCGAGTTACCCTTGACAATACCTTTTATACCTACTGTTTTGACGGTAGGTTTGGAAGTTGCTGTCCTAGGTACTCTCTTGACAGTATCTTTGAAAGTTTCTGTCTTATCCTTGGCGACAGCTTCTTTAGAACATTATGTCTGATTGCTTTGTAAAGTCTCTGTTATGGGGATTTTTACAGTTTCTTTCCTTTCAATAGATGTGCTGTCGATACACTCATCTTCATCACGAAGCTCTTGTTTGATGAGCAAGGAATTCTCATCAAAATCAGCTTGAACAATTTTGAAAATGGGTTTACAAACTCTCTTGAAAACATGAGGTTTGACAGCATCACCATCTGAACAATCATCAATCACAGTTGCCTTACCAGGCCTCCTACCATAGTCGAAACCTATTCCAACCTTTTGGTTCTCAGTGTGATTCTCATGATATTCCTAAACTAAATTAGAAGAATTTCTAAAGGCCTTAAGCTTAAATTCATTTTCAGCAATTTGATTTCTTAGGAATTCTTCTATCTCCTTAGCACAGACAATATCATTTTTTAGTCTATCATTTTCTTGAGCTAGTGAATCTAATGGACTGGTTTTAAGCAAGAGCATTTCATTCTCAGATTTGAGTGTTTCATTCTGTTCAGTTAACTGAACAATTTCTTCATTAGCAGCAGATAAACATACTGAATGTTAAACATCTCAGCACTTAATTCTTCAATAGTTTGCTTATACTCAGTTTTAGACATATCAAGTAAAATAAGATATGGTACTTAATTTGAGGAGCTTGATGCTTCACCATCAGATCTAGCCATGAGAGCTAGATTTACAAATTCTTCTTCTTCCTCATCATCAGAGTCATCCCAGCATTTTCCTTCAGCCACATAGGCTCTTCCTTGATTTCTTTTAAACTGACTTCCAGATCCTTTCTCCATTCTTTGATTCTGTTTTGGCCTTCTGCACTCTGTGGCAAAATGACCTAGCTCATTGCAGTTGTAACATCTGAACTGTTAGGTCCGGAATAACGTAGAAAGGGGGTTGAATACGTTATTTAGCAATATTTCGATTTTTGATGTGAATATGAAATCAAAAATACTGAATCCAAATAACACAATTGTTTGGGAAATATCTTTGAATAGATAAAACCCGGAGGTTTGATACACAATCTAAAATGGATCAGCTACAAAACCAAACACTCCTAGGATATTTTAGGCACGAGAACCTTCTACCCGACACTTCCTGAAAGCGGGCTAAGCCGGCTTCCCTACTAGATGGACTGTCTACCAGCTTACACAGAGAAGATATAAGAGAGAGAAGAGAGAGTTGTGTGTTGAGGTGTGTTTTGAAATGAAATACAACAGGCCTATTTATAGATTTTGAAAAGTTACTATGCTGCATAGTAACCCACTAAATTACGTAAGGGATGATGAAACGAGCCGCCTTCTGCTTTGAATTCTTCAGCCAACAAAATTTCTTCAGACAACAAAATTCTTCAGGTGGGACCCAACTATTTACTTTTCAAAATTTTGTGTTTTGCTTATTGAAATATTTTTGTTTCTGATGAATAGTACTTTCGGTTACTATTCATATGAATAGTAATTTCAGTTACTATTCATATGAATAGTAATTTCGGATACTATTCATTTACCTCTTCATTTGACATCGTTAAATGTTCAGCTTCCAACTAACTAGAGGATATCAACATTGCTCTAAACTCAATCATACCTCTTAACAGTTTTTCTGAGTTTAGATACTTTGATTCTTTTGTGAAGTGTTGACGCCTAGTGCAACTGGTCTGGTTCACAGACGACTAACATTCACTCGTGGTCTTCATATCATGTCTTTAAGAACACTGCTAAGAATTGTGCAATCATAAAAACTTTATCACTGAAATCTTTTGGCCCTTCAACTGAATCGTATGTACATCTTATTTTATCACTGAGGCTTGATCATGTTAATGAATTTCTTTCAGCGACTTGATCCTTGTTAGTGCCTGTTCTTCAAATTTCACAATCCCTGTATAGAGTTTAATATTATTTATCTTTTATCCTAGTTGAGTTATATATGTCCTCTATTACATATTACATTACATTATGCTTTACAATCTCCCCCTATTTGATTGTTAGGGTTTTGACAAGCAAATTCCTAGAGGATAACTCAACTGATACAACAAAAAACAAAGTTCAAAGATAAATAATATTAAAGTGCATTCTGGATCATATATATACATTTTCCAGATTTCTAAAATTAACCAAGTGCAAGACAATTTTTCCTTTAGACTGAACATCTCTTCAAGTTTGCCTTGCTTTCTTTCCACATAGCACTAATACTCCCATTAGCTTTCTTTTCCCAAAATAAAGTTAATTACGTTTCAACAACCTTTTCCTTGCCTTTACGCCTAGTAGATTTTTCTTGATCATCCAACTTCTCCCCCTCAGTTAGGTTATCCTCCAGAGTAGTAGGATGTGGAGTTGATAAATTAGATGAAGATGACATTACCAAGGAGTTGATTGCATGACTAAACTGGGCTGCCATGGAACTTAATTGAACCTGGAATGCATCATGTTGAATAAGCTACAAATTTTTTATTTCTGCAATAGACTTACAGATATTTGGCAACTCTTTCTCTATTGTTTGGACCCGTGTAAGAAGTCTGCTGTATTCCTTTCTGGTTACAGGTGCATGTGGTTGAGTAGGTTGCTCACTTGTACGTTCTGCAAGTGTTTCACTCAACACTCTATATTCACTCGGTTTACTGGTTTGGGTTACACTTACATGTTCTGTTCGTGTTTCCCTCAACTCTCTTCCAGAGCTTCCACCGATATGTGTACCTGCAAATGAAATCATCCTAGCCCCTTTTTCAGAGGTCACAGATGGTGCAATGAAGGTTCGTGAGCTTCTGTCCTCGCGTGAAGCGAGTTATTGGCCACTGGTAAAAAGTGGTAAATCTCGAAAGAGATCCAGAGATTTTCCCTCTAGGAGGTTAAACTTGAATCGATTAAATGGTACAAAACCCAAGTTTCCCTCGTATGTCTGTGAAGACACTTGGTTCATAAAAGAACCACCTACCAATGGATATTTCTGTAAAATGGAAGATTCACCAGCAGTTATTGAGGTAGGTAATTCCACCTCGGATGCCTATGGAAGCATTTGATCTTTAGAAAGATCATCAACCACTCTTATGTTCCGTGAAATAGAACTCAAGATAGTTGCTCCCGTCAATTAAACCTCATTTACATTTTCACTGATTGGATAAGGAAGAATTGTTTCACTAACAGTTGCCGTTATCTCAGGTTCATTGGGTTTACTCCGTTTAGAATGAGGTAGAGCGGCTGATGTAACTAACTCCTTATTTGGTGCTGCTGAGGCACTATCTCCCTCAAAAGTGTTGATGGATGGTCGTTTAAGTGACAATTGAGGTGTAGGAGTTTGTTGTGTCTGTGTTTGCATTTGTAGAATGGGCTCTTCGACCTGTGTTAGAGTCGGTGGGATTTCCTGCTCTTGGTCGGGTAAGATGGCCACTAGGGGCTGTAGAAACTGTATCTCCTGTGACACAGCAGGGAATACAGAGGTTGGAATAGCAGGGATTGAAATATTACCTTGTCGTATACCTGCTCTCACTGGTCTTGGTAACAACGGAAGTGGGACAGTCTTTAGATATTCAGTTAGGACTGTAGGCACATCAGTATATATCTTTTTTACTTATGTAATTAATTACATTCGTCTTCATGGAAGAACATTCCACCTTTTGACCATTTTCCAAGCCTGCCCTGTCTTCATCATTCAAAAAATCATTTAATATTAGCTTTAGAAACCTTGGATATAGACATTTGATATTTTGAGTCTGAACATCTCTTGTTCCCAAATGTTTCATCTTTAAAATGATTTGACCAAGCACTATTTTTCCAAAATTAATCCTCAAATTATTGGCGATCGCATACCCTGTTTTTTGAATAAATTCAGGTATTCGATCTTGATTTGTTCTATCTGAGGAAAAAACATGGTTAAGAGTGTGAAAGAAGAAATTCCAGTACTGAGTTAGAAATGTTCTAGAAAGATTACCAGTATTGAAATTGCCATCTTGGTACCTTATAAAACGAAAAAACATTTCAATCTGTTCAGGTGTAGGATCAGAAACAATATTTTCCATAGGAAAATGAAGAATTCGATTAACATCTCGTTCAGTGACCCTAATCGACCTACCAAATAGTCGATATGTGATTGCACACCCGTCCTGTCCAGAAGTGTTAACCGCACTGCAATATAGTTCACGCAATGCATCATGGTTAAGCTGCACTGGTGTAATTAAAACATAGCGAATTAATGAATGTTCATTCAGAAATTGTGTCCAAGCCCGAAATTGCTCATCCTGAATGGTTTCGATTTGTTGAATGGAAATAGGATTCACTTTTGCAACTGAAAAACTTCCCTGTAATGCCATTTTCAAAACTTTGAGGAGATTCAAAATCAAGGGTTAGTTTTTATAAAGGATGATGTATAAAGCAAGAATATGAAATCCGATCTAAAAACCACGAGCTAGATTGTGAGATCTTTTTGGTCAAAGCTTGAAATTTTCAGCAATTGAGTGTATATGCTCTGTATATCTGAAAAATGATGATGTTAAACATAAACAAAAACTCATCATTTATAAGGTTTCAAGGACTAGTGGGTTAGGTGAGATATTGACAGGATATGTTTAAAATCTAACACGGCTCAATAATTTCTCACCTAACAGCCTAATTAGCCGAAAAACATCTAATCACCGAAACCTGTCAACCGAAAAACATCTTATCACCGAAATCAACCTATACACACACACACACACAAACTCACAATTAAATAGATATAAAATTAACAAAATATCATTAATTGATATATGTCAATAAAATATTTATTTAATTATGCTACAAATAACACAATTTATTTACTAACTAATTACCATGAAATATAGCATTTATAAGCATGGTAATTAATATAGAGATAACTATAATATAAGAACTGGATGCAAATAAATTCACAAGTCCTAAACATATGGACATTTAAAATACATGTGAACTTATAACAAATTGCAGTTATTGATTATCCAAAATTAATTAGACAGATTTAGCATCCCAAGTTCACCAACTAACCTGGAGAAAGTGGATTCATCCAGTGGTTTAGTAAAGATGTCTACAATTTGTTGATCCGTGGGAACAAAATATAGTACCACAGTTCCATTCATGACATGCTCCCGTAAGAAATGATACCTGATATCAATGTGCTTAGTCCTGGTATGTTGAACTGGATTGTTGGCAATGGCACTCGTGTTGTCGCATAGAATTGGAATTTTGTTCAACAAGAGTCCATAATCTTGAAGTTGATTCCTCATCCACAGAATCTGAGCACAACAACTACCTGCCGCAATGTATTCTACTTCTGCTGTCGAGGTAGATACTGAGTGTTGCTTCTTGCTGTACCAAGATACCAACCTTCTTCCTAGAAACTGACAGCTTCTAGAAGTACTTTTCTGATCAATCTTACAGCCTGCGAAGTCAGAATCTGTATAGCCAACTAGGTCAAAACCTGTTCCTTTAGGGTACCAAATCCCAAGATTGGGGGTTCCATTAAGGTATCTGAAAATACGTTTAACAGCTATAAGATGTGACTCTTTAGGGTCAGCCTGGAATCTAGCACATAAACAAGTTGCGAACATAATATCTTGTCTACTAGCAGTTAAGTATAAGAGAGAGCCGATCATACCTCGATACTTCGTGATGTCAACTGACTTACCAGATTTGTCTTGATCAAGCTTGACAGCAGTTGGCATCGGGGTCTTGGCAGTAGCTGCTTCTTCCATCCCATAATTCTTCAGAAGATCCTTTATGTATTTTGATTGGCAGATGAAAATACCATCAGGCTTCTGAACAACTTGAAGTCCAAGGAAGAAGGACAACTCACCCATCATGCTCATCTCGTACTTACTCTGCATTAACTTAGCAAATCTCTTGCATAGCAAATCATTAGTAGAACCAAATATTATATCATCCACATATACTTGCACCAAAATTATATCATTTTTATGCTTTTTATGAAAGAGAGTTTTGTCGATGATACCTCTTGTAAAACCATTTTCAAGTAAGAACTTGGAGAGAGTATTATACCATGTTCGAGGGGCTTGCTTGAGACCATAGAGAGCTTTAAAGAGAAAGTACACAAAATCTTCAAAGTCCTTGTCTTCGAACCCAGGGGGTTGTTCAACATAGACTTCTTCTTCTAGATCTCCGTTCAAAAATGCACTCTTCACATCCATCTGAAAAACCTTAAAGTTGGAGTGTGCAGCAAATGCTAAGAACATCCTGATTGCTTCAAGCCTTGCAACTGGAGCATAAGTTTCATCATAATCAATTCCCTCTTCTTGAGAGTAACCCTTTGCTACCAATCGAGCCTTGTTCCTCGTAACAATACCATTTTTATCCAGTTTATTCCTAAACACCCATCTAGTGCCAAATACAGATTTATCTTTTGGTCTTGGCACCAGCTTCCAAACATTCTGCCTTTCGAAGTGATTGAGTTCTTCTTGCATTGCAATTACCCAATCTGGATCATCAAGAGATTCATTAATCTTTTTAGGTTCAATTTGAGATAAAAATCTTGCGAAATTGCATTCATTCTGTGTTGCTCTTCTAGTCTGTACACCCGTGTCCGGTTCACCAATGATCTGTTCAAAGGGATGCGCTCTACTCCATATCCTTTGTCTTGGCAGATCTGATCTTGATGATTCCCCGTGTTCATGATTGTGTTGAGTGTGGTGACTAGTAGATCCAAAATCATTGTTTGCTCCCCCTGAGCTGTTGCTTTCAGAGTTTAAAGAATCATTAGTAGCAGATATTTCTTCACTTGATTGGGGTTCATCGTTCACTTGCTCCCCCTCAACATATGCTGCTGTCTGATCTACTGGTATAGATTGAACAATAGAGTCTGAAAGAGTATCAGAATTTTGTAGATCAGCATTTATTTCTTCATTCTCAAATCTTAGATGGTCATGTTCATCAAAATCTTCAAGTCCTGTTATCTTCTTATCATCAAAAGACACATGGATAGATTCCATGACCACTTTTGTTCTTAGATTGTAGACTCTGAATGCTTTTGTGGATAGTGGGTATCCAACAAAGATTCCTTCATCAGCTTTTAAATCAAATTTGGAAAGCTGTTCTCGATGAGTCTTAAGAACAAAACACATACATCCAAACACATGAAAGTATTTCAGGTTCGGCTTCTTATTTTTCAACATCTCATATGGTGTTTTACTATGCTTGTTTATGAGTGTAGCATTCTGTGTGAAACAAGCAGCTTGCACAGCTTCAGCCCAGAAGTAAGTTGGCAACTTTGCTTCATCAAGCATGGTCCTTGCAGCTTCTATGAGAGTCCTGTTTTTTCTCTCTACTACTCCATTTTGTTGTGGAGTTCCAGGTGCAGAGAATTCTTGCTTTATTCCATTTTCTTTACAAAACTCTTCCATGACTGCATTCTTGAACTCAGTGCCATGATCACTCCTTATGATTTTCACTGTATGCTTAGATCCTTTGTCCAGTTGTCTGACATGCTCTGTTAAGATTGATGCAGTTTCTTCTTTCCTGTACATGAAATATACCCATGTATATCTGGTGTATTCATCAACAATAACCAAAGCATATCTTTTCTTTCCAATAGACATTATATTTACTGGACCAAATAAATCAACATGCAATAAGTGATATGGCTCAAGAATTGAGGATTCAGTCTTACTTTTGAATGAAGTTTTCCTTTGTTTTGCCTTTTGACATGAGTCACATAGGCCATCTGGAGTAAAAATTGATTTGGGCAATCCTCTCACAAGATCTTTCTTCACTAGCTCATTAATGCTGTTGAAATTCAGATGAGAAAGTCTCTTGTGCCAATCCCATATTTCTTCAATTGATGCTCTACTCAGTAGACAGATTGCAAAGCCATCAAAGTTTGTTGAAAGCTTGGCTTCAGAAATGTTACCATGCCTGTATCCCTTCAGAACAACTTTTCCTGTAGATTTGCTTACAACTTCACCGTGTTCTTCAAAGAAATCCACATGATAACCTCTGTCACAGATTTGACTCACACTTAGTAGATTATGTTTGAGTCCTGAGACTAGAGCTACAGATTCAATGATGACATTCCCAAGATTGATATTGCCATATCCCAGAGTCCTTCCTGTAACACCCCCAGATCCGGGGTCCGGGATCCGGTGGTTACGGTTTCCAATTCTGTCCACAACAATTGAACTTTCCTTAACATCAAATAAATTACGTCTCTATAACCCAACACAACAATATGAAACACACCCGTTATAGTCCCAGAGATGAAATCAGAGTAACAATCAAATTTTTATTAATCACATTATGAGTTCTTACAATCCAAAAGAATTTCAATATAATTACATACTCTTTGCCATCCATTTATATAAGTCATACTAGACTATATTCTTGGTACTGAAAGAATAAATATATCCTACCAATAGCTTCTTCTTCAGCTCTGGTAGTCTCATCGTCCTCGCCCGCGTCGAGTGCGCCTTGTGCGAGTCATCTGGTCTAGCTGTTGTTGTGATATAATAATAAAGCAAGGGTGAGCAATAGCCCACCAACAATAATATATAACTGAACGATAAAGTATAACAGTTCAGAAGTATCTTTCAAACCATATGCCATGCATTTACGGAAATGATGCCAGTATAATATGAACGATGAAGTTACAAGGTAACTTAAAGTAATTGTTTGTAGAGATATCTGCTACATCAAAGTAAGCAAGATATTCTTATTGTTATTAAGAAGAGGAACTTGCAAGAAAAGGTTGCAATTCCAGTTATGACCCTTTTCCAACTCTGCCAACAGTAATCATGTTGCAGGAAATAAATAAATTTGGATGATGAACCAATGATGGAGTATTCACCGCGCCCGCTGTTCCAATCTTGATGATCAGTCGAGATCGTACAGCTCAATTTAGATTTACTACCGGTAGAAGGAAGAACTGACGGCTTTACTTGTATACCGCCTTACTAGCTCTCCCCGGCCAACGGTTGGGCCAAAGGGGATGGACCGGCGCTACTCGGCCTCTTACACGACTCCTAGTTCAAATAGAATTCATGATTCTGAATGTAACGTTCGCCCCCCTTTCCCCAAGTATAATACTTGTTGATAAGACTCCACAAAGTAGTCGTATCTAGTTGGAAAGGAAAATTTTACCAATAACTCCCAAGCTATTACTTGGTAACGGATATTAACTTGTTCCAGTAATCTTACCCCTCGAAAGATGAGAAGGTAAGCAATGACTTAATAAGTCAACAGCACCCGAGTTGCGGGTGAAGGGAATACTTTATGACCGGGAAGTCGACAAGATAAATAACATTTTCCAAGTAAGGTTCCCTTATTATTAAGGAGATAGACTCGAAGAAGAATGATGTCTGAGAACCTTTCTTGATATAAGATTAATAATAATATGACTCCGAATATTTTTCGTAATAATCGAAGAAGATAACCCTTATTGAGGTTATTCTAAGTATGGAATAAATATTCAGAGAATATTTATTGAATTAAAATATTTTACAGAATATTTAGGAATATGAAAGAATGCCTTAAATCAGAGTATTTCTCAAAATAATCCCTGAAGAAATATCAGGAGAATATTTATTGAATAAATAAATATTTAAATGAATACTCAAAACAATATTCATTAATTAATAAGACCTGAAAAGAATATTTAAGGTAATATTCATAATTAATTAGGAATTTAAATGAATATTCAAAAGTAATATTCATTTAATGAATAATATCCTAAATGAATATCAAGTAATATTCATTTAGTAATCCCAAGCCTTAAGGAATATGCGAGATAATATTCGATAATTAAATCAAGCTTCAGATGAATATTAAAATAATATTCATCAAGTATTCAATATCTTAAATGAATATTCAAAAGTAATATTTATTTAATAAAATAATAATCTAAAAGAATATCCAAAATAATATTCATTTAATAGTCTCATCTTTAGAAGAATATTCGAAATAATAGTCGATAATCAATTCGACTCTGAATGAATATTGAGAAATATTATTCGTTGAATAGTTACGTTCAAATAATTATTTGAAGTAAGGATCGTTAAAATAATTAGTCTCGAACGAATATTCAAATAATATTCGTCGCCCAAATAATAGAAAATATTTACTTAAATATTTTCTTCCGAGGTAATCTCGATATATCAAGGAATATTGACTCCCGGTCTATTTTTGATTAATAAGATATATACGCCCTTCTATGAGGGTCTTACAATAACCGGCTTATAACTGATATATAACTATCTAGCTTATAAGCCAACAATAACATTCAGGGAACAAGTATATCAACTCAACTTGAAAGTAGGCATGCATGCAATGGCATATGTATATCAGCAATCATATATATATATATATATATATATATATATATATATATTCAATCACAACAACAGCCTAAAAGAAGGGAATTGAAACTTGCCTGGTAGTCGAGTACGGTAAGGGGTAGTGGTAGCGGGTCCCGGTTCAGCTTGGTGATCTATAAATAGCCAAGGCATTCGGGATTAATCACTTAACATATTAAAAGTTAAGTTATTCTTAAATCGAAACACGTTCTCAAGTTATCTCGTTATACCCCTTTTAGTGTATTACTTTTATCACTGATCCGACCCGACATTCGTTCGTTAATACGACATGTCATTGTACGTATACTTGGGACATACTTAAGTCATATGAGTTCTAAAGTCGATCGTTACGAACCAATACTATACTCCGAGTTTTATCGTTCGTTTTCTAAGCGTTTTACCAAGGTTATAACCAAGCGGGTTTTTAGGGGTTCGTTCGCGTTTAACCTCGACTCGAACATTTTTAATAAATCGAAAAATGATCCTTTTGACATACGGTTTTCTTTCACACCTTCCTTTTTACCTCTAGTATTTATTTACCAAGGTTCGCCATGACGTTACATAGTTTACGAGGGTTCAATTACAGTTACGAACTTTCATTTACGGATTCGAACTACTTTTAGTAATTTGGTCATAAATCCTAAACCGTAAGTCCGTTTCACATGATCTTTATATCAAAACGAAGCTTAGAATATTACCTATCCTATCATGGCAGATAAGGTCTCTGGACAGTAGGGGTTCGACATGGAAAATGGCATACAAAACATGGTATTGCAAAATCGGGCATTATAACGGCTGTAAATCGAATATCTACCAATTTCGAATCTTCCCATAAACATAGTATCCAACCCAAACAACATATACATGACTTATATACATGAACTGAGGCCAAGCAATGCCTTTCCGTTCATCTAGCTATTTTATCCTCTTATATCAACATATCACTACATAAGCATGCTTTAATCATTACCATAATCATACTAATATAAATTCTCATCAAGAACATCATTAAACATAAACTAAGGCCTAGGGTTTCAAGAGTTTTATACCTTCCTTGAGGTGTGTATGCACTTAGTAAGCCTTGTATAGTCCTTGTATAGCCTCCATGAAGCTTGGATCATCAACCAAAATCAAGATTCAAGAATTTTGTTCTTGAGGTTACTATTCATCCTCCACTTTCTTGATTTTTTTGAAAATGGAAAAGGTGATGTTTGAGGCTAAGATTTTTAGGGTATCATTTCTATGAAATATAGGATCTATGATAAATTTTTGGAGATCAAACAATGGTTGGAAGATGAATTCTTGTTCTTGAATTATGGAAAATTCGAATGGTGCTATGCTTGGAGAGAAGATGAGTTGCTTGGTTGATTTGTTTGAACAATAATGCATAAAGTGAATGGCTTTTGATAATATCTCATCTTAAAGTTGCTTTAATAAAGGTGTGATGCAATGGATGATGTCTTTGGATGGACAAATGTTGTGTTTTCCATGGTTGAAAGCTTAACCAAGGGTTTTTGATTTCTAAGTACTAGTTATGCTCCAATTAATCTAGTTACTCTTGCCCACTTGGTTACTAGATATTTATTCTAGTAGCTTGCACAAGACTCTTGCTTCCTCTGCTTGTTTCTGTGTCCGGTTATTACCCGTTTCGATTGATCGTTCGTGAGAATATTTCACGGATTTCTAATTAGGGTTTACCGGGAATCCTTTTTAATATTAATACTTTCATTCTCCATCTTTCATTCTAACTTTCCAATTTATATTCCTTAAATCCATTCGTTAAATACTTAAGGCTATCAGTGTCCAGGGAACTCTCGGAGAAAATAAAAGTGCGGTTTTTCAGAATCCGACAGCTTTTACATACACTTATTTTCCCCCTGGATCACTAATATGAACTCGGAAATCCGTTCCGAATACTTCTATATAGTGTCGTCTCATATTATTATATACTCCCACCACAACACTATTCATTCTGTATTCTTTACTTGTTCTCTTAGGGTGGTACAATTGTCCGTATTCTCTTTCGATCGTTCCTTAACCTTTTAACGGAACTACTGGATTAATCGTTATCGATCTGGATGACATGAGGGTATTCTCTTGCTTGAAGTTGCCATATCTTATTCCCTTAGAAGATAGATTATTCTTACCTATGTTGTCACCCTTTAGCATTCTTCAAGACATAGAAATAATAAAGTCGAATTCCATTCGTTCTTTCCAAATATCAATTATTACATTGTAGCCATAACCACTCCTCAGTGGTTTCCTACCTTCATTCTTAAATCAAATATAATAACATCCCAAAATATCAAATCCTCAAAGTTAATATCTCAATTCTTGGATTATAATAATATTTAATCCACTGTCCGGTCAAATATTATACCGAAAAAGAATTTGGAATTTCTGAATTCCGATCGTCTCTGCATTCACTTATTTCCTCCGCGTATCACTAATATGACTTCGAAACATCCATATCACGTCCCGTACATAGGGTGGCGTGAAAAGTTTTCCAACTTACAAAATCACTAATCATCCACCAAATTACTATGCACGTACAGGAAACACTATGCACGTACGGGAAATACTATGCACGTATGGGAAATACTATGCACGTATGGGAAATACTATGCACGTATGGGAAACACTATGCACGTACTCATTTCCCTTCAAGGATCCATTAGCTCCTTCCTGGATGGTAGATTATTCTTATCTAGGTTCTCAACCATCGAATTACTCTATTCTGACAATATACCAATGCATCAGGATCATTGTCCAAAGCAATATCCATTCATTACAATCATTGTTCTTTGAAACCACCATTCATTAGAGCTGGTGACCTTGTTGTCGGAATCATTGTTCCTCATTTTATCATTACTTAATAAAAAGTTTTAATTATATCCAAAATTTGGGGTTCTTACAGTCTCCCCTCCTTAAAAGGATTCCGTCCCGGAATCAGGTAGGAAGCAAAGAGTCGTTCTACCCTTCCTCAGCACATCTTCTAGTGCTACAATCCATACTGTATCCTTTTTCCATCAACGTTGCTACTTTTCGTACAACTCACTATCCGGGTTATACTCTTACTCAGTCTTATCCTTATTGATACCTGCAGTAACATTGGTATCACTATCACCCTACGATTCGGAGGTAACCTCGCTCGTACTGTGCATTTCCTGATTGCTTTAATCTTCGCAATCTCGATCAATATAGAGAAGTGGAAAGATTTATTGAGAGATCACTATGATCAATGGAACATTTGTTATATTGCATAGTTAGTACAGAAGGGGGCCAGCCTTTAGTACTTGACAAGCAATTAAACAAGTCATGGCATTCCACTTAGACTTCTATCACATAGACAGATAGTCACGTAGCAGTACCTCCCCTCCTAAAAGGGTTGTTCTTCTCAATTCATAAAGAAGATGAATAAGAGGGAAGAAGAGAAAAGAGTTCTAAAGGATTATAGAAAGCTTTCATGATTGTAGAATATCATACTCAGAATTTACCTCTGAACTATAGAGGTTTATCAAAGAAGAAATTAATCATAATTATATCCAATACTATTTGATCGCAATCTCACGTGTCAACATATCTTGCTGCTTTGTCCATTATTCTATGGACAAATACTCTTGTTCAATCTTAGCGATACTCACATTCGGGAAATCTTTCAACCTTTCAGGTTAATCTTACATTTCTCACTTGACATCATTATTACTGACATCCCATATCATGTTACTAGCTTTTTCATAACTATACTATTGACACTATCAGGTTGTCATCCTGAGAATTCATTAGAAAACCCATTCATAACATTCCTTGCTTCTCATTCCATAGTTGTTTCCCAGCCTTTTCTTTATCAATCACATCCTTCTTATTATCTGATTCTTACTCGTTTCTATTATTTACTTTCACCTTCACCTCTTTATTGAGACACCTTTTTGCACTTGGTACCTCTTTATCGGTATTCTGTCACATTTATTCTATAATCATCACGTTATTCCAATTTAAACTTTCCGAAATGAATCTGGCCCGATCCCTTTAACTTAGATTCATATAATCTACTTCTGCCAACCTTGTTTCTCATCACTTGTTCTTTTCTATCCGTGGTTTTCCACAGGTTGTCTTTCGTAAGTTAGACCAGGTCGTATATCTACATGCTCGTACTCCTATCATCTGTCGAACATCTGCATTTTACTGGCGTAGATTTTGGGGGTAAGGCTGGCTCGAATACCGCCGCCCGAACACTTTAAACTCTCAGGTGGCCCAATAAGTCTTGGGCTCAACCGCCCTTCCCTCCAAGTCTCATTAATTCTTTCTACGGGAATACGTTTAGCATCACGAATTATCAACCTCATATTCTCTATCTTGTTTGTGCTGAAGTACACTAACACAAACTTGCTTGTCATTCATCAACATGCCATTTAGCTTATCAATAGCAGCACTTTCTTTATCTTTACGTTGTCATCTCCTTTCTTAGAAGAATCACCATCGCTTGTTGTTTACGTAGTGCGTTAATAGTTAACCCTACGGGTTTCAAATCCCTTAGGGAGACAAAGTAATCATTATTCCTTATCCATAAGGAACACTTCCTGAACTTGATGTAGATATAACATGAAGCAGATAGAATTGCAGAAGAGTTTCAAGCATCGCAGCTAGGTCCGGTTGATGAAACTATCACTTATGCATCTCCATAAAAGACTGGAAACTTAACGGTTTACTTCATCAATTTTTGTACCATGGTCCTTGTTTGCCTCAAAACGGGACCTTCTAAGGTACGTAATATGCTTTAGACTTCATCAGGAATCGAATCTTTACTTAAACTATTATTACCTTCGATTCTTGCACAATCATCAAAAGGAATGTAACTTCCTCCACTCCAATATGACCTTCAAGGTCTTTCCAAATATCATTTTGTTTCTGCGGTATGAACATTTATAATTATTCCTTTATACTTAGACTGTCGGCCACCTCATTGGCCTTTCCTGATAATAATAATTTCTGGTAATCCTTGTTCTCTGGATATATTCCAATTCAACCCATCTTTGTTGGGTGAAAGCATTCTCCCTTAAGCTCTGCTGATGGAGAAAAATATATTTATCCGTCTTTCTTCATAAGTCATTGCTTCCACCTACCCGTGGGAACTTTATCACGTTTATTCCCAATCCTACTTAGGATACTTCTTTCTTAGTTCTTTCTTTATCTTAGGATAATCTCAACCTTTATAGGTTCAACCCATACTTCCTCAGGGTTTCATACATGCCTCATCTGGCATTATTGTTACGATGTCATACATCCCTTACCAAACTTCCATTTTGAAGTTCGGAATATTACCTTTTTGCTTGTAAGGTTTCATAGGCCATCCTTATCATTCCTCCGGTATTTTCTGGGTACCGGGTATATCAAAATGTCATTGATCAATACTCTAATAATTCTATCTATGTTCTTTCCAGAACTCTTTTTAATAATCCTTACCGGTCATTGTTGCCTTAGCAAGTCCAGCTCATAACATCTGAAGTCATAATGTCGTTATTAGGGTTAATGCCACCCCTTGTGCATTCCCCAGGGTTTGTCTTAATTTATGGATATCCTATCCTTAATTCAACTGCCAAGGAATTCTTGCATCTTATAATTGGCAATCGGATCATGTATCCTTAATAAAGGTCTCTTTTCAATCATTCTCATTTGATAATCGATCGGTGGCTTAATGCCACCCTCTTCTTCCAGATAGTTGTCAGCCTATTTGGCCTTCCAAAAGGCAACGTATGCCTATCTGCTCTCTTACAGAACTTGGTAATGGTAGCAAGGATGTTTTGGAAGATATTGGTCGAGTTCAACGTGAATCTCTTAGTACTTATCGTTCTTTTCAAAGGTACTTGTCTTAGACAAAATTTCTACAGCATACTGTTCAATTTCTGACCTTTTCTATACCCTCTTCATATACCTTCATTGTTTACTTTCCTCCGTCATAGTATATTCATGGTATTCATGATACCCTAACATCATACATCTCAAGTCACTATACTTCCATTTTACTCGAAATCTTGGACAACCATATACACATGAGTCACTTTAGTACGGGTGACCCCATCCCAAAAAGGTCTAGTGAATTCCAAATCAAAACATGGGTTGTTCGGCAGAAGATTCAAACGATCTCATTAATGTTTCCTTTATATCAGAAGCCCTTGCAGTCGGTGCTTTCTTAGAAGCAACCCTGCTTTGTCTTTTCATTGCTGGTCTAGTCACTTTATAGTCCGTTGTGACTTGGCCTCAACTGGCCACACTAAAATAAAAATATATGATTTTAAGGGTTGGCTAATTAGCATTACTTTTCTAGCAATTGCCGGCATAGTGTCTTCTTCTTTGATACCTTTCTACCTTTCCAAAACTTTACTCCATATAAGTCTTAATCGACTACTCGGCACCGTCTCCGGTCACCTTTCCTCCACTTTTATCTTTTCAACTATTCTTATCAATCCTGCGTGCCATGCAAGCTTACCATTCCTGGCATAACAGCCTTTTCATTTAAGTCAATCCTGGAATTTCTCAGTCCGGCTGGTTTCTTACTTACATTTCCTATTTTCGTCCAATCTCACTTCATCATTTTATCACTACCGTCGATTGTAATGTTCAGGGTCCGTTTACTAACCCATTTTACAGCATCCTTACCCAAATCACAGGGTTTGCTCCAATTTCTACTCTCTTCCATGACATTCTCTGATTATCAGAAAGACAAGGTTTGCCGAAATTCACCGAATTCCTTTCCAGACTCAGGGAAATTTTGATCAATCTACCCACCTACTAGTAACATTAAGGAGACCAGTTTCGAAACCTGAAGAATAGTTCTATGAACCTCCAAGCAGGTGGAATCATAAGCAGTCATAGTTAACGAAATAATCATCATCGGATTGGAAGTTTACCCACTGGAGAGGAATCAATTATATCCATCCCTTAAAAGGGAATCAATAGTTTCAAACTGAAACCTGTCACAACGTCCTGATATTCAATACTACCAAATGTCGGTCTACCTAACCCTTTATGCGAAGCGTCATTGGAAGCACAAAGTCTCCTTTTTCCATTAAGCAATGCCAGCTCTTGGTCATTACCAATTTCTCCTTTTAGCTCCAGGAAGATTTTCTCACATTTTTCTCTTTAACTGCTGATCGTATTACTTGATCTATTATAATTCCGTGTCGGAGTAAACTTAAGGTAACTACTATAATCCATTCAAAGAGAAGAAGGAATTTAATATTCCTCTGAATCACATGCGTCTAACGTTTCTGGTTCATCATTTAACTGAGTTGAATTAACTCTATACTCAGTCTCTGGCAGTAGTCTCATTACGAGTTCATCTTGACTCACTGGTCTTATCTTCCGGTAGGTTCTGAGATCATTGTCTTGCTTACTACTTCCTTATATAATTTTACCCAATCATGCTGTCACTTCCCAATGTCTTTACTTTCTACTGATTCATTCATGAACATTTCCCCGAATAAAACCACCTCATTAACCTCACTTTGGTTTCGTAAATTATAACCTATGACATCTGCCTTCTCGTGGCAAATTATTACTGACAATATTCATACTGATTCATTTATCAAATGATATGGCACTTACTGCCTCATTCTCAACTTTTCCTAGGGACTCTGCTCCTCGTCCTAACAGGATTTTCCTTATCCGCTGGAACCTCTTCCGGGTCTCCAGTAGGGTACTCCATCGAATTACCCGCTGATCTTCAGCATATAAAGCATCATCGCGCTGTTGCTCGTATGCCTCAAGGTCAGTCGCCTTACTCGTCGATACGATATCGAGCTAAGTTACTATCATTATACTTACGAGTTCCCATAAGGGTTTTATATGTCATCACTACATTAAGTAGTCCGACTATGAACTTGGCAAGAGTTCTTATTATCTTATTGAATTTATTGTTTTAACGTCACCTCATCTCTGGGGTTTATAACGTACGCTCTGATACCACTTCTGTAACACCCCCAGATCCGGGGTCCGGGATCCGGTGGTTACGGTTTCCAATTCTGTCCACAACAATTGAACTTTCCTTAACATCAAATAAATTACGTCTCTATAACCCAACACAACAATATGAAACACACCCGTTATAGTCCCAGAGATGAAATCAGAGTAACAATCAAATTTTTATTAATCACATTATGAGTTCTTACAATCCAAAAGAATTTCAATATAATTACATACTCTTTGCCATCCATTTATATAAGTCATACTAGACTATATTCTTGGTACTGAAAGAATAAATATATCCTACCAATAGCTTCTTCTTCAGCTCTGGTAGTCTCATCGTCCTCGCCCGCGTCGAGTGCGCCTTGTGCGAGTCATCTGGTCTAGCTGTTGTTGTGATATAATAATAAAGCAAGGGTGAGCAATAGCCCACCAACAATAATATATAACTGAACGATAAAGTATAACAGTTCAGAAGTATCTTTCAAACCATATGCCATGCATTTACGGAAATGATGCCAGTATAATATGAACGATGAAGTTACAAGGTAACTTAAAGTAATTGTTTGTAGAGATATCTGCTACATCAAAGTAAGCAAGATATTCTTATTGTTATTAAGAAGAGGAACTTGCAAGAAAAGGTTGCAATTCCAGTTATGACCCTTTTCCAACTCTGCCAACAGTAATCATGTTGCAGGAAATAAATAAATTTGGATGATGAACCAATGATGGAGTATTCACCGCGCCCGCTGTTCCAATCTTGATGATCAGTCGAGATCGTACAGCTCAATTTAGATTTACTACCGGTAGAAGGAAGAACTGACGGCTTTACTTGTATACCGCCTTACTAGCTCTCCCCGGCCAACGGTTGGGCCAAAGGGGATGGACCGGCGCTACTCGGCCTCTTACACGACTCCTAGTTCAAATAGAATTCATGATTCTGAATGTAACGTTCGTCCCCCTTTCCCCAAGTATAATACTTGTTGATAAGACTCCACAAAGTAGTCGTATCTAGTTGGAAAGGAAAATTTTACCAATAACTCCCAAGCTATTACTTGGTAACGGATATTAACTTGTTCCAGTAATCTTACCCCTCGAAAGATGAGAAGGTAAGCAATGACTTAATAAGTCAACAGCACCCGAGTTGCGGGTGAAGGGAATACTTTATGACCGGGAAGTCGACAAGATAAATAACATTTTCCAAGTAAGGTTCCCTTATTATTAAGGAGATAGACTCGAAGAAGAATGATGTCTGAGAACCTTTCTTGATATAAGATTAATAATAATATGACTCCGAATATTTTTCGTAATAATCGAAGAAGATAACCCTTATTGAGGTTATTCTAAGTATGGAATAAATATTCAGAGAATATTTATTGAATTAAAATATTTTACAGAATATTTAGGAATATGAAAGAATGCCTTAAATCAGAGTATTTCTCAAAATAATCCCTGAAGAAATATCAGGAGAATATTTATTGAATAAATAAATATTTAAATGAATACTCAAAACAATATTCATTAATTAATAAGACCTGAAAAGAATATTTAAGGTAATATTCATAATTAATTAGGAATTTAAATGAATATTCAAAAGTAATATTCATTTAATGAATAATATCCTAAATGAATATCAAGTAATATTCATTTAGTAATCCCAAGCCTTAAGGAATATGCGAGATAATATTCGATAATTAAATCAAGCTTCAGATGAATATTAAAATAATATTCATCAAGTATTCAATATCTTAAATGAATATTCAAAAGTAATATTTATTTAATAAAATAATAATCTAAAAGAATATCCAAAATAATATTCATTTAATAGTCTCATCTTTAGAAGAATATTCGAAATAATAGTCGATAATCAATTCGACTCTGAATGAATATTGAGAAATATTATTCGTTGAATAGTTACGTTCAAATAATTATTTGAAGTAAGGATCGTTAAAATAATTAGTCTCGAACGAATATTCAAATAATATTCGTCGCCCAAATAATAGAAAATATTTACTTAAATATTTTCTTCCGAGGTAATCTCGATATATCAAGGAATATTGACTCCCGGTCTATTTTTGATTAATAAGATATATACGCCCTTCTATGAGGGTCTTACAATAACCGGCTTATAACTGATATATAACTATCTAGCTTATAAGCCAACAATAACATTCAGGGAACAAGTATATCAACTCAACTTGAAAGTAGGCATGCATGCAATGGCATATGTATATCAGCAATCATATATATATATATATATATATATATATATATATATATATTCAATCACAACAACAGCCTAAAAGAAGGGAATTGAAACTTGCCTGGTAGTCGAGTACGGTAAGGGGTAGTGGTAGCGGGTCCCGGTTCAGCTTGGTGATCTATAAATAGCCAAGGCATTCGGGATTAATCACTTAACATATTAAAAGTTAAGTTATTCTTAAATCGAAACACGTTTTCAAGTTATCTCGTTATACCCCTTTTAGTGTATTACTTTTATCACTGATCCGACCCGACATTCGTTCGTTAATACGACATGTCATTGTACGTATACTTGGGACATACTTAAGTCATATGAGTTCTAAAGTCGATCGTTACGAACCAATACTATACTCCGAGTTTTATCGTTCGTTTTCTAAGCGTTTTACCAAGGTTATAACCAAGCGGGTTTTTAGGGGTTCGTTCGCGTTTAACCTCGACTCGAACATTTTTAATAAATCGAAAAATGATCCTTTTGACATACGGTTTTCTTTCACACCTTCCTTTTTACCTCTAGTATTTATTTACCAAGGTTCGCCATGACGTTACATAGTTTACGAGGGTTCAATTACAGTTACGAACTTTCATTTACGGATTCGAACTACTTTTAGTAATTTGGTCATAAATCCTAAACCGTAAGTCCGTTTCACATGATCTTTATATCAAAACGAAGCTTAGAACATTACCTATCCTATCATGGCAGATAAGGTCTCTGGACAGTAGGGGTTCGACATGGAAAATGGCATACAAAACATGGTATTGCAAAATCGGGCATTATAACGGCTGTAAATCGAATATCTACCAATTTCGAATCTTCCCATAAACATAGTATCCAACCCAAACAACATATACATGACTTATATACATGAACTGAGGCCAAGCAATGCCTTTCCGTTCATCTAGCTATTTTATCCTCTTATATCAACATATCACTACATAAGCATGCTTTAATCATTACCATAATCATACTAATATAAATTCTCATCAAGAACATCATTAAACATAAACTAAGGCCTAGGGTTTCAAGAGTTTTATACCTTCCTTGAGGTGTGTATGCACTTAGTAAGCCTTGTATAGTCCTTGTATAGCCTCCATGAAGCTTGGATCATCAACCAAAATCAAGATTCAAGAATTTTGTTCTTGAGGTTACTATTCATCCTCCACTTTCTTGATTTTTTTGAAAATGGAAAAGGTGATGTTTGAGGCTAAGATTTTTAGGGTATCATTTCTATGAAATATAGGATCTATGATAAATTTTTGGAGATCAAACAATGGTTGGAAGATGAATTCTTGTTCTTGAATTATGGAAAATTCGAATGGTGCTATGCTTGGAGAGAAGATGAGTTGCTTGGTTGATTTGTTTGAACAATAATGCATAAAGTGAATGGCTTTTGATAATATCTCATCTTAAAGTTGCTTTAATAAAGGTGTGATGCAATGGATGATGTCTTTGGATGGACAAATGTTGTGTTTTCCATGGTTGAAAGCTTAACCAAGGGTTTTTGATTTCTAAGTACTAGTTATGCTCCAATTAATCTAGTTACTCTTGCCCACTTGGTTACTAGATATTTATTCTAGTAGCTTGCACAAGACTCTTGCTTCCTCTGCTTGTTTCTGTGTCCGGTTATTACCCGTTTCGATTGATCGTTCGTGAGAATATTTCACGGATTTCTAATTAGGGTTTACCGGGAATCCTTTTTAATATTAATACTTTCATTCTCCATCTTTCATTCTAACTTTCCAATTTATATTCCTTAAATCCATTCGTTAAATACTTAAGGCTATCAGTGTCCAGGGAACTCTCGGAGAAAATAAAAGTGCGGTTTTTCAGAATCCGACAGCTTTTACATACACTTATTTTCCCCCTGGATCACTAATATGAACTCGGAAATCCGTTCCGAATACTTCTATATAGTGTCGTCTCATATTATTATATACTCCCACCACAACACTATTCATTCTGTATTCTTTACTTGTTCTCTTAGGGTGGTACAATTGTCCGTATTCTCTTTCGATCGTTCCTTAACCTTTTAACGGAACTACTGGATTAATCGTTATCGATCTGGATGACATGAGGGTATTCTCTTGCTTGAAGTTGCCATATCTTATTCCCTTAGAAGATAGATTATTCTTACCTATGTTGTCACCCTTTAGCATTCTTCAAGACATAGAAATAATAAAGTCGAATTCCATTCGTTCTTTCCAAATATCAATTATTACATTGTAGCCATAACCACTCCTCAGTGGTTTCCTACCTTCATTCTTAAATCAAATATAATAACATCCCAAAATATCAAATCCTCAAAGTTAATATCTCAATTCTTGGATTATAATAATATTTAATCCACTGTCCGGTCAAATATTATACCGAAAAAGAATTTGGAATTTCTGAATTCCGATCGTCTCTGCATTCACTTATTTCCTCCGCGTATCACTAATATGACTTCGAAACATCAATATCACGTCCCGTACATAGGGTGGCGTGAAAAGTTTTCCAACTTACAAAATCACTAATCATCCACCAAATTACTATGCACGTACAGGAAACACTATGCACGTACGGGAAATACTATGCACGTATGGGAAATACTATACACGTATGGGAAATACTATGCACGTATGGGAAACACTATGCACGTACTCATTTCCCTTCAAGGATCCATTAGCTCCTTCCTGGATGGTAGATTATTCTTATCTAGGTTCTCAACCATCGAATTACTCTATTCTGACAATATACCAATGCATCAGGATCATTGTCCAAAGCAATATCCATTCATTACAATCATTGTTCTTTGAAACCACCATTCATTAGAGCTGGTGACCTTGTTGTCGGAATCATTGTTCCTCATTTTATCATTACTTAATAAAAAGTTTTAATTATATCCAAAATTTGGGGTTCTTACACTTCCTATGTTGCCATCTCCATAAGAAACACTTGGGCCAGCTTTCTCCATAAATTCTGATAGCAGGGCTTTATTTCCAGTCATGTATCCTGAGCATCCACTGTCCGGAACAAGGATATTTTTCCTGTTACCCTGCAATTAAAAAGACCACTAATGATTAGTTTTAAGGACCCAGACTTGCTTGGATCCTTTGACCTTATTATGTTTGTTAGCTTTTGCAGCAAAAGTCTTATCAGAGTTTGTGCTAACATTCTTTTTATCAGAATTTATACATGTAGAATCAATCTTGAATTTATTCAAAGAGGGTATAATTTCATAATAATCATAATACAAATTATGATACTCTTTGCATGTATAAATAGAATGCCAAATACTGCCACAGTGAAAACAAGGATTCTGTGGCTTAAACCTAACTGAACCACTCTTAACTCCTGACTTAGGAGGTATAGAGTTTATATTCTTCCTGCAAAAAGTAGCAAGATGGTTAGGATTTTCACAGTTATGACATTTCTTCCTAGGAGCATTGGGAATAGGCATATAGTTATTGTTTTTACTGATGCCTACCTTTCCATTTCTGTTTTTTCTAGGTTCTTTTACCTTGTTCACTCTTTTTAACTCCTTCAGCTTGTGTTTAAGCTGTTTTTGAGACATTAAACTAATATTTACTGATTTGACTTCATCCTGTTTTGGTTTGTCAGATTTTGGTAAAACCTCATATGATTATGTTTGGGTTTTGCAGCCTTTTCAGTAAATACAGGTTTAGAGGTCTCAGCTTCTAGGTTGGCAGTTTTCTTTTTATCAGTGTAACCTAGACCTTCTTTCCAACAATCATTCTCTATGATAATCTGAGTAGTTTTACCAGAGTTAGTCCAAGTTTTAATAATGTTTCTTTCTTTAGCAAGTTTAGATTCAAGATAAGCATGCTTTTGCAATAATTCACTTTTAACAATAATAGCATCATCTCTTTCTTTCTGAATTTTTAACATCTGGACTAATTCTAATTCTAGATAGTCATTTCTCTTTCTAAGGTCTAGACTTTCAGATTTTATTCTTTCATTTTCTAAAGTCTGATCTCTGTAACTAACATGCAAGTTTTTAAGAAAGAGCCTTAACTCAGATATATCAGTACTATCAAAAGCTAGAGTAGAGTGAGGTACCTTGGTCTCAGTAGCTTCAGAGATACTATCAGCATTTGCCATCAAGGCATAGTTCACCTCATCTTCAGAGTCTGAAGTGTCAGCCCAGTCATTTATCCTTGTAATGTAAGCTTGACCTTTATCAGCTTTGGCTTTCTTGCACTCAGGTGCAAAATATCCTTTCTCACCACAATTATAGCATCTAATCTTGTACTTGTCCACTTTCCCAGACCTGCCTTCCTTTTCCTTAACTTTTCTGAAATTCTTCTTTTCGAAATTTGAATCTCTTCGTATGAACTTCCTTCCCTTCCCGAAGTTCTTGTAAGCCATCTTCTTGAAGCTTTTTACCATCAGGGCTGCAAGTTGTATCATCTCAGCATCACTGCCATCATCATCAGGGTCCATGAGATTGTCAGAGTTTGAGTCATCATCAGAGTTTGATGACTCAGTATCAGACTTTTTAATAAGAGCCTTTCCATTAGATTGACTCTTTTTCACAACAACTTCTTTAGAAGCTTTCTCCTCAGCTTTAAGAGCAATTGACTTGGATTTGCCTCCATGCCTCTTGCTTCTTTGTTCCATCTCAAGCTCATGAGTCTTGAGCATTCCATAGATTTCATCAAGAGACATGTCTTCCAGATCATAATTGTCTCTGATGGTAGTGGCCTTTAAATCCAACTTCTCAGGAAGAGCCAACAAGAATTTCAGATTGGAGTCTTCAAGATCATACTCCTTATCTACCAGTGACAAGTCATTCAGCAATTTCAGGAATCTGTCATATAGATCTGTTAATGACTCATCAGACTTTGAGTCAAAGTGCTCGTACTCCTGTGTGAGTATTGTTCTCCTATTTTTCTTGATGGCTTTGGTTCCTTGACATCTGACTTCCAAAGCATCCCAAATCTCTTTAGCAGTTTTGCATCCAATGACTCTGTTAGACATAACATTGTCAAGAGTGCTATGTAATAAATGCCCTACCTTGGCATCCTTGCTAATAGAGGAGATATCTCGCATCCTTGCTAATAGAGGAGATATCTTCAGGAGTGTAGTCTTTCTTCTCCTTTGGAATCATTTTCTGTTCCTCTTCATCAACTGCAACAGACAATTTGGTCGGCTTATGTGGACCATCATGGATTCTATCTAAGTACTCTGGATCTGTAGCCTCCAGAAACATTTCCATCTTCATCTTCCATATGGGATACTCTGATGCCCTGAGTATTGGAACTCTGATTGATTCATACCTGCTTGTTGTTGGGGTTTGTGTTTTCTCTGTCATGATTGTATAGCTTTTTGGATCTTAATTGTTGTGTAATAACAGAGTGGCTCTGATACCAATTGTTAGGTCCGGAATAACGTAGAAGGGGGGTGAATACGTTATTTAGCAATATTTCGATTTTTGATGTGAATATGAAATCAAAAATACTGAATCGAAATAACACAATTGTTTGGGAAATATCTTTGAATAGATAAAACCCGGAGGTTTGCTACACAATATAATCTTATGGATCAGTTACAAAACCAAACACTCCTAGGATAGTTTAGGCACGAGGACCTTCTACCCGATACTTCCTGAAAGCGGGCTAAGCCGGCTTCCCTACTAGATGGACTGTCTAGCAGCTTACACAGAGAAGATATAAGAGAGAGAAGAGAGAGTTGTGTGTTGAGGTGTGTTTTGAAATGAAATACAACAGGCCTATTTATAGATTTTGGAAAGTTACTATGCTGCATAGTAACCCACTAAATTACGTAAGGGACGATGAAACGAGCCGTCTGCTGCTTTGAATTCTTCAGCCAACAAAATTTCTTCAGACAACAAAATTCTTCAGGTGGGACCCAGCTGTTTACTTTTCAGAATTTTGTGTTTTGCTGATTGAAATATTTTTGTTTCTGATGAATAGTACTTTCGGTTACTATTCATATGAATAGTAATTTTAGTTACTATTCATATGAATAGTAATTTTAGATACAATTCATTTACCTCTTAATTTGACATCCTTAAATGTTCAGCTTCCAACTAACTAGAGGATATCAACACTGCTCTAAACTCAATCATACCTCTTAACAGTTTTTCTGAGTTTAGATACTTTGATTCTTTTGTGAAGTGTTGACGCCTAGTGCAACTGGTCTGGTTCACAGACGACTAACATTCACTCGTGGTCTTCGTATCATGTCTTTAAGAACACTGCTAAGAATTGTGCAATCATAAAAACTTTATCACTGGAATCTTTTGGCCCTTCAACTGAATCGTCTGTACATCTTATTTTATCACTGAGGCTTGATCATTTTAATGAACTTCTTTCAGCGACTTGATCCTTGTTGGTGCCTGTTCTTCAAATTTCACGATCCCTGTATAGAGTTTAATATTATTTATCTTTTATCCTAGTTGAGTTATATATGTCCTCTATTACATATTACATTACATTATGCTTTACATGAACTTTGACCTATCCATCATTCTTGTTTTGTATCTTCCTCTTGTGGCACCACCAGCAGCTTTTGAAGAGTTTCCTCTGTTGAACTTAGATGCCTAACCCTGTGGCTTATATGACTTATCCTTGTTGGTTCCTGTTCTTCAAATTTCACGATCCCTGTATAGAGTTTAATATTATTTATCTTTTATCCTAGTTGAGTTATATATGTCCTCTATTACATATTACATTACATTATGCTTTACATGAACTTTGACCTATCCATCATTCTTGTTTTGTATCTTCCTCTTGTGGCACCACCAGCAGCTTTTGAAGAGTTTCCTCTGTTGAACTTAGATGCCTAACCCTGTGGCTTATATGACTTATCTCTTCTGAACTTTATATTTTTAAATCTTTTAGCCGTATATTCCATGGTTGGATTATCCATGCTTTCAATCTCTTCTGATGAATAGAAGTCTTCATCTTCAACATTTTTGAGCTGTAGGACCACTTTCTCCTCGTCATCCAACACCTCCTCAATCTTCAGAGATGGCACTTGTGTTGGTTGTGAACTTTGTGAGGGTTCACTTGGCAGAGAAATAAGTGGCTATTGAGCTACAAGGGCACCATATATGTTTGTCATCTTTCCTTTGGCTCCAGTTTGAATAGCTCTCTTCTGAAAGAGTTCAAGTTCATATGACTTAAGTACACCATAAAGAGTCTCAAGAGAAACATCATTCAAGTTTCTCCCTTCTCTTTTGGCAGTGATTTTGTGCTCAAGGTGCTCAGGAAGAGTGAGCAGAAACTTGACATTAATCTCATTTTTGTCATAGAACTTTTCGTGAATTTGTAACTCAGCTATTAGCATACTGAATCTTTCAAACATGTGAGTGAGATCTTCACCAGGCTTGGCCATAAAATCTTCATATTGTGATACAAGAATTTGTCTTTGGTTTTCTCTGACCTCTTCACTTCCTTCACATAACAACTCTATCTTATTCCACATCTCTTTAGCAGATGAGCATCCCATAATATTTCCACACATGGCTTTGTCCCGTGTGAGAGAGTCAAGCAAGATGAGTTGTAAGTAGTCATCCAAGGCTACCTTTTCTTTCTTAGACTCTGTGTATTATGAGGGTCTCTTAGCAACCCAGTGAGCTAGAATTACTTCACCATTCACAGTGGCAGCAACTACTTCTTTCTTCGGAATGAAGGGGCCATTCTCGAGAATTCCGAAATACAGTGGATGTGCAGCTTTGATAAATAACAAAATTTTTCTTTTCCAAAAATTGTAGTTCTCTTTATCAAATACTGGAATCTTGATACCACTTGACTTCTGTATACTCGTCATGATCTCAGATTAGTATATCAATCTGTTAGCTCTGATACAAGTTGTTAGTCCCAGAGTATATTGCAGAAGGGGGGGTTGAATGCAATATAGATAATTCCAAATCTTTACCTCAACAAGAATGATAAAGATTGTAAACTATCTATACAAGAAATTCAAACACGAGTAGTAACTCAAGATATTCTCACAAAATAAATGTTTTATTTATTTTGCGAAGTGTTGCTACAACCTCGAGAAAAATATTTTCTCATGCTTCGACTTCTTGAATCGATTTCAGAAAGAATGAGATATGTTTCTCTATAAAGACTAATCTTCTCTAACATCTCTGTCACATGGGTTGTGGAGCCGCTATCATTTTCAAGTGGCAGCTCCTTACAAATTGCACACCCATGTGACTTTCCCAAAATGCTATACAAACAGGTTATCATTAAGCATAAATCAATCTGGGTTCTTTCTAAAACTAGCTAAAACAATTCTAGTAGATGTAGAATTGTCATACTCTTGAATTGTCGAGCCTTGTCTTGTGATCTCTCAAGCTTCGGTCGTAGTCTTGCAGGTCTGCTACAATCTTTGACAAGATGCAGCAAATCTGTTTCTTGAACATCTAAACTGTCACAGGTTTGACTGAGATAAATCCCCAATTCAACTATTCCATTGAGACAGTAACCTTTGACGCCAAGTTTGCTGCCATGAGAATGTTCCTTGGATGACAGTATGAGTCCCCGCCAATGTTGCTGTCAGGACTTTCAAACTTGCTATCAAAGTGTGAGAATGTTGCTGTCTTCATGCTTCCGCCAATGTTGTTGTCAGATGAAACTTGTTGTCGTGACTTTGCAACATGTTGTCTTCTTGTAACCTTACTGTCAATGTTGTGACAGTAACATTTATTCTTTCTGTCTTCCTTATGTATGTCTTGAGGCTTGAACAAATGTATGAACTTCTTCCAAGAGATACAATTATTACATGACATTGGTTTATTCGATTACAAGGACACACTATGGCTGTGACAGTATGTTCTACTTAGTCTATGCAAATAAAACTAAGTACTAGTTAAGTTGTCTCTAAGCTATAACCCATAAATCCTAACAGTGCAAAATCCATTAAACGAATGTAGTTATGACAAAGGAAACTTTCTTCTAATCTAGTTTACTATGTAGTCGTTCAATACAGTTTTTACAAATTGTATGTTATTTTTTTAGTGAATTGATTTACTATAAAAAATAAACATTATCAATCAATCAAACATATCCAATATATCCCGTTCTCAGAGTAAGATATGACTGTTAAAGTTTATGGTGATTGCTCTCAGCTTGATTTTAATAACTTAAAATGTGTATATTCAGTTTGGGAGTTTGAAGGTGGAATTTTTTATTCTTTTCTATTGGAATATGGCATATTAAATATTAGTTTTTTTGTACCCAAAATTAGGGATGACAAATTATTTCGATCTAACGGTGCCAGATCTGAAACCCGAAACTTTTTATATACCGAACCCGAATTTTTGGATTTAAATTTTAAACATGAAACAGTTTTGATTTGGATTTCGATTGTTCTGAACCGATATCCGATCCGAAATCTGAAACCCAATCCAATATCGAAACCTGATACATAATAATATAATATCATAATTTGAAATTATTATATGTAATATTTTAGATATAAGTATATAATTTACATATTTTTATTAAACTATTTATTAGAAATGTTCAATACTAATTTAATAATTAGAACTTTTATTTCTTAATCTCAAGTTTTATTGAAATATTTAAGATGTAATTGTCTTTACTTTATGTAAAATTCTCATTTGTGTAATATACTAAGATTTATTTTTTTTAACGTATTTTAAATTTTCCTTAGTATGTGAAAATTTTGTATTCTATTTAATTGCATTAATCAGTCCCCTCAATCTGATCCATGGCAATATATTTGGGGCATGAAAATCCCTCCAAAAGTCAGATTCTTCCTTTGGCATTGTGCACAAGGAATTCTGCCTACACTAGGATTCCTACATCACAGAGGAATCATAATGAACACGGAATGTAAAAGGTGCAGAGCTCCTATCGAAGACCAATCCCACATACTATGGGATTGCCCATGGGCACAAGAGACTTGGACCTTTTTCTCACACTGGACAGAGATTCAAATCTCTTGTTACCAGTCATTTAACCTCTTCCAAATGATCCAACAGCTCAAATCTGAAAAAGCTGTAACAGGTGTGATGATATGCCTAGCTTCTTTGTTATTGTCTTTATGGCTAGCCAGAAACGAGTGTGTTTTCAACGAAGTGAAAGTAAGCCAGCATAACTTGCAATTCTTAATCAAGCATAGAGCCTATACTTGGAGTTCTTCAGCGAATTTAATCCAACCAAACCAGGAAACCCTATGGGCATGCTATCCACTGCAGACATTCTTTCATAATCAAAAGGTGTCAAAACAAGCATTACTGGACTCGTCCCTTGCACTTTCGGATTTTGTATGTTTCACAGATGGTGCATGGCGAAAAGAAAATTCCATTGAGGCGAGAGCGGGAATAGGTGGGTTCATTTTGAATAAGCTCCATAAGGTAATCTTTGTCTTTTCGGGACCTTCAGTACAGGTAAGTGCACTAGATACAGAGAGGGCAGCATTATTATTCTTACTAGAAAATATTTACCGTAGCAATTACAAGAATGAACAGTTCACATTCCATGTAGACTCAATGCAATTATTCCAAGAGATCATGAGGTTTAAAGGGGGAGATATGTCTGGACAAGAAATGAGCAGCTCAACAAAGTTATTGGCAAAAATATTAAATTCGTCCATATCCAGCGAGATTCAAATTCTGCAGCGGATCACCTCGCCAAACGGGGTATAAACAAACTCAAAATATACGCAGGATGGATGCTCGGTTAGTTGTTGCAAGCTGCTAAATCACTGCATTAAAGATTGTAGGTCCTAGAGTTTTAGCAGATCACTATTTTCTATTTAAGGGATAACAGAGCAGCAGGTTAGAAGGGGAGCCTTGGTTCCTTTCAAAATTAGGCGGCAACTACTTACTCTCCACCACCTAAATATGGCTCAGAGCATCAGAAATAATCAGAGGAATTTATACCTGAATTGACAGTGATTTCATTATAGCATCATTGTGCCTTTTTACAAGGAGCAATTTGGATCTTTCCGTACTATATTTGGACAAGTGGTGAGTTTGGAATAGTCCACAATAATTATGAAGCTTCTTACATCCAAGTGGGTATTAATATACCACCTATAGGTATTAACTTCATAATTTTTAGCTTTCAATGGTAATAGCTTTGTTGGTTGAGCTCATTAAAGCCCAAGCCCTCTTACTTTACCTTATTCTCACTATTTAAGCTCACTTCTCTCAGTATTTGCCCCCCACCAGCATCACTATCCTTCTTAACCTAGCGTCTTCTTTATTCCCACTAAACTTAACCTAGCTTCTCCTAACCATGGCGTTACACTGGATCCCTCCCGAACCACAAACACTCAAGATCAACGTTTATGGGACGTTCTCAGAATTGGTCAGACCAAGTGGAAATGATACAGGAATAGGAGCAATATGTCGCAACTCTAATGGAAATCTCGAGCTACTCACTGTCGGTACCATTCCCTTCTTAACACCCCTGGGAAATCAGTTATGGGCGGTTTTTGTAGCTCTAAACCGTGCATTTGAAGAAGGGTACCGTGATGTGGAACTTGAAACTGATAATCATGAAGCCTATATGATTATGAAGAAGTTTAGCACTGGTGCACTAGCTGCTGTCTATGACTTAGCTTCTCAAATCGATATCAGGTCCAAAGATAGGCGCTGGTTATGCAAGATACGCTATGTGTATCCATCCAGGAACAAGGTAGCCCGTTTCTTGGCTAGGCTAGGGTTGGAAACTGCAGATAGGCTATATACTTTTGATCGTCCAGTGGGAGGCGTGGAAGAATTGCTTAACTGGGACATGGGTCTTGGTATCGACCACCCAGATTTTCAGGACGTGTACCTCCCAACAGAAGCGGCGGATCCGGTGGACTTCAACATGGTGGGAATTCTCTCTGATCAGATTGCTAGCCTAGGGTTAGGTCAGATCAATGCTCCGGAAGTTGTAAGCCTTGACATGGCTCTAAATGAAGACATAGTGCAACACGGTTTGGGTGTGGAAGAGGACTTCTTTCATGCAGGATTGATCTTCCATGCAGGTCAAGGCGTCTTCAATGGCGACACTCCAATCCAGGACGTGGATTAGGGAAGGGGTTTAGTTCGCAGAATCAGTTCAGCAGTCCAGTGTTCCAGGAAGGAAGCAAGAATCAGTGTTGAAGTACTAGTATTTATTTTAGTACAGGATGATTTTGTTGTAAGATATGATCCTGTTAATATCCTCCTAGTAGCAGGAAACTAAATGCAGTGGTCTCTCGGTAGTATGGCTTAGATAGTTGTTTGTTGTTTGCTTGTGTACTCGATCTCTTCGTTTCGACTAGTCTCGAAATGCAAAGAGAAGTTAGGCCTTGTAACTTTTCCAATCAATACAAGTCCATGCTTATCTAAAAAAAAAAATAACATTCACATCCTCTTTGAAATGTTCTAAGCCTCTCTTTATTTTTTTTCTTAATTTTGCTTTCATTTTATTCCTCTCATTTTTTATAATCTTTCTACTAAGTTCATAAATTTTTTACCCATATTTTAAGTTTTTTATTTTGAAAATTTGGTATATTTAAATATGCAATATTGTGGGTTTCTAAAATTTTTATCATATCAGTTCATTCCAAATTTGTATGGAACACGATCAATTTTTCGAATACATAATAAAAATTCATAAACAGTTAAACACTTATTTCTCATGACCGTTGTTGTGGAACAAAAACTAGGTTATGATTATTGCGGCTAGGGTTTGTGTATTTAATGTTAGGGTTCGTGAGCTTCGTGCTTCAATGGCTGCTTCTGTGTTTGAGACTTAAACGGTCCTCACAGAATGCCTACGTATCTCTGTAATTAGAGAATCAAGCCAATAAAACGTAGTTCTGAGGTGAGGGGTCAGGCCCTTTATATAGGCTGAGGAGCCTTAGAATTATGGTAGGAATAGGAGACTTGGTAGACAAGTCTTTGAGGAAGCTTCTAGATCTATTCCTTGTAGGAATCAGTTTCCATATTGAATTGGATGCCTTGGTGGCTAAGTCTTGTAGAGATAATGTCCTTATCTGACACTTATTCCTGAGCTGTTTATTACCCCTAATATTAATTACGAAATTAATATTAAAGATAGGTCTTTGGACCCTGTTGGTGGGCCCCACGTTCGGACCATACCGGGTTTAATTAATGCAACACTAAATGTGTCTTTAGGGCTTATTTTTAGCCCATATCATTTGCCCCCCAACTTCTAGGATAATTGATCAGGTTTTCCTTGAAGTTTTAACGGTCCTTTCCAAGACTCGGGTCAGGGTTCATCTTTATACACTAGTGTTTCACGAGTATTGTCTTTATGTAAAGCGTGGAGCGACCGACGCGTTTACGACAATGTTAATTCGATGCTAATCGACATTAATCAGCCTTAACGACATTTAAACAATGTTTAAACGACGTTGAACGGCATAAAACGGCACTAAACGGTACTAACTAGCCTTAAACGACACTTAAACAACGTTTAAGTGACGCCAACCGGCATTAAACGACACTGAACGGTGCTTATCGGCACTAACGGTGCTATCGGTACTAACAAGCTTTGAACGACACTTAAACAATGTTAAGCGACTCTAAACGGCGCTAATTGGTGCTAAACGGCACTAGCGGGGGTCCGGGGGCGGCAGCCCCCGGGCGGGGTCCAAGGGGCGGCAGCCCCTGGCGGGGTCCAAGGGGCAGAGCCCCTGGCTGGGGTCGAGCCCCTGGCGGGGTCCAAGGGGCAGAGCCCCTGGCGGGGTCCAGGTCAGCTTGGAAATTTTTTATTTCCAAGGGCTAGTACTATTCAGAAATTATCATTTCGACTCAAATTTCTGAATTTTAATCACAAAATTCGAGCTCAATTTCGAGCTCAAATTGTCTCCAGGTCGAAGCCAATTTTCTTGTTTCCTAGGTCATTTTCGACCTCGAAATTTCGAGCTCAATTTCGAGCTCAAATGGGGGCCAGGTCGTGGCTATTTTTCTTGTTTCCTAGGTCATTTTCGACCTGGAATTTTCGAGGAGAAAGTATGTATTTTCGAGCTCAATTTCGAGCTCAAATGGGGGCCAGGTCGTGGCTGTTTTACAGGTCTTTCAGTTCATTTTCGACCTGGAAATTTCGAGCTCAAATAATGTATCTTCGAGCTCATTTTCGAGCTCAAATGGGGGCCAGGTCGTGGCTATTTTTCTTACTTTTCAGTTCAAATTCGACCTGAGATTTGCGATCTCAAGCCATGTTATAACGACCTCGATTTTTCAAGGTTACTTACGACCTCAGATTGATTTCTCCAAGTCGCCTTGTCGAGCTCGTAATTGTACTAAAAAACGAGATCGATTGTCACGACCTCGTGCTTCCTTTTGGTAACTCCAAGTCTTATTATGGACTTTAACGGGCCCTGTCTTTTAATTTTCATGGGCTGGGCCTAGGTTTTCACATCGTTTGGGCCTACAACACTTTTTAAGTTTTGGTTGGGCCTTTATCACGGGTCAAAATGACCTTAAATCAAAACCTTAATTAGGTTTATCAATCTTGATTGGGCCTAGACAGGCCTTGATCCTTTTTTAATTATTTTAGCTGGACTTGGGCCTTTGTTGGGCCTTTTAGAGCCCAATTTGTGTTGATGGCCCATAAGAATTTCCAATAGGTTACAGCCGGTTGACATTCTCTCTAACCGGTTGAGATGCCCTAGATTTTTGTCTATATAAAGGCCAAGGCTTTCATTTTCACTTTCATCACAAAAGTTTCTAAAAAACTCTCTCAAAAGTTCCAAAGTTCTTTAAGAACTTTCCTTTGAATCTTTGAAGACTGCTCAAGGATTTCTGGAAACTTTCCAGAAATTTCCCAGTTGTTGTTGAAGATTCGAAGAATACTCAAGGTATTTTCCAGAATTTCTAGTTTTATAGTTTGAAGATCACCCTTTTTCTGGGTTTGTTCTTCAATTCCTTTGAAGATTTGAAGATTGTTCTAACAATTTCTTCATCCTTTGCAGATTTCCTTTGAAGATCACAACTTTTCTTTGAAGATTTATAAAAATGGCTGAAGATCGTGCTTCACTTCGCTTCCAGAAAATGCAAGGAGCCTCCAAAAGAGGTATCATTATTCGTTCTCCCTTCATGAGTTTACAAGATATGATTTTAAATCGTAAAGAAGATTTTCCATCCTTGTCACACCTTGATTCCTTTAATCATAGTAACACCTTTCACGATGTAGAGAAAATCACTGATTATAACAAGATGTATAAAATAGAACCACCCTATAGACTTGTCCCAGCTGACCCTGGGGATCGATCTTGCCATTGGCGCCCCAATGCACTTTGTGTTTATAGGGGTGCCATTGTTGCAGGAGTTCGATTTCCCTTTCATGAGTTTATTCCTAGGCTCTTAGCAGATGTAGGAATTAACCCTTGCCAACTTCCCCCCAACTCTTGGAGGGTGATCAATTGCTTCATGGTCCTTTGCCTCAAGAACAATTTCCCCCTTTCTGTAGCTCTCTTTAGGAAAATTTTTCAATTTAAGAATTCTGCTGAGTCTACTCCGGGTTGGGTATACATTAGTCATCGTTCTTCCACTCCTCCAATCTTCCACCCCCAATCTATCCCTGACTCCAACCCAAAATGGAAGAAGGAGTTCATGTATTTAATATGGGAAGGTGGAGATTGGGGCAGCATTTTCCGTAGTACCTTTGGTAAGGTCGTAGATGGCAGTGCCAATGATATTGAGCTCAACGAGGAAGAGACCCAGGCCTACAAAGAGCTCATCAAAGATAATTATGCTACTATGGCTTGGGATCTCCTGGATGAGTTCCAGCTTAAGTCTTTGGGACTTTCCCGGGTGGCCAATAAGGGTAAATTTTCTTTCTTTCTGTATTCTTTTACCTGAATATGATTGTCTCATACCCATTATTTGTCTTTTATCTTGTAACTACAGCTGCAGCCTTTATCAACAAGACTAATGAGCCTGAAGATGGAGATACTGCTAGACTGAAGAGGGCTCGTTCAGGGAAGGATCCTCGAGCCCCAACTGCCACGGATGCCTACTTGAGGCCTCATGTAGCCGATGTTGAAGAGGCAGATGGTTCTTCCAGGAGCGCTTGGCGCCCAAACTGGGGTATTAGGAAGAAGGATTCCATCGTTGGAGATAGCAGGCATGCCATAGATTGGTCCTATCATTCCATAACTCCTGGTGACTTCAAAGATTATGTATCCGGCTCCACTCTTGAAGGAGCCGAAAGTGCTGGATCTCAGGCTTTTGCTGCTGTAAGCTCCTTACTTCCTTCTTTCTTATGTACTTGTCTGCTATTTGAATCGTGGTTCTAACTTTACCTTTTGTAGGCTAATGCCAACTTCCAGGGGGCCATATTCCAGGCTAAGACTTGGCGTTCAAACTATGAGACTGAAAAGGCAAAGAATGATAAGTCTGAGGATGAACTGGCCTCTGTCAGGGCTACTTTAGAGAGGAGGGAGAAAGAGCTTTTAGAGTCTCAGGCCGAAAATGTCCTTCTTAGGAAGGGCAAGGACGACCTGATTGATGACTACCTTGCCTCCCAGGAGTATGTGGGCTTCATGGAGAAGCATGACGACTCTCTATTCCCTTATCAGTTTACTCAGGGATGGGACGGAGCTCTTGCTGAGGTTACTAGGAGATTTCCTGGTATCCTTAACGTTTCAGATTTCCCTAGCCCTCATGCTCCTATGGCCTTGGCAGTGCAGGATGTCCAGGAGGAGGACCAGGAGGATGATGAGAGGATTCCGGAGCCAGAGCCCTCTGCTCATTTTGGCGGAGATGGAGAGGATGAGCACACTGGAGATACTCAGTAGTTGCTCTTTTTATGTATCTATTTACGTACTTTGCCTTCGGGCATGACTCTGTTCTTTTGTTAACTTATTTTGATAAGCTAATCGTTTATGTATTCTGCCTTCGGGCATAACTTTTTAATTCGTAATCCATTGTCCTTGATGTTTCTCAACTTAGTCATGTTTGCATGTGTAGTCTAGCATTTTATGCATATATGTCAATAAGTAATGCTCATAACTTATGCGAAAATGTAGAATAGTCTTATTTGTACGGAGAAATGGGCACAGCCCTTACATAGATACTCTACTTCTTCTATCTTAAGTTTAAAAACTTGGAATGGTTTCATCGACCTTATTTCTACTTCTATTACATAGGCAAAAAGCTAAGTCCTTTTCAGGAGAGCTTAAACATAGTAAACCTTGAGGTTCAATGCATGCCAAGTCCGGGGCACCTCAACCCCGTCCAAGGTTTCCAGTTTGTAAGACCCTCGCCCTAACGTCTTCTTGACTCGATACGGCCCTTCCCAATTCGGGGCTAGTTTTCCCTTCTGACCAACTCCCGAGGCTTCTACTTTCCTTAGCACCAAGTCACCTTGTCGAAAGAATCTCTCTTTAACCCTTTGATTGTAGTGGAAGGATGCTCTCTTCTGATGTTCTGCGTTCCGGGCGTTTGCTTCATCCCTAACCTCATCAATTAGGTCTAGTGCAAGTCTCATGCCTTCCTCATTGGTTTCTTGCTCAAATGCTTCAACTCGAGGTGACGCCTGCATGATCTCCAGGGGTACAACTGCCTCAGCTCCATAAGCTAGTAAGAATGGGGTCGCTCCTGTTGTCACTTTACAAATGGTACGATATGCCCAAAGTATAGGCAGTAACTCGTCCACCCAATTGTTTCTTGACCCTTTTCTTCAGTCCATCAAGGATTATACGATTGGCTACCTCGGCTTGTCCATTAGCTTGAGGATGAGCTACTGAGGTAAAGCGAAGCTCAATAGCATTTTCCTCACAATATTTCTTGAACTCTTCATTGTTAAACTGCGTCCCATTGTCCGTTACAAGGATTCGTGGGATTCCATACCTACAAATTATGTTCTCCCAAAAGAACTGGGCAACTTGCTTGGTGGTTATCTTGGCCAGGGGTTTAGCCTCAATCCACTTGGTGAAATAGTCAATAGCCACTATCAGAAACTTCCTTTGTGCCGAGGCTACTGGGAATGGACCAAGGATATCCATCCCCCACATTGCAAATGGAATAGGAGAATTGATTGAGGTTAACATTTCGGGCGGCTGCCTTACAATTGGAGCATGCTTCTGGCATCTCTCACACTTCTTGACATAGTCCTGCGCATCAGCTAGCATCTCTGGCCAGTAGAATCCCAGACGGGTAATCTTGTGAGCTAGGGACCTGCCCCCCAAGTGTTGCCCACAGATTCCTTCGTGAACTTCCTTCAATGCTTCCTTTGCCTCTTGGGGCCTTAAACACTTCAGATATGGGATGACAAACGATCTTTTGTAAAGGAGGCCCTCAATCAAGGCATATCTCAACGCTCTTACAGACAGCTTCCGTGCCTCCAAGGCATTGTCTGGGAGCCATCCAGTTTCTAGGTGAGCTTTAATAGGATCTATCCAACAGCTTCCAACATCAATCGGTGCTATCAACTTAGAGTTGACGGTCGGGGCCTTCAAGACTTGAAAGTAAACACTTCCTGCATAATTCTCTATCTCAGAAGAAGCGAACTTAGATAGGGCATCGGCCTTAACGTTCTCTTCCCTAGGGATGTGCTCCACATAGCACTCTTCAAACTGAGTCATAACAGCTTTCACGACTCTGAGGTATTTTGCCATAGTTTCATCCTTGGCCTCAAACTCACCATTCACTTGCGAAACTACCAATCTTGAATCTCCACATACTTTGAGATTTTTGACTCTCATGATTTTGGCTAAGCCTAAATCGGCTATCAAGGCTTCATACTCAGCTTCATTGTTGGTTGTTGGAAAGTCCAACTTCAAAGCATATTCAACTGTGAACCCATCGGGGCTTTGCAAAACTAAACCTGCACCACTCGACTTCGTTTTCGATGCTCCATCAAAATAGAGCACCCAATACTCCTTCAGATCAGGTACAAGTTTTTCATCTTTATTCTCACTTCCTTGGTTGGGTATTATCTCTTGCCCCCCGACTTCTTGGTTGCTAATGGTACATTCAACCACGAAGTCAACCAATGCCTGAGCCTTGATGGCTGTCCGAGGTCTGTATGTTATGTCAAATTCTCCGAGCTCAATTGCCCATTTGATCAATCTTCCGCTTGCTTTGGGGCTGCGCAAGATGCTTCTCAACTGTTGGTTGGTCAAGACTTCAATCTTATGTGCCTGGAAATATGGTCGCAACTTCCTCGAGGCAGTAACTAACGCCAAAGCAAACTTCTCAATGGGAGAGTAATTCAACTCCGCCCCATGCAATACCTTGCTCACATAGTATATGGGTTTCTGAACCTTTTTCTCTTCTCTAACAAGAACAGCACTCAACGCTTGTTCAGATACTGCCAGGTACAAATAAAGAGTCTCCCCAGGACTAGGTTTAGCCAACAACGGGGCTTCAGTCATGTATTTCTTCAATTGCTCAAAGGCCTCTTGGCTTTCTGTGGTCCACTCAAAATTTTTTACCTTCCTCAATGTTTGGAAGAAAGGCAGACACTTGTCTCCGGACTTGGAGATGAATCTTCCTAGAGCCGCAACTCGGCCAGTTAGTTTCTGTACATCTCGTATAGAGCGTGGTGGTTCCATGTCCAAGATTGCTTTGATCTTATCAGGGTTGGCCTCTATGCCTCTCTTCGAGACCATCAATCCCAAAAATTTTCCTGATCCAACACCAAAAGCACACTTGGCTGGATTCAACATCATCTTATGGTGCCTCAGCACTTCGAATGCCTCTCTGAGGTGCTCGATATGGTCAGCCTTGAGTAGGCTCTTGACTAACATGTCATCAACATAGACCTCCATGGTTTTTCCAATTAGATGAACAAATATCTTATTCACCAATCGTTGATAGGTAGCTCCTGCATTCTTGAGACCGAAAGCCATAACAAGATAACAGAAAACACCAAAATCAGTAATGAAAGATACCTTTGGGATGTCATCCTTGTGCATCTTAATTTGGTTGTAACCACTGAAACCATCCATAAAACTCAACATCTCGTGTCCGGCTGTGGCATCTATTAGGGTGTCAATCCTTGGTAGAGGGAAACAATCCTTTGGGCATGCATCATTTAGGTCAGTGAAGTCTATACACATCCTCCACTTCCCATTCGCTTTTTTGACCATCACCGGGTTTGCTAACCATTCGGGAAACTGAATCTCTTCAATAAAACCAGCTTCCAAGAGCTTATCTACTTCTTGCTTTATGGCCTCTTGCCTTTCCGGAGCAAAGTTTCTCTTCTTTTGCATTATTGTCTTCCTATTAGGATCAACATTCAATCTATGAGTTATAAGTTGGGGATCAATCCCTGGCATATCAGCTGCTGTCCAAGCGAAAACGTCGCTATTCCTTTGTAAGAACTCTATCAACTTGCCCTTCAGGGGTTCTTTCAAAGAGGCTCCAATATAAGTTACCTTCTCAGGGTCGCCTAGCTCCAGAGGGATAGGTATTAAGTCCTCTGCTGGCTTTCCTCGGTGTTCATCATTACCACGGACATCCATGTCTTCAATCGGGAGTACCTGCCCCCCGACTCCATCAGCTCTCAAAGCAGCCACGTAGCAACTCCTGGCCATTTTCTGATCTCCTTTATGTTCCCCAACACCATTCCTGGTTGGAAATTTGACCTTCATGTGATAAGTAGAGGCAACAGCCTTGAATGCATGAAGTCCGGTCCTCCCTAAGATTGCATTGTACGTTGAGGCAGCCTTAATTACTAAAAAGTTCAGCATCTGGGTGGCTTCCTTAGGTTCTTGCCCTATTGTCATGGGCAGCTGAATGGTCCCTTCAACCTTGGACTCAACTCCATTAAATCCGTAGATCGGCATGTTAGTCGGGGTTAGTTGAGAGTCAGTATACCCCATCCTCACAAAAGCATCATGAAACAAGATATCGACAGAAGCTCCATTGTCTATCAGGACCCGCTTCACTTCCGAATTTCCAATTACAGGAGTTATGACCAACGGGTCGTCATGGGGGAATTTCACCCCTTCAAGGTCTGAATCATCAAAACCAATCACTGCCTCAGTCTTAGCACGCTTCGGGGCTTCTCCTGTGATGTGCATCACTTCTCTGGCATAAGCCTTTCGAGAGTTTCGGGTAGTGCCGGCTGCTGTTGGTCCTCCCCAAATCATATTGATTACCGGCCCTCGAGGCTGTGGGTTACGATCGCGATCGTTATCCCTCCTATCATTGTCTCTTCTATCATAATCCCTTCTCTGGGTTCCACGGTCTTCACCCTTGGTGAACTTGTTTAACTTTCCCTTCCGGATTAAAAATTCAATTTCATCCTTTAACTGCCTGCAGTCATCTGTGTCATGTCCCACATCCTTATGGAACCTACAATACAGATCTTTGTTTCTCTTTTCGGGGTCACCCCTGAGCGGTTTAGGCCAGCGAAAGTCCTTATCCTTCTCAATGTCCAACAAAATTTGGCTCCTAGGAGCGTTCAACCTTGCATAATCAGAAAATCTTGGCCCAAAACCCTTCTTGGGTGATGACTCGGAGTCCTTGCCAGTCCGGGGATACTTGTCCCTGGCGTCGTACTCTTGCTCTGACTTTCTTTTCTTTGAATCATTAGATCCCTTGCCATTACCTCCCGTGGTTTCCTTCTTAATGCTGTCCTCAGCCTTAATATATTTATCGGCTCTTCTCTGGAGCTCGGCCATGTTCTCAGGAGGGTGTTTTGCCAAAGACCTTTTGAAGAAGAGGTCAGTGGTTCCATGTTCCAGGGCTACCATGGCCACCTTATTTTCCAGATCGGTGATATTCAACGTCTCTTTGGTGAATCGCTTGAGATAATCCCTTAAGTTCTCATTCTTTCCCTGCACCACATACATAAGAGATGCAGAACTTTTCTCATGGATTCTCCCACTGATGAATTGGCTGATAAAGGCAGCGCTCAATTCCTTAAAGGAGCCGATCGAGTTTGCAGGCAGACGGCTATACCATCTTTGAGCCATGCCAGACAGAGTTTGAGGGAACGCCCTACACTTTAAGGCATCACTAGCAGGCTGCAGCAGCAGTGCGTTCGAGAAAGTTCTGACATGGTTTGCAGGATCGCCCGTTCCATCATAGGCCTTAATTGTCGGCATCTTAAACTTCCTAGAAATATGAGCATTCATCACCTCCTCAGTAAACGGGGGTGTTGGATCATCAGGATCTCCAAGTGGCATGAGATCCTTGGGGTTACTCCTGGGGGTTTCCACCCTCATAGATTCTCTTGCTGGGACATCAGCCCTCTTCTGTCTTCTTGAGGACCTCTCCAAATCTATAACTGAAAGGCAGAGTGTATAAACTTGTAACACTATAACTAATGTAACTCAAACTAAAGGAAAAGATACTTAACCAGAAGACAATCAAGAACAGGAAGTCACAAGAAATCAACACTAAATGAAGACAAGGTAATTGATACAATTTAACATGCTAACTATGATCAAGCCAAGAAGAAATCATTGAGAGAAGTTCAAGTCAAAGTTGTTCATGCCTCGGTGATTTGATTAATCAAGAATCAAGATCATAACTATCAGTATCAACAAGACCAATTGATTTCAAGTGAAGAAGAAGGAAAGCAAATATTGGAAAGCCAAGTTATTCAGTGTATATGGTAATTTATTCAAGAAGCAGAAACACTATCAAGACTAGTCACTTATGAACCAGACCAGTGCATCAAGTGTCAGGACATTGATAGCAAGTTTATGTCAGTAATAAAGAACCATGTTCAAGAGCTTGTTGAAGAATAAAGAAGACATGAAGATATCACAAGTTCAAGATGTGCATTGAAGTTTCAAGTTGAAGACCAGAATATTTTCTAAGTACTAAATGTTCTGGATGGCTAAGTAGAAATTCTCAAGTAGAAGTTCTACTTAGGAATTTCGAGATAGCCAAGTAGAAGTTCCACTTAGGAATTTCGAGATAGCCAAGTAGAAATTCTCAAGTAGAAGTTCTACTTAGGTGCAGCTTCAACATGACACATGGCATCTTCTGATTGGCAGATTTCCAAGCTTTCAAGATAAGGCAAGAATTATGTGGACATCATTGGGCCACGTACATCTTAGTCTTTGAAGACTACAGGACATAGATTACATGTAGTATAAATAGAAGTACTTGTGTAATGTTTTAGTTAGTGAGCAATTCTAGAGAAAAACACAAGAGAAAAAGAGAGAGTGCATTCACAGAGCTTAGTATTATTCACTTCTCTCTCAACTTCTGTTATACTTTGTAATGAATGTTGTAGCAACCCTTTCAAGTTATATATAAAGAAATATATTCCTTGAATCTGTGTGTTCATTTATTGCATCGTTTTTATTGCCTCTCATATTCGAAAAGTTGTATTCACCCCCCCTCTACAACACATTTGGACCTAACAATTGGTATCAGAGCTATATGTTTAACATACAAAACATAGATCCTTGTGTTGAGTAGAAGAATCGTGAGTTTTCATTTTTCAGATCTACTTTTCATTTTCTCGAAAAGTGTGTTTTAATTCGTTGGTAGTGAAAACTCATCTGAAAAATTATTTAAATACTCCAGGTGTGATTATTTAGCTTGGGTGTATTTTAATTAATTTTTGTGAATTTATCTGGGTTAGTTCATATTTGGTGTTCTTGAGTGTTCATCATCTGTTCTTATCAAAGAATACAACCCAACAACTTTTTGATCTCCTTTTCAATAGTAAAAGAATAAAAAGGTGGTTTTTGGACTTTTTGATTTACTTTATTCGGCCGAAAGTAAAAGACATACTCAGTACCTAGCATGTGGGTTAGGTGGGTTTGGTGAGTAAAGCATTCAAAGTCAAAAGGCATAAAAGAGGTTAAGGCTGAACGAATAAAGAAAGCATGTTATCATTGTAAATCTACTGAACATCTTTCTTATGCATGCAAAGCTAACATGAATGTTCCTGCTGCACATGCCATGCCTACCACACATACAATGAATAATCTGCATCAGAATCATGCACAGTGTGGTCAACCTAACTGTATGCCATGCACTTTTAATATCATGCAAACTTTTGTGCATTTAATGAATGCATCTAGCCAGTCATGCTCAAATACTGTTGCTAGTTCAAATATCAAGAAAAAGTATGGTAGAGCCAAGACTGTCAGTCCTCCTAAAGTTAGGAGTGACAAACCTTCTCCTAAGACTGACAAATCTGTCAAGTCTGAGAAAGGAAAGGAGATAGTCGAAAGCTCTAGTAATGTGAAGAAAAGTGCATCTCCTGTTGTTAAATCTGTTGATTCTCGATCTTATCGAAAAGCCGGGCCCAATCAAAGTTGGGTTCCGAAGAATGTCTAACCAATCTGTCATTGCAGGGCATTAAGCAGAATAGAAATAAAGTTATATGGGTGCTAGACAGTGGAGCATCGAGGCATATGACTGGAAACAAGTCCCTGCTTACAGAGTTGGTTATGAAGGCTGGCCCTTATGTTACCTTTGGAGATGACAGCATAGGTGTGACTAAGGGATATGGCAAACTGAAAACTGGCAATGTCATCATTGAAGATATTTCCTATGTTGAGGGACTAAAGCACAATCTGTTGAGTATAAGTCAATTCTGTGACAAAGGTTACGAAATTGTCTTCAACAAGAAAGGTGTCTCAATCACTCACATCAAGGAAGGCTCACTAGCTTTAAGAGGAGTTCGAAAGGCAGATCTTTTTGTTGCAGATATGGATTCAGCAAATCAGGATGAGGTCACCTGTTTCTACAGTAAAGCCTCGGATGATGAAAGCTGGTTATGGCACAAAAAGCTATCTCACTTAAACTTCAAAACGATGAATGCTCTCGCAAGGCGAGAATTGGTGAGAGATCTACCTCAAATGGAGTTCGCTCCGAAAGGACTCTGTGAAGCTTGTGAAATGGGAAAGTCGAAGCGAGCATCGCATAAAAGCAAAGAAATTTCTAGTATTACTGAGCCTCTACAACTTCTTCACATGGATTTGTTTGGCCCAGTGAATGTCCTATCTTTGTCTAGGAAAAGATATGCTTTGGTAATCGTGGATGACTTCTCCAAGTATACATGGGTATTGTTCGCAATGACGAAAGACGAAGTACCTTTCTTAATCATTGATCACATCACTCAAATTGAGAATGTTTCAACACTCACTGTGAAGACGATTAGATCAGACAATGGCACTGAATTCAAAAACGCAGTGCTAAATGACTTCTGTGTATCTAAGGGAATACGTCGTCAGTATTCAGCCCCGAGAACTCCACAGCAAAATGGAGTAGTTGAAAGGAAGAATAGAACTTTGGTTGAAGCAGCAAGAACTTTGTTGTATGATTCAAAACTTCCTTTGTATTTCTGGGCCGAAGCAGTGAGTACCGCTTGTTACACTCAAAATAGAACCTTGATCATAAAAGATAAAGAAAAGACACCATGTGAGCTAATGAACAACAGACGACCAACAATCAAATACTTTCATGTCTTCGGAGCAAAATGCTATGTGCTTATAGATGATGAAAATCTAGGCAAGTTTGCAGCAAAATCTCGTGAAGGAATCTTTGTTGGTTACTCTACAGACGTGGTGGCAGCTTATAGAGTGTTCTTGGTGAATGATCGAAAAGTGACTGAAAGTTACAACGTCAGATTCGACGATACCAAACTCTCATCAATTTCAAGAGATTCTAGTGAACCTGAGTCCCTAAAATTTCAGAATCTGGACTTAGAAGATCTTGAAGATGAACCTGAGTTGGTTGTTCCATTAAATGTTCCAAGCGTACATGAAGAACCTGAGTCTAGTGAACAAGCTAATTCTACAAGATCAGGAGAGACTTCTTCAGTACCAACCGGCAACAACTCAGGGGGAGTAAATAGCAGCTCAAGGACTACTGTTCAAGGCTCGAGTCGAGTTGACTCTAGTTCTGTAGGAGCTGGCACTAACTCAGGGGGAGTTAGTGAAAATATTCAAAGTAGTCAGCACCCCAACTCAGAAAGTCAAGCTGAATCATCTAGACAATTTCCAGGTGAACGGGTATGGAATAGAGACCATCCGTTTGAGTTAATTATTGGTGATCCAGATGCTGGTGTGACTACTAGAAGAACTGCAAGAGCTGACATGGCTAATATCTCCTTATATTCTGGGTTCTTATCCAAGCTTGAACCTAAAGAAATAGAAGAAGCTCTTGGCGATGCTGATTGGGTGATTGCAATGCAAGAGGAACTCAATCAGTTTGAAAGGCAGAAAGTTTGGAAACTGGTACCCCGACCAAAGAACAAATCCGTAATTGGAGCTAGGTGGGTATTCAGAAATAAACTGGATGAAAACGGACTTGTAACACGAAACAAGGCTCGTTTGGTTGCAAAAGGTTATTCTCAGCGAGAAGGAATTGATTATGATGAAACCTATGCACCGGTTGCAAGACTTGAGGCAGTCAGGATGTTCTTGGCATTTGCAGCACATAAGAACTTCAAGGTATTCCAGATGGACGTGAAAAGTGCCTTCCTGAACGGAGAGTTAGAAGAAGAAGTGTATCTGGAACAGCCGCCCGGCTTCGTTGATCCAGAACACGCAGATTTTGTGTATCTACTCTTCAAATCTGTCTATGGCCTCAGGCAATCCCCAAGGCGATGGTATGAAACCCTATCTCTATTCTTAATTGAAAATGGTTTTGTTAGGGGAGTAATTGATAAAACATTGTTCTATAAAGTTGTGAGAAATGACTTAATACTTGTTCAAGTATATGTGGACGATATTATTTTTGGGTCATCAAATGAGCGCTTGTGCGAGAAATTTGCCAAGCTAATGCAGGAAAAATATGAGATGAGCATGATGGGAGAGCTGTCCTTCTTCCTTGGATTACAGATCAGTCAGAGAAAAGATGGTATCTTTATCTGTCAATCCAAGTACGTCAGAGATTTACTCAAGAAGTATAATCTAGAAGATGCATCAGCAGCTAAGACTCCCATGGCAACAGCCACGAAGCTTGATGAAGACAAATCAGGTAAATCAGTTGACATCACAAGCTATCGAGGTATGATTGGCTCACTCCTCTATTTAACTGCAAGTAGACCAGATATAATGTTCGCAACTTGTTTATGTGCAAGGTTCCAAGCGGATCCTAGAGAATCACATCTCGTAGCCGTCAAAAGAATTTTTAGGTATCTCAAGGGCACACCAAATCTAGGGATTTGGTACCCAAGAGATACAGGTTTTAATCTTATTGGCTATTCGGATTCAGACTATGCAGGTTGCAGGATTGATAGGAAAAGCACATCTAGTGCTTGCCAATTTCTTGGTAGAAGATTGGTGTCCTGGCAAAGTAAAAAACAACATACAGTATCTACTTCTACTGCTGAAGCTGAGTACATTGCTGCTGGAAGCTGTGTAGCTCAAATACTGTGGATGAGGAACCAATTGAAGGATTATGGCATGGAGCACAAGAAAATTCCAATCATGTGTGACAACACAAGTGCCATTGCCATAACCAACAATCCTGTAGATCACTCAAGAACCAAGCATATTGACATCAGGTATCATTTCATAAGAGAACATGTCGAGGAGGGGACTGTGGAGCTACATTTTGTGCCCACAATGCAACAAATTGCAGATATATTCACCAAACCTCTTGATGAAGTAACATTCAATAGGTTGGTTGGTGAATTGGGAATGCTTAACACAAGTTAGTAAAGCCTTCTATCTGTAAAATCCATGTTTATGTTTGTATGTGCAAGCTAATCAATCATTATGTGCTTAGACTTTAAAATGCCTTATTAATGATTGTTATAGGTTGCATATAGTATGATTTTGCATGAATTCATTGTGTTTTAAGTGTCTTTTATAGCACAAATCTGTGAATTTATGCTTGTTAGATTGCATGATCATAGGGGGAGTTAAATTCATAATAGTCTAAATATTGCATGATTTTTAGATGAATTTACCTGTGTTTTTCATGTAATTAGAGGCCTTAGAATTATCAAGGAATGTTTTAATTATGTCATATATTAAAATCCTTGAATTGATATTTATATTAATTTGGCAAAATTAATTGTTGAGTTTTTCAAAGAAAAATTGTCAAATTATTCTAAGTATCTTCAAAATTTCGAGTTAGTCTCTATCTCGAAACTCATGTAGAAATTCGACTTGAATTTCGACTTGAGCTTCCAGGGTGAAGTTTTGAAAATTCTAAGTCTGGGAAGAATTTCGAGTTAGTACCTATCTCGAAATTCATCTCGAAATTCGACTTAGAGTTCGAGTTCGAGTTACCAGTGTGCCTAGTTCTATCTTCAAAATATTCGAGATAAAGTCTATCTCGAATTTTATCTCTAAGGTTGAGATGAGGTTTCCATTAAGGGAATATTTTGAAAAGAACTGAGAATTAACTTCGAGTTAGTCTATCTCGAACTTTATCTCGAAGTTCGACTTGATGTTCGAGATAGAGTTCTTAGTCTATCTCGAAAATCAACTCGAATTTCGACTTGGTGTTCGAGATAGAGTTCTCAGTTAAGCTAAAGGGAATTTTTCGAGTTACACTCCTAACTCGAAACATATCTTGAATTACCCTGGACTTTTTGATTCAAGGAAGGATTTTGGAAAGAATTTGAGATTAACTTCGAGTTAGTCTATCTCGAAACTCAACTCGAATTTCGACTTGATGTTCGAGATAGACTCTAACTCGAAAAGTATCTTGAATTTTCTTTTTTCCAAGTTTACTACAAATCAATAATGTTCAAGATAGTATTTCCCTATAGTTTCTGCTGTAATTTTGGTTAAAGTGCTTCTTTGTGCATAATTATTCGAGTTAACTTCTATCTCGAACTTTATCTCGAAGTTCGACTTGGTGTTCGAGATAGAAAAGTTCGAGATAGAAAAGTTCGAGATAGAGTTCGACTTAGATGTCCCCTGTATGGACTTAGTACTTTTCACATTTTTTAACAGGGACATTTTTGTCATTTCTCATTCACCTATATATACATCTCTAACTCGATGCCTAAATTCACTTTACCTAATTCTAATTTTCAGCAGCCGTTTCACAAGAACAGTGCGATTTCAATAATTACATACCTTTGATCCTTGTTTTTGTGATTAAACTCGTACTAATCACGAATTACTGCCGATTTGTTGACTGCTATTGTCTGTGTTAACCTTAATCTTTGTGTTACTGTGTTTTGTGAACATCCATACACGCGCATATACATACACACGAACACATATTGTTTGTGTACTGTTCATAAACACGATTCCATTTTCTCCATCTATAAACACACACGATTCCACTGGTATACACAAGAAATAGTAATTGGTTGTTGAATTGAATCCCGTAGTTTGATTTCTCAGATTCCGTTTGGTGTTCTTGAAAAATTAAAAGGGTTACAATTCTCTTTTGTAATTCGGAAAATTAATTGTTTTTCAAAATTAAAATAAAAAATTCACATCTCCTTAAAGAAAAACATTTAATTAAAATGGCTCACCAATTTTCCCTTGCTAAAAACAATTTTTACAATATTTCTACGGAAATTGGTGATCAACTCCCGCGGTTTAAGTTTTGGATACGATTTCTCAATTTGTATTCCAAAGCTAGCCAAGCTTTTACTGCTAAACCTACACTAGTACATGATGCTTTACAGCAATTATGGACTAGTGCGGTTACTTTTGGGAGTAAATCAACCCCCTACGGTTTCAGGTTTACCTTAGCGGGTCAGGAATATGAGGTGACAGAACAAATTGTCAACAGAGTTCTAGGATTCCCAATTAAAGATGCCTATGATCCAGAACCTACTGCTGCAGAACGCCTCAGATTCTTTGAAGAAATTGGATGTTATCCTACAAAAGGCCCAATCACGGGAAATATCCAAAAGCAAATCTTCCATGCGGAATGGAATTACTTTTTCGAGGCCATCACAAGATGTTTTCGGGCACGCGAAAAAGACTTTCATCAAATTCCGATTCCCATGCAAACCTTTGCAGTAGCCCTGGCAAGAGAACTGGATATAAACTATGGACGCATAGTTCTCTCTGAGATAGTGGCCTCAATGGGATCCCTTGCAAGCAGAGACCTCTCTACCACTGATGTCGTCTGCTGGTTTCCTCGGTTTCTTCAAATACTAATCAATGACTTAATACCGAAGGATGCTCTTGCTATTAGACAGGGATTTGCCAGAAGCCCCACATCTGAATCGCTAGGGATGGGCACTAAGTCACTTGCAACCATTGCTAATCAGGATAAACATCAAGGTAAACCAATGTCTACTCCTGAAAATATTCAAATGTGGCTTAGATATGATGCAGGAGTTACCAATTTGGAGGCATCATCACAAGTCTCATCACATGCTCAAAATCCATCTGTTCATGCTGAGGCATTTGATGAGATTCCGGATGAGGAAAGCGATGATGCACAAGGTAAACAATCAGGTAATCTCTCTCTGCATACTATTCATTCCTCCTCCTATGTTTCTGATTCCGCGACCCGAGAGACTGCTAACCCGCAGGATCTATCCCAGGGTAAGAGCCATATTTCTGACTCTGAGTCTGATACACATTCCTATTCTTTATCACCCCTGTTAACGGAAGTCAGAAAACCAGCACGTATATTTATACAAGATGATGAGGAGAATGAACCCGAAGAGCAGCAACTTACTTCACAACCACAGTCAAACCCTAGCGTGTCACACGCAACCACTCCACCTCACGCGAGTGGTTCACCCCTTGAACATTCTGCACATAGGGATTTTGATTTTGGTGAGGATGATGTGCCTCTTGATGATACTGTTGCTTCAAGAGGACATGAAGTATTAAGAACTTCAGCCGTACCTTCACCGGTACGTACTGATGCTGCAAAGAGGATCGGTTCTGATGTCGTACAAGGACACTTTGCAGCCTCTCAGACTGAGATTCCAACTCAGGAACAAACAGAATTTGATCCTATAACTGTCAACAACATTTCTTATCAATTTTCTGCAGGTACTGCTTCACTATTTGGATCAATCATTGAAGACATACACGAGTGTGAGACAGGGAGTGTGTGTGAGAGGTTAGGGAGAGAGGGACCTTCATTTTTAAGGCCCGAAACCGAGCGCCAAATACCAACAGAACGCGTATTAGAGCGAGGTCACCTAAACCAAACACCGTCCCTTAATATTGAAAATTTTGATACTCGTATGACTTCAATGGAACATCAGATGAGGCAGTTCGGGCAGACAATGGGGCAGTTCGGGATCAATATTGGAAACAACCAAAGGGCTCTAGACGACTACGCAGCAAGAATGGCAAGTCAAGCTACAGCTTTTGATGATTTGACAAATAAGGTCAATGACTTGGGCCATGCTGGTGGAGTCTTGGGAAGCACTCTCAATGAGAGGATGGGGGCATTGGAGTCTACAATGCATACAATGACTGTGGAGATCAGTCGAATGATGTTCGCAGTCAGGAGTTTTGTGCCCCCGGAGTGCTTCGAGTCGGAACAACCTCCCCCCGATGCTGGAGCAGGTGGTGCAGGTGGTGCTAGTGGAGCGGGAGCCTCTGGTTCTGGTTTTGGAGGTTCCTATGCAGCTGGTGGATCTGAAGACCATGGTGGAGCTCAGGATAACTCACCTAAGGGGGAGAGTGGAAAGGAGACGAGACAGCAGGCAGTTCACATCGAAGAAATTGAAGAACCCGCTGATCTTGTCAAGGAACCAGAAGTTGAGCCGTCTGTTGCTGAAGAGGCTCTGAGGAGGAGAAAGGGTAAGGCAATAATGGTTGAAGAAGATGAACCAGTTATTGACCTGAGTCATCAGGAAACAGTACAGGAGGTACTAGACTCAGATTCTGATATGGAAGACGTACCTTTCGCACATGCTGTAAAGCGATCTTTGAAGGAACAAGGTGGAGGTGCTGGTATGTCTTTCGGAATGCCTGAAGAAGATCCTGTTGATGAAGAAACCCTGCAGTCTCAACAGTTAGCCTTGGAACAAGCTCAGTTCCATAAAATGAAGATGATGCAAGAACATGCTGCGTTCCTAGAACAGAAGGTGGAGCTACAAGGGAAGCAGTATGAGTATGAGCTTGCAAGGCTAGCTAATCCTAAAGTTGATCTGGACAAAAGAAGGATAGGGCAGAAATGGGATGAAGCAAGGAAGATAATGATGGGACCATGTGCAAAAGGAGTTCATAACAAGGATGCAGATGATCTGTTCTACAACTTGAATTTGCAGAATCCAATGACTGGGGACTATATAAATGCTTTGAAGAGATTAATTTCTAAAGTCAGGGTTGGATACAATGCAAATCTTAAGGAGTGGCAGGTTATCTTGTCTTTGGTAGAAGGAGTCCCAACATCTTTCCTATATGTGGATGACCAATTCATAATGAGAAGATCTGCGTCAGAGTTGTTCTTGCTAGCGACTAAAATTCAGTACTCTCAATCTGAGGAGCTAAGCATTCTGTACAGGGATCAGTTAATGCAGCTAGCAGAGGACAAGGGTCCAGAATTCTCAGCTTATCCAAATTTTGTCCGGATGGTGGTTCAAGGAAAGATGAAGAGGGTGAGCATGGAGGAAAAGGACTTAATGGAACTTTCAGTGGAATCTCTTAAAGCTGTATGTAGACAAATGATGGGTAAGGGATTCTCCTCTGAGCTTAAAGATAAATCCGTGAGGATCATTGAAAGAGTCATATTCTTGAAGAGCAATGAGGTGTGGAAGTGTGATGTCATTGCTCCAAACCCTCTCGACAACGTGAAGATTGAGCCGGAGCTGATAGAAAAGAAATGGAATATTCTTCAAGCAATGAAGAATGTAGATGAAGCTTTGACTCTTCCTTCTGGAGAACTGGAACAAGGAGAAATAAGGGAGGCAGTTGGCGTTCCAGGGAAAGATAGTGTATACTGGATACACTCTTATGCTGATGATACAGCTGATGCCTTAGCATACATAGATGCAGACCAGAAACAAACACTCTTGCATATGAGTAGACAATTGCTGCTACAGACTCAAGATGCTGCATTTCTAGAGAAAGTGTTATATGTGTTCAAATGGGGCGAAGTGGAAGACAAGTTTGTTGAAGAAAAGCAGAGACTCATGAGTTACCTGTCTGAAGTAATTGTGGAGAATAAGCGAATGGAGCGAGATGCGGCTAGTGTCTATAATACTGACCGTGTCAAGGGCTACCCCAAGATGATATATCGTTATCTCAAAGCCACTAAATCTCATTGGAAACCTCAGCTCATAATGAAGAACTTTGAGGAAATTCCAAAGATCAGGACTACTCAGGAGGTTGATAAACTCAGAAGGCTTTTCAAACATCCTAACCCAGAGCCCAGGAACCCTCTAGAAATGGAAGCTGTAAGTCTGTTGAATGCTAGGTGGAAGCAGCTTCACGATCCAGTGTACAAGAAAGAACAGCAGCAGAAGGAGAAGCGCAAAAGGCAGAAAGAAGAGAGAGACCAAGCTGCTGAAGCTAGAAAGAGGAAACGGAATTAGGGTTAAAGGTCAGAGTGGTGTGAACTTGAAGTTGGAAAAACTTCATGTCTTTCGGTTGCTTTAACTCACTTGAGGAAAATTCACCTTAGAGTGAATCCAATAAGGTGATACAAGTTTGACCAAAAGGTATGAAATAATCCAGGTGATAGGAATCACTCAAATGATCTTTAATTCGAGGTTCGAATTCTGTTTCTAGTTTTTATGTTCATTGTATTGTTTTCAAGTTCTTTTCAATTGTATATTATTCAAGAATGTAATGTTAATTATCTTTTCTCGTCTCATTGTTTAGTTGAGTTATCCTTCATTAATTTGAATGTCATTGTTAGACAATCAAATTGGGGGAGATTGAAAGGCAGAATGTATAAACTTGTAACACTATAACTAATGTAACTCAAACTAAAGGAAAAGATACTTAACCAGAAGACAATCAAGAACAGGAAGTCACAAGAAATCAACACTAAATGAAGACAAGGTAATTGATACAATTTAACATGCTAACTATGATCAAGCCAAGAAGAAATCATTGAGAGAAGTTCAAGTCAAAGTTGTTCATGCCTCGGTGATTTGATTAATCAAGAATCAAGATCATAACTATCAGTATCAACAAGACCAATTGATTTCAAGTGAAGAAGAAGGAAAGCAAATATTGGAAAGCCAAGTTATTCAGTGTATATGGTAATTTATTCAAGAAGCAGAAACACTATCAAGACTAGTCACTTATGAACCAGACCAGTGCATCAAGTGTCAGGACATTGATAGCAAGTTTATGTCAGTAATAAAGAACCATGTTCAAGAGCTTGTTGAAGAATAAAGAAGACATGAAGATATCACAAGTTCAAGATGTGCATTGAAGTTTCAAGTTGAAGACCAGAATATTTTCTAAGTACTAAATGTTCTGGATGGCTAAGTAGAAATTCTCAAGTAGAAGTTCTACTTAGGAATTTCGAGATAGCCAAGTAGAAGTTCCACTTAGGAATTTCGAGATAGCCAAGTAGAAATTCTCAAGTAGAAGTTCTACTTAGGTGCAGCTTCAACATGATACATGGCATCTTCTGATTGGCAGATTTCCAAGCTTTCAAGATAAGGCAAGAATTATGTGGACATCATTGGGCCACGTACATCTTAGTCTTTGAAGACTACAGGACATAGATTACATGTAGTATAAATAGAAGTACTTGTGTAATGTTTTAGTTAGTGAGCAATTCTAGAGAAAAACACAAGAGAAAAAGAGAGAGTGCATTCACAGAGCTTAGTATTATTCACTTCTCTCTCAACTTCTGTTATACTTTGTAATGAATGTTGTAGCAACCCTTTCAAGTTATATATAAAGAAATATATTCCTTGAATCTGTGTGTTCATTTATTGCATCGTTTTTATTGCCTCTCATATTCGAAAAGTTGTATTCACCCCCCTCTACAACACATTTGGACCTAACAATAACGGGAATCCTTCCTGAGATTGGAGGAGGTCGAGTCAGACTCTGTCTTGCCTGTTCCCTTGCTATATCATCCTTTAGCCTTTGGATCTCAGCCTCATGAGCCTTAATCCTCTCCTCAACCGTTTGTGGAGGTCCATCATGGATTCTTCGTGTTCTTCTTAGAGGTTCCTTGCTAGCACGTCGCCTCCTCGGGGCTTCATCTCGATCATCATCCTCATATGATGAATCATCAGTATAGGGACCAGAGTAATCATCATATTCTCGATCCCGGATCTGTAAGGCGTGTCCGCTTGGTCCAGGTTCCCTTCGTCGAGGGGGGTAGTTAGGCAGCCCATACATAGGGTTGGTGTTCAAAGGGAGATCCGTAGTATGGATCTGTACCCCCGTGCGATCAACGTTACCAAGAGGAGAAACCACCATCTGGAGAGGGTTAGTTTCTTGGCCTTGATGGACAATCACTGAATGGGTCCCCTCTACATGGGGAGTCGTCCCTGGGGGCTGAGTGGGCAGAGGTTGAATGACCGTCCCTGTTGATGGGAGTATTTGTCCTTCCTCAGTGACGATGAGCGGATCAGAAGTGGCTGGTGCAACAGAGTTAAGGGGCACGGCCTCGGTTGATGTTGTCCTTCGTGTTTGGACCATGGTTGATGTTGTCTTCCCACAGACGGCGCCAAATGTTGTGGAACAAAAACTAGGTTATGATTATTGCGGCTAGGGTTTGTGTATTTAATGTTAGGGTTCGTGAGCTTCGTGCTTCAATGGCTGCTTCTGTGTTTGAGACTTAAACGGTCCTCACAGAATGCCTACGTATCTCTGTAATTAGAGAATCAAGCCAATAAAACGTAGTTCTGAGGTGAGGGGTCAGGCCCTTTATATAGGCTGAGGAGCCTTAGAATTATGGTAGGAATAGGAGACTTGGTAGACAAGTCTTTGAGGAAGCTTCTAGATCTATTCCTTGTAGGAATCAGTTTCCATATTGAATTGGATGCCTTGGTGGCTAAGTCTTGTAGAGATAATGTCCTTATCTGACACTTATTGCTGAGCTGTTTATTACCCCTAATATTAATTACGAAATTAATATTAAAGATAGGTCTTTGGACCCTGTTGGTGGGCCCCACGTTCGGACCATACCGGGTTTAATTAATGCAACACTAAATGTGTCTTTAGGGCTTATTTTTAGCCCATATCAACCGTTATGAATCATTAGATTGTCTCTAAAAAAATTGCATGTTTCAGTGATATGAGAAATGATCTCTACTATGCAAAATCCATTAAACGAACGTTGTTATGACAAAGGATTTTTCTATATTAGTTTATTATGTGTTCGTTCAATATAATTTTTACAAATTGTATGTTCTTTTATTAGTGAATTGATTTACTATAGAAAAATAAACATTATCAATCAACCAAACATATCTAATATATCCTGTTATTAGAGTAAGATATGACTGTTAAAATTTATGGTGATTGCCCTCAGTTTGTTTTTAATAACTTAAAATGCGTATACTCAATTTGGGAGTTCGAGGATGGAATTTTTTTTATTCTTTTATATTGGAATATGACATATTAAATATTAGTTTTCTTATACCCATAATTAGGGATAATAAATTAATTCGATCTAAGGGTACCAGATCTGAAACTCGAAATTTTGAATATACCGAACCCGAATTTTTGGATTTAAATTTAAAACCTGAAATAGTTTTTTTTATTGTTTTCCTTGATTTTGCTTTGTTTTTCAATAGATATCTCTATTTCTTTATTGAGAGTCCCCATTGGTGGGTTTTATCTACTGATATATTGGATTTTGTAATTTCGCTTTGTGAATGATAACTCCCGTTTCTTTTCCTTAATTTTACTTTATTTTTCAGTAAATATATCTCTTTATTTAGATTTTAGTATCTCGTTAGTGGATTTTGTCTACCCATACATTGGGTGTTATTCTTTCTCTTTGTGAGAGTAGATTCTTTTATTATGTCATTCGGGATCTTAGATCTACATAATTTTATTATATTGGTTCATTGATTTGGACTGTATAGAATCGTAGTTATGCTCGGTTAATTGGTTTAAAATTCTTTTAAAAATTTTATTGGTTGAATCCAGTTTTTTTTTATAATTGATTAATTTAAAAGTTTGTAAAACTTAGATTTATTCAAATTTGATTGCACCATATAATTGTAGATCGAGAGTTTGAGATATTAAAATATTATATTATATAATATAGATAAAATAGACTTATGTACCAAAATAATATACATGTATTAAAAGCAATTAATAAATACACAGTTTCGGAAAATGGCTCAAATGAGGGGCGCAAAGAACAAATGGGCCAGTATATAATAATATAATTGTGATTGATTTCAAATCACCAATTGGGATTAATTAGTTAATAAGTATTTATGAAAATTAATTCGTAATATATAACTATATATAACTATATGTTAATGTATGATTGTATTTGATATTCATGAAAATTAGTTCGTAATATATAATAGTATAATTTTGATTGATTTTGAATTAAAAGATTGATAAGTTAGTAAATATTTTAATACTTTAAAAAATATGTAATTTATCACTTTAAAAAATATATAATTTGTGCATATACTAAATAAAATAAATTTTGTACTTTAAAATTATTATTAAGCAACCATGGTAAGTAAATTAGGATGATTACTTTAATTTTAGTGATAAATTTTGATTGGCTCTTATATATATTTATGAAAATTAACCTGTAATATATGATAAGTCTAAAATTTAGGAATGATCTCAGATTGATCCTAAAATTACATCCTTATATATAATAAGAGTAAGAGGGATCTTATCCATAATTTTGGTTTGGTCACTTTGGGTCACTGTATCGCCAAAATAATCTCAATCATCGAATATAATATTTTTAAAAATAAATGATCAAGAATATATCATATTAAAAAGAAAAATTATAATCTAAAAAGGATATAATTAAAAAGTTTGTATTAGAATTGAATTTTAAAAAGAAGTTATAATCCGAAAAGGATATAAAAGATTGTATTAGAACTGAATTTTATTTATTTATTAATTAATATTAAAAAAAGGATAATATTTACTATTTAGGCTCTATCTCGAGATATAGAAATCAGATTTGGATGATTTTACAGTCCACGCGAAACTCATAAAATTATCTTTAATTTAGTGATGATTTAACAATTATTATCCAAATGAAAACACTTAGAATCTCAAGAGAAAATATAATTACGAATTTTTACATTAATCCTATTTAGTGTAGAATGTCTACATTAATAATCATATTCAATATAGAAAACCTAGTCATATATTATTTAAATCATTGATAAGCACTTTTTCGTATTTCAATATAAATACACTTTTTAGTTTACACGTTAAAATATTAAATATTTTGTATGCTAGATCCAACGTTTTTTATCTATTTATTTTAAGATCTAACAGTTCTTATTTATTTTATCGTACTGAGGATCAGACTACCAACTACCAAAGTTTTGGACAAAATCCCTCCTACGCTTATTTTTAAAACTGTATTTGGTTGTTAGTACAACTATCTTCAATTAATAAGAAGGTTATTTTGATAATCAAAACAAAATATAAGTAGATTTCCTAAATAGAATAGAATTTTCAATATAAAAAATCGTCTACCTCATCTCTATTTTATTTCTTGGTATTTGTAATGGGAGAAAATTGTTAAATCATCACTAAATTAAAGATTATTTTGTTAATTTCACGTCGGTTGTAAAATTATCCAAATCAAGTTTTAAGAATTCAAGATAAAACACATAATAAATTGAACGTGTAAAATCTATATATATATATATATATATATATATATATATATATATTTCATAACAACAATTTGATATGTAAACTAATAACAAATAAATAATATAAAATTTTTTAGAAAAAGAGTCATACGTTACACGGGTTATAAGCTAGTAATTAATAATTTTCTAATTGGCTAACTTGCACCTAACTGTATACCTGGGTAAATTAAGATATTATAATATAGGATAGTATATCGTATTTGATTTCAAATTGAAATTGTGATTTTTATATAAAATATTTTTAAATTAAAAAAATATATATCACATCCTAAAATAATTCATAATTTTCTGATTGGTTAACTGCACATTGGTAGACTCAGGTATTATAATAAAGGATGTTGTATTGAAATATTTGCAAACACAAAGGGTTTTAATATTTTCTTCAACCCACACGATTTTTTAAACAGAAAAAATAGTATGATTTTGGATAGCCGAACTCTAAAAAATTGCTATTTTAAAAACTCTTTTCTTGTAATAACTGGTGGGTGCCACAGATGATCGAGCAGTGGCGCTTAAGACTTATTGCTTTGAGGTCACGAGTTCAATTCCCTGAGACGCTCCAGGATTAAGTGGACTACCATGCTCGGGGGTATGAGTGTGCTTGTATGCCCTCTGAATTAGTAGAGATGCGCGCAAGCTGGTCCGGTTACCAGATTATCAAAAAAAAAAAAGTAATCGTAAAAATAATGTATTTTTGTACTAAATCTGTCTCGTTCATCATTCCTAGCTAACAAAAACTCGAAATTTTGGCATGATAATTCATAAGTAACAAACAGTGGCAAGTAAATATTCAACCAATTAAAGCTTCCATGAATAGCAAGATAAAAAGAGTTGTTATATTTTGACCCGCGAGTAGCCTTTTTTTTACTTAGACAAAAAGGATGTTATTGGGAAGCGTGAAAAGCGTGCACGCGATAAACGTGAAGCGGAGCCTAGCCTGTTGGGTCAGGCCCACGTTTGCGGATAATATTAACGTGTGGATTCTATTGCAAATAAATAAAAGAAATACTTATGATACTTTATATAATTTTAGAAATCGTTTTGAAATTACTGTACTAAAATTTGTTTCCTCTGACTTTAATTTTAAGTTAATGTTATAAAAAAAAAAATACCTGATCCACGTGACCACGTGCAAGCATCACCAACGTAGGTATAAATTATAAGAAAAGAAAATCTGGAGCTCCTCGAAATTAGCACCATCATCAAAATTACTCACACACTCAGAATCATTTATTTACTTATTTTCTTCAAAAAGAACAATCATTTTTAAATAAAAAATTTATACAATCATCCATGATCGTAAAAATTGGTAATCGGCAAAAATCGGTTGAGATACCGATTTAAAATTAATGGGGTAATCGGAGATTAATCGGAGTTAAATCAGATATTATATTAATATTTAATATATTAGTCTAATTTACAATTAAACATATCATTTTAAATAAATTAATAGGATTAATCGGATTTCAAAAATCGAATCAATTGATTACCTTACATAGGATTAATCGGGAATTAATTGACTAAATCCGGGATTTTTAGAACCGTGCCATCAACCCCACTAATCTACGGGCCTACCACTAGGGCCATGTTTTTTTTCATAGGATTAAAAATTTTAATCCCCTGTTTGTTTGTAAAAAATTTACTTGGGATTAGATTAAGGATTATAATCCTTTAAAATAACAATTCTTTAGGTGGGATGTTTGTTTGGGTGGGATAAGAGGTGGGATAAGGAATACGATTATAATCCTCTCTAATAATTGGTTGGTTGGAAGAAGTATTATTTACTCCCATCCCACAAGTCATTTTTTTAATAGATTATAGTCCTTTCACTATAATCCCTCTTAAAACAAACATAGGATTAGAAATTTTAAAGGAAATCCATAGGTAATCCTTCAAAACAAACATGAGATAGGATAATTCAAAGAATTAAATTTTTTTTAAAGGATCCTAGACTTAATACTTCAAAACAAACATGAATAGAATAATTTAAAAGTTTATAATCCTGAAAATTATAAATGATAGGATTATTATAATAGGATTATTATCTCGAAATTATAATCCCTCCAAACAAACGTGGAAGTATGGTACCACTATGATTTTCTACGCTAGGCAGGCCAGGCCAAACAAGAAAGTTTGTGGTCTATTTGGAACGGGTGTTGATATTTGCACGGTTGCACATCTCTCATATTTTCCATTTTGTCCTTTCATTAAGCATTTGTTTATTTTAAATAATTTTTATTTAATTTTAATTCCGTTTAAATTGTATTGTGATTCTCTTAATTTTGTTTTTGTATTTGCTTAATTAGAATCATTTTTTTATTTAATTTGATTCCGTTCAAATTATATTATGATTCTCTTAATTTTTCTTATCTTATTACAAATATTAAACACGAAAAAAGTTAAATTTTTAGAAAGATTTAGTGAAAAATTAAAGATGTGGTATTAATTATCATAAAAAACATCAATTATAATAAAATATTATAAGGTAATAATAAAAGAAAAATTATAATACAATTGGTATTATAATATTATAATAAGGAAAAATATTATAATAAACATTACAATTGATATGAAATAGAGAATAACACAAACAAAGAAATTGCACTTTCTTTAAATCATAGCTGGACTTTTTAAAATCTAACACAATTAAAAACTGTAAATCCTAATGGACGATAAGCTTGATTTACTTCCGGCTGCCAAGAGAACAATGGACTGTACGGTGACTGTTTCAGAAGTTTGAACTGGAGCAATGCAAGTGATGTAGTGTTGTTGCTACTTTAATTCGATTCTACTATGAACTTAGGCTAGTCCTATTGTTAGACTTATTTTGAATTTATCTGGGTATCCGACTCATAATTGTGAGCGACTAATTCCAGAGGAGGACTAGCTGAGCTTTACCGGCCCTCCACGTAAATCCGGAGTTTTCATTTGCTTCGCGATGGATTCGAATTCTGACCAGGCTTAGCCTAGGACCAGGGGATATCCGCTAGGCTATTGCCCGTTAAAAATTCAGAAAATTATCTATAAAAGTTTAAAACGGGTCCGAAAAGATCAACCTTCGCTTCGAGATGCAAGTACAGAATAATTTTTCGACTTGCACAACTGAACCATAAGATAATAAGATTTCTTTACTGTCACCTTTTAATTACAATCAAATCACATACACAATTTCATTAAAATATGAGAAATGACAAGAAGAAAAAAGTTCTCTAAATTTAAAAGTTCGCTAATAAAGATGGTCAATTCGCATAAACATTCTACTGATCCTTCAAGTTTGTTTACTTTTAGAGTTACCTCTCTGTTGTGATTGCTACTATTCTTATTGTTGAGAGAACGTTTTCGCAATAAAGTACATTAAAGATATCTTTGCTTAAGTATAACAATTCTAGAACTCCAGCCAGCTTTACAAGTAGATATTCGATATCTGATTCCTCAAGTCCTAATACATTATGAATCCCTCTAGATATTGTAATGTTCTGATTATTTGATCTAGATATCATCAATCTTTGATTTCTAACTCTTTGTTTGTCGAACAAATGGATAGAATTGATTTGATAAACTATGAGTAGATCAGAAGGGATCATCAGTTAAGTTAATTAATGCAGTTTGTCATGGAATGTAGACGAATGGAAGAATAAAATGGCAGATGATCAAGACACTCTTACTTACTGGAGTTTCGATTTACCTTGCATTCCTATGAATTTATTTGTCCTTTTCCCCTTCCATTTAGAGGAAGAGAAACATCGAATGTGAAAACCAATTATCTCGATTCTTTTGGCACCATAGCTTTATAGCACATATAGGCGGCTCTGGATCGAATATGCTTATTCATTTTGTCTGTTCATGTGTATCGGTTTATGTGTCTATGTAGATGCTACATAATATGCATATAGTTGTCATCGTCGTTAAATTCCAGTAGCTGCAATTTTGTGTATTGAGATATTTGCATGTGTATGTATTTGCCTCTACTGATCATATGGGGACCGGCAGCATGTTAAGATATGCTGATGGAATCGACAAGCTGCTGTTGTTCTTTGGAACGATAGGATGCATAGGAGAAGGGATGATGCTTCCTGCTACAATGTTCGTACTCAGTGATGAAATCACTAGTTATGGACAAGCCGATTCTAAAGACAGTTTCCACTCTTCGTATGATGCTCCAAACATGGTAAGCATTATAATCCTATGGGACATACTATGACATTAACTTTTGAGCTGTAAGTTAAGGTATCGTGGTGTTATGTAACTGATGTAATGTTTTTACAGTATGCTCTCAGGTTGGTTTATGTTGCTATTGGAGTTGGAGTAGCTGCTTTTATGGGTGAGCAACTATAATATTCGCTACAGTAGTTAAACATTAAAAAATTTACTAATCTGTAAAGTCTCTAGACGTACCATGACTATATCTGTTTCACAGATGGAATATGTTGGACAAGAACAGCAGAGAGGCAAACATCACGAATGAGAGTCGAATATTTAAGATCAGTTCTCAGGCAAGAAGTTGGTTTTTTTGATGAAAACGCAGGTTCTTCTACGACCTTTGATGTCATCTCCAGCATCTCTGCCGATGCTTATTCTATTCAGAATGTTCTAGCTGAGAAGGTAAACATATTAGGAGTAACTCTACTACCAAGTGTAAAAGTAATCGTCAAGTAATCATTACCGTCAATTTATAACATGCTTCTGTGGTTGTGCAATTTAGATACCTATTTGCATTGCTCAACTCTCGATGTTCATCCTTTGCTTCACATGTGGTTTCGTATTGTCATGGAGACTAGCACTGGCAAGCATCCCATTGATAATTATATTTATAATTCCTGGAGTAGGATTTGGAAGAGTAATGATGAATCTTGGGACGAAGATTAATGATGCCTACGGGGTAGCGGGTGGGATTGCAGAACAAGCAATATCCTCGATCCGAACTGTGTATTCATGTGTCGGGGAGAACCAAACATTGGACAGGCTCAACAAAGCATTTGAAAAGTGTATGGAGCTTGGAATACAACAAGGATTAACAAAGGGGCTGCTTCTAGGAAGCATGGGTGTAGTTTATGCAGCTTGGGCTTGTCAAGCTTGGATTGGGAGCCTTCTTGTTACTCAGAGAGGGGAGAATGGCGGCCATGTCTTCATATCTGGTTTGTGTATTTTCATGGGAGGAATGTAAGTTATTTTCTTACAAAGCTAATACTCCAACCCCTCCACAATGAGAGACAGTTTTAAATACCAATCTCGATGCAAATCTCTTACTAATACTAGTTTGAAGTAGTTAATCTATTTAAAGGACTATAAACCACAAACTAAAAATCTTCTGAGTTTATTTTTTCTTCTTCATTTCAGAGCAGCTATGAGTGCCCTACCAAACATCTCATTTTTTGCGGAGGCAAGGGCTGCTGCCATCAGGATTTCAGCAACGATTGATAGAGTTCCTTTAATTGACCTTGAAGATGAAGGACAAATTTTAGATGCAGTGAGAGTTGATGTTGAATTTAAAGATGTTTCTTTCAGTTATCCATCTAGGCCCAATACCATGATCCTTGAAGGGTTTAATCTCAAAGTTGGTGCTGGTGAGACTTTAGGACTTGTCGGAGCCAGTGGTTGTGGCAAGTCCACAGTCATTTCTTTGCTTGAAAGATTGTATGATCCTGTTAATGGTGACATTCTTGTTAATGGATGCAATATAAGGATCTTATCCTTAAAATGGTTAAGATCTCAAATGGGGCTGGTTAGTCAAGAGCCAATTCTCTTTGCAACATCAATCAAGGAAAACATTATGCTTGGAAAGGAAGGGGCTTCTATGAAAGTCATTATCAAAGCAGCTCATGCTGCAAATGCTCATAATTTCATCTGCAGTTTACCTGAAGGATATGATACTCAAGTAAGTTGTTTTGGTTCAATATCCTTTTACAAAATATTAAACTATCTTTTATCACCCAACTTGATTAAGTTGAAGCTTAATGCTGCCTTAATTAGGTAGGGCAGTCTGGGGTGCAACTATCAGGTGGCCAAAAGCAGAGAATAGCGATAGCAAGAGCTATAATTAGGGACCCAAGGATCCTTTTGCTTGATGAGGCTACAAGTGCTTTGGATGCACAATCTGAAAAGATAGTGCAAGTAACTCTGGACCAGGCTTCAGTAGGAAGGACAACAATAATTATTGCTCATCGCCTTGCCACAGTCCATAGAGCTGATACCATAGCAGTTCTTCAGTCGGGAAGAGTAATAGAATCCGGGACTCACATGCAACTGATGCAAATAAAACGTAGAGGAGGGGCCTATCGGAGAATGGTTAAAATGCAACAAACAATCCAGGATGACAAATCTAGCACTTACTATTATTCAGAAGGAGCTACAAGCATCTTCAGGAACCGAAACATGCAATCCCTGAAGATTGCAAGGAACATGCAGTCACCAAAGATTTCTTTTAATTTAAACTCAGGCATTATTAGCAGTCCTTCAATATCATTTGTAGAAATAAAGTCATTTGAAGTTCTTCCAGCCAATGATAGAGAGGACGTGGACTTAATAAGTTCATCAAACACTTCATTATATAAATGGAGTTTGCTGAGAATAAATGCACCTGAGTGGAAAGAGTTGTTGTTAGGCTGTTTAGGAGCTGCTGGTGCTGGTGCTATTCAGCCTATTTTCTCTTATTGCTTGGGATCACTTGTTTCAGTATATTTTCTACAGGAAAATTCAAAGATAAAATCAGAGACTAGATTTTATATCTTAATCTTCTTATGTGTTGCAGTGTTTAACTTCATTTGCAGTCTCCTCCAATACTATAATTTTGGAGTCATGGGTGAGAGGTTAACGAAAAGGGTTCGAGAGAAAGTGCTTACAAATTTGTTCACTTTTGAATTAGGATGGTTTGACAAAGACGAGAACTCAAGTGCAGCAATATGTGCGAGAATAACTACAGAAGCCAGCAAGGTCAGGTCTGTTGTAGGAGATCGAATGTCATTGTTGGTTCAGGCCTTCACAAATGCTTCGGTGTCATATGCACTTGCACTTATTGCAACATGGAGGTTAGCCATTGTTTTGATTGCCATGCAGCCTCTACTCATAGGGATTTTCTATATGAAGACATCGCTAGTGGAGATAATATCTAAAAGAACCCGAAATGCTCAAAATGAAGGAAGCAAACTAGCCAGTGAAGCCGTTGTCAATCATAGAACTATAACTGCATTCTCATCTCAAGAAAGATTGCTAAGCTTATTCTCCTCAGCAATGGAAGGACCTAGGAAGCAAAGCAAGATTTTTTCATGGATTATCGCGATGGGGTATTTTTGTGTACATTTTCTGACAACAATATCTGTCGTCGTAACATTTTGGTATGGAGGCAGACTTCAAAGTCAAGGGTTGTTGCACTCAAAAAATCTTTTTCAGGCTTTTTTCGTTTTGATGGGTACTGCTAAAACAATAGCAGATGCGGGTAGCATGAGTTCAGATTTAGCTGAAAGTGGCGATGCAATCAGTTCATTGTTTGAGATCATTGACAGGAAGAGTGAACTTGAACCTGAGGATCCAAAAGGAATCATAGTCAAAAAGACGATGAAGGGTAATATACAAATAAATAACATCTACTTTGCGTATCCGTCAAGACCTGAACAAATGATCCTCAAGGGGTTGAGTCTTAAGATTGATGCTGGAAAGACAGTTGCGCTTGTGGGACAAAGTGGATCAGGAAAATCTACTATTATTGGACTGATTGAAAGATTTTATGATCCACTAAAAGGGTCAATTTTGATAGATAAATACAACATTAAGAGCTACAACTTAAGAAATCTAAGATCACATATTGCATTAGTGAGTCAAGAGCCTACACTATTGGCCGGAACAATCCTGCAGAACATTGTGTATGGAAAAGAAAATGCTACAGAAGCTGAAATAAGGGAAGCGGCACGTCTTGCCAATGCTGATGAATTCATCAGGTACAGCAACTTACCGCTCTCCCCTGTTATAACATGCAACAAAAATAATAATCTGAACTGTTTGTTTTTCATTTTCTTACAATGTAGCTCTATGAAAGATGGATATGACACGTATTGCGGTGAAAGAGGCATCCAGCTATCTGGGGGACAGAAACAAAGAATTGCACTTGCCCGAGCAATACTAAAGAATTCAAAAATCCTTCTCTTAGATGAAGCAACCAGTGCACTAGATAGTATTTCCCAGAATATAGTACAAGAAGCATTAGATAAAATGATGGTTAGTCGCACATGTGTAGTTATAGCTCACCAATTATCTACGGTACATAAATCAGATTCCATTGCTGTGCTCAGCAACGGAAAAGTTGTCGAACAAGGATCTCATTTGGATCTTCTTGCTCTTGGCAAGGCTGGTTCTTACTACTCTTTAGCAAAGCTACAGAGGGGGATATCCTGAACATATTCCTAAAATTTGAGCCAAGTTTTGGTCTTTGATAGAGTTACAAATTGCAATGTCTTGTCACTGTACCAGCAAGAAAGGATAAGTTCAGTATCTGAAGTGCACATTTTTTTCCCCCGTTTTTTTTTGTTAGAATCATCGCCGAGACATGACTTTGTAAAAAATTTTAGATTATTTATAAGAGTAGTGCTAGGTAATCCAAATTGGATACAAAAATAAGTTATAAAATGAAATGGATGATTTGGCAGTATGCAAAGATTTAATTGGTGAAGTTAATGTGTATACAGGGGGTTTTGCTCAAATGAGAACCCTCACTTATTGTGAGATATGAGATCTAATCCTAGCCATATATTTTTTATATCTAAATTAAATCCTAGCCCCACAATTAATATTTAAAATTTTATTTTTTTATTATTCATTTAATTCAACATCATCTTCCACAATCATTTCTTCCATACTCCGGTCACCATTTCCGGTCACCATCTCCGGCGACAAATTCCAGCCAACCCATAAAATCACCACCGGTAAACAGAAAATCACCGCACTGCCGCCACCTCCGACCACCACCTCCGGTCACCACCAACAAAAATCACCACCTGTAAACAGAAAATCACCACACTCCGCCACCTCCGGCCACCACCACCAACAAAAATCACCAACCGTAAACAGAAAATCACCGCCTCCGACCACCACCAACAAAAATCACCACCGGTAAACAAAAATCACCACGAACAAAACCACCACAAACCACCCCATCGCCGCCACAACCTCCGGCCACCACCAACAAATCACCACCGGAACCCGAAAATCACCACAAATTCCATGACTAATCAACCACAATTGAAACACTCGAACAAACCAAGGACACTACAAACACCAATACAATCACCACCGGTTTCATCTTTTCTGGTGAGTTCACCGGAAAAATTAATCACCTCCACCGTAAAAATAACTTCCATTGGAGAACGAAGGATGTATCACCACCGCATCTTCCATAACATGTCTCTGTCCACAAACAGAAGTCAATGCAAACTTCAGACCCTCTGATATTAACTCAGGACCAAAAAATCACCGCAAAATCAATAACCAACATTATTGTAATCACCCCAAACAACCTGATTATCATCCAAACAGAGTATTATATCATTCGATTTAGTTCCAGAGAACAAATTATTGAAAGCAGAGTCCTCAAGAGTCCTCAATCGACGACAACAAGTTCACCGTCGTCGTATAATTTGATGGTGGAGATGGTGCGGTATATGGGGGATGGTGGTGGTGACGGGTGGTGGTCGGAAAATTGAGAGGGGAGGGAGAGAGGGGGAGAGGGGAAGAGGGGAAGAGAGAGAGAGAGAGAGTTCGAATTGGAGGGTTGAAGGGGACGTCGTGGCCGGAATCGATGGTGAGGTGGTCGGAATCGGTGGTGAGGTGGTCTGGTCGGAATCGGGAGTGAGTGAGGTGTGTTGCGTGTGGTGACTGTGAAGTCTGGTGGGGAGATGCATAAAATGGTACACGGCTGGGATTAAAAGAATAAAAAAAAATAGAGGGTTGGGATTAGATCTCAGTTCTCATTTTAATTGAGGGTTCTCACCTGAGCAAGACCCTGTATACAGGGATCCAGTTAATTAGAAACAATCAAATTAAGACACACGACATTTGGTAAATCTTTTTGTACCCAATTTGGGGTCTTTAGCATTTTTTCTATTTATAATTTACAGTTTTTATAAAAGAAAGTCGCAAGTACTGTGCCTAAATACGATATTAATATATAGAGAGTAGGCAGCCTAAGATATGGCTTAGGTAAGTTCCCTAAGATGCATAGATTTTATATGTAAATATAGGGTAAACAATTTTGTAAAATCACAAATCGTTTAAAATTTTGTAATATTACTTAATTAGCCCTTCGGGTTCAATAAATTTTAAAACTTATTTTTTAAGTATTTTATGATGAATTTCAGGTCATTTTTCTCTAATATATATTATTAAATATTACTCTAATTTTTATTTTTTTTAAAATTTCCACCTAATTACCAAAACACCTAACTAGACAGCAACTTACCACCATAAAGTTAAACCACCAAATTAATAAGGGTAGTTAGTTTAAAAAAAAAAATTTAATAAGGGTAGTTTGGGTACTTGAGAACCACCTTTTGGGAAAGTTCAAAAATAGAGGAGCATATAAATACACAGATTTGTCGGTTATTCATATATTTCTCTGCCGGATTTTCATTACCATTTTCAATCATTGTTCCCGGAGGAGGTCTCGGATTTTCATCCCATTTTCTTCCTCCTCTTGGGACTTTTACAATGGCGTCGGAGAGTTTTGCTGATAAAAATGCCGTTTTCAAGAAACTGAAGGCAAAATCAGAGAATAAGGTCATTTTTTTTTTTTGCTCAATTTTGTTAAATTTTTTTTTTTTTAATCTGGGTCGGTTTTAATTTCAATTATGAAATCTGGGTTGGTTTTACTTTTTTGTGGGTTGTTGTGTATTGTTGTGACTGAGTTTGAATTTTGGTGTAGATGTGTTTTGATTGCAATGCCAAGAATCCAACTTGGGCCTCAGTTACATATGGGATATTTCTGTGCATTGATTGCTCAGCAACTCATAGGAATCTTGGTGTTCATATCAGCTTTGTTAGGTTAGTTTTGAATTACTCGTCTTGGTTTTGATATTTTTTTTCAGGTTCGTGGCCTTTATTTTCATTTAGCTGTTTTAATAATTCAGATTGATGCTTTCTCTAATTTCTATTAGAATTTTACCAGGCTCTGGATGCATTGTTGTTCCTGTAAATCAAATATTATGGTTTTAATTAGGAGTTGTTCTGGTACAAAAGTTGTAATTTTTATGGGTTCCACTGGAATATTAGTTGTGCATGGTACGTATTTCATAATAAGAATAATGTACAAGGGAAAGAAAAAATTGTCTCCATTTGCATTTTCTGTGCGATATCATATTACTCCATGATGATTTTGACTTCTACAAGTCAATCAAGTCTTAATTTCGAATCTAATTGTTTATTAGTAGTATAACTAGTTTAGCTCTACGATATTCACTAGTCATTGTATTTTGGATACCCTCTAAGTGACTATATAAATTTAAAATTTAAATAAACTAGAATGGTCTGAAGATGAATTTAAGGTTGAACTTTGGATCTGGCTGACTATATATAGAGGTTTGCGTTTTAGAGAGAAAACGAAAGAGCACCATCATCGCCCTTCATTTTTAATAAAAGACGGATGGTAAAGATTAGAATGACAAAGGTTAACAACAATTTATCTTAACACATTGAATTCTAAAATCTCATATAAATTTTAAAAATCAAATGTTATTGAATCTAGCATAGAAATATAGAATCTATAATACATTTTTGTCATAACGAGATTCTACATGTAAACATGTCATGTTTAAGCCTACTTTTTTTCATTTTTAATAAAAGACGGATGGTAAAGATTAGAATGACAAAGGTTAACAACAATTTATCTTAACACATTGAATTCTAAAATCTCATATAAATTTTAAAAATCAAATGTTATTGAATCTAGCATAGAAATATAGAATCTATAATACATTTTTGTCATAACGAGATTCTACATGTAAACATGTCATGTTTAAGCCTACTTTTTTGTTAATTTCATGGTGGATTCTGTTTAGTGCATAAAAAAAACCTAGTTGTTATTTTTAAATAGAGAAATTCTGGAGCCTGAAGTGTCAGTAAATTATATGATAAGTATATTATCATGAAGAAATTTTTTCTTAATATTTTTTAACTTGATATATTGTGTGCAGGTCAACTAATTTAGACTCATGGACTCCAGATCAGTTAAAAATGATGACGTTCGGGGGTAATAATCGTGCCCAAGTTTTCTTCAAGCAACATGGTTGGACTGATGGAGGCAAGACTGAGGCCAAGTACACATCAAGGGCTGCTGATTTATACAAGCAATTGCTTTCGAAGGAAGTTGCTAAAAGTTCAAAGGAGGAGACTAGTTCGCCGACGTCTCCTGTTGGTCCTCAATCAGTACAAGCTGTTAATGGACCTCCTGATATCAAAGTCCAGGAATCCTCAAATGGAAATTCTTCAGAAAAGAATGAAACTTCAAATGTACCTTCTTCACCCAAAGCCAGAGCTCCTCATTCAGTTCTTACCAGTTCAGTGAAGAAGCCTCTTGGTGCAAAGAAAACCGGGAAGACTGGTGGGCTTGGTGCTAGAAAGCTTAGCTCTAAGGTGGACCCTGCTTTTCTTTTATGGCCTATCTGTAACTTTTTATCTAGAAAATCTGTCAAAATTACCTTATGGTTTGAGTTATGAAATTTTAATTGCCTCTATCAGTTATTGACTTTCTCTTCTTAAAATTGCAGCCTAATGAGAGTCTTTATGACCAGAAGCCTGAAGCAGCACCTGTACAAGTTTCCACATCAATAAGTAGCACCCCAGCAGTTCGGACATCTTTGACGTCTCGCTTTGAATATGTAGATAACAACCAAGCAGCACATAAGGGTTCTGGAAGGAACCAAGTTATTAGTCATGTAACCCCGCCAACAACAACAAGCTTTTTCGCAGATTATGGGATGGAAAATGGATTCCATAAGAAAGCTAGCTCATCATTTAAAGTTCAAGTAAGTTTTATGACATTTGATTATCTTGCAAGTTCTAAGAAATTTTGTTGTAAATATTGTGATAATTGTTATTGCTGTCTTACTGATTTAATAACACCGAATAAGCTATATATATCAATGTCTATCTTTAACATCCACTAATCCACTTGGTTTCAAATATTAGTATATTTGTGTGCATGTTGTGTTTGGCGCAAATCTCTTTCCTTTAATTCTGACAAGGCAGTTAATATCTACATATTTATTTAAAAGATCATATATATACTGTGACGTGAGAAGTTTGTTACTATATGTTATGACAGCAGTGAGGATGCGTAATTAGTGCACAAGGTATAACGGTATTACATTTTGTATCGCGCAGGTTAAAGAAACTGATGAAGCGAGGAAAAAGTTCTCTAATGCAAAATCGATTTCATCATCTCAATATTTTGGGGATCAAAACAAAGGCTTTGACAAACAAGTTTCTTTGCAGAAGTTCTCTGTAAGTGTCGATTGTGACTGGTGAAAGACTGAAAGCAATATGCAATTTTGCTGTTCTATTCAGTTCCTACTTGTGCTTGGTTCAACATTTAACTTCCAAATTTTTTGAAATTAATATGCTGTTACTTGTTGGCTTGTGTAATTTTTAGATTAAGCATGTCATCAATCAAGTCTAGATTATATAATACCATTCCCCTAATATATGTGTATTTGTTTGATGGCATGTCCATCTCGTAGAAGAAGTACGTATAGATTTGTAACAGCTTAAGGTGTTTGTGACCCGTTCTTTTTGGGTATCTTTCAGGGTTCCACGGCTATATCAAGTGCAGATCTTTTTGGCAATAATAAAGATGATTTAGGTATTGATCTTACTGCAAGCGACCTCATTAATCGGCTGTCGTTTCAGGTCCGTAGTATCTCAAAGCACGTTCATGACTGTAATCTATATGTACTAGAGAATATTCAGTACAATTGTACACAGCAGAAAAAGAAATTTAATCTTCTTATTGAGTACTGAATAATTGACACTGATCTTGTTCCAGGCACATCATGATATCTCTTCCCTTAAGAATATTGCTGGAGAAACTGGGAAAAAGCTCACCTCCCTTGTGTCGTCAATTTATTATGACGAATATTCAGGATAGAACAATCTAGGAACAATGTATTTTGCATTACAGTGGTTTGAGAATTTGTCAGCAATACGAGCATGTACACATATTAATGTAAGCAGATGGGTGCTAAAAGTAAAAGGAGTAGTGTTTGCTGATATTCTTTTGTAGACAAAGAAGTTAAGATTCAATAAATATTGGTTTTTCATATATTGGCAGCATACTGCATGATCAATCCCCCTTTACAATGATAGTTGGTGTGTGTGTGTGTGTGTTTTCTTTCTTTTTTCTTGTACCAAGAAATGTATGTGTTTCTCACCATTTTCCCTTAATTTTCTCCATCATACCAAGATGGCAAGACATAAGATATGGTTAGAATGGAGCATGTAAGCTCATCTGCCTCCAGTAAAACAAAAGCCTGTTTATCTTATTTGCAAACTTCATTTACAACCGAATTAGAATTTCAAAAAAAGGGAGTTTTGTCTGGCAAGGGTACTTATTGTTAGAAAAAATAAAAAAAGTCATAACCTAGAACCCTATACTTTTTAAAGTGATAACTTGATAAAAATGGTTCAGGATAACCTCTTTATCATGACAATTAATATTTTTTTTGAAAAAATTATAGTGTTAGATCCTGATTCCAACTGTTGTGTAAGGTAATATTTTCGATTATATAAACATCTAATATAATAATATTAAATTTTTTTTTTATGATATGTATATATGCTAGATTTTTATATCTAATAATTTTTACATTTTTAATTATCATTTGAATCGTCCTTCATTGATCATTGATATAATATATTAATGAAAAATGTTTATAAATATCCATAAAATTATCAAATATATTAATGTCTTTTTAACATTTAAGAGCATCTCCAATGGGCTGGCTAAAAATGGTTGGCTAAAATAATATTTGCTGAACCTGTAAGGTATTTGCTGAACCTGTAAGGTTTTGTACTCCATTGGTGTTGGCTATAATAGTTGGCTATAATTTAAAAATAGTATTTTATTATTATTTCAGGTTGTTATAAATAGAATGTATTATTTTAATATGGTAATAGATGACGTGTAATTTTGCTACAGGTCTGCTACAGGTCTTTATGGTTCGACAAATATAGCCAATATCACGGGGTTGGCTAAAATTATACACAAGGGGTTTGTAACGTTGGAGTGCAAATTTTTTTACACAATCTCTATAATTTTTATTTAAGGTATTCCACCTAGACTTTTAGCTAAGGGTTTTTCCCCATTGGAGATGCTCTAAGTGTGAAGTTATATACTCCCTCCGTCTCATAATATGTTTCTTGTTTTTAAAAACATGTTTGCCAACGCATACTTTTGATCGTTAATATCTTGAATTTCGTATTAGTACTAAATATAAAAACTACACTGTATTAAAGTACTCATAAATACGAATCTAACAAAATCACTCATGATTATATTTTGTCTTATAAATTATACGTAAATACGTAAATTAGTAGTCAATCGTGTATAATGAATAATAACAAAAGTCAAAATGAGAAACATATTAAGGCACAGAAGGAGTAAATGCTAGTTTACATTCTAAAAATTCATTTACATTTGCTATGTTTATTGTGTTTACAGAAAGGCCTAATAAATTTATAAACGGTGCAGATTAATGCAAGTGTACAGCTGTACAACTATGAATACCCTTTTTTTCCAAAAAAGGAAAGAAAAAGAAAATATCTTTGTATAAATAATATCCATGATCCATGAATCCCGGTACAAAAACCCGACCCATATTCTCCACTTTACTTTTCTGTCGTCTTCATTTCCAAAATCCAAACCATATTTTACTGTGCGTATGTGTGTATGTATAGTTTCTGTACACACAGAAAATAAATCAGAAATGGCGGCTTCATTTTCCCTCTCTTTTTTCAATTCATCAAAACCCTAATTTTCATCTTCCCCTTTCACCCTTTCTCTCTTAATCTCACCCCCATTTCTCCAATTTCAAAAACCCTAACCAAAATCCCCAATTTTCAAAACCCTAATTTTATTTTCACCCAAAATTGCCCATTTCAATGGATACCCACCTCGAAAACAGTGATGATGATGTCACCCTTTCTCCTGATTCAGTTGATTCTGAACATTCTCCAAGTGATGATTCACCAGAAACCCTAGATGATTTTGATGACCCATATTCAGTTCCTGAGGTGTATATAAATGTTCATGATATGGCTGATCCATCTGATTCTTCGATATGGGTTGATACTAAATCTTTCGAAAATGATGGTGATGGTGATGGGAATCTTATTTGCCCTTCACCTATTAATAGTTATTCGGTGTATTCGTATCGGCCTTGGGGTTATAAGTGGGGTGAGCCTTGGCCTGCATTTGATACTATTAGGCCCTGGAATTCGTGTTCTCCGGTTTGGTACGACGAAAAGCCGGCTTTGGTGGTATGGTTTCTGTACTGTAAATGTGTAATTTTGGATGTAAAATGTATAATGTGGGATGCATGTTTGCTTAGTTAGTTTATTTGTGAGTATCTTTTGCGCTTTTATGTGATTGTGTATGTAAATGTATGATTTTTTCAGGGTGCAGGGCTTTCGAATTTGGGAAATACTTGTTTTCTTAATGCGATTGTGCAATGCTTTACGCACACTGTTCCGTTAGTTGAGGGTGTTCGAACTTATGATCATGTTACGCCTTGTGATCGTAAGATTCTTTGGACTGGATTTGGTTGTTTTGTTTTAGGAAATTAATTGAATTTGTGAATTACTTATTAGTTATATTTAAATGTAATGTTGAAATTTGTGTTTGCATTGCAGTTAATATTAGTGGGTTTTGTTTGATCTGTGCCTTCCGTGGCCATGTTGAAATCTCATTGGGTTCTACGGAGCGTGTTGTTTCCCCTTGGAAACTTGTTGACAACTTAAGTTGTATCCTTTTTTAGCAAAAAATAAAATATGATACTGTTATATTTGTTTAAAGGTGGAAGTCTTAGAATTGTTTATACATGTGTCTTAACATTTTCTGTTTTGACATGTCAACTAATATTAGAGGAACTAATATTAGAGGATGGTTGCTGTGATCCTTGATTTGATTACTACTAGATTTTTCTTCTAGTTTCCAGAGATATCAGCAGGAGGATGCTCATGAATTCCTGCAGTGTTTTCTTGATAGACTCGAGAGCTTTTCTTGTAGTGGTTCAGTGTCGAAGGAGGTGATCTCGTGTGAAATGAAGAATAATTTTGTCAAGCAGATTTTCGGTGGCCGTCTTGTTAGTAAAGTAAGAATTCATTAGTAATTTATATTTAAACCACACATTCTCCAGTGCCTAAATGGTTACTTTTATGCTTATGTTTTTATGTAGAGGTAATTGTTTATATGTTGCATTAAATTTCAGCTGAAGTGTTGCAATTGTGGTCATGTGTCTGATACTTATGAGCCTTCCATTGATTTGAGCTTGGAGATCAAAGATGTAATCACCCTCCGGGATGCTCTTGAATCATTTACAAAGCTGGAAAAAATAGAGGATCCTGAAACAAAGTTTACATGTGAAAGCTGCAAGGAAGAAGTGTCAATTGAAAAGCAGCTTTTATTAGAAGAGACTCCTTCAGTTGCTGCTTTCCACTTGAAGAGATTCAAGAATGATGGCTCATATGTTGAGAAAATTGACAAGTTTGTCGAGTTTCCGCTGGAATTGGACTTGCAGCCCTTTACTAATAGCAGTCAAAACAGTGATGTGAGTGTCTATTCTCCTGCAATAAGAATTCATTTTGTCATTAAGGATGTCAATTATTAACTAAGCAGGGAAATCAAAGCAGCTATTTCATATCTGTAGTGTAATATTTATTATGCCTTGCTGCTGATTGCATAAGAACGGTCTTTAATATTATAATACATCATGTCTTGTGATATTGGACGATCTGTCCTTAAGTCCTAATCATTTTCTTCTAATGTAATACTGTAACCTGTCTGTTTCAATGTACTATAAGTCTATAACTATGTTTCTGCTTGTTTTGACTAGATGATTATACTCCGCTGGTGCATACTGTTTATTTATAAACTTTCTTACTCTCGTGTAGTCGCGCACACATGTTGTAGCAAAGACATGTTGGATAGGTTCATGCGTACAAATTACTGGTATAATTTCAAGGCGTTGCGGAATTTGACCACATGATATATGCTCATCACTTGCATAATTAGAAGTTTTTAGATATTTGTTTGTGTGATGATTGATGTACTAAATTTTCCATGTAGGCTGAACTGAGGTATGATTTATATGCAATTGTTGTGCATGATGGATTCTTTGCTACCTCTGGGCATTACTATAGTTTCATTCGTTCTTCCCCAGACACCTGGTACAAGTTTGATGACTCAAAGGTTAGCACATTAATGGAAACTTGTGTTAGCTATTACCTTAGATATGGTTTACACTTTACACTGAATGTTATTTTTTTGTTGCCTAATAGGTGTTTCGGATTCCAGAAGCTGAAGTTCTTTTTCAAGATGCCTATATATTGTTCTATGCAAAGAAGGGGACACCATGGTTTTCATCATACTTGGAAACTGTAAAACCACTCTTAGATCCACACAGTTCCAATACTTCACCCAAGTCAGTGTTAGATAATGTAGACATCCGTACATCATATCCCAATCATGCAACTAATTGTCATTATGATGTTAATGGAACCAGTGATGCTGCTCTTGACAATAGTTTGGAGTCTCCTAGTGGATCAAGGGATGACCGGGTTGATAGCATCAACTACAAAGATGATACACAGCAGATGAGTACTACGTTACCACTTGGGGCTACTTCTCCCATTGATGACTCGGTGTATGAAATTAAGGACAAAAATGTTACTCCTGGAGTGACCACTACATTGCCACCTGGAACCAGTATATCCCTAAAGGACAACTGTGATGAGATGAAAGCATTTTCACCCTCAGTTCTTCAAGACTACAGCTTAAATCGGGATGATGTTAGAAGCAATGATGATAACTCTCAAACGCCACCAAGATCTTCTAGCCCGGATATATACAGAGATGAGTCGGGAGGTAATCAGAGTTTACATTGTCTTTTATAAATTTTAGAAGTCTGTGTCATTATGTTATGTGAGGTTAATAAACTAACATTGCGAATATTGGTGTAAATTTCAGATGTTAAGTCGTATAGCGAGCCAAATCATCACCAGTTAGTAAACCAGGTCTCTACTAAAAAGCCATTGCAAAGAGAGCTTGAAAGTTCAGAAACAAAAGAAGCACAGAGATTGTTGAAAACATTTCCCAGTGCAAGAAGAAAATCATTATCGGCTGCCATGTCTGGGTCACTTAGTGAAGATTCACAGATGAATAAACGAAGAAAAATAATGGAAGTAAGTCCAAACAAGGATGACAGTCCTTCAACAACTCACAGAAAGGCTAGCCTTCGGTCATTAGCACGACCTTTGGCTGCTGGATGTTTTCGCTGATTGGGCACTTAGGCGGTTAAATATATACATTTTTGTCTTGTTTGGCTTGTGTAGATGATATTAAATGTCGATGAGCAACTATCATAGAACCAGCAGAATAGCTCTCTTTCAATCTCAGATACATGCCAGCTTATCTTGTTTCTCCATTGTTGAAGACTTGAAGTTGCTAAATTTGGGTTGGTAGTAGTACTCTTTTGGGATGTAAAGTTTGGTATAGATTTTTGTCAGGAATGTTATTGGTGCAGGGGTTTTTAAGCTTTAGATGATAAACTAGATTTCCTCCCATTTGCAGGATATTTAACTGTAATGTTGACTTGTTTAAAGAATTACAAGAGGCTTATTTGCTATATTAGTCACCAAAAGTCGTCATTGATTGTGAATATTTCAATGATTCGGGAAGTTCTCTAAAAATTGCTCTCTTCTTCAGGGTAATTTGCAACATTTATGTTTCATGACCCACCTGTGCCCATGGCAGTGCTTGTTTTACAAGGAGCGCGTTGATTTTGTCAGGTTGAAATTTGCCGAGAGTGTTAACCTCAAAACCATCAACTCCAAAGGAATATATTTTTGTCGTCAGGGTAAAGATTCCTATATTGGATCTTAAACTAATTTCCTACACGGCTTAAACTTAGCGTCAACTAGCCTTAGTAGTACTCACAAACTTAGCATCAACTATTCAAAAGAACTAGGTTTTTTTCTTGTTTTTACCGACCTCTTTGTTTGCGATTTTTAGCTACTCCAAACAACTTCCTATATATACTGAGTTCAAAGCCAGATAGCAGTTCCTATTTCCTCTTCTGCAGTAAGGGAATCCTACTTAAACAATTCGCAGTCACGGAATTGATTTCCTGATCGTTCGAAATGGCAGCATTTGATCTTCCCAAAGATGTTCTAATAGTAATGGATGGATTGAAGGATCCTTCAATGGAATTGCTTGTATGGGTGTTGGGGCACGTAGTTTTAGATGGTACCTGGACCATTACGATTCTTCAAGTGTTGCCATGGCTTAATATTCCGTGTAAGTAAACTTCTCACAGATCAGCTAGACTACCTTTGAACAAACCATTCCGTATATAAATTTTGAGCTCGGCGTAGGAAGTTCATTATAAAACACACACATGAGTTATCACTAAATTATTGTCTTCTTATTGCTCAGTATCTTATAGAAAGTGGTCCGAGGATGTGATGATGAATATACACAATCTTTGCCGAAATTATGGTGTAATTCCACAAGTTATAACTTTGATGGGTCATCCTCTGCGGTCACTCGTTGTTGAGCGCATTGCAGCTCTGCACCCTACCTTGCTAGTCGTCGACAGGTACCAAATACCAGCAACAGAGGCTTTACCATATTCATTCATCGCTTGTTGAAACATTCATATCAACTGAAAAATACAATTTGTAGGACAAAAAACAAGAACTCGTCTATGTATATAAGTATAAGTGCAGTTATGAGTATATATGTTTTGGTAAAGACTGAGAGAAACAATAAGGTTTGAGAGGAAACTGTTTGCTCTGCTTGATGCTGAGTAATGCAGTACAATAAATAGGAAAACAAGAAAGGAAGTGGCCACAAAAACATGGAACCACAAACATAGGAAATGGCTTAAAACATGGAGCCACACACACAACCACTTACATCCTGAAAATAGTGAAAACGTGAAACATGCAAACCCAAAACATGAAAAACACAAGTTTTAAATTAAATAAAACCAACAAACACCCCCTTAATTTGAAACTTGCTTCTCCAGCTGCTTAACCCCCAACAGGTTCCTCATCCTCTCGAACTTGACAGTAGTAAGCGCCTTAGTTAGAGAATCTGCACGCTGCAAATCAGTACGAACATGCTTGACAATGATTTCCTTCCTTTCAACGCACTCTCGAATGAAATGGTAGCGAATATCTATATGCTTACTCCTACCATGGAAGACTGAGTTCTTAGCAAGATCAATGGCAGACTTATTATCTAGATATAAAATGACTGGACCAACGTCCTCATCAGTTATCCTTCCAAGTAAGTTTTTCAGCCAAATCGCCTGACATGCTGCTGCAGTGGCAACCATAAACTCCGCCTCGCAAGACGACAATGCAACACATCTTTGTTTTTGAGACACCCATGTAATCAAGCTATCATTCAAGTAGAAGACCATCCCTCCTGTGCTCTTCCTGTTGTCTGTTTGTCCAGCCAAATCACTATCGGAATAACCCACCAGCATATTGTTCATACTGTTCTTTGAGTATACTAACCCAAATTCTAATGTACCCTTTACATACCTTAGGATACGCTTCACAGCATTTTTATGTATTACTGTAGGGCTCTCCATGAAACGACTAACGATCCCCACCGCGTACGCTATGTCAGGGCGAGTGTGAACGAGATAGCGCAGTCCTCCAACCATGCTCTTATATTCAGTTGGATCCACTTTTTCCCCTCCTTCATCTTTCGTGATTGATTCCTTCGGGTCCATGGGATATTTGGTGGGATTACATTCACCCATTCCTGCCTTGCTTAGTACTTTCTTTGCATATCCTGTCTGCCTCAATTCAATACACCCATCAATTTGTTTTACTTCTATTCCCAAGTAGTAAGTTAACTTTCCCAGATCATTCATCTCGAATTGATCATTCATCTGCTGCTTGAAGTCCTCTATGATTGCCACGTTGGTGCCCATGACCAGTAGATCATCTACATACACACCAACAATAAGAACACCTTCACTCTTGCGTCTTACATACACTGCATGTTCATAAGGACATCTAACAAGTCCCAAATCCTCAAGACTTTTGTTAAGCTTTGCGTACCATGCTCGTGGGGCTTGGCGTAATCCGTAAAGAGCTTTACGTAGCTTGTACACCATGTGCTCATGCCCCTTCTTGACGAAGCCTTCAGGCTGGCCAACGTATACTTCCTCCTGTATATCTCCGTTTAAGAATGCCGTCTTTACGTCCAAGTGGTGCACCTCCCAGCCACATTTTGCAGCAAGAGCGAGTAGAAGCCTGACTGTTTCGAGCCTAGTGACTGGGGCGAATAATTCATCGAAGTCTACTCCTCTTTCTTGAGCATATCCCTTGGCCACCAACCGCGCCTTATACTTTGTTATTTTTCCATTGGCGTCACGTTTGATCTTGTATATCCACTTCAGACCTATTACCTTACGATCAGCTGGTAATTCTGTCATTGTCCATGTATTATTTTGTTCAATTGACTCCATTTCGCTCTGCATGGCTTCCCTCCAGTTTCGTTCCTTGGATGCCTGTTTATAATTACTTGGCTCATCAATTCCCATGAGGAGTAGTTCATCATCTAGTTCAACCTCTTCAGTGTTATTGTATACATCTTGTAAAGAACGAAAGTGTTTAGGTTGAGAACTCCCATATGTACTTCCAGTTGCAGATGATTGTGACTGTGGCGAGGCCTGAGGTGTAGTCATCTCATCATCTGAAGTTGAGCTTGTCTGTTGTGTATTTGTCGAGCCTATACTTGCACTTGCACTACTCGTTTCACTTGCAATATTCATCTCTGGCACAAAACCTTCGACCACCACGAATGTATTTTGTTGATCAGTTTGCATTTTGCCGAATTCTGTCTGCTTCCATTCCCACCCTTTTCCTTCCTCAAAAAACACGTCTCGACTTACCATAATCTTATTGTTCTCAGGATCCAGGAGGCAATATGCCTTTGTGCCAGGCTCGCTACCCAGGTGAATCACTGTTTTGCTTCGGTCGTCTAGTTTCTTAGTGTGAGTTCCAGGAATCTTCATGTGGGCAAGGCACCCAAACACCTTAACATGCTCGATGTTGGGCTTTTTGCCCTTCCATGCTTCGTACGGAGTATTTTCCTTCATCGAGCGAGTTGGCAACCTGTTCAACAAATAAACTGAGTGCTTGACCGCTTCACCCCACAGTGGTAATGGCAGACTCATTTGTTTCAGCAAACTCCTGGCCATGGCGACTATAGTGCGGTTCCTTCGCTCCACCACTCCATTTTGTTGGGGGGTGTAAGGGGCCGTGTAGTGTCTAGTAATGCCATTGTCTTCACAGTACCTCTTGAATGCCTGTGAGCAGAATTCTCCCCCTCGATCCGTTCTGAATACCTTGACCTGTTCTTCTGTCTCTTTCTCAACAAGAGCTTTGAACCGTTTGAACATCTCGAGAGCCTCATCCTTACTTTTTAACATCTCGACCCACATCATACGACTGAAGTCATCTACGAGGAGCAGAAAATATTTGTTACCTCCTGATGTGGATGGAGATATCGGTCCACAAAGATCCCCATGTACTAGCTCCAATTTCCTTTTTGCTCGATAGTTCGTTTGAGGTGGGAATGATTTTCTCGCCTGCTTCGTTGTGAGACAATCTGTGCACAGCTCCTTCGGTTGTGTGAACTTAGGTAGACCATGCACCATATGAGCAGTGTGCATCATATTTAGAGCTCGAAAGTTTACGTGTCCCAAACGCGAATGCCACAACCAAGACAATTCATCTGTTTTAATCATTAAGCAAGATGCTTTGCTAGACTGTAAAATTATCTTATACAACCTATTAGGAGATCTTTTAACTTTCATAAGCAATTTCCCTTTCATATCATATACCTATAGAAATTCACCATTCAAAACTACTTTGTTTCCCTCCTCAGATAATTGTCCTAAGCTGAGAATATTATTGCAAAGCATAGGGATATAATATACCTCACGTATTGTACGTTCTTCTCCATTCTTGCAAATGAATGTGACAGACCCCTTCCCCTTGATTTCTACAGTCGAACCGTCGCCAAACTTTACTTGTCCTGTCACGCTCTCATCTAATTCTCTGAATTTTGTGCGTTGCCCAGTCATGTGGTTGCTTGCACCATTATCCAAATACCACATATTCGATTCCCCACGTTCTTCGTTGTATCCCAGCTTTGGCACTACGTTTTTCTCGTTCAACTGTGTCGTGTCATTTCCTTCCTTCTCTGTCAACAGCAGTGCAGGTCCGTTATCTTCAATCTGAGCCATGTTCACTTCTTGGTTCTGATCTCTCTCCTTTCGAGGCTTTCGACAATCCATTGCATAGTGTCCAGGTATTCCACAGTTGAAGCACCTCCCTCTTTTGTCACGTCCCCTGTCTCTTCCACGAAACCTCTAGACAGATGAGTTTTCAGTTCTATTTTTACCACTTCGTTTGATCCATTCTTCTCTAGTTAGTAGAAGTTTTTCGTCAGAGTTTTCCCGTCTAATCCATTCTTCTTCAGTGAGCAACAACTGTCCCTTGTTCCCATCTGTTCTATATCCATCCGTTCTCCCTTTCATTCGCTCCGCATGAGCTTTGAGTGACCCAATGGCCTCTTCTACCGACATAGTCTCCACCTGGCCAAATTGTTCAATGGTTGAAACAATTTGCAGGAATTTCGATGGCATTGCACGCAGTAATTTCTTCACCACGTAACTTTCTTGAACATTTTCTCCTAGGGCACGCATGTTTGTCACTAGTCCATTCAATGTTAAACAGAAATCATCTAACTGTTCATCATCTTTCATGGACATGGATTCAAATTCACTCTTCAAGGTTTGAATCCTGGCCTTCTTCACCTTCTCCGCACCTTGACATATGGTCTCGATGGCCACCCAGGCCTCCCTTGCCGTCTCCTTATTGGCTACTGAAAGCAACACATCCTCAGGTATCCCCTGGTAGATTATGGCCAGGGCGATCTTGTCTTGCTTTTCCTCAATCGCAGCATCCTTCTCCTTGGCCTCCACTGCCTTCCACACCCCCTGAGCCTTCATGAACACCTTCATTTTTAGTGCCCAGGCCGTGTAGTTGCTCCTGGCCAACATTGGGTAACTCAAACCCATCCCGCCTTCCTTAACTTTGTTTGTCTCCTTCGTTGCCATTCTTGGTGTGTACTCGAGCCTAAGAAAACTAAGTGCTCTGATACCAAATGTAGGACAAAAAACAAGAACTCGTCTATGTATATAAGTATAAGTGCAGTTATGAGTATATATGTTTTGGTAAAGACTGAGAGAAACAATGAGGTTTGAGAGGAAACTGTTTGCTCTGCTTGATGCTGAGTAATGCAGTACAATAAATAGGAAAACAAGAAAGGAAGTGGCCACAAAAACATGGAACCACAAACATAGGAAATGGCTTAAAACATGGAGCCACACACACAACCACTTACATCCTGAAAATAGTGAAAACGTGAAACATGCAAACCCAAAACATGAAAAACACAAGTTTTAAATTAAATAAAACCAACACAATTAAATAGAAAAAACAGTACTGGCTATATTCATAAAACTATATTTAATTCACTCGAGTGATTGATCTTATATATTATGCAAGGCACCATGACAAGAAACACATCGAATTCTATGCTGAGAAAGTCCGTTGCAACATTGTTGCCATGAATGATCATGGAGAGTTCGAAATAATCAAGGGTCGGCCTCTTACGAACACCAATGTGGATAACAGTTTCACCGAACAGTCACCACTCACCAGCACCTACTTCTGAGCATTGATTCTGACCAGCATGAAATGCCTGAAGCCTAAACTTTCCGGAAGTTTTATCAAAGACAAGAAATGTGTAATCGGTGTTCAAACCATCTCTTACATTTCGGAAGGAACAAGTATATATAGAAAATTGAAGCATCTATAGTGTTATAACTAGCCATGTTGCTAATTCCTCAGTTTCTCTCAAATGGGAATGATTTGTGAATGTGTGATATCACAAGTACCATTCTCAAATAATCATTGTAAGTTGAATAATAGCGGCCCTGCGACGAATTAGCTAGTGAAATATCATTATCCTTTTATGTTAATTTATTTAATTTCGATATTGTAGAGGTGATTAGTAATTAAAAACATAACTTAATAAATTTGAAGAGGTTACAGGGTGACTTTGAAGCCCTTCGTATAGCATATTGCATGCTTGCTTGCACCATACAATAATAACTTATATGCATTTATGTAAATTCTTATTTTTCATATTACTATTGCAAATCATTAGCATGCATGCATGTTTTTTCATGGTGCATAGCCACCAGCACCATGTCCACCACCTTCCCCACTCCCGGAACCACTTCCATAACCAGCCCCATGTTCACCTCCAGCAGCTCCATAGCCACCTCCACCACCACCACCTGAACCTCCACCACCTCCACCACCAGCTGCACCACCATAGCCTGCTCCTGAACCACCACCGGCACCAGAACCACCACCACTTCCATACCCACTTCCTCCAGCTCCACCAGCACCAGCACCTCCACCACCGCCACCACCATGTCCACCTCCACCGCCAGCTCCCCCAGCAGCACCATAGCCTGCACCACTTCCACTACCACCACCCTCACCACCTCCATAGCCACCACCATGTGCACCACCAGCACCACCGCCACCTCCACCACCACTGCCTCCACCACCACCACCGCCAAGACCTTTTCCACCACCATATCCAGCACCACCGCCTTCACCACCTCCGCTTCCATATCCAGCACCATGCTCTCCTCCCGTTCCATACGCAGCTCCTCCTCCACCTCCATTACCACCACCACCTCCACCGCCACCACCAGCAGCAAGTCCAATATCCACTGACCCATGTGTGTATCCAGCTACACTCTCTTCATAAGTGAAGAGAGCTCTAGTAGCAGAACATATTCCTAAACCTAACAACACAAGAAAAACCAAACTGGAAACTTTAGAGGTTGCCATTTGTATTGCTTAATGAGTTTGATTTAAATCTCAACTCTGATGGCAATACTATCAAATGAGTTGCCTATTTATAGGAATTGCTGGGGTCCTAAATTTCGGTAGCAGTAAATCAGTGTATGCAACAAATGAGTAGAGCGCATGAAAACAGAGCATTGTGATATGGTCCAGTAGGAAATACACTAACGAACGCTATAGTCCCACTAATTTGCATTCGGCTGTCGCCCACTCTGCTTATGCCGTATATATTTCTCAATAAAATTAGGAATACAAAAGAATTGTGGAATAAAGAAGTGAAAAAAAATAATTTGATGCCCCGTAAATTATTTTCTCTAGATCCGTCCTTGTTGGGTAATGAAACTTACATGTTGATATAATTATTTCGCATGATTTCATGTTGTTGACACGATCATTTGAAAATTATTTTTATTCAAATATTGTTTACATATATGACTGATAATGATCGAATTTAAGGCTAGCTAAAACATTTTGTTAGGGTCTATCTATTACTATATATAATAAGAAAATATAAGGGCAAAATTTGTCATTAAAAAAAGTTTATTTTTTGTTTTCATTGGGTATCGAACCACCAACCTCATGATACATAGTTTATTGTTATGACCATTTGATCTACTTAAATTTTTATCTTCCTTTAAAAATCATAATGCACAAACCATCATCCATGAGTTTTTTTGTCACACCTTCATATGTGAGTTATTTATTAATAATTTTTTAAATATGAGAAATGAAGTTCATAAAGTTGAATTCAAAATTTTTGTTAGTACAAATTTTTAAAAAAAATTAAAAAAAATAAAATAATATATAACAAATTTAGATTTGAAATATGTTAAATATTTAAATAAAATATGCAATTGAGTTATAATTAATTGGAATATTAATACTATATAAAATAATAACGAATTTATGTCATTGTTGGATATCGAACCAGTATTCTCATGATATATAATCACATTTATAGATTGCGAGTATGAATAAAAATGGTTATTCATGAGAGGTCGTGGTACCCGCAAAATTTGTGGCTACGAGAAAAAGAAAATATTAACGTGAGGTCGTAATATGTAATTATACAAAATATAATAATCAATCAATTATAATATATACAATTAAATAGATGGGTTTGGAAAAAATATATTTTAGAATAAGAAATTAGATTGGAGTAGTAAATTTGTGTAAAAAATTAAAAGATTTATAAAATAGAATTTTTTACAATAAATACATTAAATTGTTATAAACGAATATAATTTAGTCATAAATTAAAATTAAAATATATAATAATCATAGATATAAGTTCACAATATACATGTAATTTATTAATTATCTTTTAAATATTATATTTATTTTTATATACTCAATAAGAAATTTATATCGGTCAATAAATATTTTTATTAAAATGTATAAATGAGTTTAAAACTAAAATTTTTAAAAACAAATAATAAAATTAATTAAAATAAATAATATAACTAATAGAAAATTTAATTTAACGATTTATTAACAAGACGAGCTTTTAGGCTAGTCTCTTCTAAGGTCAGATCTCTCCCAGGCGGACCTTTTATTTAGCGAAATCCTCGAATTAATAGTCAACGAATATAGCGTAGTTGGCTGAAATCAGGGTTTGGTTTTGTCAGAACTGTAATTAGTTTATTCCAATTTTATTTTAGGATAAAAACAGAGGAAGAGTCCCGCTCAAAACCACACAAAAATGCAAACCTAGCTCAGCAATGTATAATTTAATTGAATATAAAGGCAATCGAATATATTAACGTGTCAGAATTCAACTGTATGTTAGTCAATGATATTCTTATGAAAGGATTCATTCACTGTACAAGAAGTTTAAATCCTCGCGCAAATTTCAAATTAGTGATTTGTTTGACTCGTCGTCAGTGAAATTTAAGTTACAATCGATCGACATGTTATTTCTCACCATCTTTCGTAGTCGTGTTACTCGTGATTGCTTGAATTTGGTCAAATTTTTACTGTAATTAGGATATTTTTAATCTAATTAAAGTCAACAATTTAAGCACTTTTTTGTATATGAGTCGTCCTGACCGATCGACATGTAGACATCATCCTTGATCGATTTTAAATGCAAACAGATTAGTAATAATTTCATAGATGTTTTGGTGCCTAAAAGTCAATATATCATCAAAAGAAAAAAATTTTTAAAAAAAAAACATATTTTGCATATTGTATCCATTAAGATCTCAACTTAGTTAACATGATGATATGTCATGACAATATTTTTGACAAATCCCAAGTAAACGAAAGCTTCTTTGAAGGGCGACCCTAGCTAGTGATATTGTGGGACTAATCGCGATGTTTTTTTTTACCAACATTGAGAGTTATGCAACCTTCACAGACCTGTCCCAATTTGGAGGACAACGCCTCTCCTCTCCTTGTTAAAATCTAACAGAAGCAAATTTATTAACACTATAATCTTAACTTTGTTTACAACGGCCTGACAAAAAATCATGTTACAAAACAAAGATGTTCAAAATTCCAACAAAATCTTGATTGAACAATTGTAGCATCTGTGTCTAAATTAACTGTGTCTTTGGTTTAAATTCTAAAAAATTATGGCAGGATTACCTCTGGTTCATCTGTCGTCCATGGAAGACCTTAAAATCATGGTTTTCTGCTAAAATCGGCAGGCAAATTTACCTAGATCGAACAATTTGCAGGTAGGTTTTAAAGACTCTTAAATCTACTGCTACTTGAGTCCTGCACCGACAAGGCTATCGACTTTGTAGTGAAATAAAATTTGTAAATGAAATGTCAAAAATCATAAGAACGATTTATTTCGTTTGCAATTACAAAAATCATGAGAAAGCGAAATCCCCGTTATTGGCATGTACACCTGCATGTTGCTTTGAACTTAAGGTAGTAATCAATCACCAACAAATCGGTTATGGGAAACAGCAGACTGGGCGATAGGAATGGCTGTGAAGCTAGACAGTCCATGTGACGAACACTCATTGCAATTTTGAAAAATCGGATAAAGTGTGCTCACCACCAAGAAGAAGGTAGAGTAGAAAAGACTGTGCATTCCATGGATAGATAGAGATGGATCATGGATGCACTGAAAAGAAAAGTGTTACAAACATTCTTAAACCAAACAATAAATACGACAGTATGCCGCCAAGTGTGAAAGAGAGACCCAAATTGAAGACATTCTGTACTGCATTATGCAACAATATAGTATATTTGAAAATAGCAATTTCTTATATGTTCAATGAAATAATCATTGATGATTGAAATACTGTAGATGATTATTCTTACACTGTTTATTTAGCTTGAGAAAACAAAACTTTAATTCAGAAATAAGAATGCATGAGATTAAATTCTTAAACTGTATGAGGAGTTATTTAGCTTTCTTTTGAGAGTTAGGTATTTGATTCACTACAAGAAAGCACCGACAAAAATGACTAGAAAAATTCAGTTGCGATTAAATTTGACCGATTTCTTTCGAATTTAGTATCACGACCGTTTATGATTGAAAAAGAAAAAGATCGAATTTACCCCATCATATTTAGATACAAATGAGTGTAATTGATAGTTCAAGTAGTAAGAGCATCTCCAATGGTGTTGGTTAAATTGGTTGGCTAAAATGATATAAAATATTGATTATGTAAAATTTACTGAACCTGTAAGGCGTTGTGCTCCGATGGTATTGGCTATAATGATTGGCTATTTTTTAAAAATGGTATGTTATTATTATTTCAAGTTGTTATAAATAGAATGTATTATTTTATTATGGTAATAGATGATGTGTAATCTTCTTACAGGTCTCTAGAGGTTCGACAAATATAGCCAACATCAAGAGATTATCTATAATTATAGATAACAGTTTTGTCCCATTGGAGTGTAAATTTTTTTACACATTCTTTATAATTCTTATTTATGGTAATTAATTTTAAAATTTACCTAAGGGGTCTCTCCCATTGGAGATGCTCAAGGATGTATCCTCTGTCGTCCCAGATCATGGATTCGATTCTTACTCATTCTGGAAATTATTCTAGAACAGATACTAAAATTATAAGGCATATAAGCCTACATGGTAAAAAAAACAATATTTAGATACAAATTCGAGGAGAAAATCTTGCAGTGATTGAAGCTTTATTCCATAACATAAGAGAAAATTTAGTAATCTCTTTTCTTTTTTTGAAGTTAAAGTGTTAAGTTAATACTAGTTTAGAAACCATGCAATGCACGATTTTTTTAAATATTATATAATTTTTTATTAATTTAAATTGATAATTTTACTATACGAATTTTGTAGGTTCAAAATTTTAAATGATATAATTTAATTATAATGATATATATATGGTGCTCGTGATATTTTCTAGAAAAAGTGGGACTTTAATTATAAAATATAAAAATAATAATACATTTTTTCTAAAAAAAGGTAATCGATAGGTTATTAGTAATTACAATATTTTATTAAATAGAACTAGAGCTGTAAACGAACCGAACTCGGCCGAACTCGGACGAACTTTTAACAAACACGAACAAAATCTTAACGAACCGAATAATGTTCGATAACCTTATCGGACATATTTTCTTGTCCGTGTCCGTGTTCGTTAAGCAGTCGAATGAACACGAACGAACACCGAACTGTTCGCGAACATATCGAACCGAACCGAAAACGAACCAAACACGAATAGTTCGTTAATATTTTATATTTTCAAAATTTTTAAACCTATTTTTAACTTAATTTAATATAAAAAAACAGCTTAACTATTATTTAAAGATTTTTAACTTATACAATATCTATTTTAGACAATTTTATAATTATAAAATTAAAAAAATAAATAATATATTGATACTATATATTATATATACATATAATATTGTAAACATTATTGTTTTTTATCGAATGAACGCGAACCCGGACGAACTCGAACGAACTCAGACGAACTTTTAACGAACCGAACCATCGAACTTATCGGACAGATTTTCTTGTCCTTGTCCGTGTCCGTGTTCGTTTAGCCGTCGAACCGAGCTTAACGAATTCAAACACGAGCGAACTTACCGAACTGTTCGGTTCACTTACAGCTCTAAATAGAACAGGTAATTTTTCCCAAAAAAAAAAGGAAATATATTGGTTATTGAAAAAATATAAAAGGTAACATGCTCTACATAAAAAGAAAATTGATAAGTTATTTATATATTATATTTTTTTCAAATATTTTAATATTTTGGCTTAATATAATAGTATAAATAGATATAAATAAGGATATTTAGGTAAAAACAGACTATTATATAAGTAAGGATAATTAAAGCACCGTTTGGCCCCCCCTTATTGCTAACTTATAAGTTAATTATTCCGAAAAAATATTTTATTTACATACTTTTTTTAGAAAAAAATGTGTATGGAGACTTCAACATTTTTTATCTTGCAAAAATAAGTTACTTATTTCAGAAAAAATACATATTTATATATGTACTTTTTTTAAGAATAATTAACTTATTTATGAGAAATAAGACTTCTCAAACGGGGCATAAGTAAAAACACGAAATACCAGAAAATAGGTAGTAAAACTTTTAATATTTTTCAATGTTTTGGTTTTAATATAATAATATTAATAAATACAAGTAACGGTAATTAGGTAAAAGTATACTAATATATAAGTAAGGATAATTAAGTAAAGTACGAAATATCAAAAGGTAGATACCAAAATTTTTAATATTTCGACTATTATTATATATTATAGATAGTATAGATATTAGAAGAAAATTCAAATGCTATTCAAACTATATAATCGAATTTGCCTCTTCATGTAAAAATTTCTTGGGCATGGAGTTTCTAAAGCACACTATAGAGAAGTTCTCTATTAGTGCACCTTAAATCTTGTATTTTATTATTATTTTTGATAATCCAACCGTACGGATGAAAAGTTTATGTCAAAATAATATTGTATACAAATTTTTATTATATTTGAAATAGTGGAGCATCACTTTTATAATAATACTATTTTCTATATATTCAACGACACAGATTTATCATAATCTTATTGCTATAAATTTATAGTTCCAAATAATTAAATTACACGAAAATTTGTACATTCATATATTTTTGTATGAATTTAACATCCGTACTGTTGGATTGTTCAAATAATAACTAATTTATCATAATTTAAACCGCACTAATAGAGAACTTCTCTATTGTGTGCTTTAGATACTCTTTTCCCAAATTTCTTTTTATTTATCATAATAAAATAAAGATAGATATAATTTAAATAACAATATTACCATCCTAGCTAGGTCAACAAGGCAGGGCCTCTATTGTCAACTGATCGAATTCGGTTTGGATCAGCCTAAATTCATATCCAAATCTATTTAACTATAGCGGATTCAGATCGGATCATATCTCGGATATTTTTGAAGCCTGTCCATATCCAATCCATTTAGTTTAATGGATAATCGGATCGAATTTCGGATATCCATTGCTCCATTTATATTTAGAATATAATAAAATTAATTATGTATATATTATTCACCATTTCAAAGAAAATTATTAACACTTGAAAAGTTACAATCTAATATTCCAATGTGTAAAATTTAAGTAGCAATTCAAAATTCAAATTATTTCAATGATACTATTGTTTAAACATAATGTTAAATAAAAAGGTAAAACACAAGTTTAAATCAAAAAAAAATAAATATATCAAACCAAGTATTCCAAATTTATAAAATGAATATCCAAATATATTTTTTCTAAACTTAGAGTTTATCACATGCTAAACAATTAACTTGAAAGAGATGTATGAAAACGGTAAATTAGGTATTAGACTTAGAATTTTTACGTAAATTAACTTATTATAATATAATCTTTACATTTTATATTATATGTAGAAAAATTTATATAATATGTAGTATATTATTATATATTATATATTCTATAATTAAACGGATCGGATCGTGGATCAGTGTATCGGATCAACCTAAATCCACCAATCCATTTATTATTCGGATCATCTTTATCGGATCGAATATCAAATCAAATATTTTTAAAATCAATATATTCATTTAAATCAATCCAGATCGAATCGGATCGGATATCCGATTCATTGACAGGCTTATTCTCCATCTATGTTTGTTCTTCTTACCTTATTTTCAATTTGATGATAAATCTTCTACGTCCATCTGATAAGCCTCTCAGGCTTTATTAGGCCTTAGCATACATCATTTATGATGTTCAGGCCGGTCCTGAGTACAAGCAATATAAGTTATTGCATAGGGCATCTATAATATAAAGATTAAAATGCATTTCGGATATTCGTATTTTGGATGTCAGATCATTTGAGATACTAAATTTCTAAAATTATCATTTGTTATACTAAACTTTTAACCTTTTTAAAATGTGTGTACTAGCGTCAAATCTGTTTAGCTCTGTTAACTTTTTTAAGGACATTTTAATCTTTTCATTATCATCTTCTTTCTCAAACCCATTTCCACCATTGTTGAAACTTTTAAGAAATTAAAACTTGAATATCTCATTCATTTTTTAACGAAATCAAGTCATTCAAGTTACAACAAAATTATATTTTTCTCCTCTTGATATTGATTTTCATCGATATTTTAATATGGTGAAATTAATTTAAAAGGATATAACTAAAATTGCTATACATACAAATTTTTTAAAGTAAATCTTTAATAGTTATAACAACTGATATCCCACTGTAGAGAAGAAAAGGACGACTTTAATGCAATTTAAAAAGTCTATTTTTAAAAGATGAGACTCCTATTGATGCAAATAAACTTGTTTAATGCCGTCCTGACCACCAATTCACCCTGTTTTGAAGCCCAGCCGCAAGGAATAAAGCCAACCCGGCCAGCCTCCCTCCTCCGTAGTCAAACCGAGTTTCGATAACCCCAATTCATTTTCGAATTGAATTATGAAATCAACACTCAAATCATTGCCTGATCAATGGACAGGTGATTGTCGATTGGATATTCTCATAACAATCAATCGAATAAAGAGCCTCTTAATCTTGTTGGGTTTGTGCGCTTAACAACGTGTGTGTTTTCTTAAGGTGGGTATGTGTTGCGTGTACTGTTTGTATATGTGGTGTGCTTGTGTGTGCGTAACTGGGTGTGTGTGCGCGCGTTAGTTGCGTTTATATGTGCTGTCGGCGATGTTTCACTGAGCCGGTGACCTTCATTTAACCTTTTCTGTGTTTATTCATGTTTATTATAACTGATTAAGTATGTATCTATGACTGTATGTTAGTTTTATGGTGGTTAATCGAATGTTGGTTAAAATTTTATTAAGTCGAAGTTTTGGTTTACTTGAGATAACGATTGTGGTAATTGCTAGTGTAAATTGATACTATAAGTGTGTTATATAATGTTTGGATAGTGAAAGAGATGAGGAGAGGAATTGTATGTGTAGGAGTATGTCTGCAGGTGGGTGTGTGAGTTGTGTCTGTGTGTTGTGGGTGGTTGTGTGTAATTTATGAGCGTGTAGGGTGTTGTATGCAGGGCAGGTGTGAATATACAAGTGTGTGTTTGGGTTTGTGCGCTTAACAATGTTTTTCCGGTCAGTCGGGTTTTGTAGTGATAGTCCGGTGGTTGTAGTCACGGTGGTACGAGGCTGAGCATGGTGGTGGTGTACGGTGTGTCCGACAGCAGTAGTTTCCGGTGAAGGTAGTGGTACTGTTATCTGTTGTTATTAAATTTTGGTTAATTAGTTTTAATAGCATTAATGAGGAAATTGAAATCAGTTATTTTTATTTAATGTTAATTGATTCTTGTTTTCTTGATTGAGATTTGGAGTAATTGAAATCAGTTATTTGTTTTCTTGATTGAGATTTGGAGTAATCAGTGGGATATTTGATTATGCTTTTGTCTTTGATTTGATTCTTTCTTTGTAAAGTCATAATTTGTATTATTGTAACATTTTATATGATTTTTGTACCTCTGAGGGTGTGCCTTATAGTGTGGCTTTTTTGACCAATTTTGGGTTATTTTTGGTGTCGTCTATTTGACGAGTCGGGTCATTATTGATGTTTATTGTTTTGTCTTTTTGTAATAGAGGCTATTAGTAAATTATATTTTAGTTAATAATAGAAAAAACACCATTACACTGCCTTATATAGCTGAAATTATTATTTTTAAAAAAAATTCTTTTTCTAAATAAAAATTTAAATATTATATTTTTATTCAAAAAAGAAAATTGAAATATAATAATTTTAATATATAGTCAAAGCACATGAAGTTACGTGCAAAAAAGTCAAATGCCTTATATAATGGAATGGAGGGAGTACAAAATAGGGGGAGAATCAGAATTTATAAAGATGTATTATGTTATATAGTTAAAGAAGATATATATTTCATCTTCATTAAGAGGAACTTGTTTACTAGATGTGTCTAACCAAAGGTATTCCCTTTGGTTGGGATTTAGAATAGTGTTGTTTTATTTTCTGAATTCTTATAAAATGCATTAGACGGTTTTTTATTTTTTATTAAACCCTTATTGCACTTCCTTTTTAGATACTCTCCCCAATTTCTATTATGTCAGAAATGTGTGGGTGTGTATTGTGGGTCTTTTCCTGTGTGTATGTGTCTATTTTTTCTTAATGTTGACTAAAGTATCTAGCCAAAGGAATACTCTTTTGGATAGAGTAATATTTGTTAACTCGAATAACTTGTAGAAGGGGGGGTTGAATACAAGTTATATAATCGTGTCTGATTTTTGCTTGATTATATGAACAAGAATAAACGAATGAATCAAACTTTGTTTGTATTAAAATAATCAAATACAAACTCTACCAAAGGTGTACAATACCTTTAGTAGCTGCTGACAATATAAATCTCTCTCTCTGTTTGTTTCGAACTCTCGAATACAAATCTTACGAACTCACCTGCTCACTGTTTACAATAATATAGAGAGAGTATTTATAATGCTACTTATCAACTAATAACAGAATTATAATCTATCTATGACAATGTTCTGCCGTCTAGTTGATTAGTTTCCATCAATAGAGAATTCGTTTCCTTCACGATATCTTCTTGCTTGTTTTCCAAAACAAAGATCCTGTTTTATAGCACTTGCCAGTTTCTGTAGCATCCATAATGACATCATCAGTAACACGACTGACATCATCAGTAATACGACTGACATCAGGATTTCCCATTGCATCAGGATCTGATTATCCCATCAGTATTTGATCAGGATCTGACTTATTGTATCAGGATCTGCTCCTCTATTCCTGACATGTAGTCCCCGATACACTGTTCCTGACTAAATTCTACAGATTACTGTTTAACACATATATCCTAAACAAAGTTCTAAATCCTTTATAAGATCAGGATATACAAGAAGTATTAGCAAAATTCTATTCTTAACATCACAACTTATGAATTATTCCTAACAATCTCCCCCTATTTATGCTTTAGAATCTGAAGCATAAATCTAAGTTGTAGATGTCAAAACATATAACAATACAACTAGAATAGAATTTATGAATTCAAGATCATGAAGTTAAGTACCTCCTTCTTCAGATGTAGACATGTATCTAGTACTTAGAAGAAAGAATTCAACTATTTGATGCTTCTTTTCCTTTACCACTCCCATGATGAAATTTACCAACTCTGTCACCCTTAGTTCTGTTCCCAGTCTGCTTATCTCCCCCAGTCTGTTGTTGTTGTTGTCTCTGAATTGTCTTTATCTCCCCCTTTTTGACATCAGCAACATTAATTCCAAGAGATTCAGTAATAAAAATGAGATTCATCAGAACTGCTTGATTTTCCATAATAGTGACTTGGTTATTTTCAAAAATTTGAAGTCTCGATTGAATATCACTTTGAGATTTCTGAATGTCCTTAAGAATTTCAGAATTGACTTCAATATCGGAAGTGCTTGTTGTATCTTCAGATTCAGATTCAGAAAGAACAGTATCTTCAAGTCTTGTAGAAGAAGTTGCATGTTGAGAATGATATTCAAGTAATAATACTTGAGTAGAAGTACAAGCATCTTCATCTTTCTGATCTGGAGCTGAAATATGATCATCCTGTCCTTCACCAGTATTCTGTGTACTAACATCTAAAAATCCTGACTCCTCCTTAGATTGATCAGATATTGTTGATGTTTCAATTATAGCTGAAATTGGAAGTACAAACAAAGGAATACTAGGATCATTAGGAATTTCTTCTGGTACTGGTTGAGTAGAAGTTTGTCTTAGCCTTTCACCTCTTCTGTTAATGATCTCTGCAAGCCTTTCTTTCTGTTTCTGAGCTTTAACTTCTGGCTTTGCATTGTGATGTGCTAAGTCATGCTTCTCATACATCTTGATAAAAGAATAAGTAGCAGCATCCATACCAAGATTTTCAGACCAAGATTCAGGAAAAACCTGATCCCAGAAATCAAACGATGGTGATTTCCTAATTTTCTCTCCCTCACTATGGAGTTGATCATCCATACCCTCATTCTCACTTTGACTATCTAAAGTCAACACTCTTTCTACCTCTCCTTTTGCCTGGTCAAGAGCCAGCCTCTCTGTGTGTGGATCTATGTCCATCTTTTCAAGTGTATCACTCAAATTTGGATAAGTGCTCTCATGACCTACAGAAAAATATGGGTTAGAAGAAGTTTTTATACCTGAACTCACATGGAGAGAGGGTTCCTCATATGGCATGGGGCTTGAGGTTTTCTCCAAGGAGTGAGCTGCTATAGTCTCTGAACCCTTACAAACGTCTACTTTCTTTTCAGAAACTACAGGCTCTAGTATACCACTTTCAGGTTTTACACTAGACTCTGGTGTCTTCAGTAATACTTCATTAGACACCATAGCTAATATGCCACCGTCTTTAAGTGTTGGTTGCTGAGACACACCCTCAAGGTGGATAGACTCTGAAAGAACAATATTGGTTTGATCTTCAGAAAAATCAATCAAAGTCATTCCTCCCATATCATTGGGTTTCTCACTTGCAATTTGAGTCATCACAGAAGACCTTTCAGCATCATCAATCACAGTTCCTGAGTCATCCAACCTCTGACTAAATGGTTCTTGTGTTGCAGTGACTGTGATATGAACTATTTTACTATTCACCACTGGCACAATAGTATCTCTGTTGACTGCTTCCCTTTATCAACTACCTCCTCTTGTTCACCTTGAGCTGAAGCATCTTCAACAATGACATCCTCATCAAATACATATGCATGAAGTGATTGAAGTGCAACATGCTTAGGAAGTCCAAATTTCTTGTGTAACTCCTTTCTGACTGATACATAGAAGTATGTCTTCATTAAATCAAGCCTTTGATGTAACAGTCCATATTCTTCAGGAAATGAAAGTTTGAGAATTCTTTCAATCAAAAAATCTAAAACAGGCCTGGAAAGCTTCACTTTCAGAGAAATAAGTTCCATAGCCAGTCTGTATGTCAATGTAGTTTCCCATGAAGAATCAAGATCCAGATCTCTCTTGCCAGATACTGACATGGATATAGCATTATTTGTAGAGACCTGCATAACGTTAGTTGGACTTGACACTGTGTGTGTAGGTGACAAATGAATCTTTCTCCTTGTTCTCCTAGTATAGTGAGCAACAGATTTGTCTTGAGAATACTCAAGAGGTGTGGACACAGAAGTGATCTTGGGATGAGATCCTTTTTCAATAGACACAGTCTTTTGAGAGACTGTATCCAGTATCTGTTTTCCCTTTTTAAGAACTACAGCCTTTTGGGAGACTGCAGCCTGGCTATGACTAGGTGTTCCATCTCTTTGTCCTAACTTAGAAAGTTGAATTGCAGCCTTCAATTCTGCTCTCTCAGAAAGAGATATATTATCATCATCTTCACTAGAACTACTACTTGAAATAACAAATCTTCTCTTCCTTACAACTGATGTCTTTTGAGAAACACCAGAGGTTGGCTTCTTTGAAACAATAGGCTGTGGATCAAAATTTGGTTCTTGAATTGTTTCAGAGACTGTAATGTTTTTGGCTACTTGTGTAGACACAGGGGGGTTCTCCTCCAATTGAGATTCCTGAATCATTTCACCACCAAAGAAAGAAGAATTATAGATAGTAGGAAGATGAGTTCTTAGAATTACCTGAACATGATTTGGATAGTATAAAGCAAGTATTTCATCTAGATTCTTTTCACTGTCCTTCTTTGTAATGTCAGACAAAATTCTCTTTTGCTGTACATAAGAAGAAACACAATACTTTCTCTTTTGTTTTATACACATCTGACTTAAGATAATGTGACCAAAATTAATTACTCTGTTATAAAGCAAAGCATATGCAATATGTGATGTAACAGCTATAATTTGTTGAAAAGAACTACATTTACCAGTAAAGCATTTAGCAATTTGATCAAAGAAGAAAGACCATTCTTTTCCAAGAAAAGATCTATTTAACTGGATCATGTTATCTACAGGTCCATCATAACCTAATTTAGATAACATAGTCCTCACATCATCATCAGATGGTACATTCTCAAAATTTGTACTAACAGGTAAGTGAAGTACTGAATTAATAACAGATTCAGTAAGATCAAATGAGTCTTGTCCTAAATGTAGAACAATCTTACCTGATTGACTCTGAGTAGAATCAATTACCTCAGCATTCTCCCAAGCTTGTGAAACAGCTAGTTGATTAATTTTTGGAGATGCTGTCAAGGCATAGCTTAATGGTCCTTTCGCCGTAAAGTCCATTATCGGGTGAAAATCGGTTGACACCCCTTCCTTGTTGGTGATAGCTGCAACATGATTGTTCATCATAAAATCAAAGTCACCAAACTTGAAAGCTACTGATTTAGGTAGTCTTCTTTGAGTTGCCATTTTGATCTGAAAAGAACTTAAGAAATCTTTGAAATTGATTAGTGATTTTGAGAACTCGAGAGTGTTTTTGCTATAGAGAATGAAATTAGAGAAAGCAATTACACGATTAGAGTGTCAAAATAATTATATTTCAAAAAATTCTTCAGACCCATTATCCCACATTGACACGTAGGTTGACAGGTGTCAGTCCCTGAAAAATGCAGTTACCCATGACTTTTGAAAAATAAAATCCAAAAATGATTTCAAGTAAATAAGTCAAGGTAAAAACAAGATAAAAATCAATACTGATCAGTTTCCTCTTCCTGATGTGATCTACTCATCAGAATAATCACACAATTCAATGTGATTTTTGAATAAAAAGAATTACTAATCCTGATGTGAACACACTCGTATTCCTGATCAATATCATCCTGATTCCAGAGACTAAATAGAGTTTCCATATGGCATTTTCTTTTACCTGAAAAAGAAATAACAAAATCAATTGGTTAAATTCATTCAATATTTCTTGAAAATACAAGAAATACAGTCACACATAATTATGACTGAATGCATTGATATCTCCCAAATGACTGTTCAGCTTCCCACGTCTTTCTATAAAAGAAACCGATGTCTTATGCCATTCTCCAAAATCTTTTCAATTTTTTCTCTTTCCATCATGGCTTTCAACCCAAATCTTCATATGAACCCTAGCTTTTGGTTCATTACCACTGAGAAGTTCTTTACTCTTGATGATCAGGAGCAAGTGAACTATCTCTTAGAAGAGATGACTTTTCTCATCAAGTCAGATATGGTTGATCTTAACCCAGATGATTTCCACGAATCTCCTCTAAAACATCTACCAGTTGGATACAATCCTCCTCTAATCTCTTCACTCCTTGAGGATGAAGAATTTGGTGAAGAGTCTGAGGTTGATCTTGATGGAGATGCTATTCATCTTCTTCAGTAAGCATGAAGATGAGTCAGCTGCTCTCATTCAAGTCGCCCAGACAAGGAATTCATTCTTGAGATGCTCCTTGTCCTGAAGTAGATCGTTGAGGATTGAAGCAGCAACAACTTTAGACAAGAATAGAATTATCAGTAGTAGTTAGACAAAAAGAAGAATTGTATTTCATTTTCATGTATGTAATGCTTTTCATTAATGAAAATACAAGTTTCCTTAATATCTACTTGTCTATCGTTGTTTATTGACTGTCATGAATAATGATATAAATTATCAGTATGTATATAATAAAACTTGCTAACATAGACTTAACAAAACTCAGAATTGAACCACCAAATAACATGAACTTCAGAATTTGGAACATTAAGACACACAAATTTCACAATCTTGATACTGACGATACAATCCTGATGTCAATACTGATGATGTCAGCATACTGATAGCAATCCTGATGTTTATTAACAGGTCTATCATACTGTAATTTATCAAAGTAAAGTGTTACAGCTTAAGCATTTATCAATCAAGTATAGATCCTGACAAAATCTCAAGTCTATAAGCTGAAACAACATACCTTGCTACTTGTGCAGATGTTAAAGATCTAAAAATTTAACATTCCTAACTCACTAACCAATCGAATGAATGTGGCCTCATCAAGTGGTTTAGTTAGAATATCTGCAAGCTGTTTGTCAGTAGGAACAAAATGAAGTTCCACAGTACCATTTTTAATATGTTCTCTAATAAAATGATACCTGACATCAATGTGCTTAGTCCTTGAGTGTTGAACTGGATTTTCTGCAATTTTGATAGCGCTAGTATTATCACAAAACATAGGAATATTACTAAGTGTCATACCATAATCCATCAACTGATTTCTTATCCAAAGAAGTTGAGCACAACAACTACCTGCTGCAATGTATTCAGCTTCTGCAGTTGAGGTTGAAACTGGTTGCTGCTTCTTGCTTGCCCAAGAAATCAATCTGTTTCCCAAGAATTGACATGTACCTGTAGTGCTTTTCCTGTCTATTTTACACCCTGCATAATCAGAGTTTGAATAGCCAATTAGGGAGAAAGCAGATTCTCTTGGATACCATAAACCAAGATTTGGAGCTCCCTTGAGATATCTAAAAATTCTCTTCACAACAATTAAATGAGATTCCTTAGGATCACTTTGGAATCTAGCACATAAACAGGTAGAGAACATTATATCTGGTCTACTTGCAGTTAAATATAACAGTGAACCTATCATGCCTTTATAGCTAGTGTTATCAACACTCTTTCCCTTAGGATCAGAGTCTAGCTTAGTGGCTGTTGCCATGGGTGTCTTTGCAATTGCACAATTTTGAAAGTCAAACCTTTTTAAAAGATCTTTGATATACTTTGACTGATTAATGAAAATACCAGTCTCAGTCTGTTTGACCTGCAAGTCTAAAAAGTAATTTAGTTCACCCATCATGCTCATCTGATATTTAGACTGCATAAGCTTGCTAAACTTAGCACATAACTTTTCATTAGTAGAACCAAATATAATATCATCAACATAAACTTGAACTAAAAGCAAATCACCTTTTATCTTTCTAAAGAATAGAGTTTTGTCAATTGTACCTCTTGTGAAGCCATTTTCAAGAAGAAATTTAGAAAAAGTCTCATACCATGCTCTTGGTGCCTGCTTCAGTCCATAGAGTGCCTTGTCAAGTTTGTAGACATGATTTGGAAACTTTGGATCAACAAAACCAGGTGGTTGTTCCACATACACTTCCTCATCAAGCTTGCCATTTAGAATAGCACTCTTTACATCCATCTGGTATACCTTCAATTTTGAATGAGCTGCAAATGCAAGAAACATTCTGATTGCTTCCAATCTTGCTACAGGTGCAAAGGTTTCATCATAGTCAATTCCTTCTTCCTGAGAATAACCCTTGGCTACCAGTCTTGCTTTGTTTCTTACAATCATACCAGATTCATCTAGCTTGTTTCTGAAAACCCATTTAGCACCAACAATAGATCTATCTTTAGGTCTTGGTACCAGTTTCCAAACTTTGTTCCTCTTAAATTCATCCAATTCTTCCTGCATTGCTATTACCCAATCAGGATCCTGTAAGGCTTCTTCAACCTTCTTAGGTTCATTCTTTGAGAGAAAACAACTGTACAAGCATTCATTTTGTATTGATCTTCTAGTTCGAATACCACTATTTGGATCACCAATTATCAAATCTTCAGTATGATCCCTTGTCCATTTTCTAACAGGTGGTAGATTGTTCCTGCTAGACTCTCCCCCTAAGTTAGTGGTATTTCTTGTAGAAGAACTTTCTCTGCCTTCAAAATCTCCCCCTTGATCAGTAGAATCAGTGGATTCAGTACTGCTGCTAGTTCCTGATCTTCCTTCATTAGACTCTGAAGGATCAGTTCCTGATGAAGTAGACTCTGAAAGACCAGTATAATCCTGATCAGTCATATGTTCTCCTTGATTGAATTGCTCCCCCTCAGCAGTAGCATTCCTTTGAGAAGCAATAGAGATTTCCTCTGGAGAACCTTCATCATCGCTGGAGGGAATCTCAGAATACTTAAGATTTTCAAATTCCAGATTGTCATGACTTTCATCAGTTTGCAAAATTCCAAACTTCTTATCATCAAATGCAACGTGAATTAATTCCATAACAATGTGAGTTCTGAGATTGTATACTTTGAAGGCTTTTATTGCTGAATACCCTAGAAAGATTGCTTCATCCGATTTGGCTTCAAATTTCCCAAGTTGTTCTGGATGAACTTTCAGGACATAGCATTTGCATCCAAAGATGTGAAAGTATTTCACACTTGGTTTCTTTCCTTTGATTATCTCATAGGGAGTCTTGCCATGAGCATTTACCAAGGTACAGTTTTGAGTAAAACATGCAGTGTTGATAGCTTCTGCCTAGAAATAGGTTGGAAGCTTTGCATCTGCTAGCATGGTTCTTGCTGCCTCTATGAGAGTTTTGTTCTTTCTTTCTACTACACCATTTTGCTGAGGTGTTCCAGGTGCAGAAAACTGTTGAGTAATTCCACTGTCTGCACAATACTCCTCCATTGTAGAATTCTTGAATTCTGTACCATTGTCACTTCTGAGCACTTTGACCTTGTACTCAGAGCTATTTTGAATATTCTTGACAAGTTCAATGATTTGCTGAGGAGCTTCATCCTTGTTGTGTAGAAAGAATACCCATGTGAACCTTGTGTAGTCATCCACTATAACTAGAGCATATCTTTTCTTGTTGATAGACATAATGTTTACTGGACCAAATAAATCAAGATGCAACATGTGAAATGGTTCAGTAATGGAATTTTCTGTCTTGCTCTTGAAAGTGGTTCTTCTTTGTTTTCCAAGCTGACAAGCATCACAAAGTCCATCTTGCACATAGTTTGCCTGAGGTAGGCCTCTCACCAGATGATGCTTAACAAGTTGATTAAGCTTCTTGAAATTAAGATGTGAGAGCTTGTTGTGCCAATTCCAGCTTTCATCATTTGATGCCTTTCTGTAAAGACATCTGACAGTTCCTTTAGATGTGTCACTTAAGCTGGCTTCATATATGTTACCATGTCTCTGACCAGTCTGAACAATGTCTCCATTCTTCATATTCAAGATTTTGCATCCCTTACTGTCAAAGATTGATTGGTAACCCTTATCACCCAGTTGACTTATGCTTAAAAGTGTGTGTTTCAAGCCTTCAACCAGTGCTACATTTTCTATGATGACATTCCCCAAAATAATTGAGCCATATCCCAGAGTTTCTCCTTTGTTGCCATCTCCAAAGGATATTACTGGGCCAGCTTTCCTCTCAAACTTTGTAAGCATGGACTTCTTTCCAGTCATATGTCCAGAGCATCCACTGTCCAAGATAATTGAGTGCTTCTTTCCAATGCCCTGCAAACAAAAAGTAGCTAGTTAGAATTTTTTAGGACCCAACTTTGATTGGATCCTTTCTTACTAACTTTTGAACCAATAGGCTTTGAAGATTTTGCTTTTGATTTACCTGTTGCAGAGTCAACCTTAGACTTAGATTTCACAAACTGTTTGTGACTAGGAGTTTCAAATTTCAGAGAATAATAGTCATAATACAGTTCATGATATTCCTTACACATATAAATGGAATGAAGTAAACTACCACAATGATAACAGGGTTCTTGTGGTTGGTATTGAATTCTCTGAGTCTTGGGGAATCTGGACTCAGTTTTCCAAGAAGGTTTTTGATTGCAGTCTAGGACCAAATGATTATGATTTCCACATTTATAGCATTTCTTCCTAGGTGCATCAGGTACATTCTTGTAATTATTCTCTTTGTTAATACCTTCTTTTCCATTCCTATTTCTTCTGATCTTGCTAGACTCTAAAATACTTTCTAGTCTCTATTTCAACTGAGTCTTAGACAAAAAACCTATGTTTACATTCTTAGGTTTTTCTAACACTCTTTCATCTGAATTGCTATTGTTGATTCTTTTGTGCACAACTGGAGTACCTTTAGAATCAACAAATTTAACATGTTTAGGTTCAGAAACTATCTTCTTACCTTCAGACTTAGATGTGCTAGCTTCAATTTTACTACCATCACTGACAATAGCTACAGTATCTTCTTGCCTAGCCTTATCAAAACCTAAACCATTAACTTTACCCAAAATTTGATTTTCAATGATTTCTTGAGTCTTTTTACCAGAATTGTTAATGGTTTTAATCACATCTCTCTCTTGCTCTAGTTCTTTTCTGACATAGTCATAAGCCTCAAGAATAACACCATAATCATGCTTAGCTTTATCAGAACTTAACTTATATTCTTCCATTTGAATTAACTCAGATTCAAGAAAATTATTTCTACTAACTAATTCATCATTCTTAGCCTTGAGTTCATGTTTTTCACTAGCAAGAATTTTGAAATTAGTCATAAGATTCTTAAACTCAACATGAATAGATCTAATATCATCAGAATCTAAGCTATCAAATGAATCAAGAGAGTGAAGTGATACCTTAACAGAAGATGAAGAAGTTTTCTTTGGAGATCCAGGCTTGTCTGAAGCACTTGCCATCAATGTAATGTTGTCATAATCCAATTTATCTTCAGAATCACTGGAGTCTTCCCAATCCTTCTGTGTGACCATGAGTGCATTACCCTTTCCTGAATTCCTAGGCTTCTTGCACTCACTAGCAAAGTGTCCAAGCTCACTGCAGTTAAAGCACTTGATCTTGGCTTTATCAAGCTTGATGATTGTACTCTTACCTTTGTCATTCTTCTTCTCCTCTTTCTTCTGAAAAGAGCCTTTGCTAAATCTTCTCCTGTTGAATCTTCCTTTCTTGAAAGCTTTAGCAAACATAGGAAAGAGTTCTTGCATCTCTGATTCAGAATCATTAACTTCAGAGTCTATATCTGTAGTCTCTGACTCAGAACTTTCTTTGCTCTTCTTCTTCCTCAAGTCTCTTTCAGTAGATTCAGACTTTTCTTCTAGAAGCTTCTTTGATTCAGACTGAGCAGTGAGTGCAACAGTTTTCATCTTTCCTTCACTCCTGCTCTTTTTCTGCTGCTTGTCAAGTTCATAAGCTCTCAATTTTCCATAAACTGCTTCTAATGATATCTCATAAAGATCATTAGCTTCCCCAATTGCAGATATCTTCTCATTGTAGAAATCAGGAAGAGCTTTCATGAACTTTGTATTCATATCCTCCAAGTCATAATATTTACCATGCATGGCCATCTCATTGATGAGTTTAGTAAACCTATCAAAGGTGTCAGTAAGTGACTCACCAGACTTGGATTCAAAGTACTCATACTGTTGTATGAGAAGTGTCCTCATATTCTTCCTGACAGGTTTCGTTCCTTCATAGTGAACCTTTAGATTGTCCCATATCTCCTTAGCAGTTTTTGTAACGCCCCCAATTCCGGGGTCAGGGATATGGGTCGCTACCGCGGAAAACCTTAACAACCAAACAATCAACTGCCAATATTAAATCTAAAACACGACATCCGACCCCTAACTACCAAGAATCTTTTCAGGTTATAGACTTGGAAACAAGAAATCCAAAAATACTTATAATAACTTACAACTCTTGGTACAACGATTCTCTTATACAGTCTTATGTTGTTAGTATCACCGTGACATAAGGTATACAACAACCACAATATTCTAATACAACAAATATTACAACTCAGGAATATGAATACAATACCAGTCTAACTAAACCTCTGGTAGACAAACTCAAAATACAGAATCACTCTGAGCCGATCATCAACTCGATCCATGACTTGCCCTGCTTCGAGCTAAACTAAGTCAACTGCATCCACTATCTATCTCTGAAAAATAAGATTTAAACAAAAGCAAGAATGAGCGAAAGAGGCGCTCAGCAAGTAATATAATAGAGTATACTAAAATACTACCACAACTCATTCAAAATATAATTTTACTACTCCATACGACTTATAAATATAAATACTTTTAAAAAAAATAGATCGACTCGGAAATGCTAATAAATCTCGAAATACTACTCCAATATATCTCAAAAACTTCTCAGAATACTCCTCATATGAAAGAATAAATACATCTCAATAACTTCTCAAAATACAGCTCAAAGATAAATCAATAACTTCTCAAAATACTGCTCAAAGATAAATCAATAACTTCTCAAAATACCATTCGAATATAATTTAATATCTTCTCGGATCAACACCCTCTACTATTAACAGAACCACAAAGGCATCCGCTAACAGTCTAAGGTATCTAAGATTGGACTTCTTCTCGAAACGCCTTCTCAAGTAATGGATGATCAGTCCATTGTCACATCTCATTTTCTATCGATAGAAAGGATGGTAGACGTCTCGAACCACCCAAATAAAACTTCTCAGAAGGATGAGCCGTCTTTCTCGGCCCTTCACCCTTTATATGTAACCGTTGGGCCGGTGCGTTACTCCGGTCACTTTTGCTTTTAGAAGCAATAAATCACAACTTACTTTATATATATATATATATATATATATATATATATATATATAATCCCACTTTTAAATATAAATATTCTGTAGTATGAAAATATTACTAAATATATCTTTATCATCTCTTCTACGAATACAAATGAAGTATTTCGATAAATGTCTCAACAATATAAACCAACTTATAAAATAAATTGCAAACATCTCGTGTAATAAACAGCTCAACAATAATAGATATGCATGTAAATTGCATGGATAAGATCTGGTATAAACCACTAGAAAGAATATTTGCTTTTATGGATTTAAATCTAGTTCGCACATTTCATATATTTCAAAATACGAATACTCTGAACGATAGAGTATGCATAAATAAACTTGCCTCTGGTCCTGAGCATAAAGCAGAAAACCGCGAATAAATCCTTCGCACCTTGTCCAAGCAATTCCATGGAGGTAACTTACCTTTCTTCATATGACGCCCCGATCTTTCCTCTTTGATGCACGTCGTTCCAACTTGATTATACCCTAATGGTACTTCGATTTGAGCTAAACAACACAACACTCAATCAATGCTATGGTTTTCCCCAAAAACGCAGCCTTTGCTCTTCAAGAAAACATGGTGGAAAGTGGTGCTTGATGATGAAGATGATGGCTAGGAAAGAACGGGTCCGAAGAGAGGTGAACAACGAAACCGAAATCAAGCGATTCCGACAAGAATCGAGCAAATTATCAAGAAATCTCTTCATTCTTCCTCTCCCCTTTCTCTCCTTATTTACTCTGCTGCGTTTCTGTGTTGTCTGCGTGTTTTTGTGCGGCTCTGTTTTGTAACAGAGGTGTTCTACTGATAACCTAATGGGCCTTGGGCCCAATACTAATTAAAAGCATTACAATTAATACTACATGCCTTTAAATAACATTTTTAATTAGAAACTCTAATTTAAAAAAATAAAATAAAATTCCTAGCATAATTACATACTAGAATATTTTTAAAGATTTACGGAGAAGGAATTAGAAATAAGTCTCAATTTTCCAATTTACTATGCATTTTACAAATAATAATAATTTATAAACACAAATCGTAAAAATAAAATAATAATAATAATTTATTTTGAAAATTCGGATTGTCACAGTCTTCCCTCCTTAACAGGATTCCGTCCCCGGAATCCGCAGAAGAAAGAACGGGATTCTAAGATGCACCGCTTCCTTCCGACTGAAATTCCCAAGGCCTACGGCAATCCCCGCAATTTCGCTATCTCGCGACTCAGACGATTCGATACACACATTTCCAATTCTTCATATCCATAGTGCTTCGGGTTAAACCGTGAAAAGAATTTCGAGAAACCCCTAATAGCCATGATTCCACTTTCAACGTACAATGTCGATCGAGGAACCTAACAATCGGAAGATCTCGATTTATTCCTTATTCAACGGTTTACCGAGCAACAACGCTAGAACACGAATACCATGTCGCCATTCGTTAAGACACAAAAGAATAATGAAAACAACTGAAATGACGGAATCCTTGAATAAAATAGATTCCTTATCAATTTGAATGTCACACAATGTGATCATGATTAAAAGCTTGAGGCAACCATTAAAGGTTACAAAAGAATAACTGAGAGATCAATATGATCCAAGAAACTCAACGTTGCGTGTCAGTTAAGACATTACTAAAGGTAATTAGCCTTCTTGTATTGCACAACACACAAGTGATGGCGTCCCATCCAACTTCTATCACACAGACAGATAGTCCTTGTGTCCCCTATATAATAGGGTTGTTTGTCTCAGCTAGAGTAAGGAGTTTTGGAAAGAAATTTCTGGTTAAACAAATAAATAGCATCTTATAGCAAGAAACTTTCAAACGTACACCTTGGACAAAACAAGGCAAATTCCAAAGGTGTTATTCCCGAAAGAAAGATTTAACGGGAGAGGATACTAGCACATGACGAGCAAGCAGTGCTGTACCACGAATAAAATTTTTTTTTATCCACCAATAGAAAAATAAAGGCGGAAGTTTGATTTGAACAAACTTGACAGGGCCTCAGAAAAACCTGAAAAATAGGTATCATGAAAGCCTCTGACACAATCGAAACCCAACATTCGGGTGAATACAAGTGTTTAAAAGAACTATAACTTAGAAGACGAAATATATCTTCTAACACAATCCTCCAATGAAGGAGTATCAAATAAATTATAGATGAAAAAGAATATTGTCGCGATTCTCCACAGATGCATCCTCGGTCGGCTCTTCTGACGAACGATCAATCAATTCTAAACTCTCTTCGCAACGTCTTAATATACACGATACCCTACATCAATAACAACTCATAGCAGTCTTTAAAGACTCTACTGCCGCAATCTCCAATCACAAGGAATTCTACTCGGCTCGGAACCATCATCCTAAGGTAGAATCCTAATCTCGACTTACTCATTAGAATATGTCCGATAATCCAACACGAACTCTATATGAGTTCAGACACCCTCACATAACTATATATATAATCCTACGCTCTCACTTGTTTCTAGTTTCTATAACCCTTGCTCTGATACCATTCTGTAACGCCCCCAATTCCGGGGTCAGGGATATGGGTCGCTACCGCGGAAAACCTTAACAACCAAACAATCAACTGCCAATATTAAATCTAAAACACGACATCCGACCCCTAACTACCAAGAATCTTTTCAGGTTATAGACTTGGAAACAAGAAATCCAAAAATACTTATAATAACTTACAACTCTTGGTACAACGATTCTCTTATACAGTCTTATGTTGTTAGTATCACCTTGACATAAGGTATACAACAACCACAATATTCTAATACAACAAATATTACAACTCAGGAATATGAATACAATACCAGTCTAACTAAACCTCTGGTAGACAAACTCAAAATACAGAATCACTCTGAGCCGATCATCAACTCGATCCATGACTTGCCCTGCTTCGAGCTAAACTAAGTCAACTGCATCCACTATCTATCTCTGAAAAATAAGATTTAAACAAAAGCAAGAATGAGCGAAAGAGGCGCTCAGCAAGTAATATAATAGAGTATACTAAAATACTACCACAACTCATTCAAAATATAATTTTACTACTCCATACGACTTATAAATATAAATACTTTTAAAAAAACAGATCGACTCGGAAATGCTAATAAATCTCGAAATACTACTCCAATATATCTCAAAAACTTCTCAGAATACTCCTCATATGAAAGAATAAATACATCTCAATAACTTCTCAAAATACAGCTCAAAGATAAATCAATAACTTCTCAAAATACTGCTCAAAGATAAATCAATAACTTCTCAAAATACCATTCGAATATAATTTAATAACTTCTCGGATCAACACCCTCTACTATTAACAGAACCACAAAGGCATCCGCTAACAGTCTAAGGTATCTAAGATTGGACTTCTTCTCGAAACGCCTTCTCAAGTAATGGATGATCAGTCCATTGTCACATCTCATTTTCTATCGATAGAAAGGATGGTCGACGTCTCGAACCACCCAAATAAAACTTCTCAGAAGGATGAGCCGTCTTTCTCGGCCCTTCACCCTTTATATGTAACCGTTGGGCCGGTGCGTTACTCCGGTCACTTTTGCTTTTAGAAGCAATAAATCACAACTTACTTTATATATATATATATATATATATATATATATATATAATCCCACTTTTAAATATAAATATTCTGTAGTATGAAAATATTACTAAATATATCTTTATCATCTCTTCTACGAATACAAATGAAGTATTTCGATAAATGTCTCAACAATATAAACCAACTTATAAAATAAATTGCAAACATCTCGTGTAATAAATAGCTCAACAATAATAGATATGCATGTAAATTGCATGGATAAGATCTGGTATAAACCACTAGAAAGAATATTTGCTTTTATGGATTTAAATCTAGTTCGCACATTTCATATATTTCAAAATACGAATACTCTGAACGATAGAGTATGCATAAATAAACTTGCCTCTGGTCCTGAGCATAAAGCAGAAAACCGCGAATAAATCCTTCGCACCTTGTCCAAGCAATTCCATGGAGGTAACTTACCTTTCTTCATATGACGCCCCGATCTTTCCTCTTTGATGCACATCGTTCCAACTTGATTATACCCTAATGGTACTTCGATTTGAGCTAAACAACACAACACTCAATCAATGCTATGGTTTTCCCCAAAAACGCAGCCTTTGCTCTTCAAGAAAACATGGTGGAAAGTGGTGCTTGATGATGAAGATGATGGCTAGGAAAGAACGGGTCCGAAGAGAGGTGAACAACGAAACCGAAATCAAGCGATTCCGACAAGAATCGAGCAAATTATCAAGAAATCTCTTCATTCTTCCTCTCCCCTTTCTCTCCTTATTTACTCTGCTGCGTTTCTGTGTTGTCTGCGTGTTTTTGTGCGGCTCTGTTTTGTAACTGAGGTGTTCTACTGATAACCTAATGGGCCTTGGGCCCAATACTAATTAAAAGCATTACAATTAATACTACATGCCTTTAAATAACATTTTTAATTAGAAACTCTAATTAAAAAAATAAAATAAAATTCCTAGCATAATTACATACTAGAATATTTTTAAAGATTTACGGAGAAGGAATTAGAAATAAGTCTCAATTTTCCAATTTACTATGCATTTTACAAATAATAATAATTTATAAACACAAATCGTAAAAATAAAATAATAATAATAATTTATTTTGAAAATTCGGATTGTCACAGTTTTACACGAGAGAACATAGTTAGTGAGAACAGAATCAAGACTGTTGAATAGTATGTTTCTCACTTTAGCATCCTTAAGAACGTTCTCATTTTCCTTATCTGTCCATTCAGATTTAGGCTTCTCTACTGTATGTTCTGGAACAACTTTTCCTACAACAGTTGCTTGAGGAACAAGCCTTGTTGGAACAAAAGGCCCATCTCTGATTCTGTCAAGATAATCAGGATCTGTTGCTTCCAAGTGATGCAACATCTTCACTTCCCATAGAGTATATTCATTTCTCTTGAGCATAGGGATCTTAGTATTACCATCCTTGTAACCAGACATGATTGCAGATCTTTATGATTATTCGAAATCAACCTGCTCTAATACCAATTGTTAACTCGGATAACTTGTAGAAGGGGGGGGTTGAATACAAGTTATATAATCGTGTCTGATTTTTGCTTGATTATATGAACAAGAATAAACGAATGAATCAAACTTTGTTTGTATTAAAATAATCAAATACAAACTCTACCAAAGGTGTACAATACCTTTAGCAGCTGCTGACAATATAAATCTCTCTCTCTGTTTGTTTCGAACTCTCGAATACAAATCTTACGAACTCACTTGCTCACTCACGCACACTGTTTACAGTGATATAGAGAGAGTATTTATAATGCTACCTATCAACTAATAACAGAATTATAATCTATCTATGACAATGTTCTGCCGTCTAGTTGATTAGTTTCCATCAATAGAGAATTCGTTTCCTTCACGATATCTTCTTGCTTGTTTTCCAAAACAAAGATCCTGTTTTATAGCACTTGCCAGTTTCTGTAGCATCCATAATGACATCATCAGTAACACGACTGACATCATCAGTAATACGACTGCCATCAGGATTTCCCATTGCATCAGGATCTGATTATCCCATCAGTATTTGATCAGGATCTGACTTATTGTATCAGGATCTGCTCCTCTATTCCTGACATGTAGTCCCCGATACACTGTTCCTGACTAAATTCTACAGATTACTGTTTAACACATATATCCTAAACAAAGTGCTAAATCCTTTATAAAATCAGGATATACAAGAAGTATTAGCAAAATTCTATTCTTAACATCACAACTTATGAATTATTCCTAACAATATTGCTCTCGTTGGTTTTAAATTTGCAGGAATTCCCGACATGGTTATTGATCTTCAATAACTGGCATTGATGAATATATGTGGGCTGTTACATGTGTAGAGATGATGGAAGCAAGAAGGAACGAAGCTTTTAGAAGGTCTTAACCGTTTGTCTTAGGCACCTCTTGTGTTTCGAAGATCACGGGTTTCTTAGAGGGCACTCTTTTCCCACTTTAGTTTTTTTCCCAAAGGGTTTTGCTCTTGTGGATTTTTAACGAGGCCCTTCTTTGGTCCCTTGATGCCCCTATTGAGAGGGTATTGAGCAGATTGGCATGATTCCTGGTGACAATTGATGGAAAAGTTGGGATTTTAGTGGATTCGGGGTTTGTCACTTTTGAAGATCGGCCATGTTACTTCATTGGAGTTTGGTCTTGTAGTTTTGTTTCTTTTTTCTTTTTCTTTCCAGTATTCATTTTTGTAATGTACTTACCAATCGGGTGGCTTCTTCTCAAACACTAAAGTTCTATTGTCTAAGCATCCAGAGGCAACATGCGTGCCTTTCGGTTAGATGATAAACTTTCTTAAATGAAAGAACACCTTCTTTCGAATATTGTACTCGTTGCAATTCATCTATGAAATAGATATCCCTGACAAAAAAAAGAGAGGCTATTTCGTTACAAAATTGATGATATATCCGAGTTTTAAGTTTCACAAAAATTGTCAATGGTGAAAATGAGTTTGAGAAAGAAAATGATTGATAAAAGACGAATTTACTCCTGAATTTTTTGACGGTGTTAAATTATTTTGACGGAGGAACACAAATCGTAAAAAAGTTAGAAATCCAGTATAACAAGTGATGATTTTAAAAATCTAGTATGCAAATGGTCTGACACCCAAAGTGCGAGTACACAAAGTGCACTTTACTTCTTTTTAAAAAAACATTCTGGAAAATAACTTAAAAATGAAAATATATATATATATATATATATATATATATATATATATATATATATTTACAATTAAACTTGTTAGGAAATATCCTTTTTCTCAAATTAAGAATTATTAAAATATTTTTTTGTGAAAAAGATGATTGTTGTAAAAACCCGAATTTTCGGGCTATTATTCTAAATTCTCAACTAAAATAAAATACAATTCTTTATTCAATAAATCCAAATTCAACGAAAGTCAAGCCAAAAGTCAACTGAACAATCTAAAACAATAAAATTAGAGACGCAACAATACAAATTCAGTAATCAATTTCAAGTAAACCACTGAAATTTATTCTTACAATATGATAAATCTTTTACAATAATTGCATCTAAATCAGGTAGCACAAAATCCACAAGTTCACATCCTTATTCGATCCAAAGCTTAGTAACCTGAAATATATTAAAACAATGAGCTCGATATCGATGTCGTACCCCCTTCTTTTTTATTCTTGTTATGAGTGTTCCTCCTATCATGTTCTTCTCTCTCTCTCTGTTTCTTTTTCTTCTTTTGCCCGACTGTATTCTCTTGCTAGGGTTTTCTAATGTTTCGTAACTGACATCTCAATCTTTCTCTATTCTTTTCTCAATCTTTCTCTATTTTCTATATAAGTATACATACATTATCCTACATCTAATTTTATCCTTAATAATTACTCTTCGATGATACGTCTTTCTATAACTGAAAAAAATTTACTAATTGTTAGCCTAAATTCAAAAGTTGAAAATCAATTATGAGTTACAACCTATTAATCTTCTATTTTTATGACTTTCTGCAATAACTCTTCTAAAATTGAAAAATGTTATAATTTTAAATCCTAAATTATTAATACTAAATTATCAAATTATTTACTAAAACTAATCTAAAAACATGGGATGTTACAAACTACCCTCCTTAAAGGAATTTGGTCCCCAAATTCTCAAAAATCATAATATTTCTAGAACCACACCTATTTCGAAAATTCGCGAGCTACCTAAATTACCCACAAGTCTAAGCCTATTAGGCAGTCTACAGGAAAATAACCTAGAGCTCTGATACCAACCGTAAAAACCCAAATTTTCGGACTATTATTCTAAATTCTTAACTAAAATAAAATACAATTATTTATTCAATAAATCCAAATTCAATGAAAGTCAAGCCAAAAGTCAACTTAACAATAAAACAATAAAATTAGAGACGCAGCAATACAAATTCAGTAATCAATTTCAAGTAAACCACTGAGATTTATTCTTATAACATGATAAGTCTTTTCCAATAATTGCATCTAAATCAGGTAGCACAAAATTCACAAGTTCACATCCTTATTCGATCCAAAGCTTAGTAACCTGAAATATATTAAAACAATGAGCTCGATATCGATGTCGTACCCCCTTCTTTTTTTTTTATTCTTGTTATGAGTGTTCCTCCTCTCATGTTCTTCTCTCTCTGTTTCTTTTTCTTCTTTTGCCCGATTGTATTCTCTTGCTAGGGTTTTCTAATGTTTCGTAACTGACATCTCAATCTTTCTCTATTTTTTTCTCAATCTTTCTCTATTTTCTATATAAGTACACATACATTATCTTATATCTAATTGTATCCTTAATAATTACTCTTTGATGATACGTCTTCCTATAACTGAAAAAAATTACTAATTGTTAGCCTAAATTCAAAAGCTGAAAATCAATTATGAGTTACAACCTATTAATCTTCTATTTTTATGACTTTCTGCAATAACTCTTCTAAAATTGAAAAATGTTATAATTTTAAATCCTAAATTATTAATACTAAATTATCAAATTATTTACTAAAATTAATCCAAAAACATTGGATGTTACAATTGTTATGATGAATTTTTTGAAATATACCTAAGTTTGCTATCTTTTAGTAAGAATGACTGAGAGAATATTATTTACTCCTATGGTTATGGTGCTTCTACATAACAAAGTTTTACATATTTGAAATTGATTAATTAATCTTATCTTCATTTTAGTATGTTACAAGAACAGGAATCAAGGATGGTCCTAATTATATAGGCGAGCAAAATTTGTGTTTAGGACCCCCAATACTCACGGATTCCGAATTTTCAAATCCCTCTATATGTATGTTTGTAGAATATACAGTATATATGTATATTAGGGCTCCCAAAAGCTAATTTTGTCTAAGATCCCCGGAAACTCAAGACCAACCTGACGGGAATGGGATTGGTTATGTTATCAAATGAGAAAAAATATTTGCAAACTCTAAATCGAAAGATTAGTTGCTACCAAAAAATATGAAAAAAAATAATTTTAAGTTATGAGTTATCATTTTTTTTGAAAGGCATATGACTCAGCCTATTTGTAGTTAGAGGATCCTAATCAACTTAAACCAAATTGTAATAAGTAAATATACATATGAACTGTCACATGAATCTCAAGAAGTATTATCTGTCAGAAGAAAGAAGAAAAATCAATCTATAGTTTTGATGTCGTACACTGGAAGACGATTCAGTGATCTGATCAAGCCCCAGTATAGCATTGAAGTGAATGGATTCATTTGAACAGTGACAGAGATTTTTCGAGTGATAGTTTAAATGTCAGTTACAGTACAAGAGAATTGAGAGAAGAAACAAACCACAACCTAAAGTCAAAAGTGAAGAAGCATCATTGAAGTTAGTCGTTCATGAACCAGACAGTACATCGAACGTCAACACAAGTCTGTGGTAATTCTTTACTACCTTCAGTGGGTTGTAAGAATTAATTTAGTTATTTATTGATTTAATTAAATTCATTTATAATTGATATAAATCATTTAGTTGATCTAATTAAATGAATTAATTCTAGAAGAATTAATTTATTTATTAAATTAATTATTGTATCAATTAAATATGAATTAGTTAATCATTAATTAATTAAATAGATCAATATGACTTAAAGAAAGAAGGTTGGATTATGTCTTGGAGAAGAAAAATTCGGTATGACCTAAATTAAGTCATACCGACAGAATTCAAAGTTATGTCTTACCGAGCCAAGCATTGCAGATTATGTCATACCGACCTCCTTCCAGCTATGTTAAGTCATACCGAACTTTTATTAAGTCATACCGACCAGGTTTATGTCTTAGTGGAGGTTTGTGTAAGTCTTAATGAAGAAAAACTAAGTCTTGGAAGCAGTTTAAGTCATGCTGGAGCAGTTAAATATCCTACAGAAAGCTAGCAAGACTTATGACTGATACAAAAGAACAGAACACAGCAGATTAAGTGATAACCAAGAAACAGAGCAGAAAATATGATATTCAGCAGAACAGAATTCTCTCTCAAGAACACCAAGAACACCAAAGCTTAAACAATTCCCAGAAATTCAAGTTCTTCATCTTTGTAATATTCTATCCGCTAGAACTTGTCTATTTGTGATTCTTGTACTACTAGCGAATTAAGTTTCCTAGTTCTTATCTTGATTATTATTAACTAAATTAGAAAAGTTCATGTCGAATTTTCTAATTAGTTATTAACATCTTGATAAGTCGTTATACTGATTTTGTAACACCACATCAAGTTAATATACAGTTATATTCAACTTGAAAAATTGTGTTAAATAATTCCGCATAAATTTGTCTTTGCTAAAATATTATCTAACGGACAAATTTCGATAAAAAGGTAAAGATTGTATTCAACCCCCCCTTCTACAATCTTATCGGACCTAATAATTGGTATCAGAGCCGATTGATTGATACGCAAATCAAAGATCCCATTTTACTCGATTAAAAATCATCCCCGAATTTTTTAACTCTCTTAAAAAATTCATCATGTCTTCTAAAGTTGGAACTGTGAAAATTCCCATATATGACAAAAACAGTTATGATATGTGGAAGAACAAAATGTTAATGTTCCTAGAGATTGAAAATCCTAAATACATGAAAGTCTTATCAGAAGGACCAATAATACCTTTTGGATTAATTCCTGAAGTTGTTACTGATGGAAAAGTTGTTGCCCCTGCAAGGTTTGTACACAAAGATTCTTCTGAATACACTCTTGTTGAAAGAGAGGAAGCTGGACTTGACATTAATTTAAGACTGATCTTAATAGATTCTCTAGACTCTGTAATGTACAGTCATATGATTAACTGCAAGACTGCAAAGCAAATGTGGGAAACCATTGAAACTGTGAATGAAGGAACAGAGGAAGTTAGGGAGAATCGACTAGAAATTTTGACATCTGAGTATGAACACTTTCGATCAGCATCCAATGAAAGTATTCAAGATGTGTTTGAAAGATATAACAAACTTGTCAACAATTTACAGATGCACGGCAAGTACTACACTCAGAAAGAGATCAACAGAAAATTTCTACTGTTAATGCCTGTTCATCTAGAACATAGGATTACAGCTATCAGAGAGTGGAGGAATCTAAGTGAAATTACTGTAGAAAGACTCTTTGGCATTTTAAAAACCTATGAACTGGAACAATCTCAACAAAAGGAGATTTATGGAAAAGGAAGAGTTGCTAATACTTCTACAGCTCTTATTGTTGAGAACAAACAGGAAGTGGAAGATAAGGTTATTCAATCTTGTAGTGTTGACAGTGGCAAGCTTGAAGTTGAAGTTGGTCAAACGAATGCTAGTCCAGATGAAGGAGACTTCTATTCGTTAGAAGAGCTAGATCAGTTGGAAAATGAGTCCATGGCTTTGTTGGTAAGGAAATTCAGTAACTTCAGATTCAGGAAGAATCCCAAGTTCAGGTACAAATCTAACTATAACAGGTTCCAAAGAGGAGGTTCTTCATCCTCAAGTAACAGAGGAGGTTACAAAACTGGAACAGTTGAAAGAAGTAAAATTAGATGTTACAACTGTAATGAACTTGGACATTTCGCTACTGAATGTCAGAAGCCAAAACAAAACCAAAGAAAAGACTTTGGATCTGAGAAGAAGAAGACAGGTAAAGCCTATGTGGCTGCTGGAAAGAGTTGGGATGATACAGACTCTGAAGAAGAAGAGTATGGCAATCTTGCCCTGATGGTAAAATCTGATAACTCCAGTGGTACTTCATCTGACGTATCATGTTCTGAAAGTCAATATATTTATCAACTTAGTGATTCACTAGGTTATGCTAATAGAGAGATTGAAAGGATCAATTTGTTAAATACAGATCTTAGTAATCAATTATCAGAATTACACGATGTACAAAATTGCCATGATAAACAAAAATCAGAAATAAGAATTCTAAAAGAACTTGAGAGGTCTCTAGCGTTGATAGTGGTTCAACAACGTGAGACAATAGCTGAACTAGAAATAAAGGTTAGTGCTACTTCTAATTCATGTAAAGTGGCTAAAGAGTTGTTTAACCAACAAGCTATTAATCAAACCGTAGGAATTGGGTTTGATTATAATGAAGCTATTGGACGAAAAAGCATTATTACCCCTAATCGTGTCAGTGCTGTAGAAAGGGGTATACCAATAGTGCTTAAGGGTGTTAGTAACCCACTCTTTAAGACATCCATAGCAGAACCTTTGGATACAACATCTTTAATCATTAAGGAAGAGATGCGCATTGAGGATTTAGCTAATGGCGTAGTCTTAGAAAGTAATCAAGTTGTTAAAAATGATGAAGATAGAAAGTCTGTGTTTAAGAAAACAGAAAGAGTTGGTGAGTCTACTAGTTCCTTGAAAACTAGTAGTAGAAGTAACAACATGAATAAATGCAACAACATATCTACCATGCATGCTATTCCTGTTATTGATACTGCTCATAAGAAATGCAATGCTGTTAATTGCATGTCTTGTGCTTTAAATATAATGTCTGCTTACTTTAACGGTAATCATGCATGTGTTGATAAGAATGTTCCTATACATCATATGAGCAGAAATAAACATGTTAGATCCAGGACTGTAACACCACCTAATTCTAAGACTAGGACTCCAAGTCCTTTTCAGGATATGGTAAAGACATGGTTACCCAAGCTGAAACCAAAACAAGTTAAAGCTGTTTACAGGGTTAAATGTCCAGTACCTGAAGAAAATGTTGTTAAAATAAAAAGTGTTGCTTTGCCTGAAAAAGGCCAATTCTTTAAGTATTTCGGACCCAATCAAATTTGGGTTCCGAAGAAAGTCTAACCAATTTGTCATTGCAGGGTTTGAAACAGGTTGAACGAGTCATGTGAATTCTGGACAGTGGATGTTCAAGGCATATGACCGGAGATAGAGCCCTGCTGACAAATGTGGTGGAGAAGGCCGGCCCAGTCGTTACCTTTGGAGATAACAGCAAAGGTAAAACTGATGGATATGGCAGATTAGAAATTGGAAATGTTATCGTTAAAAATGTCTCTTTTGTGAACGGCCTTGAGCACAATTTGCTCAGTATTAGTCAATTCTGTGACAAAGGTTATGAAGTTCATTTCAACAAGAAGAATTGTCTAATATCACACAAGAGAAATGAAAGGCCGCAGTTAACTGGAGTAAGAAAAGGAAACTTGTACATAGCCAATATGAACTCTGGAAGCACAGAAGAAATTAGATGTTTTTATTCAAAGGCATCCACTGATGAAAGTTGGTTATGGCACAAGAAACTTTCTCACCTAAACTTCAAAACAATGAATTCTTTAGTTAAAAGAGAATTGGTGAGAGGTTTACCTTCGATTGAATTTTCTCAGGAAGGTCTATGTGATGCTTGTCAAAAAGGAAAGTTAAAAAGGGCAACTCATAAGAGCATTAATACATCATCAATAACTGAACCATTACAACTTCTCCATATGGATTTGTTTGGTCCAGTTAGTGTGATGTCCATGTCAAGAAAAAGATATGCTCTAGTGATTGTTGATGATTTCTCAAAATTCACATGGGTACTATTTCTGAACTCAAAAGATGAAACTCCACAACTGGTAGTTGATCACATTAAGTTAATTGAGCTGAACTCTAATCGTCCAGTAAGAGCTATAAGGTCAGACAACGGAACTGAATTCAAGAATGCAGTTCTGAATGACTTTTGCACTGAAAAGGGTATAACTAGACAGTACTCGGCTCCTAGAACTCCTCAGCAAAATGGGGTAGTTGAAAGAAAGAATAGAACCTTGATTGAAGCTGCACGTACTATGCTAAGTGAATCAAGGCTTCCTTTGAGCTTTTGGGCTGAAGCTGTCAACACTGCATGCTATACCCAGAATCGAACACTTATCAATAAAGACTTAATGAAGACACCATATGAAGCTCTACATGACAAGAAACCAACTCTCAAGTACTTCCATGTATTTGGGACAAAATGCTTCGTGCTGAAAGAAGGAGATGATCAAGGTGGTAAATTTGAAGAAAAAGCACATGAAGCAATATTTATTGGTTATACTAGAAGAGCCTACAAGGTGTATCTTATTGATCAACAGAAAACTATGGAAAGTGTCAATGTTACATTTGATGACACAAAACTCCCAAGTATCCAAAATGAAGATCCATCTGAAAAGCTTAAATTTGATGATTTGTCAGACTCAGATTCAGATGATGACAATCAACCTGACGTTGTTGCTGATAATAATAATCCAAATATTGGTGGTAATGATCAAGGTGATGCTGGTGAAAACAATGATAATTTTCAAGACACCACTGATACTCTTGAACCATCAATAAGTCAAACTGGCAACAACTCAGGGGGAGATAATGAAGGGTCAACAAGTCATACTCAACATCATACTGAAGATCAAGGCGAATCATCAAGATCAATTCTTCCCAGACAAACTGTTTGGAATAGAGCTCATCCTTTTGAGCTGATTCTTGGTGATCCAGATGTTGGTGTGAAAACAAGAAGAGCTTATCAGAATCAATGTAACTATTCTGGGTTCTTGTCTGTCATGGAACCTAAGAAAGTAGAAGAAGCTCTATCTGATCCTGATTGGGTGATTGCTATGCAAGATGAACTCAATCAATTTAAGCAACTAGAAGTATGGAAGCTGGTACCCAGACCTAAAGATAGAAAAGTGGTGGACACAAGATGGGTATTCAGAAACAAACTAGATGAAGATGGCACTGTGATAAGAAACAAAGCAAGACTGGTAGCTAAAGGTTATTCTCAAGCTGAAGGCATTGATTATGACGAGACCTATGCTCCAGTGGCAAGACTTGAGGCCATCAGAATATTCTTGGCATTTGCATCCTATTCAAGATTCAAAGTTTATCAAATGGATGTCAAGAGTGCCTTTCTGAATGGTAAGCTAGATGAAGAAGTGTATGTAGAACAGCCCCCTGGTTTTGAAGATCAAGATCATCTGGACTATGTCTACTTTCTTTACAAAGCTATCTATGGTCTTAAGCAAGCCCCAAGAAAATGGTATGACACTCTCTCTGAATTTCTATTATAAAATGGTTTTATAAGAGATGTCATAGACAAAACGCTCTTCACTAAAAGACATAAGAATGATATAATACTAGTCCAAGTCTATGTGGACGATATTATATTTGGGTCTACTAATGAGCTTCTATGCAAGAAGTTTTCTAAGTTAATGCAGGGTAGGTTTGAAATGAGCATGATGGGAGAACTGAAATTCTTTCTTGGATTACAAATAAGTCAGAGATAAGATGGAATATTTATTTGTCAATCCAAGTACATCAAGGAGCTCCTCAAGAAATATCACATGGAGGAGTGCTCATCAGCAAAGACACCATCAACTATAGCTGTCAAAATTGGTTTATGTGAAAGTTCTGCCAAGGTAGATATCACAGGCTATAGAGGTATGATTGGCTCATTGCTTTACCTAACTGCTAGTAGACCAGATATAATGTTTGCCACATGCTTGTGTGCAAGGTTCCAAGCGAACCCTAAAGAAATCCATCTCACTGCTGTGAAAAGAATCTTAAGATATCTAAAGGGTACGCCTAATTTAGGCATCTGGTACCCTAATGAATCTGGTTTTACTTTAATTGGATATACAGATTCTGACTATGCAGGAAGTGTTGTAGACAGGAAAAGTACATCTGGGAGTTGTCAATACCTAGGTGGAAGATTGGTATCCTGGTTCAGTAAGAAACAGCAAACAGTTTCCAACTCTACAGCCGAAGCTGAATATATAGCTGCTGGAAGCTGTTGTGCTCAGATCTTATGGATTAGGAATCAATTAATGGACTATGGCATTGTATTGGAAAATATCCCTATTTTATGTGATAATACAAGTGCCATAGCAATCGCCAGCAATCCTGTGCAGCACTAAAGGACAAAGCACATTGACATAAGGTATCATTTTATAAGAGAGCATGTAATGAATGGTACAGTGCAACTACTATTTGTAGGCTCTGGAGATCAAACTGCAGATATTTTTACTAAGTCGCTTAATGAATCCTCATTCACTAAAATTGTTAGTGAATTGGGTATGTTAAACAGTCCTAGTAATTAATACTGTTAATATCTGAAATTTGATCTTTAATAATTTTGCAAGTGATTATTCTGTGAATATTTGTTGTTTGAAATCACTTGTATAATTATTTTATCAACTGATTTTCTTGCTTGTTTAGTTATTTTTCACTCTGTTTATTCATATTATTTAATACTTCATATTTCTGTATTTTTTTTTGAATATTTGTAGATATTTATTTTTATTTTAATAATTAATTTATCATATGTTTTGTAGTGTTTGTCCTGTTAATATTGCTTTTTTTCGTTAATGGGATAGCATATGATATTTATAATTATTTTTATTATTTGCTTAATTTTCTATAATATTTTTATTATTTTTTTAAAGTTAATTGTATATTTTTGTGTGTTTATGTGAATTATTTGTATATATTTTAATTTATTTTAATAAGTATATGTCTTAAATTAAATCAGAATAATAATAGGTCTTATTAATAAGTTTAGTATATTTAATAAGTCTTAATTATGTTAAGTCTTATTAGAATAATTCTGTTTTTAATTTTTGGTCTTATTCGAATTTTTTAGTTAAGTCTTGTTTATATATAATTCTAAGTATTATTAGAATATTAAGCTTAAGTCTTAATTAGTTTAGGTCTTATTAGTATAAAAATTCGGTATGACTTAATTAGGTTAAGTCTTATTGGTCGGTTTATTAAATTAAGTCTTATTCGGTTATTAAGTCTTGTACATATAGGTCTTAATAGAATTAAGTCTTAATTACCAGTATATAATTAAGTCTTATTCTATTATTATTAAGTCTTATTCAGCGTATTAAGACATGTAAAGTTTAAGTCTTATTTTTAATTTTAAGTCTTAATCAGTTAGTATATATATAGCAGGTAACAGTTTTAAGTCTTATTAGTTAAGTCTTGTTAGTTATTTTTAAGTCTTATTCGTCTAACTAGTATATATATATAGTAGTTAGAAGTGTTAAGTCATTTTTAAGTTTATGTCATTCTCTCAAGTTAAGTCTTAGAGAACTAAAGTGATACACACATATATACACGCGTATATACAACCGATTCATGCCCAATTTTTTATTCAACTTAACTGAAATCACGAACCCAGTACAAACGTCGACTCCTTGTTCGATTTCCTTCAGTTTGATAGTTTAAAATCGCGTTTTGGTTGAGATTTGAATGATTTTGGTTTCGAAAAATCGTATTTTTCGATCTAAATTTCCGAGTAATTCAGTTCGATTCTTGAAAATCTAAAAATATACGGTTGTTTGTGTGTATACAAGGATCATTGTGTGAATTTTTCAGAATTTTTGGAGAAATTTTAATTATTTTGAATTTTTAATTAATTATTAATTCGAAAAATTAATTTTTAAATCATAATTTTGTAAAATCTGAAATTTTCAAAGAAATTAAATCTTGATTAAAATGGCTGATCGATTTGAAATTATTAAACATAATTTAATCGGTTATTTTGATCCAGAAAAATGTTCAGTTGAACGTTTTCGACCGTGGATTCGATTTTTAAATGAAAATTCACTAGTTCGCACTGCTTTGAGCTTAGATGCTCCATTGAAAATTGAACCCTTGCGAATCATGTGTACTACTGCTGTCATTTCTAATGATAACAGATCATTTGTCTTCTCTGTAGGAGACAATCAGTACACAGTGAATGAAAATACAATAAATACGGTCTTAAATTTTCCAACTGACAATTTCGAAGAGTTACCATCAGATCAAGAATTGATAAATTTTTTGAATGGTGTATTCTATCAAGACAGTCCTGATCAAACTGTCTGGAATAAAAAGAACTTCGTTCAGGAATGGGACTATCTGTTTGACACATTAGCTAGAGTCTTTGCCAATTCTACTAAAGGGAACTTCGGGGTATTACCATCCTTCTTGCAGCATATTGGATATGCAGTTGCACACAACCGAAGAATTAATATTGGTAGACTACTGTGTGTTCCGATGGTTAGAAGAATCATTAATGCAAAGAGGAATTTTGATAATGGACAAAAAGTATCATGCTATTATCCAAGATTCCTGTCATTGATTTTTAATCATCTAGTGGAACTAGAAAACCAAGCCCAATTCCTGAATGGAGAATCACTGGCGTCAGGTAAACCTACTACCAGATTGTTCACTGAGTACAGCAACAAGCCTAAATTCACAAACGTACCTGTAGTTGTCACCCAATACATGTCAAACTATATACAACTACCTGTCATTGAACCTGTACCAGAACCTGAACAACCTGAACAAAACCCTGAACCACCAGTGGAAAACATACTTGTTGATAATGAAGATCAAGACAATCAACAAGTTGATCCTGCTCAGCAAATTGTTCCTCAGCCACCTGCACTTGCTGTTGAACATCCAGTGGAAGAAACTGCATCTGTTCCTGAACCTGAATTAAATCAACCTATCTTATCAGAGACTATCGCAGAATCAGCTGACCAGGTATTGTCTTTTGTTCCTCAAACTATTTCTACTTCTCAATCTATTTCTGGAACCCAAGTGGTTGATAGGGCTGACCAAGGGATTGTAAGACCGCAATCTCTAACCCCGGTCATAGAGCCAAACACTGAATCAACATCACTTAAAACCTTTCACTCCAGAAAGAAAATTCCGTTTCAAAGAGCAAAGAAAAGAAGAAATATAATGAGTGAACCCACAGCTCTGCCACTACAAAAGAAAAGTAGAACTGATTCAGAGGCAACTGTAAGCCCATCCGTATCTTCCCAACAAGATATGGACGTTGATATGGCCATGCAACAGTTACTAGGATCATCCTCTCAACAGGATGATACTATTGAAATTCGCCATAGGGCCATGGCATCCTGTAATGTGTCAAGCACAACTCCTTTGTTATTACTAACAATGGGAGAACAGATAGATTATGATGCAAATAGGGACACATTGACAGGAGAGCACATAGAGTCTGAAACAGTGCCTACCATAGTTACGGTAGAAGAGTCTTCACAGACTTCTGAGGGAAATCTTGGTTCCCTGCCAACTTTAATGGAACCATCATCTCCCCTCCTAGGAGAAACATTCCTAGATCCCTCAAGGGAGTTTCCACTCACAGTTTCGACTGAAGAAAGTGGAAGGCAACTTGATCAATCTACTACTGAAGCAATTCAGATTACAAATCCAAATGTACAAGTGGAATTGATCGATGACAGGGATTTGAGAACTCCCATTGCACCACCACTGACCTTCCCAGAGGAGGCTAGGGTGATTTTAACTGCAGGTACCGCTTCTGGAAAAGCTAAGGAAATTGAGAGGAGTGATGTGAGGATTACCACAAAATTGAGTGATACACATGCACATCAGGTGAATGAAATTCAGAGTGAAACTCAGGTGAGTGCACACACAGACACATACACTCTCTCATTGTTACAAAAAATACAAGATCTGGAAAGGGAACTGGAAGCAAGTAAAGCTGAAACTAGATTACTTCGAGCACAAGTCGATAAACAGTCTTCTCCATCCACCTCTGTTGATAATCAGCTTACTTCGATAAAGGGTGACATCAACAACTTGAAGACATTCTTCACTAATAAAATCAAAACTCTCGAACTTTCTCATGAAAAAGCTCTTGATGATTCTGGTGAGGTCACGGTGGCACAAGATAAAATTATTGCTGAAATCTCCAACAAGGTTGACAATCTACAGGAAAAAGTGCATGAAAATCAGCGTTCTACTGATTTGCGACTAGATCAAATTGAGAAGCAAAATGAACATCAAGCTAAAGGATTAAGGCATTTATTTCATCTGATGAGTCAAAATCGCACACCAACTACTGAAGAAAGAGAATTCTTTGCAAGAAAAGATGGTGATGATGATGAACAAGATCCTGAAGCTGGTGCAACTGATAAAACTGTACAGGATTCCTCAACTAAGGGGGAGAAATCACAGGCACAGAAATCACAAGGTGGTGAGAATGGAGGTAAATCTGATAAATCTGATACAGACAGTGAAGACAGGAGGAATAAGGGGAAGAAGAAAGTTGTTGCAGATGATCAAGTCATGGATGAACCAGGTAATCTTGATGTTTTTGATGACTTTGATTTTTCTGATGAAGGTGAGAAATTACCTGAACCAGATTTAAGTCACTGGGAAGAAGAAGAACCAGTGATATCTGAATCTGAAGCTCAACAAGCTGAGAAAGAATCTGAAGAATTATTTGCTCAGAGGGAAGCTAATTTGCTGATGAGAGAAGAAAAGCTTCAAAAGTCATTAGAGCAAATTGCACGAAATGAAGAACTTCAGAAAGCTGAACAGCAAGCATTACAACGATTACATGCTATAAATGTTGAGAAGAGAAAGACATATATCAGACTAAAGAGCGGTGATAAATGGGAACGTGCTCAAAAAGCAATTGATTCACCTCAGAGTTCTGATTATGAAGATCGTCGTCTTGGAGAAATTCTCGAGGAATTCAAACTGGCTAATCCAATTCATGATATGTATATAAAGGCCTTAAAGGTAGAAGTCATCAGGATAACTACTGCATTTGAACCCAAATCTGATGAGCTGGTAATATTTGTGGATTGTCATAAAGTTGGAACTTTCAGAGTATCTATTCAGTTCTTTTATGACAGATCGCGGACAGAGATTTGGGTACTTAGGCCTAAGGTAAGAACATCTTCTGAGCTAGGTGTGTTGTTACATGAGAAGTTCAAAGAATTTGCTGAAAGAGCTGGACCAGAAGTGATTAAGGATCCTCCACAAGTAAAATTTCTTAAGGGAGAGGTACTTCATTCAATCAATCTTCAGACAGATGAGTTATATGAACATCATGCAAAACACTTGGTATATGCTGAATATGCTCTCAGAAATCATGGATTCTTGACTGAAGAAAAGGTAATAGCTGTAGATCACATTCGATCCTATGCACAAACGAATATAAAAGATTACAAGAAATTTCAAGGTGAACTGACAAAAGAAGCTTGGAATTCCTTTAGTCTTACCTCAAGGATTGTCATCAAGAAGAGAACGTCTTGTTGATTCTGATTTACACATGAAACTTCAAGTCACAGATGAGCCAGAAGAAGGAGAATTCAGAAGGGAAGACAACTGAAGAAAAAGTATTGCTCTACATGTTATATCTTTAGAGCTTAGATAAATCTTGATAGGAATTTGTATCATATGATCAGTCTAGAGGATCATCTATCTTGTATTTATCTTTCATGTTTGAATCTGGCAAATGTTAAATATAAACCAGAACTTTTTTTTCATATTTACTTAATATTTAAAGTTTTATCTTTCATTTGGTTAAGTTGGATTAGTTGAGGTATCCTCTAAGAATTTGCTTGTTATTGTCTAACAAACAAATAGGGGGAGATTGAAAGGCATATGACTCAGCCTATTTGTAGTTAGAGGATTCTAATCAACTTAAACCAAATTGTAATAAGTAAATATACATATGAACTGTCACAGGAATCTCAAGAAGTATTATCTGTCAGAAGAAAGAAGAAAAGTCAATCTATAGTTTTGATGTCGTACACTGGAAGACGATTCAGTGATCTGATCAAGCCCCAGTATAGCATTGAAGTGAATGGATTCATTTGAACAGTGACAGAGATTTTTCGAGTGATAGTTTAAATGTCAGTTACAGTACAAGAGAATTGAGAGAAGAAACAAACCACAACCTAAAGTCAAAAGTGAAGAAGCATCATTGAAGTTAGTCGTTCATGAACCAGACAGTACATCGAACGTCAACACAAGTCAGTGGTAATTCTTTACTACCTTCAGTGGTTTGTAAGAATTAATTTAGTTATTTATTGATTTAATTAAATTCATTTATAATTGATATAAATCATTTAGTTGATTTAATTAAATGAATTAATTCTAGAAGAATTAATTTATTTATTAAATTAATTATTGTATCAATTAAATATGAATTAGTTAATCATTAATTAATTAAATAGATCAATATGACTTAAAGAAAGAAGGTTGGATTATGTCTTGGAGAAGAAAAATTCGGTATGACCTAAATTAAGTCATACCGACAGAATTCAAAGTTATGTCTTACCGAGCCAAGCATTGCAGATTATGTCATACCGACCTCCTGTCAGCTGTGTTAAGTCATACCGAACTTTTATTAAGTCATACCGACCAGGTTTATGTCTTAATGGAGGTTTGTGTAAGTCTTAATGAAGAAAAACTAAGTCTTGGAAGCAGTTTAAGTCATGCTGGAGCAGTTAAATATCCTACAGAAAGCTAGCAAGACTTATGACTGATACAAAAGAACAGAACACAGCAGATTAAGTGATAACCAAGAAACAAAGCAGAAAATATGATATTCAGCAGAACAGAATTCTCTCTCAAGAACACCAAGAACACCAAAGCTTAAACAATTCCCAGAAATTCAAGTTCTTCATCTTTGTAATATTCTATCCGCTAGAACTTGTCTATTTGTGATTCTTGTACTACTAGCGAATTAAGTTTCCTAGTTCTTATCTTGATTATTATTAACTAAATTAGAAAAGTTATGTCGAATTTTCTAATTAGTTATTAACATCTTAATAAGTTGTTATACTGATTTTGTAACACCACATCAAGTTAATATACAGTTATATTCAACTTGAAAAATTGTGTTAAATAATTCCGCATAAATTTGTCTTTGCTAAAATATTATTTAACGGACAAATTTCGATAAAAAGGTAAAGATTGTATTCAACCCCCCTTCTACAATCTTATCTCACCTAACATTTTTTTTGTTAGGCACTCAAATCAGTTCCTAGCAAGAGTTTAGCATATTTTTTTCATTGCAATTTCACCGCCTTTAGTCCTATTATTTTATTTTTATTTTTGTTTTTTTTGCTTTTATAAATACTAGCTTAAAATTCGTGCGATGTACAGATTTTTTTAATATTATATGAATTTTTTTATTAATTTAAATTATTTTTTTAAAACATGAATTTTGGAGGTTTAAATTATTTTATGAGATGTTTTGATAATAAATATATATATATATATGTTATCCGTGGTATTTATAGAAAATGAAGGATTTTAGTTAGAAAATATTGAAAAGATGATAGGTTTTAGTTGAAAAAGGTATTCGGTTAATTGTTAGTAATTATAAAATTATTATTTTATTTTATTAAATAGAATGCCCGTGATATGATTGGAAAAAGAGATAATTTAGTTAGATAAAATTAAAAAGATAACATGTTCTAGGTGAAAAAGGTAATTGATTAGTTTACAGTAATTACAATTTAATTACGTTATTTTACTAAATACAATTACTCGTAATATTTTTAGAAAATGAGAAATTAATATTATCCGTGATATTTCTATTAAAAGAGGGATTTTAGTTAGAAAATATTAAAAATGATACGTTTTAGCCAAAAAAGGTAATCGATTAATTATTAATATTATAATATTATTAGCTTATTGTATTAAATAGAACCGCTTGTGATATAATTGAAAAAATAGAGATTTTAGTTAGAGAAAATAGAAAGGTAACATGAAAATTAAAAAAGTGACATGATTTATGTGAAAAAGATAATTGATTAGTTTATAGTAATTATAATTTAATTATGTTACTTTACTGGATAAAATTGCTCATAGTGTTTTTAGAAAATAAGATATTAATGTTGCCTGTAATATTTCTAGAAAAAAATGGAATTTAATTTGGAAAAAATAGAAAAGATAATACATTGTAGCTGAAAAGGTAATCGGTTAATAGTATTATGATATTATTGTTTTATTTTTATTAAATAGCAACGACCATGATATAATTGGAAAAAGAGAGGTTTTAGTAAGAGAAAATAAAAAATTTAACGTGTTTTGGCTGAAAAGGGTAATTGTCCATGATATAATTGGAAAAAGAGAGATTTTAGTTAGAGAAAAGAGAAAAGGTAACGTGGCTGAAAAAGGTAATTGATTAGTTAATAGTAATTATAATATAATTACGTAATTTGATTAAACAAAATTGTTCGTAGTGTTTTAAAAGCCCAAGTGGTTAAGGGTATATCCTCTGTCGACCCAGGTCATGGGTTCGATACCCAGGTCATGGGTTCGATCCTCGCTCATCCCCGATAATTGTTAGAATAGATACTCATTTGTAAGCTTATAAGTACTTTATTGTCAAAAAAAAAAAGAAATTTTAGTTAGATAGAATGTAAAAGATATTGTATTTTACCTAAAAAAGAAAATTATTTTGTTTTTGGAAAATAGAAAAGGTAATATGTTTAACCTGAAAAAGGAAATTGATTAATAAAGGAGAAACTTTAGTTAGATAAAATATATAAGATATTATATTTTATCTAAAAAAGGAAATTATGTAGTTATTGAGAAATAGAAAGATAATATGTTTAATCTGAAAAAAGAAATTGATTAATTAGTAGGATGAGTAAGGGTAAATAAGTAAAATCAACAGTTATTGTACCGATCGACAGACTGACCGACCAAATTTTTAATGTTTAGGTTTTTATATAATAACTAGCTTATAACCCGTGCGAAGCACGGGTTTGTTTTTATAGGTTATAAAATTTATTTAACATTATAATTAGGTTTTTATATAATCCTTATTTTTAATAATTTTTTAATTTTAATATAATATAAATTTATATAATGATATGCATGGTTTAAAATTTATTTTGTATAATTCTAAATTAAAAATGTCTTTGACGGGTTCGAACTTTGAATTTTTATTAAATTAATTTAATCATATAATATATCTTATTATTAGATCTAACGATTCTTATTTATTACTAAAAATAATGATTTGAATATATGGTGAGATATTTTTGGGTGTATATTAGTGATCGCAAGATTAATTTTAAATTAAAAAGTAACGTATTTTAATTACAAAAATTACTACTAAAAATAATTACGGAAAGATATGGTGTGATATTTTGGATATATATTAATTATTGTAATATTGGTTTTAAATTAAATGGTAAAGTGTTTTAATTAGAAGTAAAATCTTTAGAAAAAATGGGTAATTGAGTTGTTGGAGCAGAAAAAAGAGTCCAAGTAGAAGTTCAATGTGGATGAAGGAATTTTAATCGGAATATAATTACGTTAATATTAGTAATTAGTTTTTTGAGTTGTTTTTGTAATTTAATTATTTATTTTATTAATTAGGATAACCAATTTTGAGTTGTTTTTGTAATTTAATTATTTATTTTAATAATTAGGATAACCAAATCGAAAACCAAAACTTTCAAAACTTTTAATGTTTCGACTTTAATATTAAAGAATAGAGTTCTGTGCGCAGTGTTCGTGAAGGCAACGGAGGTTTTAAGTTTAGCTGTATTAGTAATGGTGTAAATATAAAATACTATTGTGTCTTTAGGACCATAGCCAATAACGGATTAAAATTGATTTATTTTATATTTAAAATTAATTAAAAATTAAATTAATCAAACCGAAAACCAAAATAAATAGGATAACCAAACTGAAAACCAAAACTTTCAGTGTTTCGGCTTTAATATAATAGTATAGATAGATAGATAGATAGATAGTATAGATAGATTTTTATACATAGTTAAACAATGCATAAGTATTTATTTAAATTTAAAAAAAACATTAATTAAGTGGAGGAAATTAAAGGCAACGGAGGTTTTAAGTTTAGCTGTATTAGTAATGGTGTAAATATAAAATACTATTGCATCTTTAGGATTATAACCAATAACGGATTAAAATTGATTTATTTTATATTTAAAATTAATTAAAAATTACATTAACCAAACCGAAAACCAAAATAATTAGGATAACCAAACCGAAAATCAAAACTTTCAATGTTTCGGCGTGCGAAGCACGGGTTTCTTTTGATAGGTTATAAAATTTATTTAACATTATAATTATGTTTTTATATAATCCTTATTTTTAATAATTTTTTAATTTTAATTTAATATAAATTTATATAATGATATGCATGGTTTGAAATTTATTTTGTAAAATTCTAAATTAAAAATGTCGTTGACGGGTTCTAACTTTGGATTTTTAGTAAATTAATCATATAATATATCTTATTATTAGATCTAACGATTCTTATTTATTACTAAAAATAAAGATTTGAATATATGGTGAGATATTTTTGGGTGTATATTAGTTATCGCAAGATTAATTTTAAATTAAAAAGTAACTTGTTTTAATTACAAAAATTACTACGAAAATAATTACGGAAAGATATGGTGTGATATTTTGGATATATATTAATTATTGTAATATTAGTTTTAAATTAAATGGTAAAGTGTTTCAATTAGAAGTAAAATCTTTAGAAAAAATGGGTAATTGAGTTGTTGGAGCTGAAAAAAGAGTCCAAGTAGAAGCTCAATATGGATAAAGGAATTTTATTAATTATTGTAATATTAGTTTTAAATTAAATGGTAAAGTGTTTCAATTAGAAGTAAAATCTTTAGAAAAAATGGGTAATTGAGTTGTTGGAGCTGAAAAAAGAGTCCAAGTAGAAGCTCAATATGGATAAAGGAATTTTAATCTGAATATAATTACGTTAATCTTAGTAATTAGCTTTTTAAGTTATTTTTATAATTTAATTATCTGTGAAAACCAAAATAAATGGGATAACCAAACCGAAAACCAAAACTTTCAATGTTTCGGCTTTAATATAATAGTATAGATAGATAGATAGATATAGATTGGAGGGCAAGTTTTTTTAGGTGGCACATGATATCTCCACAGGTACTGATTGTAGCATCTAAAGATATAGTGGGGTGTTAGTTTTTGTTTATTTCCTCTTGTAATAGGCAAGAAAGTACACAAGGATTGTCCAGGTACTTGCGATTGTAAAGAAAGTAACCGAGTCCTCTAAATCAAAAATGGGGAAAACAAAAATTTATGGTAGTTTTTTACAAACATATTTAAAATCATGCAATTCATGCTCTCAAAAAAAAAAAAATGGATCCAGGTACTTGCGATTCATAGAAACCGACTTTAAGAAAATACTACACTTTAACCACTATTTCAGAACAATCAGATAATTTCAAACTGGAGTAAATAATGTAATTCATGTAAAAAAAAACAGTTATTGTAGTTTAAAAGTTCCGAAGATCGAGTCTTAACTATACGAAGATATTATTTTCTCCGAAGAGAATGCTATCAAAGATGGTATCTACTATCTATCAAAGAAGTGGCCCAAATTTATATTTACAAGTTTAGGCAGTGGGCTCAAGTATGTATAGAGAATATTGCTCACGTGAATCGCAAGGATGAAAATACTGATACTGGCCCAGATGTCATTTTGCATATGCTGTGATTGAGCTTAGTTTGATTTTTGGCAACGTCAAACTTAGCAAAAGACCCCCACGAAGTCGATCCAAAAGGCTTTAATTTGGGTATGAAGAATGTACTTTTAGCACCTAACTCATCGAGCTTAGGCGATTATAATCTGTGGCAACAAGTCAACAACTTAACCCTCACGGGGTGTCACAGATGGTCGGATAGTGGCATTTAAGGCTTGCTGCCTTGAGGTCACGAGTTCGATTCCCTGGGACGTTCTGGGATTAAACCATGCTCGAAGGTATGAGTGTGCTAGTATGCCCTCCGGATTAGTCGAGGTGCGCACAAGCTGGTCCGGACACCGGATTATAAAAAAAAAACAAGTCAAACAACTTATGGTAAATTCAAGAAGTTTACCCTCGCTTATTATAAATGATATACCTACAACCAGGAAGTGTTAATGTTAAAATGTAATATAAACATCTAATTGGACCTTCTTAACTGAATTTTTATATTATATCTTAACGGTCAATGACCAAGAATAAATCCAATGATTTTGGTGTTGAGTGTTTTTGCAAAATAATTTTCTAGCAGTATTTTTTCTTCTTTGATACTCGTTAGACCGAAAATGGAAGTCAAGACCTTGGAAATAATTTCTATTATTTGATTTGTCCATCGGACATTCTTTTGTTCTGTATTTCATGGGCCACGGGCCCACGGAATTGAATTTTTTTTTAATTCAAATTTAAACTAGGTGGGTAAAACCGCGCTTCGCGCGGTTCAAAAATAATATTAAAAAGAAAGGAAATAAAATATATATGTTCATTTGAAAAAATAAAAGTTAAAAATGAATTTATAAAATATATTATATGGCGAATTATAATTTTAAAGGAAATAGTATTTTTTTTGTTTCTATATAGTGTTAAATTATTTGACGTTGGTCAATGCTATTGTTTTTCATTTTGAGAACTTCAAAAATGCATCGTTTAAATATTTTTCCTCACATCTCTAGTTACCTAGCTACGATAGATCCACTTTACTTTAGATTTTCCAATTTATACACTTGATAAGAATATCCCAACTTCAATAACTTAAATTTTACATAGGGACATTTTGGAATAATATTTGGAATCCGGTCTTCAGACATTTTACATAGGGACCAAGCACCAAAAAAAAACTGGCTCACAGAATCCTACAACACAATATATGTACACAAACATTAAAGTTAACTCAAACTCGAGCTCGACTACTGCAAAGTAATCCATTTCTCCCCTTCCTCCATACATCTATTAAATTATTCTTAATATTTTTTTTAATGGTTGATCTTTTGTTGTCTATTCTTGAAACTTCAGAATGGTCATGACTTTAATCTATGATTTGCAACATGGGTATTTTGTAATTTTGGAATTTTGTTACAAAGGTCACAACTTTTTGATTATTATCACTTCATCCTGCCATAATATAGTCAACGTCTACTATACCCACCGGTTCAGAAAAGATGGCAACATAGCTTGGTCACAAAGCTACATACTAAAGAGTTCCCTCTTGTGACTAATCTCATTTGTTTCCTTTACTCTTTGCTACGACTCTGTTCCAGGTATAGAGCTAACGGTAAGTTTAAATTGACATAAAACTAATTCCACCTTCACCTACTTGAAGATTTTAACATTTTTATCAAAACAACACAATTGCACACATTACACATATCTTTAATAGCTAGAGAAGATCTCTTATTAAAAGCCAAAATCACCTGAAAAGATCAAAATCATGAATTAGATGAGTTTATTTAACATATTTATAAGTAAATTAAGATACACGTCCATAGAAATATATCTCACATTGTGTCATTGTGTGAAGGGATGGCCACGCAAGTTGGTCATCCTGAATTCGTGTGTAGCGCCCAAATTTGCAAATACAACTAAATGCAAAACTTGGCATGATGTAAGGTAGGAAATTTTGTGGACGTGGGCTCTAAACTACCTTTTTCCTGAAGTCCAAAATTGCCGATGTCTTGGTCTGAGAATTGACCATCTGCACAATGAGGCTTTTTCCATAAAATAGTATTTTCATTCAAATTTTTACCTTCCAACTGTCCTTTTAGCTACAGGATCACAATCTACAACTCCTTCCTGGCATTCTCACGTGCTTCAGTCATTCCAGTTAATAATAATATTTGTAAGCTTGTATAGAATCATATAGATCAGATTGAATAGAAACTTGATATAATATAGATTCATAACGCAAACCTGAGTATATACAAAGCAGGAAGCAATGCATCATAAAGCACTAACCTGAAATTTTATAGTTTCACTATAAAAGATCTGATGCCTTTTCTATAAAATTTAAAGAGACGTCTAGTAATACTAAAGCTTTTTAGATGTTTATATTTCAGCAAAGATGTTGCAAAAAATGTATGCTATTCCTCATGCACTAATGTCCTATATATATATGTATAGTAAATAATAGATATCTACTATAAAACCCCCAAGAAGCCTAGCAGAACTATATAAATGTTCTGCATAATCTAGAGATCCTTTGGAGGTTGAGAATCCATATGAGCTTCGAAGGACAAATCTTTCATATTCTGGTTATTAAAGTACTTTGCCTCTGAAATCCCAATTAACCCCTTTGTTACCAGGATAGCATTTCTAACAGATTTTGGTAGCTGCATTACCGTATTTCTTCTAATTCTCCACTTGGTAGGATCAACAACCTTCCTATCGTAAGACACCAATTTCTATGTTTGACTTGCCTGTTGCAAGAGCTGGCGCTAATAGACCGGAAGACAGTGATTAAGTAGAGAAGCTACTATCCATTCCATACATTACCTTGGATTCTTGTGGCCTCTCGCTCATAATGTCAAGCATCCAAATGAATTGACAAAGTGAAGCCAAAATCTAAAAAAGAGAAGCTACTATTTAAAATTCCTTTTCAGACTTATTACAGAGAAAACGCATGACATGTTCCACTACAATGCAGAAAAACTGAAAAACCTTAAACTACCCTCACCTTGAGTCGGAGCCCAATAAGCTGTGACCACAGCTCGAACACGGCTTGTTATAGGCTCCAATTGATTGACCATCTGCCTTGATGATAAAATGGTATCGCTTGGCACAAACTGGATTACCGCTCCAACCTAAAACAATTAATAAGCTTTCAACATCAACCACTAAAATCTCCCATTCATGTGTATCAGGTACTCAGGTGTCCACAATTTAAACATGAGTCCAAGCTGCGTGTGAATGAAATAATGAATCATATGATTATCAGGTGCGGCGTGTTCATAAATAAAACATGAAACCCAGCTACTTGTGATTGAAGTATAGGAAAATCAAGCACTCGGGTTTTAAAAAGTTAAATGTACATCAGGTAGTTAGGTATGCAGGTGTCCGCTAAATTCGTAAGGAAAAACCATACTCAGAAATATAACATTCTACCATACTAATTGTAAATTGAAGCACATGCATATAACCATATAGCTCTTGCACTACTGGTATTAACCCCCTCATTTCCTCTACAGGAGGTTGAGGGTCCAAGTCTTGTCGAAAACATGATATCAAGCTACTCGTGTAGAACTCTTAAGAACACTGCTAAATTCCTACCGACAAAAAGGGTGATTATCCAAAATTTGGTACCAAATGGTGGATAGATAATATCACTAATAGATATCTAATGAAAAAATGAAATAATACTAAATCCTGAAGTAATCATAATAGGTAAAACAAGCTGAATTGTTCAAATAGTACTTCCTGCACTTAGCAGTGAGTTCACGTTTCATACACCACAAGGATCAAAGTTCGCTACACAAAGTTCAATTGAATGACACAGGACCATACAAGTTGGTACCACAAATCCATCTACAAATTGCTATTTCCCAAAGTGGAATACAATGGTATTCTTCCCTCAAATATTATTAATATTTCTCTTTCATTTTGGCAAGCAATGGCAGTTTTACTTCTATATTATTTCCTACGGGATGAATATTATTTACAACAATCGCCTACGTTACCACAAGGTAGTCTATCATTGTGTCATCGTCATCATATAAATGTATTGTTGAATTGCCAAGAATTAAAGTGTGGTCTCTCTATCCATCAAGATGAAACCTGAGATTTTGAAACCCCTCCGCGGAAATGCTCCTCCGGACTCTACCCTTTTGAATCACCATGTTAGGAGGTGGCTCCAAGTGAAAACAAACAATAACCACCGTCAAGTTGTCGATTGCTCCCCTCTTCTTCGCTTCTTCTACTACTTCCTTGCAGCATAGCTTCACATCATTGATCCATCATCTATGAATCCACCCAAGGACTCGATTCTCGTCCTTTCAATGTTACAGCAAGGCCTATTATCTTTTGACATCTCTACAGCCACTCCATGCCTAGATAAGACTGCCCGGCAATCTCCAGCATTTGCGACAAGTAAAGATCTGTACAAACATATCAAATTTATAACATGAAACAAATATAACATTTGGCATTCCTATTCAAGCCCAATAACAGAATGTTACATAGATGCACAGCGAGATCCTAATTTTGTATATTCAAAAGATGCATTCATATCCACCGAGTCTAATATACATCCATGTTCATCTAATCAAGGGACCGCACAAATGCTTGGGTCCAGTTTTGTGTTGGGTTGCACTGAGAAAGCAAATACATATCAAGAATTCCAATATAATATCTCGTTATGCATGTGTGTATCATACTGGGTTTTGAAAATCGAAAGTGAGCAGAAACAAACCTGTCAAAATCACTGAATTTCCTTCCTTTAGGCTGGGCTTTGTATTGATCAGTACGGTGCAAGGCCTTTTATAAAAACCTCTGCCGCTTGATGACGCTTGATGCTTGATTGGGTCTGGTAGATGGAAGGGCGAAACTGAATAAATGTGGGAGACTGAAAGACTAAATTCGATTAATTTAACAAAAAAATCCCAAAATTGAGGAAGCCTCTGAAATGAGAGAAATTGGTTTGGAGAAAGTTGAAGCCTTCCACGTCACCCACCCGAGATTTTCCTTTATATAGATAGATAGCCAGAAGAATGATAGTACAAATTATAAAAGGGAAGAAATCAAATTGTGATCTATTGTATATTGGACCTCAACTTTCGTTATTAGATTAGGATTTTATCGACGGGATCATGTGGTATAAATGAATATACATGTTCTGCACTAAAATTAGGCATATAAAAGTCTAAACTCATATATGTCCCTAGTGAAAGCAGTATTCTCTTATGTAAAGCTACTCAATAATCAATATACATTATCCTTAATGTGAAAACAGGTTTTGAGTTTTCTTTTGGAATTGATTAAATGACTGCCCAATACTTGTATGAAACAAAACAAGAACAATAATAAAGAGAGGATATACTATGAAATTAATGGAAGAGACATTGGAAGGAACAAGCAGTACACATCCACACGAGTGCCTGATTTATAGAAAAATACGGCATTTTATGGGGGGAAAGCAGAAGAGATTGAGTACATGCAAACTAGACCTGACAATTCGTTTCGTTCGTATACTTTCGTGTCGTGTATTTTCGTGTTTCGTGTACGTAATGTCAAATCCAAAACCGATCCGTTAAGGATTAGTTTTGTTTCGTGTTCGTGTACCTTCGTTTCGTGTACATTTCGTGTCGTGTTTCGTGTAATTTTTGAATAAAAATAAAAATATTTAAATATTAAATTTTTACTAGTCGAGTCTTAAGTCAATATGTCATATATAATTAAGCGTGCTCAAGTATTATGAAACTAAAATTTGAAACTATTTTGTATTTATCTTACGTAAAAATTATATATAAAATATTATTTTAAAATATGTATTCATATAATTTTAATAAAATTATTTAAATGATTATTTATTTCGTGTATTTTCGTTTCATGTCGTGTACCCAAGGGTAAACCCAAAACCGACACTAAATTCATCCGTATAATTTCGTGTCCGTGTACTTTCGTGTTCGTGTACCGCAAAGGTCAACCCAAACTAGGGCTGAGCATTCGGTCGGTTCGGTCCAGAACCGGACCGAACCGAAATAACCGAAAACCGAATAAGGGCTTTTTTGGAACCGGACCGAACCGAAATATGGACATGGACCGAACCGGAACCGAACCGAAATATTTCGATTATTTCGGTTCGGTCCCAGCAGAATCGAAATTTAAAAAACCTGTTTTCTACAAATTAGATACAAATTACAAGAAAAATTTATTATTACCAACCTTAAAATTATGACTGATCCGTGGAAGACGACTGACGAGTGACGAGGACCGTCGAGCAGTCGGGGGGTGGTGGCGATGGTCGCTGGTAAGGTAATTTAGGAATTAGGTCGTATTATGATAGATACACACGTATGGGTTACTGACTTACTAGGTAAAATAAATATTATATATATAATATATAAATGCAAATATATGTTTTAAATATTTCGGTTTATTCGGTCCAGAACCGAATCTTTTTGAAAAGAACCGGACCAAACCGAAATATATTTCGGTCCAGAACCGAAAAACCGAAATAACAAATTTCGGTTCGGTTTTTCGGGTTCGGATCAGTTTTGCTCAGCCATAACCCAAACCCATAATTTTCGTATCGTTTTTTTGTGTCGTGTACAAAATTGACGGCTCTAACGGAAACACAAACAACCAAATCACAAGATGACGCTGTGCCTCCCACTTCGGTCACTCCCCTGCACGTGTGTTGTTTTACTGGGGGGAATTTTCTTCATTCTGGTCATGTGGGTTCCATAAATAGCATGTTTGTGTGGTCTGGGAGAAGAAAAACACAGCTACATGAATAAAGTTGTGGGCAGAGTTCATGGATTCACAAGCCTCTACATTCGAAACTCACATGTATCATACAATGCATTCATATAAACAGGAGAATAGGACTGAGATTGAAGGGATGGAAATGGGACAACCAAAGAAGAGTATGCGGTGGAAAAGCAGTCGACGGCATCACTACAACAAATCTGGCTATAGACGACACGTATCAGACAACACCCATGGGAAAAAGTGTTGCCCGAAATGATCAGACAACTGTTATTTTCCAACTCGAAAAAGTATTGTGTAATCCTACATTCACACAATGGGCCAAAACCGTTGTGTGATAAATCTTACCAGACAAGCATTTCTTGACCAGGGGTGTTGTGTAAATGCATAAGTATTTTTAAGATTAGACAAGCCTTAGCAAATAAGTGTTGTGTGAATGCCTGCAACACAATATACAGGAAAACTGTTGTTGCATTTAGACAAGTGTTTTTAGGTCTGTTGTCTAATTAGAAGTCATACAATATGTTATCCATAGTGTTGTGTGAAAGTGAACCAACACACAACATTTTTTTGAAATATTATATGAATGAAGCATAGACAATAATTCATAAAAAGTATTGTTAGAATGAGACAAGTGGTTTCCAATGTGGTATTGTGTAATGATATTTAACACAAGTGCTTTACATAGTGTTGTATGAACTTAATCCAACACACAACAGGTTCTGGCCTATTGTGTGTTTCAACTCATACAAGTGTCTTCTGTTTAAAACTGTTGTCTAATGAACTGTACATGAAAAAAAAATATATTTAAAAGATGACTAACCTACCAAATTGGCATCCAACAAACCAAACAAATTCCAAACAAAAGAGAACAAACCAACCAACAATCTATCAAGAGTTATAGTCACAAATTAATTTATTACATTACGAAAGTTGTATTAGTTCATCAACATCATCTCGAATGTAACTAGTAGGCATGTCTTCATCAACATCCGGAAAATTGGGCATAAAGAAGTCATTCTCAAGTTCTACTTCTACAGATGCCTCATTATCTTCATAGTAATTTTTCTCCGGTAACTTCAAGACAACGGACCATGATTTATCAAGAGGATCATCAATGTAACAAACTTGTTTAACATGTTTTGCCAATACAAATGGATCATCTAAAAAGCCCAACCTATTCAAATTTACTAATGTATATCCCAAGTCGTCTACCTTCGTGCCTATGTTCATATCTACCCACTTACAATGAAAAATAGGGACCCTAAGGTAATTATAGTCCAACTCCCATATACTTGTTATAACTCCGTAATATGTATGTGATGTGTGCTCAATGTTTTTATCCTTACCGTGCACAACCATTGTATCGGCTTCTACACACACACCACTGCACTGAACCTGACGCATGTCATCACGATCCCTGGTACTAAAGGTAACCCCATCCATTCTGTATCCGCTGAATGTAGGAACATCTTTGTTGGGTTCGTCTGCGATCCATATTATCTCGTTTGATAACTCTTTTTTGTCTTCCAAATCTGAAGCAATCTGAAAAAAATAAACAAGTAGTAAAATGATTCATCTGAGCTATGGAGTTGTAAAAAAATCACAAAACTATTATTAAAATCACATAATACCTTTTGTTTAAACCATTTATGGAATGTCTCATTTTGCTTGTTCTTTAGCCACATTTCATCATTTACATGTTCCGGATATTTGGTCATTAAAAATGCCATGTGTTCCCTGGAGTCATTAAAAATGACATAAGAAATGCATGCAAATAAAGAAAATAAAGAAATTAAATTCATGGCTTACTTGAAAAACGGTATAACTGCATTAGTATTCTGGAGAACACACAAATGTGCTACGTGCAAATCAGTCCTACTCGGGGTTATTACGGTTGCACCCGATAATGGCCTGCAAATGGCATCCTTAGTATGTCTACCAGTTTTCGGTACCCCGATAGTTGTTCCTTCGTCATGGTCCACCAAACATTCCACCGCCTCTTCTGCTATATAGGCCTCCGCAATACAACCTTCTGCACGAGCCCGATTCTTTATATATCCCTTGAATGTCTTCATGTATCTCTCAAAAGGATACATCCACCTAAGGAAAATTGGTCCACAGAGCTCAACTTCTCGTACAAGATGCACCGATATATGAAACATTAGATCAAACAAGGAAGGGGGGAAGTATTTTTCAAGTTGGCATAAAGTAATTACCAATTCCGATTGCATTTTCTCCAACTTATCAGGCTCAATAACTTTACTACAAATTGCCTTAAAGAAGAGGCAGAACCTGATAATTGTGTTCCTGACTCTTTTTTGCAATGACGATCGAATTGCAATTGGGAGCAAATGATGCAATATCATATGGCAGTCATGAGATTTCATTCCAGTAAGTCTAAGAGTTTCCATTGAAACTAGACTCCTAACATTAGAACAAAAACCATCAGGCAACTTCATGTTAAGAAAGGAAGAGCAGACAACCTTTTTTTTGGAATGAGTCAAATTCCAAGATGCTAATGGTAACTTCTCCTTTTTCCCTGGAGTTTTTGGCCTCAACTCGGTTTTTATTCCCATTTCAGCCATGTCAATACGAATAGATTCTTTGTCTTTTGTTTTCTTTGGTATATTAAGCATGGTGCCAAGTAAAGCTTCGCATATATTTTTCTCAATGTGCATCACATCGAGAACATGTCTAACCGGTAGAAACTTCCAGTACTCAAGCTCAAAGAATATAGATACCTTTTTCCAAATAGGTCGAACATCACCTTTCTTTAATCGAGGTTGGCATTGTGTCCTACCGTAGACATGGCCCTTCAAATGTTGTACTCTTTGAAGCACCTCCTCTCCGGTTAGGGGAATTGGAGCAGTTTCCTTTTCCACGGTGTTATCAAAATCTTGTTTCTGTCGGCGATATGGATGATGACGCGGCAGCCACCTCCGATGCCTCATGACCACACACTTACGACAATTAACTAGCCTTGTAGCTTTTGTGTTATCAACGCATACAGGACACCCGTTATAACCCTTGATAATGTTGCCTGACAAATTGCCATATGCTGGATAATCGCTGATTGTCCATAACAAAATGCCTCTAAGCAGAAAATACTCCTTCTTGTATGCGTCGTACACTTGTTTCCCATGCCACAACTTTTTTAAATCTTCCATGAGTGGTTGAAGGAACACATCGATATCATTGCCGGGCTGAGTTGGTCCAGATATTAACAAACATAGCATAATATATTTCCTCTTCATAGAAAGCCATGGTGGAAGATTGTAAATTGTCAACAAAACTGGCCAACATGAGTAATCAACATTTGTGCTATAGAACGGATTAAATCCATCGGACGATAAAGCTAACCGGAGGTTTCTAGGATCCGAAGAAAACTCAGGCCACTTGGCGTCAACTTCCTTCCATGTCTGTGCATCTGCAGGATGTCTCATTTTACCATCCTTCAATCTCTCCTTGTCATGCCAAATCAACTCCTTGGCTGTTTGAGGTGAACTGAACAAATTCCTGAAACGTGGTATTAACGGAAAATACCAGAGAACCTTGGCAGGAACCCCTTCCAATTCATCCCCATTTTTATTCAACTTCCATCTAGAAGCCTCACAAATGCGGCACCTGGTCGCATCTTCATCTCTATCTCCACGGTATATTAAACAATCATTTGGGCAAACGTGTATTTTTTCATACTCCATTCCCAAAGCACACAAGCTTTTTTTAGCTTCACTGAAAGAAGAAGGGAAGTTGTTGCCTTTTGGAAGCATAGACCCAACCAAAAGAAGAATTTCTGAGAATCCAGAATCAGAGATTTGATATTTTGCTTTCAAGTTATATAATTTTACTAAAGCCTTCATCTTTGTAAATCCTTCGCATCCCGGATAGAGGGGTTCATGTTCAGATTGTATATGGTTAAATACAAGACTTGTCCATCTTTTAAAATAAAAAAAACAAATGTAATCAGCACATAGTAACACTAACAAACACAATTTCAAACTAACACTAACACAATTTACTTGTTATAAAGGAAGTATAATATTAAAGGACTACTGCCACTTATCACTACTGCCACTCCCCTTTGCATCTTTCTATCACTTATTCTCTTATCACTACTGCATACCCCCACCTTTGCCAGAAAAAAGGTATCAAATCTAAAATGATTATGAGATTTGTCCAATTTTTTAATGATTATCAAATCTAAAATGATTATGTGGTGTACATGGGAGCTCATTCTCATGGCAAAAGTGACCGAGACACATTATAAGTTAGTATTTTCATAATGTGATAAAATCTTCTCAGATCCCCAAATACAAGTATGAACCCTAATTTCAATTTTTAGAAACAAATTTCATCAAAAATACCTTAATGGAGATGTCGATGGAGCTCGTTGAAACTACGAAGATGGAGCTGCTTCAAAACTACGAAGATGAGATGCAAGGACGCAGGTGTCGCAGGGTAGTGGAGTGAAGATGGTACAGAGGTGGAGCACAGAGCACAGGTGGACGGAGGTGGACGGAGGAGGACGGAGGTGGAGGTGAATTGACGGAGGAGGACGAAGGTGGAGGTGAATTGACGGAGGAGGACGAAGGAGGACAGAGGTGGAGGTGAATTGAAAGTGGGTATCGAAGTTAAGATGTTCAGACAAAGATATCGATGACATTAATGTGTCATTTTGTCCAGCTAACTATCTTAATAACTTACTATTTTACTAGATTATAATTATATCTATAATTATATAATTTATTTTTCTTAAAATTTATATATCATTAATTTACATATTCAAATCATCCAAAATCTAATTTTTAAATCTTGGGGATAAGACCTAAATAGTAAATATAAACCTTTTTTTAATATTAATATAAAAATTAAGTAAAATTCAATTGTATCTTTTTTTAATTATATACTTTTCATATTATAATTTTATTTTTCATTATATCTTTTTTATATTATAATTTTCTTTCTCATATGATATAATCTTCATCGTCTATTTTAAAAATATTAGATTCGACGGTTTAGGGTTTAGGGTTTAGGGTTTAGGGTTTAGGGTTTAGGGTTCACCTGGTCAACCGTACCTGTTATTTTTTTAATATTTTATATTAGCATACCGGACTATGGATCTTTGAGACCGTACGGCCCGGGCTTCGAAATCCCGGTTCGAGAATATGGATACAGTTAAGAGGGGTGTAGTCCTGTTTAGGGGTTAACGGTCAAACCTGCGTTTGACCATACATTCACCTGGTCAACCGTACCTGTTATTTTTTTAATATTTTATATTAACATACCGGACTATGGATCTTTGAGACCGTACGGCCCGGGCTTCGAAATCCCGGTTCGAGAATATGGATACAGTTAAGAGGGGCGTAGTCCTGTTTAGGGGTTAACGGTCAAACCTGCGTTTGACCATACATTCACCTAGTCAACCGTACCTGTTATTTTTTTAATATTTTATATTAACATACCGGAGTATGGATCTTTGAGACCGTACGGCCCGGGCTTCGAAATCCCAGTTCGAGAATATGGATACAGTTAAGAGGGGCGTAGTCCTGTTTAGGGGTTAACGGTCAAACCTGCGTTTGACCATACATTCACCTGGTCAACCGTACCTGTTATTTTTTTAATATTTTATATTAACATACCGGACTATGGATCTTTGAGACCGTACGGCCCGGGCTTCGAAATCCCGGTTCGAGAATATGGATACAGTTAAGAGGGGCGTAGTCCTGTTTAGGGGTTAACGGTCAAACCTGCGTTTGACCATACATTCACCTGGTCAACCGTACCTGTTATTTTTTTAATATTTTATATTAACATACCGGACTATGGATCTTTGAGACCGTACGGCCCGGGCTTCGAAATCCCGGTTCGAGAATATGGATACAGTTAAGAGGGGCGTAGTCCTGTTTAGGGGTTAACGGTCAAACCTGCGTTTGACCATACATTCACCTGGTCAACCGTACCTGTTATTTTTTTAATATTTTATATTAACATACCGGACTATGGATCTTTGAGACCGTACGGCCCGGGCTTCGAAATCCCGGTTCGAGAATATGGATACAGTTAAGAGGGGTGTAGTCCTGTTTAGGGGTTAACGGTCAAACCTGCGTTTGACCATACATTCACCTGGTCAACCGTACCGATTATTTTTTTAATATTTTATATTAACATACCGGACTATGGATCTTTGAGACCGTACGGCCCGGGCTTCGAAATCCCGGTTCGAGAATATGGATACAGTTAAGAGGGGCGTAGTCCTGTTTAGGGGTTAACGGTCAAACCTGCGTTTGACCATACATTCACCTAGTCAACCGTACCTGTTATTTTTTTAATATTTTATATTAACATACCGGACTATGGATCTTTGAGACCGTACGGCCCGGGCTTCGAAATCCCAGTTCGAGAATATGGATACAGTTAAGAGGGGCGTAGTCCTGTTTAGGGGTTAACGGTCAAACCTGCGTTTGACCATACATTCACCTGGTCAACCGTACCTGTTATTTTTTTAATATTTTATATTAACATACCGGACTACCGCCAAGAAGATGGTTTTGAAATCTGCGGGCAAAAAATGGCGAGAGTTCAAGAGCCGCTTGTCAACCAAATACGTCCTGCCACACTATGATCAGCCTGATTTGCTACAGGTTCCTCCTGCTGACTACACCTTTATTGAGAAGGATCATTGGGACATGTTTGTTGTTGACCGTCTGTCAAAAAAATTTGGTGTAAGTTTTCTTACCATATTTGTTTTTGAATTTCCGAGATTACAAAAATATATAGTTGAACAGCTTTGTTACTAACATTTTGATCATTGTTCCTTAAGGTGATCCACGAAAAACTCGCAAAGAGGAGGAAGTTGAGCGAATATCCTCATAACATGTCAAGAAAAGGTTATGCTAACCTAGAACATGAAATGGTTAGTAATCATACATATATCCCTTTCAAACATGCATGATAATTGTGTTTAATTTTACGATGACTTGTATGTTAAACAATACAATAATACTTTGTTTTACAGTTTCTCGCTCTTGGTGATCCTGAGGAATTTGACATAGATCGAACGGATACGTGGCTCCGTGCGCGGCAGGATGAAAATGGGAATTATAAGTCTGCAAAAGTTGCAAAAATTGCGAAAGAGATTGTAAGTTTTTCATTTATTTTATATTTTGAGTTCTTTCACTGTGATATCTATTTTTTTAGTTAACGTACTTATATTTTTCATGTACTTACATTTTTCATGTCACTTTTTGTAGGAGATAATGAAGAAGAGGGTTAGGGATGGAGAAGTTTCTGTGGAAGGCACAGATGATGTCTTGACCAAGGTTCTCGGTAACCCTGAGAACCGAGGAAGGGTACGTGGACAAGGTACTTATGTCAAGCAGTCTACATACTTTAATCTTCCACGGAAGAAGAAGACCGGCAAGTCAATGGATGAGAGGATTCAGGAGGGCATTAAGAAGTATATGAAAGAGGAATCAGAGAGGATAGTTCGAGAGCGAGATTCCTTTTGGTCTGCTGAGATTGAGAAGCTGAAAAATGCTTTATGTGAAAAGAAAAATGATTCTGAAGGTAGTCCAAATATTGGATCTCAGCAAGCAAGTTGTTCCAAGGGTATCAAGGAGTTGCAGTTGCCAGTTGTAAAGAAGAGACTCAATCTCCTCGAAGGTGATTATATTCTTCCTGAAGGGGATCAAGAGAATGGGAAGGTTGATGTGGAAGAAAATAATGAGAAGGTTGTGGAGGGTGGAGAAAGGACTGAGAAGATTGTTGACGTGGTAGAAAAAATGGAGGAGGCTGTTGAGGGGGTTCATTTGGAGGATGATCAGGAGCTGGTTGTAAATTTGTGTGTGGAAGTGGAAGATGACAATGATACAGAGTGGGGACTGGCAATTAACTCCCCAAATAATATTGTTGCACATGCTACTGTTGATACAAAGAGTCAGATTCTTCATGGGAAACCTTTGACAAAAGAGAATGCCCGAGTCTCTATCACTCGTGTAATTCAAGGATCTGAAAAGATTCCTTTTCCAATCCAAGATGAGATCATAACTGTGGAGCAAGCTATCGGGACTTATATTGCATGGCCAAAAGATCTCATAACGGAATTGAAGAAAACCACTGCCAGACAGAATGGAAGTACAAAGGTTAAATTCGTTGTAATCTATTAAATCATAATTAAAATAAACATATTAGGCAGTTTACTTTAACAAACCTACTATATTAGGCAGTTTTCATTCACAATTGTTTTTTAATGTCATATTTCAGGGAAGCAAGAAAAATGGACAAAAGAAGTGGAAGAAGGTGAAAGATCTGGAATTAGTCCCAGAGTATGTGCTGGACTTCGGTCCTGACTTTCCCTCTGCCTTGAAGCGTTTGTGGCTTTGGGCAAAGGATGCTTTGGTGGACGGCCGAGCATCTACTTTTTTGATATCTGAAGAAGCTTTCGGATCAACTGCTAAGAAGCCCCTTTTTTTGTCGGATATTCATGCTTTGTGTTGTGGGGGTGAGATGTCAGGGGGCGTTATTTGCTTATACATTAAGTAAGTATCGACGTTCAAAAATTTATTTGACTTTGTAAATAGTTCTGCAATGAAAACGGACTGCTTGTGTAATGACTTTTTTTTATACAGTTTTCTGCAGGAATATTTGAAAAAACACAAGATGACTGATATGATAGCGTTTGTTGATCCTGATACGATTGGTGCCCTCGGTTGTGGTAATCCAGCAGAGAGGTCGCGATCCCTATCTCTCAGGTTCAAGAATGCTCAGCCTGGCCAGTATTTTCTCTTACCATATAACTCCGGGTCAGTTCTTTTTTTTAACACTTATATGCTATCAAGTCTATTAATTTTATAGGAGTGACCATGTGATCTGATTTAATTTAATGTGTGGTGCTATTGTTAATGTTTTTTAAATGCACACTTTAATATAGTTTAATTTCATGAATTATTAGGAACCATTGGACGCTCACCGCTGTACATCTAGATGCTCAAATCGTTTACCAGATGGATCCTTTGAAGCGCCGAATTACATGTGAAGAATGGACGGAAGTGGTCGACAAGTGAGTATTTTATATTAACTTAATTTCATTTGAGACCACTTATTAAGTTAAATGTCATAAATTTGATTTACATTATATTTCGTAGTGCCATCAATCTCTATAATGACGATGTGAAGAAGTTTACCAAAAACAAAATTACATGGGAGAACCTGGCGGTATTATCCTTTTCTTAAGTATTTTTTTTTTGTATCTCTGAATTCCACAAGGACAGTGTAGACATATAATTAATTCTACATGTTCTTCAGGGAATTCCTCTTCAACCTGGGTCCAAGGACTGTGGCGTGTTTGTGATGCGTTATATGAAGGAGATATGTCTTGATAAGGAATTGAAATTTGCTATGAAGGTAACAATGCATTTTTTTTCTTTCTGATATCCTTGTGTTTTGTGGTGAAGATATATGACTTCCAATACATGTTCCATTTTGCAGTGGCGACGCAGAAGCAACTTGAACTATGGCATGGCTGAGCTTAATGATATAAGGACTGACTTGGCGAAGTATATGTTGAAGCACCTGGCTCGTTGAACTCTGTCGTCTTTTATTGAACTTGGTAGTAGCGTAAATTAAACTATGACTTATGTATTAGTTGTTTTGGATATGGATAGACTTTAATTATGTACTTGGTTGGTTGGTTGTGTACGTTTGTTGGTGGTGTTGGTGTTATAAGGTGAAAAATTGCTTGTGTGGTTTTGGTTGATGGTGTGAATATTGGTCGTAATGGAGGGATGGATTGAATTGGTTTCTATTGTTTGTTTCTTGGCATTTTCATTTTATAGTGTAGTTTGGTTTTCTTTACATGTCTAGAACCATTGTTTAAGATAATTTTAGCCAATGCTCACCAATGATTAACACTTGTTGTATTATATATCAAGAAATGCTTTTATTAAAATCCCTTGTGAGACCCTTGTGAGAATGACTCACACAACAGGAAAATAAAAACTACTTAATGTTAACAGTTGTAAAAAAATGCAATCAAACAACTTGTACCATTTAACAAAGTAATGTGGGAGAAGAATACACACGGTAGGTTAAAACCCACAAAACTGTTGTCTCTTTTAACAAATAACAACATGTTATACTCTACAAAACTGTTGTCTCTTTTAACAAATAACAACATGTTATATGCTAAGAAAGTGTTATCCTTCCTACTCTACAACAACATGCCATATGAGATAACATGTTGTACATCTAACCATAAAACAACTCGTTTTTGCTAAGAAACCATTGTCTGTAATGACATACAACAACAGCCCTGATCAAGTAAAGGATTGTATCTTTTGCACTTCAACAATAGGCTTTCTTTTAAAAACCATTGTCTTTACTGCTTAAAACAACAATATATTCGTTAAAACGTGTTGCATTATTGGAGCTTTGACAACAGGTTTCCAAAGAAAGTGTTGTTGTTTCTGGGTATCAGACAACTCTTTTCAGGTGGCTTTTACTTGTCTTTCAACTTTCACACAACAGCTTGCTGTGTATTGTCTGAGGTGTGTATCAGACGACTTCTCAATAGTCAACAGTTTTTGGTACATTCAGACAACACGTTTTGAGTGTCGTCTAAAGCAAAAATCCTTGTAGTGCATTTAACAGTATGATTGATTATGTTCAGATTAGGATACATACATGTAAACATCTCTTGTCGGAAACATTTTACATCCGTATAATATTGATGAATTTCAATTTTTACAAATTTTAGAGTTTAATTTCAGGGAAATATAGTTGAATTGTCTCAATTTTGGTTCACTAGCACAAAATAACCAGGACGAGCATTGTAAGTATACTATAAGTGAGAACAAAAGGATCTGAATTCGAGATCTCTCGCGATTCCAGGACCCAAAAAAAAAAAAAAAAGAAAATTTAATGTTATAGTTGTAAAACCTTAATAGCCAAAACTTCAACAAATCAAAAAAATTGAGTTGCCAAAACTTAACACCCGTATAAAAAAAAACTGGAATTGTAATTTAACAATGTAATCTCTAGACTTGCGCGCGTTCAAAACGACAACTAATTTTGCTGTCGATGGTAGTAAATTTTAAGGAAAAATGTCATAATTCTCAAAACCGTTCCCGAATGATGAGATGTCAATATTATTGAATATTTTAACACAAATGTGATGAGCCCCTTGTGTATATGAGTCCCACAAATGAAAACACGACACATGTCATTCGAAAATATATTTAGGATCTAATTCGTGGTACGTAGTACTACTCAATTTTAAGTTGTCTCGGTCCGTCTATGGATTCTGAATTCTGATGGTATGATGATGGTAGTTGTATACAACGTTCGGGGTGCAAAATAATTTGCTTTTTCTCTTGTAAACTTCTTGGTACATATTATACAAATGAAATGCATTCGATCAGGTTGGGAGAAATAAAGCTATCTATGTGCCAACAATTATTAAAGTTTGGTTAATCATGCAGCGATGTATCCGTAATCAAATATCCAGTTAATCTAAAAGTCAGCAACTGTCGACTTTAGTAGTCGACTTTAGTAGAAGTGTATCAGTTTTATTTGTTGAGGCTGTAAAGTCGAGCTCATATGTGAGGAAAACGTTGAAGCACTGAGCTACGTGAAAGGCGTGATTGTCTGATTTTGGTCAAGTTTAAGTTATCCTTCTTTAGCATCTTTACAAGTATCATCAGAACATTCTTGATGGATTCAAGTAGAACCAGTGTTAGCTCTTTACAGAGGATGAAAAGTTAATGATTTGAAAGAAGTTTATTTTATAAGTTACTTTCAATTTTATTTTAAAATTGATGGAGTAAACAATTAAATTTATTTTTAAGTTGAAAATCTTAAATAACATCTAATTTATTAGATCTTCTAACATCCTAGAGCATCTCCAGACACCAAGAATCTCTTTCTTTATAGTAGTTTTTAATTTGAAATTTGAGGAGAGAAGTGAATGTTTTAACTCCAATATATTTTTTTTTTGCCGAAGAATGAAAAACTTCATTAAATCAAATCATGTCTCAATACATGGAGGAGTTTTGGGTAAACATTTTCCCCACTCCACTCGCTGAACATTTAACAAAATTCAATGCCACTAGACGATTTTTAAGCTCCCCAATTAAAACCTTACAATCATCTATTACTCTCCCTAAGTATAAGAATTGGACAAATGAGTAGCGTATAGATTGAACTACTGATAAGCAATCTGTCTCGACTATAGCTGGAACCATGCCATGATTTTTAACCCAGCTCAGCGCCTCCTTTATACCCAATTCTTCAGCTAGTTCTGGAACTACTCGACCTTGTCTACTACTCGTGTGAGCTGATATCAAGTCACCCATATGATCCCGAGCTACCATAGACAAATAGTATGAGTTTGAATTCTAACTCCAATATATTTTTAGTGGTTCTTAAATTCACTAACAATCTTTTCTCTCTCCGCAATTTAAAGAATTACTAACCACTTTTAATTAATACTCCCTCCGTCCCTTAGAAACTGGCGTTTTATAAAATTTCAAAGTCAAACTAACTCAACTTTGACTGATAATTAAAAAGTATTATTAAACATAAAAATTTTGAATAAAATATCATTAAATAATATATTTGATTTACTATCTTATTTTAATTTAAAATTTATAAAATTATAAATTAGTAATATATAACATATGGTCATCCAAGTTAAACATGTATGACTTTCAGAATTTGTATACCGTCACTTTTTTAAGGACGGAGGGAGCATTATATCTATCTATAATATAAAAGCTATTGTGTTTTTAAGGTGTTAATTATGTCCCTCCGTATTTAAAGTATTTACTTTGAAATGCCATTTGACTGATTGACTTATACTATTTTCATACGTATTCTGCTGTATTCCTATTTTAATACTGCTTTTTCTACACACATTTGCACATGCTGTTGCTTAAACCGTAAAGCTTCCATGGGAAGCTATCGTTGTTCCTCAATTCCCATATACATACAATTTAACTTTAATTTGAAATTCAAATTTTACTTTACAAATTTTGATTTTACTCTTTTTTCAGCTGATTTTCTTCCCTAAATTCCCAAATTTTCATATCTTTTTATTTTGCATCTCTCTCTTTTTCATATATCAAACCTAACCCCATTTGAGTTTGAGTTTTGAATGTTAAAGTATCATATATGGTGTACCCTTTTAATTAGTCTTCATATATTATTTATTAGTTCTTCGATTCTTTTCTTCACACAATCTTATGTATATTTATGTGTTTTGTATGTTTGAGTTGGTATATTTGTATGTCTCAAAATAATTTCCTTAGTAATTTTATTATTTGATGACATTTTTTTTCTTGATTTGCAAGTTGTGTCTCAAGAATGTTTATGATGCTTGATTTAGATTAGATGATCTTCGAGAAAAGTAAGGTAAAGTGTGTTATTATATGATGGTTTCTGATATTCATTTGATGGATTGAGCTATTTTTTTCATGATTTTTAATTCGCTATGATATTTGTTGTTTATCGCATATGAAGTGTTTGATAAATATTTTGTGAGAATAATGCAAGAATTTCACTGATGACAAAGATACGAAATATCATACTGAATTTATTTATGATATCGTGATTGTTTTTATTTTGTCAAGTATTATGAATTCTTATTGATGTGGTGATATGAGACTATATTAGGATCATTATGCTTATGACTTAAGCATTGTTACTAATACTTTAGATGAATAACAATTATTGTTATATTTTCAATTGGAGTGACGCTGCAATCTGCATCTATCTTTACTGTGGTGTTGAACCATTTACTCTTTATGCGCACATCTATGAAGTTAAACTGTTTTTGTCTTAAGTGTTTGATAGAATGCCCAAAAGAGCTAATAAATTTTGAATATGAAAGTCTCATAGTTTTATAAAAGTTTCCAGATTGGTTTCAATATTTCAGTGTCACTAACATAATTTGATTTTTCAATTCAATTCATGGTGGAAATTGGTTTTGTGTAAGTTTCGAGTCGTTCATATTTCTTTACCATGATTTTGTAGGGTGGAAATTGAGATAAGATTTGAGAGAACTAGATAATAGAGAAGGGGGAGATCATTTCATTATGTAATATCCGCGATTTTTTTCCGAATATTTTCTTTCTTCTCGATATTTAAATTTTATTTAAGATCGATGCACTAGTATATTTTAATTAGTGCATTTTGTAATTTTTTAAAAATTTTATATATTCGTATTATATTTAATTATTTATAATTGTTTAATGTTTATTAAAATTATGAAATTTAAGAAAAGTAAGATTTTTATTTTTTAGTCGTATTTATTTTAGAGAACGAAATTCGAGTATCGTTTAATTAGCCAGAAAGGGGGGGAAACGAGATTTTTCACCAAACATTCCATTAAATATAAACATGATCATATTTTTTTATTTTATTTTTTTCAACATGTATTTTTGCCTTCCATGATTTAATTTTTTTAATTTATTAATTACCCACTAAAAACAAAATGATTATGTTTTATGGCCACTAAATATTCCACTTAGTTTTTGTCTCTTTTTTTTTAATTCGTTTAAAAAAGAAAAGCTGGCCTATTTAATTTACAACACAGATAAACCAAAACGGGAGTTACATAGTCACAAAAAAACAGAGTTCTATCTCAGGTAATGTATTTATTTGTTTTTCTGTTAACTTCCCTTTGAATTATTGTTTGATTTCGTTTTCCTAAATCTGGTAGGCTTGAGTTCACAATTCGATTGGAGTTGTTGTTTGATTGTGGTCATAGAGAGAACACTACGCCATATATGGGCTGCAGCAACATTTTCAAAATGTTGCAGCAAGCCAAAAAAATGTTGCTGTAGAGCAAAAAAACGAAACGGCAACGCTTTTTCAGCGTTGCATTTGGCACAGCTGCCGTAGGGGTCTACGGGAACGCTTTTGTTCACTACGGCAACACTACTACTTTTGTTACCAGAAACTTCTATGGCAACATTAAACATAATGTACAGCAACCCTAAACAAGTGTTGCAGTAGATGTCAACATTCTGAAAATTGTGGGTCCCACATGGGATACCCATGTGGGACCCACTTGTGGGACCCACCCATGAATTTTTAAGTGGGCCCCACATAAACAAATTTTGAGCAATTGATGACAGAAATATATAATACCTACAACACCTTATAATAAAAAATTAAGAGGAACAATTTGTATATATGCATTTCCCAAAAATTAAAAACCTTTTTTATTACACCAATACCAAAATTCATCAATACAAGTTAATGGGCTTCATAACCCTTAACCCAAAAAAAAAAATTACAATCCAATACTACAAGAAAATAAATAAAATCCTTATCCATTTCATAGTTTCTCCATTTCTGTGCACAAAGCTTCTGCGCAATTTCCACCTACCTAATGTGACAACTAATCTGCTACAACCTGAGGCGGCTCACTACTAGCAGCGGAATTGTCTTGCTGGATGCGCCTAACTTGCCTCCACTCTTTCCATCTTTTCCAATTCCTGAAACAATTGAATGGTTTTTTTTATTCATTGTACCGAACAGATCTGCTGCTATTTGTTCACATATATTATATTCATACTGATTTGTGAACTAAGCTCAACAAAGAGCAAACTCTCACATAAGTACATACAATCAGTTCTTGCACGTATAGGACTGGGTTATTTTTTGCACTCACATTTTGTTTTCTTACACGTAACGGTGCCAACTCTGTGACTGCAGTCCTGCTATCAATGTTCTATGCTTAGCAGCAAAATCAACCACATATAATCCTCAAGCTTCAAGTACCTAAAGTTTCAAATCAAGAATAAGCCCAACAACAGTTGTTGCTATTAGGTTTGGCTCCATATTTGGTTCATGGACAATAGAAACTATGACTGCACCCTTGAATTCTGCAGTTTGACGAAATAAATGCAAAACAGATTGTACATCATCGCTTTTAACAGCACCTGAACTTGTGAGGCAAAGAGAAACGGTTCCTAGATCCTGAGTATAAAGAGGAAGAAAACAGAAATATTCAAGTATGATAATCCTTCATAACAAGGTCAGAAGCAAGAAAAAGAATCTAGACACCATAGCTGCTACCATGAACGAAATATTATAATAACCTCACATTTCAAAACAACCATGTGATAATAGTAAACCAACAAAATAAGCACACTAGCCCTTACTGAAAAAATAACAAGAAGTGCAACAAATTCCAATCTGTTCAAACCTTGACACCCACGGCAAGGAAAGGGCATTCGTATAAAGATCGCATGATTGAAGTTTTAATGTTGTAAGCAGTCCCAAATCCAATTTTTGCATTTTGATAGGCTCCTAGAAACTGTAATGCATACATTAGCTTTCCATATATTGATAACTACACAACAAACAAAAATGCTTGCTAACTTACTTTCTTCAGTTCTGAAACTTCAAGTTCTTTCATACTAACATTAGGCACATCAAGAAATTTTGTATGCATATCCTGTCAATAGCATAGTGGGGATGATTCCATTTGGGAAATGAAACATAAACTAAAACAGAAATTGAAGGCCGACTTACAGACACAAGAATGGATATAGCATTAATGGCTGTCAAAATAGCATTATTAGCAGTTTTCAAAGCCTCGTCCAAGGTTGTCAAAATAGCATTATTAGCAGAAATTGAAGGCCGACTTACAGACACAAGAATGGATATAGCATTATTAGCATTATTTACTGACAATATATTCTAATCACTACCTCTGAGAAATATAATCAACTTAGTGTAATCAGTTGAGTCGTTGACAGTAAACTATGTGTACGAGGGAGCAAACAAGATTGCCATTCACTTCCAGGCTTCAACCATAATACTGTGTAACTGTGGAATTTTATAATTTTTCCTTTTACCTTATACTTAAATTTATTTAGTATGAGCAACATGGAAAGTTGGAAACGAATGTTAGGCTACTCACTGATACAGAAATTTGTGTGCTCTTGAAGTTTATCGGCCAAATCTTTCACCTTCAAATAGTAACAAGGAACAATAAAATGTCATACCAGATAACGCTAGAGCAATTTATTTAATAAAAAGACATGCAATTTTAATATGAAGCCTTTTGATATAGTACTCAAAGATAACATAGGCATGTATATAAACTCTTAAGTATTTTTATTATGACAGGATACATTAAAAAGAAAACTACTCTACACATCAAGCATGAATAGATAAACATTCTTAAGGAAACATGTAAGACACGTTCACATGAACAGAAACATGGGTGACCAGTGAGTCTCATAAATTAAAAGGGAAAACGGATTAAGCTATTAAAATCCAGTGGGTCTCATAAATTAAAAGGGCAAACTAAATCTGATTCCTACCACATAAACATGTTTGTAGCTCAATCTACTTAAAATCAATCTTACAAGATTCATAAACAAAGTGTAGCCCCTCTAAAGAATTTTATACTCAAGATGATACATATTAACAAGGTAAAAAGGTGAGGAATGTACAAACAAGTATAAGTGCTTTAGAACGTGGTTGTAAGGCTGATAAAGCGTCCAGTATACAAGGGGGGTATCTGCAAAAAAAATAACAAGTATTCACTGCCTTTTAGTAAGGATGTCACTTATCCTGTAACTGCCTATAAGTAAGCATTCATTGCTATAAAAAATAACACAAAATAACCAAATGTAGAGAACAATGTAGTTCTTAGATGTGGAACTATTATTATGTTAACTTTCTACAATTTTCACTAACATCTAAGTTAAGAATAAAAAATGAGAAAGCACGCAAGTAAACTAGTCAAGCAACTCTCAAGGATGACAGGGTTCTGTAAGAGGCTTGATAAAATTAAACAAAACTCTTTATGTTACGAATCACAACTTACACAATAATTAAACATGTGCATTCCACAAATCAATCTTTGTCGTAATAGGAATTTTCATACTGGAATTAGTTGCAAATGGAAGGAAGATAAATTATTAAGGAAGTCTTGTCCCTTTGTACGTCTGATGCATCGAAACTAACAAGTTTGATATTAACAACAAAGATTACTACCAAAGTTTGGAGAACATCATGTAGACATTCACTTGAGCAAGTAACAGCAATGGTTATATGCTTCCCCGTGAATGCATTTACCATTAGGTGCATATTTGGTATCAATTTTGGGATTATATAAAAATTGTTCGTACATAGGAAATCTACTAATGAACAAAACCTTTTAAAAATTTGACAGTTAAGCTACAATTCATATCCTTGGTTACTACAACACAATGTTCCGAAGTTATCCAAATATAGTCATAAGCCATGAATAAAAAAATGCAATTATCACACAGAGAAGAATATTCTTGTGGTCCCACCTGTCAGAATGCTTATCACTTGAACACATAGTTTAACAATTAATAACTGTATAAATAATTTAATAGATTCTGAAATAGTACTACAGTATATCATGGCAGCTAGGAAAAAAAAAGGATAACATGCCTTTTTCAAGGACCCTTTGTTGTAACTCAACATTCACTGAATCTTTCACATTTACATCCCTGGGGAGAAAAAACAACTAATCAGAATAATAGGATATAAACAGATTAATTGCACACTATCAAAAGCAGCTAAAGTTTACAGAACCAGACCAACCACCATAACTATCTTAATCAGACAAACTTACAGTACATGGTATTATATACATAAGTGTTCATTCTAATGCAAACTAATTTAGCCTACTGAGACAGCTGATACATGCAATTTGTATTATAGTTGATTTTTAGAGCTTGTAAGCTTAAAATATCTATCAGAAGTTCCGATAAGAAGTTCTACTCCTTGGGTAATCAGAGAACCAATATGTTCTCGGTATATTTCTATTCTTAACTAGAAAACTTTCATTTTCGCTGGACAAGATATACCAATACCAATTTTGCAGGACAAGTCCAAGCTTATATTTATTTGAGCCCGGGGTCCATTTAAATTTTGGTTCTGCCAATATTGTGTGCAATAATGCAACCACTTAACACAAGAATACTGAGAATATTCAATTGCATAGCTGAACCTAATGATTTCAATGCAAATCAGTAACTACTAACCGAATGCAAAACACTATTAATGTGCATCTATATCATCAGTTTCAGCTATATAAAACACCGGTTCTCACTTCTCATTCCTCATTTAAAGCTAGTTCTCGTAAAAGTAGTTCCACATCACAAGTAAATCAACAAAATTAGGCTCACATATGAAACATACAGCTACAAATCACTAATAATTTGCAACAATATCATTAACTTCAACCACACAAATTACACAAATCACCAAATCACATTTCTCATAATTATCATTTTAACTCATTCTCATTACGCATCACTAAAACTAAATTAACAAAATTAAGCTCATATACAAAACAGAAAACACACAACTATAAATCACTAATAATTTGCATCAACATTATCACCACGCATTTCTCATATTTCTCATTCTAACTCATTCTCATTACGCAAATCACACAAATCACTAGTAATTTGCATCTAAATAATCAGTTTCAGCTATACAAATCACCGTTCACTTCTCATTTCTCATTTAAAGCTGGTTCTCATAAAAGTAGTTACGCATCACCTCAAATAAATCAACAAAATTAAGCTTATACACAAAACATACTACTAAAAACGAAGTGAACGACAGTAATGGAAGTAGGAAGCAAATTCAGTAGGATAGCCATGACATAATGCCTGGAAGCAAAATAGGAAAAAAAATTTCTTTGTCTGGTCTAACCACATGCAAAGAATATCTCCAACTGAAAGTAAGCATATTACCTCAGTTGAAACATGTGTAACAAACCCTAATGCATGCTTAAAGTGCAGGAAACTAACACCCATTTTGGATGAAAAACACAGGGAGCTGTATATCTACTTATAATTGTACAATACCTCTACTTTTCTGAATAGCTCTTTTCACCAAAATATGCTCTGTATATTAATGGACAGAGTAGCTCGTACAAGATATGCTAATGCCAGAAGAAAAAAATAAGAGATAAAGAAGATCTCACAGTAAAAAGTGTGGTGAGGAGAACGAAAAAAGAGTAAAATTTGAAGAACTCAACAGATATCATAAATTTGACATGATTACAAATGAAGATATCACTATTCCAGGAATTCTTTCCCCTTTGCACAAAAAATTACAACTCAACAATAAAACTTAAATTAATTATTTTGAACCTACAAATATTAATAGTAGTGGCTATACAAAACAAATTTATATAAACTAAACAACAGAGATACATAGAGAGATAGGGAAAGACAGAGTGAGATGGAGAGAGAGAGAGAGAGAGAGAGAGAGAGAGAGAGAGAGAGAGAGAGATGAAACCCTAATTGAATAGACCCAATTGAAGAAGCCGTAATGGAAGCCTGAAGACAAAACCCAATTCAAGAAGTCCTGATTGAAGAATACTAAATCTATTTTTAAGAAACCTAAACCGTAATTCAACTCGATCTATAAAACTCATTCCCAAATCAAACCTCTAATTAAATAATCCCGCTCTATTTGTAAGCTAAATGAAGCTTGAGCAAGCCCTAAATCTTGAAAACCCATTTCTTGAATAACCGATATGTTTAGACTGAGAGAGAGAGCAGTGTTGAGAGTGATTGAGAGTGAGCAGCAGATGTGTGGTGATGTGTGAGAGTGTGTGTTTAGAGGATGAGTGTCGCGGCAAAGAATATTGTGAGTGGCCTTTTGTTTGATTTTTTCGCCAAATAGAAGGCGCCAATTTTGCCGCTCAGTACTTTGGTAAAAATTGCTTCCTGCTTCTGCAAAAGAATAAGTGACCCTGACTTTCCAACCTACATAATATGTAATTTTATTTACTTTTTTTTAATTTAGTTATTTGGTCAATTTTAAAATTTAGTACAAAAATCTTATTTTTGTATACATATTATAATTCAGTCCAATAAAGAATTTTGAATTTTGTAAAACCAATATTAAATCATTTTTCATAATTTTATTCAATTCGTGTAAAATACTTTTTTATTCTAACACTTACTTTTTTATGGTTTAGTCTTTCAAATTATTAAAAAATATTTCACTTTCATAAAAAGATATGTTATTTTTATAAAAATGTTTTATTTTAGTTCAATAATGCATACAAAATTTTTAATATCAAATTTAACATTATTTCTCAAATTTTTTCTTTTTCTGTAAAATTAAATTTTTTACTTTTTTAAAATTAATTTAAATTGTTACATTTTTTTTTAATAATTTGGTCTATTTAAATCATATTAACGGCAACACTTCACAAGCGTTGCAACTTGCTACGTTTCTTATAGCTACGGCAACACCATGTTTTGTATACAACAACACAAAAAACAAACATTGTTGCAGGCCATCAAGTTTAGAGCTACTGTAACGTTTTTCATTGCAACACCAAAAAAAACGTTGCTGCAGGCCATCTATGGCGTAGTGGAAGGAGAGGCAGAGAGAGATGGAATCGAGAGAGGGGGAGAGAGGACGAGAGAGAGAGACGACCGAGAGAGGTTGGAGAGATTGTGGTGTTTTGTTGTGTTGTCGGAGTAAGGGAGGATTCGACGAGAGAGATTGGTGAAGGGAGAGAGGCGAAGGGAGAGATTGACTGGGAGAGAAGAAAAAGGAGAGATGGGGATGGTTGTGGTTGCGGGGAAGTGCCCGGAGAGAGATTGAGAGAGAGAGATACGAGAGATTGAGAGAGATTAAGGTTGAAAAAGAGAGAGAGAGAGAGAGAGAGAGAGAGAGAGAGAGAGAGAGAGAGACGAGAGATTGGAGAGAGGGGGAGAGAGAGAGAGAGAGAGAGAGAGAGAGAGAGAGAGAGAGAGAGATGGACGGGAGAGAGAGACGAAGGGAGAGAGATTGAGAGAGAGAGGGAGGGAGAGAGATTGAGAGAGAGAGAGAGAGGGAGAGGTGCGAGAGAGATAGAGCAGAGAGGGAGAGTGCAGAAGGGGTGCCGCACGCGCGGCGTGTGCCAGCGTGTGGTTGGCGTGTGCCAGCGTGTGGCTGCGTGTGTTCAGCTGGTGTCTGCGTGTGTTAGCATTATACATGGCCACGGTTCGTGAACCGCCGGTTCCGGTTCGTGAACCGCCGGTTCCGGTTTGTAAAAATTTTGAACTGGAACCTAAACCTTAACAGGATATAAACCGCCGATTCTGGTTCAGACGGTTCAGGTTCAGGGTTTGACCCGGTTTTGACCCGGTTCAAGACCCGGTTCCGGTTCCGGTTTGGGTTTGAACCTTATATATACATTATACTTGATACGTTTTTTTTTCGAAATACGATAAGTTTTTCTGAATTTGGATGGAATGAATTATAATTTAGAAGTATTGTAATGCTTAGTAATTTTTTAAAATTTGTAAGATGTAAACCATTTTAAAAGTTCAAGGATATAATAGTTTCACTTTTATTAAGGGGTTCTTTCACGTAAATTAATTTAATGTTAAATTCATTGGTACTTTTTTTTTATTAAAACATTAGTAAATATATTACAATAAACTTTAAATGTTTTACAAGAATACAACAAACAATAAAATTTATTACAATAATTTTTATAATCTATACTACATTAATACATAACCAGTCATTACTAACGGTTAACCACTGGTTTGAACCGCCGGTTCGAACCGCCGGTTCACCGGTTTCAATACACACAAACCTGAACCTGAACCTTTAAAATAAATAAACCGGCGGTTTAGGGCCGGTTCCGGTTCGGGCCGGTTTTGACCGGTTTTGACCCGGTCCGGTCCGGTCCGGTTTTCCGGTTCCGGTTCCGGTTTGGCCATGTATAGTTAGCATGTTAATAAGTGTGGTTTTGATTAATTGGGTGGTATTAAAAAGAAATGAATGGATCTAATAATAATAAAATTGGGATTTATTTAGATTGTAAAATATGATTGATTTGGGTCAATTAATTTTGTTTTAGTATTAATAATAAATAAATTAGAGAATAAATATTTGGATTGGGTTGAAAAGAATAAAATGGGTTTGTTGTAAAATGTTTTATAAAGGATTTTGGGGGATTAATTAATCTTTTAAATAGAAAATAGAAAAGAAAATGATTAATATTTTGGATATTAATTGATTATTTGATATTTGATGATTGGTGGAATGGTTAAAATTAGATTTAAGTGCAATAAAGGAAATGAATTATTTTATGTGGAGAATAATAAAGATTATTTTATTATAATAGGCTTAATTAAATTAGAGAAATTAGAAGTTAATGAGAGTAGTAATTATGGATTTATTGTGAATAAAAATGGATTCTTGAATAATTGGGTTGTGAGATTAATATTAATTAAATTAGGGAATTTTAGAGAATTTATAGGAGCTAATTTAAATTAGAAGTACAATTTGATTAATTAATTGTAGCAATCATTTAGAAATATTTTATGAATAATTGATCTTAATGTAGTGATTTAATGATTTATTGAGGGAATAATCGTGAATAAATAGAATTAATTATGGTTTTATTTTAGAAAGCTGATATTTAATATTTGAGGATTTATTTATTTAATTCGAGGATTAATTGTTGTCTTGAGGATTTATTTATTTAATTCGAGGATTAATTGTTTTCTTGAGGATTTATTTATTTAATTCAAGGATTAATTGTTGTTTTGAAGATTTATTTATTTAATTTGAGGATTAATTATTGTCTCGAGGATTTATTTATTTAAATTAAGAATTAATTGTTGTCTTGGAGATAAATTGATTAAGTACGGAAGTATTAAAAAATGGCGGAACATAGTGGGTTAATAAGGAAATGACTCGAGGAACCATTTTGGGGTAGGATTCCGGATGAGTTAGGAGACTCGTTTGGAAAAGCTTAAAGAACGAAAGTTATAGATATGCAAAGGTACTATTTAAAGGTGAATAGAAGTTGATTGAAAGGCGATCAGAAGTTGAGTTGATAATAGCTGAACTAGGCCCGAGAATGTGAAATGCCGGAGAACCAGAGTCGTGGAGCAAGTTGGAGTATCGTACTGCAGAACCAGGCAAGTTTACTAATTCGTACTCCATTGTTCGGGGTATTTATATTTTTAAGTATGCTGATTAAATTTTCGATTTACAAAATCAAGTATTCTTTCGAGTTATTTATACCAGATTTTTATTCATGCAATTTACATTCATATATATTATTGCTGAGCTGTTATCCAGACATATTATATCACGAGGTGTTCAAATTTATTTCATGAGTTGGTCTATATTGTTGGAACGTTTATTGAGATACTTCATTCGAGTTTATATTTAATAGTGGGGATATATATATAAAGTAAGTTATGTATACTGATATGGATCACCTCATTTCGATTCCATAATCAGAACAGTTTTTCATAATATTTCCTCTACTCATTCGAGAGGAAAACTAAATTATTGATATTTATCGTTCATTGCTTATGAAGGCAAAAGTGACCGGAGTAACGCACCGGCCCAACTGAGTAGTATTTAGGGTGTGTTCGAAACTTCGGCTCATCCTTCTATCGATAGAAAACGAGTAGTGATAATGGATTGATCATCCATTACTTGAGTAGGCGTTCTGAGCAGAAATCCAATCATTGATATCCTATCAGTTAATAGATGCCTTTGTGGTTCTGTTAACTAGGGTGTTGATGTGAGCAGTTGTTATATTATATTATTTCAAATAAATTGAGTAGTTCTGAGGAGTTATTAAATTTATTTTCGAGTAGTATTTTGAGACGTTATTGATTTATTTTCGAGTAGTATTTCGAGAAGTTATTGAGATATATTGGAGTAGTATTTCGAGATTTATAAGAATTTCTGAGTTGATCTCTTTTCAAATGTATTTATACTCATATAAGAGGATAACTCTTATAGAGTAGTAAAAACATATTTTGAGTGGGTTGTTGTTGTATTATATGATATCTGTATATACTTGCTGGGCTTTCTTTGGCTCATTCTTGCTATTTAAATATTATTAATCAGCGGCATCTAAAGACGGCTCTAGCATGGCGAACCGTGGCAAAGGGAAGGAGAAGGGCTATTAAATTCAATCCATTAGCCTTATAATATCGAAGGAGGTTACAAGATGGAAAGAAGTTGTTTAATGCTTTATTATTGAGTGTTTTGTATTCTGTAATAATATTTCAGAGATTCTGGGAGGTGAGTTTGTATTGTAATAACTTTTGTATTTTGAGTGCTTGTTCTAAGACTATAACCTGTGGAATAAAAGATGGAGTTGTTAAGAATATTGTTGTAGATTATATTATGAGCAAGTGATTGATTATTCCGCAATAGGTGTAATGACCTGGATTCCTGTAAGGGATTTGGGGACGTTACACATTATTTGTTATATCAAATCAAAGTACAAGCAAGCCTTTATATAGGCCATGTAAATGCATGTTACAAGAGTTTGAAACAGGGTAAGATGCAATTTAGAGTTAATTTTTTTAGAGAAAGAACAACTAATTTTTAGAGAAAGTTTACGTTGAAACACTTGAAAATAAAAATAGATAAAGTCCTCATGAAGTGCTTTACACTCATAATTTTATGATTTTGTATTTTTTTTAAAACTAACAATTTCTATCGTATTCTATTAGTTGTGTTGTATTTACAATTGATTATTTATTTTTTCAGATTATATTTAATCTTTATGAAGTATGCAGGTTGTATGATTTGTGCTACCCCAGAAAAATTAGGTTAATTCTTTTACCACGTTATTATTCAAAGTTTGATCACCAATGATTGTTTTTTAGTTGTTCAATTGTCTATTGTTATACTCGAACTTTTTGTGAATATTTTTAAATACTACCACAGTTAAATTAGTATAATACAAATGAAAGTTTTATTCAGTACTTGCTTCTTACTTTCATGAAAATGTTTATCTTAATAATTTATGTTCCATCTACTCTTTTTAATAATGTGAAAGATTATATCCGTGTCACCCTAATTGAGGTCACATTTGTGCTATGTAAAAGAAGGTACACCACTTGACAGGAACTAGCTCTTCAGTTGCAAACCCTTAAATATAATTGTATTTGTATTCTTTTATGTGACCTGGTTACATTATTTTTTTGATCATAATCTTGTACATAAGGAAGTTTTATTTTTTGGTCATATTTCATTAAATACTACTAACTAGAGAGAGGTTACGTTAGTTGATCAGGGACCTTTCATACGTATTAATTTATTTAGAATTTACATGTGTTAATATATACATCATTATTTCAATTAACAATCCTAAAATACCGTTATGGACAGAAATTATCTATATATTGATGTTGGGATTATATATAACGAATAATTAATAAAAAATTATTTCAACTTATATTCAAAAATAAAATTAAAAAGATATCATTTTACATAGTATAACCACGCGAAGCGGGCATACAGACTAGTTATTTATAACATATTTGTAAAGGGTTAAGGAACAAAAAGGGTTAAGGAGCAAAAACCCCCTTATGACATATGTCTAGAAGCAAATACATCCTTATAATTTAAAAATGATCAAATACACCCCTATATTTTAAGTTTCTGGTTCAAAAACACCCTTCTAGTTAGTTTTTTGTTAACCTCGATTAGAAAATAATTTGCAATTAAAAACATTTAATATAACTAATATTATTAATTTAGTAAAGGCTTTTTACTCCCAATTGAGAATTTAAAAAACTTGGTATTTGAATTTATTTTATGTTAATGTATATAAAACATATATACTTAAAATAAAATTTATTAATTTTTAGATACTCATAATAAGATAAAATAAAATAAGATTAAACATAATTTTTCAATAACATTTATTTAGAAGGAGGTCAGGGGTTCGACTCCTGCGTGTGCGTGAGTTTCCTAGTTTGTATTAGATTTCCTTTCTGTATTTGTAATTCTGTACTAGACCGGGGGTCCTTCGGAAACAGCCTCCCTATTGTATAGGGGCATGGTCTGCGTACATCTACCCTCCCCAGACACCACTTTGAGTGGTATTATAACTGGGTAGGTTTCGTTTCGTTTTTATATATATTATATATATATATATATATATATATATATATGTTTATAGATTTCTGCTCAAATATAAACAACTCTTATTATAGATTTAGGAACTAATTGTCTCTACTAATTTTTTACAATCAAAATTTTAATTTACAAAAAGAAATTTTAATGAAGTACGTGCCAAAAATTCAAGCGATTTTAAAAGGAAATATAAGGAGTGTATATTAACATGAAATATGATTTTAATTTCATGTTTTTTAAATTTCAAATTAAGAGCAAAAAAACCTTCTAAAGTTTATGAGTAATAATACATTAATGAAATTAGTAATATTAAATATTATTAATTTTAAATTAATTTTTAACCATGGTTAAGAGAAAATTAACTAGAGGGATCTTTTTGTATCCTAAAATAAAATAAACGAGTGTATTTGGAATTTTAATATTACAAGGGTGTATATGTTCCTACACATATTAGATGGGTGTTTTTGCTCCTTAACCCTATTTGTAAATCAAACATTTTCTCTCTTTTCATTTTTTTGTATTTTCATGAATGCAACTTACTTTTAATAATAAAAAATTAAATAAGGAATAAATATAAAGAATATCGCTGAAGATGAATAGGTATTAAATTTTTAAAAATCAATAATTTACATCATATATCGAAGTGATTTAAAAGATACTCCGTCTGTCCTTTCCAAATGTTAACATTTTTTAAGAGGTGTCCGACACGTATTTTAAGTTAAAATTTTTATATAAAAAAATTTAAAAAATAAGTTATAGAACTATCTTTAAAATGCACCTTAAAATGCGTGCCGAATTTTTTTAAAAAAAATATTAACAATTGGATAGTACGGAGCAGTGTTCCAAAAATTGCTAGGCGGCCCAGGGCGGTCGGGGTACCGCCTATCGCCTAATCGGGTAGGCGGGGATTAATCGAAGCATTAATCAGTTGTATTTAAATATTATTTTTAATATTTTTATTTATTAAATATTTTTATCAAATATTTTTGCCGATTTTTGAATTTTTCACCATATTTTGCTAATTTTTGCCGGTTTTTTGTCAATTTTTGATCGTCTAGGCCAATTTTTTACCGTCTTTTGACCGTATAGGCCAATTTTTGACCGCCTCAACCGATTTTTGACCAATTTACACAAAAAATATTTTTTTAACCGCTTAGGCCCGAGTCGGAACGTTTTGGGGACGCCTAGGCGCCGCCTAGTTCGATTTTTACAACACTGATACGGAGAAAGTATTTAGATATGAAAGCAGGTAGTGGAAAGTGAAGGTAGTGGAAAGTGAGATGTGGATGGGCGATTCAAGTAAGTTTTGAGAATGAAATTGGTAGTTCTTGTCCGAGAGACGGATGATGAGGCCTGTGCCACTCCATGAATCAAAACCAACCCCCACTACTGAACATGCCTTTCTATTATTATTGACCATTATCTTTTGCTTATCATTTTCAGTATCTTACTGCTAAACCGTCCCCGTCTTTTTTAGCCAAAATTATGGCCCCAGTTTCAACCTCCTCCTGCTTATATGTCATGTCCATGTACATGAATTATCTCCCAATCATTTCTTTTTATTTCTACAGAGAAATTGTAGGCGAGTAGTGCAAATCTACATTAATTGATAACCGATCTTTAATATCGAAAGTAAATTTCAATTTTACACAACCAAATCAAATATTTTCCAAGAAATTGTCGAGCAAAATTAAATTATCTTTCAGCTTTATGAAATTACAGATAATCAAGTTACATTTCCGATGTTCGAAAAAGTAAATAATGTGAAGTTATATTTGTAATCTGAGAGTGAGTAAATATTGTTCAGTAAAAATCGAATCACTGTACATGAAAATTGAAACTGTTACAGATATTTCGTGTTAAAGGACACTGACGATATTTTTTCCGAGTACAAAAGCAATACAAAAATTTAAAATAAAACAAGAAAAATATATATATATATATTCAAACTTTACAAGTTGTACTGTTGGTGTTGTTCGAGGACTTTAGAAGCCTTTGACTGCCTTTGACTGCCGGAAAGCATTCATCGGGCTCGGGAAATGCCATCCACGTGTCTTCACCGCCGAATCACTCTCGCCGGCGCGTGAATTCAACGATTTCGGCACCGCGACTGATCTTGACCGCCTCATCATCCACGCAAAATCACTACTCGTCTTATTCAACTCCTCATCCTTCTCTTTCTCTATGATCTCCCCAAGTTTTTTACTCTTATTCGGCTTAAACATCGACAACAACGACGCCGTTTTGCTCTTACTACTCTTCCCCGGTAACGGCGGCTTCTGATCATTCGCCGGAGGCAAAGGGAGAGGCAACGGTAAGGTTTCTTCGGACGTCTTAGCCGTCGTTTCAGTCGGCGGCGGCGGTTTCTTATCGATAAATTCTAGGTTAGGCGCGTACTTTGAACGCGACCGGAGAAATGGGATGGCGACTGATCTTGATCGGCGCATCGACGGCTCGCCGGAGGTGGAGGTGGAGGTAGAGGAGAAGAGAGAGAAAGAGGAGGAAGAAGATGAGGTGGAGGATGATGTGGCGGCGCCGACAGCGAGAGGACAGCATTCGCAAGGGCGCACGTGGGCGCAGTTAGGGCAAAGAGTGTTGAGGCGGTCACGCAGACAACTAGGGCAAATACCAGTACGACGACGTTTTGAAGGATGAGTAGTGCACTTGAATATCTCTTCTTCATCCATGTAACATGCCGCCATTCTGTTGGTGGAATGTAAAAATATGTGTATCTCTTGCTTGTTGTTGGATACGATATCTGTGTGTATAGTATATGTACACAAATGACGCTGCTTCTTGATTGTTGTGTTTCTCTGTATGCGGGATTGATTTTGTATTTATATGCCACTCTACTATGGAGGCGGCAGTTAAATGTATAAAATAAATTGATTAAATTATTAGGGGTAATTTATCAACCCATGGTCAAATAAATTGGCGACTCCTGGTAAAACCAAGCAGTCTTCTGTATTTATGCATTTCATTTCATTTTTACTAAAATTATTTATAAAGCTAGCTACTTAGGTATTCATATAATTTCTATTCGGACAAAACTTTACATCATACTAATCACAAATAGTTTTTCCCAACGAATGCACTAAATTGTAAGTCAGCCAAAGCTGAAACACATAAGATCAGTGTTTTTCTTAAATGAACATAAGATCAGTGTTTATGTTTTAATTTCGTGATAAATCAAACAAGTGTTCATTAATTTGAAATCATTCACAAAATTAATATTATACGATATAATTGAGGTTAATATGAGTATTACATTTTTATTAACCTATTTTAATATTTAACTGTTTTTTTAGGGATTTAACTATATATATGTTAAACAGAGTTAAGTTCTATGGAGAATAACATTTAAGTGAAGACCGTGGAGACAATATACATTATGCACTCGGAATATCGTTAAGCATATATATTTGCTAAGATTGTTCAATGAACATTATTCAAACAAAATCTTAAAAAACATATATGATTTGTTAGCAAAACATGTTTTGAAGAACAATACGTTCTGCAATATTTGTTTGCAGAATTTACACGATTTTCAAGATTTAATGAAATTTGCATGTAAAACATATATGATTTTGAAGATTTTTAATGAAATAAATGCAGTAGTGATTTTCATAGAATATAATTTTCAATGAATAAATTTTTGTAATATTTTGATTGATATATGCTCTCCGATCTTCACTAAAAAAAATTGGTCTACATAAAACTTAATTCATGTTAAACATATCATAATCAGAATATATATTATTATCTTTCTAAATCTCAAGTGTTACCGTTATTGGTGAAAAATGAATTATATAGAAGTCTAGAAAAGATAACGCGGGGGGCACGTGCAAGCGTTTCTAGATGCAAAGGTGTAAACACATGTTTAATGTCAGAAACTTTAAACACACATTTTGAACACAATTGATTTATTATTACATCTCTTCCTTTCGTGGAGGCACCTTTCAGCAAATAAACAATAAAGAAGGGATAGAAACAGGACAAGGAAATTAACGTGTGGTAGGATTGGGACTTGGGCTATTATAACATGGCTGTTCGATTCTATTTGTTTAATTTTTACAATTGTGGATCAAGTAATTTAATTTATGTGGATTAGTGGATGAGTCAAGAACACTCTATCATATGATTTCCTTTCCTCTCTCCCAACGAATTGTTTATGTTTGGGACAAAGGGTTCGACATGTATTTTAAGATTTTTATAAAAAAAAAAAATTTAAAATAAATTATAGAACTATACTTTATATACACCTTAAAATGCAAGTCAAACAATACTGAAAATATGTAAAGAAATGGGTGGGACGGAAGAAGTACATGCACATGGTTGGGATAGGCATAGATGATAGATTATATAAAGGGAGGATTGGTGACCTCAAAAACATTCATTCATCAAAAAAAAAAAAAAAGACAATCATAATTTCATTTTCTTACCGGACCATTTGGTTGGGGGGGCGACTTTGTTATATTTGTTACTATTACGAGTAAATGTCGTATAAAATGAAATAAACTGGACGTTTCACGGTTAAATTATTCAAGACAGTACACCTTTTTCTTTGATATAAAGTTGCTAAGAAATAGTAGATGAATCTGGGAACATAGCTAGTGAGCTTGTGAAGCTCACTCAGATATTGCACACACATTTACCTAATCTGGCTTTTGATAAAGGTGGAGAAGACTACAACATAATATAATTGAGGTACGGATGCAATGGATCCAAACTTCATATGCTTGGTTAATAATTACTAAGATATATTTTTTAGAAAAATTTGTTTAAAACATTAAATGTTAATATTTCTATCAGTCTTAAATTTTTAAAGTAGTTCATAATACCTAATTACAATTATGATATGTCATTTTAATTGTTTGAACCTGGGAGCATAGAAATTTTAAATATACATTTAACATCTCAACAAGTAAATATGATTTAAAATTGAATAACTCGCACTTAAAGTAGCCCGCTTATATATCACCTACGTGAATAAATATGATGAAACAAAGCATAAAGGATATAAATATGATGAAAATATAATTGAACAGATATTAAGATCATGAGATTAAGAACAAAATTGAATATTTGAGTAAAGAATAATAAGACATAGCGCACAAGACAATATAAAATGTATATTCAACTCACAATATAAAAAAAATACTCTCAAATCAAAATACATTACTCTTATAAAAAAAAGATTTAGCAAAAGAGAAAATCAAGTATAATATTTTTGTCAAAATTATCATATATATAGTTTTTTACGCATCTCCATTTGATTATCTGTACTTCTTTAAAATTTAGCTTCTCGCAAATAAAATATGTTTCACATTGTACACATTTATTTTGAATACTGAAATTTAAAACCTTTTATTAAAAAGTAAATTCCCGGTGCACCATACAAAGCTCCAGTGAAGTTTTCTTATTGAGTCCGGGAATAACGGCGGTAAAATTTGACACGAACCCAAAATTGATACGAAAAAGTATAAATTTAAATAGATGATATGGGCTAAGAATAAACCCTAAAAACACAATTAATATTGCATTAATTAGACCTAGATTGGTCCAATTATGAAGCCCATTAATGAGGCCCAAACCATAATTAAATATTAATTTCGTAATTAATATTTAGGGATGATTCACAGCTCAACGATAAGATCTGAATAAGGATATTATCTCTTCAAAGAGTAGCCATCAAGGCACATAGTCATACAAGGAAACAGACTCTTACAAGGTAGGAGTCTAGAACTTTCCTCAAGGCCGACTTGCCCACCAAGTCTCCTAACCCTATTCTAAGTCTCAGGCTTCTCAGCCTATATAAAGGGTCAGACCTCTCATCCTAGAACTACGTTTTTTGGCTTGATCTTTGATATTCATCAAAGTACGTAGGCATCTTGTGAAGACAGATTCAGCCACGAGCACAAGAGCAGCCATTAAAGCACGAAGCTCACACACCTTAGTATTAAATACAACCAAACCCTAGCCGCAATCTAATAACCTAGTTTTTATTCCACAACATTTGGCGCCGTCTGTGGGAAGAAGACATCAACCATGGTCAACACACGAAGAACGATGTCAGGCTCAACCGAGGCACTTCCCCTCACCTCCGTTCCACCGGCTACTACTGAGGCTGCTACTGAAGCCCTGCCTCTCAGCTCTGCTCCACCCATCACTGAACCAGTACACCCGACAACAGGGGCGATCATCCAACCTCAAGTTTCTCAACCTCCAGGACGAATCCCATTGTTGAGAGAACGTTACCTGTGGTTATCTACCAAAATCAAGAAACCCATCCTCTTCAGATGATGGTCTCTCCTTTGACCAACCGTCAACCACACTTGGAAGGTCATACCTCCACCACTGTGCTCCCTTTGAGTACCAACCCGATGTATGGGCTGCCTAACTATCCCCCTCAACAAAGAGACCCTGGACAAAGCGGTCATGCTTTGCGGATCAATGAGTTGCCTCAACCTCCTTACATTAGAGGATTAGCCCCTGAACAAAGACACTATGATTACTCTGGTCCTTATAATGATGATTCATCATCATCTGAGGATGACGACCGTGATGAAGCCCCGAGGAGGCGACGTGCTAGCAAAGAACCTCTAGGAAGGACGCGAAGTATCCATGATGCCCCCCCTTTAACAACTGCTGAGAGGATAAGGGCTTATGAGGCCGAGATCTTAAAATTGAAGGACGATATGGCGAGAGAACAAGCTAGACTGAATCAAACTCAGCCTCCTCCAACCACAGAGAGGATTCCCATTATCGACTTGGAGAGGTCTTCAAGGAGACGGAAAAGGGTTGATGCCCCAACTGGAAGAACAACGAGGGTGGAAACCCCCAGAGGTAACCCCAAGGATCTGATGCCACTTGGAGATCCAGATGATCCCACACCTCCGTTTACTGAAGAGGTGATGAATGCTCGCATCTCAAAGAAGTTCAAGATGCCGAAAATCAAGGCTTATGATGGAACGGGTGATCCCGCAAATCATGTCAGGACGTTTTCGAACGCACTGTTGCTACAGCCTGCAAGTGATGCCTTGAAGTGTAGGGCGTTCCCTCAAACCATGTCGGGGATGGCTCAAAGATGGTATAGCCGGTTGCCTGTAAACTCGATTGGCTCTTTTAAGGAGTTGAGTGATGCTTTTGTTAGTCAGTTTATCAGCGGAAGAATTCATGAGAAAAACTCTGCATCTCTTATGTATGTGGTGCAAGGAAAGAATGAAAATCTAAGAGATTACCTCAAGAGGTTCACTAAGGAGACATTGAATATCACTTATTTGGAAAACAAGGTGGCAATGGTAGCCCTAGATCATGGAACCACTAATCTATTCTTTAAGAGGTCTTTGGCAGCATCCCCCTGAAAACATGGCTGAACTCCAGCGAAGAGCTGATAATTATATCAAGGCTGAGGATAGCATGAAGAAAGAAGCTGCGAGAGGCAATAGTAAGGGTACCAATGACTCAAAGAAGCGAAAGCAAGAACAAGAGTATGATACTAGCGAAGACTCTGATTCACCACCGAAGAAGAGTTTGAGACCAAGATTTTTTGACTACGCAAGGTTGAATGCTCCTAGGAGCCAGATCTTATTAGACATCGAGAAGGATAAGGACTTTCGGTGGCCGAAGCCACTCAGAGGTGACCCCGAAAAGAGAAACAAGAATCTGTACTGTAGGTTCCACAGGGATGTGGGACATGATACGGATGACTGTAGACAGTTAAAGGATGAGATTGAATTTTTGATCCGGAAGGGAAAGTTAAACAAGTTCACTAAGGGTGAAGATCGTGGAACCCAGAGAAGGGATTATGATAGGAGAGACAATGATAGGAGGGATAACGATCATGATCGTAACCCACAGCCCCGAGGGCCAGTTATCAACATGATATGGGGAGGCCCGACAGCGTCCAGCACAACTCGAAACTCTCGAAAGGCGTATGCCAAAGAAGTGATGCACATCGTGGGAGAGGCCCCGAAGCGTGCTAGGACTGAAATAGCAATTGGCTTTGATGATTCAAACCTTGAAGGGGTGAAGTTCCCCCATGATGACCCGTTGGTCATAACTCCTGTAACTGGAAACTCAGAGGTGAAGCGAGTCTTGATAGACAATGGAGCTTCTGTTGATATCTTGTTTCATGACGCTTTTGTAAAGATGGGGTACACTGACTCTCAATTGACCCCGACCAACATGCCTATTTACGGATTTAACGGAGTTGAGTCCAAGGTTGAAGGGACTATTCAGCTGCCCGTGACAATCGGGCAAGAACCTAAGGAAGCCACTCAGATGCTGAATTTTCTGGTGATCAAGTCTACCTCGACATACAATGCAATCTTGAGAAGGACCGGACTTCATGCGCTCAAGGCTGTTTGAAAGGCATATGATATAGCCTATTTGTATTTCGAGGATACAACTCAACTTAAACAAGATTGTATTAGTAAATAGTATATAGACTGTCACAAGGAATCTCAGATAGTATTATCTGTCAGAAGAAAAAGATCAAGGTCAATCTACAGACTTGAGGAATTACTACATTGAAAGAAGTTCAGTCATCTGATCAAGCCTCAGTGAAGTATTCGTTAAAGAAGTGGATTCATTTAAAGTGACAGAGATTTCAACAGTGACAGAGACAGTACAGAAGAATTAATAGAGAGAGAAGAAAAAGAAAAGAAAAGGAACCAGATTTTAAAGTCAATATATGAAGAACAGTCATTGCGGTTAGTCACTCATGAACCAGACAGTACATTGAGTGTCAACATTAAACAGTGGTTGTTTATCATTAACTTCAGTGGTTCAAGCTGTCAAGACGGGTATATTAAGAGAAGACATTAACCACAGCCATAGAGTCAAAAATAAAGAAAAACCGTTGGAGTTAGTCGCTCATGAACCAGACCGTGCATCGAGCGTCAACGAAAATCCGGTGGTAATTCTTTATTACTTTCAGTAGTTCAAGAAAAAGATTTCGGTTGTAAAAAGATTTTTATATTAATTCTCACTTAATTAATATAATTATGTAATTGGTTTAATTTAATAAATTAATTCGTATCGAATTAATTTATTTATTAAATTAATTATCATGTTAATTAATTTTGAATTAATGTATTAATCTGAATAGATTTAATTAATTAATTAATTAATCATTATTTATTTTAATGATTAATTGGTTAAGTATTTAATTAAATTAAATTTGAAAGAAACAAAAGAAAAGAAACAAAAAAAAAGAAGCAGGTGGACAGTTTTTTTTTTGTTTTTGTATAAAAGAAGTCGATAGATTGACAGCAGACAAAGGAGGAATGTAGCATCCAAGTAAAAATACAGCACATGCAAAGTAAAATGAAAAGAGACAACAGACAGAAGAAAACATGCATGCATGATTCAAGTACTGTCGGACAGATTCCACGCGCCTGTGGCGCGCGTGGATGGCACGCGCCCGTATTCAAGCTTTCAACAACGCGCGTGACTCACACATTCCTCCTCCGCGATTGGGCTTCTTTTACAGCAGTTCAAATTTTGGTTTAATTCAATCATTCAGCCGAGTTTTATTATTAAACAAGACAATCTCAATTGTCTTGCCGATTGTCTTGTTAACCTTGATTGTCTTGCCTATTGTCTTGGCAATATAAATTGATTGTCTTGGCAGTACAAAATTGATTGTCTTGGAAGAGCAGATTGTCTTGCCGATTGTCTTGGCAGTACAAATGAAAAAGAAAAGTTGCAGAAGACTACATAAATTAAAGACAGGCGGCCAGACAACAACACAACACAGAACATAATATTTTCAAGAAACAAGAACAGCTCCATTCTCTCTCATTTTTGAAGAACAACACAGCAAGAGAAAAATTCATAGAAAATCAAGTTCATCTTATTTTTAATATCTGATCTGATAGAACTTGTTTACTTGATACTCTTGTAATATTAGCGAGTTTTTACTCCTAATCTATATCTCGATTTTTATTAACAAATCTAGAAAAATTCATGTCGAATTTTCTAATTTGTTTTTATTAACTAGATATAATTTCTGTACTGTATTTGTAACAAACCCCTCAAGTTAATATAATTTTATATTCAACTTGAATTTTGTTTCATTTAATTCCGCTCAAATTTGTCAAAATATAAATTAAATTTATCCGGACAAATTTCGATTAAACACTACTGTTTGTATTCAACCCCCCCTTCTACAAACATATTGGACCTAACAATTGGTATCAGAGCCTATTGATTGATACACAAATCAAGATCCTATTTTTACTCAATCAAAAATCAAGCTCGAATTTTTAACTCTCTTAAAAATTTATCATATCAACCAAAGGCATTGTTAAAATTCCTATCTTTAATAAAGATAACTATGACATGTGGAAAAACAAAATGGAGTTATTTCTTGATGTAACAAATCCAAGATTTTTGTGGGTTTTGAAAAATGGACCAATAATTCCTATCCAACATGATGCTGAAACGGTTACAAATGGAGTTGTAACAATACCTGCAAAATCCTATCCAAAGGACCCTAAGAACTTTACCGCTGAAGAAAAAGAGGAAGTTGGACTGGATAAAAATTTGAGACTCATTTTAATAGATTCCCTCGATGCTGTAATGTATAGCCATGTGATGAATTGTAAAACCGCTAAGCACATCTGGGAAACTATTGAAACTATCAATGAAGGAACTGATGAAGTCAGGGAAAACAGACTTCAAATTTTGACCTCTGAATATGAACACTTTAGAGCTGGCCATAACGAAGGCATTCAGGAAGTGTTCGAAAGGTATAACAAAATAATCAACAACTTGCAAGTTCATGGCAAGCAATATACTCAGAAGGAGATCAACATGAAGTTTTTACTGACTATGCCTACTCACTTGGAGCATTGAATAACTGCCATCAGAGAATCCAGAGATTTAAACAAGATTGCTCTTGAAAGGCTGTTTGGTGTTCTGAAAACATATGAATTAGAACAAGTACAGCAGAAGGAGTTCTCTGGCAAAGGCAGAATGGCAAATTCTTCTACAGCTCTAGTAGTTGAGGTTCCTAAGGAAGTGGAAGCTAAAATTGTTCAACCTAACAGCTTCAACAAGGAACAAACTGAAGTGGAACATGGCCAAACACCAGCTACTCAGGATGGTAGTCAATTCTATTCACTAGAAGAGCTGGATCAATTGGAAGATGAATCTATGGCGATGATGGTGAGACAATTCAGTAACTTCAGATTCAGAAGAAATCCAAAGTTCAGGTTTAAGTCAAATAACAGATTTCAGAGAGGAGGTTCTTCATCCTCTAGTAACAGGGGAGGTTACAAAACTGGAACTGTTGACAGAAGCAAGATCTGTTGCTTCAACTGTAATGAGTTGGGACACTTTGCTACTGAGTGTCAGAAACCCAAGCAAGAACAGAAGAAAGATTATGCTTCTGAAAAGAAGAAGAGTGGAAGAGCTTATGTAGCTGTTGGTAAAAGCTTGGATGACACAGATAGCGAAGATGAAGAATATGGAAACTTTGCACTGGTGGCAAATGCTGAATCATCAACTTATTACACCACACCGGTAACTCTTACTAATGCTGAGTTAATTCATAGTTTACGTAATTGCTTGACTAATGCACAAAAAGGGTACGAGAGAATAAGTCTTGTTAACAATAAACTTGAAAATGAAGTGTTAGATTTAAAAAAGGTGCAGATTAATCAAGATAAGAATATAGAAGAAATAGCTCGACTTAACTACAGAGATAAGTCGTTAGGAGAATACATGGTAAAACAAGTTGATAGGATTGCTGAACAAGACATCAGGATTAAAGAAATTGAAACACAGATTAGAGCTTGTTATAATTCTGTTAAAGTTTCCAAAGAGTTTTTTAACAAACAATCTGTAGAACGAACAACAGGTATAGGGTATGGCTACAATGAAGCTATTGGATCATTGGGCATAAATTCCCCTAACCCTGTTAGTGCTAAAGAAAGGGGAATACCACATGTGCTCAAGAATGTTAAAGAACCTCTGTTTAAAAAATCTGATGCTGGTCCACCTGATATTCTTTCTATGGTGATCCATGAAGAAATGAGAAATGAAGATAGTGCAAATGGCACAGTCTTTGTTAAGGATAAATGTGTTAAGGATAAATATGTTAAGAACGCTAATCCAAAGAATGTTTCATCCAAGAAAGATGTCACAGTCTTTGTTAAGGCTAAATCTGTTGAGGACACTAATCCAAAAAATATTTCATCCAAAAAGGATGTACCTAAAGTGCCAGTCAAGGTTGTTGAAACAGCTAGTTCTTCTAAGACTGGATTAGGAGGTAATAAGTTGAAGCAGAACAATAACATGTCTAACATGAGTAACATGCCTATCATTGATTCTAATCATAAAGCATGTGGTGTTGTCAACTGTATGTCTTGTGCTTTTAATGTGATGTCTGCTTACTTTAATGGTAATCATGCATGTGATAATAAGACTGCTCCTCGACAACATATGAACAGGAATAATGTTAGATCAAAGACTGCTAGTCCTCCTTATGTTAGGAGAGAGACATTTGTACCAAAGCCTAAACAAAGTTTTATGAAGGCTGTTTACAAAGTCAAATGTCCAGTCAATGATATTGTTACTAAACAAACATGGATACCTAAACTGAAACAAAAGATTGTCAAATCTGTTTATAAAGTGAAATGTTTGTTGAATAATGGTAAAGCTGTTGTTAAAGTAAAGAATGTTGTTTTGCCTGACAAAGGCCAATTCTTTAAGTACTCTGGACCCAATCAAATTTGGGTTCCGAAGAAGGTTTAATCCATTTGTCATTGCAGGGTGTTGAGCAGGTTGAACGAGTGACCTGGATCTTGGACAGTGGATGTTCAAGGCATATGACTGGAGACAGAACCCTGCTGACAAATGTGGTGGAGAAGGCCGGCCCAGTAGTTACCTTTGGAGATAACAGCAAAGGTAGAACTGATGGATATGGCAGACTTGAAGCTGGAAATGTTATCATTGATGAAGTCTCTTTTGTGAAAGGACTTGAGCACAATTTGCTCAGTGTCAGTCAATTCTGTGACAAAGGTTATGAAGTTCATTTCAACAAGAAGAATTGTCTAATTTCACACAAGAGACATGAAAAGCCACAACTGACAGGAGTTAGAAAAGGCAATCTGTACGTAGCCAATATGAACTCAGGAAGCACTAAAGAAATCACTTGCTTCTACACTAAAGCATCTAATGATGAGAGTTGGCTATGGCACAAGAAACTTTCTCATCTTAATTTTAAGACAATGAATTCTCTGGTTAAAAGAGAGTTGGTGAGAGGTTTGCCTTCAATGGAATTCACTCAAGAAGGACTTTGTGATGCATGTAAAAAAGGCAAGCTAAAAAGGGCAAGTCACAGGAGCACTGACACATCTTCAATAACTGAACCATTACAATTACTTCATATGGATTTGTTTGGTCCAGTTAATGTGATGTCTATGTCAAGGAAGAGATATGCTCTAGTGATTGTTGATGATTTTTCAAAATACACATGGGTCCTGTTTTTGAATTCTAAAGATGAGACTCCACAACTGGTGATTGATCACATCAAATTAATTGAGCGAGATTCTACGTATCCAGTGAGAGCTATAAGATCAGACAATGGAACTGAATTCAAGAATGCAGTTCTAAATGACTTCTGCACTGAGAAGGGTATAACCAGACAATACTCAGCTCCAAGAACTCCTCAGCAAAATGGGGTACTGGAAAGAAAGAATAGAACCTTGATTGAAGCTGCACGTACTATGTTAAGTGAATCAAGGCTTCCATTGTACTTTTGGGCTGAAGCTGTCAATACTGCGTGCTATACCCAGAATCGAACTCTAATCAATAAAGATCAAATGAAGACACCCTATGAAATTATGGCTGATAAGAAACCATCACTCAAATACTTTCATGTATTTGGGGCAAAGTGCTTTGTGCTTAAAGAATGTGATGATCAAGGTGGTAAATTCGATACCAAAGCATTTGAAGCAATTTTTATTGGTTATTCAATGAGAGCATACAGGGTGTATGTGATTGATGAACAGAAGATGATGGAAAGTGTCAATGTAACATTTGATGACACTAAACTCCCTAGTATCCAAACTGAGAATCCATCTGAGAAGCTATCTTTCGATGACATGACAGATACAGATTCAGATGATGACAATGCACCTGAGATTTTTGCTGATGCTAATGACAACAATGATGATCAGGGTAATGGTGATGAAATCAATGATAGTAGTCAAAATTCCCCCGACTCTTCTAAACAATCATCATTTAGTCAACCTGGCAACAACTCAGGGGGAGAAAATGAAGGGTCAACTGGTCACACACAACATCACAATGAAGATCAAGGCGAATCATTAAGATCTAATCTTCCCAGACAGACTGTTTGGAATAGAGCTCATCCTTTTGAGCTAATTATTGGTGATCCAGTTGTTGGTGTGAAGACTAGAAGAGCTTTTCAGAATCAATGTAATTATTCAGGGGTTCTGTCTGAAATGGAACCTAAGAAAACTGAAGAAGCTCTTTCTGATCCTGATTGGGTGATTGCTATGCAAGATGAACTCAATCAATTTAAACAACAAGAAGTTTGGAAGCTGGTACCCAGACCTACAGACAGACCAGTGGTTGGCACTAGGTGGGTATTCAGAAACAAACTTGATGAAGATGGCACAGTGACGAGAAATAAAGCAAGACTGGTATCAAAGGGTTACTCCCTATCTAAAGGCATTGATTATGATGAGACCTATGCTCCAGTGGCTAGAATTGAGGCCATAAGAATATTCTTGGCATTCGCAGCATTTTCAAACTTTAAAGTTTATCAAATGGATGTCAAGAGTGCATTCTTGAATGGCAAGTTAGATGAAGAGGTTTATGTAGAACAGCCCCCTGGCTTTGAAGATCCAGATTTAATTGACTATGTCTACTTCCTTTTCAAGGCTGTCTATGGTCTTAAGCAAGCACCAAGGAAATGGTATGACACTCTCTCTGAATTTTTAATTGAAAATGGTTTTGTTAGAGGTGTCATAGACAAAACTCTCTTCACAAAGAAACATAAGAATGATACAATTCTAGTCCAAGTCTATGTGGACGATATAATATTTGGGTCTACTAATGATATGTTGTGCAAGAAATTTGCTAAGTTAATGCAGGGTAAATTTGAAATAAACATGATGGGTGAGCTGAAGTTCTTTCTTGGATTGCAAATAAGTCAAAGGACAGATGGAATATTTATCTGTCAATCCAAGTATGTCAAAGAGCTTCTCAAGAAGTATCAAATGGAGGACTAATCTTCAGCAAGAACACCATCATCTACTGCTGTTAAATTTGGAGCATGTGAAAATTCTGCTAAGGTAGATATCACAAGCTACAGAGGTATGATAGGCTCATTACTTTACCTTACTGCAAGTAGACCTGATATTATGCATGCTACATGCTTGTGTGCAAGGTTCCAAGCGGATCCTAGAGATGTGCATCTCATTGCTGTTAAACGAATCTTGAGATATCTTAAGGGTACTCCAAATTTAGGAATTTGGTACCCTAAAGAATCTGGTTTTAATCTTGTTGGATATACAGATTCAGACTATGCAGGAAGTGTTGTAGATAGAAAGAGCACCTCTGGGAGTTGTCAATTCCTAGGTGGCAGGTTGGTTTCCTGGTACAGTAAGAAACAGCAAACAGTTTCCAACTCTACAGCCGAAGCTGAATACATAGCTGCTGGAAGCTGTTGCACTCAGATCTTGTGGATCAGAAATCAGCTACGGGATTATGGCTTTGTACTTGACAAGATTCCTATCCTGTGTGATAATACAAGTGCCATAGCAATCTCCAACAATCCTGTGCAGCACACGAGAACAAAGCACATTGACATCAGGTATCATTTTATTCGAGAGCATGTCATGAATGGTACTGTGGAGTTATTTTTTGTACCCACAGAAGAACAAACAGCAGATATTTTTACTAAGTCTCTTGACGAATCCACATTCACCAGAATTGTTGGTGAATTGGGTATGTTAAACAGTCCTAGTAATTAAACTAGTTAATATCTGAGGTTTGATCTTTAATAATTTACAAGTGATTATTTTGTGAATATTTTCTGATTTAAATCACTTGTATAATTATTTTATCAACTTATAATCTTGCTTGTTAATTCTTAAATCATTATTATTATCTTCTTAATATTTTCCTACTTACTTCTTTTAATTTTAGAATAATTTTATTTTCTCTAAAAATATTTTTCTCAAATTTTACACGTGGAAATTAGTGAGAAATCTATTTTTGTTGAAAATTACTTTTGAATATTTGTGATCTTTTAATAAATCATATTTTCTTTCAAAATAATTTTCTGATAAGAAAGTCATTTTATTCGAAAATATATATAGATTTATTAATTTGCTACAAATGTTTATGTAAATAGTTAATATTTTATTCAATATTTTGTAGTGTTTGTTCTTCTGTTATTAATGTGTTAATTCCGTCAAAAGGACAACCTATGGTATTTTTAGTATTTTATATTTTCTATTTAGTTATTTTAAGTATTTATATTATTGTAGATATTTTTCTAAATTATTATCTTTTATCTTTAATATTCTGTAAATATTATTAATACAGTTATTTTTTAATTTTAAAAAAAATATAAAAAAATTAAAAATTAATAAAAATAAAAATTTGTATGTAAATTATTAACTTATGTATAGTTTTACTATTTTTATTTGTTTCTATACTAATTCGAATTCGAATTTTTCTTTTCTTATAGTTTTTATTTTGTATAATTATTATGTATATTATTTCTTATTTTTGTATATTCTTTTTCATGTGTGTATAAATAGTTTGTATAGTTTTTACATTTTAGTCACTATACAAAACTTACAAGTAGGTCACTGTACTTGGTTCTTTTGTTGTTCTTCTTATTAACACAAACAAAACCTGCAGTTTAAATATAAATCTTTGTTTTGTGATTGCTGTTAACAGATCTTAGTGTTAAGGACTTAACAATTGACCAATGTTGGTATCAAATTGGTATGTGTCTATGCAATTGGTTAGGAACTAATGTTTGATTTTCAGGATCTAACAATTGGAAGACAAGACCTATCAAGTGCTAACAATTTCTAATAGTTGGTATCTAGCATGCAGGACCTAAAACATGATAAAATAATTTTGTTTGTATTGGTTTAAACATTAACATACATTGATTCGATTAATATTTATTAATTGGATTTTTGCCTATGTTCTTGGTTAGTAAAACCGGCTCAGGATCTTTATCTTCCTAAATTCAAAATCTCTTTCTACAGCTGTGATTGCTTACATTGTAAATCTTTTAAAATCACAACTGTACATCATTTCTCTTAAGATAAAATGCAATATTTTCTTAGAAAACTTTTCAATGTTAAAAATGCATTCTATCTCTATGTTGCTCATATTCTGTGATGCAGGTTCATCTACATGGAATTTTGTATTCTCACATGTTTAGTCATAAGGATGTAAACCCAAAAACTTTTATCCCAGACTATAATCAAACTCAAACACATTCTGACTTACCCCCTAAATGAAAGTAACCTATCAGATTATAGGTCACCAGGGAGTAACTGCACTTGATGCAGCAAACAAGGATGTGTGGGATATTCAGTTGGAGAGTCACTACCTTATACACTAACCAAAATATTTCATATGCACAAGTGAGATTGCACACACTAAGTATGAATTAACGTAAACCTGTAATCCAACCATTTTACGGTTAGGATTATAAGTTAAAGGTTCTTTAATGAATCAAGAGTCTTCACAGACCTCGAGAGAAGGTATTGATCTCAAATGCAAAATTCAACAAGATCATTATCTAACTCCTCAGAGGGAACATCTCTGGATCCTACGGGTAACGGATCTGACATAGGTGCGGATCGGCAACTTGTAGACTATGATTCAGATTTTACCTGATGAGTTTAACAAGGTGATGTCTTCACAGACATTAGAAGGGAACCTTGATCTCAATGCTAAATTTATAGATCATTTTTTACCTTCTCAGAATTCAAATCTGAAAACCCTAAAAAGGGAAATTAGCAACTTGTAGATTATGACTCAGATTCGTCTGACGAGTCCAACGAGGATTTGGGATTTGAGAACTCCCATTGCACCACCACTGACCTCTCTTGAAGGGGCTTGGGTGATTTTTTCTTGCAGGTACACTAACGGATGTTGGAGCTATGAGTGATATGAGTGAAACACTAGTGAGCAAGAGTGTAAACACAGAGAGAAGTGAGACACTCAACACAAATGAGTGGAGAGAAGAGTGAAACACTTGTGAGGTACACTAAACACTATCACACACTCACAGTGAGGAAGAAAATGAAACTTCCTTTCTAATAAAGTTTATCAATTGATTTCAATGTACTCTAACGATTGATATAAATTGGTAACAATTTGGTATCAACTACTTTGTCAATTAGTTGAATGGAGGATTCCTCAACTAAGGGCGAGAGATATATTGAAAAAGATATATTCAAGCTTAAAGCTTACCTTAGTAGGATATACTCAACTAAGGGGGAGAAGTATAGGGGTACAAGTAAAAGAAGAGTGAGTTAGAAAGGGGGAGCAGTAAAGACTGTGCTTAGGATGAGAAGCAAGTCTAGTTTCTAAGGGGGAGCCTTAGATGAAGAAGCAAAAGAACTTTCATTTGTTATGAAAGTGGAGATATAAGGAGAATTACATCACAATACTATTCTATTAGTCTTTCAATGTACTATGTATAAAGGCTAACTGGAAGAGTAGTAAATTCACCAGAAGTTATAGAAATGGTATTGATTCATCATTGTCTATATAGTAGGAACATCTATTTTTCTTTAGTGAGAAAAGCTGTGTCAGAAATGGGAAGTGATTGTAAATCAAGAACTGCTGATAATCACCAATGTAAGATGTGAAGGATTATCAGGCAGAGATATGAAGAATCAGAAATGAAGATGAGATATCTATTGAAGATCAGTTCAGTGCTAGAAGAACAATCATCTATCATTTCATCAACTGAAGATTCTGGAATTGTTAAATCTAAACAAGAGAAATTTTTTTTGTATTATTTACTTAATTCCTAAAAGTTTTATCTTTTTCTTGTTTAAGTGAGGTAGTTGAGTTATCCTCTAGGTATTTGCTTGTTATTGTCTAACAAACAAATAGGGGGAGATTGAAAGGCATATGATGTATCCTATTTTTCGAGGATACAACTCAACTTAAACAAGATTGTATTATTAAATAGTATATAGACTGTCACAAGGAATCTCAGATAGTATTATCTGTCAGAAGAAAAAGATCAAGGTCAATCTACAGACTTGAGGAATTACTACATTGAAAGAAGTTCAATCATCTGATCAAGCCTCAGTGAAGTATTCGTTAAAGAAGTGGATTCATTTAAAGTGACAAAGATTTCAACAGTGACAGGGATAGTACAGAAGAATTAATAGAGAGAGAGAAGAAAAAGAAAAGAAAAGGAACCAGATTTTAAAGTCAATATATGAAGAACAGTCATTGCGGTTAGTCACTCATGAACCAGATAGTACATTGAGTGTCAACATTAAACAGTGATTGTTTATCATTAACTTCAGTGGTTCAAGCTGTCAAGACGGGTATATTAAGAGAAGACATTAACCACAGCCATAGAGTCAAAAATAAAGAAAAGCCGTTGGAGTTAGTCGCTCATGAACCAAACCGTGCATCGAGCGTCAACGAAAATCCGGTGGTAATTCTTTATTACTTTCAGTGGTTCAAGAAAAAGATTTCGGTTGTAAAAAGATTTTTATATTAATTCTCACTTAATTAATATAATTATGTAATTGGTTTAATTTAATAAATTAATTCGTATCGAATTAATTTATTTATTAAATTAATTATCATGTTAATTAATTTTGAATTAATGTATTAATCTGAATTGATTTAATTAATTAATTAATTAATTAATCATTATTTATTTTAATGATTAATTGGTTAAGTATTTAATTAAATTAAATTTGAAAGAAACAAAAGAAAAGAAAAAAAAAAGTAAAAAGGAGTAATGTAGCATCCAAGTAAAAAGACAGCACATGCAAAGTAAAATGAAAAGAGACAACAGACAGAAGGAAACATTCATGCATGATTCAAGTACTGTCGGACAGATTCCACGCGCCTGTGGCGCGCGTGGATGGCACGTGCCCGTATTCAAGCTTTCAACAGCGCGTGTGACTCACACATTCCTCCTCCGCGACTGGGCTTCTTTTACAGCAGTTCAAATTTTGGTTCAATTCAATCATTCAGCCGAGTTTTATTATTAAACAAGACAATCTCAATTGTCTTGCCGATTGTCTTGTTAACCTTGATTGTCTTGCCTATTGTATTGCCTATTGTCTTGGCAATATAAATTTATTGTCTTGGCAGTACAAAATTGATTGTCTTGGAAGAGCAGATTGTCTTGCCGATTGTCTTGGCAGTACAAATGAAAAAGAAAAGTTGCAGAAGACTACATAAATTAAAGACAGGCGGCCAGACAACAACACAACACAGAACATAATATTTTCAAGAAACAAGAACAGCTCCATTCTCTCTCATTTTTGAAGAACAACACAGCAAGAGAAAAATTCATAGAAAATCAAGTTCATCTTATTTTTAATATCTGATCCGATAGAACTTGTTTACTTGATACTCTTGTAATATTATCGAGTTTTTACTCCTAATCTATATCTCGATTTTTATTAACAAATCTAGAAAAATTCATGTCGAATTTTCTAATTTGTTTTTATTAACTAGATATAATTTCTGTACTGTATTTGTAACAAACCCCTCAAGTTAATATAATTTTATATTCAACTTGAATTTTGTTTCATTTAATTCCGCTCAAATTTGTCAAAATATAAATTAAATTTATCTGGACAAATTTCGATTAAACAGTACTGTTTGTATTCAACCCCCCCATTCTACAAACATATTGGACCTAACACTGTTGCCTCTACCTATCACTTCAAGGTCATGTTTCCAACCAGGAATGGTGTTGGAGAACAGAAAGGAGATCAGAAAATGGCTAGAAGTTGCTATGTGGCTGCTTTGAGAGCTGATGGAGCCGGGGGGCAGGTACTCCCGATTGAAGACATGGATGTCCGCGGTGATGATAAACACCGTGGAAAGCCAGCAGAGGACTTGGTTCTCATACCTCTAGAGTTGGGCGACCCTGAAAAAGTTACTTATGTAGGAGCTTCTCTGAAGGAACCCTTGAAGGGCAAATTTATAGCATTCCTACAAGAGAATAGTGATATCTTTGCTTGGACAGCAGCTGATATGCCAGGGATTGATCCCCAACTTATAACTCACAAGTTGAATGTTGATCTTGAGCGTAAGACAATAAAACAAAAGAAGAGAAATTTTGCTCCTGAAAGGCAAGAAGCCATTAAGCAAGAAGTTGATAAGCTCTTAGAGGCTGGTTTCATTGAAGAGATTCAGTTCCCAGAGTGGTTGGCCAACCCTGTGATGGTCAAAAAGGCAAATGGGAAGTGGAGGATGTGTATAGACTTCACTGATTTGAATGATGCATGCCCAAAGGATTGCTTTCCCCTGCCAAGGATAGACACATTGATAGATGCCACAACTGGACACGAGATGTTGAGCTTCATGGACGGATTCAGTGGTTATAATCAGATTAAGATGCACAAGGATGACATCCTAAAGGTATCCTTCATAACTGAGTTTGGTGTTTTCTGGTACCTTGTTATGGCTTTTGGTTTAAAGAATGCAGGAGCTACTTACCAACGACTTGTGAATAAGATATTCGCTCATCTCATTGGAAAAACCATGGAGGTTTACGTTGATGACATGTTGGTCAAGAGCCTAATCAAGGCAGACCACATTAAGCACGTCAGAGAGGCATTCGAAGTGCTGAGGCACCATAAGATGATGTTGAATCCAGCCAAGTGTGCTTTTGGTGTTGGATCAGGAAAATTTTTGGGATTGATGGTTTCGAAGAGAGGCATAGAGGCCAACCCTGATAAAATCAAAGCAATTCTGGATATGGAACCACCCCGCTCTATACGAGATGTGCAGAAGTTAGCGGGCCGAGTTGCAGCCCTAGGGAGGTTTATCTCCAAGTCTGGTGACAAATGCTTGCCTTTCTTTCAGGAATTGAAGAAAGTGAAAACTTTTGAGTGGACTCCTGAGAGCCAAGAGGCCTTTGAACAGTTGAAGAAGTACATGGCTGAAGCACCGTTGTTGGCCGAACCTAGTCCAGGGGAGACTCTTTATCTATATCTGGCGGTATTTAAACAAGCATTGAGTGTCGTCCTCATTCGAGAAGAAAATAAGATTCAGAAACCTGTCTATTATGTGAGCAAGGTATTGCACGGAGCTGAGTTAAATTACTCTCTGATCGTGAAGTTTGCTTTGGTGTTGGTAACGGCCTCAAGGAAGCTACGACCATACTTCCACGCACATAAGATTCAAGTCGTAACGGACCAGCAGCTGAGAAACATATTGCATAGCCTGAGGGCCAGTAGAAGGTTAATCAAATGGGCGATAGAACTTGGAGAATTTGATATCACGTATAAGCCTCGAACAGCCATCAAGGCTCAGGCATTGGCTAACTTCGTGGTTGAATGCACCATTTACAACCAAGAAGTTGGGGGGCAGGAGATAGTAACTACCCCTGGGAAAGGGGATAAGGATGAGGAACTTGTACCTGACCTGAAGGAGTATTGGGTGCTCTATTTTGATGGAGCATCAAAAACAAAATCTAGTGGTGCAGGTTTAGTCTTGCAAAGCCCCGATGGGTTCACAATTGAGTACGCTTTGAAGTTGGACTTTCCAACAACTAACAATGAGGCTGAGTATGAAGCCTTGATAGCCGGGTTAGGCTTGGCCAGAATAATGAGGGTCAAGAATCTCAAAGTTTGTGGGGATTCAAGACTAGTGGTATCGCAAGTGAATGGTGAGTTTGAAGCTAAGGATGAAACTATGGCAAAATATCTGAGAGTCTTGAAAGTTGTTATGACTCAGTTTGAGGAGTGCTATGTTGAGCACATTCCGAGAGAAGAGAACGTTAAGGTTGATGCCTTATCTAAGTTCGCTTCTTCTGAGATAAAGAATTATTCATGTAGTGTTTACTTCCAGGTATTAAAGGCCCGGACCGTCAACTCAAAGTTGGTGGCTCCGATAGATGTAGGTAGCTGTTGGATGTATCCTATCAAATCCCATCTGGAAACCGGATGGCTTCCTAGCAATACCTTGGAGGCACGGAAGCTGTCAGTGAGAGCATTGAGGTATACCTTGATTGAGGGCATCCTTTACAAGAGGTCTTTTGTCATCCCATATTTAAAGTGTTTGAGGCCCCAATAGGCAAGGGAAGCTTTGGAGGAAGTTCATGAAGTAATCTGTGGACAGCACTTGGGGGGCAGAGCCTTAGCTCACAAGATTACTCGTTTGGGATTCTACTGGCCAGAGATGTTGGCCGATGCACAGAACTATGTTAAGAGGTGCGATAGGTGCCAGAAGCATGCTCTGATTGTAAGGCAGTCGCCTGAGATGTTGACATCAGTTAACTCTCCTATCCCGTTTGCAATGTGGGGAATGGACATACTTTCCCTGTATCTTCAGCACAGAGGAAGTTTTTGATAGTGGCCATCGACTACTTCACTAAGTGGATTGAGGCTAAACCTTTAGCCAAGATAACCACCAAACAAGTTTCCCAGTTCTTTTGGGAGAACATAATTTGCAGATATGGAATCCCACGGATACTTGTGACGGATAAAAGCCCGAAGGCTTTCAAGTTAAGTTACAAAAACCAAGGGTTCAAATAAACAGAAGATACAACAAATAAGCTCAAGAGGCTTTAGGGGCCTCCTTGACAGGAGAATCATCATCAGAGCTAGTAGCTGTAGAGGAGTCATTTGTAGCAGAATCAGCAGCTTCATCTTGAACAAGAGGACGCTCAGGATCTAAAGTTGCAGTAGCAGCATGCTCCCTGACCAGAGCATCACCCTCCCCAAACAGCTCCTCGCTAGAACCTGGCTCAGCGACTAATGTGCTAGAAGGATGAGGGCTTGGAAAGGTGGAAGGCAAGAATAAGCCTGGATGCTGTCTAAGAACCACCTCGATAGCCTTATTCCACCCCTCAGTAAACTGACCAGGAAAAAGCATCTCATCGTGCTGGTCCATGAGAGTCTTGTACTCAGCTGAATCTAGATAATCATCGATCAGCTTTTCTCTGTTATCTTATAGTGTAACCAGCTCTGCATGAAGCCCAACCATCTCTTCATCCTTCTTCTTTAGCTGCTCCTCCAGCTGGTGGATATGAAGACTCCTCTTTTGGGACTCAGTTTCAAATCCCTTGGCCTTCTCCTTCCAAGCCTTGGCTTGATGGAGTAAGCTCTGGAAGTGGACGTTAGCCTACACAGAAGAACAAAGTGATAATGTAAAAGTAAAGCAAGGAATCTAAAAAATTTGAAAAGGCAAGGTTTGAGGCTTACAGCAGCAAGAGCCTGAGAACCAAGCGCTTCTGACTCCCAAATGCCTCCATTTATAATGCCTTAGATAGTTTTAATATTTATAATTAATTATTTAATATTAAATGTGAGTTATGTGATGTGAATATTGTTGAGGAGGTGAAATATGTGTGATATTATATTCGTGGGTTTATTTGATGATTTAAATGTGTCAGATAAGTTTACATATTTTTATTTTGTTTTAATTTTTAGGATTAAATTCTATTTAAATCATGTGTCATTTATCTTCTGAGATTTTTATAAAATTATTGGGAATGGTATAAATTATGAAATCTTTTACATTATTAATTATATTAGATAATCTGAGTTTTAAAAATATTAGATGGATTTATTTTGATTTATAAGGATTTTAAAATGATTTTATGAATTGATTTGTGTTTTATTGATTTAATCTTGTAAAATTCATATTTAATTCATTTTTTATCTTAAAAATATGGGGAGGTAGATAATTTTATTTATTACATTTTAAAAAAAATAATATTGATATTTTTCTCAAAATATTACCTATTTAATTTTCCATTTTACCAAATATTTTTTAATAATTTAATTAGAAAAACTATTAGTAAATTGCAAAATTTTCCCCAATTTCTTTTAATCACTAAATCCCCAATTCATTTTTAGAGTGTGTTTTCCAGAACTCTCTCTACCTATTTCTAAAGAAATCTCCCGATTCCTCTCCTATCTTCGATATCTCTCCCTCACATTCTCTCTGTCATCTCTCCCTCTCTAATCTCTCTCGCGGAATTTCCCTATTAAAATCTCTATCGAATTTCTTTTCCTCCCCTCGTGTGTACAGTTCTCGTGTGTATATACAACCGTGTGTGTGTTGATAACAGTTGTGGGTTGTTGATTTTGTGTGCGTGTGTGACAAAAGCTTGTGCGAGATGGTGGTATATATATATATATATATATATATATATATATATATATATATATATATATATATATATATATATATATATATATATATATATATATATATATATACTGTTGCGTGTGTAGGTAGGGGGTTCCATGCGATTTTATCACTACAAAGCTTTGTTCTTCCTGGTATAAACTCAGTTTCGAGTTTAGTGTTTTGGGTGTGCTGTTGTTCTAGCTGGTATGGGTTATGTGCTGTTTGATTCGATTATGTGTTATTTGAGATTAATTGACTGTATAATTCATATCTAGAGTTATTGTTTTGATTATTGCAAATTCATTTTCAAATTGTTTTGAAATCTATAGTATAAATTTGAATTCTTAAGTGTTAATTTGTATAGATAGTATAAATTCGAATTATATGGACTATTAAGAATTGATTCACATATTCTAATGACATTTAGTTGGTAATTGAATAAGGTTATGAGCTGCATACGAATTTATATAAATTTAGTTGATTTCAGAGTTTAATTGGTAAAGAGTGTGATAAGAGCTTAAATCATATGATTTAGAATGGATTAGTATGATTGGACTTGTAGGTGAATTTGAAATCCATCGGATAGTTTTAATTGTGATTGGAGTCGAATGTTTCCGACAGGATAGTCTATTTTACAAAGGGAATGCTGCCCGAATTTTCTAAAATTAATTAACTTTCTGAAAATAGTATTTACACGTTTATCAGATAGTGAGAATTATGTTGTTAGCTTATATTCAAAAGGAAATTTTAAATTATTAGCTGATTTAGTTTGGCAGTGGATAACAGGATAAGTTGTGTATTATAAATTATTAAGTGTGATTTGTTGGTTTTAAGGATTGTAAATTAGAAGCTGGTAAGTATTAAGTTGTTTATTTCTCACTTAGTTGTAATTATGATTTGGAATGTGTATTATTGGTTGGTTGTGTCGATTGTATTCCGACTGGTAGTCACCCGTATAAAGGGGATGCCGTCAAAATTTTTCTAAAAATCTTATTTATATTTTCTCGAGTATATATATATGTATGTATGTACTACTAGTATGGAGTGATATTTGGATTATATTTTATTTACTTGATTATTTAAATAATTATTGGTTATAATTATATATTTATGTCAGTGGTTTGTGGTTAATATTTGATATTAGATGAGTAAAGTAAATAAAACTTAGGGGTTAACGCAAGGGTAGATTAAGGTTAGACGTGCAAAGAGGAACGTCGAATATTTAATTAAAATTCTGAAATAATGTTTTTATATGTGTAGATTTGAAGGACGTAGACTCAAGGAATAAAGGAAAGGCAAAAGGCTGAGGGTTTTTGAGCTAAGTGACTAGCGTGAAAGTACATGGTTAAGGCAAGTGATTCGAATACTTAATTTAAGTTCAGATTCCTTCGACTGCTTGTGAATATCTATTTAAACTCTTATTGCTTAGTGTAACTCCTTTTAAATTATTGTTGAACCTTTTGTACCTTGATGCTTATTCTTTATAACTTGTTGCTCACCTTATGTACCCTGTTAATTATCTTTATGAATTTAATTGTTTAAACCCTCGTTCATTATCGTGATGCCATGAATAATTGTTTAAACTTTCTGTACCCTACTTTCCCACTAATTCCTGTTAAACTATAAGCCTTAATTTATAATTCATGCCTTGCTCTGTCATAAACCTTTTCTTTATACTTAATTCCTAAATTTACCCAAATAAAATCCTACTTATAATCCCCTAGAACCTTAATTCTAGAACCTTAACATTTACTTTATTCCTCACTAGCTCATGATCCCTTTTTATTTAATTCCGTTTTCTAAAACCTACCAGCGTGAATTAAACATTTCTTTCACATCACCTCTTTTTATATGATTATTTGCTTGACAAAACCTTGTTCTTAAATACTTTTGTATCATACCTGAATCCCTATCTTGTGTACTTGTTGCAACTACATTTGAATGCTTCCTTGACCCTTAATCTTTTATAAATGCAAATTAAAAATTGCTTACTTATTTAAAAATGTTTTAAAATTCATTAAGCTGGGCTGATCTGTTATCAGTGAGTTTTAAGGACCGAAAAGTGAAATGTTTTAAATTATTAAAAATAAATTTATTTATAAATTGGAAAAGCCTAAGAGGCTAGGGTGGTCCTAGTCCAACACTTTTATTTAGCGTAGGAGGCTAGGGTGGTCCTAGTCCAGCATTGAGGCCAATGTGTTGCTTAATTGGGAACCCAATTTATGTCCAGACGGACTGTGTGTCCGGGCTGGGGACTTTACGTGGTTGATCACCCGTATTGTCCGGAGTCGGGAAGAAAAACCTCCAATCAAAAAAAAATTTAAATGTTTTAAAAATGAAAGTTTATTTAAAAAAAAAAAGAGAATTGATGATTTTCTGCCTTAAATGAAAAGGTATTTAGAAACTTTTAGAGGATGATTTTAAAATGTCATAAACAGAATATGGTATTGCCAGATAGTTTTATCTTGAGATTGTGAATTAAAATCAGAGCATCCTGAATATTCCTCGGCACCTTTATATTGTTGTATTCAGTATACAATTGTGGATTCTTTATTTCCATTTTTATCACTTGCTGAGCATTTGGCTCACCTCTTGCTATTGTTTATAATTTTTTTTCAGTTTAAGAAGAAAAGGATATAAATTAGAAGCTATATGGGGAGAAAAACTTCTTGTGGACCATAGACAGCCTAGATTTGATCTGCTAGAAGGTTGGACATCTGGATATCACTTAAGGCTTGTATAATAGTTTCAGCTAGTTGTATTTATTTGTGAATGTATGTAGCTTATTAATTAAGGTTTTAGTGTTATGATGTAATAGTTTAGTTAGTAGCTGCTTGTTTCATACCACTACCTGTTAGAGATCCGGGTTAGTAGTGGGGTTGTATTTATTTCTTATTATTTTGTTATCAAGGTTTATGTTTTTAGTTGATATTGTGATGCCCCGATCTTTGCTCTGATCGGGAGGGCATTTTGGTATGGTTCACCTGATCAGTTAGGACAGGTTGAACATGTGTTTGTATTATTTCTTTAGTAGTTGAAATTGTTGTTGGTGTTGGAATGAATTGGTTTGGATTCAAATTACAGGTGGATAGTCCGTATTACGAATACTACATGCCGAAATTTTCCAAAATTTCCCTGTATTAAAAATCCATTTTATCTAATTAAATTCAATAATTTATTATAAAAGTATATTTATAGTATTGGGAAGTCGGGGCGTTACAGGTTGGTATCAGAGCAGCCACGTTTTGGTCACTGAAACAAGCCAGTATTAGGTATAGGATAGATGTAGGATAGGATTTGAACCCTTATAAGCATAGGATAGGAGCGATAGGTGTAGGTTATCATTAGGATAGTAGGTAGTAGGTTTAGGATATTCTTTTATCGCTTTAATAATTTCTTTACTCGCTATATCGTTATCGCAGATGGTGGATGATTGAGATTATCCTCAATATTTATTTATTTATTTACTTTTTAGTAGTAGGATGGTTAACAGTGTACCTTGAACTCTGAAAGTGTGGTGTTATATTATTAACTTTGTTGGTACCATGACCTTTATTTTCTCGTTATCTGCACATCTTTTATTACATTTCTGAGTTGCCTGAATATCTCCTGTTAGAATTACTTGCTCAAGATAATACCTATGCTTCCCTGTTTCTATACATCGTTATAACTCTTGTGATCACAGATAACTCAAAATTCAGGATTTGTAAACCTTATCTCTATACATAATTGCTTGTTGTTTATTTACCTGCTGTTTAATGAACTATTTATCTTCTTATGAGAATCATGCCTCCAAAGAAGAAAACACCTACTGCAAATCCTGAAAACCAGAATACTGGAAATCAAAATCCAGTTGATCCGACTATGACAAAAATCCTTCAACTTCTTCAACAACAAACTGCTGCACTAGCTCAGCAGCGACCAACTAAACCCTTAATGACATTCAAAACTTTTAAAGCTGTGCACCCCCTAGAGTTTAAAGGTACAGTTAACCCAATAGAAGCTAGGGGATGTTTGGGCGAGATGAAAAAAAAAACTTTTGCATTGGTAAAGGTAGGAGAAGATCCGAAGACTGAATATGCGAGCTATTTCTTGAAAGCTGAAGCAAACTATTGGTGGGAGTCAACACCGCTATTGGAAGGTGAAGGGGTGATTACATGGCAGAGATTCACAGAGTTATTTCTCGAGAAGTATCTCCCAAGGTACATGCAAGATCTGCTGGAGATGCAGTTTCTAGAGTTAAAGCAAGAGAATATGAGAGTGGCGGAATATGATGCAAAATTCACAGAGTTAGCATGGTTCGTTCCTGAATATGTCAATACTGAAGCAAATAAGACCAAGAGATTTCAACAAGGTCTAAAGCCATGGATACGTAGTAAGGTGGCAGTATTTCAGTTAGAGAATTACGCAATGGTGGTGGAGAAAGCTATGATTGTTGAAGGTGAAAGCGAATTGTATCAGAAGGAGAGAGCGGGAAAGAAAAGAAAGATAGAAAGTACCGAAGGAAGTCAGAACCCAAGGAATGAGGGTCAGTTTGATAGGAACAGAGATTTTCAGAAGCAAAAAATGGAAATGGTGGTCAAGGCACACGTTTTCAGAATACCAATCAGCAGCTTGCAATCAGACCACCCTTACCTGAATGTACAACTTGTGGGAAGAAACACTCGGGAGTTTGTCGCAGACTAAGTGTTACATGCTTTAAGTGCAATAAGAAGGGACACTATGCGGGAGATTGTCCGACTTTAAAACCAGGGGTAAAATGTTTTAATTACGGGAAACTTGGTCATTTTGCAAAGGATTGTAAGGAACCGGTTCAATCAGTAAATGTTTTGAGAATAGCCGGACCCCCATCGGCAAATGCTTTGAGGATAGCTGGCCCTCCAGCCCAGAACAAAATCTCTCCACCTAGAGCCAGAACCTTCAGCATGTCGATGCAGGATGCAGTTCAGGAAGCTGATGTTGTCATAGGTACGCTTCTTGTGAATTTAGTAGAGGTTAAAGTTTTAAATTGATTCTGGAGCTACCAAGTCTTTCTGTTTCTTCTTATTTTTTTTGATAATACCCTATCACCTTTGATAATCAATTATAATTCAATTGATGATGAATTTTTCAGATTCATTTAAATACATTCCTACTTTTCAGAGATACCTCTATTTTCCAGGGGATCATTTAATTCAACATGATGCATATAAATTATTGAAACCCTTGAACTCTTTCTATTTTCCTCTAATATTTGTTATTCCTTATTCAACATTGTATATATCTAAACTTTTGAAACTTTTGAAATCTTATTGTTTCTCCCTGAATACTTAACCTTCTATATTCAAACTGGGATGAACAACCCTATGTATGTAGGGGATTCAGGGACATTTTATCTATGTGATAGAAGTCTGGTGGGACGCCACTGATTGTGTTTGTCATGAAAGTACTGAAGGCTGGCCACCTTTTGTACTATGGCAGTTGACCTAAGTGACAAATGCAACCTGAAAATAGTTCGGTGATCATATTGATCTTTTAGTTAAATCCTTTTATAAAATTCTCATCAAACAAAAACTCATCTTGTACTAATACATGTTAATACCTGTCTATTCTATGATCCCTTTTGTTATAAACCCTTGTGTCTTCTAAAAGTTATCAATGATTGAGAGTAGTAAGGATGGAGACAATGAAATTTTGAGTGGTGTAAGCTACAGTTACGTTGAATGAAAATTTGATGAGTTGATTGAATCAAAAAGTGAAGGAATTGACCGTGGAGAATGGAATAATTCAAGGAAATGAGTGATAGACGTGTACTTTAATTTATTTATTCAGCTATCGGTAAATGATTATTAGTTTTGAGAAAGGTTACTCAATAAAACAATGGGGTTAAGGATGGATGGAAGTTTCTCAGTTATTCCCTCCTCGAGTAACATTGTACGTTGAAAGGGGAGTAAGAATGATTGGGGAATTTCTTGATACTCTTTTTCTTAAAGTTTTATCTGGGGCAACCTGAATTATGAGTAAGAGCGTGGAAGTGGTATCAATTGTTTTAGTCGCGTTTGTTTTAAAGATTTAATTATTTACCCGTTTACTTCAAGTCAAGTCAAGGCAGATTTCTTCGCTTATATGGTTGCTGTAAGCCAAGGCAAGTGTTGTTTTAGTACTTGAGGCGTTGTGTACAGGTATAATCCATTATATGAATAGGTCATGTCCGATTTTCGGTATAAAAGGATCATTACGTGCGAGTGATAAGTATTTAGAATTGACGAGATATGCAAACAAAAGTTTTAAGTTTATGTTTGAAATTCGAAGGCCTACAGGATGAGCCTGTCGATATGTGAAATGATATAAAGAATTCTAGAAGAAAAGAAATGACTTGGAAAATGAAAGAGAAATGGTTGAGTATTACCGTCATTACGTTTTCTTAACGTTTTCTTAAGATAGATTCTGGGGACAGAATCCTTTTAAGGGGGGAAGGATATAACGCCTTAGAAATTTTTAATATTTTTAATTAATTATTTAATATTAAATGTGAGTTATGTGATGTGAATATTGTTGAGGAGGTGAAATATGTGTGATATTATATTCGTGGGTTTATTTGATGATTTAAATGTGTCAGATAAGTTTACATATTTTTATTTTAATTTAATTTTTAGGATTAAATTCTATTTAAATCATGTGTCATTTATCTTCTGAGATTTTTATAAAATTATTGGGATTTGTATAAATTATGAAATCTTTTGCATTATTAATTATATTAGATAATTTGAGTTTTAAAAATATTAGATGGATTTATTTTGATTTATAAGGATTTTAAAATGATTTTATGAATTGATTTGTGTTTTATTGATTTAATCTTGTAAAATTCATATTTAATTCATTTTTTATCTTAAAAATATTTTAAAAATATGGGGAGGTAGATAATTTTATTTATTACATTTAAAAATAATAATATTGATATTTTTCTCAAAATATTACCTATTTATTTTTCCATTTTACCAAATATTTTTTAATAATTTAATTAGCAAAACTATTAGTAAATTGCAAAATTTTCCCCAATTTCTTTTAATCGCTAAATCCCCAATTCATTTTTAGCGTGTGTTTTCCAGAACTCTCGCTACCCATTTCTAAGGAAATCTCTCGATTCCTCTCCTATCTTCGATATCTCTCCCTCACAATCTCTCTGTCATCTCTCCCTCTCTAATCTCTCTCGCGGAATTTCCCTATTAAAATCTCTCTCGAATTTCTTTTCCTCCCCTCGTGTGTAACCGTGTGTGTGTTGATAACAGTTGTGGGTTGTTGATTTTGTGTGCGTGTGTGACAAAAGCTTGTGCGAGATGGTGGTATATATATATATATATATATATATATATATATTGATATGGGCTGAAAATAAGCCCTAAAGACACATTTAATGTGGCATTAATTAGGCCGAGAATAGTCCAAACGTGGGGCCCACCAGCTGGGCCCAAAACCCTAAATATAATATTAATTTCGTAATTAATATTAAAGGTAATAAAACAGCTCAGCAAATAAGAGTTGGATAAGGATAATATCCCTTTCAAACTTATCCAATAAGGCATCCAATTCAATATGGAAACTGATTCCTACAAGGAATAGATCTAGAACATTCCTCAAAGACTTGCCCACCAAGTCTCCAAATCCTACCATAATTCTAAGGCTCCTCAGCCTATATAAAGGGCCTGACCCCTCACCCTCAGAACTACGTTTTATTGGCTTGATTCTCTAATTTACAGAGATACGTAGGCATTCTGTGAGGACCGTTTAAGTCTCGAACGCAGAAGCAGCCATTAAAGCACGAAGCTCACGAACCCTAGCATTAAATATACAAACCCTAGCCGCAATATTTTCAACCTAGTTTTTATTCCACAACATTTGGCGCCGTCTGTGGGAAGAAGACATCAACCATGGTTACCACTCGAAGAACAACACCGATCTCAACCGAGGCTACCTCCGGAACCATCGTTCCACCAATCACTTCTCCTCCTGTTGGTACAGGGCCAGGGTCTGTACCCCCATTGACGGAAACAAACCCTCGTAGTCAGGCCTCTCAACCACAAGGGACGGATCCCCCCGCTGAAAGATCTCAACCTGTAATCGTCCCTCTAGGACAGGAGACTAACCCGCTCCAGATGGTGGTCTCTCCTCTCCCTCTGAGTAGCCGCCCGCCGCTTCACAGTCTCTCCACTTCTTCGCTCCCTGTCAACACTAACCCAATGTATGGGCTACCTAATTACCCCCAAGATCCAAGGGATCCAGGACCAAGCGGTCATGCTCGGTTGATCCATGGGCAACAACAATCCCCTTATCTTAGAGGCCCGGCTCCTCCTGAACCAGGATACTATGATTACTCTGGTCCTTATACCGGAGACTCGTCATCTGAAGACGATGATCGAGACGAAGCCCCAAGGAGGCGACGCGCTAGTAAGGAGCCTCTAGGGAGGAATCCATCAAACCGAGATGGTCCTTTAACAATCGCAGAGAAAATTAAGGCTTATGAAGCCGAGATTCAGAAGCTGAAGGACGACCAAGCAAGGGAACTAGAGAGACAGAACCCTAATCAGACTCGACCTCCTCCGACTTCAGGAGGGATTCCTTTCATAGATCTGGAGAGGTCTTCAAGGAGACACCGAAGGGCTGAAGCCCCAACCAGAGGAACTACCAGGGTGGAACCCCCCAAGAATAATCCTAGAGATTTGATGCTACAAGGAGATCTGGATGATCCGACCCCTCCATTCACTGAGGAGGTAATGAATGCACATATCTCCCGAAAGTTTAAGATGCCCACGATCAAAGCTTACGATGGAACGGGGGATCCCGCAACTCATGTGAGAACGTTTACGAGCGCCTTGTTACTGCAGCCTGCCAACGATGCCCTTAAGTGTAGGGCGTTTCCCCAAACCCTGTCGGGCATGGCGCAACGTTGGTATAGTCGTTTACCTCCAAACTCTATTAGCTCTTTCAAGGAGTTGAGTACCGCTTTTGTCAGTCAATTCATTAGCGGAAGAATTCATGAGAAAAGCTCTGCATCCCTTATGTATGTGACACAGGGAAAGAATGAGAACTTAAGAGATTACATCAAGCGATTCACTAAGGAAACTCTGAATATAACCGATTTGGAAAATAAGGTGGCCATGGTAGCCTTGCAGCATGGAACCACGGATCTCTTTTTTAAGAGGTCGTTGGCAAAACACCCCCCTGAAAGCATGGATGAACTTCAACGAAGGGCGGACAAGTATATAAAAGCTGAGTGAAAGGCAGAGTGTATAAACTTGTAACACTATAACTAATGTAACTCAAACTAAAGGAAAAGATACTTAACCAGAAGACAATCAAGAACAGGAAGTCACAAGAAATCAACACTAAATGAAGACAAGGTAATTGATACAATTAAACATGCTAACTATGATCAAGCCAAGAAGAAATCATTGAGAGAAGTTCAAGTCAAAGTTGTTCATGCCTCGATGATTTGATTAATCAAGAATCAAGATCATAACTATCGGTATCAACAAGACCAATTGATTTCAAGTGAAGAAGAAGGAAAGCAAATATTGGAAAGCCAAGTTATTCAGTGAATATGGTAATTTATTCAAGAAGCAGAAACACTATCAAGACTAGTCACTTATGAACCAGACCAGTGCATCAAGTGTCAGGACATTGATAGCAAGTTTATGTCAGTAATAAAGAACCATGTTCAAGAGCTTGTTGAAGAATAAAGAAGACATGAAGATATCACAAGTTCAAGATGTGCATTGAAGTTTCAAGTTGAAGACCAGAATATTTTCTAAGTACTAAATGTTCTGGATGGCTAAGTAGAAATTCTCAAGTAGAAGTTCTACTTAGGAATTTCGAGATAGCCAAGTAGAAGTTCCACTTAGGAATTTCGAGATAGCCAAGTAGAAATTCTCAAGTAGAAGTTCTACTTAGGTGCAGCTTCAACATGACACATGGCATCTTCTGATTGGCAGATTTCCAAGCTTTCAAGATAAGGCAAGAATTATGTGGACATCATTGGGCCACGTACATCTTAGTCTTTGAAGACTACAGGACATAGATTACATGTAGTATAAATAGAAGTACTTGTGTAATGTTTTAGTTAGTGAGCAATTCTAGAGAAAAACACAAGAGAAAAAGAGAGAGTGCATTCACAGAGCTTAGTATCATTCACTTCTCTCTCAACTTCTGTTATACTTTGTAATGAATGTTGTAGCAACCCTTTCAAGTTATATATAAAGAAATATATTCCTTGAATCTGTGTGTTCATTTATTGCATCGTTTTTATTGCCTCTCATATTCGAAAAGTTGTATTCACCCCCCCTCTACAACACATTTGGACCTAACAATTGGTATCAGAGCTATATGTTTAACATACAAAACATAGATCCTTGTGTTGAGTAGAAGAATCGTGAGTTTTCATTTTTCAGATCTACTTTTCATTTTCTCGAAAAGTGTGTTTTAATTCGTTGGTAGTGAAAACTCATCTGAAAAAAATTATTTAAATACTCCAGGTATGATTATTTAGCTTGGGTGTATTTTAATTAATTTTTGGTGAATTTATCTGGGTTAGTTCATATTTGGTGTTCTTGAGTGTTCATCATCTGTTCTTATCAAAGAATACAACCCAACAACTTTTTGATCTCCTTTTCAATAGTAAAAGAATAAAAAGGTGGTTTTTGGACTTGTTGATTTATTTTATTCGGCCGAAAGTAAAAGACATACTCAGTACCTAGCATGTGGGTTAGGTGGGTTTGGTGAGTAAAGCATTCAAAGTCAAAAAGTGTTAAAGTGATAATATTGTTTATTCAATATTTAAAGAAATCTGCAGAAAAATTATTCTAAGGCAAAAATTTCTACATAGAAGTTCTACTTGAGAATTTCTACATAGAATTTCGACTTGGACAATTTCTACTTGGTGATTTCGACTTGAGCAAAATTTCTACTTAGAGAAATTTCGACTTAGGCAAAAGTTCTACATAAATATTCTACATAGCCTAGTCTTGGGTACTTAGAAATTTTTAGTGACCAGAATTGAGATGGCTCCTAAAAATGCATTCAAGATCCCAATGTTCAACAAAGATCACTATGAAGAATGGGTTTTCAGAATGAGACTATATCTAGAGACTATTAACCCTGAATATCTGGAAGTCCTTGACAAGGGTAAATTTGTCCCAATGGCAGTTATTCCTTCACATACGGAAGGAGGAGTGGTTATACCACCTCGGTCTGAGCCCAAAAAGGCAGCGGACTTTTCGGATGCTGATAAAGAGCAAATAGCTTTGGATACTGCCGTACGACAAACCTTGATGGAATCTCTTGATCATGAAATGTTCAACATAGTCAAAGGTTTGACTACAGCGAAGAAGATTTGGGACAAGATAGAAGTTGTCATGGAAGGATCTGCAGAGGTCAGAAGCAACAAAACACTCATACTCAAGATGGAGTATGACACCTTTAGAATAAGGAAAGGAGAAGGCATTACAGACGTCTACCTACGATTCAGTCAGTTGGTATTGGATTTGAATCTGAGAGGTGTGACTCTCCCCATGGTTGAAACAAATACGAGATATCTGAGGAACCAGCCAAAAAGCATTGAGCATAGGGTCTACGCAATCAGAGAAACCAGAGATTTGCATACAACTTCTCTGGAAGAGTATTATGGAATATTAAAGACCTATGAGCTGGAAACGCTTCAAGATCAAGCATGGGACAATGATTCAAAGTCAAAAGAAAGTGCATCAGGATTAGTTGCTGATGAGGAAGAGCCTAAGAAGGCAATGGTTGCAGCAAAGCCTAAATCATCACTTGCACCACATCAAGTTGATAATGATGACGAGTGCGCATCTGACAGTGATGATGACTACTACACCCAAGAAGAGCTGGACAACATGGACGATAGTGTCGTGGCATACATGGCAAGGAAGTTCAGCAACATGAGATTTAGAAAAAGCAACCGACCACAGAGAAAATCTTCATCTTATTATCGGGCTGCTAAGGGTGGTGGTAGTTCGTCAGGCTACAAAGGAAAAGGCAAGAATACCAGCTACAAATCTCCTTTGGATTTCAAAATGAAGTTCAAATGCTACAATTGTGGTGAAGCTGGACACTTTGCCTCGGACTGCAAAAAGCCTAAACAGACTTATCCAAAAGAAACATTTGAAGCTCTCAAAAGCAACTATGAAGCACTGTTGAAGGAAAGACATGGAAAACGAGCTTTATTGGTGACAGAAGGAAGAGCTTGGGATGATTCAGATGAGGAAGATGTTACTCAAGTAGCAAACTTTGCGCTCATGGCTGAGACATCAGAGGAACCAGAGGTACCAGTTCTAACTCTTAAAGTAGAAATGTCTATTGATGATTATAAAGAACAGAACGGGGCTCTTAGTGAAGAGATCTATATGTTGTGCAAAAGCCTAGACTCTTCTCAAAAGGAACAGAAAACACTTGTTGCCAAATGCAGAATGCTGGAGGCAAAAGTGGAAGAGCTAGAGGCTGCTTGCACTGTAGATACTTCTCTAAGAGACTTTATTAAATCTCTGGAACACAAGCTTGTCCTTAAGGAAGAAGTAGAAGCATGTCTTAGGAACAATCTAGCTGAGTTAGAAACAAAATGCGAAGCTTACAAACTAGCAGCTAGTAGAGTGTATGTAGATAATGACGTATTTAAGAAGATAACTGGAGTAGGTGTAGGACTTGACTATTCTGACTTATCTAAGAAAGAAGGGAAGAGACCTATTGACCCTAGTTCCAGTGACCTTAAACAGGAAACACCTAGAATTCTTAAATCGGCTGTCAAACCTATCTACAAACATCTTGTTCCTAGAATAGAAGAAGAAGAGACTGAATTGATAGCTAGATATGAGATTGAGATGGAAGATCGCCAGAAAGAACAACCTGTAACTCCTATTAAACAAGTGAAAATCAATTTCCCTAGAGATGAATCTAGACTGGGATTAGGAGCTAAGGCTGTTAAACAACAAGGAAAGAAAGAAAAAGGCATAAAAGAGGTTAAGGCTGAACGAATAAAGAAAGCATGTTATCATTGTAAATCTACTGAACATCTTTCTTATGCATGCAAAGCTAACATGAATGTTCCTGCTGCACATGCCATGCCTACCACACATACAATGAATAATCTGCATCAGAATCATGCACAGTGTGGTCAACCTAACTGTATGCCATGCACTTTTAATATCATGCAAACTTTTGTGCATTTAATGAATGCATCTAGCCAGTCATGCTCAAATACTGTTGCTAGTTCAAATATCAAGAAAAAGTATGGTAGAGCCAAGACTGTCAGTCCTCCTAAAGTTAGGAGTGACAAACCTTCTCCTAAGACTGACAAATCTGTCAAGTCTGAGAAAGGAAAGGAGATAGTCGAAAGCTCTAGTAATGTGAAGAAAAGTGCATCTCCTGTTGTTAAATCTGTTGATTCTCGATCTTATCGAAAAGCCGGGCCCAATCAAAGTTGGGTTCCGAAGAATGTCTAACCAATCTGTCATTGCAGGGCATTAAGCAGAATAGAAATAAAGTTATATGGGTGCTAGACAGTGGAGCATCGAGGCATATGACTGGAAACAAGTCCCTGCTTACAGAGTTGGTTATGAAGGCTGGCCCTTATGTTACCTTTGGAGATGACAGCATAGGTGTGACAAAGGGATATGGCAAACTGAAAACTGGCAATGTCATCATTGAAGATATTTCCTATGTTGAGGGACTAAAGCACAATCTGTTGAGTATAAGTCAATTCTGTGACAAAGGTTACGAAATTGTCTTCAACAAGAAAGGTGTCTCAATCACTCACATCAAGGAAGGCTCACTAGCTTTAAGAGGAGTTCGAAAGGCAGATCTTTTTGTTGCAGATATGGATTCAGCAAATCAGGATGAGGTCACCTGTTTCTACAGCAAAGCCTCGGATGATGAAAGCTGGTTATGGCACAAAAAGCTATCTCACTTAAACTTCAAAACGATGAATGCTCTCGCGAGGCGAGAATTGGTGAGAGATCTACCTCAAATGGAGTTCGCTCCGAAAGGACTCTGTGAAGCTTGTGAAATGGGAAAGTCGAAGTGAGCATCGCATAAAAGCAAAGAAATTTCTAGTATTACTGAGCCTCTACAACTTCTTCATATGGATTTGTTTGGCCCAGTGAATGTCCTATCTTTGTCTAGGAAAAGATATGCTTTGGTAATCGTGGATGACTTCTCCAAGTATACATGGGTATTGTTCGCAATGACGAAAGACGAAGTACCTTTCTTAATCATTGATCACATCACTCAAATTGAGAATGTTTCAACACTTACTGTGAAGACGATTAGATCAGACAATGGCACTGAATTCAAAAATGCAGTGCTAAATGACTTCTGTGTATCTAAGGGAATACGTCGTCAGTATTCAGCCCCGAGAACTCCACAGCAAAATGGAGTAGTTGAAAGGAAGAATAGAACTTTGGTTGAAGCAGCAAGAACTTTGTTGTATGATTCAAAACTTCCTTTGTATTTCTGGGCCGAAGCAGTGAGTACCGCTTGTTACACTCAAAATAGAACCTTGATCATAAAAGATAAAGAAAAGACACCATGTGAGCTAATGAACAACAGAAGACCAACAATCAAATACTTTCATGTCTTCGGAGCAAAATGCTATGTGCTTATAGATGATGAAAATCTAGGCAAGTTTGCAGCAAAAGCTCGTGAAGGAATCTTTGTTGGTTACACTACAGACGTGGTGGCAGCTTATAGAGTGTTCTTGGTGAATGATCGAAAAGTGACTGAAAGTTACAACGTCAGATTCGACGATACCAAACTCTCATCAATTTCAAGAGATTCTAGTGAACCTGAGTCCCTAAAATTTCAGAATCTGGACTTAGAAGATCTTGAAGATGAACCTGAGTTGGTTGTTCCATTAAATGTTCCAAGCGTACGTGAAGAACCTGAGTCTAGTGAACAAGCTAATTCTACAAGATCAGGAGAGACTTCTTCAGTACCAACCGGCAACAACTCAGGGGGAGTAAATAGCAGCTCAAGGACTACTGTTCAAGGCTCGAGTCGAGTTGACTCTAGTTCTGTAGGAGCTGGCACTAACTCAGGGGGAGTTAGTGAAAATATTCAAAGTAGTCAGCACCCCAACTCAGAAAGTCAAGCTGAATCATCTAGACAATTTCCAGGTGAACGGGTATGGAATAGAGACCATCCGTTTGAGTTAATTATTGGTGATCCAGATGTTGGTGTGACTACTAGAAGAACTGCAAGAGCTGACATAGCTAATATCTCCTTATATTCTGGGTTCTTATCCAAGCTTGAACCTAAAGAAATAGAAGAAGCTCTTGGCGATGCTGATTGGGTGATTGCAATGCAAGAGGAACTCAATCAGTTTGAAAGGCAGAAAGTTTGGAAACTGGTACCCCGACCAAAGAACAAATCTGTAATTGGAGCTAGGTGGGTATTCAGAAATAAACTGGATGAAAACGGACTTGTAACACGAAACAAGGCTCGTTTGGTTGCAAAAGGTTATTCTCAGCGAGAAGGAATTGATTATGATGAAACCTATGCACCAGTTGCAAGACTTGAGGCAGTCAGGATGTTCTTGGCATTTGCAGCACATAAGAACTTCAAGGTATTCCAGATGGACGTGAAAAGTGCCTTCCTGAACGGAGAGTTAGAAGAAGAAGTGTATCTGGAACAGCCGCCCGGCTTCGTTGATCCAGAACATGCAGATTTTGTGTATCTACTCTTCAAATCTGTCTATGGCCTCAGGCAATCCCCAAGGCGATGGTATGAAACCCTATCTTTATTCTTAATTGAAAATGGTTTTGTTAGGGGAGTAATTGATAAAACATTGTTCTATAAAGTTGTGAGAAATGACTTAATACTTGTTCAAGTATATGTGGACGATATTATTTTTGGGTCATCAAATGAGCGCTTGTGCGAGAAATTTGCCAAGCTAATGCAGGAAAAATATGAGATGAGCATGATGGGAGAGCTGTCCTTCTTCCTTGGATTACAGATCAGTCAGAGAAAAGATGGTATCTTTATCTGTCAATCCAAGTACGTCAGAGATTTACTCAAGAAGTATAATCTAGAAGATGCATCAGCAGCTAAGACTCCTATGGCAACAGCCACGAAGCTTGATGAAGACAAATCAGGTAAATCAGTTGACATCACAAGCTATCGAGGTATGATTGGCTCACTCCTCTATTTAACTGCAAGTAGACCAGATATAATGTTCGCAACTTGTTTATGTGCAAGGTTCCAAGCGGATCCTAGAGAATCACATCTCATAGCCGTCAAAAGAATTTTTAGGTATCTCAAGGGCACACCAAATCTAGGGATTTGGTACCCAAGAGATACAGGTTTTAATCTTATTGGCTATTCGGATTCAGACTATGCAGGTTGCAGGATTGATAGGAAAAGCACATCTGGTGCTTGCCAATTTCTTGGCAGAAGATTGGTGTCCTGGCAAAGTAAAAAACAACATACAGTATCTACTTCTACTGCTGAAGCTGAGTACATTGCTGCTGGAAGCTGTGTAGCTCAAATACTGTGGATGAGGAACCAATTGAAGGATTATGGCATGGAGCACAAGAAAATTCCAATCATGTGTGACAACACAAGTGCCATTGCCATAACCAACAATCCTGTAGATCACTCAAGAACCAAGCATATTGACATCAGGTATCATTTCATAAGAGAACATGTCGAGGAGGGGACTGTGGAGCTACATTTTGTGCCCACAATGCAACAAATTGCAGATATATTCACCAAACCTCTTGATGAAGTAACATTCAATAGGTTGGTTGGTGAATTGGGAATGCTTAACACAAGTTAGTAAAGCCTTCTATCTGTAAAATCCATGTTTATGTTTGTATGTGCAAGCTAATCAATCATTATGTGCTTAGACTTTAATATGCTTAATTAATGATTGTTATAGGTTGCATATAGTGTGATTTTGCATGAATTCATTGTGTTTTAAGTGTCTTTTATAGCACAAATCTGTGAATTTATGCTTGTTAGATTGCATGATCATAGGGGGAGTTAAATTCATAATAGTCTAAATATTGCATGATTTTTAGATGAATTTACCTGTGTTTTTCATGTAATTAGAGGCCTTAGAATTATCAAGGAATGTTTTAATTATGTCATATATTAAAATCCTTGAATTGATATTTATATTAATTTGGCAAAATTAATTGTTGAGTTTTTCAAAGAAAAATTGTCAAATTATTCTAAGTATCTTCAAAATTTCGAGTTAGTCTCTATCTCGAAACTCATGTAGAAATTCGACTTGAATTTCGACTTGAGCTTCCAGGGTGAAGTTTTGAAAATTCTAAGTCTGGGAAGAATTTCGAGTTAGTACCTATCTCGAAATTCATCTCGAAATTCGACTTAAAGTTCGAGTTCGAGTTACCAGTGTGCCTAGTTCTATCTTCAAAATATTCGAGATAAAGTCTATCTCGAATTTTATCTCTAAGGTTGAGATGAGGTTTCCATTAAGGGAATATTTTGAAAAGAACTGAGAATTAACTTCGAGTTAGTCTATCTCGAACTTTATCTCGAAGTTCGACTTGATGTTCGAGAATCTGTTCTTAGTCTATCTCGAAACTCAACTCGAATTTCGACTTGGTGTTCGAGATAGAGTTCTCAGTTAAGCTAAAGGGAATTTTTCGAGTTACACTCCTAACTCGAAACATATCTTGAATTACCCTGGACTTTTTGATTCAAGGAAGTATTTTGGAAAGAATTTGAGATTAACTTCGAGTTAACTTCTATCTCGAACTTTATCTCGAAGTTCGACTTGATGTTCGAGATAGAGTACTTAGTCTATCTCGAAACTCAACTCGAATTTCGACTTGATGTTCGAGATAGACTCTAACTCGAAAAGTATCTTGAATTTTCTGTTTTTCCAAGTTTACTACAAATCAATAATGTTCAAGATAGTATTTCCCTATAGTTTCTGCTGTAATTTTGGTTAAAGTGCTTCTTTGTGCATAATTGTTCGAGTTAACTTCTATCTCGAACTTTATCTCGAAGTTCGACTTGATGTTCGAGATAGAAAAGTTCGAGATAGAAAAGTTCGAGATAGAGTTCGACTTAGATGTCCCCTGTATGGACTTAGTACTTATCACATTTTTTTAACAGGGACATTTTTGTCATTCCACATTAATGTCTATATATACTTCTCTAACTCGATCTATTCTTTCACTTTTACCTAATTGAGTTTTACAGCCGCCCCATATACATACAGGCGATTTTGACTTACAACCACCGATTCGTGATCTTTGTGACTAATCTCATACGGACAACGAATTACTGCCCGATTTTTTACTGCCATTATCTGAGTGACCAGTAATATCTGAGTTTGTGTGTTTGTGAATCTGTTCTTCTTTCTCGACATATATACATACGTATATACTCACATCGTTTCACAGTCATATACACACGATTTCACTGGTGTGTACACACATAACTTCACTGATTTCACTGGTATCAGATTCTGTTAATTGGTTGTTGATTTTCGCCTCTCACAGTGATAATTATCTATAACCCGTAGTTTAATTTTTCAAGAGTGACTTTTGGTCTTTTTGTTTAATTAAAAGGGATATAACTGATAATTCCTAAATTAATTGTTTTTCAAAATTAAAATAAAAATTCACATCTTTTAAAAAGAAAAACATTTAATCAAAATGGCTCACCAATTTTCCCTTGCTAAAAACAATTTTTACAATATTTCTACGGAAATTGGTGATCAACTCCCGCGGTTTAAGTTTTGGATACGATTTCTCAATTTGTATTCCAAAGCTAGCCAAGCTTTTACTGCTAAACCTACACTAGTACATGATGCTTTACAGCAATTATGGACTAGTGCGGTTACTTTTGGGAGTAAATCAACCCCCTACGGTTTCAGGTTTACCTTAGCGGGTCAGGAATATGAGGTGACCGAACAAATTGTCAACAGAGTTCTGGGATTCCCAATTAAAGATGCCTATGATCCAGAACCTACTGCTGCAGAACGCCTCAGATTCTTTGAAGAAATTGGATGTTATCCTCCAAAAGGCCCAATAACGGGAAATATCCAAAAGCAATTCTTCCATGCGGAATGGAATTACTTTTTCGAGGCCATCACAAGATGTTTTCGGGCACGCGAAAAAGACTTTCATCAAATTCCAATTCCAATGCAAACCTTTGCAGTTGCCCTAGCAAGAGAACTGGATATAAACTATGGACGCATAGTTCTCTCTGAGATAGTGGCCTCAATGGGATCCCTTGCAAGCAGAGACCTCTCTACCACTGATGTCGTCTGCTGGTTTCCTCGGTTTCTTCAAATGCTAATCAATGACTTAATACCGAAGGATGCTCTTGCTATTCGACAGGGATTTGCCAGAAGCCCCACATCTGAATCACTAGGGATGGGCACTAAGTCACTTGCAACTATTGCAAATCAGGATAAACATCAAGGTAAGCCAATGTCTACTCCTGAAAATATACAAATGTGGCTTAGATATGATGCAGGAGTTACCAATTTGGAGGCATCATCACAAGTCTCATCACATGCTCAAAATCCATCTGTTCATGCTGAGGCATTTGATGAGATTCCGGATGAGGAAAGCGATGATGCACAAGGTAAGCAATCAGGTAATCTCTCTATGCATACTATTCATTCCTCCTCCTACGTTTCTGATTCCGCGACCCATGAGACTGCTAACCCGCAGGATCTATCCCAGGGTAAGAGCCATATTTCTGACTCTGAGTCTGATACACATTCCTATTCTTTATCACCCCTGTTAACGGAAGTCAGAAAACCAGCACGTATAATTATACAAGATGATGAGGAGAATGAACCCGAAGAGCAGCAACTTTTTCGCAAGAAAGCCAAACTTTTCCACGCTGCTACTTCACAACCACAGTCAAACCCTAGCGTGTCACACGCAACCACTCCACCTCACGCGAGTGGTTCACCCCTTGAACATTCTGCACATAGGGACTTTGATTTTGGTCAAGATGATGTGCCTCTTGATGATACTGTTGCTTCAAGAGGACATGAAGTATTAAGAACTTCAGCCGTACCTTCACCGGTACGTACTGATGCTGCAAAGAGGATCGGTTCTGATGTCGTACAAGGACACTTTGCAGCCTCTCAGACTGAGATTCCAACTCAGGAACAAACAGAAATTGATCCCATAACTGTCAACAACATTTCTTATCAAGCTTCTGCAGGTACTGCTTCACTTTTAGGATCAGTCATTGAAGACATACACGAGCGTGAGACAGGGAGTGTGTGTGAGAGGTTAGGGAGAGAGGGACCTTCATTTTTAAGGCCCGACACCGAGCGCCAAATACCAACAGAACGCGTATTAGAGCGAGGTCACCTAAACCAAACACCGTCCCTTAATACAGAAAATTTTGATACTCGTATGACTTCAATGGAGAATAAAATGGAGCAGTTCGGGCAGTCGATGGGGCAGTTGGGGATTAATGTTGGAAACAATCAACGGGCTCTAGACGACTACGCAGCAAGAATGGCAAGTCAAGCTACAGCTTTTGATGATTTGACAAATAAGGTCAATGACTTGGGCCATGCTGGTGGTGTCTTGGGAAGCACTCTCAATGAGAGGATGGGGGCATTGGAGTCTACAATGCATACAATGATTGTGGAGATCAGTAGAATGATGTTCGCAGTCAGGAGTTTTGTGCCCCCGGAGTGCTTCGAGTCGGAACAACCTCCCCCCGATGCTGGAGCAGGTGGTGCAGGTGGTGCTAGTGGAGCGGGAGCCTCTGGTTCTGGTTTTGGAGGTTCCTATGCAGCTGGTGGATCTGAAGACCATGGTGGAGCTCAGGATAACTCACCTAAGGGGGAGAGTGGAAAGGAGACGAGACAGCAGGCAGTTCACATCGAAGAAATTGAAGAACCCGCTGATCTTGTTAAGGAACCAGAAATTGAGCCTGCTGTTGCTGAAGAGGCTATGAGGAGGAGAAAGGGTAAGGCAATAATGGTTGAAGAAGATGAACCAGTTATTGACCTGAGTCATCAGGACACAGTACAGGAGGTACTAGACTCAGATTCTGATATGGAAGACGTACCTTTCGCACATGCTGTAAAGCGATCTTTGAAGGAACAAGGTGGAGGTGCTGGTATGTCTTTCGGAATGCCTGAAGAAGATCCTGTTGATGAAGAAACCCTGCAGTCTCAACAGTTAGCCTTGGAACAAGCTCAGTTCCATAAAATGAAGATGATGCAAGAACATGCTGCGTTCCTAGAACAGAAGGTGGAGCTACAAGGGAAGCAGTATGAGTATGAGCTTGCAAGGCTAGCCAATCCTCAAGTTGATCTGGACAAAAGAAGGATAGGGCAGAAATGGGATGAAGCAAGGAAGATTATGATGGGACCATGTGCAAAAGGAGTTCATAACAAGGATGCAGATGATCTGTTCTACAACTTGAATTTGCAGAATCCAATGACTGGGGACTATATAAATGCTTTGAAGAGATTAATTTCTAAAGTCAGGGTTGGATACAATGCAAATCTTAAGGAGTGGCAGGTTATCTTGTCTTTGGTAGAAGGAGTCCCAACATCTTTCCTATTCGTGGATGACCAATTCATAATGAGAAGATCTGCGTCAGAGTTGTTCTTGCTAGCGACTAAAATTCAGTACTCTCAATCTGAGGAGCTAAGCATTCTGTACAGGGATCAGTTAATGCAGCTAGCAGAGGACAAGGGTCCAGAATTCTCAGCTTATCCAAATTTTGTCCGGATGGTGGTTCAAGGAAAGATGAAGAGGGTGAGCATGGAGGAAAAGGACTTAATGGAACTTTCAGTGGAATCTCTTAAAGCTGTATGTAGACAAATGATGGGTAAGGGATTCGCCTCTGAGCTTAAAGATAAATCCGTGAGGATCATTGAAAGAGTCATATTCTTGAAGAGCAATGAGGTGTGGAAGTGTGATGTCATTGCTCCAAACCCTCTCGACAACGTGAAGATTGAGCCGGAGCTGATAGAACAGAAATGGAATATTCTTCAAGCAATGAAGAATGTAGATGAAGCTTTGACTCTTCCTTCTGGAGAACTGGAACAAGGAGAAATAAGGGAGGCAGTTGGCGTTCCAGGGAAAGATAGTGTATACTGGATACACTCTTATGCTGATGATACAGCTGATGCCTTAGCATACATAGATGCAGACCAGAAACAAACACTCTTGCATATGAGTAGACAATGGCTGCTACAGACTCAAGATGCTGCATTTCTAGAGAAAGTGTTATATGTGTTCAAATGGGGCGAAGTGGAAGACAAGTTTGTTGAAGAAAAGCAGAGACTCGTGAGTTACCTGTCTGAAGTAGTGGTGGAAAAGAAGCAAATGGAGCGAGATGCGGCTAGTGTCCACAATACTAACCGTGTCAAGGGCTACCCCAAGATGATCTATTGTCAGTTTAAAGCTGATAAAACTCATTGGAAATCTCAGCTCATCATGAAGAACTTTGAGGATATTCCAAAGATCAGGACTACTCAGGAGGTGGACAAACTCAGAAGGCTTTTCAAACATCCTTATCCAGAGCCCAAGAACCCTCTAGAAATGGAAGCTGTAAGTCTATTGAATGCTAGGTGGAAGCAGCTTAAAGATCCAGTATACAAGAAAGAAAAGCAGCAGAAGGAGAAGCTCAAAAGGCAGAAAGAAGAAAGAGACCAAGCTGCTGAAGCTAGAAAGAGGAAACGGAATTAGGGTTAAAGGTCAGAGTGGTGTGAACTTGAAGTTGGAAAAACTTCATGTCTTTCGGTTGCTTTAACTCACTTGAGGAAAATTCACCTAAGAGTGAATCCAATAAGGTGATATAAGTTTGACTAGAAGGTATGAAATAATCCAGGTGATAGGAATCATTCAAATGATCTTTAATTCGAGGTTCGAATTCTGTTTCTAGTTTTTATGTTCATTGTATTGTTTTCATGTTCTTTTCAATTGTATATTATTCAAGAATGTAATGTTAATTATCTTTTCTCGTCTCATTGTTTAGTTGAGTTATCCTTCATTAATTTGAATGTCATTGTTAGACAATCAAATTGGGGGAGATTGAAAGGCAGAGTGTATAAACTTGTAACACTATAACTAATGTAACTCAAACTAAAGGAAAAGATACTTAACCAGAAGACAATCAAGAACAGGAAGTCACAAGAAATCAACACTAAATGAAGACAAGGTAATTGATACAATTAAACATGCTAACTATGATCAAGCCAAGAAGAAATCATTGAGAGAAGTTCAAGTCAAAGTTGTTCATGCCTCGATGATTTGATTAATCAAGAATCAAGATCATAACTATCGGTATCAACAAGACCAATTGATTTCAAGTGAAGAAGAAGGAAAGCAAATATTGGAAAGCCAAGTTATTCAGTGAATATGGTAATTTATTCAAGAAGCAGAAACACTATCAAGACTAGTCACTTATGAACCAGACCAGTGCATCAAGTGTCAGGACATTGATAGCAAGTTTATGTCAGTAATAAAGAACCATGTTCAAGAGCTTGTTGAAGAATAAAGAAGACATGAAGATATCACAAGTTCAAGATGTGCATTGAAGTTTCAAGTTGAAGACCAGAATATTTTCTAAGTACTAAATGTTCTGGATGGCTAAGTAGAAATTCTCAAGTAGAAGTTCTACTTAGGAATTTCGAGATAGCCAAGTAGAAGTTCCACTTAGGAATTTCGAGATAGCCAAGTAGAAATTCTCAAGTAGAAGTTCTACTTAGGTGCAGCTTCAACATGACACATGGCATCTTCTGATTGGCAGATTTCCAAGCTTTCAAGATAAGGCAAGAATTATGTGGACATCATTGGGCCACGTACATCTTAGTCTTTGAAGACTACAGGACATAGATTACATGTAGTATAAATAGAAGTACTTGTGTAATGTTTTAGTTAGTGAGCAATTCTAGAGAAAAACACAAGAGAAAAAGAGAGAGTGCATTCACAGAGCTTAGTATCATTCACTTCTCTCTCAACTTCTGTTATACTTTGTAATGAATGTTGTAGCAACCCTTTCAAGTTATATATAAAGAAATATATTCCTTGAATCTGTGTGTTCATTTATTGCATCGTTTTTATTGCCTCTCATATTCGAAAAGTTGTATTCACCCCCCCTCTACAACACATTTGGACCTAACACTGAGGACAGCATCAAGAAAGAAGCCACGTTGGGCAATGGAGGGAACAAGCGGAAGCAAGAACAAGAGTACGATGCTAGGGACAAGTATCCCCGAGCTAGCAGAGACTCTGAATCTGCTCCAAAAAAGAACTCGGGTCCAAGGTTTTCAGAGTATGCCAGACTTAATGCTCCAAGAAGCCAGATCCTGTTGGACATTGAAAAGGAAAAGGATTTCCGATGGCCGAAGCCACTTAGAGGAGACCCAGCTAAGCGAAATAAGGAGCAATACTGCAGGTTCCACAAAGATGTGGGACATGACACCGACGATTGTAGGCAACTCAAGGATGAGATTGAGTTCTTGATACGAAGAGGAAAACTAAGTCAGTTCACCAAAGGTGATGACCGTGGGAACCAGAGAAAGGACAATGACAGAAGGGACAATGAAAGGAGAGATAATAATAGGAGGGATGACAACCATGATCGCAATCCCCAGCCCCGAAGGGCAGTTATCAATATGATCTGGGGAGGCCCGACAGCAGCTGGCACAACTAAGAATTCTCGAAAGGCTTATGCTAGAGAAGTAATGCACATTGTGGGAGAAGCCCCGAAGCGTGCTAAAACCGAGATGGTAATTGGTTTCGATGATTCAGACTTGGAAGGGGTGAAATTCCCCCATGACGACCCGCTGGTCATAACTCCCGTGATTGGAAACTCCAAAGTAAAACGAGTCTTGATAGACAATGGGGCTTCTGTGGATATTTTATTTCATGATGCATTTGTAAAGATGGGTTACAATGACTCTCAACTGACCCCTACAAACATGCCTATATACGGGTTTAACGGAGTGGAGTCTAACGTTGAAGGGACTATTCAGCTACCCGTGACTATTGGGCAGGAGCCTAAAGAGGCGACTCAGATGTTGAATTTCTTGGTGATCAAGGCAGCATCAACATACAACGCAATCCTTGGAAGGACTGGACTTCATGCGTTTAAGGCTGTGGCCTCTTCCTATCATATGAAAATTAAGTTTCCGACACGGAATGGTGTCGGAGAACAAAAGGGTGATCAGAAGATGGCAAGAAGTTGCTATGTGGCCGCACTGAGGGCCGATGGAGTCGGGGGGCAGGTCCTTCTGATTGAAGACATGGATGTCCGCGATGATGAAGAGCATAGAGGGAAGCCAGCAGAGGATTTGATTCCCGTACCTCTAGAACCGAATGACCCTGAAAAAGTTACTTATGTTGGAGCATCTCTGAAAGAACCCCTGAAGGGCAAGTTAATAGAATTCTTACAGAAGAATAGCGACGTGTTCGCTTGGACAGCAGCTGATATGCCAGGGATTGACCCCCGACTCATAACTCATAGGTTAAATGTTGATCCCAAAAGAAAGACAATAAAGCAGAAGAAGAGAAACTTTGCTCCGGAGAGGCAAGAGGCCATTAGGCAAGAAGTGAATAAGCTCTTGGAAGCTGGTTTTATTGAAGAGATTCAGTTTCCTGAATGGTTAGCGAACCCAGTCATGGTCAAGAAAGCAAATGGGAAGTGGAGAATGTGTATAGACTTCACTGACCTGAATGATGCATGCCCAAAAGATTGTTTTCCCCTGCCGAGGATTGATATGTTGATAGATGCTACAGCTGGACATGAGATGTTAAGCTTCATGGATGGATTCAGCGGCTATAATCAGATTAAGATGCACAAGGATGACATACCTAAGGTATCTTTCATAACTGACTTTGGTGTCTTCTGTTATCTTGTCATGGCTTTTGGTCTAAAGAATGCAGGAGCTACTTACCAACGATTGGTGAATAAGATATTCGCCCATCTGATTGGAAGAACCATGGAGGTATATGTTGATGACATGTTAGTCAAGAGCCTACTTAAGGCTGATCATATCAAGCACCTCGGAGAGGCATTTGAAGTGCTGAGGCACCACAAGATGATGTTGAATCCCGCCAAGTGTGCTTTTGGCGTTGGATCGGGGAAGTTTTTAGGGTTGATGGTTTCGAAAAGAGGCATTGAGGCCAATCCTGACAAGATCAAGGCGATTTTAGATATGGAGCCACCACGCTCTATAAGAGATGTGCAGAGGTTGACAGGTCGAGTTGCAGCCTTAGGAAGATTCATTTCCAAGTCTGGAGACAAATGCTTGCCTTTCTTCCAAGCGTTAAAAAAGGTGAAAAATTTTGAGTGGACACCTGAAAGCCAAGAGGCCTTTGAGCAACTGAAGAAGTACATGGTTGAAGCCCCGTTGTTGACTAAACCAAGTCCTGGGGAGATTCTTAGTTTATACCTGGCGGTATCCGAACAAGCCCTGAGTGCCGTTGTTCGCTATTTTCTCTACGCAAGTATACGCAGTCAAAAAGCAATATAGGGAAATAAGGATCGTTCCCACGAAGACTCGGTTATTTAAGTAAATGTGTCTATTCAACAATGTTGGTTAATTATAGAAGCATGAACGAACTAAAATGGTTTATTTGCAGATAACAATTAACTAATGAAGTAACGGCTAATTTGTTTAAAATAATATGAGAGAGGCATGGGGTCCTAATTTCATGAATGTTTTAGCTCTATTAATTATCAAGAATTAATGTGTTACAATTGTTAAGAAAGCTAGCGGGAACACGACACTAATATGAGCCATCTTTCAATTAACTCACACCATTCCAAATAAACATCCACAAAAGAGATAGAAGTTATAAGGGCATCAATTATATCCGAAACACTATATGTCTATGTGAATGGGTGATACAATCGATTTAATCACAAGTTCCGCAATTAACTACATAGGGGAATAATGTTCGTTCGAATCTATACTCCAAAATGCGGAGAAGCCGACATACCTATGCTAGCAAGGCAAGCCCTAAATCTCTAAATCCACTTTCGCAATCATTAGAGATTTGGCAAAAATAAATGTTAGCTATTCACTTATATTTAATTAATACAACCATGCAAGGCAATCTTATATAGAAATTGTAAACAAAAATTATCTATCAAATTAACATGAGCATTAACAATTCACTACATTAGAACCCCATGAAAGTGTTTAGTTCATAATTAAACTAGGCACCTTTATGAAATTAATTAAAATCATGGTAGAAAATTTTATAAATTAAATATAAAATTACAAGATAAAAAATAAAAATAATTAGAATTAAAATAGCTTTCGAAATTTCAGTTTTTTACAATTAATTAAAAACAAGAGAAACCGATTAAAACAAAACTACGGACAAAATGCAATTTAAAGGACAAGTATTATATATATATATATATATAAAGCAACAGACAAAATGAAAGTAAAGAAAACTCACCTGGGAAAGAACTGTCGGCAGAAATTTGTTTTTTTTTTACATGAGCTACAGGCGCGTGGGAAGCACGCGCGTTACTTTTCTGTCCCGCGCGTGTGCTGCACGCGCTAGAAATCTTCAGCCAAATTCCCGCGTGTTGGTCACTCAGTTGCTGTGGTGCGTTGAATTGAATAAATTGATTCAGTACAGACCGAATAAAAATAGAAGAGCCCTCCTGATAATCCCCTTAAAATCTTAAATTAATTCTTATAATAATTTTTTAGAAATTTTTAAGTGTATAAAATAAAATTAAATTACAGAAATTCAAAGTGTTTAAAATATAATAACATTACAGAAATTTAAATTGTATAAAAATAAACTGTTTACAGAAATTTAAAATGTATAAAATGAAATATCTGTAAAAGAAATAGCTGAAATTTTACAGAGTTGAGGAGAGAATTTTTGTAAGTTTTTTTTGTTTCAGCTCTACTCATCTATTTATAATAGAACCATACATACACCTACTACAATTTTACAAAGTCAGATGATTAAAAAGTCACTGCCTAATTCTAACAACTCTCCTGACAATTTGCAAAGCCAATTTGGAATTCTCTTCCGCAACTGGTGGTAATTGACTTTTAATATCAGCTCCGTAGAAATGTTTTTTAACCCGCACAGCTTATAATCTTTAATTAATAAATAATTATTTTAATCCAGAATTTATAAAAATAAATATCTAATATTATTAGATATTTATAAATATAATTTTCTAAATTAATAAAATTATTTAATAATATAAATAATTCTTTATTGTCTAAGCTGCGGTCTCTGGTCGTCTGGAACCGGACTCCTTTTGCTTAACAGAAAATATATCAATTCCAACCGGGGTTCCAGCTTTAAGAAAATATCACTTTCCATATTTTTGTGATAATTCTTATTTCTTCATTGCTCGTCCAGATGCAAGTTACGGTCTCTTGAGGCTCTAAAACCGGACTCCTTTTGCTTAGAAAAAAACATAACAATTCCAACCGGGATTCCTGCTTTAAGAATATATCACTCAGAACATCTTTATGATAATTCCTTTTCCTCGTAGCCAGTCCATCTGAGCCAGGAATCCACCGTCTTTTAACCTTTTATCGCCAGGATACCTGAAGCTGTGAGTTCTGCACTACAAAGACTTGAAACAACATAAAACTAATTAAAAGACACAACATACTTAAGGCTAAACCACCAATTTAGGTCCATTTAGCGCATAATAAGTGGATATAAAATCCACTTATCACACCCCCAAACTTAAACTGATGCTTGTCCTCAAGCATAAACAATATAATAATATACAACTAACTAGTACCACTTTCGTAGGTGATCACGATTGCATTTGGCATATGCAATAAGCCCTTTAAACCTCTAGGTAGCCCCAGTGGACGAGTTAGGTCTCGTGAGGGCCTATAGCGAATGTACCCACAAAATCCATTTATCAAATGCCACTAACAATGCATGAATGCAACTAATATGAAAAATGCAACGATCCCCTTCAAACTCACCAAAATCAACTAAAAAGCAAATATCTCCAAAGAATGCAACAATTCCAAGCAGAGCTCGACTAAGTCCCCGTATACTAACAAATACATGAACAGAAACGTGCGTGTGTGCAATGCTCATCAGAAATACTCCCAAAACTAGGTCAAAAACCATACATGCTTTCCGTCAAGACAATCACAGGTTTATAACTAGAATAAACTGTAGACACTTCATAACCTAGGAACACCTCCACCCTTATCCAAGGTAGACATAAACTCATGCTTTATTACTATACTACGACACTACATATACAATACGCCTGCTTATTTAACCGTGCAATGAATGAGACCCCAAAAGGCTTATACAATAATACCCATGTAGCGAGTGTTAGGTCAGCAATCCCAAACCACAAGGGCTTTAGGTTACTAGGAATAAGTCCCCTCAGACTTAATTACTCGAGTATTAAAGAGCTCACTCTGGTTAATTTTGCATATAATTAATTGGACTTCTGACTCTTTTTTTTTTTCTTTTTTTTTTCTTTTTTTTTTCTTCTTTTATCTGGAATGAGCCTTTCTCATTTCCAACCCTAGACTACTCATATAAATATGAGCCGGCTACTAGCCATTTCACGCCTAGCCTTTATTGACAATTATTACCACTTAGCATGAAATCCCTGTTTTCCCCCAAACTTAGATTTTAGTGTTCCTACGCTATCAAGGGAATAACGAAAATTCTAAGAATAAACAAGTGATTAAATCTCAAAACATCCAACAGGCATGACCCTAACCTAGCCCAAAAAGCACCCAATGAGACTGTGTAAAAGTTGTGTTTCTGAAACATGCAAGTCAATTTCATAGGAACTATAAATCAGCCCTCTACTCATCATTATCACACCCAAATCAACATCCACCTATCAATCAGAATCAGCTCGTCCTAAGGGATCATGAAGCAACTAATATGACTCACATGGTAAAACAAACAAACAATAACAGAATGTCCTAAATGAAACAACATAGATAATACGAACAAATATGCATGAATTACTACTAAATTGCAAAACATGATATCCTACATGAACACAATGACTCACAAAAACTACTATCACTTTTACATACTACTTATCCCCCAAACCACCCCCAAACTTATAATATTCAATGTCCGCATTGAATGGAAGTAAATACAAGGGATAGTAGAGAACATACCTGAAAACACCGAAACACATGGGTTGCCTCCCACGAAGTGCATTTCTTTAACGTCTTTAGCTAGACTTGACCACCTTCGCACTTCAATTGGTAGTGCTAAGAACCGCGGTTTCCGCCTCGCGATTCACCTGTTCACCAAAATATGGCTTCAACCTCTGTCCATTTACTTTGAAAGCCGCTTCCGGTGTTTTATCAAAAATTTCCACTGCACCATGTGGAAACACCGTTTTAACCGTGAATGGTCCTGACCACCTTGACTTAAGTTTCCCTGGAAAAAGTCTGAGACGAGAGTTGAAAAGCAACACTAGCTGTCCTGGTACAAAAGACTTTTGCACCAAACGTCTGTCATGCCATCTCTTGACCTTCTCCTTGTATAATTTGTGATTTTCATAAGCCTGTAGCCGAAACTCATCCAGTTCATTAATCTGAAGCATTCTTTTCTCACCCGCTGCTGTTAAGTCAAAGTTCAACTTCTTCAGCGCCCAATAAGCTTTGTGTTCTAGTTCGGCAGGCAGATGACAAGCCTTGCCATATACTAGCTGAAAAGGTGACGTGCCCAAAGGTGTTTTGTAAGCTGTTCTATATGCCCAAACAGCTTCATCAAGTTTTAGTGACCAGTCCTTCCTTGAAGGATTCACGACCTTCTCTAGGATCCGTTTTATCTCTCTGTTGGAAACCTCTGCTTGGCCATTCGTTTGAGGGTGATAGGCCGTAGCAATTCGATGATTTATGTTGTACCTTGCCATCAATGCTGTGAACTTGCGGTTGCAGAAGTGTGATCCTTCGTCACTGATAATTACCCTTGGAGTTCCGAAACGTGTGAAAACTTGCTTATTTAGAAAATTCAGCACCACTTTAGCGTCATTGGTCGGTAAAGCCTTCACCTCGACCCATTTAGAAACATAGTCCACCGCTAGCAAGATGTACTGATTGCTGCATGAAGAAACAAAAGGACCCATGAAATCGATCCCCCACACATCGAAAATCTCCACTTCCAACAGCATATTCAGAGGCATCTCATTCCTCCTAGAGATATTACCAATTCTTTGACATCTATCGCATCTCAACACAAACTGATGCGCATCTTTAAACAGTGTTGGCCAATAAAACCCAGCCTGAAGTACTCGAGTGGCTGTCTTCTCTCCAGCATAATGACCTCCGTAAGTGGTAGAATGGTAGTCATGCAAAATACCTTCAACCTCACTAAACGGAATGCACCTCCGAATCACCTGATCAGCTCCCTGTCTGAATAAGAAGGGTTCATCCCATCGGTACCATTTTACATCATGAAGAAACTTCTTTCTTTGAGCATAAGAAAATTCCGAGGGGATGATATTGCTTACAAGATAGTTCACAATGTCTGCAAACCATGGTTCTTCATTTTGCACCCCAAAAAGTTGCTCGTCAGGAAAAAATTCGTTGATGAGAGTTTTATCTGCTGAGTTACTGTGTTCCTCTAACCGAGACAAGTGATCAGCCACCTGGTTCTCAGTACCCTTTCTATCCTTGATTTCCAAGTCGAATTCTTGAAGCAACAGAATCCAACGAATCAACCGTGGCTTAGCATCTTTCTTCGACATTAGGTATCGAATGGCTGCATGATCTGTAAACACCACTACCTTAGTTCCGAGCAAATACGATCTGAATTTCTCGAAGCTATATACAATAGCTAAGAGTTCCTTTTCTGTAGTAGTGTAATTCAGCTGTGCATCATTGAGAGTTCTGCTAGCATAGTAAATCACGTGAAACACCTTATTCTTCCGTTGACCAAGAACAGCTCCTACTGCATAGTCACTTGCATCACACATTAATTCAAAAGGTTCACTCCAATCAGGTGCAGTGATAATGGGCGCAGTTGTCAATTTCTTCTTTAAGAGCTTGAATGCCTCCAAACAATCTTCACCAAATTTAAAAGGAATATCCTTTTCTAACAGATTGCACAAAGGTTTAGATATTTTTGAAAAATCTTGGATGAATCGCCGATAAAAACCCGCATGACCAAGAAAACTGCGAATTCCTTTAACTGAAATTGGTGGAGGGAGATTTCCAATCGTCTCCAACTTAGCCTTATCCACTTCCAGCCCCTTACCAGATACCTTGTGCCCAAGAATGATGCCTTCCTTTACCATGAAGTGACATTTTTCCCAGTTTAGTACTAGATTAGTCTCAACACATCGTTTCAGCACCATGCCTAGATTTCTGAGGCATTCATCAAATGATTTCCCGAAGACTGAGAAATCATCCATGAACACTTCCACATTGATACCAATCATATCCGAAAAAATTGCCATCATACATCTCTGAAAAGTAGCAGGTGCACCACAGAGTCCGAAAGGAACGCGTCGGAACGCAAAAGTGCCAAAAGGACATGTGAAAGTGGTCTTCTCCTGATCTTCTGGAGTAATACCAATCTGATTATATCCTGAATAACCATCCAGCAAGCAATAGAATTCATGCCCAGCCAACCTGTCTAGCATTTGATCAATGAATGGAAGGGGAAAGTGATCCTTCCTTGTAGCTTTGTTCAGCTTTCTGTAGTCCATGCAAATTCTCCACCCTGTAACTGTACGAGTCGGAATGAGCTCGTTCTTTTCATTGGCAACTACTGTCATGCCTCCTTTCTTAGGCACACATTGCACTGGACTCACCCATGAACTGTCTGAAATGGGATAGATGATACCAGCATCTAGCCACTTGAGAATTTCTTTCTTTACCACTTCTTTCATGATAGGATTTAACCGCCTTTGGTGTTCTACTGTTGGTTTACTCCCTTCTTCCAATGGAATTTTATGTTGACAATATGCGGGACTGATTCCTTTTAGATCCGCAACAGACCAACCAATGGCTGATTTGAATTCTCGAAGAACTCTCAAGAGCTTGTCTTCCTCGGAGTCTGAAAGGTTAGCGGCAATAATCACAGGTAAAGTGGATTTTTCACCAAGGGAAGCATACCGTAAGTGATCCGGTAGTGGCTTGAGCTCTAGAGTTGGAGCTTCTTCGATAGACGGCTTTAATTGCTGATGTGGTCCTTTTAATTCTGGCAGTCCCAACGATTCAACTGGTCTTTCAAATTTTCTTTGCCACGGCAAAGCATCCAGATATTGCAATTGTTCATCAATGTCATCTTCATCTAATGAATACTCCCCACTGAGGGCCTTTTCCAAAGTATCATTCATGAGCGTGTGCCCTAACTTTTCTTGCACCGTAGACTCAATCAAGTCTATCTTCAGACACTGCTCTTCTTCTGTTGGAAATTTCATAGCTGTGAAAACATTGAAGGTGACAATTTGATCGTGCACCTTCATCGTCAGTTCCCCCTTTTGGACATCAATCAACGTTTGTCCTGTTGCTAAAAATGGCCTACCAAGAATGATAGGAATCTTCTTGTCCTCTTCGAAATCAAGAATGACAAAATCAGCAGGAAAGATGAGTTTGTCTACTTTCACCAACACATCTTCAACAACTCCCCTAGGATAGGTGATAGATTGATCAGCCAACTGAAGGGACATACTTGTCGGTTTTGGTTCAGGAAGACCAAGCTGCAAGAAAACCGAGTATGGCATAAGATTGATACTTGCTCCCAGATCACATAAACATTTGTCGAAAGACAATCTCCCAATGGTGCATGGTATTGTAAAACTCCCTGGATCTTTCAGCTTAGGCGGCAACTTTTGCTGCAATACCGCACTACATTCTTCCGTCAAAGCAACGGTCTCTAAGTCTTAAAGGTTTAATTTCCTCGAGAGAATGCCTTTCATGAATTTGGCATAGCTTGGCATTTGTTCGAGAGCTTCAGCAAATGGAATGTTGATATGTAATTTTTTAAAGACTTCAAGAAATTTGCCAAACTGCTTGTCTAATTTCTGTTTTTGCACTCGTCGAGGAAATGGTGGAGGTGGGTAGACTTGCTCTTTTACTTCTTTTTGCTCGAGGACAGCTTGTTTAGGAGTTGGCATATTTTCTTTACTCTTCTCCTTTGATTCTGATATATTGCCCATGTCCTTTGTGTCTCCCAAATCTGCTTTTTCTGTTCCTTTGTCTGGCAGAATTTTTTCTGTATCTTTTAGCTCAGCATCCTCCGTGATTCTCCCTGATCTGAGGGTAATTGCTTTGATGTGCTCGTGATTATCCTTTCTCCCAGGATTAAGTTCAGTGTCACTGGGGAGTGTTCCTTGTGGTCGGTTCATCATGAAACTAGCGAGTTGACTCAATTGAGTTTCCAGATTTTTAATGGAAGCCGCTTGGCTTTTTTGGCCCAACCTCAACTCCTCCAATTCAGTCTTTTCATTCGACGATTGTCCAGAATTTCCATAAGATTGTTGTTGTTGAAATCCTGGAGGCTGAAATTGTCTAGGAGCATATGGTTGTTGAAAATGTTGCCCCTGTTGCTGCTGGAATCCAGATGGATTATACTGCTTAGCTCCAAATGGCTGATGATTAGATTGTTGGTAGGGCTGATGTGATTGTTGTGCTCCTCCTTGATTATTGCTCCAACTGAAATTTGGATGATTTCGGTTGTTCGGATGGTAGGAATTTGGAGCTGGCTGTTGCTGTCTTTGGAAATTGCTTACGAATTGAACTGACTCGTTTGAGATGGCACATTGGTTTGATTCATGTGCGCCCGCACACAACTCACAAACACTAGCAACTTGACGAAATCCTTGCGCTGTCAAAGAGTCTACCTTCAAGTTCAAAGCCTCTAGCTGAGCTGCTAATGAAGTGGCTTTGTCAACATTAAAAATACCTGCTACCTTCTGTTGTGGCATTCTCTGAGTTGGGTTTTGATATTCATTAGCTGCCATCATCTCGATCAGATCGTAGGCCTCCTCGTAACTTTTAGCCCATAATGCTCCCCCTGAAGATGCATCTACCATTGGCCTTGATTGCATTCCTAGCCCATTATAGAAACAATTTATGATCATCCAATTTGGCATGCCATGATGTGGGCATTGCCGAAGCATCTCCTTGTATCTTTCCCACGCTTCACATAAGGATTCACCAGACTGTTGAGAAAATTGCGTGATAGCATTCCTTATAGCTGCAGTCTTTGCCATGGGGAAGAATTTACTAAGAAACTTTTGAGCTAGATCAGCCCAAGTGGTGATAGATCCCGGTGGCAGAGAGTGTAACCAACCCTTAGCCTTGTCTCTTAAGGAAAACGGGAAGAGTCTCAACTTCACAGCATCATCTGACACATTGTTGAATCTGAATGTGTCGCATATTTCTATGAAGTTCCTGATGTGTAAGTTAGGATCTTCCGTTGCAGTTCCTCCGTACTGTACTTGATTCTGCACCATCTGAATAGTGCTGGATTTAATTTTGAATGTAGGAGCTGCAATTGCTGGACGAATGATACTTGACTGAATATCATCGATTTTTGGTTGCGAGTAGTCCATTAAAGCCCTTGCTGCTGTAGGTGCAACTACTTCGCCTTCTCCGTTCATCTTGTGAGTCTTTGCTAGTTCAAGTACTTGTTTGGCTTTTAATGCTTTAGAACGTGTTAGCATAAAAATCCAAGTATCTGGACACAAATAATCACTTCACAAAAATATAAGATAAAATGTTCAAGTTAAACAAATTAACTTCTCTTGTAGTAAAACACATAAACAAAAATAATACCGAGTCCCCGGCAGCGGCGCCAAAAACTTGTTCGCTATTTTCTCTACGCAAGTATACGCAGTCAAAAAGCAATATAGGGAAATAAGGATCGTTCCCACGAAGACTCGGTTATTTAAGTAAATGTGTCTATTCAACAATGTTGGTTAATTATAGAAGCATGAACGAACTAAAATGGTTTATTTGCAGATAACAATTAACTAATGAAGTAACGGCTAATTTGTTTAAAATAATATGAGAGAGGCATGGGGTCCTAATTTCATGAATGTTTTAGCTCTATTAATTATCAAGAATTAATGTGTTACAATTGTTAAGAAAGCTAGCGGGAACACGACACTAATATGAGCCATCTTTCAATTAACTCACACCATTCCAAATAAACATCCACAAAAGAGATAGAAGTTATAAGGGCATCAATTATATCCGAAACACTATATGTCTATGTGAATGGGTGATACAATCGATTTAATCACAAGTTCCGCAATTAACTACATAGGGGAATAATGTTCGTTCGAATCTATACTCCAAAATGCGGAGAAGCCGACATACCTATGCTAGCAAGGCAAGCCCTAAATCTCTAAATCCACTTTCGCAATCATTAGAGATTTGGCAAAAATAAATGTTAGCTATTCACTTATATTTAATTAATACAACCATGCAAGGCAATCTTATATAGAAATTGTAAACAAAAATTATCTATCAAATTAACATGAGCATTAACAATTCACTACATTAGAACCCCATGAAAGTGTTTAGTTCATAATTAAACTAGGCACCTTTATGAAATTAATTAAAATCATGGTAGAAAATTTTATAAATTAAATATAAAATTACAAGATAAAAAATAAAAATAATTAGAATTAAAATAGCTTTCGAAATTTCAGTTTTTTACAATTAATTAAAAACAAGAGAAACCGATTAAAACAAAACTACGGACAAAATGCAATTTAAAGGACAAGTATTATATATATATATATAAAGCAACAGACAAAATGAAAGTAAAGAAAACTCACCTGGGAAAGAACTGTCGGCAGAAATTTGTTTTTTTTTACATGAGCTACAGGCGCGTGGGAAGCACGCGCGTTACTTTTCTGTCCCGCGCGTGTGCTGCACGCGCTAGAAATCTTCAGCCAAATTCCCGCGTGTTGGTCACTCAGTTGCTGTGGTGCGTTGAATTGAATAAATTGATTCAGTACAGACCGAATAAAAATAGAAGAGCCCTCCTGATAATCCCCTTAAAATCTTAAATTAATTCTTATAATAATTTTTTAGAAATTTTTAAGTGTATAAAATAAAATTAAATTACAGAAATTCAAAGTGTTTAAAATATAATAACATTACAGAAATTTAAATTGTATAAAAATAAACTGTTTACAGAAATTTAAAATGTATAAAATGAAATATCTGTAAAAGAAATAGCTGAAATTTTACAGAGTTGAGGAGAGAATTTTTGTAAGTTTTTTTTGTTTCAGCTCTACTCATCTATTTATAATAGAACCATACATACACCTACTACAATTTTACAAAGTCAGATGATTAAAAAGTCACTGCCTAATTCTAACAACTCTCCTGACAATTTGCAAAGCCAATTTGGAATTCTCTTCCGCAACTGGTGGTAATTGACTTTTAATATCAGCTCCGTAGAAATGTTTTTTAACCCGCACAGCTTATAATCTTTAATTAATAAATAATTATTTTAATCCAGAATTTATAAAAATAAATATCTAATATTATTAGATATTTATAAATATAATTTTCTAAATTAATAAAATTATTTAATAATATAAATAATTCTTTATTGTCTAAGCTGCGGTCTCTGGTCGTCTGGAACCGGACTCCTTTTGCTTAACAGAAAATATATCAATTCCAACCGGGGTTCCAGCTTTAAGAAAATATCACTTTCCATATTTTTGTGATAATTCTTATTTCTTCATTGCTCGTCCAGATGCAAGTTACGGTCTCTTGAGGCTCTAAAACCGGACTCCTTTTGCTTAGAAAAAAATATAACAATTCCAACCGGGATTCCTGCTTTAAGAATATATCACTCAGAACATCTTTATGATAATTCCTTTTCCTCGTAGCCAGTCCATCTGAGCCAGAAATCCACCGTCTTTTAACCTTTTATCGCCAGGATACCTGAAGCTGTGAGTTCTGCACTACAAAGACTTGAAACAACATAAAACTAATTAAAAGACACAACATACTTAAGGCTAAACCACCAATTTAGGTCCATTTAGCGCATAATAAGTGGATATAAAATCCACTTATCAGCCGTCCTTATTCGGGAAGAGGAGAAGGTCCAGAAACCTATCTACTATGTGAGCAAAGTGTTGCATGGGGCTGAGTTGAATTACTCACCCATAGAAAAGTTTGCTTTGGCATTAGTAACTGCCTCAAGAAAGCTGCGGCCTTACTTTCAGGCACATAAGATTCAAGTTCTGACAAACCAGCAATTGAGGAACATATTGCATAGCCCTAAGGCCAGTGGAAGGCTAATCAAATGGGCGATTGAATTAGGAGAGTTTGACATCACATACAAGCCTCGGACAGCTATCAAAGCTCAGGCATTAGCTGACTTCGTGGTTGAATGTACTATTAACAACCAAGAAGTCGGGGGGCAAGAGATAATGACTACCCCTGGGCAAGAGGAAAAAGAAGAGAAACTCACACCCGATCTGAAGGAATATTGGGTGCTCTATTTTGATGGAGCATCAAAAACAAAATCTAGTGGTGCAGGTTTGGTTTTGCAAAGCCCCGATGGGTTCACAGTTGAGTACGCTTTAAAATTGGATTTCCCTACTACCAACAACGAGGCAGAGTATGAGGCATTGATAGCTGGTTTGGGCTTGGCCAGAATCATGAGGGTCAAGAATCTCAAAGTTTGTGGAGATTCAAGGCTTGTGGTAGCACAAGTAAATGGTGAATTCGAGGCTAAAGATGAGACTATGGCAAAATACTTGAGAGTAGTAAAGGCTGTTATGTCCCAGTTTGAGGAGTGCTATGTTGAGCACATTCCAAGAGAGGAAAACATTAAGGCCGATGCCCTATCTAAGTTTGCTTCTTCTGAAATAGAAAATTATGCCGGGAGTGTCTACTTTCAGGTCTTGAAGGCCCCGACCGTTAATGCAAAGTTAGTGGCACCAATTGATATAGGAGACTCTTGGATAGATCCTATTAAGGCACACCTGGAGACCGGTTGGCTCCCAGACAATGCCATGGAGGCACGAAAACTCTCAGTAAGAGCGTTGAGATATACTTTGATTGAGGGTATTCTGTACAAAAGGTCGTTTGTAATCCCGTACTTGAAATGTCTAAGGCCTATAGAGGCAAGGGAAGCATTGGAGGAAGTTCATGAAGGAATCTGCGGGCAACACTTGGGGGGCAGAGCCCTAGCTCACAAGATAATTCGTTTAGGGTTTTATTGGCCGGAGATTTTGGCTGATGCACAAAACTATGTCAAGAGATGTGAGAGATGCCAGAAGCATGCCCCAATTGTGAGGCAACCGCCTGAGGTGTTGACCTCGATTAACTCTCCCATTCCATTTGCAATGTGGGGGATGGATATACTTGGACCCTTTCCCATGGCTTCAGCACAGAGGAAATTCCTAATAGTAGCAATTGATTATTTCACTAAGTGGATTGAGGCTAAACCCCTGGCCAAGATAACCACCAAGCAAGTTTCCCAGTTCTTTTGGGAGAACATCATCTGCAGATACGGAATCCCACGAATCCTTGTGACAGACAATGGGACACAATTCAACAATGAGGAGTTTAAGAAGTATTGTGAAGAGAATGCAATTGAGCTCCGTTTTACCTCGGTGGCACACCCTCAGGCCAATGGGCAAGCTGAGGTAGCTAATCGAATTATCCTTGATGGACTGAAAAAGAGGGTCGAACGCTCTAGGAATACTTGGGTAGATGAGTTGTTGCCCATACTTTGGGCATATCGTACCACTTGTAAGGTAACGACTGGAGCAACCCCATTTTTGCTGGCTTATGGAGCCGAGGCAGTTGTGCCTTTAGAGATCATGCAAGCATCACCTCGAGTTGAGGCATATGAGCCAGAAACTAATGACGAAGGAATGAGACTTGCCCTTGACTTAATTGATGAGGTTAGAGATGGAGCTAATGCGAAGAATGCTGAATATCAGAAGAGAGCATCTTTTCACTACAACCAGAGAGTTAAAGAAAGATTCTTTCGACAAGGTGACATGGTTTTAAGGAAGATTGAAGCCTCAGGAGTTGGCCAGAAAGGAAAGTTAGCACCAAACTGGGAAGGACCATATCTAGTCAGAAAGGTGTTAGGGCAAGGATCCTACAAGTTAGAAACCTTAGATGGGGTTGAGGTGCCCCGAACTTGGCATGCTGTGAACCTCAAAGTTTATTATATCTAAGTTCTTTTGACAAAGGCTTGGACTTTTATCTATTTATTAGGAATAAGGTTCGAATGAAACCATTTTAGAGCATGTTGCTCCCAGTAGAAGATAGAATATTTATGTAAGGGTTGAACCCATTCTATTGATATCCATTGACAGCATAATGGAATTTATATTGTTTTCTTTATGAGTTACTTCTCTTTGTTAAAATAAACACGAAAGGCAAACGTTGAACTAACTTGTGAGTTTAGTACCAGCCAGGAGGCCAAGTACTTGAGAAATTCTAAAGTTTAACGAACAATAAGCAAAAAATAAGAACATGGAAACAAAAGGAACTACTGCATAAATAAGTTAAGTCATAAGCCCCGAAGGGCAAAAGTTCAGAATAAATAAAGACAAACAGAAATAAGCAACGCAGGGCCATCTACTCATCTAAGTCCTCAATAACTACATCTCCCTGAGTGGAAGAAGGATCTGCTGTCTCTACCCCAGGAGAAGAAGGTGGATCCTGAGTGGGCTGAGAGTCCCCATCCACTGCTGTCTCTGTAGCGATCTCCAAGGTATCTGTCAATCCAGGGATAGCAGGTACCGGGAACTTCTCCAAGGATACCCCCTCGATCTTCCCACTCAGCTCCTCGATGATCCCCTCCCAACACTCCTTGAAGGTGCCAGGAAAGTTTGCATCATACTCGGCATTCAGGACATCTTGAAAGTCCTTAGAAGCCTTGTAATCAGCAATGATGTGTTCCCTGTTCTGCTGCACCTCCAGCTGAAGCTTCCTGTTCTTCTCCTTCTCAGCAGCCAGCTCCTTCTCCACCTCCCTAAAACGAGCAAAGTTTGCCTCAGAGGCATCAAAGTATCTGTCTCTATCCCTCTCAGCAATGGTCTTTTCAGCACGCACCTCCTTCAGGTTATGAACAGCGGCCTGAAGGTAGGCGTTCATCTGCAAAGGAAACAAGTAAATAAGGGAAAAGTAAATGCAATTAAATTAAAGAAGTTGAATAAGAAATTACCGAAGCAACAGCTTGAGCCCCGAGAAGCTCAATCTGCAAGTCATCAGAGGACTCCACAATGTGGACCCTGTCCCGTGGAGTAACCACGCTCCTGGACCACTCAGCTGCAGCCCTGGAGTCACCTACAGCTGTGTCCCTATTGCATAAACCCCATCCCACTGTAAAGGGAGTAAGGTCTTCCTCAATAGGAACAGGCTTTTCCTGAAGAAAAGCAGGAACACGCTCCACCGCGGGAGAAGCCTCATCTGTCCTGGCCCTTTTGGCCCTAGGGTTCTCTGTTACCACCCTAGCTGTGGCAGCAGTCTCCCTCTGCCTAAAAATCGCTCCCAGAGCAGTTTTGGCTGCAAAATGATTATAAGAAAGTTAGAAAATTATATCTAGCATAAAATGTTAACAAAGCAAGAGGTGAGAATTACCCTCAGGGCCCAAATCGCTTAGCCCATGGGCCTGCAGCGAATCTTCAGAAATCAAATTTGCACATTGATGCAAATTATCCGATGTTAACAAAGTTATGGCGGCCTCTTCTTCCACGCCCAATTTTAAACTCCTAACAGGCCCATCAACGGCTCTGCAGAAGTTGGGCCGAAAATAGTTGTCCCAGTCATCCCCATCCAAAAAGATATAAAACCATTCCCTTTTCCAATTAGGAAGGGAATCAGGAGCGGAATCCGAAACAAAACAAGAACGGGCCAAGGAACGGTGTTGGATTTTGACCCAGCCCGAATTATCAGAAGAATTGACAAATTTGAATAGATATCGAAAAACAGAGATACTGGGCTCAAGCCCATGTTTCTTACATTGGACCAAGAAACAATAAATAAAACGCCATGCATTTGGCATAAGTTGGGTTGGACAAACCCGGGCTTCGGCCAAAAGACGGTAAACAAAGGGAGGAGGAGGAAGGCGAAAACCAGCATAAAAAGTTTCTTTATAAATCCTAATGGCCCCAGGCTTTGGGTGACAGGCCCTTTCGTTTGAGGCCGGAACAACGGCCCTATAAGGCCCATTAATATGAAAAAGTTGGGCTAGAATGTCTACCCTATGTTGTTTATATTTCGATTTATATTCATAAGCATCTAAATGAAGCATGTTTGGAAAAGCTTGACCAAACTCATTTAAAAGATCTCTAAGGGAAAAAACACTGGCATGGACAAGAGATGTTTTAGGGTTCTTACCCCTTGAAAGACGTGGAGCGGTGGTGGAAGTGTTAGCGAGTTGTGACTGGCCTGAAGAGCTAGAATCCTCCATTGATATGCTTCCCTTGAAAGCTTGAAACCCAGAAAAGTTGAAAAAGGAGGTTGAAGAAGATGAAGATTCAACGATCTTCAAACAGAAACTGGAAAATAGGGCGGAGCAAAGACGCCGGAAATCGCCTCACGACAGAACCCTAGCAGAGCTTTTTTGAAAAATATTTGTGATAAGGGAATGATAATTTTGCTGAATAGCGAAATGAGAAATGAGGGATGCACACTACTCTTTTATAGAGTTCATGGTTGGTCATTCAACCGGTTATATCCAGTAAATGGGCTGTCAACAGGTGACTGGGCCTTTGAATAGGCGGGAAGCCCATGAAATTCAAATTTTGAAATAATTCTAGAATGTTCTACGACATTTTTAGAAAATAGGATAAAATTCCGTTAGAATTTAAAGGCAGGAAGCCCAATTAAAAGGCTATACCCACGCCCAGGAGATCAAACCCCCTAGGCGTGCCTAAGGAAGGTGTCTCCTTGGCGGGGGTACCCACGCCAAGCTCGACTTTCCTTAAAGAAGGCTATACCCACGCCCAGGAGATCAAACCCCCTAGGCGTGCCTAAGGAAGGTGTCTCCTTGGCGGGGGTACCCACGCCAAGCTCGACTTTCCTTAAAGAAGGCTATACCCACGCCCAGGAGATCAAACCCCCTAGGCGTGCCTAAGGAAGGTGTCTCCTTGGCGGGGGTACCCACGCCCAGCTCGATTTTCTTTAAAGAAGGGTATACCCACGCCCAGGAGACCAAACTTCCTAGGCGTGCCTAAGGAAAATGTCTCCTTGGCGGGGGTACCCACGCCCAGAAAGCATTTCAAGGAACGAAGGGTATACCCACGCCCAGGAGACCAAACTTCCTAGGCGTGCCTAAGGAAAATGTCTCCTTGGCGGGGGTACCCACGCCCAGAAAGCATTTCAAGGAACGAAGGGCATACCCACGCCCAGGAGACCAAACCCCCTAGGCGTGCCTAAGGAAGGTGTCTCCTAGGCGGGGGTACCCACGCCCAGAAAGCATTTCCAGGGAGAAAGATCACCCACACCCAGGAGACCAAACCCCCTAGGCGTGCCTAAGGAGGGTGTCTCCTAGGCGGGGGTACCCACGCCCAGGAGGCATTTCTTGCCAGGATGACTTTTTCCTTTAAAAATTTTAAAATAATGTTGGGAAATTGAAAAATAATTCCCAAAAAATAATAAAAATACCTGTTGGTATATAAAAATTCCTAAAGTACTAGGAAAAGTACAGAAAAATACGGGAAAATTATAGAAATATTTTCTTGACAAGTTGAGCAATAATTTATGCTAATAATGCATAAAAACTCTATGAAGGTGCCGAAATTGCTAAAAGCAAGCACAAATTAAAGCTTCGAATAAGGCAAATCGTCGTAAATGTGTAGGTCGCTCCACACTTTACAATCAAGACGATACTCGTGAAACACTAGTGTAAACCAAAACTCCCATATAAGGGTAGGAAAATTAAGAAGTCCCAGGTAAGGGATAAAAACGACCCCGAGTCTCGATTAAGGCAAATATAACTTCTACGAAAACCTGATCAGTTTTCCTAAGAAGTTGGGGGGCAAATGATATGGGCTGAAAATAAGCCCTAAAGACACATTTAATGTGGCATTAATTAGGCCGAGAATAGTCCAAACGTGGGGCCCACCAGCTGGGCCCAAAACCCTAAATATAATATTAATTTCGTAATTAATATTAAAGGTAATAAAACAGCTCAGCAAATAAGAGTTGGATAAGGATAATATCCCTTTCAAACTTATCCAATAAGGCATCCAATTCAATATGGAAACTGATTCCTACAAGGAATAGATCTAGAACATTCCTCAAAGACTTGCCCACCAAGTCTCCAAATCCTACCATAATTCTAAGGCTCCTCAGCCTATATAAAGGGCCTGACCCCTCACCCTCAGAACTACGTTTTATTGGCTTGATTCTCTAATTTACAGAGATACGTAGGCATTCTGTGAGGACCGTTTAAGTCTCGAACGCAGAAGCAGCTATTAAAGCACGAAGCTCACGAACCCTAGCATTAAATATACAAACCCTAGCCGCAATATTTTCAACCTAGTTTTTATTCCACAACATATATATATACTGTTGCGTGTGTAGGTAGGGCGTTCAATGCGATTTTATCACTACAAAGCTTTGTTCTTCCTGGTATAAACTCATTTTCGAGTTTAGTGTTTTGGGTGTGCTGTTGTTCTAGCTGGTATGGGTTATGTGTTGTTTGATTCGATTATGTATTATTTGAGATTAATTGATTGTATAATTCATGTCTAGAGTTATTGTTTTGATTATTGCAAATTCATTTTCAAATTGTTTTGCAATCTATAGTATAAATTTGAATTCTTAAGTGTTAATTTGTATAGATAGTATAAATTCGAATTATATGGACTATTAAGAATTGATTCACATATTCTAATGACATTTAGTTGGTAATTGAATAAGGTTATGAGCTGCATACGAATTTATATAAATTTAGTTGATTTCAGAGTTTAATTGGTAAAGAGTGTGATAAGAGCTTAAATTATATGATTTAGAATGGATTAGTATGATTGGGCTTGTAGGTGGATTTGAAATCCATCGGATAGTTTTAATTGTGATTGGAGTCGAATGTTTCCGACAGGATAGTCTATTTTACAAAGGGGATGCTGCCCGAATTTCTAAAATTAATTAACTTTCTAAAAATAGTATTTACACGTTTATCAGATAGTTAGAATTATGTTGTTAGCTTATATTCGAAAGGAAATTTTAAATTATTAGCTGATTTAGTTTGGTAGTGGATAAGAGGATAAGTTGTGTATTATAAATTGTTAAGTGTAATTTGTTGGTTTTAAGGATTGTAAATTAGAAGCTGGTAAGTATTAAGTTGTTTATTTCTCACTTAGTTGTAATTATGATTTGGAATGTGTATTATTGGTTGGTTGTGTCGATTGTATTCCGACTGGTAGTCACCCGTATAAAGGGGATGCCGTCAAAATTTTTCTAAAAATCTTATTTATATTTTCTCGAGTATATATATATGTATGTATGTACTACTAGTATGGAGTGATATTTGGATTATATTTTATTTACTTGATTATTTAAATAATTATTGGTTATAATTATATATTTATGTCAGTGGTTTGTGGTTAATATTTGATATTAGATGAGTAAAGTAAATAAAACTTAGGGGTTAACGCAAGGGTAGATTAAGGTTAGACGTGCAAAGAGGAACGTCGAATATTTAATTAAAATTCTGAAATAGTGTTTTTATATGTGTAGATTTGAAGGACGTAGACTCAAGGAATAAAGGAAAGGCAAAAGGCTGAGGGTTTTTGAGCTAAGTGAATAGCGTGAAAGTACATGGTTAAGGCAAGTGATTCGAATACTTAATTTAAGTTCAGATTCCTTCGGCTGCTTGTGAATATCTGTTTAAACTCTTATTGCTTAGTGTAACTCCTTTTAAATTATTGTTGAACCTTTTGTACCTTGATGCTTATTCTTTATAACTTGTTGCTCACCTTATGTATCCTGTTAATTATCTTTATGAATTTAATTGTTTAAACCCTCGTTCATTATCGTGATGCCATGAATAATTGTTTAAACTTTCTGTACCCTACTTTCCCACTAATTCCTGTTAAACTATAAGCCTTAATTTATAATTCATGCCTTGCTCTGTCATAAACCTTTTCTTTATACTTAATTCCTAAATTTACCCAAATAAAATCCTACTTATAATCCCCTAGAACCTTAATTCTAGAACCTTAACATTTACTTTATTCCTCACTAGCTCATGATCCCTTTTTATTTAATTCCGTTTTCTAAAACCTACCAGCGTGAATTAAACATTTCTTTCACATCACCTCTTTTTATATGATTATTTGCTTGACAAAACCTTGTTCTTAAATACTTTTGTATCATACCTGAATCCCTATCTTGTGTACTTGTTGCAACTACATTTAAATGCTTCCTTGACCCCTAATCTTTTATAAATGCAAATTAAAAATGGCTTACTTATTTAAAAATGTTTTAAAATTCCTTAAGCTGGGCTGATCTGTTATCAGTGAGTTTTAAGGACCGAAAAGTGAAATGTTTTAAATTATTAAAAATAAATTTGTTTATAAATTGGAAAAGCGTAAGAGGCTAGGGTGGTCATAGTCCAACACTTTTATTTAGCGTAGGAGGCTAGGGTGGTCCTAGTCCAGCATTAAGGCCAATGTGTTGCCTAATTGGGAACCCAATTTATGTCCAGACGGACTGAGTGTCCGGGCTGGGGACTTTACGTGGCTGATCACCCGTATTGTCCGGAGTCGGGAAAAAAAACCTCCAATCAAAAAAAAAAATTAAAATGTTTTAAAAATGAAAGTTTATTTAAAAAAAAAAAGAGAATTGATGATTTTCTGCCTTAAATGAAAAGGTATTTAGAAACTTTTAGAGGATGATTTTGAAATGTCATAAACAGAATATGGTATTGCCAAACAGTTTTATCTTGATATTGTGAATTAAAATCAGAGCATCCTGAATATTCCTCGGCACCTTTATATTGTTGTATTCAGTATACAATTGTGGATTCTTTATTTCCATTTTTATCACTTGCTGAGCATTTGGCTCACCTCTTGCTATTGTTTATAATTTTTTTTTCAGTTTAAGAAGAAAAGGATACAAATTAGAAGCTATATCAGGAGAAAAACTTCTTGTGGACCATAGACAGCCTAGATTTGCTCTGCTAGAAGGTTGGACATCTGGATATCACTTAAGGATTGTATAATAGTTTCAGCTAGTTGTATTTATTTGTGAATGTATGTAGCTTTTAATTAAGGTTTTAGTGTTATGATGTAATAGTTTAGTTAGTAGCTGCTTGTTTCATACCACTACCTGTTAGAGATCCGGGTTAGTAGTGGGGTTGTATTTATTTCTTATTATTTTGTTATCAAGGTTTATGTTTTTAGTTGGTATTGTGATGCCCCGATCTTTGCTCTGATCGGGAGGGCATTTTGGTATGGTTCACCTGATCAGTTAGGACAGGTTGAACATGTGTTTGTATTATTTCTTTAGTAGTTGAAATTGTTGTTGGTGTTTGAATGAATTGGTTTGGATTCAAATTACAGGTGGATAGTCCGTATTACGAATACTACATGCCGAAATTTTCCAAAATTTCCTTGTATTAAAAATCCATTTTATCTAATTAAATTCAATAATTTATTATAAAAGTATATTTATAGTATTGGGAAGTCGGGGCGTTACACCATTCATGACTAAATCTTTGTAATCCGGAGGGGTGATTGAGTTAAGTGACCAATCCATAGCATGTTTGGTAGAGCCCACAACGCTATCTCGCTTCCTGAAACCCCAGGAGGGCCTGAACACAGTAGATTGAACGTTAAACTGGGAACTTCCTTCCAGGGCAGCTGTTGATTCGAAAACTAACTGCGCAAGTGTACGCGGTCACAAGTAATATAATAAATTCGTTCCCACAGAGACTTGGTGTTTGTTCAGAAATAATATTTAAGCAACGACGTATGATAAAACAACAAACTGCTTGAATAAATATCAAAAGTGGGTATTTTTGTATTTATCTAATTGATTAATTAAATTAGTAATATTAAATAATTCGGACTAATTAATTTAATTAAATGAAAATTTATATGAGAAAAACATGGGATTCTAATTTCATTATTTATTTCATTTAGAATTGATGCCTTAATTTTAAAGTAATTTTGATAATTTACGAAAGCTAGTCGGGAAAACGAAAATAACATAAGCGCCTTTCAGCCTTAACTTATATCAAACCATACGAACATCCACTTAAAAAGATAGAAGTCGCGAGGACACCTTTTATGTTTAGATCCTATATGTCTATAAGATTTGAAAACATAATTGGTTTACGAATAAATTCCTTTATTATGACTACATAGGGTGATATGATTAAAAATCCTACCACTTATCATAAATGTACATAACAATTACGAACCTATGCTAACATGGCAAATTCTAAATTCCTAAATCCACTTTCGCATTCATTAGGAATTAATAATTTAGACGTTAGCTACGCATCTAATAAATTAAGCTCAACCACATTAGGCAATCTGAATTTTTATCATAATACAAATTATTAAGGCATCGAATTACTAAATTACGTAAATAAATCCATTAGAATCCCATGACGGCGATTAGTTCATAATGGAACGAATCGTCATCATGGGATTAAATGAAAACATAATAATAATAATAATAATAATAATAATAATAATAATAATAATAATAATAATAATAATAATAATAATAATAATAATAAATTGCGATAAATTAAATATGAAAATTACGAGAGTTTAGAAAGTAGAACCGCTATAGCTTCCAATGAAAGAAAAGAGCACTCCGAATAATTCCCGTAAATTCTTCAACCGAAATAACACTTAAACTAAATTTAAAGTGTATAAAAACAAAACTTAAAATTATAAAAACTAGAGAGAATAAGAGAGAATTTATTGTTCTCCAAATTGTTGTGTGATTTATAAGCTTGAGAACTAGGCTATTTATAGCAAAAAATTAGCACACCACACTAATAAAATAAAACTAAAAAGAATTTAAGAAAAAAAAAAACAAATAGCACACCACAATAATAATACAGCCGAAAGCAAAACTAAACAAATTGAATGGCGGGCGGCTTTGTTCATTTTGACAATCCTGACGCAGTACTTGTTTTTTAATTCAATCATGGCTTCTCAATTTACACCACGCATGCCATCTTTTGTTAGTTTATATGAAAGGGCTCAGTCTTTTTATCCCGCACATCTTATAATCTTTAATTAATAAATAATTAATTTAATTTAAAAATTATAAAAATAAATATCTAATATTATTAGATATTTAAAACTATAATTTTCTAATTAAATAAAATATTTATTAATATAAATAAATCCTTAAGTCCAAAGTTGCGGTATTTTGAGGGTCAGAAACCGGACTCCTTTTGCTTAACAAAAAATATATCAATTCAAACCGGGGTTTTCTCTTTAAGAATATATCACTTTCCATCTTTTTGTGATAATTCTATTTTCTCATTGCTCGTCCAGGTGTAAATTACGGTCTCTTGAGGATCTGAAACCAGACTCTTTTTGCTTGGAAAAAAATATATCAATTCCAACAGGGATTTTCTCTTTAAGAATATATCACTTTCCATCTTTTTGTGATAATTCTATTTTCTCATTGCTAGTCCAGGTGTAAATTACGGCCTCTTGAGGATCTAAAACTGGATTCCTTTTGTGAAACGAAAAATATATCAATTCCAACCGGGATTTTCTCTTTAAGAATATATCACTAAGAATTTCTTTATGATAATTCTTTTTCCTCATAGCCCGTCCACTTGATAAAATTGAGATAGAAATCCACCGTTTTTAGCCTTTTATCGCCTAGATACCTAAAGTTGCGAGTTCTGCACAACAAATGCTGAAACACAACAAAAATGAATTAAAAGACACAACATACTTAAGGATAACCCAGCAATCTAGGCCAAAATAGCGCATAATAAGTGGATATAAAATCCACTTATCAAACCCCCAAACTTAAACTGATGCTTGTCCTCAAGCGAAAACAGACTCGACTACCTCTAAATGCATGAATGCAACTGATGTAAAGATCCCCTAAGCAAAGCAGTAACCAATTTAGCAGAGTGCCTCAGAGAATGTGATAACTCCAAATAGAGATCGACTAAATATCAGCATATTAACATTTACACGTACAGAAACGTGCGTGTGTGCAATGCTCATCAGAATTACTCTTAGCACTAGATCAAAACCATACATATTCTTCGTCAAAACAATCACAAGTTTATAAATAGAATGGACGCTAGACACTTCATAACCTAGAAACACCTCCATCATCATTTGAGTTAGACAGGAATTCATGCTTTATTAACAACTATGACGCATAATACTATACACAACACACAAGCTTATTTGACCGTGCAATGGATGAGACCCCAAAAGGCTTATACAATAATACCCATGTAGCGAGCGTTAGGTTAGTGGATCCCAGACCGGAAAAGTCTTAGGTCACTAGGCTTGAGTCCCATAGAACTTAATCGCTCGAGTATTAAAGAGCTCACCCTGGCCAATTCTGCATACTCACACTCTCATAAACAATATTTTTTTTCTCTTTTTTTTTCTTTTTTTTTCTCTTTTTTTTTAAATGCAATCTGGAATGAGAATTCTCAATTCCAACCCTAGACTACTCATATAAATATGAGCTGGCTACTAGCCAATTGACACCTATCCATTATTAACAACTACACACAAACTAGCATGAACCCTGGTTTCCCCCAAACTTATATTTAGTGATTCTACGCTATCAAGGGAATAAAGAAAATTCCAAATATAATCAGGTGATTAAATTTCAACAACCAAACAAGCATGACCTTAACCTAGCCCAAAAGCAACCGATGAGTTGTGTAAGATTGTGTTTCTGCAACATGCACGTCAATTCATGAGTATTTAAATCAGCCTTCTATCCATCATTATCACACTCAAATTCATCATTGACTACTAAACGGAATCGCCAAGCGCTACGGGATCAAGGGAAATATGATATGCAACTAATCATGAATATGCAATTTTTTTTTTGCACAATATGAATTAAATGAAATAAAACTAGCATGGTGTATTATGAACTACATAAAACTATATGCAATGCTATGACTCGATTAATGAATTATCCTAAATCACCCCCAAGCTTAAAATATTCAATGTCCTCATTGAAGGTATAGATAAAGGATAAAAGAGAACTCCCCTAACTATCGGCATCGCTGCCCTCTTCGGGCAGTGAATTAGGAGGTGGAAATGAGCTCCAACCTGAGGCTAATCCCGCAACTCGCCAATGGCCTGCAAACTGAACAAAATCACGCAAAATCAAACCACACATAAAAACACCAAACCTATGGGTTGCCTCCCATGAAGCGCTGTCGTTAACGTCATTTAGCCGGACGTTCCTTCTGTAACTCGATCATGCTGAGGCAAGAAAAGCGGTGAATTCATCACGGTTCACCGTACCCCCAAGATAACGCTTAAGCCTCTGCCCATTCACCTTAAAAGACTGATCAGGTGACTTATCAAAAATTTCCACTGCACCATGCGAAAACACTGTTTTAACCGTGAACGGACCTGACCACATTGACTTGAGCTTTCCAGGAAAAAGTCTTAGCCGAGAGTTGAAAAGCAGAACCATTTGACCCGGTACAAATGTCTTATGTACCAACCTTTTATCATGCCATCTCTTGACCTTTTCCTTGTACAGCTTGTTATTCTCATAAGCCTGTAGACGAAGCTCATCAAGCTCATTCAGTTGAAGCATCCTCTTTTCACCAGCAACTTTCATGTCGAAGTTCAATTTCTTCAAAGCCCAGTATGCCTTGTGCTCAAGCTCGGCAGGCAAATGACAAGCCTTACCATACACCAACTGAAAAGGAGACATACCCAGGGGTGTTTTATACGCGGTTCTGTATGCCCAAACAGCTTCGTCTAGCTTCAAGGACCAATCTTTCCTTGAAGGATTCACCACCTTTTCCAAAATCCGCTTGATTTCCCTGTTGGAGACTTCTGCCTGACCATTAGTTTGAGGATGATACGCTGTTGCAACCCGATGTGTCACACGATACTTTGCCATTAATGCAGTGAATTTCTGATTGCAAAAATGTGTCCCCTCATCACTGATTATTGCTCGTGGAGTTCCGAAACGGGTAAATATGTTCTTGTGCAGAAAGTTTATCACCACTTTAGCATCGTTTGTAGGCAGAGCTTTGACTTCTACCCATTTGGACACATAGTCTACCGCTAGCAGGATGTACTGGTTGTTGCACGATGAGACAAATGGTCCCATGAAATCTATCCCCCAAACATCGAAAATCTCAACTTCAAGAAGCATGTTGAGAGGCATCTCATTCCTCTTGGAGATATTTCCAACCCGTTGACAGCGGTCACATCCCAATACAAATTGATGAGAATCTTTAAACAAGGTTGGCCAGAAGAATCCTGCCTGAAGTACTCGAGCCGTGGTCTTCTCTCCACCATAATGACCATCGTATGTGGTAGAGTGGCAATCTCGCAAAATCTCTTCCGTTTCATTGTAAGGAATGCATCTCCTGATAATCTGATCTGCTCCCTGCCTGAACAAGAATGGTTCATCCCATCGATACCACTTCACATCATGCAAAAACTTCTTCTTTTGGGCATAAGAGAATTCTGACGGAATGACGTTGCTCACCAGATAATTCAAAATATCTGCAAACCATGGCACTTCTCCGTGCACTACGAACAACTGCTCATCTGGGAATGATTCATTGATTAGCGTCTTATCCTTACCATGCTCCTCCAACCGTGATAGATGATCGGCTACCTGATTTTCTGTCCCCTTCCTGTCTTTTATTTCAAGCTCAAATTCTTGCAGCAGAAGAACCCAACGAATCAATCGCGATTTAGACTCCTTTTTTGAAAATAGATACCTAATGGCTGCATGATCAGTGTAGACTGTCACCTTCGTCCCAAGCAAATAGGACCTGAATTTCTCAAAACCAAAGACAACTGCCAAAAGCTCTTTCTCCGTAGTGGTGTAATTTAGCTGTGCATCGTTAAGGGTTTTACTTGCATAGTAAACCACATGAAAAACATTTTTCTTTCGCTGACCAAGCACAGCTCCCACGGCAAAATCGCTAGCGTCGCACATTAGCTCGAATGGCTCTTCCCAATTAGGTGTTGTAATAATCGGGGCTGATGTCAACTTCTTCTTCAATAGCTCGAAAGCAGCCAAGCAATCATCATCGAACTTGAAAGGTTTGTCTTTCTCAAGCAAATTGCACAATGGCTTAGAAATTTTGGAGAAGTCTTGTATGAATCGTCGATAGAAACCTGCATGTCCAAGAAAGCTACGGATTCCTTTAACTGAGACTGGAGGAGGCAGTCGTTCAATAGTCTCTACTTTTGCCTTATCCACCTCGAGCCCTTTACTAGATACCTTGTGCCCAAGAATGATTCCTTCTTGCACCATGAAATGACATTTCTCCCAATTGAGCACCAGATTAGTCTCAACACATCTTTTCAGCACTAGGCTCAGGTTGTGCAAGCACTCATCGTACGAAGTTCCAAAAACTGAAAAGTCATCCATGAAAACCTCCACATTTATTCCAATCATGTCAGAGAATATGGCCATCATGCATCTCTGAAAGGTCGCAGGAGCACCACAGAGCCCGAAAGAAACTCGACGAAAAGCAAAAGTGCCAAAAGGACAAGTGAATGTGGTCTTCTCCTGATCTTCTGGGGCGATACAAATCTGATTATAACCTGAATAACCATCGAGAAGGCAGTAATATTCATGGCCAGCCAACCTATCCAACATTTGATCGATGAATGGAAGAGGAAAATGATCTTTTCTGGTGGCCTTGTTCAACTTGCGATAGTCCATGCATATTCTCCATCCTGTGACTGTCCGAGTAGGAATGAGCTCATTCTTCTCATTGGTTACAACTGTCATGCCTCCTTTCTTGGGCACACACTGAACTGGGCTCACCCAAGAACTGTCTGATATAGGGTAGATGATACCAGCATCCAACCACTTAAGAATCTCTTTCTTCACCACCTCCTTCATAATAGGATTAAGTCTTCGCTGATGCTCAACAGTAGGTTTACTTCCTTCCTCTAGCAGAATTTTGTGCATGCAATACGAAGGGCTGATTCCCTTGATATCTGCTATGGTCCATCCAATGGCTGATTTGAATTCTTTCAGAATTCGCAGAAGCTTATCTTCCTCACTCCCTGATAGATTAGAAGCAATAATAACAGGTAATGTAGATGCATCACCCAGAAACGCATACCGCAAGTGGTCCGGCAATGGTTTGAGTTCAAGTATAGGAGCTTCTTCAATGATGGCTTTAGACGCTCCTGGGAATTTTTTAGTTCTGCTACTCCAAGAGACTCAAATGGCATATCAAATCTTCTCTTCCAAGGAGTTGAATTTAATTGTTGAAGTTGTTCTGCTCCTTCTTCATCTTCCACCTCAGAATCCCCTATCAATGCTCTCTCCAAGGGGTCTGTTAATAACATCTGCTCAAGCTCCGTTTTAACTGTGGATTCGACCAAGTCAACTTTGAAACACTCCTCCTCAGATGGAAGCTTCATTGCTTTGAACACATTAAAAGTGATGTTTTGGTCTTGCACCCTCATTGTGAGTTCACCTTTCTGGACATCAATCAACGTCCGACCTGTAGCTAAGAATGGTCTCCCCAAGATAATGGGAATCTTCTTATCCTCCTCGAAATCTAGAATAACAAAGTCAGCTGGGAAGATGAGCTTATCCACTTTTACCAAGACATCTTCCACTATTCCTCTTGGATACGTAACTGACCGGTCTGCTAGCTGTAAGGAGATATTTGTGGGTTTTGGATCAGGTAGACCAAGTTGCATGAAAACCGACAATGGCATCAGATTGATGCTAGCTCCCAAGTCACACAAGCACTTTTCAAAAGACAGATTACCAATAGTACATGGTATGGTGAAGCTTCCAGGATCTTTGAGCTTCGGAGGCAGTTTCTGTTGGAGGATGGCGCTGCATTCTTCTGTTAAGGCAACAGTTTCTAATTCCTCAAGTTTCAGCTTCCTTGATAGAATACCCTTCATAAACTTAGCATAACTCGGCATCTGCTCCAATGCTTCTGCAAAAGGTATATTAATATGTAGCTTCTTGAATACCTCTAAGAATTTAGCAAACTGCTTATCCAATTTCTGCTTCTGGAGTCTCTGCGGATATGGTGGAGGTGGGTAGATTTCTGTGTTTGCAGTTTTATGCTCCTGGGATGCTTTCTCAGATGGCCTGTTGACCTCCTCCGGTTCGCTGATGCTGATGTCTGGCTTCAAGGTCTTCGTTTGCTCCTCAGTCGCGGAGTGGTTGCCCTGTGCCTCTACCTCTTCAACTTCTTGGGCCTTTGTGATTTTTACAGATCTTAAGGTGATAGCTTTGACTTGCTCTTTGCCGTCCCTTTTTCAAGGGTTTGTTTCTGTGTCGCTAGGTAGAACTGAAAGGCAGAGTGTGTAAACTTGTAACACTATAACTAATGTAACTCAACTAAAGGAAAAGATACTTAACCAGAAGACAATCAAGAACAAGAAGTCACAAGAAATCAACAATAAATGAAGACAAGGTAATTGATACAATTCAACATGTTAACTATGATCAAGCCAAGAAGAAATCATTGAGAGAAGTTCAAGTCAAAGTTGTTCATGCCTCAGTGATTTGAAAAGCCAAGAATAAAGATCATAACTATCAGTATCAATAAGGCCAATTGATTTCAAGTGAACAAGAAGGAAAGCAAATATTGGAAAGCCATATTACTAATTGGATATGGTAATTTATTCAAGAAGCAAAAACCCTATCAAGACTAGTCACTTATGAACCAGACCAGTGCATCAAGTGTCAGGACATTGATAGCAAGTTTATGTCAGTAATAAAGATCCATGTTCAAGAGCTTAGTGAAGAATAAAGAAGACATGAAGATATCACAAGTTCAAGAAGTGCATTGAAGTTTCAAGTTGAAGACCAGAATATTTTCTAAGTACTAAATATTCTAGATGACCAAGTAGAAGTTTCTAAGTAGAAGTTCTACTTAGAAAATTCGAGATGGCTAAGTAGAAATTCTCAAGTAGAAGTTCTACTTAGAGTGCAGCTTCAACATGACACATGGCATCTTCTGATTGGCAGATTTCCAAGCTTTCAAGATAAGGCAAGATTTATGTGGACATCATTGGGCCACGTATATCTTAGTATTTGAAGACTACAGGACATAGATTACATGTAGTATAAGTAGAAGTACTTGTGTAATGTTTTAGTTAGAGAGCAATAGTTGAAGAAAACACAAGAAAAAGAGAGAGAGTGCATTCACAGAGCTTAGTATCATTCACTTCTCTCTGAACTTCTGTCATACTTTGTAATGAATGTTGTAGCAACCATTTCAAGTTATATATAAGAAATATATTCCTTGAATCTGTGTGTTCGTTTATTGCATCGTATTTATTGCTTCTCATATTCGAAAAGTTGTATTCAGCCCCCCTCTACAACACATTTGGACCTAACAATTGGTATCAGAGCTATATGTTTAACATACAAAACATAGATCCTTGTGTTGAGTAGAAGAATCGTGAGTTTTCATTTTCTAGATCTACTTTTCATTTTCTCGAAAAGTGTGCTTTAATTCGTTTGTGGTGAAAACTCATCTGAAAAATTATTTAAATACTCCAGGTGTGATTATTTAGCTTGGGTGTATTTTAATTAATTTTTGTGAATTAATCTGGGTACTTTCATATTTGGTGTTCTTGAGTGTTCATCATCTGTTCTTATCAAAGAAGACAACCCAACAACTTTTTGATCTCCTTTTCAAACAGATAAATAGTAAAAGAATAAAAAGGTGTTTTTGGACTTTGTGATTTGCATTATTCACGGCCGAAAGTGAAACAAGACATACTCAGTACCTAGCACGTGGGTTAGGTGGGTTAGGTGAGTAAAGCATCAAAAGTCAAAAGGTGTTAAAGAAATAATATTGTTTATTCAATATTAAAGTAATCTGCAGAAAATTTATTCTAAGGACAAAAGTTCTACATAGAATTTCTACTTGAGATTTTCTACATAGAATTTCGACTTGGACAATTTCTACTTGGTGAGTTCGACTTGAGCAAAATTTTGACTTAGAGAAATTTCGACTTAGGCAAAAGTTCCACATAAATATTCTACATAGCCTAGTCTTGGGTACTTAGAAACTTTTAGTGACCAGAATTGAAATGGCTCCTAAAAATGCATTCAAGATCCCAATGTTCAACCGAGATCACTATGAAGAATGGGTTTTCAGAATGAGACTTTATTTAGAGACTGTTAACCCTGAACATCTGGAAGTCCTTGACAAGGGTAAATTTGTTCCAATGGTGGTTATTCCTGCGCATACGGAAGGAGGGGTGGTTATAGCACCTCGGTCTGAGCCTAAAAAGGCCTCGAAGTTTTCGGATGCTGACAAGGAACAAATAGCTTATGATACTGCCATACGACAAACCTTGATGGAATCTCTTGATCATGAAATGTTCAACATAGTCAAAGGTCTGACTACAGCGAAGCAGATTTGGGACAAGATAGAAGTTGTCATGGAAGGATCTGCAGAGGTTAGAAGCAACAAGACACTCATACTCAAGATGGAGTATGACACCTTTAGAATAAGGAAAGGAGAAGGCATAACAGACGTCTATCTAAGATTCAGTCAGTTAGTATTGGATTTGAATCTGAGAGGTGTAACTCTCCCCATGGTTGAGACCAACACGAGATATCTGAGGAACCAGCCAAAGAGCATTGAACATAGGGTCTACGCAATAAGAGAAACCAGAGATTTGCATACAACTTCTCTGGAAGAGTATTATGGAATATTAAAGACCTATGAGCTGGAAACACTTCAAGATCAAGCATGGGACAATGATTCAAAAGGAAAAGAAACTGCATCAGGATTACTTGCTGATGAGGAAGAGTCTAAGAAGGCAATGGTTGCAGCAAAGCCTAAATCATCACTTGCACCACATCAAGTTGATAATGATGACGAGTGCGCATCTGACAGTGATGATGACTACTACACCCAAGAAGAGCTGGACAACATGGACGATAGTGTCGTGGCATACATGGCAAGGAAGTTCAGCAACATGAGATTCAGAAAGAGCAACCGACCACAGAGAAATTCTTCATCTTATTATCGGGCTGCTAGGGGTGGTGGTAGTTCGTCAGGCTACAAAGGAAAAGGCAAGAATACCAGCTACAAATCTCCTTTGGATTTCAAAATGAAGTTCAAATGCTATAATTGTGGTGAAGCTGGACATTTTGCCTCGGACTGCAAAAAGCCTAAACAGACTTATCCAAAAGAGACATATGAAGCCCTCAAAAGCAAGTATGAATCGCTGGTGAAGGAAAGACATGGAAAACGAGCTTTATTGGTGACAGAAGGAAGAGCTTGGGATGATTCAGATGAGGAAGATGTTACTCATGTAGCAAACTTTGCCCTCATGGCTGAGACATCAGAGGAACCAGAGGTACCAGTTCTAACCCTTAAAGTAGAAATGTCCATTGATGATTATAAGGAACAGAACAGGGCTCTTAGTAAAGAGATCTATATGTTGTGCAAAAGCCTAGACTCTTCTCAAAAGGAACAGAAAACACTTGTTGCCAAAAGCAGAATGCTTGAGGCAAAAGTGGAAGAGCTGGAGGCTGCTTGCACTGTAGATACTTCCCTAAGAGACTTTATTAAATCTCTGGAGCACAAGCTCGTCCTTAAGGAAGAAGTAGAAGCATGTCTTAGGGACAAACTAGCTGAGTTAGAAACTAAATGCGAAGCTTACAAACTAGCTTATTCTGGAGTAGGTATAGGACTTGATTATTCTGACCTTCCTAAGAAAGAAGGAAAGAGACCTATTGACCCTAGTTCCAGTGACCTTAAAAAGGAAACACCTAGAATTCTTAAATCAGCTGTCAAACCTATCTATAAACATCTTGTTCCTAGAATAGAAGAAGAAGAGACTGAATTGATAGCTAGATATGAGATTGAGATGGAAGATCGCCAGAAAGAACAACCTATAACTCCTATCAAACAAGTTAAAATCAATTCCCCTAGAGATGAATCTAGATTAGGATTACGAGCTAAGGCTGTTAAACAACAAGGAAAGAAAGAAAAAGGCATAAAAGAGGTTAAGGCTGAACGAATAAAGAAAGCATGTTATCACTGTAAATCTACTGAACATCTTTCTTATGCATGTAAAGCTAACATAAATGTTCCTGCTGCACATGCCATGCCTATCACACATACAATGAATAATCTGCATCAGAATCATGCACAGTGTGGTCAACCTAATTGTATGCCATGCACTTTTAACATCATGCAAACTTTTGTGCATTTAATGAATGCATCTAGCCAGTCATGCTTAAATACTGCTGCTAGTTCAAACATCAAGAAAAACCGTGTGAGAGCCAAGACTGTCAGTCCTCCTAAAGTTAGGAGTGACAAACCTTCTCCTAAGACTGACAAATCTGTCAAGTCTGAGAAAGGAAAGGAGAAAGTCGAAAGCTCTAGTAATGTTAAGAAAAGTGCATCTCCTGTTGTTAAAACTGTTGATTCTCGATCTTATCGAAAAGCCGGGCCCAATCAAAGTTGGGTTCCGAAGAATGTCTAACCAATCTGTCATTGCAGGGCATTAAGCAGAATAGAAATAAAGTTATATGGGTGCTAGACAGTGGAGCATCGAGGCATATGACTGGAAACAAGTCCCTGCTTACAGAGTTGGTTATGAAGGCTGGCCCTTATGTTACCTTTGGAGATGACAGCATAGGTGTGACAAAGGGATATGGCAAACTAAAAACTGGCAATGTCATCATTGAAGATATTTCCTATGTTGAGGGACTGAAGCACAATCTGTTGAGTATCAGTCAATTCTGTGACAAAGGTTACGAAATTGTCTTCAACAAGAAAGGTGTATCAATCACTCACATCAAGGAAGGCTCACTAGCTTTGAGAGGAGTTCGAAAGGCAGATCTTTTTGTTGCAGATATGGATTCAGCAAATCAGAATGAGGTCACCTGTTTCTACAGCAAAGCCTCGGATGATGAAAGCTGGTTATGGCACAAAAAGCTATCTCACTTAAACTTCAAAACGATGAATGCTCTCGCGAGGCGAGAATTGGTGAGAGATCTACCTCAAATGGAGTTCGCTCTGAAAGGACTCTGTGAAGCTTGTGAAATGGGAAAGTCGAAGCGAGCATCGCATAAAAGCAAAGAAATTTCTAGTATTACTGAGCCTCTACAACTTCTTCATATGGATTTGTTTGGCCCAGTGAATATCCTATCTTTGTCTAGGAAAAGATATGCATTGGTAATCGTGGATGACTTCTCTAAGTATACATGGGTATTGTTCGCAATGACGAAAGACGAAGTACCTTTCTTAATCATTGATCACATCACTCAAATTGAGAATGTTTCAACACTTACTGTGAAGACGATTAGATCAGACAATGGCACTGAATTCAAAAACGCAGTGCTAAATGACTTCTGTGTATCTAAGGGAATACGTCGTCAGTATTCAGCCCCGAGAACTCCACAGCAAAATGGAGTAGTTGAAAGGAAGAATAGAACTTTGGTTGAAGCAGCAAGAACTTTGTTGTATGATTCGAAACTTCCTCTGTACTTCTGGGCCGAAGCAGTGAGTACCGCTTGTTACACTCAAAATAGAACCTTGATCATAAAAGATAAAGAAAAGACACCATGTGAATTAATGAACAACAGAAGACCAACAATCAAATACTTTCATGTCTTTGGAGCAAAATGCTATGTACTTATAGATGATGAAAATCTAGGCAAGTTTGCAGCAAAAGCTCGTGAAGGAATCTTTGTTGGTTATTCTACAGATGTGGTGGCAGCTTATAGAGTGTTCTTAGTGAATGATCGAAAAGTGACTGAAAGCTACAACGTCAGATTCGACGATACCAAACTCTCATCAATTTCAAGAGATTCTAGTGAACCTGAGTCCCTAAAATTTCAGAATCTGGACTTAGAAGATCTTGAAGATGAACCTGAGTTGGTTGTTCCATTAAATGTTCCAAGTGTACATGAAGAACCTGAGTCTAGTGAACAAGCTAATTCTACAAGATCAGGAGAGACTTCTTCAGTACGAACCGGCAACAACTCAGGGGGAGTAAATAGCAGCTCAAGGACTACTGTTCAAGGCTCGAGTCGAGTTGACTCTAGTTCTGTAGGAGCTGGCACTAACTCAGGGGGAGTTAGTGAAAATAATCAAAGTAGTCAGCACCACAACTCAGAAAGTCAAGCTGAATCATCAAGACAATTTCCAGGTGAACGGGTATGGAATAGAGACCATCCGTTTGAGTTAATTATTGGTGATCCAGATGCTGGTGTGACTACTAGAAGAACTGCAAGAGCTGACCTGGCTAATATTTCCTTATATTCTGGGTTCTTATCCAAGCTTGAACCTAAAGAAATAGAAGAAGCTCTTGGTGATGCTGATTGGGTGATTGCAATGCAAGAGGAACTCAATCAGTTTGAAAGGCAGAATGTTTGGAAACTGGTACCCCGACCAAAGAACATATCCGTAATTGGAGCTAGGTGGGTATTCAGAAATAAACTGGATGAAAACGGACTTGTAACACGAAACAAGGCTCGTTTGGTTGCAAAAGGTTATTCTCAGCGAGAAGGAATTGATTATGATGAAACCTATGCACCGGTTGCAAGACTTGAGGCAGTCAGGATGTTCTTGGCATTTGCAGCACATAAGAACTTCAAGGTTTTCCAGATGGACGTGAAAAGTGCCTTCCTGAACGGAGAGTTAGAAGAAGAGGTGTATCTGGAACAGCCGCCCGGTTTCATTGATCCAGAACATGTAGATTTTGTGTATCTTCTCTTCAAATCTGTCTATGGCCTCAAGCAATCCCCAAGGCGATGGTATGAAACCCTATCCTTATTTTTAATTGAAAATGGTTTTATTAGGGGAGTAATTGATAAAACATTGTTCTATAAAAATGTAAGAAATGACTTAATACTTGCTAAGCTAATGCAGGAAAAATATGAGATGAGCATGATGGGAGAGCTGTCCTTCTTCCTTGGATTACAGATCAGTCAGAGAAAAGATGGTATCTTTATCTGTCAATCCAAGTACGTCAGAGATTTACTCAAGAAGTATAATCTAGAAGATGCATCACCAGCTAAGACTCCCATGGCAACAGCCACGAAGCTTGATGAAGACAAATCAGGTAAATTAGTTGACATCATAAGCTATCGAGGTATGATTGGCTCACTCCTCTATTTAACTGCAAGTAGACCCGATATAATGTTCGCAACTTGTTTATGTGCAAGGTTCCAAGCGGATCCTAGAGAATCACATCTCGTAGCCGTCAAAAGAATTTTTAGGTATCTCAAGGGCACACCAAATCTAGGGATTTGGTACCCAAGAGATACAGGTTTTAATCTAATTGGCTATTCGGATTCAGACTATGCAGGTTGCAGGATTGATAGGAAAAGCACATCTGGTGCTTGTCAATTTCTTGGCAGAAGATTGGTGTCCTGGCAAAGTAAAAAGCAACATACAGTATCTACTTCTACTGCTGAAGCTGAGTACATTGCTGCTGGAAGCTGTGTAGCTCAAATACTGTGGATGAGGAACCAATTGAAGGACTATGGCACGGAGCACAAGAAAATTCCAATTATGTGTGACAACACAAGTGCCATTGCCATAACCAACAATCCTGTAGATCACTCAAGAACCAAGCACATAGACATCAGGTATCACTTCATAAGAGAACATGTCGAGGAGGGGACTGTGGAGCTACATTTTGTGCCCACAATGCAACAAATTGCAGATATATTCACCAAACCTCTTGATGAAGTAACATTCAATAGATTGGTTGGTGAATTGGGAATGCTTAACACAAGTTAGTAAAGCCTTCTATCTGTAAAATCCATGTTTATGTTTGTATGTGCAAGCTACTCAATCATATGTGCTCAGACTTTAAAATGCCTAATTAATGATTGTTATAGGTTGCATATAGTGTGATTTTGCATGAATTCATTGTGTTTTAAGTGTCTTTTATAGCACAAATCTGTGAATTTATGCTTGTTAGATTGCATGATCATAGGGGGAGTTAAATTCATAATACTCTAAATATTGCATGATTTTTAAATGAATTTACCTATGATTTTCATGTAATTAGAGGCCTTAGAATTAAAAATCTTCAAAAATTTCGAGTTAGGTTCTATCTCGAAACTCATCTAGAAATTCGACTTGAATTTCGACTTAAGCTGTCAGAGTGAAGTTTTGAAAAATTCTAAGTCTGGGAAGAATTTCGAGTTGGCTATCTCGAAACTCATCTCGAAATTCGACTTCGAGTTCGAGTTCGAGTTACCATTGTGCCTAGTTCTATCTTCAAAATATTCGAGATAAAGTCTATCTCGAATTTTATCTCAAAGGTTGAGATGAGATTTCCATTAAGGGAATATTTTGAAAATAACTGAGAATTAACTTCGAGTTAGTCTATCTCGAAACTCAACTCGAATTTCGACTTGATGTTCGAGATAGAGTTCTTAGTCTATCTCGAAACTCAACTCGAATTTCGACTTGATGTTCGAGATAGAGTTCTCAGTTAAGCTAAAGGGAATTTTTCGAGTTACACTCCTAACTCGAAACATATCTTGAATTACCCTGTAGTTTTTACTTCAAGGGGGTATTTTGGAAAGAATTGAGAATAACTTCGAGTTAGTCTCTATCTCGAAACTCAACTCGAATTTCGACTTGATGTTCGAGATAGAGTTAAACTTCTAACTCGAAATGTATCTCGAATTTCCCTGTATTTCTTTTACTGGAGGGGAATTTTCCAAGTTTGCTACAAGTAAATAAAGTTCGAGATAGGATTTCCCTATAGTTTTTGCTGTAAAATTGGTTAAGTGCTTATTTGTGCTTATTTGTTCGAGTTAACCTCTATCTCGAACTTCATCTCGAAGTTCGACTTGATGTTCGAGATAGAGTTCGACTTAAGTCCTCCCTGTATGTACTTAGACTTTAACACTCTTTTTAACAGGGATACTTTTGTCATTTCACAATCATCTATATATACATCTCTAACTCGATGCATCATTCACTTTACCTAATTTCATTTTTACAGCAGTCGTTTCACAAAAGCAAGGCGATTTCACAAACTTCATACCATTAATCCGTGTTTTTGTGACTAAACTCATACTAATCACGAATTACTGCCAATTTTTTTTGACTGCTATTCACTGTGTTATCATTAATTTTTGTGTTGGTGTGTTTTGTGACCATTCATACACGCGCATATACATACACACGAACAAGTGTTTGTGTAACTGTTCATAAAACACGATTTCATATTCTCTGTCTAAACACACACGATTTCACTGGTATACACACGAATATTCATCTTCATTGAATATTCAGATTTAGTAATTGGCAACTGTTCATATCCCGTAGTTTAACTTTTCAGATTGTCTTTTGATATTCTCGAAAAATTAAAAGGGATAAAACTGTTAATTCGTAAATTATTTGTTTTTCAAAATTAAAAAAAAAATTCACATCTTTTAAAGAAAAACATTTAATTAAAATGGCTCACCAATTTTCACTTGCTAAAAACAATTTTTATAATATTTCTACGGAAATTGGTGATCAACTCCCGCGGTTTAAGTTTTGGATACGATTTCTTAATTTGTACTCCAAGGCTAGCCATGCTTTTACTGCTAAACCTACACTAGTACATGATGCTTTACAGCAATTATGGACTAGTGCGGTTACTTTTGGGAGCAAATCAACCCCCTTCGGTTTCAGGTTTACCTTAGCGGGTCAAGAATTTGAGGTGATTGAAAAATTGTCAACAGGGTTCTGGGATTCCCAATCAAAGATGCTTATGATTCCGAACCTACAGCTGAACAACGCCTCACATTCTTTGAAGAAATAGGATGTTATCCTCCGACTGGCCGGATCACTGGAAACATCCAAAAACAATTCTTCCATGTGGAATGGAATTACTTTTTCGAGGCCATCACAAGATGTTTTCGGGCACGCGAAAAAGATTTTCATCAAATTCCAATTCCAATGCAAACCTTTGCAGTTGCCCTAGCAAGAGAACTGGATATAAATTATGGACGCATAGTTCTCTCTGAGATAGTGGCTTCAATGGGATCTCCTGCAAGCAGAGATCTCACTACAACTGATGTTGTCTGCTGGTTTCCTCGGTTCCTACAAATGCTGATAAATGATTTAATACCGAAGGATGCTCTTGCTGTTAGACAGGGATTTGCCAGAAGCCCAACATCTGCATCGCTAGGGATGGGCACTAAGTCACTTTCAACTATTGCTAATCAGGATAAACATCAAGGTAAACATATGTCAATTCCTGAAAAAATACAATTGTGGCTTAGATATGATGCAGGAGTTACCAATTTGGAGGAATCATCGCAAGTTTCTTCATATGCTCAGAATCCATCTGCTCATGCTGAGGCATTTGATGGGATTCCTGATGAGCAAAGCGATGAGGCACAAGGTAATGAATCAGGTAATCTCTCCCTGCATACTATTCATTCCTCTTCCTATGTATCTGATTCCGAGACCCAAGAGACTGCTAACCTGCAGAATCTATCCCAGGGTGAGAGCTATATATCTGAGCCTGATACACATTCTTATTCTCTTTCACCCCTGTTAACGGAAGTCAGAAAGCCAGCACGTGTATATGTAGGAGATGATGAGGAGAGTGAACCCGAAGAGCAGCAACTTATTCGAAAGAAAGCCAAACTTTTTCATGCTGCTACTTCAAAAGTCCAGTCAAACCCTAGTCAGACCTTAAACAATCTGCACATAGGGATTTTGATGACAATTATGTACCTTTTGAAGATCCTGTTGCTTCAAAAGGACATGGAGTTTTAACAACTTCAGCCGTACCTTCACCGGTACGTACTGATGCTGCAAAGAGGATCGGTTCTGATGTCGTACAAGAACACTTTGCAGCCGCTCAGCCTGAGATTCCAACTCAGGACAGAACAGACATAGATCCCATAACTGCCAATTATTTTGCTTATCCAATCTCTGCAGGTACTGCTTCATACTTCGGATCAATCATTGAAGACATATACGAGCGTGAGACAGGGAGTGTGTGTGAGAGGTTAGGGAGAGAGGGACCTTCATTTTTAAGGCCCAAAACCGAGCGCCAAATACCAACAGAACGAGTATTAGAGCGAGGTCACCTAAACCAAACACCGTCCCTTAATATTGAAAATCTTGATACACGTATGACTTCTATGGAAAATCAGATGAGGCAGTTCGGGCAGACGATGGGGCAGTTCGGGATTAACATTGGAAACAATCAAAGGGCTCTAGACGACTACGCAGCAAGAATGGCAAGTCAAGCTACAGCTTTTGATGCTTTGACAAATAAGGTCAATGACTTGGGCCATGCTGGTGGTGTCTTGGGAAGCACTCTCAATGAGAGGATGGGGGCAATCGAGTCTACAATGCATACAATAGCTGTGGAGATCAGTAGAATGATGTTCGCAGTCAGGAGTTTTGTGCCCCCGGAGTGTTTCGAGTCACAACAACCTCCCCCCGATGCTGGTGCAGGTGGTGCTAGTGGAGCGGGAGCCTCCGATTCTGGTTTTGGAGGTTCTTATGCAGCTGGTAGATCTGAAGACCAAGGTGGAGCTCAGGATAACTCACCTAAGGGGGAGAGTGGAAAGGAGACGAGACAGTAGGAAGTTCACATCGAAGAAATTGAAGAACCCGCTGATCTTGTCAAGGAACCAGAAATTGAGCCCACTGTTGATGAAGAGGCTCTGAGGAGGAGAAAGGGTAAGGCAATGATGGTTGATGAACCATTCGTTGACCTGAGTCATCAGGAAACAGTACAGGACGTACTTGACTCAGATTCTGATATGGAAGACGTACCTTTGGCACATGCTATAAAGAGATCTCTGAAGGAACAAGGTGGAGGTGCTGGGATGTCTTCCGGAATGCCTGAAGAAATTCCTGTTGATGAGGAAACCCTTAAAGCTCAACAGTTAGCCTTGGAACAAGCTCAGTTCCATAAAATGAAGATGATGCAAGAACGTGCTGCCTTCCTAGAAAAGAAAGTGGAGCTACAAGGGAAGCAGTACGATCATGAGCTTGCAATGCTAGCTGATCCTCAAGTTGATCTGGACAAACGAAGGATAGGAGAGAAATGGGATGAAGCAAGGAAGATATTGATGGGATCCTGTGCGAAAGGAGTTCATAACAAGGAGGCAGATGATCTGTTCTACAACTTGAATTTGCAAAATCCAATGACTGCGGACTATATAAATGCTTTGAAGAGATTAATTTCTAAAGTCAGGGTTGGATACAATGCAACACTTAAGGAGTGGCAGGTTATTTTGTCTTTGGTAGAAGGAGTCCCAACATCTTTCCTATATGTGGATGACCAATTCATAACGAGAAGATCTGCGTCAGAGTTGTTCTTGCTAGCAACCAAAATTCAATACTCTCAATCTGAGGAGCTAAGCATTCTGTATAGAGATCAGTTAATGCAGCTAGCAGAGGACAAGGGTCCAGAATTCTCAGCATATCCAAATTTTGTCCGGATGGTAGTTGACGGGAAGATGAAGAGGGTTAGCATGGAGGAAAATGACTTAACGGAGCTTTCAGTGGAATCTCTCAAAGCTGTCTGTAGACAAATGATGAGTAAGGGATTCGCTTCTGAGCTTAAAGAAAAATCCGTGAAGATCATTGAAAGAGTCATATTCAAGAAGAGCAATGAGGTGTGGAAGTGTGATATCATTGCTCCAAACCCTCTAGATGACGTGAAGATTGAGCCGGAGCTGATAGAGAAGAAATGGAATATTCTTCAAGTCATGAAGAATGTAGATGAAGCTCTGACTCTTCCTTCTGGAGCACTGGAACAAGGAGAGATAAGGGAGGCAATTGGTGTTCCAGGAAGTGGTAGTGTATACTGGATACACGCTTATGTTGAAGATACAGCTGATGCCTTAGTATTCATAGATGTAGACCAGAATCATACAATCTTGCATATGAGTAGAAAATGGCTGCTACGGACTCAAGATGCTGCATTTCTGGAGAGAGTATTATATGTATTTAAATGGGGCGAAGTGGAAGATAAGTTTGTGGAAGAAAAGCAGAGACTCATGAGTTACCTGTCTGAAGTAGTAGTGGAAAAGAAGAGGATGGAGCGAGATGCGGCCAGTGTCCACAATACTGACCGTGTCAAGGGCTACCCCAAGATGATCTATTGTCAGTTTAAAACTGATAAATCTCACTGGAAACCTCAGCTCATAATGAAGAACTTTGAGGACATTCCAAAGATCAGAACTACTCAGGAGGTGGACAAACTCAGAAGGCTTTTCAAACATCCCTATCCAGAGCCCAAGAATCCTCTAGAAATGGAAGCTGTAAGTCTGTTGAATGCTAGGTGGAAGCAACTTCGCGATCCAGTGTACAAGAAAGAACAGCAGCAGAAGGAGAAGCGCAAAAGGCAGAAAGAAGAAAAAGACCAAGCTGCTGAAGCTAGAAAGAGGAAACGGAATTAGGGTTAAAGGTCAGAGTGGTGTGAACTTGAAGTTGGAAAAACTTCATGTCTTTTGGTTGCTTTAACTCACTTGAGGAAAATTCACCTTAGAGTGAATCCAATAAGGTGATACAAGTTTGACTAAAAGGTATGAAATAATCCAGGTGATAGGAATCACTCAAATGATCTTTAATTCGAAGTTCGAATTCTGTTTCTAGTTTAAGTTCATTGTATTGTTTTCAAGTACTTTTAAATTATATATTATTCAAGACTGTAATGTTAATTATCTTTTCTCGTCTCATTGTTTAGTTGAGTTATCCTTCATTTATTTGAATGTCATTGTTAGACAATCAAATAGGGGGAGATTGAAAGGCAGAGTGTGTAAACTTGTAACACTATAACTAATGTAACTCAACTAAAGGAAAAGATACTTAACCAGAAGACAATCAAGAACAAGAAGTCACAAGAAATCAACAATAAATGAAGACAAGGTAATTGATACAATTCAACATGTTAACTATGATCAAGCCAAGAAGAAATCATTGAGAGAAGTTCAAGTCAAAGTTGTTCATGCCTCAGTGATTTGAAAAACCAAGAATCACGATCATAACTATCAGTATCAATAAGACCAATTGATTTCAAGTGAACAAGAAGGAAAGCAAATATTGGAAAGCCACATTACTAATTGGATATGGTAATTTATTCAAGAAGCAAAGACCCTATCAAGACTAGTCACTTATGAACCAGACCAGTGCATCAAGTGTCAGAACATTGATAGCAAGTTTATGTCAGTAATAAAGATCCATATTCAAGAGCTTGGTGAAGAATAAAGAAGACATGAAGATATCACAAGTTCAAGATGTGCATTGAAGTTTCAAGTTGAAGACCAGAATATTTTCTAAGTACTAAATATTCTAGATGACCAAGTAGAAGTTTCTAAGTAGAAGTTCTACTTAGAAAATTCGAGATGGCTAAGTAGAAATTCTCAAGTAGAAGTTCTACTTAGAGTGCAGCTTCAACATGACACATGGCATCTTCTGATTGGCAGATTTCCAAGCTTTCAAGATAAGGCAAGATTTATGTGGACATCATTGGGCCACGTACATCTTAGTCTTTGAAGACTACAGGACATAGATTACATGTAGTATAAATAGAAGTACTTGTGTAATGTTTTAGTTAGAGAGCAATAGTTGAAGAAAACACAAGAAAAAGAGAGAGAGTGCATTCACAGAGCTTAGTATCATTCACTTCTCTCTGAACTTCTGTCATACTTTGTAATGAATGTTGTAGCAACCACTTCAAGTTATATATAAGACATATATTCCTTGAATCTGTGTGTTCGTTTATTGCATCGTATTTATTGCTTCTCATATTCGAAAAGTTGTATTCACCCCCCCTTTACAACACATTTGGACCTAACAAGAACTCCTTGCGGCCTGTTGAGTAAGGCGTTTGCTATTTGGCCAATTTGGTTTTCCAGAGTTTTAAGAGATACAGCCTGGCTCTTACACATCAATCTTAGTTCTTCCAATTCTGATTTATCAGCAGACTGTTGGCCTGGACCTGCAAAATATTGCTAATTAAATCTCGAAGGTTGAGATTGTTTCGGGGCGTACTGATTCTGAAGTTGATGCCCCTGCTGTTGATATAGTCCTGAGGGATTGTATGGTCTGGCCCCATATTGCTGATTTTGGGTTTGATGGTATGGTTGTTGTTGATATGGGTGTGGTTGATATGGTGGTTGGGCTTGATATGGTTGCGGTGGTGGTTGCAATCCCTTGTTATTGTTGCTCCAGCTGAAGTTAGGATGGTTTCTGTTGTTGGGTTGGTAAGTGTTTGGGACCGGATGCTGCTGCTTTTGAAAATTGCTCACAAAGTGCACTGATTCATTGGAAATTGCACATTGATTCGTTTCATGTTTACCGGCACATAGCTCACAAACACTTGCTACTTGTTGTACCCCATAGTTTGTCAAAGAATCCACCTTCATGTTTAGCGCTTCAAGTTGAGCTGATAGGGATGTGACTGCATTAACCTCGAGGATTCCTGCCACCTTGTGTTGAGGCATCCTCTGTGTCGGATTCTGATACTCATTAGCCGCCATCATTTCAATTAGTTCGTAGGCAGCTTCATAACTTTCAGCCCATAATGCTCCTCCTGAAGCTGCATCCACAATAGGTCTTGATTGCCATCCCAATCCATTATAGAAACAATTTATGACCATCCAGTTGGGCATGCCATGATGAGGGCATTTTCTTAGCATCTCCTTGTAGCGTTCCCAAGCTTCACATAAAGATTCCCCCACCTGTTGTGTGAACTGAGCAATAGCATTCCTTATGGCAGCTGTTTTTGCCATGGGATAGAATTTAGTGAGGAATTTTTGAGCGAGTTCCTCCCATGTTGTTATCGAGCCAGCTGGGAGAGAGTGCAACCATCCTTTAGCTTTGTCCCGCAGAGAAAATGGAAAGAGTCTCAACCTTACAGCATCATGTGACACGTTGTTGAATTTGAATGTGTCACAAATCTCTATGAAGTTTCGGATATGCATATTTGGATCTTCTGTTGGCGTTCCCCCGAACTGGACAGAGTTTTGTACCATCTGGATTGTGCCAGGTTTGATTTCAAATGTGTTGGCTGCAATGGCTGGCCTGACGATGCTTGACTGAATATCATTGATTTTTGGTTGAGAATAGTCCATCAACGTCTTGGGCACATCTTCCGCCATGTCTAACTCTTCTTCCAGCTTTATTACGGTTCTTGATTTAAGTGCTTGGGCACGTGTTAGCATAAACAACTCAAGATCCTTATACTGGCAGAGCGAGAAAACACGACGTTTAGAAAAAATAAACAAAAAATTCAAGTCAGTTAAGTTTAACCTCCGTTGATGTAAACACAATTTCTGAAAATAACACCGAAGTCCCCGGCAGCGGCGCCAAAAACTTGTTGATTCGAAAACTAACTGCGCAAGTGTACGCGGTCACAAGTAATATAATAAATTCGTTCCCACAGAGACTTGGTGTTTGTTCAGAAATAATATTTAAGCAACGACGTATGATAAAACAACAAACTGCTTGAATAAATATCAAAAGTGGGTATTTTTGTATTTATCTAATTGATTAATTAAATTAGTAATATTAAATAATTCGGACTAATTAATTTAATTAAATGAAAATTTATATGAGAAAAACATGGGATTCTAATTTCATTATTTATTTCATTTAGAATTGATGCCTTAATTTCAAAGTAATTTTGATAATTTACGAAAGCTAGTCGGGAAAACGAAAATAACATAAGCGCCTTTCAGCCTTAACTTATATCAAACCATACGAACATCCACTTAAAAAGATAGAAGTCGCGAGGACACCTTTTATGTTTAGATCCTATATGTCTATAAGATTTGAAAACATAATTGGTTTACGAATAAATTCCTTTATTATGACTACATAGGGTGATATGATTAAAAATCCTACCACTTATCGTAAATGTACATAACAATTACGAACCTATGCTAACATGGCAAATTCTAAATTCCTAAATCCACTTTCGCATTCATTAGGAATTAATAATTTAGACGTTAGCTACGCATCTAATAAATTAAGCTCAACCACATTAGGCAATCTGAATTTTTATCATAATACAAATTATTAAGGCATCGAATTACTAAATTACGTAAATAAATCCATTAGAATCCCATGACGGCGATTAGTTCATAATGGAACGAATCGTCTCATGGGATTAAATGAAAACATAATAATAATAATAATAATAATAATAATAATAATAATAATAATAATAATAATAATAATAATAATAATAATAATAATAATAATAATAATAATAAATTGCGATAAATTAAATATGAAAATTACGAGAGTTTAGAAAGTAGAACCGCTATAGCTTCCAATGAAAGAAAAGAGCACTCCGAATAATTCCCGTAAATTCTTCAACCGAAATAACACTTAAACTAAATTTAAAGTGTATAAAAACAAAACTTAAAATTATAAAAACAAGAGAGAATAAGAGAGAATTTGTTGTTCTCCAAATTGTTGTGTGATTTACAAGCTTGAGAACTAGGCTATTTATAGCAAAAAATTAGCACACCACACTAATAAAATAAAACTAAAAAGAATTTAAGAAAAAAAAAAATAAATAGCACATCACAATAATAATACAGCCGAAAGCAAAACTAAACAAATTGAACGACGGGCGGCTTTGTTCATTTTGACAATCCTGACGCAGTACTTGTTTTTTAATTCAATCATGGCTTCTCAATTTACACCACGCAGGCCATCTTTTGTTAGTTTATATGAAAGGGCTCAGTAGAAATGCTTTTTATCCCGCACAGCTTATAATCTTTAATTAATAAATAATTAATTTAATTTAAAAATTATAAAAATAAATATCTAATATTATTAGATATTTAAAACTATAATTTTCTAATTAAATAAAATATTTATTAATATAAATAAATCCTTAAGTCCAAAGTTGCGGTATTTTGAGGGTCAGAAACCGGACTCCTTTTGCTTAACAAAAAATATATCAATTCAAACCGGGGTTTTCTCTTTAAGAATATATCACTTTCCATCTTTTTGTGATAATTCTATTTTCTCATTGCTCGTCCAGGTGTAAATTACGGTCTCTTGAGGATCTGAAACCAGACTCTTTTTGCTTGGAAAAAAATATATCAATTCCAACCGGGATTTTCTCTTTAAGAATATATCACTTTCCATCTTTTTATGATAATTCTATTTTCTCATTGCTCGTCCAGGTGTAAATTACGGCCTCTTCAGGATCTAAAACTGGATTCCTTTTGTGAAACGAAAAATATATCAATTCCAACCGGGATTTTCTCTTTAAGAATATATCACTAAGAATTTCTTTATGATAATTCTTTTTCCTCATAGCCCGTCCACTTGATAAAATTGAGATAGAAATCCACCGTTTTTAGCCTTTTATCGCCTAGATACCTAAAGTTGCGAGTTCTGCACAACAAATGCTGAAACACAACAAAAATAAATTAAAAGACACAACATACTTAAGGATAACCCAGCAATCTATGCCAAAATAGCGCATAATAAGTTGATATAAATTCACTTATCAGCAGCTATGTCACCGTACTTCAAATCCCCCTTGTGAATCTTGTGAGGACGCAAGAATGCAGGCTCAACTTCCTTATCACGGGGATCAGCATTCCTATTTGCTCGAGCCATCCTAGAGGTCTCGTCATCTGCAGAAGGGGCAGCCTCCACAATCATCCTCGCAACTGAAAAATGTAAACATAAACAAATTTGAATAAGTCAAGTCTGAAAATAAAAAACAAAGGTAAGAAAGAAAGTTACCCCGTTCAGAAACATGTGAGAGGCCTACTGCCCTCAGGGATTCTTCATTTATAAGGCTCTGACAGGTTATAGAATCACCATCACCCTTAGTCAAAGTCTCGAATGCAGCCTGATCCTCAGCACTGAGAACAATACCCTTGGCACTCCCATCTGTGACCTTTGAAAAGGCCCTCCTTAAGATGGTGCCCCAATCACCACCTTCCCATTCTAAGTATGCAAACTCATTTTTCCAGCCGGTGTTGTTGTTAGGTACAGACTTACCGTTAAAAATAGCAGGCACCTTGGGGCGAAGTTTAATATAAACCCAGCCAGGGAACTTAGCTGGACTATTATAAACTTGAAAGATTTTACGAAAGAGGGGGACTGACAGAGTAAGGTTTTGTCTAAGACACAAAACCATAAAGCATAAAATTATTCTCCACGCATTTGGCGGGAGTTGGCAGGGGTTGATCTGAAGGTCAGCAAAAAGACGGGGAATGAAATCATGAAAAGGAAAGCGAAGACCAGCTATTAAACTCTCTCTATAGACACATAAAGCATTGGGCCGCCAATGACTAGGCCTATCACCTGGCCCAGCTGGAACAAGTTTATAAGGTTTTTTAATTTTATACAACTTATTATACCTAGCAATCTCTTCAATATCGTGATATGAAATACTACAATCATATGCGTCTAATTCGGCTAAGGAAGAATAATCATCCCTACGTTCATTTAGCATATCTAAAAGGGACATGTAAGGAGAACGAATGGTGATGGTACCTTTGGAAGAAGCTGAGTTCATCTTGGCAAGGCGAGCTTTGGCTTTATCCTCCATTAATGGCCGCTTGAAACCCTAGAGAGAGGTGGTAAAGAAGATGACCGGAGAAGAAGTCCGGAGTTAGCCGAGAAAACTTCGAGCAGAACTTAAGAGAGATTACTTAGCTAAAAATTGAGAGCTCAGAGTGAGAAATGGGAAGTGAGAAATGAGAGTGTGAGAAATGAACTCTCCACTCTCACTCTTATATAGAATTATCCAACCGGTTAAAATTCTTTCAAACAGTCAAAAAACCTACAGTGATTGGTTAAAATTTCAATATTGACCTGTTGAAGGCCCATGGAACCGGCCTAAATTGACAAGGCCCAATTCTGGAATGTTTCACAAGAAGATATTTTGAAGAAATAAATAAATAAATAAATAAATAAATATATATATATATATATATATATATATCAAATATATTTCTGAAATTCTTCGAATTCCTAAACCCTATCGAAGGATCTGGAACCTGGGCCAAAAAAGGTCCGAACAGGCCCATTACAGCCATGTGGCAAAGCCCATTTAAAAGGAAATAGGGTATTTTTATAAAAATATGTACATTCCTGAAAATATAAACTAAGCCTCGAAGGCCCAAAAGTAATAAAGGCCCGCTAAGAAAAAGCCCAATAATCCAAGGTCCAAGATTCGACCAAGTTTCTGGTCGAAACGACCAGGAATCCTGGTCGAAAAGTCGTTCGACCAAGCCATTTTGAGGCCCTTATTTCGACCAAGTTTCTGGTCGAAACGACCAAGAATCCTGGTCAAAAAGTCATTCGACCAAGCCATTTTGAGGCCCTTATTTCAACCATGTTTCTGGTCGAAACGACCAAGAATCCTGGTCGAAAAGTCCTTTGACCAAGCCATTTTGGGGCCCTTATTTCTATCAAGATCCTGGTCGAAACGACCAGGAATCCTAATCGAAAATGCCTTCGACCAAGAAAAATTTTGATACTTATTTCGACCAAGATCTTGGTATAATGACCAGGAATCCTGATCGAAAATCTATTCGAGCAGAGCAAAATTGGACCCTTATTTCGACCAGAATCCTGGTCGAAACGAACAGGAATCCTGGTCGAAAAACCTTTCGATCAGGAAATTTTGAAGGCCTTATTCCAACCAGAATCCTGGTCGAATTTCTGGTCGAAATTCCTGGTCGAGAAAGGTAAGTCCTGGTCGAAAATTGTCTTAAATATTGATTCTTTTTGCAAAAAATCCTTGCGAACGCGGAAATTTCGATAAAAATAAGGAAAATACCCGTGGGTACTGTACAAATCCTAAAAATTAGGATAACTATGAAAAATACGAGAAGTTTTATGGATAATTCCTTGAGTTGGATGGGCAAAAATTTAGTAACAAAAGTTACAAGAAAATAATTGCTTAGCCTCGAATTCGGCAAATCGTTGTAAATGTGTAGGTCACTCCACACTTTGCATTAAGACGATACTCGTGAAACACTAATGTATAATTATGAACCTTAACCCGAGTCTCGAAAAAGGCCGTTAAAACTTCAAGGAAAACCTGATCAGTTTTCCTAGAAGTTCGGGGGCAAATGATATGGGCTAAGAATAAGCCCTAAAGACACAATTAATATTGCATTAATTAGACCTAGATGGGTCCAATTACGAAGCCCATTAATGAGGCCCAAACCCTAATTAATTATTAATTTCGTAATTAATATTTAGGGATGATTGACAGCTCAACGATAAGATCTGAATAAGGATATTATCTCTTCAAAGAGTAGCCATCAAGGCACATAGTCATACAAGGAAACAAACTCTTACAAGGTAGGAGTCTAGAACCTTCCTCAAGGCTGACTTGCCCACCAAGTCTCCTAACCCTATTCTAAGTCTCAGGCTTCTCAGCCTATATAAAGGGTCAGACCCCTCACCCTAGAACTACGTCTTTTGGCTTGACCTTTGATATTCATCAAAGTACGTAGGCATCTTGTGAAAACAGATTCAGCCACGAGCACAAAACAGCCATTAAAGCACGAAACTCACACACCTTAGTATTAAATACAACCAAACCATGGCCACAATCTAATAACCTAGTTTTTATTCCACAACAATAGAGTATTTTGAATTTCGGAATGGATACGGATTGGGTAAAAATTTATTCGAAATATTCGTTTTAATTACGATTTGATCCAAAATAATTGAACCCGACCCTAAAATTTAATGTAAAATTTTATAAAACATATAAAATATACAAATTTATATGAGAAAAAGAATCCTGCAGTCCTAAAGTTAACCATCAAAACTAGGTAATTTTGATTCATTTTTATCTTTTATTTAAAAGGGTCCGCGGGGACATCAATGATTGTGCTTATCAGTCTTCATTTTAATTGTTAATTTTAGAAAATTATCTAAAGGTAATTTTAGACTCCCTTTACTCAATGTATATTACATATATATATATATATATATATATATAGAGAGAGAGAGAGAGAGAGAGAGAGAGAGTTAAGTTCTATGGAGACCTAGTTTTTTAGTGGAGATCGGAGACCATATATCAATTAAAACATTGAAAAACCTTATTCATTGAAAATCATGTCCATTAAAGTCACTATTTCATTCATTTCATTGAAAATCTTGAAAATCATACATGTTTTTCATGCAAATTTCATTAAAAATCTTGAAAATAATATATGTTCTGCAAACAAAATATTGCAGAATGTATTGTTTTCCAAAACATGTTCTGCTTGTAAATCATATATGATTTTTAGGATTTTGAATGAAATAATAATGTTCATTGAACATTCTTTGCAAATATATATGTTTTGCAATGTTTTGAATACATAATGTATATGATCTCCACGGTCTCCACTCAAATGTTGGTCTCCATAGAACTTAATCCACTTAAATAATTTTAATTCAGATATCATTTAATAAAGTTACTATTATACATTTGAGAGAATTACCAAAATGCCTATTTTTCACAAGTTTTTGCCCAAAATACTGATTTTGAAAAAAATGACCCGAAATACCGACGGGATACGGAGAATCGTCCTCCGTGTTAGCATAATACGGAACACCGTGTTCCGTATTATGCATGATACGGAACACCATCTTCCGTGTTAGCATGATACGGAACACGGTGTTCCGTATTCGTGCATGATACGGAACACGGTGTTCCGCAACACCCCATGATACGGAACATGGTGTTCCGCAACACCCCATGATACGGAACACGGTGTTCCGCAACACCCCTTATATCACGGTAGACGGTATAACGTTTTCAGTCAGTAAAAAGGGCCAGCATGGCTCCCATATGAATATTTTGGGCCATTACCCTATACATTTTTAATAATTTTTTAAATAAAAATTAATTAATATAAATAAAAGTAAATATTTTTAATTATTTTTGGGTCAAACAGATCATTTTTGGGTTAAACAAATACTAGCAGGTCGGGTTTGAATTAAATTTTTTTAACCTATTTTGAATTAGGATCGAATTCGAAATCGTATTAACTCAAAAAAGGATCGAATACAACAATCCTGACAATCGACATGAATCGACAGCAACCCGAAATTACCATCCCTGACGAGCAAGGAAACATTGACAAAAGTTTCAAAGTTAAGCTGCTTTGTAATCCAAGGCATTGGGCTCCCAAATGAAGAGACTGCTGAAATGGGCTAATCTTAAAATAAAAAGAAAAATATCATATGTCTGGGCTAAGGTACCCATTTGCTCAAGGCTTTGATCTTGTCCATAAAAATATAACACATCATTAGGGGTGTACAGTACATGAATTGATAAAATCAACTAATTCGATCCAAATCAACCTTATTTCGTTCAATTTAAATCGATTTTTTCTAAACCTTTACGTACTTGGATTACAAAAACATAAATCCGGTTTAAATGAATTAAATATGGATTTCGATTTTTTTAAACCGACCCAATCCAATCCAATCGAAAAATAAGAGATTTTTTTAATATGTTAAAATACTTGATGAATTTTTATTTTTTTTTTGGTCAAAAAAATACTTGATCATTTAGTCGAAATGGTTGACAGAAAATGTTTGCAAAGAGATGTAAGTGTTGAGATAGTATATATGACATTTCATGAGTTATGTGGAGGGGTTCCTGACTTGACTTTCCTATGCTATCAAGAAATAATGTTTAGACAAAGCATATAACTTTTCAATCAGAGGCTTTAATTTTAACTAGCTTAAAATCCGTGCTAAAATCCGTGCAATGCATAAATTATTTTAATAATATATAAAATTTTATTATTTTGAATTGAAATTTTAAAGACATAAATTTTATAGATTTAAATTTTAAATAATGTGATTTGATTATATATATGTTTTTTGTGATATTTTTAGAAAATGAGATATTATATTTTAAAAACTTATAAAAGAAGATATGTTTTAGTTAAAAAGGTAAACGGCTAGTTATTAATTATTATAATATTTTATTTTATTTTATTTTATTTAAAATAAAATTGTTTGTGATATTATTTCAAAATAATAGGTTTCGATTAGAAAAAATAAAATAGGCAACGTGTTTCAGCTGAAAAAGAAATTGGTTAATTATTACTTATTATAATATTATTATTTAATTTAATTAAATAGAACTCACTCTAGTATTTTGAGAAGGAGATATTTTAATTAGATAGAATGCAAAAGATAATATGTTTTATTTAAAAATGGGAATTTATTGGTTACTGAAAATTAGAAAATATAACATGTTTCACCAGAAAAAGAAAATTAATTAGTTATTGGTACTTATACTATCATTTTATTCAATTAAATAGAATTATGGATCAAAAAAGAAGTTACAACAAATAAGGGAGGGACTAAAGTGCAAGTGCCAAATATATGTACAGATTTTCTTTAAAATTATATTTTTTTTCTTTAATCTGAATTAATTTTTTTAAGACATAAATTTCGTGGTTTTAAAATTTTAAATTATATGATTTGATAATGATTACATAAATGTTGCCCATGATATTTTCTTTATTTAATACTACAATTATGTTTTTATATAATCGTTATTTTTAATAATTTTTTAATTTTAATTTAATATAATGTAATATACTCATGTTTACGAATTATACTAATGTTTCCTTATTATAAATAACGTATATGGATTTTTAATATATTTTATTATAATTAAAAATTATGGTGTAATAAGATTAGTTTTAAATCAAAAAGGTAGCATGTTTTAATCGAAATGAAATATTAATGATAGGAAGATATGATACGATTGATGATTTTATTATTTATAAAATGTAATATCTTCATCAAAAATTAAATGTAAAAAAGGCAATCGACTAATTACCATGAATTATATTATGTTATCATTTATTTTAAATAAAAAAGGTAACGTGTTTTAATTCGAAAGAAAATATTAATCATAGGAAGATATGATACAATTGATGTTTTTAGGTACTAATGTTTTCTTATTATAAACAAGGTATACGGATTTTTAATATATTTTATTAATAATTGAAAAATATAGTGTGATATTTTCGGGTATATATTAATGATTGTAAGATTAGTTTTAAATAAAAAAGGTAATGTGTTTTAATTCAAAAGAAAATATTAATGATTGGAAGATATGATACGATTAATGTTTTAAAGTGTTTATAAAAGGTAATATCTTCAACTAAAATTAAATGCGAAAAAGACAATCAACTAATTATCATTAATTATATTATGTTATTATTTATTTTAGGTGTTTTAATAGTATAGATGTCGAATATATTTTTCTTTTTAATGAAGGGTAAATAAGTAAATTCACGAAGTACAAAAAAATAGGTATAAAAAAACAGGTACCAAAACTTTTAATATTTCGGCTATTATATAATAGTATAGATTTTAAAGGTAAAAACTGTAGACGGGTCTTTTGTTTATTTCCCGTTTGACGAATTTAGGTCATGTTTTTTAGATGTAAGTGTTGAATCCCAAACAAGGACAATCCTTAACGTAGTGGAATAACATCGTAAAGATAAGATTTTTATGTATAACTTACACCAGTTTTACCATCACAAATTATTAGATGTAACACAATAGTATAATCGAAGTAAACAGTAAACCGAAAACATAACGAAGTAGGATTTTGCTGGCCAAGTGAAAGAGTCTTTTTCTTGTATATATTAATACATATTAGTTTTTGTAGACAATATCACAAAATTAAAACAAAACTAATTCACTATTGCATGTTTACATATCATATTAACTATGAGCCTAGTTTAAGAATTAACCCTAAAACCACGTCTCCATCAAAACCACGTCTCCATCAAACAAATATTTCCTTTCATCATGTTGTTAATCAAAGCCTAGACAATTAAGTGATTATCAATTTAAAACCTTGTTAGGTCCCGTAAGAGGGCTATATTAAGCTAGAAGGGGGGGTTGAATAGCTTAACTACCAATTTTAAAATTATTATGGCGTTTTAAAATAATTTTCCCTTTTTAAAACTTTACCGAGTCGTTTATGCAGTTTATAAGTGCAGAAATAAAAGACAAGGAAAGAAAATACCACACAGGAGATTTTATCCTGGTTCGCGATGGCGCAACCCCTAATGGATTCGCTCACCCCTACTCCAGTCCCCGAGCTCCTCTCCGGACTCGAGATTTCTTCCACTATAAAGAGACTCCTTTATAGTATGCGGAGAAGCCTTACACAACCTTACAAATATTTATCTTGATACGTAACTACCCGCTACTACCTCAAAATAAATGTAATACCCACAAGACTTGTCTTGGACCGTAACTCCCCGTTACTCCCTCAAAGTCGTTGTGAAACCAACACAACTTATCTTAGACAGCAACTCCCCGCTACTTCTTCAAAGTTGATGTAGAACCCTTGATGTAGTCTTTGAATTCCTTGCTTTTGCCGGTCTTGGATCTTAGATGAAAGGTCTTGGGTCTTTCCTCTTCTTCACGGTGCAAAGGCCACTAACTCCCCGTTAATGCCTAGGACTTGGGTCTTAGAACGAGAATCACCTCACTTCAACTTCACCTCACTGCAAAACTTAGAAAACAATATCTACGAAACAAACCTTAATATAAAGAGAGGTTTGGACTTAATATGTCCTAAGGTGACTATAATATTCTTACCCGAATATTAATTAAAGTAAGTTCAATAAGCTTTATTTGCTTATGACTTTTTAATACAATACTCCGTATAGTGAGATTTAAATATATCTCGGAGTTTGTAAATCTTGATTATTTCCTTTAAGCTCGTAGGCTTATAAGGTTTTATAATCGTATACTTTGGCTCGTCTTTTATAAAGATCGAAGTATACTTACAATTACTTCTTTGTTGAAAATACGTCTATTTTCGAAGTATTGTATAAATCAAGTCCTTGATGAGCTTTATAGCTAAAGGATCTTTGATAAACAACTTCTCGTTCGATATAGTCTTGTTATAGACTATTCGTAATTATATTTAAACGAGAGTGTTACAATTTTTACTTTAACAATTTGCACTTCAATATTAATTTGGCCAAATAAACACCACACACAAATATAACACACACGTGCAGAAAAGTAGCTCGTTTTATCTATAGGACAAACCGAGGGCCGCTATTATGCGTTAAATTAGTGCGAAAAGTAAAATCACTAACAAGTGTGAGGACGAGTAAAAAAGATGCGGAAAGTAAAATCACTCACAAGTGTGAGGACGAGCAAAAAAAGGTTCGGAAAGTAAAATCACTCACAAGTGTGAGGACGAGAATAAAAAGTGCGGAAAATATATAAATACAAGCTTAATAACTTATTTCCCTCGGAACACTAGAGGTGATAGAAGGGAAACAAATCACGCTTTAGCACAATTATATATATCACAATAATAAAATATTAATGGCCAAAGTGCGTTAAAGTTTTAATTAGTGGCTTATAGATTCTTTTCCCTCGGAACACTAAGGTGATAGAAGGGAATTAAATCAAGCTCGATATAATAATTTGACCGTCGTCAAATATAACCTCTTTTTGAGGTGTTGTAATATTTCGAATCGTTGTTCGAATATTAATCCCTGTACGGATTTTTATGGTCTCGATTTGAGATCCGATATAAGAGCTTTATGAAGAATATGAGATGAAGGTATAGAGCTCTTATATGTATATAAAATATGGTCGGTTAAGACTCGAATAGTGAAGCTAAAAATTACCACTTTTGGATATCGCCGGAAAATTCGCCGGAGGTTCGGCCGGATTTTGGCTTATGGTCGAACTTGGGCAGCCCTTCGGGAGACCGGATAGTAGTGGTAGAGGAGCTTGCTAGGTGGGAGAGAGCTTGGTTGGATGAACTAAGCTTTATGGAACAAAAACCTTGTATATATGTAAGTATATGTAAGAGAGAGAAGGTTTTTGAGATGAAGTGGGTGTAGAGAGTATTTGGATATATTGAGAGAGCTCACACTTCTAAATTCCCAGCACTTATTTGGCTCCTTAGCTTGGTTGAAATGGTTGGGGGTGGGGGTTTATTTATAGGAGGAGTTGGGTGGAAGGAAGGTTGGAGATTTAAAGTAAAAGGAGTGGTTGAGATGAAAAGCACTTGGATTGATGAGGTGGAAAGTGGTTTTGTGTTTGTTGGGGGTGGTTTTGTGTTTCTTCCAAGTGGGTTTGGTAAAAAGAAACCAGCTGTGTTTGGGCTCTAATTAATTGTATCGTACTCGTATCAATTAACGATTAAATACGTAACATGTTTCGTTAATTAAATACCCGAAAAATACGAAAATACCAAATAAATAATCCTAAAATCATGGAGCACTAAGAAATATTATAAAATGAATTTCTGGAAGTTTTGGTCAATTAAATTGTCAACGTTGACTTAGTCAAACGAGGTCAACTATGGACCTACTGCCTCGATTTTCGTGCCCGGACCAAAATTCTCAGAAAATTACGAAACTTTTACCATGCATATAAAATAACATTTAAGTGACCCATTTCAAGTTTCAAGTCATTCTAGCAAGTGGAAGTATTTTATTTGGATTTAATACGAATAAATAAGGTTTCGGTTCCGAATAAAATACGATTGGTCTTTCTATGAGATAGATGCATCTTTTGACCAATGTTTTGACTTGAATAAATACTTAGAATATATTTCCTAATATTTAAAATAAATTGAGAGTGTAGGAAATATTTTTGAGTATTTAAAATAATTTTCTCCGAAAATAGAATAAATTTACGAAGTGGGAGAAAAATTACTTTAAGTATTTCTGGCACGAGATAAAAATGAGTATTAATATTCTACCACTGAATATTAATATTCTTGAGGATAAAAGTATTTTGAGTGCGAAGGCGGAATATTTTTGAATAGAAACTGATCGTTTTTTTTTAAAATATAGCACGAGTTTTCTAAAGAATATTAATCCTCGAATATTCTTTGTTCGAGCCTGTCGCCTTATTACTTTTGCAGCGGAGATCTAAAAAATATCACACCTCGATATTTCTTGTTCGATCTTATTGCCTTGGTGTAGAGATATATTCCATAAAAATATAATTTGATTTTTCGCAATAATGGAATATCTCTTATAATTGAAAATAGATATTGCTAGAATTGACTTTTAACTTTTGACAGAATCAATTAAATTAATGACCTAGTGGAGAGGATAACTAAGTGTGATTAAATTTTATATTTAAATCGTACAAATACCAAAATAAATAATATATCGAAGATATCCTTTCAATCTTCCCCTTTTTGGTATTTGCCAAATAAAACATAAAATTTTAAAAAAATTTACCCGTGTGTGCTTCCCCTTAGTGTATGCATGAATTTAAAAAATTTAGACTCGATTCGAAGCAAACGACAATTCTTATTTTCCACTAATTGATTCCTGCAAAACAACTTATGAGATTAATAAACAATGTTAGGAAATATATAAGAAATTTTGAAAATTTTAAATTGGGGGGTCTAATTTTCTCTTCCCCTTTTTGTTTGGCACATAACCAAAAAGTTGGGGGTCTAATTTTGCTCTTCCCCTTTTTGAGAAATTGGTGTGTTACCAATTAATACTATTCCCCTTGTAACTTTCCCTTGAAATATGATTTGATTTGAATCAAAATCATTTCTATTTTCCTCTTTTAGTTCTTCCCCTTTTGAATAATTCAGTTTAGATCTCAAAATTTGGTGTGTTTACCAATTTATTTTCTTCCTTATTTCTCTGTTAATGTCTTCCCTTTTTTTTTTCATTTCTTTGAATTTATCAGAAACTTTTGTGTTTGTGATTCTTGGATTACAACACCTTTTGTTTTTAAGAATGAAGAACTTATAAGTTCTTTCTTTTTCTGTTCTCTTTGTCCATTTACTTTTGAAACAAAATCTTTTCTTTTGTAAATGAATCGCACATTGTTTTTCTTTTGGTGTGGTATCCAAAAAAAACTATATAGATATAACTTTTTTTCGAGTTTATTTTTATGTCGATCTAAGTTGCTCTTTCTTTGGCAATCTTGATTCATACATAAAATTTTGATCGTAGAGACAATAATAAATCATTCAATCTGTATCGAGTAGCATTAAATCTATAACATTTTTTATGAACGCTAAATTCAGTATCTCGATGAATGTTTACCATATAATCAGTACAATCAATATCAGATATTATTCAGATTTACAAGTATATGATTCTATTTGAATGTACTCTGAATAATCATTCTAAATACATATATGAAAATCTTCGTTGAACCATATTTCCATATAAGACTGCTGTGAGCTTATAGTGGTCAGTTCTTTTAATCACATTCTGCAAATGAACAATACAACCATACGAGATTTCATAGTAAGACAATTAGTCAAAAGTTCATAGTATTCAGTTGATATGCTTTTGTCAGTTGGAATAGCCAATACAAGTTCTATTAATCAACTAAGCAATTTTCAAGAGTAGTCGAAAATGTGTTCTAAATAGTCATACTAAATATCAATCGATTAAGCTCATTTGTCACCACTGTACTCTATTTGTTCACATATATCAATCATACAGCACACTCCTCAAGGTTATAACGATTAGATTAGAAATCTGAAAGTCTCAAAGTTATAAATTGAAGCAAGACAGAGGCAAAATAGTTAGATAAGTGCAGAGAGCAATTATAGTCAATGCAGTTGTATGTACATTCAAAAAGTTCCTAACTAATCAGTGTGGTTCACTGATTTTTAAAGAACTAACTGCAGAAGTTTTATTCTCACTTAAAGACACATTCTTTAAGTGAAGCAACATTAACATCATAGCAGAAACAAGGCATATATATAGCCATCAGACAGAGTCAAAAGATATGTTGCAAGCATCAAAAGGCAACATACATTGTCACAGATCAAGTAGTCAAGTAACAGATTTAACCTCAACAGGTTCAGCAGACACAAAACCAAGATCTTCACCATGATCAGGTAAGGAGGCATATACCTTCTCCATTTCATCATCATTAGCAATAGCACAAAGTTCACCAACCAACTCATTCTCAGAATCTTTAGCAGTTTTAGCAACAACATTCTCAACAAATTTACCCTTACCTTTATTGACTTTTCCCTCTAGATTTTCAACTCTAGTTAGAAGCTCATTGTTTGACTCTTTAAGAACATCAACTTCTAGACTAAGCTTATTAATTTCTTCCCTAAGAATAGCATAGACATCAGTTTTAGGAGCAAGAGAGGGAATGACAACTTTATTAGGGTGACTAGTTTGACAGTTTTTAAGAGTAAGTTTGGGTTGAACAAGGCTATCAATAGCACAAAATTCCATCTTATCAAGATGCAATCTAGACAAATGCACATAATGGGTTTCAAAAATAGAAGTTAAGAGCAAACCATATGGCATGAAGTCAGTGTTGAAAGCATTTATCATGTTGAGTACTATCACGTAACTGACATTGAAGTCTATAGTATTTGATACTATCTTAAACATAACCTTTAAGTCAACAAAGTCAAAGAAATTGTCATGTTTAGGTTTTGGCAAGATATTTTCCCTAAGGATTATGGCAAGTTGTTGGAATCTAGGAAGAAAGTGTCTAAAATGGACAGCAAATTCCCTAACACACAGACCATCAGGTACATCCTCTTCACAAAACAGACCAAGAAACAGTTCAAACTCACTTTGGTTGAAAACAAACTTTACAAAAATGTTAAAAGTAGGCAGATCAGGCAGTTTGTTTGCTAACCTAAGAGACTTGCAAAGCATATTATGATCAACATGGATGTTTTTACCATTCACAAAAGAACTCAAGTAAAAGATTCCATCAGGTCTTTGTTTCACTTCCATGTTGGCATAGAATTCAGCAATAAGGTGAGTATAGAAATTTTGACCTCTATAAAACACAAAGTTTTCCCATTTAACAGATGTAAACATGCTGTGAATTTCACCACTAGGTTGGACAAACACCATCATCCCTGGCTGATTGTTTTGGAGCATTCTATTGAGTTTTCCAGTGTTGGAAAGCCTCACTAGGGTAGGGCCTGGGGGTTTGAGATTATTTCTAGCTCTGTGAGAGTTAACTGATTTTTCAGAGTTAGGCAAGGCTTGAAAATCCATGTTAGGGTTAGGGTTAGGGTTTCTAAAAACAGGCAGTTTGTTTGCATGGGAGAAATAGGCAAACTCATTGAGATTTGATGGTTCTTGTTTGATTTTCTTATGGTAGTGTTCCTTAGAACTATCAGGATGGCAATATGGGGTGAAGGGAGCATAAAGGGAATGTTTGAAATTCTTTCTACTCATGGTTGGAAACAAAGGTAGGAGGGTGAGGTTTTTGGCTTTTGGGTTTGGGTGTAGAGGAGTGAATTCCATAAGATGATGGGGGTAAGAGTAGTGAGTGTGTGTAAATGTACTGCATGCATGATCACACACACACACACACACACATACACACACACACACACACACACATATATATATATAAGCACTTAGCACAAATGAAGATAGGTTCAAGCATGCACATGTTTTTTTTTTTTGAAATCCCACTCGAACTGATGCAATTATATACTACTATAGTGTTTTCATTTAATGAATTTCAAAGCATGCATGAATATATATGAGTGTATAGGTTTGCATGCAATTGTCAGAAAAACTATAGGACATATGACATTTATTGTGTGGCTCAAGGTATGAAGTTTTAAGTCAAAATCCGGATGTAAACATGCATAGGTGACAGACTCAGGTAAATTGTATCTCTATACATATATATATCATGACTCAAGTTAGCACATCAAATAGTATTTAGATACTTGACAACTAAGTGGATAGAAGCATGTATAAGATATTGTTAGACATGTGTATTAATGCAAGTAAGACATACTCATAGAATATTATTTTATGGACATGTAAAGCATAATATATATATATATATATATATATATATATATATATATATATATAAGCATGAGATGTTTGACTTTACAATGTATGTAAATAAGGGGACAAGTGACTGATTCTAAAAGGGTTATTCCCTAAAGACAAAACTTGTATCCTTTAAAGTCTTGATGATGTCACTATCATTTAATGCCAAGTTACTACTTTTGGTATTCTCAGGAATGCATTAATCACTCCAGGCAACATATATGACTCATGATTGATTGATAGAGACTCTGCACACCAGACAAACATGCTATCTTGCATTTAATAAGCACATATCATGTATTGACCAAGTCTAACAAGATAAACAAACAAGTATTGCAAAACAGGGTGCATATACCACTTTACAGAACATAGTATAAGATTAAACAAGTAATAAAAATGTAAGTTATGAATCCTATTTGTTCTAAGTGGCGGTTTCACCCCAGTGTCCAGATACTAGGGTTCTCAAGGGGATCCCTAGCCAGGTCTTTGAGTGAGGGCAGGTGTGTGAGAGTATGAATGACTATATAAAGTAACTGGAATTGTGAGCTTGGTTGACATAGTTATAAAAGTTAACCAATCAGTTTATATGAACCAAAGTATACAGCATAGCCAGCACATCACATCAGAGAAGCTGATTCATCAGTTTATATAGATTACATTTGAACCAAGAGTAGAACTAATATAAACCATTACCATTTCTCAAATTTTGACACTCACATATTGCTTCAGTAAGGCATAGTCCTCAAAGTCTGAATCAGATTGCTTAGTGTAAACAGGGATTTTACATACAAACATAGTCTGTATAATCAAACATTATCACAATCAACTTTGACTTATCATACCTATGAACAGATATATATATATATATATATATATATATATATATATATATATATATATATATATATATATATCCAAATCAACTTTAGTATTCAAGATATTTTCAAGATCAACAAGTAAATGAACAATTATATCACATAACTTAGTTTCCAGTATGGAAGCACATAATTGACCAAGTCAAACTAAACGTAATTCATATTTCCACAGAGTCTAAACTAAGGAACTCAAGTTTGGAATTGTAATAAAATGTTTTCATTTGGCTAGTCATATCACAAGTATCCCAAATATGTCAAATTTAAACGAAATTCAAATTATATCATTTGTCTTTACCAATTCGAGAATCTAGCTGTATCAATACTCAAAATGATATACGAATCAAAGTGATTCAACCATATGCTCCTTTATACAGAAGGACTACATCATTAATTTCGACAGTACCATAAAAGTAAACATGCAATCACATAAATTTCACAAAGAATTCCAAATTTCTGAGATTAATAGAAGTTATACCTTTGCCCGAGGCCTCGTAGTCTTCTCGGATACTTACCAATCCTAAAAACTCTAAACTCGCCCGAGTTTGAGTCGAGTTGCCGAGTTGACTCACCGAGTCGGTTCATTGAGTCACTGATTCCAACGATTTAAGCACTGATTCGACTGAGTTAAAGCTTCATCGGTCTTGATTTGTGCGAATTGAGCGCCGTGTGCCCTTTAGATTGCACAATCTTCTTTAAACCTGCATAAATTTCTTAACATCTAATTAGGGTTTTGAAGAATCAAACATAAACAGCAAAAGGACTGTGAACGTGTGTGAATATGTTGTGTATATACATATAAATGTTTAATTTTGATCTTATAAACTGAAATCGATTGGGACGATAACGTTTAATACATCAAAATTACTCGATTTAACCTGACTCAGCTTCAATTTGTATCGATTATGAGTTTAATCGGTACAAAGGATGAAAATATACTCGATTTGATTTATGAATCTTTGAATATAGTCGAGTATTTTAGGGTTTTTGATCGGAAAAAGGTAGAAGCGGCGAGAGAACTCGAGAGAGAGAGATAAGAGATTAGGGTTTGAGAGAGAATACGCGGCTTGAACAGTACATACACAAATGAGAATTGTGTGTTAAGTTAGTATATATATTTTCTGAATGAACGGCCAAGATTAAATCATTTTTATAATGAATGGCCAAGATCGTAGGGTTTTGATGTCTTGGATTGGGTCAAGCTGAGTTGGGCTGGGCTAAATAACATAGACTGGGTCGAAAAATGACGAAAATATTCTGAAAAATCATTTTTATTTTCGAAAATAATTTTGAAAAGTAATAATAATTATCATACATTAATATAATAATATATTAAATATTAGTACTTAAATATTGGTAAATATACTAATGTTTTGATTCTTTGTATTTAGATAATTTATTTAGTATCTCAAAAATATTTTCGAAATCAATGTTGATAAATATTTACTCGAATAGTTTTATCTTTAACCGTGGGAAAATTAAGTTCTCGATAAAACCCGATCGATAAAGTTTCATATGTTATCATTATCGATGAATCTGAGTTTTAGAGATTTAATCATCCGGAAAGATATCTTTTTCGTGAGATGACTATAAATAATGATAAATTTTCTCACAAAAATATATAAATATTTTTAATATTTATATATCAATATAAACCATTATTTTGGAATTTCCAACATTCCTAAATCCAAACGGAGTTTAGTGAATCGTTCGGAATTCAATGGTTTCGTGAATATGTCTGCGAGATTGTACTCAGTTTCTATATGAGTCAATTTTATATCGCCTTTATTGACATGATCACGTAAGAAATGATGTCTCACATCTATATGCTTAGATCTTGAGTGTAACACGGGATTTTTGCTAAGATCAATAGCACTCGTGTTATCGCATAAGATTGAGATCACATTAAATTTAGTATTATAGTCGGCTAATGTTTGCTTCATCCATAATATTTGAGCACAACATTTTGCGGCCGCTATATACTCCGCTTCCGTAGTGGAGATAGATACCGAATTTTGTTTCTTGGAAAACCAAGATACTAGGCATCCACCCAGAAACTGACATGTACCACTTGTACTTTTTCTATCGACTAAATGCCCGGCATAGTCCGAATCAGAAAAACATACTAAGTCGAATGGTACTCCTTTTGGATACCAAAGACCTACGTCAGTGGTTCCTTTTAAATATCTCAATATCCGTTTCACCGCGGATAAATGAGATTCTTTTGGTGCTACTTGAAATCTAGCACACTTACCGACACTATATTGAATATCGGGACGACTTGCAGTAATGTATAACAAGCTACCAATCATGCCTCGATATTTCTTAGTGTCAACGGGTATTCCGTTGGGATCTTCTATTAATTTATCAGAAGTCGACATGGGAGTAGAGATGGGTTTTGAATTTTCCATTTCAAATTTCTTTAGCATTTCTTTACAATATTTCGATTGTGAAATATGTATGCCTTCATCAGTTTGCTTAATTTGCAAACCTAGAAAGAAATTTAATTCACCCATCATACTCATTTCGAATTCTTTACTCATATTATGAGAGAATTCTTTACATAGTGCATCATTGGTTGAACCAAAGATGATGTCATCTACGTATATTTGTACAAGCAAGATATCATCTTTTTCTTGTCTTGTAAATAAGGTTTTATCGGCCGCTCCCATTTTAAAGTTATTTTCTAATAGGAACTTGCTCAACCTTTCATACCAAGCTTTTGGAGCTTGTTTTAAGCCGTATAGAGCTTTGTATAATTTGTATACATATTCCGGATGTGTGGCATCTTCAAAACCAGGAGGTTGTTTGACATAAACTTCTTCTTCTAAAATCCCGTTTAAGAAGGCCGATTTGACATCCATTTGGTATACCTTGAAATCTTTATGACATGCGTATGCTAATAGCATTCGAATTGATTCGATTCGTGCTACGGGTGCATAAGTTTCATCAAAGTCTATCCCTTCCATTTGGGTATAGCCTTGAGCGACTAATCTCGCTTTATTTCTAACATTCCATTTTCATCTAACTTGTTTCTAAATACCCATTTGGTTCCAATTATAGAAGTATCTTTGGGTTTTGGAACAAGTTCCCACACTTTGCTACGAGTGAATTGTAGTAATTCATCTTGCATTGCCGAGATCCAATCCTCGTCTAGCAAAGCTTCTTTAGCGGTCTTAGGTTCTATTTTTGATAGAAAACTAAGATGATTCACAACGTTTTGTACTTGTGACCGCGTTTGAACTCCTTTATTCAAGTCTCCAAGAACATTATCCAGTGGATGACTTCTAATAATAGGAATTTCTTTTGGAAGTTCTACTTCCGTTTCGGCTTATTCTAATGGATTTCTTGGGATGGGAGTTCCAAGATCCATATTTTCAAATTGTCGAATAATATTTTCAACATCGTCTTGTTCAACTTTTTCGTTTTCAACAAGATCTTTGTACTTAGATGATGGCTTTCTTTCATCAAATGCAACATTCATAGATTCTTCCACCACAAGTGTTTTAAGATTGAATAGTCGATAGGCTTTGCTATTTGTAGAGTATCCAAGAAATATACCTTCATTTGATTTAGGATCAAATTTGGTAAGATAGTCTTTCGTGTTTAATATGAAGCATTTGCAACCAAATACTCGAAAGTAACTAAGCTTCGGTGTTTTGCCAAAATAAAGCTCATAAGGAGTCTTTTGAAATATTGGTCGTAACAAAACCCGATTAAGAGTATGACAAGAAGTTGACATTGCTTCGGCCCAAAAATATTTAGGTCGACGATATTCATTTAGCATAGTGCTTGCCATTTCTTGTAATGTTCTATTTTTCCTTTCTACAACTCCATTTGATTGTGGAGTGTATGGTGCGGAAAAATTATGTGTGATTCCATTTTCATCACAAAAGTTCGTAAAACTAGAATTCTCAAATTCTTTACCATGATCCGTCCGTATATAGACGATGGTACTATTTTGTTGATTTTGAATCTTTTTACATAGAGAAGAGAAAGATTCAAAAGCATCACTTTTTGATTTGAGAAATTCTGTCCACGTGAATCGTGAATAATCATCAACGATTACTAACGTGTATGTACAACCTCCGAGACTTTGTATTGGAACCGGACCAATAAGATCCATGTGTAAAAGCTCGAGAGGTCTAGAGGTTGATACCATGAATTTAGCTTTGTGAGAGGCTCGAATTTGTTTTCCAATTTCGCAAGCTTCACAAGTATGATCTTTTTGATAATTCAATTTTGGTATACCTCGAACATGATCTTTAGTTGATATATTTTTAATCAACTTCATGTTTGCATGTCCTAATCTTCGATGCCATAACCAAGGGTCATCGTTTGTTGTGATTAGGCATACATTCTCATTCTTGCTCATGTCACATGTGTAGACATTTTTGTTTCGAGGGCAAGTGAGAGTCAATTTCCAATCTTTATCCAAAATACAACAATGAGTAGTGTAGAAAATTACCTTGTAATCATTGTCGCAAAGTTGACTTATCGAGAGAAGATTGTACTTTAGTCCCGTGACTAGTTGTACATTTGAAATCTTGAAGCGACTATTCCCGATGTCTCCGATGCCGACAATGATCCCTTTACTACTATCTCCAAATGTGACACTCCCCGCAGTGACCTTTTTAATGTTGTTCAATAGTGACTCATTACCGGTCATGTGTCTCGAACAACCACTATCAAGGTACCACATGTCTTGTTTAGCGGCAAGACACACCTACAAAATAGATCAATTATATTTATAGGTACCCTTTTGTCTTGAGGGTCCTGGGGTTAGTCCATTATAAATAATATTCGATTTTGCATGATAAAATCTAGGTATAGAATAATCATTGTTAGGCATGTAGATATTTCTAGGTGCATGATGTCTAACATGATGTTGTGGATATCTAGCATTATCATAAAATCTAGAATTAACATGATGCATATTATTTCTAGCATTTGCAAAGTATGGAGTATTTTGAGGATATAAATCACGAATGGGAGCATGTTGATTTCTAGATGCATACCTACTAGCATTGTTATAGTGCATTGTGTTTCTATTTTGAGACATAATAGGTTGTTGAAACCTTTGTTGCTTTTGACCATTATAGGCAACTTTGTTAAATGGTACTTGTTTTTCAACCTTCTTGTATGGTCTTGATCCTTTACGAATCCATACATGTTTCCCCTCAAATTCACCACTCTTGAAGTTGCAATAGAGAACCGAATGTCCATCTTTGTTGCAATAAGTACATTTTAAAGTTTGTGGTATAGGAGGAGCTATTATAGGTTGCACTCTTGGTTGAACAACTTCTCTAGGAGGAGCGTTTCTATCATATCCTATACCTTCACGGTTATAGGAGACCTTTGAGTGTACCATTTTATCTAACATCTCATTGCCTTTAGTGAATCTTTGAACGACCGTTTCAAGATTTTCTTTTTCATCTTGTAAGGCATTAATCTTGTTGTTAAAGAATCTTTCTTGATCCATAACTTGAGATATGAGCTTGAAATTTTCTTCTTTTAATCTTTGAGTTTCTTGTTGTAATTCTTTTTCTTTTAACTCAAGGATTTTTGATAGCTCATTCTCTTTTTCAAGATTGTTTTCATGAGATTTAGATGTTGCACTATTTTGAACTATAGATTCGTTTAGAATCTTTAGGTTCAATAGATCAACATGAAGTTTGTTCATGTCGTCGTTGAGTTGCAACTTTTCATTTTCCAACTCTTCTACTTGAAGTACTAAAGCTACATTTTCTACTTCTAAGTTGAGAGTGCTGTTTTTGAAGTTGTTTATTTCAACTTTCAAGAGATGATTTTGATCATTTAAAAATGTCATTTTATTCTCATTTTGAGTTTGTATATCCATCATCCGAGTGAACTCTTTACTTTGATTGTGATACAATTCTTCGAGTTTCATTTTCTCGGACCATAGTAGATGGAATCTCTTATCAACATCCTTATATTTATTGTTGATACCTACTACAAGCTCAATTAAATCATACTTACTCATATCAACTAGATTCAAATTAGATTCATCCAATTGCAATTTATTTGAGATGTAGTTGAGATTAGAACTTACCTTTTGATGAGAAGTGGAGGCTCCCGTTGAAGTAGCTTTATCCCCGATAGCCATTAAGCACAAGTTAACAACTTCTTCACTAGCTTCCGGAGCTTCTTCATCTTCACTTAAATCCCAACCGTTTTCCGCCACGAGAATTCTTCCTTTAGCAAGCTTTGGACATTCTCTTTTGAAGTGGCCCGGTTGCTTACACTCGAAACACACTTCTTGTGTTTCCTCCGGAGTTTGTTCTTTATATTTTGGAGGAGTGTAAGTAGGATTATTATTGTTGTTGGCATTATTATAGGCATTTGTATTTTGAGTGCCTTTGCCTTTATTATAGCTCGTTGTTGGAAAATTACTCTTATAGTTAGGACTATAATTTTGAGAGTAATTAGGTCTTCCTTTAGAGTTAAAAACTCTTTGTTGATTGTTCGATTTAAGGAAGCCTTTTCCGTATCTTTGAGCTTTGCTTTGTAGCACACGACGAAGTTGTCTCGTAAGTAAAGCAATTTCGCTTTCATCGAGATCTTGGAGTTCTTCGTTCAACTCCTCGTCGTTTTCATTTTCATCAATTAATATAGCTTTTAAAGCCATATTTTTCTTTTTGTCTTCCACTTTAGGAATGCCTTTATCCGGAATATTGTCTTCTTCGTATGCACGAAGATTTCCGAATAAACTATCAATGTCATAATCATTTAGATTATGCATTTCTTTGATAGTTGTAACTTTAACCTTCCAACTAGGAGGTAAAGATTTAAGAACTCTTCGGTTCTTCTCATTTCGAGAATAACTCTTTCCGAGTTGAGATAATTCATCGATTATACGAGTAAATCTTGTTTCCATATCGATGATATTTTCTCCCTCTTGGAGTTTAAAGTTCTCGTATTCGTGGATTAAAGTATCCATTCGAGAATCTTTTATATCAATGGTTCTTTCGTAGGTAACCACTAATTTGTTCCACATTTCTTGTGCGGACTTGCAATTATTTACTCGTTTATATTCTTTTTCTGCAAGTGCACTTGTGAGAACCATTTCCGCCTTTGCGGCTATATTCATCATATTTTCCTCGGCGAGAGTGTATTCACTAACCTTCTTTTCAGCAGTGACACCTTCAACCGTTTCGGTAGGAATAACAACTCCGTCTTCTATGGCCATCCATACTTTGACTCCTTGAGATCTAGCATAGATGCGAAATCTCGTTTTCCATGTTGCAAAGTTGGTGCCATCAAATAGAGGAGGGCGAGAGCTTGATAGGCCTTCACCGCAACCGATGGTATTTAGATACGCCATTTATGATCACTTTTTGTTGTGCCTGTAAATCTGCAAATCACTTGACAAACACGTTAAAAAGCACCGCTTTGATACCAATTGTTAGGTCCCGTAAGAGGGCTATATTAAGCTAGAAGGGGGGGTTGAATAGCTTAACTACCAATTTTAAAATTATTATGGCATTTTAAAATAATTTTCCCTTTTTAAAACTTTACCGAGTCGTTTATGCAGTTTATAAGTGCAGAAATAAAAGACAAGGAAAGAAAATACCACACAGGAGATTTTATCCTGGTTCGCGATGGCGCAACCCCTAATGGATTTGCTCACCCCTACTCCAGTCCCCGAGCTCCTCTCCGGACTCGAGATTTCTTCCACTATAAAGAGACTCCTTTATAGTATGCGGAGAAGCCTTACACAACCTTACAAATATTTATCTTGATACGTAACTACCCGCTACTACCTCAAAATAAATGTAATACCCACAAGACTTGTCTTGGACCGTAACTCCCCGTTACTCCCTCAAAGTCGTTGTGAAACCAACACAACTTATCTTAGACAGCAACTCCCCGCCACTTCTTCAAAGTTGATGTAGAACCATTGATGTAGTCTTTGAATTCCTTGCTTTTGCCGGTCTTGGATCTTAGATGAAAGGTCTTGGGTCTTTCCTCTTCTTCACGGTGCAAAGGCCACTAACTCCCCGTTAATGCCTAGGACTTGGGTCTTAGAACGAGAATCACCTCACTTCAACTTCACCTCACTACAAAACTTAGAAAACAATATCTACGAAACAAACCCTAATATAAAGAGAGGTTTGGACTTAATATGTCCTAAGGTGACTATAATATTCTTACCCGAATATTAATTAAAGTAAGTTCAATAAGCTTTATTTGCTTATGACTTTTTAATACAATACTCCGTATAGTGAGATTTAAATATATCTCGGAGTTTGTAAATCTTGATTATTTCCTTTAAGCTCGTAGGCTTATAAGGTTTTATAATCGTATACTTTGGCTCGTCTTTTATAAAGATCGAAGTATACTTACAATTACTTCTTTGTTGAAAATACGTCTATTTTCGAAGTATTGTATAAATCAAGTCCTTGATGAGCTTTATAACTAAAGGATCTTTGATAAACAACTTCTCGTTCGATATAGTCTTGTTATAGACTATTCGTAATTATATTTAAACGAGAGTGTTACAATTTTTACTTTAACAATTTGCACTTCAATATTAATTTGGCCAAATAAACACCACACACAAATATAACACACACGTGCAGAAAAGTAGCTCGTTTTATCTATAGGACAAACCGAGGGCCGCTATTATGCGTTAAATTAGTGCGAAAAGTAAAATCACTAACAAGTGTGAGGACGAGTAAAAAAGATGCGGAAAGTAAAATCACTCACAAGTGTGAGGACGAGCAAAAAAAGGTGCGGAAAGTAAAATCACTCACAAGTGTGAGGACGAGAATAAAAAGTGCGGAAAATATATAAATACAAGCTTAATAACTTATTTCCCTCGGAACACTAGAGGTGATAGAAGGGAAACAAATCACGCTTTAGCACAATTATATATATCACAATAATAAAATATTAATGGCCAAAGTGCGTTAAAGTTTTAATTAGTGGCTTATAGATTCTTTTCCCTCGGAACACTAAGGTGATAGAAGGGAATTAAATCAAGCTCGATATAATAATTTGACCGTCATCAAATATAACCTCTTTTTGAGGTGTTGTAATATTTCGAATCGTTGTTCGAATATTAATCCTTGTACGGATTTTTATGGTCTCGATTTGAGATCCGATATAAGAGCTTTATGAAGAATATGAGATGAAGGTATAGAGCTCTTATATGTATATAAAATATGGTCGGTTAAGACTCGAATAGTGAAGCTAAAAATTACCACTTTTGGATATCACCGGAAAAAGTTCGCCGGAAAATTCGCCGGAGGTTCGGCCGGATTTTGGCTTATGGTCGAAATTGGGCAGCCCTTCGGATGACCGGATAGTAGTGGTAGAGGAGCTTGCTAGGTGGGAGAGAGCTTGGTTGGATGAACTAAGCTTTATGGAACAAAAACCTTGTATATATGTAAGTATATGTAAGAGAGAGAAGGTTTTTGAGATGAAGTGGGTGTAGAGAGTATTTGGATATATTGAGAGAGCTCACACTTCTAAATTCCCAGCACTTATTTGGCTCCTTAGCTTGGTTGAAATGGTTGGGGGTGGGGGTTTATTTATAGGAGGAGTTGGGTGGAAGGAAGGGTGGAGATTTAAAGTAAAAGGAGTGGTTGAGATGAAAAGCACTTGGATTGATGAGGTGGAAAGTGGTTTTGTGTTTGTTGGGGGTGGTTTTGTGTTTCTTCCAAGTGGGTTTGGTAAAAAGAAACCAGCTGTGTTTGGGCTCTAATTAATTGTATCGTACTCGTATCAATTAACGATTAAATACATAACATGTTTCGTTAATTAAATACCCGAAAAATACGAAAATACCAAATAAATAATCCTAAAATCATGGAGCACTAAGAAATATTATAAAATGAATTTCTGGAAGTTTTGGTCAATTAAATGGTCAACGTTGACTTAGTCAAACGAGGTCAACTGTGGACCTACTGCCTCGATTTTCGTGCCCGGACCAAAATTCTCAAAAAATTACGAAACTTTTACCATGCATATAAAATAACATTTAAGTGACCCATTTCAAGTTTCAAGTCATTCTAGCAAGCGGAAGTATTTTATTTGGATTTAATACGAATAAATAAGGTTTCGGTTCCGAATAAAATACGATTGGTCTTTCTATGAGAAAGATGAATCTTTTGACCAATGTTTTGACTTGAATAAATACTTAGAATATATTTCCTAATATTTAAAATAAATTGAGAGTGTAGGAAATATTTTTGAGTATTTAAAATAATTTTCTCCGAAAATAGAATAAATTTACGAAGTGGGAGAAAAATTACTTTAAGTATTTCTGGCACGAGATAAAAATGAGTATTAATCTACCACTGAATATTAATATTCTTGAGGATAAAAGTATTTTGAGTGCGAAGGCGGAATATTTTTGAATAGAAACTGATCGTTTTGTTTTTTAAAATATAGCACGAGTTTTCTAAAGAATATTAATCCTCGAATTTTCTTTGTTCGAGCCTGTCGCCTTATTACTTTTGCAGCGGAGATCTAAAAAAATATCACACCTCGATATTTCTTGTTCGATCTTATTGCCTTGGTGTAGAGATATATTCCATAAAAATATAATTTGATTTTTCGCAATAATGGAATATCTCTTATAATTGAAAATAGATATTGCTAGAATTGACTTTTAACTTTTGACAGAATCAATTAAATTAATGACCTAGTGGAGAGGATAACTAAGTGTTATTAAATTTTATGTTTAAATCGTACAAATACCAAAATAAATAATATATCGAAGATATCCTTTCAAACCTGTATGTATTGCGATTAACATACATATATGCAAATGTTGTCTAGCATAAAAACCTAATGAGAGCCCATTCACTCTCTCTCCCATCTCTTTCCTCACCCGCCGCCTCTTCTTTCCATCTACTCTTTACTTACATACACTCATTCGAAATAATCATAGTCATCGCAGGAGACCCATTCTGTCCTTTCTCTTGTTTTCTTTTTGTTTTTTCCTTCAATAATTTTCAGTAATCTTCATCTTTGGGTGAGATCTTTGATTCTTGCATCCATTTTTTTGGTTGTTTATGTCTCTCCTTTTGGAGTGGTTCGTATGTTTTAGTATGTTTTGGATGTTTTGTTTTGTTATTTTGGTCCTTTGATAATTATTCAATTGGTGTCTTGGGAGATCTGGAAAGCCCGCATCGAGACTGGAACGGTGGTGATTATTGTAAGAGCTCACCTTTCACAACAGAAGATCATTCATCCTTTGAGTGGTTTCACTTACGGCATGTCTATAGTTGGTACCCGGCAAATAGATAGCTGGGGTGCAGTTTCTCCAACCTCAGTTTATGCAATTGGGGTTTTTGTACACTAGGCTACCCTTATGTGTTAAGTTCTATTGCGATACTATTGTATTCAGGGATGTCTGTGCAATTTAGATTGATTGGGATGTCTTTGATTTATTTTTAACTTCAATAATGTTTAAATTCTGTTTTTTAAATGATCAGGAAACATATCAACTAATTGTGTTAGCTTGTCTATAATTTGTTTTTCTACCTGATTGTATTGCAGTTGAGATTTTGTCTCAGCTGTGTTTTGTTTTAATTAATGAGAGCTTATACATTTTCTTGGCAAAAAAAAAAATCCAAAAACACTTTTGGGCCAAAAATATCCGTTCCAAGTCGCTTCACCACGGGGAGCTCAATGAATGGGACGTTCCAAAAAGAAAAGTTTTAATAAATGAAAGGGGTAGAAAAAGTAATAAACATATATTTTTAAAAACATTTTTAAATAGTTATAAATATTATAAAAAAATTGTGACTTGCACTAATTATAAGCTAGTATAATAAATTTTAATAATATTCTTGAGGATCACAATCGAATATCACCAAAATTTTAAAATTCAGAAAATTAGTACAAAAATCTCCATAGAAATAAACGGGTCCGAATCTTGTAAATGTATTGGTTGGGCCGATTGGTGGTCGGTTTGTGTGCAGACCCTATAACAACGACCCACTTCTCTCGCCGCCTCCACTTTTAAAACCCTCACATCTCTCTCTCTCTCTCTCTCTCTCTCATTCTCTCTCTCCCTCTCTCTCCAAAACCACACCCACCATTCTCTGTACAAAATAAAAAATTGAAAACCCCTGTTGGTCAACAACAAACGCTCCACTTGACTTCATTCAAACTGGCGATTGATAATCACGACTCTTTTGGCAAGCCCAGCACCAGACGCATCATGGTATTATCATCAATTTCTTAATTATCAATTGCATATTAATAATGGGCTTTGAATTATACATGTATCTGTGTAGATGAGTACTAATTGAGCAATGCTGTTGTTGTTTTTAATTATAGGGCCCTGATGTTGAAGATAATAAGTGGCCACAATGGCTTAAACCCTTGCTTGAAGAAAAGTTTTTTGGTGAATGCAAATTACACTCTGGTTCACACAAGAATGAGTGTAATATGTTTTGTCTTGATTGTTATTATGATCCTCCTCTTTGCTCTCTTTGTCTCCCCCATCACAAGGACCACCCAGTCATTCAGGTTTACTAATATTACCCTTTTTACCTCTTTTTTACTCGTATTGGTAGAAATTCCGGTAAATGCAGTTATCGAGTAGTGTGCTGAATGATAATGTGGTAATGTATCATGTGTAATTGTTAAATGTCTACCCCTTTTCACCTCTATTTACTTGTATTTCGATAATTGCTAGAAATTCCGATAAATGCAGTTATCAAATAGTGTGCTGAATGATAATGCGCTAATGTATCATGTGTAAAAACTAAAATGTCTACCCCTTTTTGCCATTTGACACAAGTGCCAATTGGGGTTTTTTCTAGGTACATTACATTTGTTATTTGTGATTTTTTTTTTTATTGTTGTGGCAGTTATGTTTTTCTTTTTTATGGTGTGGTAATTAAATATTTTTGGTTTGATCTGTTTACCTAATAAACAACAGATAAGAAGGTCCTCATACCATGATGTGATTAGAGTTTCCGAGATTCAAAAGTATCTGGACCTTACTTCTGTCCAGACCTATGTTATCAATAGCTCTAAGGTTGTTTTCTTAAACAAACGACCACAACTTAGGCCGGGCAAAGGTGTTACCAATACTTGCAGAGTGTGTGATCGTGGCCTTCTTGACAACTTCCGTTTCTGCTCTCTTGGATGCAAGGTTGTAATTCATAATTTACCATCCTGATTCTGTAATTTTCTTTCATATTTTATTAAGTGGTGTTTATTTGTTTGTATTACTGTGTGCAGATTGTTGGTACTTCAAATAATTTTGTCAAGAACCATCGTAAGACGGTGGGTTGGGATGCGGGAGAATCTTATTATAGCAGTGGTAGCAGCAGCAATGAGCATGGTCATGAGAGGAGTAACATTGGAAATGTGCATGGTTTTAGTCCGTCAACACCACTCGCAACGGCGGTCAATCTCAAGACAGGCAATAGAAGAAAGGGTATTCCTCGCAGAGCTCCAACAGGTGGACTAATCATAGAATACTAGCTCAACTTTGGTTTTACCAAACTACCCTTCGGAAAGTACTACTTCAGTGATTTATTTGTATGAGTAGCATGTAGCATACAAGACTTGATGGTCAAATATAAATTTTTTGTTCGTTATTTCACATTTTATCTGTTAGTTCCCATTGGTCAAATATCTACTTGTTGTCTATTAGTTCATGTGTTTGAAATTTGGAAGCAGTTTGCTATGACCGTGGAAGCAGTTTATTGATGTGGATTCTACAAACCCTGTTGATGTAATAGTTCAGGTTCGAACCTTGGAAATTATCTGCTGATGTGAGTTTTCTCATTTCTGTACTCTGCCTAGTAGATAGGATCTTTTCTTCACTATATTGTATATAGAAGCATTGAAAATATGATGAAATAGATGATTACAGCTTAGAGGAAGAACAAAAAATCGTGATTCTTTCTGATTCAAGTTAATTATAATTCTGTTATTGTCTTCAGTACTGTACAAGTCGAAGTACATTATACATTATTTTGTTAGAGTAAATATGCAGATACAATTTTGCGAAAAGGGGTTTAGAGAAAATTACAATGCTACGAGTTCGTAATGGTGATAAGGATGGTGTTTTGTATAGTTTTAAATGAAGTTGTGTTGTTCGTCTTTGTTTTACTAATTCTTTCCCTGTGGAAATTGCAAATTGTATCTGCTGCGAGGGAATTCTAGAACAAAATAGAGGTTATTTTTAATAAGGAATGCAGAATTTTCTTCAGAGTAACAAAAGAATGTCAAGTTACATTCCCAACCCAACGTCCCAACTGCTGCATTGAAATCTTTGTCAATCATGAGTCAGGTGTATAGGTGAATCGCAAAATATTTATTTAGTATTTCAGTTAGGATTATTACACCGAAGAAATGCTAATATAAAGTCCGTGTATTTTGAGTTGTCTATTAGTATTGTGTTTTTGTCTAAGATCACTGCTTCTATTTTGAGTTGTCTATTATTGTGTTATTGTCTAAGATCACTGTTCCATGCTGTTCTTCACTTTATGTACTTAATAATAACAAAAGCTTACCAGCCCATTTGTACAATTGCCCATACATTGCTGATGTTCTCGACCTGTCCCATTCTTTTTGTGGGTTCTTTACATCTCATTGTTTGAGATTGGTTAATTTATTATCCTTGTTTATGAATTATGAACAAACTTGTCTGCTTTCCTCTATATATCAAAATGGCATCTATTGCATGTCTATAAGTCCTGTTTGTCTTCTTTTTTCCCTCCTTGTTTTTGGCATTAGGCATGATTTTGATATGCAAAAATATTGAAAGAGGATAAAACAGATTAACTGAGCACTTTGTTTTGTCATTTCCTTCTGGCTTTTTCTTTGGTTTGATTGTTTTGAATTGGTTGAAAATCTGTCACAAACTATACATGTATAATGTGTTATTGCTTGTTAAAACCAGAACGAATGGGTCAGTCAATTAGTATACTATATCCTACACGTATAGTATATATTATATGTTAATAGGGTCTAAAAAAAAAACTTAGCTTACTCAGTTATAATACCACTCAAAGTGGTTTCTGAGGAGGGTAGCTGTACGCAGACCATGCCCCTATACAAAAGGGAGGCTGTTTCCGAAGGACCCCCGGCCATTACAAATATAGAAATACAAATACATAAAGGAAACCTAATACAAACTAAGAAACTCACGCACACGCAGGAGTCGAACCCCTGACCTCCTTCAAAGGAGACCAGTGGCTCAACCACTGCACCAACATGTTGTTGGCTATGTTAATAGGGCCTGATAGGGGCAAACGTTTGTCACAATGGTGAACGGTATGAAAATAGGAAATCCCATCGTAAATGAATTGTGTGAATTACAGTACATGTAATATTGCAGTTCAATCGTGGTCACTGCGTTTTAGTTATATCTTATACTCCATTTAACAAGAAAAAATGATAAAAATAACTTCTTTTAAAGCTTTTAACGGAAATGACCATTCCTAAATAAGTGGCCAACTTTAACCATTTCAATACACCACCCATGAATGCGTATTCAAGGCCTACGTATCTAATGATTTTTTTGAAGTCACATGCTTTCTCTGCTGGCAGTTGCAAAAGGAAATAGATGGCAAACTTGTGGAGGAAACATGTTGACATGGGTTATTGTTTGTTAATTATAGAAATAAGCATTCATATATTCAGTTTATTAAACGATCGAGATTTCGTATTATGTGATAAAAATTTTATATATTATTTTTTTAATTAATATTTTAAATTTGTTTGGTATTTTCTTTGAGGTTAAAAATTTTTATTTGGGGTTCAGCGGGTTCTATTTGGGATTTAGAAATATTCAATTTTTTAATTTAAATTTTTAAATTTTATCTATATTTTCTTGGAGTTTAACGTTTCCATATTGGGTTTTAGAAATATAATAAACCGTATACGGACCCTAAACCCTAGACCCAAAGCCCTAATTTATCCTGATTTTTAAAAAATCAGGGCTGATCCCCGATTTTTTAAAAATCAGGTCGCCGGTTTCAATAATAAAAAACAATTTATTGATAGTTTCTTTGGGGTTAAATAGTTTTTATTTGGACGAGTTTCGTTTATAATTTAGAAATATTCAATTTTTAGTTAATATTTTAAAAAATTTTGTATTCTTTTTGGGGTTGAATTTATTTTTAATTTTTTTAACAATAGCCGTTTGAATACAGAATCAACAAATGCATATATTCATTTATAAAATGTAATATTGTGATAAGTCTTAAAGTACACCTGCTACTCGGGAAAAAAACGGAAACCACTATTGGAACTCTGGACATGGTCACATGGTGGCCCCAGTGATGTCTCCCTAAAGATTTAGTTATTATGATACGCATCTCTCAAATGCTTATTTAGTTCATAATACTCCCATCCTGATTGCGTATTATGTTGTAGAAATTATAAAATATATGAACTACTTCAATCTCAAATGCGTATTATGGATTACTCCATTCTAAAATACATATTCCATCGGTTATAATTGACCACATATTTTAAAATGGTTATTTTAGTCGGTCATGTCTTAAAAAGAGGCTATTCTTGTCTTTCACCCATTTAACAATGAAAAGATGTACTAGATACAAAAAAGAAAAAAAGATTCACAATGAGATTTTAGTTTGTTATTAAATCGTTTATAAATAATTCCAGTAGAAAAAGTAAAAAAAAATTCACTGCTTATGTTAAACACATGTACGGTGTCTTGTTATCATTGATGTTGACATAACTCATAGAAATATAAAATTAAACAAGATTTTTCTTTGTTACAAAACCGATACCATATACTGTAAAAAGTCAAATTAAAAATGAATAATATATTTATACAGAAAATGGAATTGACTATCGATATGTTGAGAATTGTTTTCTTGTTTTTTTTTTTCAGGTCTGCAACTGTGCTTTAAATTTATGAGAGCAATCAAACATGAAAGATTACAGAGATATGAAAAACAGGTAATGCTAAATGTGACATGCATAGACCTGGGAGTGAAGTTTGACAGAATTAAAAGCAAACATTTATAGTGTCCAAAATCCAAATACCCATTTGTGTTTGTTTTTGTTTGTCCAAAAGAAAACAACAGGAATTCCAAGTGAATTTGCAGCATCAGCTGTGAATGACTTGAAACCTGGTGGATTCCAGCATCGAGTTTCGTGAGGAGATTTTGAAATGGAGACAACATTTGGTTACTTATGATGGAATGGCAAAGTGCATGATGGTCTTGGGCGGCATCACCGCATCAGACTCAGATGCATGGAGGCCGTCGGGGATTGTTTCGAATTTGAAACCGGGAAGGCCATGAAGAGATTGAGCACCTCCTGATTTAAGGAGGCGTCTGTGATTAAACTCTGTATTAACGAATGCGATGAAGACTCTGTATCTAGCCATTTGAAACTTCAAATCACATTCCATTTCATTACATTCCATTCACCCCCAACCAAACACAACATCAATGTTTACTTTTAGTCAGTTTCAATCACTGTAGTACTGTACTAGAAAGTAAGGACTTATAACAATGTATTACCAAAAGATTACAGAGGATGGAAGAAAAGCGAGCAATAATCAGCGCTTCCAGGCCTTTGACCTCTTTAAATGGCAAAAAAGAAAAATCTTCTTGAAGTTCACAAGTCAAACGAAAATATGGATTATCATTCAGCCGAAACGTTTCTAGTTTGCTCAAGTTAATTATAGAATGCGGTATGAGATGACACATGTGAAACTGTTCGTGCTCACTGCCAAAGTAGATATGTAGGACAAAATTCCAATATCACTAGGAGTTTGCATCACTAATTGGTTATTGCTCAAATCTATTACTTTCAATCGCTTCAAATTCAGAATTGAATCTTGAATTCCAGCCAAAATTCTGTTCTGGCTAAAAGAAAATTGTTTCAACTTTTTCAGATTTCCAGTCTGTTCAGGAATAAATCCACCAAGAAAATTCTCATCCAAATTCAATGTCCTTAAATTTTCAAGCTTGCCAACTTCACTACTTAAACCACCCTTAATTTAGTGAATTAGTACTTGGATCAAGAAATCGCAGAAACCTCAGCCAAAAAGGTTCTGCTGAAATTGAGCCATTGAAGCTATTCTGTCCCATGTTAAGTTGAACTAGTTTCGCGAGATTTGCCAACCCTTTTCCCAAAATTTCTCCTTGTATGCCACTGACGAAGACGTCAAGAAACATCAAGGATCTGATGCGGAAAAAGGGGTCCAAGATTTTAAATTCACTGCAATATTGTCTTGAGTAGGCATGAGAAGCAAAGAGTCAAGGCATAGAGCTGTTATGTCACGATGACGTGTAACTGCAAAACAACTCTATCCCATTTACAACAATATTAAGGCACGAGTAATATGATCAAGCTTAGTGGCTTGGCCATTGTTGTGCTTTATCACTTGCATTTGTAAAAAAAGGAGTTGGATAATATACATATAGAAAGAAACATAGAGTAGAAGTTGTGCATGATCATGCACCGGAAATGGAGGATTATTGTAACTCGGTCTGAGTGGCTTTAAACAATTTGAAAAAGTAATTACAAGTCTTATAATACCAGAATTACTACAAAAACTTTTAGAAAAAGGTGGTTTAACTAACGAAGGAGAGATGGAATCATGGAACCAGATTTGTCTCTCCTTCTGAGAGTTTGTTTGTCTCTTCTTGTGAGAGTTTGTGTGGTTTGTTTGGTAATGATTTTGCTCATGTTTCGGGAAATCTGTAAAGTCCGCATCGAACCTGGGATACTGACGATTATTGCAATAGCTCACAACTCACAATCAAAGATTGTTCATTACATGTGGGGATCTTCACTTTCGGCATGTCTATAGCTGGTATCCGGCATGTAGATAGCTGGGGTATTGCTCATCCTTTGGGGGTTTCCTTTTTCGGCATGTCTATAGCTGATATCCGGCATGTAGATAGCTGGAGTGTCGTTTCTCTAACCATAATGTATGCAACTGAGGCTTCTCAACAATGGGTTCGGAATTTGTTCGAGGGTTGGAGGGAACATCAGGTTGGAGCGAGCTGTTGTCAAGAAACCATTTCTTGAACAAAATCACTAAAGCACAATTATCAAGTGCTAGTAGTTCGATTATCGGTCTGCGAATCGTGTGTTTCTTTTGATTGCAAATGCTGCATAAATTCTATGTCAGACTATGGAGAGTGATCTGTCACTCCTCCTGTTCTTATTAATCATGTACTCAAAGTGATAATTTTTAAGTAATGCAAGTATAATTTGTTTATAAAAAAAAACACTTTTAAAATAGATAGATAGTTTACTTAAGAAACATAGAGTTGAATTTGACTTCTTGGATTCTAGTCCTTCACCTCAAGAAATTTAAAAATTAAAAGAAGAGCCATTACATCAACTTTTACTTGGCGAATGATGATCTTCTTGCAAATATTTACTCTGGCCTGTTTCTTAGGGAAAGGAACTTTTTAATTGTAATGTATCCAACTTAACATTCTACTACATAGCGAGTAACACGAGTTCAATTGCTGAACGTATCTGGAAAAAAGGGGATGCCCTTCCGGAATTTTACCATGTAATGATGGATGATCTGAAGTTTTAATGAAATTTTTTCTCGTTGGCAAAAAAAAAAAAAAAAACAAAAAACATTCTACTAAATATTTATGGGTTAAGGTCAATAATACCGCAAAGAGTACTAACACATTACAAGAATAGCATAAAATGATAATGGTGGCCTTAAATACCGATTTATTACGCATTTGAAATAGGGGTAATAGATTTTATACCATTTGAAATAGGGGTAATAAGTGAAACAGTACTTCTCTATTACGCATTTGGAGAATGGGTAAATGCTATTACGCATTCTCCAAAGGGGTAATAAGAGAAATTTTTATGTTAGTTACCCACTTATCAAATGCGTAATAGGCTGAGTTTTTAATTTTTTTTTTGTTAAGCATCTTCAAGAAGCGTAATAGGTACTTTTTTTCTTATTATGCAATTCACAAATGCGTAACTGGTGAGTACTTTTGGCCACTAATTCCGGAAAACGTTATTTTGGTACAAGTTATTTAAAATTGTGATATTATTGTCATTCTTTCAATATTTATCAACTTACAAATTTAATGGATAAGTTTGCTAATTTACAACCTAAAAGTGCGCCTACGTGTATAGTATATTGTCGAGCGAGGTCGTCAGATAGCTCAATTACTAATTTCGCTATGATGTCTTACTCAATTCGCTTTGATGTCCTACTCATTTCAGTTGCACCATTAACATGTTTTGTTTTGCTCATATTTTACATGGATTGTGAATGGGATTAATCTGCGGGCTCACTTGTCAAGCTAGCAATATGTTGCTTCTTACAAGATTTGGTACATGGAACAAAATGAAGCTTGGTGAAAGTATATATCTAAATAAATATACTTCTTGCTTTATCAAGTTTTGAAGCAATAATTCTAATATTCGCCAATTTAAACTACTCTTTTTTTTAAAGCTAAATATATAAATATGACTCTTCAACTTGTCATAGGCAACTTTTAATAATCATTTGAATAAAGAGTCTCCTACAGGAGGATTATATTCAGTGTTAAGCATACATAGCCCAAAACAGCTAAAATGTATGTTCCAGTATTTACTAAACTGATCACCAAACTTATGTTGGAGTTTATCTAAATCTTATTATATATTATATAGGCTTGGAAGCCACTTCAAGTGGCGACCAAGGCTTGGAAGCCACTTCAAGTGGCGACCATCCTATATTAGTGTGTTGCTCGTGTGTTGGTGCTTCCATTGTCTGTAACACATGGTTTGAAGGAGTGCCATCAGTGTGGTTTTGCAGAGAATATGCAGGAGGCATGTGACTGAGATCCAACAACACGTTGCTGAGATTCAAGAACAGCTTAGCATGGGTTCTTTTTTGTTTTTCTGTTTTAGTTAATTGTTTAAGCAGTTTGTGTGCTTTTGTATTCTCTATTTAAAGAGTGTAATGTCTTGTGATTTAAAGCAATCAAAACAGTTGTTCTTCTTCCACATTATACATTGCAGTTGCATTGTTAAACTGTTTTGTTTCCATCAATCTGGTATCAGAGCACCCAGGTCGTTGTAAGCCTAAACACACATGCCTAGAAACACAGTAACCCCACCAGTCACCACATCTGCAAGTACAACAATGGAAGCACCAAAACCAAAAGAAGGTTCAGTTGGTCTCAGTTATCCTATGTTGTCCAGAAGCAACTACACAGTATGGTCTCTAAAAATGAAGGTTTTTATGAAGGCACAAGGAGTGTGGCATGCTGTAGAACAAGGTGATCCCAAAGTCACAGTCGAAGACAAGACAGACCAGATGGCTTTGACTGCGATTTACCAGGGTATACCTGAAGAAATCTTGCTGTCAATTGCTGAGAAAGAGACAGCCAAAGAAGCTTGGGATTACTTAAAAGTAATGTGCATGGGGGAAGAAAGGGTAAAGACTGCAAAAGTGCAGACTTTGAGAGCAGAGTTTGAGTCCATAACAATGAAGGAAATGGACCAACTCGATGATTTCTGTATGAAGTTAACAGGAATTGTGACAAACATAAGAATCCTGGGAGAGAAAATAGACGAGGCAAGCGTGGTGAAGAAACTCCTACGTGCAGTGCCAGCAAAATTTCTTCAAATTTCATCAACTATAGAGCAGTTTGGAGATTTGAAAACTATGACAGTGGAAGAAGTAATGGGTCGTCTCAAAACCCACGAAGAACGAATGAAAGGCCAACAAACTGAGAGTTCTAATGGCCAGTTGCTCCTCACACAAGAAGAATGGATAAAACGGAGCAAGTCAAACTCGAATCATAGAACCAGAGGAGGTAGATCATATCGTGGCAGAGGCAGGAGAAATAATGATGCAACTAGTACAAGGGAGAATCAGCAACAAGGACGTTCACATGAAACAAGTCGTGGAGGTTCTAACAGTGGTAGCCGTTTCGATAAAAGTCGAGTAAGGTGCTACAATTGCAGTGGGCTTGGACATTTTGCCACAGAGTGCAAGAAGCCAAAGAAAGAAAGGACACGAGACAAAGACAACTCTCATGAGTCTAACCTAACACAGGTGCAAGATGATGAAGATGAACCTACTTTGTTACTATCAGAATGCAAAGGCAAAGAAACCAACTTCGTTCTGTTAAACGAAGAAAGTTTGACACCAACACAAAAAAACACCATCCATGATGCAAGGTTGTGGTACCTAGACAATGGTGCTAGCAACCATATGACAGGAATACGCTCCAAGTTTACAGAACTCGATACAAGGGTGACAGGAAAGGTGAAGTTCGGTGATGGTTCGACGGTAGATATTGAAGGCAAAGGATCAATAACCTTCAAGTGTAAGAATGGTGAAGAAAGACAGCTACACGAGGTATACTTCATTCCCACCCTGCATAACAACATAATCAGTCTTGGACAGTTATCTGAGAGTGGGAATAAAGTGATACTTGAGGGTGAGCATCTTTGGATCTACGAGGAAACAGGAAGACTACTAATGAAAGTAAAAAAGTCACCTAACAGGCTATACAAGATCCTACTCGAAGATAGTAGCTCTGAGTGTTTATTGTCAAAGATGGAAGAAGAAACCTGGACCTGGCATTCACGTTTAGGTCATGCCAATTTTCAAGCAATGAATCTCATGTCAAGCAAAGAAATGGTGTATGGAATTCCAAAACTGATGAGGCCAAAAGACTTGTGCAGTGGATGTTTATTGTCTAAGCAAACACAACGTTCATTTCCCTCAAAATCAGATTTTGTTGCAAAAGAAAAACTAGAGTTGATACATGGTGATCTGTGTGGACCTATCTCACCACCTACACCAGCTGGTAACAGGTATTTCTTATTGCTTGTAGATGATCTTAGTAGAGCAATGTGGATTTACTTGCTAAAAATGAAGGATGAGGCATTGACTGCCTTCAAGAAATTTAAAGTGTTAGTTGAAAAAGAAGCAAAGACAGAGATAAGAGTTTTCAGAACTGATAGAGGTGGAGAATTCACCTCCAAAGAATTCGAGGATTATTGTGCTAATGCAGGGATTCAAAGGCATCTCACAGCTCCCTATTGTCCTCAGCAAAATGGGGTGGTGGAACGACGAAATCGTACCATTGTTGCCATGACAAGGAGCTTGCTTAAAGAAAAAGAGATGCCACAAATTTATTGGGGAGAGGCAGTCAGACATGCTGTCTATATCTTGAACAGGTTACCAACAAAAGCATTAGTTGGTGAGACCCCATATGAAGCTTGGACTGGGAAGAAACCACACCTAGATCACATACGCATCTTTGGATGCTTAGCACACATGAAGATCCCAAAGGTGCACACCAGTAAACTAGATGATCGTAGCAAACAGGTGGTGTATCTTGGTAAAGAACCTGGAACTAAGGCACATCGCTTGTTTGATCCAAAAACTGGATGTTTGCACGTGAGCAGGGATGTGCATTTTGAAGAAAAGAAAGGTTGGAACTGGCAAAGGTCAGAAGAAGGAAATGTTGTCCCAGATGCCTTTGTCATTTTTGAGGCACAAGGTGGAGAGCATTATGAAGGAGACTCAGAGTTTGTGACTCCTGTACATTCAAATGCTACAGGTGCTGCTGAAAGTCTAAGCTCGTCTGCAAATTCAAACTCTAGCAGTGGGAGCATGGAGCCTGTAAAGACTCGAAGGCTCAATGACATATACAATGTGACAGAGGCAATTGAACTAGCAGAAGAATTATTGTTTGCTGGTGTTGATGAACCAGTAACTTACAGCCAAGCAACAAAAGAAGATGCTTGGAAGAAGGCAATGCAGGTTGAAATCGATGCAATCGAGAAAAACAAAACGTGGGTGTTAACTAACCTACCAGAAGGAAGAAAATCCATAAACTTGAAATGGGTTTACAAACTGAAGAAAGACTCAACTGGCAACATTGTGAAGTACAAAGCACGTCTAGTAGCAAAAGGCTATGTGCAGAAAAAGGGCATAGACTTTGACGAAGTATTTGCACCAGTCACAAGGTTGGAGACAGTAAGGTTGTTATTGGCACTATCAGCCAAGCATGGATGGGAGGTACACCATCTTGACGTGAAGTCTGCATTTTTGAATGGTGAGTTGCTCGAAGAAGTGTACGTATCACAACCAGAAGGATATGTGAAGAAAAATGAAGAAAGAAAGGTATACAAGCTGTTAAAAGCTCTGTATGGGCTTCGACAGGCTCCACGAGCCTGGTACACTCGCCTTAACAAATGCTTAAGAGAACTCAATTTCATAAAATGCCCATATGAACATGCTGTTTACACCAAACGTGAAGGTGATGAGAGTTTGGTGGTTGGAGTGTACGTGGATGATCTAATTGTAACAGGATCAAATGTTGAAAGTGTCAAGAAGTTCAAGAACCAGATGGCCAGTGAGTTTGAGATGACAGACTTAGGAAAGTTGTCATACTATCTTGGTTTGGAGGTATGCCAAGAAAGGAACTACATTGAACTGAAACAAACTGCATATGCCAAGAAAGTGTTGGACAAAGCAGGAATGAGAGACTGCAATCCAGTCAAATATCCTATGGAAGTTAAGATTCAGTTGCATAAAGATGGTGGTGGTAAACTAGTAGATGAAACTCAGTTCAGAAGCATAATTGGTGGATTGAGGTATCTTGTACACACTAGACCAGACATTGCCTATTCTGTTGGCATTGTCAGTCGATACATGGAGAAACCTACTGTCTTGCATCTTGAAGCTGTGAAAAGGATACTCAGGTATGTAAAGGGCACACTTGAGTATGGATTGATATACTCACGTGGAGTAGGAAATTATATCTTGTCAGGGTATGCAGACAGTGATCTAGCTGGAAGTGTGGATGACAGGAAAAGCACAGGTGGCATGGCATTTTATCTGAATGATAACCTTATAACTTGGGTATCACAGAAACAGAGGTGTGTAGCATTGTCATCATGTGAAGCTGAATTTATGGCAGCAACAGCTGCAGCATGTCAAGCAATTTGGTTGAAAAATTTGCTAAGACAAGTGACTGATATGAGTCCAGAACCTGTGGTCATCTTTGTGGACAACAAGTCTGCAATTAACCTAACAAAAAATCCAGTCTTTCACGGGAGAAGCAAGCATATTGATGTACGTTATCACTTTATCAGAGATTGTGTAGAGAGAGGAGAAATAGTTGTGAAGTATGTACGTACAAATGATCAGAAGGCAGACATTCTAACTAAAGCTTTGTCTACTGCAAAATTTGAGGAAATGCGCAAGCTACTTGGAGTGAAAGACCTGGTGAAGCACGTTTAGATAAAGGGAGAGATTGTTGGAGTTTATCTAAACCTTATTATATATTATATAGGCTTGGAAGCCACTTCAAGTGGCAACCAAGGCTTGGAAGCCACTTCAAGTGGCGACCAAGGCTTGGAAGCCACTTCAAGTGGCGACCATCCTATATTAGTGTGTTGCTCGTGTGTTGGTGCTTCCATTGTCTGTAACACATGGTTTGAAGGAGTGCCATCAGTGTGGTTTTGCAGAGAATATGCAGGAGGCATGTGACTGAGATCCAACAACACGTTGCTGAGATTCAAGAACAGCTTAGCATGGGTTCTTTTTTGTTTTTCTGTTTTAGTTAATTGTTTAAGCAGTTTGTGTGCTTTTGTATTCTCTATTTAAAGAGTGTAATGTCTTGTGATTTAAAGCAATCAAAACAGTTGTTCTTCTTCCACATTATACATTGCAGTTGCATTGTTAAACTGTTTTGTTTCCATCAACTTAGAACTGCTTATGCTAGCTTCGGCTGATGTTGAGTCGAGATTTTGTTCAGTCCTTGTGTCAATGATGCATCACCTCATCTGCATCGTGCTGAATAGCCTCTTGCTGGTTCTGGTATGATATATCTTTAGAGAAGAAGAAGATGATCAACAGTAAAGTAGAAACGACAGGAACAAGAAGAAAACAAGATTGAACAGAATGTATCTCATATTGTATTTACACACACAAACAGAGAGCTAATGGAGTAGTCTCTCATTGTTACAACTGGAATGAAAATTATAGAATTACAAGAATGATTTTCTAGATACTTCTCATATGCTATTTATAGTGAATACATTTAACGGTGATCTAACTAACTCTAAACATCTGTTAAGCTAGGTGTCAAACCGTTAAGACTAACAGAAATGATGACCTCAGTCCTTAGTCATTTACATGTTCTTGCTCTTTCTTATTTGTATGCTCTGCTGTAGACTTTGTATGAGATAATATTCCCCCCTCAGATGGAATGTGGCAAGACTGTAGAACATTCAATCTGGCAAGAAGAAACCAATGAGCTCGACGGTTGAGACCCTTTGTTAAGATGTCAGCCAATTGATGTGAGCTAGAGATAAAAACTGGAAGAATCTGCTGAAGTTGGACCTGTTCACGTACAAAGTGACAATCAATAGCAAAGTGCTTAGTTCTAGGATGAAAAACAGGATCAGCAGAAATATCCAATGCAGCCTGATTATCACAATGTATGACAGTAGGTTTTTGTTGAGGAATATGCAGTTCAGACAATAGTAAATGCATCCAACTAAGTTCACAAGAAGTGTCAGCCAAAGAACGTAGCTCAGACTCTGCAGTTGATCGAGAAACAACCTTTTGTTTCTTTGACTGCCAACTAATAAGGGATGAACCAAGTAATAAATAGTAACCTGATACTGATCGAGCACTGTCAACACATGTACCCCAATCACTATCACAATAAGCCCTGAGTTGAAGGTCTGAACTAGAGGAGTAAAATAAGCCTTGAGTTGAAGTGCCTTTAAGATATCGTAAAACTCTTTGAACAGCCAACAAATGAGGAACTCTAGGAGCCTGAAGAAATTGGCTTAAATGATGGACAATGTAAGCAATATCAGGCCTTGAAACAGTGAGGTAAAGTAATTTACCAACAAATTTTCGATATAAAGAAGGATTATCAATCAACTGGCCTTCATGTTGAGATAGTCGAACAGTGCTATCAACAGGTAAAGATAGAGGTTTGGAATGTTCAAGACCAGCTTCAACAAGCATATCATGAACAAACTTATGTTGATGAACAAAAATGCCAGCAGAAGTTCTACTAACTTCCAAACCCAAATAATATTTCAACAAACCTAAATCTTTAATGGTGAATTTAGAATCCAGAATTGCCTTGACATGCATAATGGTAGGAAGATGATTACCAGTCAAAAGGATGTCGTCAACATAGACAAGAGCAACAATAAAATGTTCTCCAGAAGTCAATGTAAAAAGAGAATAATCAGCCTTAGTTTGAATAAAACCAAGTTCAAACAAAACTGAACCTAATTTTTCAAACCACTGTCTTGAAGATTGATGCAAACCATAGATACTCTTGATGAGTTTGCAAACCAAATTAGGAACACCATGTAAAGGATGACCTTTTGGAATTTCCATATAAACATCTTCATAAAGATCCCCATGTAAGAAAGCGTTATTGACATCTAATTGATGAATTTCCCATCCTTTTACTGCAGCAATTGCTAATAGAGTTCTCACAGTAGCCATCTTAGCAACCGGAGCAAAAGTGTTATGATAGTCCTCTCCTTCAGTTTGAGTATATCCCTTGGCTACAAGACGAGCCTTGAACTTATCAAGTGAACCATCAGCATGATACTTCACCCTATATACCCATTTACATCCCACTATTTTCTTATCAGGTGGCAGAGACATAATAGACCAAGTTTGATTAGTTTCTAATGCTTGCAATTCTTTATGCATAGCATCTATCCAACGTTGATCTGTTATTGCCTGATTATAAGTAGAAGGCTCCTTGTGATGTAAATCAGTAGACACAGCACAAGAAAACATTGAGGCATGTGTAGTGGAATGATGAAAATTGAATTTAGAATTGTCGATTGGACAATCAAGAAGAACTGCATTACTAACAGCAGGAGTAGAACTTACTATAGGTAAAGACAATTGAAGTTGTGGAGAAGCAAAATTAGAAAGATGGTAGTCTTTCATCCAAGAGGGTTGAGTTTTGTGTCTAGTAGAAATTCTAATGGGCACAGTCTGTGATTGAGAATGTTGTTCCTCAGGTGAAGTAGTAAAAGGATGAGGTTCTAAAACAGATTCAACAATATCTGACTCATTATTATCTAAAGAAAAAGAATCCTGATTATTAGAATGACAATTATCAAAATTATCATCTTCATCAGCTGTTATTAAATCAAGTGGACTGAGAAACTTATCATCATCACTAAAATCATAAGTAAAATGATGATAAGGCAAAGACTGAGTATTGAGTTTATCAGATGGAAACACAGTTTCATGAAAAACAACATGCCTTGATACAAAAAATGTATGAGAAGAAGGATCAAATAACTTGTATCCTTTCTGATTAGCAGGGTAACCAACAAATATAGTAGGAACAGCTCGAGTATCAAATTTATCTGAAGGGTGTTGTGACATATAAGCCAAGCAACCAAAAGTACGCATATGAGAATAAGATGGTAGACTATGAAATAATTTTTCATAGGGAGTAACATTTCCCAAAACTGAACTAGGAAGTCTGTTTATAAGATAGGTTGAAGTCAAGATACACTCACCCCAGAAGGAAACAGGTAACTTTGACTGAAAAAGTAATGCACGAGCCATTTCCAACAAGTTTCTATGTCGTCTTTCTACTCTCCCATTTTGTTGGGGAGTATATGGACATGTAGTCTGATGAACAACACCATTACCAGCTAGAAAAGTAGTCAAATCATGACTTAGAAACTCCCCTCCATTGTCAGTCCTTACACATTTGAGAAGGGTTTTAAATTGAGTGGAAACATAAGCATAAAAATCCTTTAGGGTTTGAGAAACATGTTGTTTAGTGGGAAGTAAGACAGTCCAAAGTGCCCTTGTATGATCATCAAGTATGGTTAGAAAATATTTGCATCCACTATGAGTAGCAGACCTATAAGGTCCCCAAACATCACAATGAATGAGATCAAAAGGACTACTAGCATATGATGAACTAGTAGGGAATGGAAGTCTGCATTGTTTTGCTTTAGGACAGACTGTACAATGTGGGAGATTATCATGTTTGAATGTTTTGAAATCAGGAATATGAGAAAAAACAGAATGTGGTATGTGTCCTAAACGTTGATGCCACAAAGAGGTAGAAATGCTATGAACAGACAAAGAGTAAGGTGTATCTGACACAAGCTGGTACAATCCTTCAATGAGGTTACCTAATACCAAATCATTGGACTGATTGGGATTATGCATAATGCATTTGGTAGGAGTAAAATAAATGTGTGAATTAAATTGAATTGACAATTTACTGATTGAAAGTAAATTGAATTTGAAAGAGGGAATTAGAAGCACCTCATTAACAACCAATGATACAGCTGAAAGATTGACAGAACCAGTATGTGTAACTGAAGCTGTCTCACCATTTGGGAATTTAACAGTCAAAGGGCAAGTTAAAACAGTAATATTGTGCATCAATGATGGATTGCAACACATATGATTTGTTGCTCCAGTATCTAGAACCCAAATAGCATGAGAATTATCAGATATAGAACTGCAAGACAAGACAGTACCTGCAATATTGGAATTCCCAGCAACAAATTGATTTTGATTTGCAGAGGATCCTTTATTCAAACACTGCATTAGTGTATTCATCTGAAGTTGTAAAGCTTCCATTTGTTGTGTGAAACCAACAGAATTATTAGGATTAGATCCACCAGTGACCTTAGATGCATCAACAGAAGATTCAGAGGTTTGAAAAGCATGACCAGATTTCTGAGTTGAATAAGAAGATGCTGACTGTTGAGATGAACCACCAGGCTTAATAAATGGCCTTCTTTTTCCTCTGTTATTCGGATGGTATGGATGATCAAGTGGATATCCAACTAGCTTATAGCACTTATCTTTAGTATGATTCTTGCCATGACAGTAAGCACATTCTTGAACTTGTTTATCAGAATTCTTGAATGACTGAGCAACTTGTGATCCAGATTTTGGTAGATTAACCATCATTGCAATAGGACTAGCAGAATGACTTTGATTTTGTCTTTGTCTCTCTTCTTGTTTTAGCAACATAAATGCCTGATTGACTGTAGGCCATGGATTCATCATCAATAAATGTCCTCTTGCAGCAGTATAACTACTATGTAATCCCATAAGAAACTGAATTAGCTTAGTTTTCTCCTGTTGTAGATCCCATTCCTTATCAGCACCACAAGAACATTTGATTATCGGTTGTAAAGCCTTAATTTCATCCCAGAGACCTTTTAATTTGTGAAAGTACATTTCAATTGACTCATTTCCTTGTTCTAGCTTAAAGAGTTCTTTCTGAGCTTCATAATACTTGTGACCAGAAATAGCAGAAAAACGTTCATTCAATTCCTCCCAAACATCACGAGCACTATCCAAGTAGTTCATACTATTGCTAATTTCCTCAGAAACAGTGTTCAAAATCCATGTGATTATCATGTCATTAACACGCTTCCATTGAGCATACAAAGGAGACTTTTCATCAAGTGCAGAAAATTCACCATTAATAACAACTAACTTGTTTTTAGCAGATAAAGCTATTTGCATCGAGCGTTTCCATGACACATAATTTTCAGAACCGATTAACTTCTTAGAGATCAATATCATGCCTGGTTGATCATTATTATGTAGATATAGAGGATGCAGATTGCTATCTATACTCATAGAAGACATCGATGCAGTATCATCATGTAAAACAGTGTTTAAAGGCGATGAATTGATATTACCAGTAGTGTTCGCCATTAAACCTGTCTGTGTAGCAGCTAGAACATGAGCATATGTAGGCCTTTGATTCATAGACATTCAATCGATAGATTCACCACGTAATCAAAAACAGAAACAGATCTGAGCAAAACGGAAAACGAAAATATGTAAACGAAGCTTGAGCGCCATTAGAGCTTTGATACCATTTAGAGAAGAAGAAGATGATCAACAGTAAAGTAGAAACGACAGGAACAAGAAGAAAACAAGATTGAACAGAATGTATCTCATATTGTATTTACACACACAAACAGAGAGCTAATGGAGTAGTCTCTCATTGTTACAACTGGAATGAAAATTATAGAATTACAAGAATGATTTTCTAGATACTTCTCATATGCTATTTATAGTGAATACATTTAACGGTGATCTAACTAACTCTAAACATCTGTTAAGCTAGCTGTCAAACCGTTAAGACTAACAGAAATGATGACCTCAGTCCTTAGTCATTTACATGTTCTTGCTCTTTCTTATTTGTATGCTCTGCTGTAGACTTTGTATGAGATAATAATATCACTCTGCATCCTATCGATCAGTAGCATACATTGGTAGACGGATAATCTCATCTATCTGATTTAGTAGAACCTCTTCAGTGATGTTGTCCTTTATACTTCTCATAACCTTTGTGTAGGTGTTGATATCATTTGGGGTTGATTTGTCTGGCCTCATCCGCATAAAGACCCATACCTCTTCCTCGATATCCAAAGAACACTCAACAATCTTACCAGAATACAAGGATGGATCAGTATTATCCTTGAAAACGATCTTGTTCCCTTTCATAAGCTTTTTCTTTCCCCGCTCATGGAGAAATAGTAGGTGGCCAGACTCAACAACCTCAAACAGAAAATCAACCGAGTTCATTGTTGTATATTTCCACTTTAGAAGTTGTTCACACGTACGAGGGACGTACTGATCATCCCAACGCTGGAAGATAAGGCCATCTGCATCATGCGGAAGCTTTGGAATAAATTCCATCAAAACCTTGGGAACACTTGAAAGAAACCAGAAGTCCTTCCTTCGTACCCTGAATGGTTCCAAGTCATATCTGTAGTAAGGATTTCTACTGTGATATATGTTATAACGCTCCTGGTTTCGTGGTTCAATAACTTCTTTCTCAATCAATTTCCAACGTTCACAAAAGGGTCGCTCTGTAATGGAGACTTGATTGATTGCCATCATATCATAGATCAGATATCTTCTTTCCTTCTTATGTGAGTCCGGCAAAGTATCAATTATCATTTCCCCATCCAGTAGTGTAAAATGGTGAGTCCTATCTACCCCTACACCTTCACTAGTAGCTCTGCAAGGAAACCTCATTTGGACCCGTCGAAAATTGAACTTCCTATCAATCAAGTAACACCCATCCATAGTAATCAGCATCATATATCGTGTTCCATCAGCTTTCCAGGTGGCAAAATATTTGTGTTGCTTTAAAAGTTCTAAGTTGTCACTGTTCAGTGAAACTGGATGTGATCCGGGAAATTGAGAGTGGCCTTTTACCCCTGCAACCCCCAATTTCAGTGCTTGATAGCAGAAATGTCTCATTACTTCTTGCTGGCCAGAAGGGATACTATCTCCCAAAATGTCATCATTTGTCATTAATCCCTCAATCTCATCTTTCTCATTTCCTGAAGAAGCGGGAGCTCCATCATCCTCCTCATCAAATCCCGAACACCTTTTCCACTCCGGAGTCAAAGGACAAACAATCCCATCGGGCTTTCTCTCATGATAAAACTCATACAAAGCATCAATATAATCAGCTTTATAAATTCCAGGGGGACGTGCATCAGCAAAAATCTTTATAGCCTGAGTAACTGACATAGCCATAACCCGCATAAGATAATGAACAATCATAAACCCCGTCCGATTATGCCCATGAGTACAATGCACAAGCACATACTTGTTCCACTCCCTTTCCCTAAACTGCATCACCTCATAAACAAACCTATTCACAGCACCACTATCCGGAACAGAATCCCTCCCTTTACACGATATCTTAACATACTTAACCCCCTCATTCCTCCAATCAGTAACCGAATAATACCTATTCGTATTCGTTAAATCAATCACCATCCCAATCTTCCTTCCCAACAAACTCTGTTGCCTTATAACCTGCCTGTAAGAATATCTCTTTCCAGGCAAAACAAAATCATTAAAATTCTCGCCGAGCGGAACTTTGGAAGGAACAATGCAACCAATCTCATTACCAGCTGGTGGACAATCCAACCAACCCGGAGGCAGTTGCATTTTCCCATCAGGTTTATGATGTTTAAATTCAGGTGCAACAACATTTATTGGTTGCGATTCAGGGGGTCGTTCTCGTTTGAGTCGTTGACGTCTTTCTTCGCGTTCTCTCCGATATATTTCAACTGCAGTCTCAGCGCGGGGTGGAGCGTTTAAATCCATGTTGCCAATTAGCATGGACACGAGCTCGTAGGGTTTTTCTCCTAGGGGAGAATAGAATAAAGAAAGAAAGAACCCCAAATGTGACCCCCGAGGCTGTATATATAGACCAAGGGGTGGGAACAAATCCTAATTGGATTATGTTTTTCTTTAATTATTATTTCCTAATTAATTATATCTGTTTTATTATGTTTTTTATGTTTAATGAAATTTTATTTCCGCGGCAAAACAAGCACTTTTTTCTGGCTATTTCAAATATTAGAAAATCCGTATCAATTAATTTAATAAATTAATAATTAAATAATTTTTTAGAAAGTACATTTGATTGACTATCAAATCTAATTTATAAATGTATAAAAATATAAATTATTACTTTTGAATTTGCGGTTGAATTTAAATAGATTTGACTTTTTTTTTAAAAATTATAAACAGCCACTTATTGAAATACAAATGGTTGAAAAAAGAAAATTGAAAATTAAACAACTAAATCACATATTTTATCAATTTTTTCTCTCAAAAAGTTCCAATTTCTATTTAAATTAGGCCTCTTAGTAATTTTCAAGGCCCAGGCAACGCATTGACAGGAGATGCATAATTTAAGCATGAAAGGAAATAAGAGGCGAGTCCTAATCATCCGAGATTAAGGAAAATACAAGTTGGCAATCAATGAATAAAAGTCTAGTAATTTAGTTCTTCAGGAGAAGAACCAGTTTGTCCAAATTGAGAGAAGATGATCCACCAGGACTACAGGCATTTTCTGCAGTTTTCTTCCATTCCATTGCTTTCTTTCTCATTTTCTCACCCTCCACTCCATCCATCAATAGTCTAACAAGCTTCTCCACATCATCTCTCTTTACATCATTTCGAATCTGCATTCCGCACTCCCATTCGTTACACATGTACTTACAGTTTGTTGTTTGATCTCCAAAGAAAGGCCAACAGAGCATTGGCACTCCAGCTGATATGCTCTCGATGATCGAGTTCCACCCTCCATGTGTCAAAAACCCTCCCACTGATACGTGGTTAAGAACATCCTCTTGTGGACACCAGCTTGCAATGACACCTCTGTTCTTGATAGCGTCCATAAATTCAACTCCTAGAGTTATGGCAGATTCACCCACGATCAAATCTGGCCTAATTATCCATAAGAAGGAGCAGTTGCTATTTGCAAGCCCCCAACCAAACTCCATCAATTGTTCCGGAGACAGGACTGTTATGCTCCCAAAGTTTATGTAAACTACAGAATCAGCTTCTTTTGAGTCCAGCCATCGGAGACATGCCTTTTCCTCTTCCCAGAGACTGTATCCAATGCTCTTGAGATGCTCTCCCTGAACTTTTGGTATTTGGTTGAGGAGTAACTGTTGAGGGCCTATTGTGTAAACACACTTGAACGTAGATGAGATGGCATTCATAACTTTTAGTTCCAAATCAACGAAAGTATTAAATATATGTCCTGTAGCATTGGTTGCTCTCTGAGTAGATTCCAGCAAGAAGTTGAATACTAAATCATCTGGATCCATGATTCGGATATGGGTTGGGAGATCCCCGAAACGAATGTCTCCCATTCCTGGGATCCAGTCTATAATAGTGTCCAAAAATCCATTTGTTTTATAGCTCTCATCTGCAGTAAAATAATTGTGTTTGTTACAATTTTGTAGACATAAAAGCAGGAAATGGCTAGGGATTCCTGTATAATCCATGATAACAAATAATTTCTGTAAAACCAATAAATCATCGAACTACCTAAGCTATCTTTTTTTATCTTATTTAATATATCTAACAGAACAGTGTTGATCCTGGATTTTAAAATCTTACCTTCAAATGGTACAAGTCCTCTTTCAAGGGCACTTTTGAACTGATAAAATCCCATAAATCCGCAAGCAGCAACTGTCCAAAGCAAAATACTAGGAATTCCATGTGAATGTGCAACATCTGCTACGGATGGCATGAAACCGTCGGCGAGGATGGAAGTGACCTGGTGGCTTTCGTAGTTATTGAGTTTTGTCAAGAGGTTCTGAAATGGAAGCAACATTTGGTTTTCTATGACGGAACGACAAAGCGCAGGAATGTCTTGCGTGGCATCAGAATCAGATGAAGGGATGCCGTCTGGAATTGATTCAAATTTAAAACCAGGCAGGCCATCAAGAGAGTGAGCACCTCCTGATTTAAGGAATCGTCTGTGATTGTACTCTGTATTCACAAATGTAATGAAAATGCCTTTGCAATGTAGGAGCTTTGCCATCTTCAGCATTGCCTTAATGTGGCTTTGAACTGGGAAAGGTATGCAAACTACATGAGCCTGCTTCTCTGTTGCTCTTTCCAAGGAATCCATACGTTCTTCGTGATGCAAACTGCAAGGAACTTTAGAAATGTTTTTATTGTTGGCTGGGATTTTGATAAATAAATGCAGTAGATTGGCAATCAACCTTGTCCTAGTTAAAATGCTGGAGTATAATATTACCAGTCACTCTCATTGAGTCATTGAGTGCATTATTACACAACAAAAAATGAGTGATAATATTGTTTTCGTTCCTATGATGCATCTATGATTATATAATTTTTTGACAAGTCTATACTAATGATGTACATGTACATATCTGGTGTGTGTGTATAAATAACTAAATTGTAATTTTTACCCAAATTCGACCTGGACTCTTATGATAATTTCAAAGATCAAATGTCAACGTTTCCCAGCTACCAGTCTACGTACCATGGAATGCTAAATATTTGTACTCCCTCCATATATCATAGGTTCTCAACATCGTTGTAGGAAATAGAGATATAAAAAAAATGGAAAAAAAAATGTTTAAGTGGGTGTAAATAAATGGATCATACCAATATTAATAAGGAACTATAGAATACTAATTTAGAAAATGCTAAAAAATAAATGAAACATTCTAAATAGAAAGCGTTAAGAATTTATTGAAATAGAGCGAGTAAATTTTTAATATTTAATGTAGTTATTTTATTTTTTAGTTTGACTGAACAAATAACCTACATTTAAAGTTTGGACGATTCTGGGGGAGGTTCTGGGCCCGGGCTTATATCTCAATTGAAATACTCAAATATGTTTAACTTAACACCTTGCCATGTGGGGTGGTTAGGGGTGGTTAGGGGGAGGGTAAATGAAAAGGAAAGAAAAGAATTTCATTTTCATTTTATCTTAAGTTTAATAGGGAAAAAAAATAAGTGGAAATGAATATAAATTAAAGTTTTTTACTGATATATTTCATTTTAAAAATTGGTTTATAAAGATATTCCATTTATAATTGTATTTATAAATATGTTTTATATTCAAATTTTTCATCAATTTTAAACTAATCATGTTAACTTGACTAATTCACATTCTTAAATGACATCTTTAACATTCAACATAATCTTGACTTATATGCACTAGGAATCACAGTAAACTTAAAATGATTTGAATATTTTCATTTTGTATCATCAATTTACACTTTGTAGTAGAATATGAGTCGAAACAATCCACTAGTGAAATAGCAATGTATGATTGTAGCATTGTACCTGAAAAAATATATTTTATAGTTAGTAAAATAGATGAAATATAAAAATATGATTTTGGAGTTCCTGGTGTGAATTGAACAAGCTTAGTTCATCTATTCTTGAGTGCCTTTTTCATTGGGTAAAAATCCACTATATATTGACATTTTTTCACCACATCCACTCCAAAATGTAACTGTCAATTAATTGTCCATTAATACTAATCAATATCATGAATTGTAACTTACAAATTAATACATAATATTTATGTATCAATCTATTATATTTGACAAAATTAAATCAAAAATAACATCTCCCACTTGATTTATTTGTCAAATACCTTTCCCGACTCCCACATTTTCTAGAGTCTACAATTCAAATATGAATTTTCACTATTCATTAAAGTTACATCTCATATTTAATGACTCAAATATTTCCGAGTCCAATCAAACTCACATGTTTGATAAATAATTTTACAGAAAAACCTTTTATTAAAAATTCATAATCTCTAATTAAACATTGTCACTTTTATTTCCTGCAACACATTCATGTTTCTTACTTTTCCAATTTCGGATCGAACATAAATCAATAGGTCTTCCGAAGTTCAATTCTCATTATCTTATCACCTTCGAAATCTGCACCAGAACAATCAATAAATTCAGACATGTCTGCCTCATAACCAATTAGTGGTGCAATGTTCACTTCTTGTACTTCATTATCCTATTCAAAACCTATCATTAGGTTTATTAGGATTTCTTTCGTATCTATTCACTAGACCAATTAAATACGCTAAGTCAATTCAATCGATTACACAACATCGAACCTCCGACTACTTGCGCATATGATACATCTAGTGATTCTCTTTCCGCATTAATCGTTTCCCCATTACCAATAGGGTTGGCGCCGGACTGCACTTTTGCATCCTTAAACGATTAAGCATTTGACTCGGATACCTTTCTGGTTCACACTAAATATTCAAAATCTTTAATTCCCTGAACTTATCAGATTACACCCATATTCTCAACTTTCCCACTAAGTCCCAACTTAGTTTTGTTGAGCATTCCTTTATGATTTCCGACAACAATATATCATTAACATAAAGTGATAATAGTGTAAACAAAATCCCACTTTTCAAAATACAGACACAATTGTCTAATTTATTCTCGATAAAATATTCCTAATTTCTGCGTAATTTATCTTCAAATTGATCAATACAGCTCCCACTTTCGATTATTTCTATGGACTATGATAATAGTGTAAATAAACTCCCATTTTTCAAAATACAGACACAATTGTATAATTTATTCTCGGTAAAATATTCCCAATTACTACGTAATTTATCTTCAGATTGATCAATACATCTCCCACTTTCGATTATTTCTATGGACCATGCTTCCTTAAATATCCATTAAAAAAATATTTCACTTCCATATACATATAATTCAATCACCCACTTTAGTGAAATTCTCAATCTCATATATTCAACCATACACGATGGTTCATAACCAGTATTTAGATCCGACTCATTATTCTTGATCGATCTTGATAAAACAAATCATAAAGTACTCGTATCAAAAAATAGTTAATTTTCGTGCTCTCCATTACGAGCGACAAAAACAACTATTTTCTCTATATTCTGAGCATTTCTGTTCAAATAAAAATTCAATATATTTTCTGATGATAAATTTCAAATTATATTGATACCTTTTTGTTATTCCCAGATTACACACTTGTATAATTGTAGAAGGGGGGGTTGAATACAGTTCTTGATATTTATAAATTTCTGATAAGAACTCCAGAAATCTATACTTAGATAATTGCTTGTAAAAAGATTAATGCACAAACATATAAAAAATCAGGTGGTTAAATGTACCACCTGAAGCTTTTATTCGAAGAAAACTCTGTGATACAAAAGTACACAGCTTCTGTTTTACAACTCTTTGCTTTCTAAGAATATTCAATAGAAACCCTAAGCAAAATGAATCTGTTTTCTTAACCTACAAAGAGTTGCTACACTTGGTTATAAATCCCAAGTTTTACAAGTACTACTGGAATAAGATAATACTAATCTAATTCTAGTTGACTTGCTACTACACTCCAAATACACATGTAGCCGAAAGGTTGTCCTTGTGTTCAGACATGTCTCATGCACCTTTCTTGTATTCATAGTGTAAATGGAATGCTTCTTTCTTCTGTGTTTCCAAAGTATGGCTGCCATACTGCTTTTTGTATATACTATCAACCCATGTGATCTGTCAGTCAAACATGTCCTTATCAACTGCTAATCCCCATCTAATCATAGAAGACAGTGTCAATGATTATCCGTTGATATTGTACACTGACATCCGTTGATGATGTATTGAGCGGTATCCGTTGATATTGAGACTTGAGCTGTATCCGTTGATAGAGTGGATTTGAGTTGTATCCGTTGATAGAGTTTTGTCTTCATCTGTTGATACACTTTCACTTAGACAGAATTACATAGCATAGCTTATTTACAATTGGCTATCCTATTCTGCCTATCCGTTGATGGTCAACATGACTGTGGATAAAAACACTATCAACTGATAACATAGAGATACTGCAGTATGCTACAAAACCTCATCCGTTGATGAGCTACCTGTCAACGGATAGAGTTATAAATCCTCATCCGTTGACAGCTACAAAACCTTATACAATTTGATTGATTGTGAAGTTATCATCAAGTACAACATATTCCTAACAATCTCCCCCAATTTATACTTGATGGCAATAAAGCATAAATTCAGGACCTTGATGATAACAAAACATTCCTAAAGATATATATAGAACAATGCAAAAATTGTATTAAGCTACAGAAATTAAAAACTGAAAGTTTGAGAAATTTACAGAGAAGTGCTCCTCTAGACTGAGCAGATTAAGACTGTTTCTTTTCTCTTGTTGGCATCACCCTTGATTTTCCTTCTTTGGCAGAGTTGGACTTAATCTGTATTTGGAGTTGCCTATAGAAGGCATCTTCTTCATCAACCTTTGGATTTAGCTTTTGTTGTAACCATCTCAGGTATTGAGAACTAGCCTTTGGTAGTTGGTCTTCTAACCTGAAGAATCTCCTGTTACCATCTTCATCCCTGAACTCCATCATCCAGAAGGGTTGAAGGTGGATTTTCTGTCCATTGTATGGGATCTTCATCTTCCTTGGTAGACTTGATGGTGAGTTCCATTCCCTCCTTATTTGTTCTATTCTGTCCAGTATCTCCCCTTTTGCTATCTTGGAGAACCCTGTGTATCTCTTGATTGCAGAGAACACTTTGGTTAAGGTCTGATAATTTTCTCCAAGAACCCTTTGTAGTGGCCATGTCCTTTCCTTTCCTCCCTTGTATACAAAGACCAATCTTTCAGGCAAATGTTTATATTTGTCAATCCCTCTTACTTCTGACAATTCATCCAGATAAAGATTCATGCCAGAGTATTCTTCAATATCTGCCTGATAGATAAAGTCATCCTTGTTATCCAAGATTGGCTGCCTGACAATAGCAGGTACCCTAGCAACTTGAATTGGTTCCTTTGAAGGTTGCTTCCTTGGTATCCTTTTCTTCTGTATAGGCTTCTGTTGAGGCTTCAGCAAGAATGAAGGAACCTCAATGGAGTCAAGATTCATTGGTTCCTCTTTAGGTACTGTAGGATCACCATGGAAATTCACAGCTGGGTTGAATACTTTTACAGAAGTAGGTTGTGATGAGCCAACTGTCTCCTTGCTTTCAATTTCTGGAGAGACAGGCCTCCTTGCCTTTGATTTCATTCTCTTAGATTTGGATTTGGGGACTGATTTCCCTTTCCTTTTGGATTTGGGGACTTCCTCAGGTTCCCTCATTTCATCCTCTACCTCATCCATTAACTCTTGAGCCAGCCTTGCTTGCTTCTCATCTGAGTTTTCATATTGATATTCAGTGCTTGGTTGAGATTCTCTTAGCAGCCTTGAAGTCTCTTCTCTCTTGGCTTCAACAAATCTAGGATGGTTGTTGGATATGTTTAGAACTTTTCCATTCCTTATAATTACATCCATCCATTCTCTTACACAACTGTTAGTCTTCTCCTTGAATTCCTTAATTTGCTTACCCATCAGCTTCTCTTCATCATCCTTGGGAAATGGAAAGTCCAGTTGTAACTTGTTCTTCCCATTTGCCTTTGGTGGTGAGTAGGGTCTTGCTTTGATGTAGGGTTCAAATTCTTTAACATGAGAAGGCTCAGCATCATAGAATGCAGGAGCCACAATTGCTGGAGTGAGCACCTTCAGAATTGTGGTAGATATTGTTGGAGCTGAGGTTTGGCTAGAGAACAGATTTGATACAATAGATGCATTGATCAATCTTTCTGTCCTCATTATTCTTTCATTGTTCTCCTCTTTCTTCCTTTGCAGGGCTTCAATCTTGGCTAGCTTTTCCTCTTCTGTCAAGTTTGAGAAATCAAACTCTTCAGATAGAGCTACTTGTACAGGTTTGGATTTGCTGGGGGAAGCTGTGACAATGAAGTCCTGTGGATTGACCACTATGGTAGGCTGCTGCTCCCCCTCACTTGCTGCTTCCCTTCTTTCAGAAATTAAGATTTGACTTGTAGTTGCCACAGCCTCTTCCACTTTCTCCCCCTTTTTGTTAGCATCAAGGGTTTGACTAGAAGTTGGGGCTGCAACTAACTTTTCTAGCAGTTGGGTTTGCAGTTTTTGATGTTGAAGAAATTGCTCCATCTGGGATTCCATCTTTTCCACTCTTGAGTTGAGTAGTTGCACAGACTTAGCCAGGTTGTCTTCTTTGATGAACCTTTGTTTCAACACCCTCTGAGTGGCTGTAGGAGCTAGTTGCTCTAACTTGGAATCCACAGAGATCTTCACATCCTTGATTTCTTGTTTGACCTCCTCTATGTTGGATCTCTGAATCACCATTTGCATCTTTTGTAACTTAAGGGAGTCAATTGCCTGTTGAAGAACAACCTTTCTCTGTGGATCTGCTTCCGGGTGCTCAGCCAGGGCAGATTTATATTGCCTTATGATTTCCACATCAAGTTGATGATAGGTGTAGTTGTGAGCAAATTTAAAATCATGAATACTGCTACCACCTTCATCTTCAGGGCTCTGGCTGTCTTCATCTTCAGAATCTTCAAATTCTTCACTCTCAGCAGTGGTTGGCAGAGCTTCTAAAGATTCCTTAGCTCTAAGTAGAGACTGTGAGGTGTGCACTAGGTGCATTGCCTCCTCTGCTTCCACATTGCCTTGTTGTGCCAGAATTTGATAGGCAGGAACAGGGTGAGTAAAGGTTTCAGCATCCAAAGAAATGGAGTCAATCATGGACTGATATTCTCTTTGAAATTCCATTTCCTTGGCTGCATCCTCAACCTCCATTGACTCACTAGCAATGGCTGCTTCTTCCATCCTTATTTCTCCTGTAGTCCCTTCTCTCCTCTCATCTCTCTTTTCTTGCATCAAGGGCTCCCCTTGGCTCACACCTCTCACACCCTCACCGTCACCTACTAAGGTGGAACTCTCAGTCTCTCCTTTTGCCTGACCGGAAGAAATGGCCAGCCTCTCATTATTTAGCTCTCCTTTTGCCTGCTCACAAGGCAACCTCTCACTCCCTTCCCTCAATCCTAAAAGTGTTTCAACTACTGAGAACTCCTCCACACTTGACACAGGAATGTCAGATATAGCAGTGGTAGAGTGAGTTATCAACGGATAAGGAATATCCGTTGATGGAGTAGTTATAGCTGTCAACGGATGGCTAGACAGAGGCGCATCCGTTGATGGAGAAACACTTGTCAACGGATGAAGGATATCCGTTGAGGAAGGAATAATTTTATCCGTTGAAGAGAAAACCAACACTGAATCTGTGGAGATTGATTTTAAGTTTGGGGCCACAGTTTGTGTTGAGAATTCTGGAAGGGAAGATTGATGGTCCAACAAATCATCTATAAGATGATGACTACCAATTGCAGAGTGGGGCTTCTCCAAGAATCTTAAAGATGGAGAATCAGGAATTGATGTAGATATCATATCCACATCCATAGATGGAGTTGGTGATGGTGGATTGTAATGTGTATCGATTTGAAGTTTAAGATCAAGGGGCTGTGACTCCACATTTATTGAAGCCACATCAAACTGAGTTTGAGAAGGTACAGTTTCCTGTACTGTGTGTGCACCCTGTGATTCCCCTGTGGTTTTAGATTTCACTCTTCTTCCATAGGTTTTTGAGAGTGGGCTATTTGTGTCTCTAACCCTCTTGTGCAGTGTTCCTTGTGGGGAACTTGATTCAGTAGTCACACTCTGTTGAGAGAGTGTAACTAGAATTTGGCTTGAAGTTACATTAGCAGTTTTTTGAGAGACTGAAATGGTGGTTGCACTCATCTCTCCTTCCTTATCCTTAGGGCTTCTTTGATGTTAACCCTGCCCCTCACCACTCACTACCACCTTCACACTCCCCTCAAGAGTTTTGGTAGATTTTACAACAGGTGTCTTTTGAGAGACACTTGAGGTTTGCTTACTAGAATGTGATTTTGGAACTCTGGATTTGGTCACTTTGGTAGGAGCCTGTTTGGTCACAACTACAGACTCCATTGTGACACTAGAAGGCAAAGAAATTTGGGGGTTGGAGATAGGGGTTTCAGAGTTAGAAATAGTTACCTGAACAATTGGTAGATATACCAATTGTACTCATGCATTGAGTTTCATTCGAATTAGGTCACTTAAGACTCTCTTCTCCTGAACAAAACATTGGAACTTGCTATCCGGGTTAACAATGGATAGCTCATTCTCAGATACATGCAGTGCTAAGAGCATTAAAAATCTAGCAAAGTAGATATTCTTGCTCCTAGTTTCCTTTTTACCTAACTTTGCAGCTATCTCATGCATAACTAATGTGCCAAAATTATAGAATTTATCATTTAAGAGCATACACATCATAGTTAGCATGGACTGGGTAACAGCATCAAAATTACTAATTTTTCCTGAAAAAGTTTTAATGAAGGCATCACAGAAATAGCTCCATTCTTTAACCATTCCTTTCCTAACAATTTTCCCTAAGTTTTCAGTACTAAGGGCATAATTAATAGAATTAAGCATGGCAACAATTTCAGCATCAATGGGTACTTTCAGACAGTTATTCTCAGGCAATTTTAAACAAGCAGTTATTACATCAAAATTAACTACATAGTTTTTACCCTTTAAAGAAAAAGCAATTGTACCGTCTGTGCCATTGTACTCAGCAGATGTCCACATTTCTTCAATTACCTCGTGGATTAAGGGAGTGGTGGCAGTCATAGCATATGACAGTTTGCATTTCTTCACGAAACTCATCAAAGTGTGGTAAGCTTCTGGAGCATTCGCTGTGTCAACAAAGGCCGCGAAATTGTTCTTCTCATAGGTAAACCCAGTGGAGGACATCATCTTAACAATGGGCGCCATTGAAGTGTTTGAACTTTGGTTACAGAGAGTTTTAGAGAAGAAGATGCAGTTAACTTTTGATATGCTTGAAAATGAATAAAAGTGAGATGTGAGAGTACAAGTCAGCCTTTTATATTTTTTAAGAATTAAAAGTGAAATAATTAAAAGTAATTACTCCATTGGTCAAAAGTAACTGTCAGATAATAAATGAAAAGAAAATAAGTACAGCCATGATTAGATATACACGGTTACCAACGGCTATATAAAAAGAAATGTATATCAACGGATATAGAATGAACGGTTGAGATACAGTTTATCCGTTGATGACGTGGATAGCCTGTTACCCGTTGACATGCGAAAATCTAGTAATGTGTTTATACTATCAACGGATAAAAGGATATCCGTTGATAAGCTAATTTTGCCTTAGACAAAATTCCTGCAGAAATTTTTTTTCTGAAAGTTTTAACTTTCAAGTAAATCAAAACACATTTCTAGCTTCAATGCAGTGAAATCAAATATCACTAGGAATTATGACAAGTTAAGCATACCTAGCTCACCTACCAATCTTGTGAATGTGGATTCATCAAGAGGCTTGGTGAAGATATCTGCAAGCTGCATTTCACTTGGCACAAAGTGCATTTCTACTATACCATTCATCACATGTTCTCTAATGAAGTGGTATTTGATGTCAATGTGCTTGGTTCTCAAATGTTGCACTGGATTCCCTGTGATGGCAATAGCACTTGTGTTGTCACAGAAAATTGGAATCTTTTCAAATTTTAGACCATAGTCAATGAGTTGGTTTCTCATCCATAGAATCTGTGCACAACAGCTTCCAGCAGCAATGTACTCAGCTTCAGCTGTAGAAGTGGAGACTGAGTTTTGTTTCTTACTGAACCATGAAACAAGCCTGTTTCCTAGAAATTGACAGGAACCTGTAGTACTTTTCCTATCAACTCTGCAACCTGCATAATCTGCATCTGAATAGCCAGTTAGATCAAAACCAGATTCTCTTGGGTACCAAATGCCAAGGTTTGGTGTTCCCTTGAGATACCTGAAAATTCTTTTAATAGCTATTAAGTGAGACTCTCTAGGGTCAGCTTGAAATCTAGCACAAAGACAAGTAGAAAACATTATATCAGGTCTACTAGCTGTTAGGTATAGAAGTGAACCTACCATGCCTCTATAGCTTGAGATGTCCACAGACTTTTCCTTAGTATTCAACTCAAGTTTAGTTGCAGTGGCCATAGGTGTTTTAGCAGATGTACAATCCATTAAGTCAAATTTCTTTAAGAGATCATAAATATATTTTGTTTGACTTATGAAAATGCCCTCATTAACTTGCTTTACTTGTAGGCCAAGAAAGTAAGTTAATTCACCCATCATGCTCATTTCATACCTACTTTGCATAAGTTTGGCAAACTTTTTGCAAAGCTTCTCATCTGTAGACCCAAAAATAATATCATCTACATAGATTTGAACAAGTATTGAAGAGCCATTAATATTCCTATGAAATAAGGTTTTATCTACTGTACCTCTAGTGAAGTGGTTCTCCAAAAGAAATTGAGATAAAGTGTCATACCAGGCTCTTGGTGCTTGCTTCAAACCATAAAGTGCTTTCATGAGAAGATATACATATCCTGGAAATTCTGGATCCTCAAAGCCAGGAGGTTGATGGACATAGACCTCTTCTTCCAGTTCCCCATTTAGAAAGGCACTTTTGACATCCATCTGATAGACTTTGAAATTGGCATGTGCTGCATAGGCTAGAAAGATTCTTATTGCCTCAAGTCTTGCCACTGGAGCAAAAGTTTCATCAAAATCTATTCCTTCTTCTTGAGAGTAGCCCTTTGCCACTAATCTAGCTTTATTCCTCACAATTATCCCATTTTCATCTGTCTTATTCTTGAGAACCCATTTAGTACCTATGACACCTCTATCATCAGGTTTGGGCACAAGTTTCCATACTTTATTTCTTTCAAATTGGTTTAGCTCTTCTTGCATTGCTAACACCCAATCTGGATCTAGAAGGGCATCTTCCACTTTCTTAGGTTCCTCTTGAGACAGGAAGCTACTGTATAGACATTCTGCTTGAGTGGCCCTTCTAGTTTGGACTCTTGAATTTGATTCACCAATGATTAACTCAAATAGATGATTTCTAGTCCATTTTTTTGCAAGTGGAAGGTTTGATCTTGATGAGGTTGCTTCATTTCCATGAGCATGATCATGTTGATTTAGCATTGAATCTTGACCTTGAGAAACTCCCCCTGAGTTTGTTGTCCTTGCTGAATTATGAAGTTGACTGTCAATGGATGCATCATTTTGCCTGTCGACGGATGCTTGAGAATATCTGTCAACGGATGCATCTCTAATAGTGTCAACGGATGTTGCAGAATGACTGTCAACGGATGTTGCAGAATGACTGTCAACCGATGCTTCATTTTCAGTGTAAGCATCACTCCTAGTTGGTATAACAGCTCTAGGTGGATCTCTGGGGTCATGATCTTCATTTTCCTCATCATTATCATAGTACATTCTTCCTTCACCTTCATTCTCAAATTCCAAATTTTCATGGTAACCTTCATCATTTAGGCCTAGAATCTTTTGATCATCAAACACAACATGTACCGATTCCATAACAATGTTGGTTCTTAGATTGTAGACCTTGTAAGCTTTCCCTGCTGCATATCCAACGAAAATAGCTTCATCTGCCTTTGCTTCAAATTTGCCCAAGTTATCTCCATGATTCCTTAGCACAAAACACTTACATCCAAAGACATGTAGGAAAGCTAAAGTTGGTTTCTTGTTGGTTAATAACTGATAAGGAGTCATTCCTCTAGCTTGATTGACCAAGGAAATATTCTGAGTAAAGCATGCAGTGTTGACAGCTTCAGCCCAGAAATATGTTGGTAACCTTGATTCACTTAACATTGTTCTAGCTGCTTCAATGAGAGTTCTGTTTTTCCTTTCAACAACCCCATTTTGTTGAGGTGTTCTGGCAGCAGAAAACTCATGGACAATTCCATTCTCTTCACAGAAAATCTTCATTGTGGAATTCTTGAATTCAGTACCATTGTCACTCCTGATTCTTTGTACTCTGTCTTCAGAACCATTGTTTAGTATTCTGAGGTGATTGATGATGATTTCACTTGCACAATCCTTGGAGTGCAGGAAGAAGGTCCATGTGAACTTAGAAAAATCATCTACAATCACCAGACAGTATTTCTTCTTTGAAATAGACATGACATTTACTGGACCAAATAAGTCCATATGCAGCAATTGAAGAGGCTTAACAATGGATGACTCTGTCTTGCTTTTGAAGGATGATTTCTTTTGTTTCCCTAATTGGCAGGCATCACACAGCCCATCTCTGACAAACTCCAATTGAGGGATTCCTCTAGCAAGATCCTTTCTTACCAAATCATTCATAACTTTAAAATTCAAATGTGACAGCTTCTTATGCCATAGCCAACTCTCATCCTTACTTGCTTTGCTGAAGAGACAAGTAATGGATTCTGAGCATGCTGAATTGAAGTCAGCTATGTAAACATTTCCTTTTCTAAAGCATGTCAATACCACATTGTTGTCTTCCTTGGCAGAAACAACACAGGCTTCTTTTGTGAACTTTACTTCATAGTCTTTGTCACAAATCTGACTGACACTCAGCAAATTGTGTTTCAAACCTTCAACTAAAGCCACTTCTTCAATGATGACATTGTCTTTTGAAATCAGGCCATATCCCTTAGTATATCCTTTGCTGTCATCTCCAAAGGTAATTCTAGGGCCAGCTCCTTCCTTGAACTCTGTGAGCAGGGTTGAATCTCCTGTCATGTGCCTAGAGCATCCACTGTCTAGGTACCATAGATTCCTTCTGTTTCCCTGCACACATTTCAAAAACAAATCAAGTTGATTTTGGTACCCAAGCTTCCTTGGGTCCTTTCTTGTTAGCCTTTGACTTTGCACTCTTAGCATTCTTCAACTTAGGTGTAGATGCTTGAGTGATGGGGTTTGACAAATGCTCATTTGCATGAATATTGGATGCATGCATGTGTGGAAAATTGGCATACATATTATTCATGTTAGGTATGTTCCATGACATTTGTGGCACATTCATAGATTGAAAGTAAGGATTAGACACATATGGCATGTTCACATATGGATTTGAAAAACTAGCATTTTGATACAAACCAGGCATAACAGGCATTGCAGGCATACATGGCATTGGTTGAGGTACATGAACAGGAGCCTTGTTGACAATCTTGCAATTAGAAGATATATGATTGACACTATTACAATTACTACAAGTTTTTCTAGGAGCAAACTTGTCAGGAGAGTAATTGTTTTTCTTGTTGATGCCTATCTTACCATTTCTGTTCTTTTTCTTTTTATCCTCAATTTCTACCTTTTCATTATCTGATTTACCAACAGCCTTTTTGTTGTGTAAATCACCTGCCTTAGCCTTCCCACTGGATTTGGTTTTGCTGCACTCACCACTAACAAAATTCTTGTTGACTGGACCATACTTGATATCCAGTTTCCTAAGTTCCTTCTTACTAACAAACTTTTTGTTAGTCGACAGATACCTCTCATCCGTTGACGGTTCATCTGTCAACGGATGATCACTATCCGTTGATTCACAAATAGTCTCTAGATCCTCAAGGCCAGGTTCTAGCTCCTTTTTCTTTTGAGTCCAGGTATCCTTCACAAACGATTCTATTCCCTGAACTTCTATTATGTTTTGAGAAATATTTCTACAACTTTGAAATTTAGCAATTATCCCTTGTTCTTTTTCAAGCTGGTCTTTTAAAATCAGTTCTCTTTTTAACACAGCTTCAAGTTCACTTTTAGCATTATTGCAATCAACTCTCATTTTCTCAAATTCTAGAAATTGAGTTTCTAGAGCAGCATTTCTATCACTTAAAAACAGATTAGACTCTTTAATCCTATTGTTCTCTTTAGTAAGTGATTTAAGAGTAACACTTAAGTGATATAGTTCAGTAGACATTTCATCTATAACACTATTGCATTCCTCTTTGGTGAGCTCAGAGGGATTAGTAGAAAATACCTGATTGCTAGCTGAACTTGCTTCCTGCTCTCCAGAATCAGCCATTAAAGCAAGGTTGACTAACTCAACATCATCATCAGAATGATTGTCATCAACAGCCCAGTCATACTCTTGGGTCAAGAATGCCTTTCCTTTCTGCCTGAGAAGATCAAAATATTTCTTCTTATAGTCAACAGCCTCAGTTGACTTTCCCTTGTTCTCAGATCTAGGTTTCCTGCATTCACTTATCATGTGACCAGCAATTCCACAATTGTAGCATTTAATTTTGGATTTATCCACATAGTTGCTTGTGGAAAAATCCTTGTTAAATGGCTTGGCCACCCCAGAGTTTCTCTTGAATTTCAGCTTAGAGAATCTCCTAGATAGAAAAGCTAAGTGCTCATCTATCTCATCCAATTCATCCTGCTGAAGAGCATTCAATTCCTCAGACACCTTTTCCTTGCTCCTGCTTGATTCTGCTCTACCTTTACAAACCTCCCTGTTTGGTGTAGAACTAGCAGTTTCTGTCCTTTCCTCCTTTTGCTCCAAGTTGGCAACAAGTGCAACTGACCCACTTTTCTTTTGAGACTTCTCAATCTCTTCATCCTGCTCCATTTCCAGCTCATAGGTCTTTAAAGTTCCATAGAGCCTTTCAAGAGTAAATGTCTTGTACTCTTGAGTGTTTCTTAGAGAAACAGTCATTGGCTTCCATTCCTTGGGCAGTGATCTAAGAAATTTGAGATTAGAATCTTTAACTTGATAGATTCTTCCATACAGTTTCAAACCATTTAGTAGCTTTTGAAATCTACTAAATGTATCATTCAATGTTTCTCCACTCTTAAAGTGAAAATGTTCATACTGTTGGATTAGTAGTTGCATCTTGTTTTCCCTTACCTGTTCTGTTCCTTCACACAGGGTTTGAACAGTGTCCCATAGTTCCTTGGCGGTAGTACAGTTAATAACATTGTCAACCATGTCTGTTTCTAGACCATTGAACAGAATATTCATGGTCTTTTTGTCTTTGTGGACTTCTGCAATATCTTCAAGACTCCACTCAGAAACAGGTTTGGGAATGGGAGTGTCAGGCACATCATCAGCCAGGCCAACTCTTGTTGCTGTCTTCATTGGAACGTGAGGACCCTTGTCAATGCAATCCACAAAGCCCTCATCAATAGACGAGAGAGGTAGACGCATTTTTACTTTCCAGTGAAAGTAATTTTCTCTATCAAGAACTGGAATCTTTACTCCATAATCCTTCTTAGACATGTTGGAAGTGTGTTGATCTTTAAACTTCAAATATGTTAGAAGCTTGCTCTGATACCAATTGTTATTCCCAGATTACACACTTGTATAATTATAGAAGGGGGGGTTGAATACAATTCTTGATATTTATAAATTTCTGATAAGAACTCCAGAAATCTATAATTAGATAATTGCTTGTAAAAAGATTAATGCACAAACATATAAAAAATCAGGTGGTTAAATGTACCACCTGAAGCTTTTATTCGAAGAAAACTCTGTGATACAAAAGTACACAGCTTCTGTTTTACAACTCTTTGCTTTCTAAGAATATTCAATAGAAACCCTAAGCAAAATGAATCTGTTTTCTTAACCTATAAAGAGTTGCTACACTTGGTTATAAATCCCAAGTTTTACAAGTACTACTGGAATAAGATAATACTAATCTAATTCTAGTTGACTTGCTACTACACTCCAAATACACATGTAGCCGAAAGGTTGTCCTTGTGTTCAGACATGTCTCATGCACCTTTCTTGTATATATAGTGTAAATGGAATGCTTCTTTCTTCTGTGTTTCCAAAGTATGGCTGCCATACTGCTTTTTGTATCTACTATCAACCCATGTGATCTGTCAGTCAAACATGTCCTTATCAACTGCTAATCCCCATCTAATCATAGAAGACAGTGTCAATGATTATCCGTTGATATTGTACACTGACATCCGTTGATGATGTATTGAGCGGTATCCGTTGATATTGAGACTTGAGCTGTATCCGTTGATAGAGTGGATTTGAGTTGTATCCGTTGATAGAGTTTTGTCTTCATCTGTTGATACACTTTCACTTAGACAGAATTACATAGCATAGCTTATTTACAATTGGCTACCCTATTCTGCCTATCCGTTGATGGTCAACATGACTGTGGATAAAAACACTATCAACTGATAACATAGAGATACTGCAGTATGCTACAAAACCTCATCCGTTGATGAGCTACCTGTCAACGGATAGAGTTATAAATCCTCATCCGTTGACAGCTACAAAACCTTATACAATTTGATTGATTGTGAAGTTATCATCAAGTACAACATATTCCTAACACTTTTCTCATTTTTATAGAAAATAACATATTCTTATTTATTTGATTCCGGACACTTGTCCCAATTTTCTTATCCTTTCCGCTCTCTATTCCGAGAGCCACAAAATTTTCTCAAACGTAATATCGTTTATTTCAACGATAAACTTCAAATTGTACTTACACAATTTATTTCTTAATTTTTTTTATACATTATAATTCGGGTCATTAAATTTTTCATATTCTCTAAATCGAAAATATATAACCAACTCATCATTATTTTCTATGCTCAATTTTCGAGCATTACTAGAAATTTCCTCTAATACAATTGTTGGTGTATACTGAAAATATTTATTTGAAGTATTTACATTTATTTCTGGCCGGTTTAATTGAGAATCATTTAAATGTTTACATGTTGTCTAAATATTATATATTGTGAATAATCTAGTATCAAATGGGATACAGAATATTAGATTATTAAATACGGTTTATATAATATAATAAGGTTCACAGCACAGGTGGAGTTAGACAATCCACTGGAATGGCTGTAGTATTATTTAGATTAGTTTATATTGACTAATAAATAATACTAGTATACTTTGTGTATATTGAACAGGATCAAATTTAGAATTGTTCCCTTATACTGATTAAGAAGGTGAACTAAGATTCTATGTTATTATTAATGCTTAGGTTCTTAATCCGGAAATAATAATTGACACGTATATATTATTTACATGCTTTGATTTATATATGAAATAATTCTTTTGATTTATTTCATTATATTTTGGGTGATGAAATAATATATATGGTGGGATATTATTTATTGAAGGAATCCATGTCCTGATAATATTCGGGTTAATGATGTCCCCTTGAAAGCTCAAAAAGATTTAATTATGTGAAACCCTGCAGGTGGATTTATTCCGGCATAATTAAATAAAGGTTGAGTGGATAATCAAGGATAAAAGATATTAATTAAATGAATTATCAGTAATTTATTTAATTAATGGACATGCGATATTTTAAACATGGGGAATTTAATAAGCAAATAATATTGGAACCGAATTAATTAATTAAATTACGGTATTAGGAAAGGTAGTGCAAATATTAATTCTTTAGTGGATTGAATTAATATTTAATTACATTGGGCTAGGCTCAAGATGTAATTAGAAGGCCCAACCTAATTATCCATGATCCCTATTGTAGCCTATATATATTCCTATTCTCTTCTTGCTGGGGGCTGGTCGAAAAAATTTTGTAGCCACCCAGGAGCAAGAAGAGAGGTTAACTTGAGAAGACGAAGGCCACACTTCGCTCAAGGGAATTTGGGAATACAATAGAAGAGCGTGGAATCAACCGTTAACAAGGTGACTTTTCTATTCGTACTCGTTAATTTATTGTATCGAAATTCGCAGTGCCAAGATCTGATTGTCCCAACAATTGGTATCAAGAGCCTGGTTCATTGGTTCTGCGAATTTTGATACGATGTCCATGTCGTAATTATATATGCATGTGTATAGTGGTGTGCTTGGATAATAATCTTTTGCAGGTTGTTTAGTATCCACTATTATGGCCATGTAATTTTAATTATGTGTTTGGATCCCACGTGGTTTAATCATGGTTATTTTATTTGGTTTCCACGTGGTTTATCGTGGTTGTAAAACACGAGGGTTGATCGTGTTAAAATAGATTTACAAAATTAGTTTTGTATTAGATCTGTTTTGTATGTAATTGTTTGATGGATTATGTAAAAATCCGGGTATTTTGTAACAATTATGTGCGATCGGAAATCAAATCGGAAACAAAATTGTCCGCTGCGTAATTGATTTTGGCTGCTGGTATAGTAGTTCGAACAGAAAGAATTCAAGAAACAAAGTCTGGGAACAAGAACTAGGAAGAAGCAGGCGCGCGCGCGTGCAAATTCTGGACAAAGTGTGTAACGCAGGTCTGACCTGCGTTACAAGAGGAAAAGGGTCTGTAACGCAGGACAGGCATGCGTTACAGGATGAAAAAGGTCTGTAACGCAGTGTCCGAATGCGTTACAGGGCAAAACAGGCAGTAACTCCAGTGCAACCTGCGCAACAGAAGAGTTTTGGCAGAAAAATGTTTTTTTTTCAGCAAAATAAAGGGCTGGAAATTTATTTTTTTCAAGGGGCCATAATAGTGGTTTTAAATTATATTTTTTAATTTTAATTCCGCTATTTAATTTTTTAATTATTGCTTTAAATAATTATTATGTGTGTTGTTAATTATGTGTGTAATTTTTAATTGCATGTTTAACATAATTAGGACAACATGGACATTAATTTTATTTATTGCTTTAATTTTATGATGCATGCTGCTATGTTATGTGTTCTTTGTTTTGTTATTTTTATAACATGTGGACCTCGAAAAAATAACATAGGGCGATGCATCTAGATAAAATTCCTCAATTTTAAATAAAAATTCTAAGTGGGTGAGGGAATTAATTAGGAATTAAATCCCATGGTCTCCATTATTGTTTGTATGTAATTTAACACCGAGACGAATATAAATTATATACATGCCACTCATCGTGGCGTATGATTTATGGTGTCAGGTAGTGTTATGGATATTACTGGAACAAACTTCCTAAATTAATTACGAATATTGAAAGGTATACATGCCACCCATCGTGGCGTACCAAGTTTCATAGAATTCAATTAATTAGAAGGGTACCACTGATTGAATATAGATTTTGATATTGAGAGAAAGGATGATTCTGTCTAGAAAGGGGTCTTAAGTGATGCCTCTTGACAATGCTCCTCCCGATCTGGGAATTATCCTATTATCGATTATTGATTTGAAATATTTAATGGTGGTATCCAGTCTTTTTATTAATTTAAGATTTAATAATGGTATACACTTAGCTATGAAAAATAATATATAGTCCACCCTAACGTGGCGTATTATTTAGTAATAGGACCGAAGTAATATTTAAACGAATTTAAGTGGTATATATGTCATCCATCGTGGCATACCAGATACTTATGGTGTTTAAATATTAGTGCATTAATTTTAATTAATTGTTAGAGGAAACCAATAGGATTTAAGATTTATGCAACTATCTGATTATGTGTTACATGTATGATTCTCAGGATTAGATCACTATGGGCTTTAATCCACTATTCACCATACTTAAGGATAACAAACTTACTGGACCGAACTATATTGAATGGAAACGTAATTTGGACATAGTGTTGACTGCTGAGGAGTACAAATTTTGTACTTATGAACCCAAGCCAGACCAGCCTGCTGAAGATGCTCCTGAAAGTGAGAAGGAGTATTATAAGCGGTGGATTAAGGCTGATGAGATGTCGCGATGTTACATTCTGGCAGCAATGTCGGGTGTTTTGCAGCATCAGCATCAGGCTATGCCCACTGCTTCAGATATGCTCTTTAATCTCAAGGAACTTTTTGGAGAACAGAATAGGGCTGCTAGGCAAGTAGCAATGAAGGCTTTAATGAACACTCAGATGGTTGAAGGAACACCTGTAAGGGATCATGTTCTCAGAATGATGTCTCATCTGAATGAGATGGAGATCCTTGGTGCTGATATTGATGGGGAAACCCAGATCGATATCATCCTTATGAGCTTGCCCAAAAGTTTTGAGCAGTTCCGCTTGAATTACACCATGAACAAAAGGATGTATAGTCTTGCGGAACTTCTGACAGAACTTCAGGCAGCTGAAGGACTCTTTAAGCAGAATGTTCAAGTGAATGTGGCCGAGAAAGCTTCTTCATCTAAGCCGAAAGGTAAGAAGAAGAAAAAGACTCAGACACAGAAAGCTGGAAAGATTGCTAATGCAGTGGGAGTTCAAGGTGGTGTGAAAAAGCCTAAGGGCAAGTGCTTCAGGTGCAAGCAGTCAGGTCACTGGAAACAGGATTGTCCTCTTCCTAAGAAGACAAACAATACTGGTATGTCTCTTTCTCTAGTTACAGAAACATATATAGCGGCTATATCTACGAGCACTTGGTGTGTAGATACAGGAGCCACTGACCATGTTTGTAACTCTATGTAGGGGTTCCAGCAATCCAGAATGCTTAGAGATGGCGAGATATATGTGTTCATGGGAGATGCTACGAAAGTAGCAGTAGTTGCAGTTGGAATAATTACATTATCTTTTGGCGATGATAGGATTTTGGTTTTGAACAATTGTCTTTATGTACCTTCGTTTAGAAGGAATTTAATTTCGGTTTCTAAACTTGCCATGGATGGTTATAATGTTTGTTTGGATCGTAATGTTTCTATTATGATGAATAAACGAGTTATATGTTCTGGTACATTGCAAGACAATTTATATATTATTAATCCTATCCAACCAATGCTGCAACATAAGGAAACTAATAACATTCTTTCTAGCTCAAATAAAAGAAAGAAACCTTCTGAATTGAACCAAACATATCTTTGGCACTTAAGATTAGGTCATATTAACTTGAGGAGGATTCAAAGACTGGTAGTAGATGGGCCATTAGGCTCGTTGGCAGTGGAGCCATTTCCAGTTTGTGAATCCTGCTTGGAAGGTAAGATGACTAATAGGCCTTTTAAAGCAAAGGGGAATAGAGCTAAAGAAGTGTTAGAATTGGTTCATACTGATTTATGTGGACCTATGAGTATCCAAGCAAGAGGAGGTTATGAGTATTTTGTCACTTTCATTGACGATTATTCTAGATATGGGTACATTTATTTGTTGCGCCGTAAGTCTGAGTGCTTTGAAAAATTCAAAGAGTACAAAGCAAGTGCGGAGAAGCGACATCTTGGAAAATGTATCAAGTCACTACGATCAGATCGTGGTGGCGAATACTTGCTTGGAGAATTTAGGGAATATTTTTCAGAAAATGGGATTGCATCCCAGTTGTCTGCACCTGGCACACCTCTGCAGAATGGTGTAGCAGAGAGAAGGAATCGGACTCTTTTAGAGAGTGTTAGATCGATGATGAGTTATTCAGATTTACCCAAGTCGTTTTGGGGATATGCTATAGAAACAGCGGCTTACCTTCTGAACTTGGTACCTTCTAAGTCGGTTCCCAAGACTCCAATAGAATTGTGGACTGGTAGCAAATCAAGTCTAAGACATATTCGGATTTGGGGTTGTCCAGCACATGTGCTGAACAAGAACGCGACCAAGTTAGAATCTCGTACAGAAGTAAGGCTGTTTGTAGGCTATCCCATGGGAACGAAAGGTTATTCATTTTATAGTCCTAGGGATCGAGATATCATTGTTAGTACCAATGCTAGATTCTTAGAAGAAGACTATATAATGAAACACAAACCCATGAGTAGTATTGTTTTAGAGGAACTAGTGGGAGGGACAGATAATCCCCAAGTGCCAATAGTACAAGTAGATCAACCACAAGAAAATGCACAACCTGTCACTAATACCACACCGGTGCTTCGTCGTAGTGGGAGGGTTGTTCAACAACCTGATAGATTCATGTTTTTGGGAGAGTCCTCGGACTTGGTCTCTGGTGAACATGATGAGGATCCCAGGACATACGAACAAGCAATTCTAGATAAAGATGCAGATCTTTGGCAAAAGGCAATGGAATCTGAGATGGAATCTATGTATTCTAATCAAGTTTGGGAGCTCGTGGAACCACCCAAAGGTGTAAAACCCATTGGATGTATGTGGATCTACAAGAAGAAAAGAGGATCTGACAAAAAGGTGAAAGCCTGGAAAGCACGACTTGTTGCGAAAGGGTATACTCAGAAAGAAGGGATCGATTATGAGGAAACTTTTTCGCCGGTTGTTATGCTTAAGTCGATCCGGATTCTTTTATCTATAGCAGCTCATCTCGATTATGAGATTTGGCAAATGGATGTCAAGACAGCTTTCCTTAATGGAAGTCTTGAGGAAACCATCTATATGCAACAACCAAAAGGATTCATTAAGGAATGCCAAGAGCATCTTGTTTGTAAGCTTAAGAGGTCTATTTATGGACTAAAACAAGCTTCTAGGGACTGGAATATTCGTTTTGATCAGGCAGTCCAGTCATATGGATTTGATCAAAGTCCAAGCGAATCATGTGTGTATAAGAGAAGTGAGGGTAATGCGGTGGTTTTTCTGGTACTGTATGTAGATGACATTTTACTCATTGGAAACAATGTTAAGATGTTGTCATCAATAAAGGCATGGTTGTTCAAACAATTTGAAATGAAGGACTTAGGTGAAGCGGCATACATCCTTGGGATCAAAGTAATAAGGGATCGCAAGAAAAGGATGTTGGCTTTATCTCAAGAGCCCTACATTGATGAAGTATTAGCTCGTTTTAACATGCAGAACTCTAAGAAAGGTTTTCTACCTTTTAAGCATGGAGTGGCTCTATCCAAGGAGCAGTGTCCTTCGACACCTAAGGATATAGAGAGCATGAAAGCAGTTCCTTATGCTTCGGCATGTGGAAGCTTAATGTATGCTATGTTATGTACGAGGCCTGACATCTGCTTTGCTGTAGGCATGGTTAGTAGATATCAGTCGAACCCAGGTCAGGAACATTGGAGTGCAGTAAAAACTATACTCAAGTACCTGAGAAGGACTAAGGAGTATATGTTAATTTACAAGGCCTCAGATCTATTTCCTTTGGGATATACTGATTCAGATTTCCAATCAGATAGGGATAAGAGGAAATCGACCTCGGGATATGTTTTTACTTTGGGAGGTGGAGCTGTTATATGGAGGAGTGTAAAGCAGAAATGCATTGCAGACTCTACCATGGAAGCCGAGTATGTGGCGGCCTCTGAGGCTGCAAAGGAGGCTGTATGGTTCAGGAACTTCCTTTTGGACTTGGATGTGGTACCTAATTTGCCTAGGAGCTTGACAGTGTATTGTGATAACACTGGTGCTGTGGCAAATTCGAAGGAACCGCGAGATCACAAAGCAGCTAAACATATTGAACGTAAGTATCATCTCATACGAGGAATCGTAAAGCGAGGAGATATAGTTGTGGCTCACATATCATCAGAAGACAACCGGGCAGATCCTTTCACAAAGAGTTTGCCAGCCAAGGTTTTTGACAGGCATGTGGAAGCGATAGGAGTCAGATGGATGGACACATAGTTTTTTGTAATAGTGGATTAAATAAACACTGATATACTCATAGAATATTTTGAGTATAAGTGGGAGATTGTTGGTGTATACTGAAAATATTTATTTGAAGTATTTACATTTATTTCTGGCCGGTTTAATTGAGAATCATTTAAATGTTTACATGTTGTCTAAATATTATATATTGTGAATAATCTAGTATCAAATGGGATACAGAATATTAGATTATTAAATACGGTTTATATAATATAATAAGGTTCACAGCACAGGTGGAGTTAGACAATCCACTGGAATGGCTGTAGTATTATTTAGATTAGTTTATATTGACTAATAAATAATACTAGTATACTTTGTGTATATTGAACAGGATCAAATTTAGAATTGTTCCCTTATACTGATTAAGAAGGTGAACTAAGATTCTATGTTATTATTAATGCTTAGGTTCTTAATCCGGAAATAATAATTGACACGTATATATTATTTACATGCTTTGATTTATATATGAAATAATTCTTTTGATTTATTTCATTATATTTTGGGTGATGAAATAATATATATGGTGGGATATTATTTATTGAAGGAATCCATGTCCTGATAATATTCGGGTTAATGATGTCCCCTTGAAAGCTCAAAAAGATTTAATTATGTGAAACCCTGCAGGTGGATTTATTCCGGCATAATTAAATAAAGGTTGAGTGGATAATCAAGGATAAAAGATATTAATTAAATGAATTATCAGTAATTTATTTAATTAATGGACATGCGATATTTTAAACATGGGGAATTTAATAAGCAAATAATATTGGAACCGAATTAATTAATTAAATTACGGTATTAGGAAAGGTAGTGCAAATATTAATTCTTTAGTGGATTGAATTAATATTTAATTACATTGGGCTAGGCTCAAGATGTAATTAGAAGGCCCAACCTAATTATCCATGATCCCTATTGTAGCCTATATATATTCCTATTCTCTTCTTGCTGGGGGCTGGTCGAAAAAATTTTGTAGCCACCCAGGAGCAAGAAGAGAGGTTAACTTGAGAAGACGAAGGCCACACTTCGCTCAAGGGAATTTGGGAATACAATAGAAGAGCGTGGAATCAACCGTTAACAAGGTGACTTTTCTATTCGTACTCGTTAATTTATTGAATCGAAATTCGCAGTGCCAAGATCTGATTGTCCCAACAACAATATCATCTTTTTCAACAATAATTCACAATTCACACCCAGTTATTATTTACAAATTTTATACTCCCTTTTAGAGTTTCACTAGAAATTATCCTCCAGTATAGTTCCGTCTATTTCAACGGTAGCTTCTAAATTATTCAAAAATAATTATTTCTCATTTTCCTGGCTCCATATATTACAAATAGTGCCATTTAATTTCACAATATTATCCAAATCGTACAATCATAATCAGCTTCATACTTTAACAAGAATCTCACAAAAAAAATATTGTGAAGCTGTGCAAACAATCCAACCAAAAACATTGGACATTTAAAAATGAGTAAAGAACAATTAAAAGGCACTTACAATTCTAGGCTATACTCGGAGAGTTAGGCACACTACGTATGCACATATAAAAACAATTTCAACCAGATAAAAAAAATCACGTGGATGACAAAATTAACAAACCTATTTAATGGATTGATAAAGCATGTCAATACAAAATCTTACACATACGATACGATGGGTTCACACTAATTTAAAAAAAAATATATAAATGAGAATCCTCTCCAGTATAAAACGTATATAAAAAAAACATCAAAGTATCATGTGATGTGACAAACTAACATAATTTATATACAAGATTGTCACAATTTACATCAACACAACAATCAAATAACATGAAACAAATGAAATCTAATATATGCCTTGCCATAATATGAGCAACAGAAAACTTTTATAAAAATTTGGTAAATCAGGTAAACGGGCACTTATAACAATACACAAAGCTAGACAATATTCTCTCAATAAAATAAAATCTAAAGCAAGAAATCAATATATATACACACTGACCAAAATGCCAAACAAGCAATTAAAATAATTAATCCAAAAATATGGAGGGAATTCATAAACCAGGAGAAAAAAAATTGCAAGACTAAACAAAAATAGGACACGTAAAGAGAAGAAAAGATCTGATAAAAAAATTGAACCGATGGAATCGAAAATCCTTGCCAAAGATATAAAACAGGTGAAAGATCTTGTTAGCTTTGCCAAAAACGCACCTCCAGTCCTCCACCAAATCACAACCAATTAGCTTGAAAAATAGGACAAAAATGGCCGACACAGAAAACAAGATAGAGAATAACAAAACAACTATATAATATAACAATAATCAATTCGATAAAAACAAGCACAAAAAAAAAGAGTAGACAAACTGTGAACACTATATGTTAGTGGGATCTTATACTAATAATCAAAATATAAAAAAGGATATCAGTGGATAGTGGATACAAATCCTCAACAACCCAGAGTCGTAAGATCGCACAGAAACCACGGTGAGTTGGCAGGTGATGAACGAAAATACTAAAAATGCTGAAACAATTTGGAAGCCATCCGCGCAAACGAAAGAATGTAAAAATATCCTATTTGCTTTGATACCAATGTAGCATTGTACCTGAAAAAATATATTTTATAGTTAGTAAAATAGATGAAATATAAAAATATGATTTTGGAGTTCCTAGAGAAAAAAAATCCACTCCAAAATCCACTATCACTCGGCCAAGAATGCCACATCTATGAAAGATTCTACACCTGCAAATTATATTTTGTAGAGAATAGAAAAAGAAAAGAAGTGATTTTGAAGAGGGGGTTCCGGATAAAACGGACACGGATATTGCCATATCCGGATCCGGATCCGAAATTTTTTGATCATATCCAAATCCGTATCCGGATCCGAAAATATCTGAAAATCATATCCGGGATCCGGATATTTGACTTTATTTGTCAAATATAATATAGTTACATTATATAAATATATAATATATTAATGTCAATGGGAGTTACAATTATATATTTAATTTTGTGAATATTGTTTTGTTAGTTACAAATGAAGACATTAATTCTATTGATTATGCAATGAATGGGCAGTTTCTTTAAGGGGTGGAGGATGTGTTTTGTATGCCCATATATGGTGTTGTTAGACAACATAAGAGGAAGAACAAGTAGAGATGAGCTTGCTCTGTTAGGTCCGATAAGATTGTAGAAGAGGGGGTTGAATACAATCTTTACCTTTTTATCGAAATTTGTCCTTTAAATTAAATTTGATAAAGACAAATTTATCTGCGGAATTATTTAACACAATTTTTCAAGTTGAATATAACTGTATATTAACTTGATGTGGTGTTACAAAATCAGTATAACAACTTATCAAGATGTTAATAACTAATTAGAAAATTCGACATGAACTTTTCTAATTTAGTTAATAATAATCAAGATAAGAACTAGGAAACTTAATTCGCTAGTAGTACAAGAATCACAAATAAACAAGTTCTATCGGATAGAATATCACAAAGATGAAGAACTTGAATTTCTGGGAATTGTTTAAGCTTTGGTGTTCTTGGTGTTCTTGAGAGAGAGAATTCTGGTCTTGATGATATGTTTTCTGCTGTGTTTTCTCCGTTATGACTTAATCTGGTCTGTTCTGTTCTTTTATATCAGTAACAGGTCTTGCTGGCTTTCTGTAGGATATTTAATTGCTCCAGCATGACTTAAACAGCTTCCAAGACTTGATTTTCCTTCATTAAGACTTACACAAACCTCCAATAAGACATAAAATGTGTCGGTAAGACTTACCAGAAGTTCGGTAAGACTTACAACAGCTGGCAGAGGTCGGTAGGACTTAAATCAGGTCGGTAAGACTTAATCCTGAAAAGGCTTCTGTCGGTAAGACTTAATTAAGTCTTACCGAATTTTATCTCCTCCAAGACTTAATCAACTTTCTTTCTTTAAGTCTTATTGATCCATTTAATTAGTTAATGTTTTAACTAATTCATATTTAATTGATACAATAATTAATTTAATTAATAAATTAATTCTACCAGAATTAATTCATTTAATTAAATCAACTAAATTAATTTATATCAATTATAAATGAATTTAATTAAATCAATAAATAATTAATTTAATTCTTACAAACCACTAAAGGTAGTAAAGAATTACCACTGATTTGTGTTGACGTTCGATGTACTGTCTGGTTCATGAATGACTAACTTCAATGATGCTTCTTCACTTTTGACTTTAGGTTGTGGTTTGTTTCTTCTCTCAATTCTCTTGTACTGTAACTGATCTTCAAACTATCACTCGAAAAATCTCTGTCACTGTTTAAATGAATCCATTAACTTCAATGCTGTACTGGGGCTTGATCAGATAACTGAATCGTCTTCCAGTGTATGACATCAAAACTATAGATTGACTTTTCTTCTTTCTTCTGACAGATAATACTTCTTGAGATTCCTGTGACAGTTCATATGTATATTTACTTATTACAATTTGATTTAAGTTGATTAGGATCCTCTAACTACAAATAGGCTGAGTCATATGCCTTTCAATCTCCCCCTATTTGTTTGTTAGACAATAACAAGCAAATTCCTAGAGGATACCTCAACTAATCCAACTTAACCAAATGAAAGATAAAACTTTAAATACTAAGTAAATATGAAAAAAAAGTTCTGGTTTATATTTAACATTTGCCAGATTCAAACATGAAAGATAAATACAAGATAGATGATCCTCTAGACTGATCATATGATATAAATTCCTATCAAGATTTATCTAGGCTCTAAAGATATAACATGTAGAGCAATTCTTTTTCTTCAGTTGTCTTCCCTTCTGAATTCTCCTTCTTCTGGCTCATCTGTGACTTCAAGTTTCATGTGTAGATCAGAATCAACAAGACGTTCTCTTCTTGATGACAATCCTTGAGGTAAGACTAAAGGAATTCCAAGCTTCTTTCTCAGTTCACCTTGAAATTTCTTGTAATCTTTTATGTTCGTTTGTGCATAGGAACGGATGTGATCTGCAGCTATTACCTTTTCTTCAGTCAAGTATCCATGATTTCTGAGAGCATATTCAGCATATACCAAGTGCTTTGCATGATGTTCGTATAGCTCATCTGTCTGAAGATTGATTGTGTGAAGTACCTCTCCCTTAAGAAATTTTACTTGTGGAGGTTCCTTAATCACTTCAGGTCCAGCTCTTTCAGCAAATTCTTTGAACTTTTCATGTAACAATACACCTAGCTCAGAAGATGTTCTTACCTTAGGCCTAAGTACCCATATCTCTGTCAGTGATCTGTCATAAAAGAACTGAATAGATACTCTGAATGTTCCAACTTTATGACAATCTACAAATATTACCAGCTCATCAGATTTGGGTTCAAATGCAGTAGTTATCCTGATGACTTCTACCTGTAAGGCCTTTATATACATTTCGTGAATTGGATTTGCCAGTTTGAATTCCTCGAGAATTTGTCCAAGACGACGATCTTCATAATCAGAACTCTGAGGTGAATCAATTGCTCTTTGAGCACGTTCCCATTTGTCACCGCTCTTTAGTCTGATATATGCTTTTCTTTTCTCAACATTTATAGCATGTAGTCGTTGTAATGCTTGTTGTTCAGCTTTCTGAAGTTCTTCATTTCGTGCAATTTGCTCTAAAGATTTTTTAAGTTTTTCTTCTCTCAGTTGCAAATTAGCTTCCCTTTGAGCAAATAATTCTTCAGATTCTTTCTCAGCTTGTTGAGCTTCAAATTCAGATATCACTGGTCCTTCATCTTCCCAGTGACTAAGATCAGGTTCAGGAAGTTCTTCACCTTGATCAGGGAATTCAAGATCAGCAAAAACATCAAAGTTATCCGGTTCACCCGTGTAATAATAAAGTTATCCGGTTCACCCGTGTAATAATAACCTGTGTTCTTGTCTTGAATTTTTTCTTCAGTTTCTTCAACTACTTTCTTCCTCTTATCTTCACCTTGGTCAGTTTTACCAGATTTTCCTTCTCCCCCCTCTCTTTCTTTAGATTTATCTTGTAACCCCTTTGATTTCTCCCCCTTAGTTGAGGAATCCTCTACAGACTTATCAGTTGCCCCAGCTTCAGGATCCTGTTCATCATCATCACCACCCTTATTTGTAAAGAATTCAATTTCTTCATTTGTAGGTTTGCGACTTTGACTTACAAGATTAAACAAATGTCTTAACCCTTTAGCCTGGTGTGCATTTTGCTTTTCGATCTGGTCCAGACGAGAATCAGTAGATTCTTGATTGTGCTGTACCTCTGACTGTAGATTATCAACTTTCAAGGAAATCTCAGAGATTAACATGTCTTGAGCAACAGTAATATCTCCAGAGTCATCAAGTGCCTTTTCATGAGAGAGTTCGAGAGATTCTATCTTCTTGGTGAAAGATGTCTTTAAGTAGTTTATGTCCTTCTTCATTACAGCAAGCTGACTGTTGACAGAGGTGGATGTAGAAGATCGCTCACCCACTTGTGCTCTCAGGATTTATGTTTCAGCCTTGCTGACTGCAAGTTCTTTCTCTAAAGCAGTTATCTTTTCTAATAATGAGAGAGTGTATGTGTCAGTGTGTGCGCTCACCTGACGTTCACTTTGAGATCCACTCACCTGAAGTGCATGTGTTTCACTCAATTTTATGGTATTCCTCACATCACTCCTCTCAGATTCCTTAGCTGCTTCCAGATTTGTACCTGCATGTAAAATCACCCTAGCCTCCTCTGGGAAGGTCAGTGGCGGTGCAATGGGAGTTCGCAAATCCCTGTCCTTAATCAAATCTACTTGAACATTTGAAATTGTTGACTGAATTGCTTCAGTAGTAGATTGATCAAGTTGCCTTCCACCTTCTTCAGTCGAAACTGCGAGTGGAAAATCCCTTGTGGGAGCCAGAAGTGTTTGTCCTGGGAGGGGAGATGATGGTTCTAATAAAGTTGGCTGAGAACCAAGATTTCCCTCTAAAGCCCGTGAAGACTCTTCTACCGTAACTATGGTAGGCAATGTAACATTTTCTACGTGCTCTCCTTGCAGTGTGTCCTGAGACTCATTTAAAAGTATGTCTTCCCCCATTGTGAGTAATAGAGGAGGTGTGCTTGACTCACTACAAGGTGCCACGGCCCTATGGCGAATTTCAATAGAATCATCCTGTTGAGAAGATGATTCTAGTAACTGTGTAACGGCCATATCAACTTCCATATCCTGTTGGGAGGATATAGACGGGCTTACAGTTGCCTCAGTTTGAGTTCTACTTTTCTTTTCTAGAGGCAGAGCTGTGGGTTCACTCATACTGCCACTACTGATTCGACTTCTTTTTACTTGCAATTTCTTTCTGGAGTGAAAAGATATGAGTTTTGGTGGTTTAGTGTTTGGCTCTACGACCTTGGTTAGAGGTTGTGGTACTACAACCCCTTGGTCAGACCTACCAACCACTTGGGTTCCAGAAACAGATTGAGAAGCAGTAGTAGTTTGAGGAACAGAAGGCAATACCTGGTCAGCTGATTCCGCAACAGTCTCTGATAAGATGGGTTGATCTAATTCAGGTTCGGGGACAGATGCAGTTTCTTGCACTAGATGTTCAACAGCAAGAGCAGCTGGCTGAGGAACAATTTGCTGAGCAGGTTCAACTTGTTGATTGCCTTGATTTTCATTATCAACAAGTACGTTTTCCACTGGTGGTTCAGGGTTTTGTTCTGGTTGTTCAGGTTCTGGTACAGGTTCAATAACAGGTAGTTGTATATAGTTTGACATGTATTGGGTGACAACTACAGGTATGTTTGTGAATTTTGGCTTGTTGCTGTACTCAGTGAACAATCTGGTAGTAGGTTTACCTGACGCCAGTGACTCTCCATTCAGGAATTGAGCTTGGTTTTCTAGTTCCACAAGATGATTAAAAATCAATGAGAAGAATCTTGGATAATAACATGAAACTTTATGTCCATTATCAAAATTCTTCTTTGCATTAATGATTCTTCTAACCATCGGAACACACAGTAGTCTGCCAATATTAATCCTTCGGTTGTGTGCAACTGCATATCCAATATGCTGCAAGAAAGATGGTAATACCCCGAAGTTCCCTTTTGTAGTATTGGCAAGGACTCTACCTAGTGTGTCTAACAGATAATCCCATTCCTGAACGAAGTTCTTTTTATTCCAGACAGTTTGATCAGGACTGTCTTGATAGAATACACCATTTAAAAAATTTATCATTTCTTGATCTGATGGTAATTCTTCGAAATTATCAGTTGGAAAATTTAAGACCGTATTTATTGTATTTTCATCCACTGTGTACTGATTATCTTCTACAGAGAAGACAAAAGATCTGTTATCATTAGAAATGACAGCAGTAGTACACATGATTCGCAAAGGTTCAATTTTCAGAGGAGCATCCAATCTCAAAGCATTGCGAACCAGTGAATTTTCATTTAAAAACCAAATCCACGGTCGAAAACGTTCAACTGAACATTTTTCTGGATCAAAATAACCAATTAAATTATGTTTAATAATTTCAAATCGATCAGCCATTTTAATCAAGATTTAATTTCCTTGAAAATTTCAGATTTTACAAATTTTTAATTTAAAAATTAATTTTTTGAATTAATAATTAATTAAAAATTCGAAATAATTAAAAGTTCTTCAAAAATTCTGAAAAATTCACACAATGATCTCCTTACACACACAAACACACATGTATTTTTAGTTTTTCAAGAATCAAGCCCAGATTTCCAGAAAAACAGATCTAAAAACTGAATTTTCGAAAATAAAATTCTTCAAAACTCGAACAAAATCACGATTAACAAAATCACGATTTTAAACCACCAAACTGAAGAGAATCGAACAGGGAATCGTTGATTGTGCTTGGTTAGTGATTTCAGTCGAGAATCAAGACAAAATTTGGGCATGAACGGTTTGTATATATGCGTGTATATGTAAGTATCTTTGTTGTTCTATAAGACTTAACTTGATAGAAATATGAAATAAGACTTAAAAACTACTAACTCTCATATATATACAAGTAGACCGAGTAAGACTTAAAACTAGCATTAAGACATAACTGTTATTTATATATTTACATACATACTTAACTCGATTATGACTTAATTAAAACTATTAAGACATAACTAATATGACATAACTAAGACTCGAATAAGACTTAACTGTATTAAGACATAACTAAAATGTATATATATTCGAATATGACTTAATATTAACAAGACTTAAAAACACTATTACTAATAAGACTTAACTAATAAAATTAAGACTTAATTTGACTAAGACTTAATCTTAAAAACAAACAAGACTTAAAAAATAATTAATTAAGACTTAACTAAATACATGTGATTAAGACTTAATATATACTGACCTGCGAATATGACTTAGATTTAAAATCTCGGTAAGACTTAACCTGTTTAAGTCATACCGATTTTAAATTAAGTCATATTGATTGTTTTTCCTAATTTTAAGTCATATTAACTTTAAATAAACATTAAAAATACTATAAAATATAAAATTAACTTAAAAAAATGATAAAAATATTATATAAAGTTAAAAAAATAATAAAAATAATAAAAAAATAATTATACATACCATATGCTAACCTATTAACGAAAACAAAGCAATATTAACAGGACAAACATTACAAAACATATGATAAATTAATTAATAAAATAGAAATTAATATCTACAAATATTCTAAAAATACAAAAGTATGAAGTATTAAATATTATGAATAAACAGAGTGAAAAATAACTAAACAAACAAGAAAATCAGATGGTAAAATAATTATACAAGTGATTTCAAACAACAAATATTCACAGAATAATCACTTGCAAAGTTATTAAAGATCAAATTTCAGATATTAACAGTATTAATTACTAGGACTGTTTAACATACCCAATTCACTAACAATTCTAGTGAATGAGGATTCATTAAGCGACTTAGTAAAAATATCTGCAGTTTGATCTCCAGATCCTACAAATAGTAGTTCCACTGTACCATTCATTACATGCTCTCTTATAAAATGATACCTTATGTCAATGTGCTTTGTCCTTGAGTGCTGCACAGGATTGCTTGCGATTGCTATGGCACTTGTATTATCACATAAAATAGGAATATTTTCCAATACAATGCCATAGTCCATTAATTGATTCCTTATCCATAAGATCTGAGCACAACAGCTTCCAGCAGCTATATATTCAGCTTCGGCTGTAGAGTTGGAAACTGTTTGCTGTTTCTTACTGAACCAGGATACCAATCTTCCACCTAGGTATTGACAACTCCCAGATGTACTTTTCCTGTCTACAACACTTCCTGCATAGTCAGAATCTGTATATCCAATTAAAGTAAAACCAGTTTCATTAGGATACCAGATGCCTAAATTAGGCGTACCCTTTAGATATCTTAAGATTCTTTTGACAGCAGTGAGATGGATTTCTTTAGGGTTCGCTTGGAACCTTGCACACAAGCATGTGGCAAACATTATATCTGGTCTACTAGCAGTTAGGTAAAGCAATGAGCCAATCATACCTCTATAGCTTGTGATATCTACCTTGGCAGAACTTTCACATAAACCAATTTTGACAGCTATAGTTGATGGTGTCTTTGCTGATGAGCACTCCTCCATGTGATATTTCTTGAGGAGCTCCTTGATGTACTTAGATTGACAAATAAATATTCCATCTTGTCTCTGACTTATTTGTAATCCAAGAAAGAATTTCAGTTCTCCCATCATGCTCATTTCAAACCTACCCTGCATTAACTTAGAGAACTTCTTGCACAGAAGCTCATTAGTAGACCCAAATATAATATCGTCCACATAGACTTGGACTAGTATTATATCATTCTTATGTCTTTTAGTGAAGAGCGTTTTGTCTATGACACCTCTTATAAAACCATTTTCTAATAGAAATTCAGAAAGAGTGTCATACCATTTTCTTGGGGCTTGCTTAAGACCATAAATAGCTTTGTAAAGAAAGTAAACATAGTCCAGATGATCTTGATCTTCAAAACCAGGAGGCTGTTCTACATACACTTCTTCATCTAGCTTACCATTTAGAAAGGCACTCTTGACATCCATTTGATAAACTTTGAATCTTGAATAGGATGCATATGCCAAGAATATTCTGATGGCCTCAAGTCTTGCCACTGGAGCATAGGTCTCGTCATAATCAATGCCTTCAGCTTGAGAATAACCTTTAGCTACCAGTCTTGCTTTGTTTCTTATCACCGTGCCATCTTCATCTAGTTTGTTTCTGAATACCCATCTTGTGTCCACCACTTTTCTATCTTTAGGTCTGGGTACCAGCTTCCATACTTCTAGTTGCTTAAATTGATTGAGTTCATCTTGCATAACAATTACCCAATCAGGATCAGATAGAGCTTCTTCTACTTTCTTAGGTTCCATAACAGACAGAAACCCAGAATAATTACATTGATTCTGATAAGCTCTTCTTGTTTTCACACCAACATCTGGATCACCAAGAATCAGCTCAAAAGGATGAGCTCTATTCCAAACAGTTTGTCTGGGAAGTATTGATCTTGACGATTCGCCTTGTTCTTCAGTATGATGTTGAGTATGACTTGTTGACCCCTCATTAACTCCCCCTGAGTTGTTGCCAGTATGACTTGTTGATGGTTCAAGAGTATCAGTGGTGTCTTGAAAATTATCATCGTTTTCACCAGCATCACCTTGATCATTAACACCAACATTTGGATTATTATTATCAGCAACAACGTCAGGTTGATTGTCATCATCTGATTCTGAGTCTGACATATCATCAAACTTAAGCTTTTCAGATGGATCTTCATTTTGGATATTTGGGAGTTTCGTGTCATCAAATGTAACATTGACACTTTCCAAAGTTTTCTGTTGATCAATAAGATACACCTTGTAGGCTCTTCTAGTATAACCAATAAATATTGCTTCATGTGCTTTTTCTTCAAATTTACCACCTTGATCATCTCCTTCTTTCAGCACAAAGCATTTTGTCCCAAATACATGGAAGTACTTGAGAGTAGGTTTCTTGTCATGTAGAGCTTCATATGGTGTCTTCATTAAGTCTTTATTGATAAGTGTTCGATTCTGGGTATAGCATGTAGTGTTGACAGCTTCAGCCCAAAAGCTCAATGGAAGCCTTGATTCACTTAGCATAATACGAGCAGCTTCAATCAAGGTTCTATTCTTTCTTTCAACTACCCCATTTTGCTGAGGAGTTCTGGGAGCCGAGTACTGTCTAGTTATACCCTTTTCAATGCAAAAGTCATTCAGAACTGCATTCTTGAATTCAGTTCCGTTGTCTGACCTTATAGCTCTAACTGGACGATTAGAATCCAGCTCAATTAACTTAATGTGATCAACTACCAGTTGTGGAGTTTCATCTTTTGAGTTCAGAAATAGTACCCATGTGAATTTTGAGAAATCATCAACAATCACTAGAGCATATCTTTTCCTTGACATAGACATCACACTAACTGGACCAAACAAATCCATATGGAGAAGTTGTAATGGTTCAGTTATTGATGATATGTTAGTGCTCCTGTGAGTTGCCCTTTTTAACTTCCCTTTTTGACAAGCATCTCATAGACCTTCCTGAGTAAATTCAATTGAAGGTAAACCTCTCACCAACTCTCTTTTCACAAGATAATTCATTGTTTTGAAGTTTAGGTGAGAAAGTTTCTTGTGCCATAACCAACTTTCATCAGTAGATGCCTTTGAATAAAAACATCTAATTTCTTCTGTGCTTCCAGAATTCATATTGGCTATGTACAAGTTTCCTTTTCTTACTCCAGTCAACTGTGGCCTTTCATTTCTCTTGTGTGATATTAGACAATTCTTCTTGTTGAAATGTACTTCATAACCTTTGTCACAGAATTGACTAATACTGAGCAAATTGTGCTCAAGGCCGTTCACAAAAGAGACATCTTCAACGATAACATTTCCAGCTTCTAATCTGCCATATCCATCAGTTTTACCTTTGCTGTTATCTCCAAAGGTAACGACTGGGCCAGCCTTCTCCATCACATCTGTCAGCAGGGCTCTATCTCCGGTCATATGCCTTGAACATCCACTGTCCAGAATCCACATGACTCGTTCAACCTGTTTCAAACCCTGCAATGACAAATTGGTTAGACTTTCTTCGGAACCCAAATTTGATTGGGTCCGGAGTACTTAAAGAATTGACCTTTATCAGGTAAAGCAACACTTTTTATCTTAACAACATTTTCTTCAGGTACTGGACATTTAACCCTGTAAACATCTTTAACTTGTTTTGGTTTCAGCTTGGGTAACCATGTCTTTACCAAATCCTGAGAAGGACTTTTTGGAGTCCTAATCTTAGAATTAGGTGATGTTACAGTCCTGGATCTAACATGTTTATTTCTGCTCATCTACTGTCTAGGAGCATTCTTATTAACACATGCATGATTACCGTTAAAGTAAGCAGACATTATATTAAAAGCACAAGACATGCAATTAACAGCATCGCATTTCTTATGAGCAGTATCAATAACAGGAATAGCATGCATGGTAGATTTGTTGTTGCATTTATTCATGTTGTTACTTCTGCTACTAGTTTTCAATGAACTAGTAGACTCACCAACTCTTTCTGCTTTTACAAACACAGTCTTTCTATCTTTATCATTTTTAACAACTTGATTACTTTCTAAGACTACGCCATTAACTACATCCTCAATGCGCATCTCTTCCTTAATGATTAAAGATGATGTATCCAAAGGTTCTGCTATGGATGTCTTAAAGAGTGGGTTACTAACACTCTTAAGCACTGATGGTATACCCCTATCTACAGCACTCACACGATTAGGGGTATTAATGCTTTTTCGTCCAATGGCTTCATTATAATCAAACCCAATTCCTACAGTTTGATTAATAGCTTGTTGGTTAAACAACTCTTTAGCTATTTTACATGAATTAGAAGTAGCACTGACTCTTGTTTCTAGTTCAGCTATTGTTTCACGTTGTTGAACCACTATCTCTGCTAGAGACCTCTCAAGTTCTTTTAGCATTCTTATTTCTGATTTTTGTATAACATGGCAATTTTGTACATCATGTAATTCTGATAATTGATTTCTAAGATCTGTATTTAACAAATTGATCCTTTCAATCTCTCTATTAGCATTACCCAGTGTATCAGTAAGTTGATAAATATATTGACTTTCAGTACATGATACCTCAGATGATGTACCACTGGAGTTATCAGATTTTGCCATCAGGGCAAGATTGCCATACTCTTCATCTTCAGAGTCTGTATCATCCCAACTCTTTCCAGCAGCCACATAGGCTCTACCTGTCTTCTTCTTCTCAGATCCAAAGTCTTTTCTTTGGTTTTGTTTTGGCTTCTGACATTCAGTAGCAAAATGTCCAAGTTCATTACAGTTGTAGCATCTAATTTTACTTCTTTCAACTATTCCAGTTTTGTAACCTCCTCTGTTACTTGAGGATGAAGAACCTCCTCTCTAAAACCTGTTGTAGTTAGATTTGTACCTGAACTTGGGATTCTTCCTGAATCTGAAGTTGCTGAATTTCCTTACCAACAAAGCCATGGACTCATCTTCCAACTGATCTAGCTCTTCTAACGAATAGAAGTCTCCTTCATCTGGACTAGCATTCGTTTGACCAACTTCAACTTCCAGCTTACCACTGTCAACATTACAAGGTTGAATAACCTTATCTTCCACTTCCTGTTTGTTCTCAACAATAAGAGCTGTAGAAGTATTAGCAACTCTTCCTTTTCCATAAATCTCCTTTTGTTGAGATTGTTCCAGTTCATAGGTTTTTAAAACACCAAAGAGTCTTTCTACAGTAATTTCACTTAGATTCCTTGACTCTCTGATAGCTGTAATTCTATGTTCTAGATGAACAGGCATTGACAGTAGAAATTTTCTGTTGATCTCTTTCTGAGTGTAGTACTTGCCATGCATCTGTAAATTGTTGACAAGTTTGTTATATCTTTCAAACACATCTTGAATACTTTCATTGTATGCTGATCGAAAGTGTTCATACTCAGATGTCAGAATTTCTAGACGATTCTCCCTAACTTCCTCTGTTCCTTCATTCACAGTTTCAATGGTTTCCCACATGTGCTTTGTTCTCTTGCAGTTAATCACATGACTGTACATCACAGAGTCTAGAGAATCTATTAAAATCAGTCTTAAATTAATGTCAAGTCCAGCTTCCTCTCTTTCAGCAAGAGTGAATTCAGAAGAATCTTTTTGTACAAGCTTTGCAGGGGTAACAACTTTTCCATCAGTAACAACTTCAGGAGTTAATCCAAAAGGTATTATTGGTCCTTCTGAAAAGACTTTCATGTATTTAGGATTTGCAACCTCGAGGAACATTAACATTTTGTTCTTCCACATATCATAACTGTTTTTGTCATATATGGGAATTTTCACAGTTCCGACTTTAGAAGACATGATGAATTTTTTAAGAGAGTTAAAAAATTCGAGGATGATTTTTAATCGAGTAAAATGGGATCGATGATTTGTGTATCAATCAATCTGCTCTGATACCAATTGTTAGGTCCGATAAGATTGTAGAAGGGGGGGTTGAATACAATCTTTACCTTTTTATCGAAATTTGTCCTTTAAATTAAATTTGATAAAGACAAATTTATCTGCGGAATTATTTAACACAATTTTTCAAGTTGAATATAACTGTATATTAACTTGATGTGGTGTTACAAAATCAGTATAACAACTTATCAAGATGTTAATAACTAATTAGAAAATTCGACATGAACTTTTCTAATTTAGTTAATAATAATCAAGATAAGAACTAGGAAACTTAATTCGCTAGTAGTACAAGAATCACAAATAAACAAGTTCTATCGGATAGAATATCACAAAGATGAAGAACTTGAATTTCTGGGAATTGTTTAAGCTTTGGTGTTCTTGGTGTTCTTGAGAGAGAGAATTCTGGTCTTTATGATATGTTTTCTGCTGTGTTTTCTCCGTTATGACTTAATCTGGTCTGTTCTGTTCTTTTATATCAGTAACAGGTCATGCTGGATTTCTGTAGGATATTTAATTGCTCCAGCATGACTTAAACAGCTTCTAAGACTTGATTTTCCTTCATTAAGACTTACACAAACCTCCAATAAGACATAAAATGTGTCGGTAAGACTTACCAGAAGTTCGGTAAGACTTACAACAGCTGGCAGAGGTCGGTAGGACTTAAATCAGGTCGGTAAGACTTAATCCTGAAAAGGCTTCTGTCGGTAAGACTTAATTAAGTCTTACCGAATTTTATCTCCTCCAAGACTTAATCAACTTTCTTTCTTTAAGTCTTATTGATCCATTTAATTAGTTAATGTTTTAACTAATTCATATTTAATTGATACAATAATTAATTTAATTAATAAATTAATTCTACCAGAATTAATTCATTTAATTAAATCAACTAAATTAATTTATATCAATTATAAATGAATTTAATTAAATCAATAAATAATTAATTTAATTCTTACAAACCACTAAAGGTAGTAAAGAATTACCACTGATTTGTGTTGACGTTCGATGTACTGTCTGGTTCATGAACGACTAACTTCAATGATGCTTCTTCACTTTTGACTTTAGGTTGTGGTTTGTTTCTTCTCTCAATTCTCTTGTACTGTAACTGATCTTCAAACTATCACTCGAAAAATCTCTGTCACTGTTTAAATGAATCCATTAACTTCAATGCTGTACTGGGGCTTGATCAGATAACTGAATCGTCTTCCAGTGTATGACATCAAAACTATAGATTGACTTTTCTTCTTTCTTCTGACAGATAATACTTCTTGAGATTCCTGTGACAGTTCATATGTATATTTACTTTATACAATTTGGTTTAAGTTGATTAGGATCCTCTAACTACAAATAGGCTGAGTCATATGCCTTTCATGCTCTAAAAAAAACACTATCCGGAACCCCCTCTTCAAAATCACTTCTTTTCTTTTTTTATTCTCTACAAAATATAATTTGCAGGTGTAGAATCTTTCATTGGTATCAGAGCGAATAGTGGATACAAATCCTCAACAACCCAGAGTCGTAAGATCGCACAGAAACCACGGCGAGTTGGCAGGTGATGAACGAAAATACTAAAAATGCTGAAACAATTTGGAAGCCATCCGCGCAAACGAAAGAATGTAAAAATATCCTATTTGCTCTGATACCAATGTAGCATTGTACCTGAAAAAATATATTTTATAGTTAGTAAAATAAATGAAATATAAAAATATGATTTTGGAGTTCCTGGTGTGAATTGAACAAGCTTAGTTCATATATTCTTGAGTGCCTTTTTCATTGGGTAAAAATCCATTATATATTGACATTATTTCACCACATCCACTCAAAAATGTAACTGTCAATTAATTGTCCATTAATACTAATCAATATCATGAATTGTAACTTACAAATTAATACATAATATTTATGTATCAATCTATTATATTTGACAAAATTAAATCAAATATAACATTTAATTAAAAGAAAATTTAGGCGAAATGCTTAATCATTTTAGGATGCAATTTTGCATCCTAAAACGATTAAGCATTTCACTCGGATACCTTTCTGATTCACACTAAATATTCAAAATATCTAATTTCCTGAACATATCAGATTTCACCCATATTCTCAACTTTCCCACTAAGTTCCAACTTAGTTTTGTTGAGCATTCCTTTATTATTTACCGACAACAATATATCATTAACATATGCTGATAATTTTATTAAACAAACTCCCACTTTACAAAATACAGACACTATTGTCTAATTTATTCTCAGCAAAATTTTCTCAATTTTTGTACAAAACCTTTCACAATTGGGCATACTTCTAGACTCATTTTTCTCACCTTTCCCTTTCAAAAATCCATATAAAATCCATGAATTTTATATATTCGGGTTGATCACACAACTCCCACACTTGATTCTTTCAAAATTTACTTTAAAATCATTTTTCATTAGTTTCCTTTAATAATTCCGATTCTTGCGAAAAACAAGATCATGCTCTATCATATTCAATACCAATATTCATATCATAATCATAATCATAATATTCATTTTGATGTACTTTAACACATGCCTCAATATTCTAAAAACTTTTATTGTCATAATCACATTGATGACAACTAAATGTCTTGTATCCTCAAATACAGTTTCTTATTCCTCCGATTATTTCTCAAAATAGGTTTCCTATTTTCAATCATTTAACAATATTCCGATCCTTCCCACTTCCAGGCCGATGTCAATGATATTTCCCTTTTCAAGGCACTTGCCCTTATTCTGAGTTCCTCTAACTCAGTCAAAAAGATTATTTGTCAGCAAATTAATATTTCACATGCTCTCTATTCTGAGCATCACTTTCCAAATTGTCTCTAAACAATTTATTTCTATCTACAAAGATAAAATCAAATTTTATATTCTGGCTCCAACAAGCAATGTTGGCATTATTCTTTTCTCTCAACAACCAATTCAGACATAACCAATATATTTACCAGTTCCGGTAAAATTTGTATTCTCGTCATTACATAATTTGTTAAAATTAATTCATTTTATTTTTTATATTTTTCAAACCGAAAATATATAGCCAACTCATTATTTATTTATTTATTTATGCTCAATTTCCAAACATTAATCAAGTTCTCTCTAATTAATACGAAATCGTCTCTTTCAACGATAATTCTTAATCCATAATTTACACCAAATTATTATTTACAAATTTTATACTCTCCTTTTAGAGTTTCACTAGAAATTTCCTCTAGTACAGTTCCGTATATTTCAACGATAGCCTCCAAATTATTCGAAAATAATTTATTTCTCACTCTCAGGCTCCAAGCATTACAAATGGTGCCAATATATATGTAATCAAATTTCTTGACATTTTAACCAACAAGCACAAAAACAATTATACAAGGTAAATAATTATAAAATTATTATCTAAACATGCATATAGAACATAAACAACAAAAAAAACAATATATGGGATAAAGATCAAATGTAAAACAAATCACTACACAAGCCTACAAAACAGGCACAAATATATATATAATATAATGATAGTAAAGCACTAAAAACAATAACGGACCAAAAAAAGTCAATTTGAGGAAATTAGGCAGGAAAAATTAATTAAAAGAAAAAAATACTACATAGATGATGGACACCTAATCTAAAGATCAGAAGAAGCATGAGCAACAAAAATTAAACCACAAAACATGATGATACAGAGAAGGTATATAATATAATTTTTAAAATACAAACGAGTATACATAATCTCGACTAAACACATACCCAAAACAGAAGCTATATATGTGCAAAAAAAAAAAACAAAACAGATATTACGACACCAAAACTATATGTACATGAAGATCATACAAGACATATAACCAATATATTTACCAGTTCCGGTAAAATTTGTATTCTCGTCATTACATAATTTGTTAAAATTAATTCATTCCATTTTTTATATTTTTCAAACCGAAAATATATAGCCAACTCATTATTTATTTATTTATTTATGCTCAATTTCCAAACATTAATCAAGTTCTCTCTAATTAATACGAAATCGTCTCTTTCAACGATAATTCTTAATCCATAATTTACACCAAATTATTATTTACAAAACAATATAAAATATATCGAACTTTTGACTGCTTGCACATAATTCATTCAGTGGTTCCCTTTTCTGCATTAATTGTTTTCCCATTACCAATAGGGTTGGCGCCGGACTGCAATTCTGCATCCTAAAACAATTAAGCATTTTACTCAAATACCATTTAAGTTCAAACTGAACATTCTAGTGTTTTCATTCCTTAATCCAAATTTTCTATACATGCAAGATATTTCATACATATCTTCGATCTTAAATTTTCAACTAAGTTCCAACTTAATTTTTTTTCCACACATATTCATTATTTTTCATTGATAATATATCAATGATAAACAAACTCCCACTTTCCAAAAATATAGACATAATTGTCTACTTCCATTATCGATTTAATATATTATATATTTATATAATTTAACTATATTATATTTGACAAATAAAGTCAAATATAACATCTCCCACTTGACGCATTTGTCAAGTGGGAGATGTTATATTTGACTTTATATTTTTCATTGGGTAAAAATCCACTATATATTGACATTCTTTCACCACATCCACTCCAAAATGTAACTGTCAATTAATTGTCCATTAATACTAATCAATATCATGAATTGTAACTTACAAATTAATACATAATATTTATGTATCAATCTATTATATATGAAAAAATTAAATCAAATATAACAATGATAAGGCTAACCAAATGGCGTATAACTAAATTATATTTTTTGAAAATTTCATCGAGTAGATTATTTATTTGTTTTTTTTTGAAAATTTCATAGAGTAGATTGTTTATATATCATCCTAGCAATCTATATAATCACAATGGACTCGGAATGAGTCATTACATTCTTGTAAGAACTTTTTAGAATCATGCAAAAAAAATAGAAAATTAAACCATGTAAAAGAAACTTTAATGAATTTGTAAAAGAACATAAGTACTACAGGTACTCATATCAAATATCAAGCTTTCAAAATTTTGAACTAAATTAATAGCATTTGAAAGTTTAATATAATTTTTATTGTGTTACGTAATTTCTTAAAATCTAATTTATAATCTTCTATTTTATATGTATTGGATTAAGGACATTATAATCATATGTATTAAACAAATATTTATATTTATACTTTAATTATAATTACATCAGTCATTTACTCTCTCCGTTCCTAATTGTAAGATCTTCTGACTTTTTCACGCATTTCAATGTACTGGACTGGGTACTTGTGAATTTTATTTTTTAACTTTTTTTGATTTGTATAAAAATATATAATCTATATTTTTATACAAAACAAAAAAAATTCAAAAATATTATTTATAAGTACCCATCCAAACACATTGAAATGCGTGCAAAAAGAAGAGTGTCAAACAAAAAAAAAGGGACTGAGATAGTATGAGTTAAAAGTTAACCATAAGATATATTTATAATTATTGAATAAAAGAGAATATATTAATTTGGAACATATTATTCAATTTTCCTACAAATTAAGTACATCTTCACTCCAAAATTTTTATCCAATTTTTGGAATGAAAAATATTTTACTCTCTTATCACTTACTTACTTCCATTTAAAAAATTCTGAAACTGCAACAAATTCTCTATACTGACTCTTAAATTAAATTTTGAGGAGATTGAAGTAAAAAGTGTCTCCAACGAACTCCTAACTCATCTTCAAATATTTAGGAGCTCTATATCTCTCAATACTGAAGAGTCTCTCTCCTCTCCTCACTTCATTTTTTTTTATTTTTAAAAACTTGTTTGCGTGCTACCTGTAATGAAATAATAGTGTAAATGTAATTGGTTATTACTTATTAAATTATATGCTTGAAACAATGTGGATGTGATCATATGCGTGCCTGTTGGTGATGTCATATGCCGTGATTTCACGGTGGTGTGATTTATTTTTTTTTTTAAATTTTATGGGTGCACCGGATTTTAAAACATAGATTTAATAATATTATTTGTAAGGAAGGAGATTGTTGGAGTTGTTCTTTTAGAAGTATAAAGTAAAATTGAAATATATAGAAATAGGTTGGAGGAGAATTGTTGGAGTTCAAACACAAATTTGTATGTTAAATCACTTAAGAGCTCATCTATCTATCTATACTATTATATTAAAGCCGAAACATTGAAAGTTTTGGTTTTCGGTTTGGTTATCCTATTTATTTTGATTTTCGGTTTGGTTAATTTAATTTTTAATTAATTTTAAATATAAAATAAATCAATTTTAATCCGTTATTGGCTATAGTCCTAAAGACACAATAGTATTTTATATTTACACCATTACTAATACAGCTAAACTTAAAACCTCCGTTGCCTTCACGAACACTGCGCACAGAACTCTATTCTTCTAAACCTAATTTACACCATCTTCATCAATTCAATACACAAGTTTCTTCGGCTTTTCTCTTCTTTTGCAACACCATATATATCATTAAAGTGTAAGTATAATGATTGTATTATGTTTTTGTATTATCTCCATCTTATAATTGTTACAAGAAATTGTAATTTTGGGGTGTTTTTTAATGTAAGTACAGTGTTTGTTTGAATGCCTCATTGAATGAAAGACGAATAAACAAGAGCAATCACATATTCTAAAGCTGAGATAATCATCAGAAAAAAGAACACAAAGTCGTCTGTAATTATTATGAGCAAATAATACAATGAATAATTACATAAGTGTACAATTTAATACCCAAGATACACATCTTGAAAATTGAACATGCAATGGAATTCAAATTCAATGGACTTGCAGACTGAGGTGTTAACATTACTGATGTATAGCTGAAATTGTTATCCGAAACCCGAGTTCTCTTGACCCGATCCGTAGCTGAAAGATTGCAAGTTTGGTCGGTTTAGTTTTCGGTTTGGTTATCCTAATTATTAAAATAAATAATTACATAATATAATTAATGGTAATTAGTTATTGCCATTTTCACATTTACTTTTAATTCAAGATATTACCTTTTATAAAAACATTAATCGTACCATATTTTCAAATCATTAATATTTTCTTTCTAATTAAAATACGTTACATTTTTTATTTAAAACTAATCTTACAATCATTAATATATACTCAAAAATATCACACCTTATTTTCAATTATTAATAAAATATTTTAAAAATCCCTATACATTGTTTATAATAAGAAAATATTAGTTAATACGTAAATATGAGTATATTATATTATGTTAAATTAAAATTTTAAAAAAATTAAATTGATAATTGTATAAAAACATAATTGTGCTATTAACTAAAATTTAATAAATATCTAAAATATCTTATCTTTCAATCAATTTAAAATACGTTTACTTTTAAATAAACATATTACCCTTTATGTGTACCTAAAATATCGTAACTTTCAATCATTAATATTTCTTTTCTAATTAAAACACGTTACCTTTTAATTTAAAACATAATTTTGCAATCATAATCTTCCAATCATTAATATTTCTTTTATAATTAAATACACTACCTTTTAATTTAAAACATAAATTTACAATCATTAATGTATACCCAAAAATATGACACCGTATTACTGTTAGATTTTTAGTAATTAATAAGAACTGTTAGATGTAATTATAAGGTATATTTAATGATTAAATTAATTTAATAAATATTCAAGGTTGGAATTCTGTTAACGACATATTTAACTTAAAATTTTATTTTATAAATTTTAAATCATGCAAATCATTTATTAAATTTACTTCAAATTTTATTAAATTAATATTAAAATAATTTTTAAAATAAATATTCATATAAAAACATAATTATAGAATAAAATAAAATTTGTAACATATCAAAAGAAACCCGTGCATCGCACGGGTTATAAGCTTGTACTATTATATAAAGGCCGAAATATTAAAAGTTTTGGTACCAATTTTTTGGTACTTCGTGAATTTACTTATTTACCCTTCATCACAAAGAAAAGTATATACGATATCTATAAGATTAAAACACCTAAAATAAATAATAACATAATATAATTAAAGGTAAGCAGTCGATTGCCTTTTTCACATTTACTTTTAGTTGAAGATATTACCTTTTATAAACACCTAAAAACATCAATAGCATCATATCTTCCTATCATTAATATTTTCTTTCGAATTAAAATATGTTACTTTTTTGATTTAAAACCAATCTTACAATCATTAACTTTTATATTTTATCTAATTAAATATTTTTCTTTTTTAAAAACACTACGAGCAATTTTGCTTAATAAAGGAACATAATTATATTATAATTAATATTAACTAATCAATTACCTTTTTGAGTCAAAACACGTTATCTTTTCTGTTTTCTTTAACTAAAATCTCTCATTTTCCAATTATAACACGGGCAGTTATCTTTTTCAGCCAAACTATGTTACAATTTCTCTTTTTTCTATAATTAAAGTATCTCCTTTTCCAATTATATCACAGACGTTTCTGTTTAATAAAAATAATAATAATATTATAAAACTAATAATTAATCGATTACCTTTTCAGCTAAAACGTATCATTTTCTATAATTAAATTTCCTTTTTTTATAAATATCATTGGTAACATTAATTTCTCATTTTCTAAAATTACTACGAGCAATTCCATTTAGTAAAATAACATAATTAAATTATAATTAATATAAACTAATCAATTATCTTTTTCACCTAAAACATGTCAAAGTTTGAATTTTCACGTTACCTTTTTAATTTTCTCTAACTAAAATATCTCTTTTTCCAATTAGATCACGGGCAATTCTATTTAATAAAATAATATAATAATATTTTAATGCTAATAATTAACAAATTACCCTTTCAACTAAAATATATCATCTTTTCTATATTTTATAACTAAAATCCCTTTTTTTCTAGAAATATTACGTGCAACACTAATTTCTCATTTTCAAAAAAATTACGAGCAATTTTATTTAGTAAAATAACATAATTAGATTATAATTACTATAAATTAATTAATTACCTTTTTCACCTAAAACATGTTACCTTTTTAATTTTCTCTAACTAAAATCTCTCTTTTTCCAATTATATCTTGGGCATTCTATTTGATAAAATAAAATAATAATTTTATAATTACTAATATTTAACCGATTACCTTTTTCAACTAAAACCTATCACCTTTTCTATATTTTCTAACTAAAATCATTTTCTAAAAATATCAGATAACATTTATATAATTATTATCAAATCATCTCATTTAAAAATTTAAACCTCCAAAATTCATGTTATAATTCAAATTAATGAAAAAATATTCATATAATATTAAAAAAAATTCGTGCATCGCACGGATTTTAAACTAGTTATTATATAATAACTGAAACATTAAAAGTTTTGGTACCTGTTTTTTGGTACCTCGTGAATTTACTTATTTACCTATCATAGCATTAAAAGTTTTGGTACCTGTTTTTTGGTACTTCGTTACTTATTTACCTTTCATTATAAAAAAAATACATACAATATCTATACTATTAAAACACCTAAAATAAATAATAACATAATATAAATAATGGTAATTAGTCGACTGCCTTTTTCACATTCATTTTTAGTTAAAAATATTACCTTTATAAACACCTAAAATCATCAAGCCTATCATATCTTTCAATTATTAATATTTCCTTTCGAATTAAAACACGTTACATTTTTGATTTAGAACTAATCTTACAATAATTAATTTATACCCAAAAACATCACACCATATTTTTTCAATTATTAATAAAATAAATTAGAAATCCGTATACGTTGTTTATAATAAGGAAACATTAGTATAATCCTAAACATGAGTATATTAAATTATATTAAATCTATACTATATATACTATATTATAATGACTAAATTGCAATAGTATGGCCCCAATTATTTTATTTTTGCAGAGAAATGGCCCAAATATAAAAGTAGATAGTGTGATGGCCTAAATATTTTTTTTAAACAGATGAGTGTATTAAATTTATGACTTAATTATAACATGATGGCTGAACAATGTTTTTATTTAACACAAAAATGGTCCAAAAACAGCAATTTTTACACTAATTTAGACAAAATGCAATCACCTGCTTAAAAAAAAATACTTAGGCCATTGGGAAAAAAAAATAGTTGAGATCATCCTCCTGCAATTAAGTCTATTATAATAGATGAAACATTGAAAGTTTGGTCATTTCAAGGTTCGAATTCCATCAAACGACATATTTATTTGAAAATAGTATAACATATGTTTTAAACCATGCATATCATTAATTAAATTTATATTAAATTATTAAAATTAAAATTAAATATTGCAAGTAATGATTATATAAAAATATAATTATAACATAAAATAAAATGTATTACATATTGAAAAAAATCCGTGCATCGCACGGATTATAAGCTAATATAATATAATACAGTAATAATTTAAATGAGAAGTTTGTCAAATCACTCTCGGAGTTGCTCTAAGTGGACTTAGGCCTGTAAACGGGTCGGGTTCGGATCGGATCGATCCAAATCCATATACATATCCATTTATTTTTATCGGATTCGGATCGGATCGGATCACACCTCGGATATTTCAGAGGTCGATCCATATCCAATCCATTTAGTTTAATGGATAAACGGATCGGATGTCGGATATCCATTGCTCCATTTATTTTTTAAAGTATAAAAAATTAATTGCAATTAATATATGTGAAAAAATTAGTAAAATTTGAGAAGTTACAATCTAGAATTCAGTGTATAAATTTAAGTAGCAATAAAAAAATTAAACTACTTTAATAATTTTATTGTTCAAACACAATGTGTAAATTACTAGTTCTTGATTTACGATCCCCAACAAATGATTTTTTTACAGTGCTTGCATAAAGCTTTATCATTCCCATTAGCATCTGTGTATACTCTGTGAAATAAAACAAAAAATAAAGCAAAAAACACATATTTAATCAAAATCACTTGGATCAATACCCATGGTATTATGACTTCCGGTAGCCTAAAAAATAAAACAAAATCACATATTAAATCAAAATCATCGTTAAGAAAATATAAGAAAGAATCACTGAATTAACGTACCATGATTAAGATTTAAGAATGAAGACTTGATATCTTGCTAATCAAAGAAAAATATAATAGATGTTAAATTTTGGAGGCGGCTGGAGCCGTGCATGGAAGGTATAAGGCTTAGGGTTAACGTAAATTATTACAATATAAAATATTTTGAAAATAATATTATATATATTATATCATATATTATTATATAATTAAACGGATCGGATCGTGGATAAACGGATCGGATCAACCTAAATCCATATCCAATCCATTTATTATTCGGATCTTTCTTATTGGATCGGATTCCGGAGCGAATATTTTTTAGGTCAATCCATATCCATTTAAATCAGTGCGGATCGGGTCGAATCGGGTATCCGATCCATTGACAGGCCTAAGTGGACTTTGGCCTTTCGGTGTATCCCGCAAATCACGATAAGTTGTTCCCGCCCAAATTTAGTTACTGTACCATTACCCATGGAACCCATTTGATTGTACCGAATAATCACCTAATTACACCGCGAGATCAGATTTCTTTCAAATATTAGTAAGTATTAACATAGGATGCTAACTTTGTATAGTAAAAAACTTGGCTACATTAATAATTAAATCACACACAATGTACAAACTTGGATAAGCTACGCATCTCAACAATTGACTTACTCATAAATCATACAGCATCTATTAATCTTTTTTATAAACTAAACCCATTATGTGAACGGTGAACCTTTTAATGACAAGTCTATAATAAATCTATTACAAAACACGGACCGAAAGTGCTTACTCATCAAATACATATCTTCATCTCATTCGTTACAATACTGATGACCTTTTCTTAGCAAAGCAGATAACAAACGCTAATTACTTTTGCAACTTAGTTAAGTATAACCCTGTTTGTATTTGCGAAAAAGGTCTTCAGTTTTAGCATTCCTAAAAGCAAAACACCCCATCAAATAAACGATAATCAAAGCGACAAGCGTAATTATCAAGATTATGTTCGCCCTTCTCCATTCAGTCTTGAGATTATCTAGTAATCCAGCTTTGCACGAATCGCAGGCGTAGCATAACTGTGTTTGCTCATTGCTCCATTGCAGGCAATCCATATCTGCCGCATTGTTTATAGGACTGATCCAGTATGTTGGATTTACAAATGTGTATCCACATTGTGTTGGTGGTTTACAACATCCTGACTGTAAAAGATAAAGCACAAAATTAAAATATTTTAAACAACTATGTAAAACATTTCATAGATAAGGATCTCATTGCTTGGGTAAGGATATAATGATATATGATCCATATGAACTCCCGGTAGTTGACAACATGAGGAATCAAGTTCGAGTATTCAAGGTTGAATATTGTTTCAGGATTTTCGAGCGAGGGAGAGTGCTAAAGACATGCGACCCAATTGGAGTCATCTACTTGCGACTTAAAAAATTGAGAGAGATGGCCATTTAATATGGTAGCTACAAATTTGGGAGAGATGGTGATGGTCATTTAATATATTAGCTATATGCAATGAAGTTCGAACAGGGAAATGAATAAGGTCGTACCTGCAATGGTGTGATATGTGCATTGAAGAAATCTTGAGCCATGCGATAGCTCTGATTCAATTCCGCACACATACTTGTCGAGCTAAGACAACTCCTTATTCTATCCCACTTATAAGAGCCTCTAACTCTACGGCGAAGAAAGCCAGAGAAATCATCAAGATGATATTCTTTATAAGACCGGCTTGGTTCAGTATGGCCAGAACCTCTAGCTGTGACCATATGGATAAAAACCACTAAACATGCTAGTAAAATTATAAGTATTATCATGCCAATGAAGTAGAATATAACAAGTGGTTGAATTCTCCAAAAGCCTCCAATAACACCAGCAAGACCTACTATCAAGATCAAGATTCCTAATATGATAACTGGCCATTGTAAGATCTTGACGCAAGAATTATCAGCCTCCATTGCTAGCCATATACCGGATCCAATCACCGGAATTGAGAGGAGCATGGCCACAAAATTTATGGTTCCTATGACATTGCTACTTAGTGCCATTTTCGAAAGAGTAATAACAAGAATATGCTGCAGACCGCAGAGCTTATTGTGAATCGAGAAATATAGAGCTTAACATATGATGCCAGGTAAAATGGGGAATGATGTTCTTAGACCTACTCTTGGTATCCAACCCACACTATATTGTTCCTTACCTTGGATCTATGAAAGGTAATAAAGCAAATAATAGCAAATAATAATGATTATTAAAGAACAAGTTTTGAGCTTTTGGTCCATGTTTCACATTACTTTATCAAAGGGAAAAAGAGGTGAGAAGGAAGATAGAAAGTGAATTCGGTGCTAATCGGACACTAATCTTGTGTTTGGTTGGGGTGAACGAAATGGAATGTAATGGAATGAGAGTTCAATATTCATTAATTTTATACTTCAAATCTCGTTCCATTCCATTTACCCAAACCAAACACAACATTAGTAATTTAAGTTATACGGCTGTACATAGTTTATACTAAAACAGTGCAAGTCTGCAAGATTTAGCAAAACTGCAGTCTTATACGCCCAAAACCTTCATCTTGAATAAAATTTCAACTTCCATCACGTGTCCCTGTCCTTTCTCTCAAAATCACACTACCAACCTTCGTCAAAAATTTCAATAAAATCAATATTTGAAGTATTCACAGCACTTCACAAGGAGGAGATGCAAATAAAATAAAATCAGAATACGTCTAATTATATAAAAAAAAAAGAGGAGTTTTTGTTTACAATTTGCCCAAGTCATGACCATATATACCAACACATATATACACGTTCTACAAACTAAGAAGGACTTTAATATTTGTACATGTTCCGAAACTTTGTACAGTACTACAGTAGGATTTTACATACATGCTGCTAAATTACAATCTATAGGTGCGCTGTAGCCCCATGGCCTCCTTACAGAAAGCAAGTATATATACATATTTGTACTCAGCTTTTCTTTAATTGGTCTCATCGATCTCTTTTGCATTACTGTCCCTGTAATCATATTCACATAACGTGACGATTATTAGTTTTGTTAGAAAAGAAAATTTAAAGTGTATGGACGACAATTAGGTCACTTACCGTTATGATACCAGATTTAGTAACCGCAACATCGATTTCTCCCCCCATGTATTAAACTTTTAAACAACCTACAGGGTTCATTCTGCCGCCAAATATAGGTTTAGCATTAACACATTCTGCTTCGAGATTTTTGTTCACTGTACTCTTTCCAGCGTAGGTAAGATCAATGTCTGTAAATTCGAGTCCTTCACATGGAACAGCATCACTGCATTTTAAACTTATTGCCTTGTTTGACATGGAGGAGCCCCTAAAATTTTTATAATGAACTCCTGTAATCTTCACTTTCGAGGCCTGTCATAATCGGACATGTACGCAAACAGAATCCACAAATTAATGTCACAAAACAAAATACTATTAATGACAGTAGCTGACTATGTGGATTGATCAATGTGTTCATACCCCTGGTTTTTTTGCAAAATAATTTTGATCAATTATGATGGGATTAAACACATTCTCTAGTGTTATGTCCGTAAATGAAATGTTGCTTGCTTGCAGCACTGGCGACTCGTGGAATGTTTTGATCCTCGCACCATTTTGTGTGTTCCTAAATGTGCATTTACTTACAGCAACATTTCTAACATCTTTCTCATCTGGATTTCTGCCAAGACTGCCAATACTGCACAAGATTTCCACAGAAAATAATACCTTAGAAGCTGTAGTTTCAATATCTATCTATATGTACGTTTGTTGAAACAGAATCTAGCTGTATGATCAATTACCTGATGCCATGTCCAGGACCGCACGTGATATTAGTGATGGTGATATCAGTACTGCCATCGCCAACAGAAATGCAATCGTCACCTACTGAGATTACCGTGTTAGTTATACTTACATCCTTAATTTTACCGATATGGATACCGTCCGTGTTTGAGCTATCTTCGCCGCAAGATATGTTCAACATGTTAGCCTTAAAACCATCAGACTGGTCTGCTTTTAAATTGAATCCTTTGCTATTTACTATATTAATATTTTCGATACCAGAGCTCTTACATTGAGTGAACACAATAGACTGCATCCATAACCAAAAAAGCAGAGTTAGCACCTACAGTTCTCTAATATTTTTAAAAAAAACTTATAATCAGAAATAAACAAATTTCAGGCCAAATGCAATTTGTAAGTAACTAGTGATTACATCTGGAAAAGCATTGTCACCGGGTTTTTTAGTCTTCCAAATGGCTTCACCTTGTCCATGAAGAATACCTCCACCCATCATTTGAACACTGGTTTGAAAGATATTGATCCACATGCCAGAAGGAAATGATTTAAGATCTGGCTTTGCTTTTAAAGTACCCTGAACTTCAATAGTTATAGGCGCAGGATTAGCGCACGGCCCCGCAAACTTAAGCTCTCCCACTAACCATTCCCCTTGCGGTACTAAAAGTTTTGCTGGTGCATTTGAACGACAGCAATCAGTCCACGCCTTATTTACTTGCTAACAAACAAATCCATAGTTGTATCAGTTCCACGTACGAGTATCACGTCAAACATTACAACATTGCCCATAAATATGAATGAAAGGCACACACAGGGGTGAAGTATATGTAGTTGGTGATAGCCATAGAACTATATAAAGAAGCATTTGTTAGCTATAAAAAAAAATTGTACACAAAATTTGGATAACAATTCATAAATGTAAACCAATTTTTACTCAGAATTTTTTTAATAGGATTTTACAGCAGTTTATATTTTGAAATGTTTTCATTATATCATTGAATCGGACAGATTATAGCATCCATGCACACATATATGATGCCATGAAGCGTTTAAATGTATATAACCACACATATAGGAATACTTACTGCAGTCACGTCTGTCTTTCCATCTCCTTTAGCTCCGACACTCTTTGATATATCAAAAACAGTAGCGCCACCAGGCGCACCATTCTTAGCAGCAGGCTCTAAAAGATTACGGCGATCATAATATCTAAGACGAAATTCACCATTTGCCACAACTGAGATTACCAAAACAATTATTAATATAAGTTTCTTCTCGAATATTTTCATTGTTGACATTTGTATTCAAACCAGCTTACATTTATGAAAACTAAAGTGCTCAATTGCAAAAGGTCCTCATAACTCTTAAGTTTCATTCCGTTAAATTCTAACATGGCAAGTGCACAAATTCAATATCTATCTATAGTAAAGCTCTAAAAATACATACATGCAACATTGACCTCTTATCTAGTAATGGTGTTTATGCGCTCAAATCATGAGTTCCGCTGGAAAACAATCTTGAAATCTTGAAATTTAACTTTAATTAGGCCCGGAGCATTTGCTCTCACAGATTTACTTTGAGATTTCAAGACATCTATAGAGCATGTCAACCTTTCAGGATGACCAGCCAATTATTTATGACCCAAATATTGCTGATTGTAATTGTAACTCCGGATATACTGATACAGCTGGATATAATGATACAATGTTATGTGTTTTTACATCAGTTGTTGTATTAGTATACATAGACAAGCAAAAAAAGCAGATCTACAGACTGCACAATTAAGTAAAGAGGTTTGTAAAATGTATGTAAATGTAATCTCATTCCATTTAAATAATACAAGATCATATCCTCTCTATATATACAACACTCAAGCATAATAACGGTAACAATAACGTTACAAAAGAGACAATACTTAGTGCATACTTAGTGCAGATTGTTTAGACAGAATGTAGTGTGTTTAATCATGTGTCCATTCCACTACTTGCTTGCTTTGCTACTTTACTTAGTGGTGCATATCTGGTGTGGACAGTTGTGTCTCCTCAATACCCTTCTTCAAGCTGGAGGGAGAAGTACTTCGAATGCCAAGCTTGTCACGTAAATGTTTGAAGTTGTGTTTAGATAACGGTTTGGTGAGAATGTCAGCAAGTTGTTGAATGGATCGTACAAATCGTGTGATTAGTGATCCTAATGCAACCTTTTCACGAACAAAATGATAGTCAATTGCAATATGTTTTGATCGAGAATGGAAAACTGGATTGATGGTCATGTAGAGTGCACTGATATTGTCCGAAAACAGTTGTGGCGCTTGAGGGAGTTGCACTTGTAGGTCACGAAGAAGGAAGGAAATCCAGGTAATTTCAGTAGCAGAAGTGGCTAGTGCTCGGTATGCAGCTTCCGCACTTGATCTGGACACAGTAGGTTGTCATTTAGATGACCAAGAAATGCAGTTTGTGCCAAGGTAAATGCAATATCCAGAAGTACTCCTTCTTGTGGTTGGACATCCAGCCCAGTCCGCATCACAAAAGCCATATAGTTTGAGGGAGCTTTGGGTGGAGAAATGAATGCCAAAATCAATGGTGCCCTTAACATAACGAAGAATCCTTTTGACTGCTTTAAAATCGCCATTCGTAGGATGTTGCACCTTTTGGCAAATCTTGTGCACAGCATGAGTGATGTCTGGTCGAGAATGGGTGAGATAGAGAAGGCCACCTGCAAGACTTCGATAGATTGTAGCATCAAAAGGTTCAATATCCTGACATGATAACTGCGTTTTTGTTGCCATGGGTGTGGCAATGGTAGAGCAGTTCTGGAGATTAGCTCTAGTGATCAATTCATTTGCGTATTTACTTTGTGAAAGAGTGACACCGTTAGCATTGTATTTAACTTCCATTCCTAAGAAGAAATTGAGTTGTCCCAGATCTTTGATAGCAAATTCTTGTCCTAGAGCATCAATCATGTACTGGATTTTTATCACATCGTTTCCTGTAATAACAATATCGTCCACATACACTAGCAATATGATAGTAATTGAATTGTTGCAGAAAACAAATAACGATGAATCAGCTTTGCTACAATTAAATCCTAAGTCAAGTAAAAACTGAGATAAGGTATCAAACCAGGTCCTCGAAGCTTGTCGTAGGCCATATATCGATTTGAGGAGCTTGCAAACAAAATGAGGGAACTCTGTATCTACAAAACCTGGAGGCTGCTCCATGTACACTGTCTCATTCAGTGTGCCGTGTAAGAATGCATTCTTCATGTCGAGTTGTCGAAGAGGCCAATGTTGGGTTACAGCAAGAGCAATAACGATGCGAAGAGTAGTAATTCTAATAACTGGACTGAAGGTTTCCTTGTAGTCTTGTCCTGCTATCTGAGTATATCCCTGAGTAACCAATCGTGCCTTATATCGGTCTAAAGTGCCATCTGATCGAAGCTTCGTTTTAAAAACCCATCTCGATCCAACAACATTATTGTTGGGAGGACGAGGAACAAGGATCCACGTATGGTTATTCTGAAGTGCATGGATTTCATCCTTCATTGCTTGATTCCATGCATCAAGTAGAATTGCCTTTTTCCATGAAGTTGGTTCCTTAAGCTCATTAGTGCAAATAAGTGCATGTGCTCTGTCAAGTGCTCTGTCTTGCCTTTTCTTTTTGATCTTTTCTGTTTCTTGAGCCAGGATAGGATTGAGTTTTGGATTCAAAGCCAGCTGTCTACGAGTGAGCATACTGGGGATGACCATGTCGTTAAATGTAGTAGTTTGTGGTAAGTTAATGCTTGGTGAGTCAACATGAGTGTTTTCATAACTTTCTTGATCACCATCACTTGTTGGAGTTGTTTCTTCAACAAGGTTGTTCTCACTGTCTGTGTCTTCTGTGTTGCCATCAAAATCAAGTGACACATCAAGGTGACCCTGTGGGAGTTCAGTGACATTCGTATGCTCAACATCAATCAGTGGAACTGCATGAGACGTCTGGTTGTGCATGAAATGTTGACTCTTAGAGGAGTCTGAAGCATTGTCGTGGGCAAGTTTCTTAGTTGACCAAGCTTCTTGATCGGTATATTCAATTGTCTCAACTGAATTGTCTTTCTCAGGGAGGCTTGTCTTGTTGAATGGGAATATCTGTTCATCAAAAACCACATGTCTTGATATGTAAACTTGATTAGTTTTGGGGTTCAAACACCTGTACCCTTTATGCATTGGACTATATCCAATGAAAACACAAGGATACGTTTTCATTGCAAACTTATTTTTGCCATGATTTCGTAGATGTGGAAAGCATCTGCATCCAAAACTTTGCAATAAATTGTATTGAGGATCGATTGTAAATAAACTTTTAAATGGAGAATCCATGATGAGTTTAGTGCTAGGGAGATGATTAATGATAAAAATTGCAGTTAGAAAAGCATCTACCCAATATCGCATAGACAGCTTTGATTGAAAGAGAAGGGTCAAACCTGTCTCCACTATGTGATGATGTGTACGTTCAGCTACACCATTCTGTTTTGGGGTGTGAGGACATGAAAACTGATGATGAATTCCACATTGTTGCAGGTGTGTTTCAAAGACATTTGAAATGAACTCACCACCTCCATCACTCTGAAATGTCTTAATTTTTCTATCAAATCTGTTCTCAATAAGTCTTTGTAACTTAATAAATTGTTTGCTGAAATCAGATTTGTGTTAGTGGTATAATCCAAGTATATCGAGTAAAGTCATCAATGATAACAGCATAATATCGAAAATTTTGACAAGAAGCTACAGGGGCTGGTCCCCATAAATCACAGTGCAGTTTTTCTAAAGGATGCATAGTAGAAATTGTAGATTCAGTGAAAGGAAGTTTACAATTCTTTCCCATTTGACAGAAAGGACAAATGGTTCCTTCTTTCTTCCATTTAGAGATATTAATATTGTCTTTATTATTCAAATACTGCAAAATACGGGGGCTTGTATGTCCCAAGCGGTGGTGCCAAATAGTTGAAGATGTCCCTTTTGATATAGCCATTAAAGCCAATTTTTGGCATATAATTCTCCCTTCTTGAGTCCTTTAGCTATTATTCTTCCCTGAACATCCTCAATAAAAAATTCATCAGAATTAAAAGTAATTTGACAAGTGTTATCCTTTGTCAATTGACTAACCGATAAGAGATTCTTTTTAATATCAGGAACCACTAATACATCATTTAGTTTGAGGTTACCATGTGGTGTTTGTATGGTTCCTTGACCAGTGTGTGAAATTTTAAGTCCATCACCATTTCCAACATATAAGGAATCATTACCATAATAAGGTGAGAGTTTATGAAGTTTACCAGCATCATTCATGACATGTTTGGTGGCTCCCGAATCTGCATACAGTGTAGGATCAATGTCATCATGCATCTGCATAGCTGAAAGTGCCTGTGCAAGTTGATCTTCTGGTTGCAGAGAATGGTCGAACCTACTCCAACATTTGATAGCCGTATGATTTCTTCTTCCACAGATTTGACAAGTCACATTCGTGAAGTTTTCTTCCTTTCTAAAAGATCTTTGATTCTCTTCATTTTTACCTCTCAATTGATTGTTATTTGTTGTATATCTACCGTTGTTTTGGTTTGATGAAGAACCAAAACCTTGTTGATTAGCTGCAGGTCCAAATCCTCGACCGCTTGAATTGAATCTTCCTCCTCGACCACGACCTCTACCACGTCTGCTGTAGAAGGCTTGGTGTGGCTCCGTGTAATTATTACTCGTTTCTTCCAATAATAGAGTCTGCTTATGAGACTGTAGAGACAGAACAAACTGATTGTAGGATGGATAAGGAGGTTTTGAAAGCATTGCTAACCTGAAATATTTGTATCGTGGCCCAAGTCCTCTTGCAAGATGAAAAACTTTGATAGTTTCATCCAAAGGCTTGCCAATAGCAGTAAGATTGTCACAACCCTTTAAAGGTTTGTAGATATTGCTCAAGGCTCATACTTCCTTTTGTTAAAGACATGAGCGAATCTGTCAGGAGAATCTCCTTCTCCTTGGATTGTGGCAATATAACGTTTTCTATAGATTTCCAAACTTTGTAAGCCGAAGATGTGTCTTCAAGATCCAGCAATACTTCTTCCGTAATGGTTCCAAGCAGCCATGTGGTTAACAGACCATCGTTGTTGAACCATATGCCGTAGTCTGGATTGATGACTTATTTCTCATCAGATAGTTTTTTTTGTGATGGAATGGTTCCATCCTCGAGATGATGGAATACACCAAGGCTTTTAGCTAATGGAACTATCTGTGATTTCCATAACAACAGGTTTGACTTATTTAATTTCAATGTTGCTAAACTCGAACATTGATGAAAACTTTGAATAGACAGAATGATTTCTGCAGAGGATGAAGTGGCCATGAGATCGAGTTTGGTTGTTTTGATTGCTTGAGTGTTAAGCTCTGATACCATAAAGAGGTTTGTAAAATGTATGTAAATGTAATCTCATTCCACTTAAATAATACAAGGTCATATCCTCTCTATATATACAACACTCAAGCATAATAACGGTAACAATAACGTTACAAAAGAGACAATACTTAGTGCATACTTAGTGTAGATTGTTTAGACAGAATATAGTGTGTTTAATCATGTGTCCATTCCACTACTTGCTTGCTTTGCTACTTTACTTAGTGGTGCATATGTGGTGTGGACAGTTGTGTCTCCTCAATATTAAGAAGGATATAATGATACAGTGTTATGTTTGGACATTTTTGTGTGTCTTGTTTGAGTATGGCCTTTTGGTTCGATGGCTCAGTTTGTAGAGGCGTGGATTAATTTTTTATTAATTTATATTGATAATTTTAAGATATGAATTTTGTAGGTTTAAAATTTTTAAGTGATATAATTTAATTATAGTAATTATATATGATGTCCGTGAAATTTTCAAAAAAGTGAGATTTTAATTAGAAAATATAGAAAAGAAAATAAATTTTATCTAAAAAAGGTAATCGATACGTTATTAATAATTACAATATTTTATTAAATAGAACATGTAAGTTTTACCTAAAAAAGGAAATTAATTAGTTATTGAAAAAATATAAAGGTAACATGATGTACATAAAAAATGAAAATGATTAGTTATTTATAATTATATTTTTTTATATTGAAATACAAAAGGTGTATGTCAATGATTTAAATCATATATAGAGTAGCACTCCAGAAAGAACTTTTTATATAGAGAACCGCAGCACACCACTAATTTTCTGATTCTATAGCAGAATCAAAATTTTAATTTTTGGTTCTATAAAAGAAAAAGACCAATTTTTTTGGTTCTATAATAGAAAAACCACGTCATCATTGTTGACGTCACTGATGACGTAGTAGTGACGTGGCAACGGGCAAAATTTATTTTTTTGATTTTTTTAATTAAAAAAATTAATTTTTTAATTTTTTTTGAAACAAAAAATAAAAAAAGATGATATGCTACGATTCTCTATATAATTTGGTTCTTTCTAGAAAAACTACCATCATATATAATTAGGTTTTCCACAATGAATAGCATTATCAATGTAGATCTTTTAAATTGAATATGATTAATGTAAAAATTCATAATTATATTTTCTCTTGAGATTTTAATTGTTTTCATTTGAATAATAATTATTAAATCATTACTAAATTTATATTTATATCCTATATATAATAAGAATAAGGAGGATATTTGGTTGGCAGTACTACGGCGAAAATTATAATAATCGTTGGATCTAGACAAATTTAATGGTCAAGATTATATCATTTTATAACATAGTTCCAATAAAAAATATTTTTATCCTATTATATCCTTATATATAATAAGCGTAAGAGGGATTTTATCAATAAATAATCAATATTATTTGAGAATAATATTCCTCTCAAAATTATTCTTAAAAGATTTATCCTATATTTAAAAATGATATCCTTATTCTTTAATTATATCCTTTTTTGCTATAAAATAACATTTTTTTAATTATATCCTTTTTAGATTATAATTTTATTTCTAAAAATCACTTGTAATGCAACCTTTTCTAATTATATCAATGTTAGATTATAATTTTTTTAATATTATATAATCTTAATCGTCTATTTTTAAAAAAATTAGATTCGACGGTTGAGATTATTTTGGTCGTACAGTGATCAAAATTATGGATAACATCCCTCTTACGTTTATTATACATAAAAATATAATTAGATGTTCCTATCCTTTTAGATGTCTTATCAGAAAAAAATTAATAACATGATTTACATTAGTTTAACAAAATATTAATTTGTTTCTTTTTTTAAAAAAAAAAAATTGTGTTATCATATTTTTTTTTTAAAAAAAAGGAATTTGTGCAAATACATTATTTAACATATTTTTAAATAACATGGAATTAGGTTGTATATAAATTAATTTGTGTTTGTTTAATAGAGTTGTATTCTTTTTTTTTTGTTCACTTAGGTTGTTGCATTAGACGCGTCTTGTTCTAGATCAGTTTGGACATATGATAGGCTTCTATGCTGGTGTGGTAGTATTCTGTCTAGAATATTACTCCCTTACTCCCAACGATTTCTTAACGTTTCAAAATGGAGTATTTGACACGTATTTTAAGGTACATTTTAAGGATAGTTCCATAACTTATTTTTCGAAATTTTCATTTTTGTATAAAAATACAACAATCCTTTTTCTATACAAAAAAAGAAAATTTTAAAAATAAGTTACGGAACTATCCTTAAAATGTATCTTAAAATGCGTGCTAGAAAGTGAGAAAAAAAGTGTTAAGAATTGCTTGGGACGGAGGGAGTAGTATTTAAAATTTAAAATTAATAGAATATAAGTTAGGTCGTTAATTAAAGTTTAAATCTAATGATCAAAATTTGTAGGATAGGCTTCTACGTTGGTATGGCAGTATTCTGTTTAGAATATTAGTATTTAAATATTAAAATTAATTGGATATAATCTAGGTCGTTAATTAAGTTTAAATCTAGCAATCAAAATTTGTTTGACTGTAATACTGACAACCAAATATTTCTGATTTCTAGATTTCAAGATAGAGCTCAAATAGTAAATATGAATTTTTTTAATATTAATAAAAAATTTCAATTCAATTATAATACAACATTTTTAATTATATCATTTTCAGATTATAATTTTCTTTTTAAATTCAATTCTAATACAACCTTTTTTTATTTATATCCTTTTTACTCTGTACTCGAAACAGATGTGCTGCTATAAATATGATATAATCTTAACCATTAGATCCATATAACACAAGCATAATAAGAATATATAGTTAAACTCTGTCTCGTTTTGAGAGTCGGTCTCCTCCACCCATCCTTCAACTATTCTTCATCGTCCCATCCTTCCATCAAACCCACATCCATTCCACCCATCCTCTCATCACGTTTCCTCCATTTCTGTATCTTTAATTTCTATTTTTTTTTTAGTTTTTCAATAATATCGAGATCCAATCCTTTTTGGGTAAGATCTCTTTTGTCGTACCCATCTTTTTGGATTGTTGATTGTCCCCAATTTTTTGGGGTTGTTGATTTATCCCCAATTTTGGGGGTTTATGTTTTGGTTGTGTTTTCTATTTACTGTCTTGTTTGGTGTGTTGGCTGCAGTTTGGAATTTGATCTAGGTTTGGAGGGAAGATCAGGTTGGACCGAGCTGTTGTTAGATAGGAGGTAATTGGCAACCACGAGAAGTTGAAGCCATTATCCTTCGAGAAGCCATTTCTTGGATAAAATCATTAAAGCACATTGATCAAGTGCTAGTAGTTCGATTAGCGGTATGCGAATCGTGTGGTTCTTTTGCTTGCAAATGTTGCATAAATTCTATGTAGGCTATGGAGAGTGGTCTGTCACTCCTCCTGGATTTATTAATCATGTACTCGAAAGTGATAATTTCTAAGTAATGTAAGTACGATTTGTTTCAAAAAAAAAATATTTGTCTAGATCCAACGATTTTTATCATTTTGCGGTAATATTGTCAACTAAATATCTTCCTTATTCTTGTTATATATAGGATATAAATTAGGTTCCTAGTGATTTAGGATATTATAAAGTATAACAACTCCAACAACATTCCTTATATGAATTTCTTATCATTATTATAATTTTTAATTAGAATTCCAACTACTTTTATGTCATTAAACGAAAGTGAGAAAGGAAGAGAAGAGAGAAGTAAATATTTTATACATTAAAATGATATAAGAGATGACTTAAGAATAAGGGAGATAGGGAAGCTCTTAACTTTTAAGATGCAAGACTCTTGGAACAAGATTTTTTAACTCACTTATTTCTTATATTTCACTTTAGGAGGTCATATAAGTAGTCTATTAGACATGCTCTAAATAAGTGAAATCATGGGTTTAGAATTGATTTTTTGTTTTTTCAAACTTACAATAAATTTTATTTTTAAATTAAAAATAATATAAATTTTCATTTTTCCAAATATTAATTTTAATTGAATACCTTTAAATTTTATAATTTAAACTTTCATCAGATAAGCCAATATTAATATTTTAGAAGACTATCCCAATATATTATTTACTTTCTAAAAATTAAATTGATTTTATCTTAGTTTTCAAAATTCAAAATAATTCTTCAACTATAAAATTAATCGTTTCTCCAATTTAAAAGATCATAGGTTGCTATTCACATTTTATCTCCAAGTTATTTTTGCATACGTGTATATTATTATTATTTTAAATATAATATATATTTATTCTGAGATTCTTAGAATTCTAATCCAGTAAACATGATCATCAGCAAAATTAAATTAGATCCTCATCCGTCGCCTCCTCTCCTGCTATACTCCTTACTTACATACACTCAATCTAAATAACCATATCACCGTAGGAGACCCATCTTCTTCTTTCTTTTGTTTTCTTTTTTATTTTTCCTTCAATAATTTTCAATAATCTTCATCTTTGGGTGAGATTTTTGATTCTTGCATTCATTTTTTTGGGTGTTTTATGTCTTTACTTTTGGAGTGGTTTGTGTCTCTCATTTTGGAGTGTTTTTGTTGCATTTGGTTCATTATCGTGTTGTTTTAAGAATGATCTCTATGGTGTATTGGAAGATCTGGGAAGCCCATTTCGAATATGGAACGGTGGTGATTATCGCGAGAGTTCACCTTGCACAACGAAAGATTGTTCAATATATGAGGGCATTTTTACCTTCAACCTCAATTGGTGTAACTGATGGGTATGAACACTGGACTATCACTGATTTTTTATGTGCGCATGTCAATTGTGATGCTACTATTTTCAGGAATGTTGGTGTCGAATGGATTGCTCGGGAAACCTTTGTAATCATTTTTATTGTCAAGAATATTTATATTCTATGTGTTAAGCGATCTGAAAACAAAACGGCTACTTGTTTAGCTCATTTTTTATTTCATAATCAGGTTGTAGTTGACAGTTCGGGGGTTTGTCCCGGTTGGGTTCCAATGTTTTAGAATTAATAAAATCTTCTTGTTCTTCAAAAAAAAATATACATATATATAATTATTTATTTATATTAAATTGTTGATACAGATATATTCTTATTTTATAAAATCGATGGTTAAATAATTAGATTATTATTAGAGTTAATTGCAAAAAAGTGGCCAGATTTTACACTCATTTTCAAAAAAGTGGTCAGACTTTCAATTTTGCAAAATGGTGGTCAAACTTGTGTTAGTCACAGAGGCATGCCTGAATACATCTAATAACAAGCCTAAGTATGTGTAATGCTATGCATTACCTACATGACCTCTTAACTGAGGGAACCTCTAGTTGTAGAGTTTCTATTTGTTCTGTACTTGTAATAGGCATCAAATTCTAGTTGTGTTACTGTACTTATAAAGTCAAGAATAATGCTTGAAAGAAGTTCCAAGGTTCATGCCTCAAGCAAGGAGATAAAGACTGCCAAATAATCACAGTTGGGATTTCAAGAAATGAAGAATTTACCTAAGTACCAATTCGAGAAGTACATTTGTCTATTCGAGAAGTCTAGCATTCGAGAAGTCCGAGATTCGATATCTCAGAAGACACTATTCGATATCTCTGAATACACTGTTCGATATCTCAGAGATTCAATATGTCTATTACTCTATTCGAGAACTCATGGAGTCAACAAGTCAAAGCATCATTCGAGTTCTCTAAGAGTCAACAAGTCAATGCTCTATTCGATATCTCAAGGACTAAAGAAGCTATTCGACATCTCAGGGATTCGATATGTCAAAATGCTCTATTCGATATCTCAAGGAGTCCCAGAGAAAAGAGCTATTCGAGAAGTGATTCGATATGTCAATATAACACTATTCGAGAACTCAGAGTTATCGATTAAGTCAATTCGAGTTCTCGAATTAATCACTTAGCCACTTCTCGAATACATTCTTGGAGACAAAATACTGAAGAATTGTACAAGTCAGAAACCTGCAACAAGCCAAGATGCTTTATTTGACTATGTACTATAAAGCACATTGGAAAGCCTACAAAGAAGCTTGGAGAGATAAGACAAAGGGACAAGAAGCTAAAGAAGTGGATCTGAACAGGCTTTGCAAAGTCAAATCTGTAGCCGTTTGGACTCTTACTCAAATAAGATAGACATACTGGAAAGTAGTTTGTTTTACCTACCTTATTTGTAGTAAGTAGGTATCCATGTCTATAAGGATACAGTCTTACTTCCTTAGAAGATAAGTTTTTCAAGATACATCACAAGAAATATCTCTCTAAGAAAAACGAAGCTGAGAATACTACCATTTGTATTCACAGATTGTAGCAAAATCTTTATCTAATAAAATATTAGATTAAAGTGATATTGTGTTGCGTTCGTCTTTGTTATCTGTTCTTACATATTTTACATATTGAACACATATCTTGTTGCAAAGATTCAAGAACAAAGAAAAGTTCAAGAATCCATTCACCCCCCCTCTGTATTCTTTTACTGTATTCAATACTCAACAAGTGGTATCAGAGCAGGCTGTTTAATCTAAACAGAAAACGATCCTGAGTTCGAATACACCAAAGACTACAGGTACGGTGAAGGTCCCTAAGTTCGACAAAGAGAATTACAACCTCTGGAAAATAAAAATGTTGTTGTTCATCAAAGCTGCCAATCCTCTCTACCCTGACATCCTCAAGAATGGTCCATTTGCACCACAACAAGAAATTGCTGAATCCACAGTGGGCACAATAGTCATTCCTAGATCATATGTTGCAAAAGAGCCATCCAAATGGACGGACTCAGAGAAGGAAAAGGTTGCCCTAGACAGTCATCTCATGTTACTGATCATAGACTCCATGGATATGTCAATGTTTGCCAACATAGCATCATGCACATCAGCCAAGGACATGTGGAACCACATCGAGGTGTTATGTGAAGGGACAGAGGAGGTAATAGAAAATAGGAAACAGATACTAGTCACACAGTATGAGGCTTTCATGGCACAGTCCAAAGAAAGTATTACTGATATATTTGAGAGATTTCACAAGCTAGTGACTGAGCTTCAAATGAATGGGAAGGTTTACAGCACTAAGGAATTAAACATGAAGTTTCTTCTATCTGCACCTAACCACCTAGAGCAAAGGGTCATATCTCTAAGAGAAAGAGATTTGAACAAAGTCACATATGATGTGCTCTATGGGGTTTTAAAGACTCATGAGCTTGAGTTGCTTCAGAAAAGGGCTATCCAAGCCAACCAAGGCAGAATGATAAACACATCCTGTGCCTTGATTGTCAAAAAATCCATTCAAGACCTGGAAGCATCTACAAGTCAACTGAGAATAGAAGAGATAGTAGATGATGAAGAAACTGAAGAAGAAGTGACTGAACCTGTTGATGAAAAGGAAGAAGATGAGTTCTATACTCTTGAAGAGTTGGATACCATGGAAAACGCTTCATATGCTTTTATGGCTAGAAAATTCCCAAACATCAGATTAAAAAGGAATCAGCCCTTCAAGTCTAGATCTCAAAATCATTCATTCAACAAGAGCAAGGCACCTGTGAAAGCAAACAAAAACAAATTCAAAACCAGCTATGTGGATAGGTCATCTGTGAGATGTTATAGATGCAATGACCTAGGGCATTTTGCTAGTGAATGCAAGAAGCCTAAGAAGAAGGATAAGGAGTTTCTCGAGCTTGAAGCTAAGTATGAGGCTCTGCTAAAGAAGCATGCACCAGGTAAGGCCTACATAGCTGAAGGGAAGTGTTGGGATGATTCTGATAGTGATGGAGAAGAACAAGAATTCTGGAACTATGCCTTGATGGCCAACTCCAAGGAAGAACCATCTGAATCAGACTCTCAGGTACCATCCCTCACTACTATAGACATGTCTGTTTCTGAATACAAATCTATGGTTGAACAACTATCTGTTGAGATGTTTAATATTCATACTAGTATGACTGCTGCTAATGAAGAGATTGCTAAACTGTCTACTAGGAATGAACTGTTAAACAAAAGAAATGAGGAACTAGAACTAACTGCTATGCAAATAGAAAACCTTAAACAAGAAATCGAATATCTAAAGAATAAGGTTCTATGTGCTAGTCAAGTTGAGAAAGCTCTTAGGGATGAACTAGCTAAAAATGAATTTAAATTGAAAACATTCCAGAATTCCTCTAGTCTATTGCAGTCCTACCATGAGAAAAATCTAGCTAGACCTAAGGCTGCTATTGGACTTGATTATGACACTCTCAAGCAGAGGAAAGGCTATGCAATCATTGAAGATGACATTGTTGTTCAAGAGGAAGTGCCTCAGGTTTTGAAAAAGGCTGAGACCCCAATATTTAAAACACCAACACTTGAGATTGATGAGGATGCCTTACTCATTAAGCAAATGTTGGATGATGAAGATAAGGCACAATCAAATGAACAACAAGCATCCTCTAAGAGTGAGAATGTCAAAACCAAAGCCAAGGAGTCAGTAGGAGGTAAACCTAGACTTGAGAAATTTGTGAAGTTTGTTTCAGCTGGGAATAATGAGTTTGAGAAGAAAGTGGCTAAAAAGAAACAAAACAGAAATGACAAATTAGGGATTAACAAGGACAACAACTATGCTTATGTGCCAAATGCCCCTAGGAAAGTTTGTCAAAATTGTTTTAGCATTAATCATTTAACTCATGCATGTAAGAAACCATCTGGTAGTGTTGCTAAACTATTCTATGATTGCTCTGTGCCTTTAAGACATAGAGACTCTCCTTTCTGTGATAAATTTGATTGTATGCCATGTAACATGAATGTGATGACTAGTTGCTTTAATTTGAGAAGACAATTCTTGGAAGGATGCATCAGTCACAATGTTCACACACACTACACAAGAACAAAGTGTAAGAACCCGAATTTTCGGTAGAATTAAAACTTTTTTTATATATTGATGAAAGAATGAACAGTGACTCCGACTACAAGGTATTAACAATGAATGTGAATGTGTATAGATTTAAAAGATTATATGTCATGAAGAATGCAATGGGTTGACAACCTATATTAGAATAATCTATCTCCTAAGAAATAAGTTATGGAGGAAGGAGATATTCTTGTGTCATCCAAATCAATATCTGTTGTTAGTCCAGTGGTTCCGTAAAAGGGTTAAGGAATGCCCGAAAGAGAACAAGGACATTTATATATATATAAGGAATAAAAGAGAATAAGTAGTGAATAGTGTTTTTGGTGGAAATGAGAATATGATTAAGACGACGCTATATAGAAGTATTCAGAACGGGTTTCGGAGTTCGTATTCATGATACAGGGGCGAGATAAGTATCGGATTCAGAAAATTAGCAATTTTATTTTCTCCGAGATTTCCCTGGACACTGAAGGATTTAAGGATTTATTTAAAAGATTTGAGAAATTTAAATACAAGATTTATAAAGGAGAATTAAATATATTAGCAAGAATATTAATAAGGTTTCCGGTAAAACCTTACCGCTAAATATTTGAAATATTCCTCCGAACGATTATTGAAATGGAGTAATAACCGGACAAAAAAAACAAGCAGAGAGCAAAGATACAAGAAGAATCAATTGGTGGGAAAAGAAAATATCCAAGTGACCTACTTGAAAGTCAACAAACAAGTGAGTGATGTAGTTGCATTTTGCCAAAAATGGAGTTGCATAATGTAGTGCCAACACTTGGACAAATGAGGGATCAACAAGTGGCACCAATAGATTGTTGACAAAGCATAAAAACAAGATGAATCCAAGATATAAGCCATACATGCATACATTATATCATTATAGCAAGCAAACTCCATTCTCTCCATTTTCTTAAAAAACTGCCCAGCAAGAGCACTCTATAGAAGAAAAATCATATCTCTATTTCTATCCATGATAAAATCACCAAACTTTAACCCAAGCCTCTCCACTCCATGGGCAATATTCGCTCAAAGTTTCGTGGCAATCCAAGTAGTATAGCCTAGACAAATCACCTCCCCAAGTTGTAGAAGCAAACTGTCCTGATGCTTGACAGTTTCTGGACAGATTTTCTAATGGCCATATCTCCTTCATTACTCAATGAAATTTGGTGTTATTTAGCTTTTTGGAAAGCTGGTTAGATTCTCTACAATTCTTCTTTAGGACCCTCATCCAGAAAAGCAAGGTAAGGACCTCGTTTTTGCATTTCTTTGGACTGATGAATAGTAACTCCGAAGTGATTAACCAGTTTTCTTGTTTTGTCCTTAAGGATTAAGCTATATAAAGACTATCTAAGGCTTGTTAAGTGTTTATAAACACTTGATAGTGTTCCTAGAGCTTCAAAGAAGGTAAACCCTTAACCCACCTTTGACTTTTATATGAGATTTGATGGTGTTTATGGCTTGTATGCATGATTTAGAGCGTGTATGTTATTTGGGTGTTATAAAAATGTTAAAATATACTTTGTGGCTCCAAGACCTGTTGAGATAGTGAGGAAGATGATAAATAGTGTCCATGAGTGTTGGTTGTTGGTTGAATGATTATTTGGGTTGTTTGAAAATTGGATTATTCGTTTTTAAGCCGTCGTAATGTCGAAATTTACATAGGTGTTAAAAACAGAGCATGTCCGAAACTGTAAGTTTCTTACAAGGTTGAGGACCTGACATGAGCTTGTAGATCTCGAGTCATAGATCGTTTTGGCGCAAGAATCGAAACAAACAGACTTACGGTTTAGGAATTATGATTAAATTCGTAAAAGTCGTTCGAAACCGTAATCGAAAGTTCGTAACTGAAATTGGATTCCTTTAATACTATGAAATCAGTGGCGAATCTATATAATTAAATAATAGAGGTAAAAAGGAAGGTGTGGGAGAAGACCACATGTCGAATGGATCATTTTCCGATTTTATAAAATGTTCGAATCAAGGTTAAACGCGAACGAACCCCTAGAAGCATACTTGGTTATGACTTTGGTAAATGACTTAGAAAACGGGCGATAAATCTCGAGGTATAATCTTGATTCGTAAACGACCAACCTTAGAATTTATACGACTTAAGTATATACAAAGTGTAAGTATGACGACGTGTCTTAGTAGCGAACGAATGACGGGTCATAGTGAGAATAAAGAGAATTTCACTAAAGGGTGCTTAGCGAGATAACTCGAAAACGTGTTTCGACTTAAATAAGTTATACTTAGCCTTTTAAAAAGTGTTAAGTGATTGACCTCGGTTATTGTGAATATTTATAGATCACCGGATTGACACGAGGCACCCTACCCCTTCAGGATTGCCAGGCAAGTTTCCAATACCTTGGAACTGTTGTTGTGATAATATATATGATTGTTGTTATACATATGCCATAGCATGCATGTTGTTTTCAAAGTATATATATATTGGAATACTTGTTCCCTGAATTGATATTGGCTTATAGACTAGATATGGATTATCAGTTATAAGCAGGATTGTTTTGCTAGGACCCTTAGTGAAGGGCGTATGATATTTATTCTTTAAATATGAGACCGGGAGTCGGTATTTTGTGTTATATAGATAGTCGTGGAAACCCGGAGGGATTCCAGCGACAGAGTATTATTCATTTTGAGGAATGTTATTATTAAAAATTATTTATATTTCCATAAAAGTATTAAATACTTGGAAATCTTTCGAGAATTGTTATTTGAGTATTATTTCAGTCGAGAAATATTAATGAATATTATTTTTGAATATTCATTAGAGTTTTATTATTAATGAATAATTACTTTGATATTCATTGGAATTTTATTCATTAAATGAATATCACTTTCGTATATTCATTTAAGTTTTATGTAATTGATAAATAGTATTTCAAAAGTATTCTATGGAAGTTCTAATTACTCAAGGAATATTATTTCGAATATTATGGTTTTGATTACTAAATGAATATCATTTGGATATTTATTTAGAATATTATTTGGATATTCATTTAGAATATTATTTGTTTAATGAATATCAATTGAATATTCATTTGGAATTGATTTATTAAATGAATATTATTTTGAATATTCATTTAGGATTTTATGTACTTGATGAATATTATTTTAAAATATACATTGGAAGTTCTATTTACTTAAGGAATATTGCTTCGAATATTCCTTTAAAGCTTTAATTACGAAAAGAATATTATTTGGCTATTCATTTAGAATATTATTTTTAAATTAATATTATTTTCAAATATTCATTTTAAGGTTTGATTTATTTAGTGAATATTATTTTAAATATTTATTTGAGTTTATTTAATTAATGAATATTAAATTGAATATTCATTTAAAGAAGAGAGTTATTTAGTAAATGATTCTATATATTTATTCGAGGATTACTTACGAGCAACATTATAATTTAATAATATTCCTTAATTATTATTGATTTAATAAATATTCTTAGAATATTTATTTAAATTCTTTTAAATTCTTTTATAATGATTTATATTATTCAAAAATTATCTTTCACCTTCGAATATTATGTAAAATATATCGGAGTCTTTTATGACTATTTTATCAAGGGGAGGTTCCCAAAACTCTATCTTCATTTAAATCTGTCTTATAAGAAGATTTAAATACTCGCTCAAACTTCAAAATACATATATAAGGGGACCTCACTTGAGAGATGTTATTTATTGGACTGCCCGGTCCTATACTTGCTAAACTATCTTGTCACTCACATCTTGATTCTTTCAAACATCGATATGAATCTGTTTGGTTACCTCCTCAACGCTCGAGGGGTAATAATTGATGGAACAAGTTCTTATCCATTAACAAGCATCAGCTTGGGAAATATTGGTGAATTTTCCTTTCCAACTAGATACGACTACTTTGTGGAGTCCTATCAACAAGTATTATACTTGGGGAAAGGGGGAGGAACTTTACGTTTCAAAGTTATGGATGTGAAATGAACTAGGAGATGCGTAAGTGACCCAGTGGCGCCGGTCCAGCAAATGGCCCAACCGTTGGCCGAGGGGGTTCCAGAGGGCGGTAGACAAGTAAATCCGTCGGTGCTTCCTTCTACATGTAGAGAACAAGAGGTGGGGAGCATAACATGCGACTGATCATCGTGTAAATGCTATGTCTCCTGGCGCGTCAAACTCCAGTATTAGTTCATCTTTCAATGTTGGAAAATTTCCTGCAACATTATCATTGTTGGCAGGTTTGAATAGTGTTAATTCTGGAATTGCAATATTTTTCCGCAAGTTCCTCTATTATGAAAATTTGATAATATCTTTCTTATCTTTGACATAGTAGATATTTCTTCAGAACAAATATATTTTGAGTTACCTTGTAACTTTATCTCATACCATATATTGGTACTACGTCCGTTAATGCATGGCATATGGTTTCTAAGATATTTTGGACTGTTATATATTATCACTGTTCAATTATATTTTTGGTGGGCTATTGCTCACCCTTGCTTTATTTATTTATATCACAACAACAGCTAGATCAGATGGCCGCGCAAGGCGTACTTAGCATAGACAGGTGTCAGCCGTCAGAGGATTAACCGCTGAGGTCATAGCTACCATTGCCGAAGATGCAGCTTCCGGTAGGCTAGCCGTTAGCATTTGAACATCAAATGTATTTATTATATGGCATATACCAATGGGTGGCAAAGAGTATGTAATGGTAAAATTTTAATTCTTTGGGTTATAAGAACTCAAACTTATGATTAATAATATTGAGGGTTACTCTGATTTCATCTTCGGGACTATAACGGGTGTGTTTTATGTTGTTGTTTTGGGTCACAAGGTTGTAATTTAAATTATGTTGGTTTTATGGATGGATATTGAGACCGTAACGACCAGATCCCTGACCCTGGATCTGGGGGTGTTACACAAAGTCTTCAAGTCCTCCTAAAGTTAGGAAGGTGCCTCTGTCACCTAAGTCTAAGAACCCTGATTCTAAGACTTCTAACAGTGACAAGAAGACTAACATCAAGAAAATTGATAAGCATGTTGTTTATGATAAGACTGTTGCTAAGCCACATGGACCCAAACTTGTTTGGGTACCAAAGGAGAAGTAATACCTTTGTGTTTGCAGGGCAAAGAAAGTGAAAGAAAGGTCATGTGGATTTTGGACAGTGGATGCTCAAACCATATGACTGGTGATATGGCCCTGCTATCACAGTACGAGGAGAAGGCTGGCCCAATGGTTGCTTTTGGAGATGACAGCATTGGCAACACACTGGGATATGGCAAGTTGGAAATTGGAAATGTCATCATTGAAAATGTAGCACTGGTCAAGGGACTCAAGCACAATCTACTGAGTGTTGGTCAATTTACTGACAGAGGCTTCAAAGTGAATTTTGACAAAGATGAATGTTTGATCACCCACAAAAAGACTGGTGACTTTTCTCTATCTGGAGTAAGGAAAGGAAGCCTGTTTGTAGCCAATATGAACTCTGCAAACAAGGACAAAATCTGTTGCTTTTACTCAAAAGCATCAAATGAAGATAGTTGGCTGTGGCATAAGAAGCTATCACACTTGAACTTCAAAGGCATTAATTCTCTAGTCAAAAGAGAGTTAGTAAGAGGCATGCCCACACTTGAATTCTATCAAGAAGGAGTGTGTGAGGCTTGTCAAAAGGGAAAAATGAAAAGATCAAGACACAAGTCAAAGACAGTGACATCAATAACCAAGCCCCTACAACTAATTCATATGGACTTGTTTGGGCCTGTCAATATTATGTCACTAGGAAGGAAAAGGTATGCTCTGGTGATGGTTGATGATTTCACAAGGTATACATGGGTAGAATTTCTGGCATCAAAAGATGAGGCTCCCCAAGTAATCATTGAGCATATAAAGAAAATTGACAAGGAAGCAAAGGCCAACAATGCAAGTGTGATTGCATTAAGAAGTGATAATGGAACAGAGTTCAGAAATGCCATGCTTGAAGCATTCTGCAAAGAAAATGGAATTTCTCAACAATTCTCAGCTCCAAGGACTCCACAACAAAATGGAGTTGTTGAAAGAAAGAATAGAACTCTGATTGAGGCTGCTAGAACAATGTTACTTGATGCAAAGATGCCTACATGTTTTTGGGCTGAGGCTGTGAGCACTGCATGCTATATCCAAAACAGAACCCTCATCAACAAAAACACTGGAAAGACACCTTACAACTTGATGACTGGAAAGAAGCCCACCCTAAAGTATGTTCATACTTTTGGAAGCAAATGCTTTGTGTTAAAAGACAACTCAGAATATGTTGGAAAGTTTGATGCAAAAGCATTTGAAGGAATTTTTCTTGGCTACTCTATGGAAAGAATTGCATACAAAGTTTATGTCATCACTCAAAAGAAAGTTATGGAAAGCACAGATGTGACATTTGATGACAGCAAACTACCTGGATTAGAAGAAGCCAATGATGAAGATAAAGATCCTTTGAAGTTTGACAATCTAGATGATTCTGATGAGGAGATTGAAACTGAATTTGAGCCCACAATCCAACAAACTCAAGTGAATGAAGAACCTGTGTCAACCAACAATGAAGAAACAAGCATCCAAGACACACCTGTGACTAGTGGAAACTTCACAGGGGGAGGAAATGTAAATGATCATGATCTGGATGATAAAGCAACATCAAGGCTGAGAAATCAATCTGAACATACAAGGAAATGGGATAGATCACATACTGCAGATCAGATAATTGGAGATCCAAATACAGGAGTGAGGACAAGGAGAGCAACTATAAATGAATGTCTCTATGGTTGCTTTCTATCCCAAGTTGAGCCTAAGAAACTTGAAGATGCATTGTTGGATCCTAATTGGATAATTGCTATGCAAGAGGAGCTAAACCAATTTGAAAGAAGCAAAGTATGGGAACTTGTGCCTGCACCAAAGGATAGAACCATTGTTGGAACAAAATGGGTTCTAAGGAATAAGATGGATGAAAATGGTGTAGTCATAAGAAACAAAGCAAGGTTGGTTGCAAAAGGATACTCTCAACAGGAAGGCATTGACTATGATGAGACTTTTGCCCCTGTTGCCAGACTAGAGGCCATCAGAATTTTCTTGGCATTTGCTGCACATTCTAATTTCAAGGTCTATCAAATGGATGTCAAGAGTGCATTTCTGAATGGGGAGTTGGAAGAAGAAGTATATGTGCAACAGCCACCTGGATTTGAGGATCCACAATTCCCTCACTTTGTCTACAGATTGCTTAAAGCATTGTATGGACTTAAGCAAGCTCCTAGGGCATGGTATGACACATTGTCACAATTTCTACTTGAGAATCAATTCACTAGAGGCACACTAGACAAGACACTGTTTTACAAGAAACATGGTGATGATATTATCTTAGTTCAAATCTATGTGGATGATATCATATTTGGCTCTACAAATGAGAAGCTGTGTGAGAAATTCTCTAAGCTCATGCAGAGCAGATATAAGATGAGTATGATGGGAGAATTAACATTCTTTCTTGGGCTGCAAGTGAGTCAAAGGAAGGATGACATTTTTATAAGTCAAACCAAATAAATCAAGGATCTATTGAAGAAATTTGACTTAGAAGAATGCTCACCTGCAAAGACACCCATGGCCACTGCTACCAAGTTAGATGAAGATAGTAAGGGCAAGAAGGTAGATATCTCAATCTACAGAGGCATGGTTGGTTCTCTACTCTACCTCACTGCTAGTAGGCCAGACATCATGTTTGCAACATGCTTGTGTGCAAGGTTTCAATCAAATCCAAAGGAATCACATATGATAGCAATAAAGAGGATTTTCAGATATCTGAAGGGCACACCAAACTTGGGGTTATGGTATCCTAAGGACACAGGGTTCAGTCTGGTTGGTTATTCTGATGCTGATTATGCTGGATGCAGAGTGGATAGGAAAAGCACCTCAGGTAGCTTCCAGTTTCTTGGACAAAGGTTAGTCTCTTGGTACAGCAAGAAACAACAATCTGTGTCAACTTCCACAGCTGAAGCTGAGTACATAGCTGCTGGAAGTTGCTGTGCTCAAGTGCTTTGGATCAGAAACCAACTTAGAGATTATGGACTTGTGTTGGAAAGAATTCCAATCATGTGTGACAACACAAGTGCAATCTCCATAGTTTCCAATCCTGTCAATCATTCTAGGACAAAGCACATTGACATCAGATATCACTTCATAAGGGAGCATGCAACTAATGGAACCATTGAGTTACATTATGTTCCCACAGAGAAACAACTAGCTGACATATTCACTAAGCCATTAGATGAAGCCACCTTCACAAGGTTCGTTAGTGAGATTGGAATGCTGAATTCTTCAAATTCTGGCTGAGTGAATATATCAACCAGATTGTTGCAGCAGTAAATACTTACTTTATCAAATGCTCAATATTTTAAAAGTAAGTATTGGCTGGGTTATGATTTATAAATATTCCACAATGCTGCATATGTTGAAAATCATACATCTTTAGCTTGAAATATCTGTGAAATTTTGAGAGAATCACTATTTAATTTAGTAGAATATTCTTCAGTGAATATTTCTGGTAAATTTTTAAAAGATAGTGAAAATTGAATTTTATGAGTGAAAAGTATAGTTCGATAAGTCAGACTTCTCGAATGGTTAATTATTTTGTCATGGCTCGAGTTCTCGAATAGGCCTATCAAGAACCCTCCTGAGTTCTCGAATAGTGTCTTTTAGAGAAATCGAATAGCACACTTTGAGTTCTCGAATAGAGTATTTTAGTTCTCTAATGATGGAGTTCTCGAATACTGTATTTGAGTTATCGAATCATTTGAAAAGGCTGATTTCTCGCTGACACTTAATCGCTTTTTGGATTTATATTAAAATTTCATTTCGCTCATAAAAACATATTTTATTTAGCTTAGAATTATTTTCTGAGTTAAATAACTGCCAGCTGTGAGTTACAAACTGCTTGAGATATCGAATAAGCCTTTCTTGACTTATCAAATAGTTGTTTTATACTTCTCGAATGACTGACTTGTCGATACAAAACTTATATCTAATCGACAACTCAAGTCACTCACATATATACAATTCCACAACTGTTCAAATCATTTCATTCGATTTCTCAGGCAGCTAAAGTTCCAAATCCTCTGTAAACCCTAACGTCAAAAGCTAAATTTCTTCTTCAACCTTCATTCTCTTCTCATCTCTCTGTGTAACAATGGCAAATACCCAACTCACAATTCCTACCCACACCAATTTCATAGCAATAACCAACGATGTTGAAGCACCCAATGCAAAATTTAAGTGCTTCGTTCGATGGATGGCTGAATCATACATCAAGGATGTACTCTCAGCCAACCCAACTCTGTATCTAGATTTACTAGAACAGTTTTGGAGAACTGCTACTGTGGAGGTCGTGGCCCTAGAGAATGCAATAACTTCATACGTAATCTATTGCAAGATTCAGGACAAGGAAATCACCATCACTACTGAAAATATGAATCAAGCACTGGGGTTACAACAAGGAGTGTATGACAGTCAAGCAACTGATCAGGAATTGGAAGATTTCTTTGATTTTATCAACTACTCAGACAGAATCAAGCTTGGAAATTTGAATAGGAAGTACTTGAGGAAGGAATGGAGCTATGTCTTTGCCACTCTTCTTCAAGTCTTCACAGCAAGGAAGTCTAGCTTTGATCAAATCAGCACACCTGTTCAACAAATAGGATATGCTCTAGCATATGGGAGAAATATTGATGTTGGTTTGATCATAATGCAAGAATTGTATGGGAGACTTGGTAAGAACTCAGCCAAGAGAGGTAATGAAATTTTCTTCCCTCGCTTTATTCAATCTGTACTTAATTTCATAGATGTTAAATTGATTGAATTGCCTGGGTTAGACAAAAATAGAATAGGCTATCCGAAATCCATGACCAAACTCATTTTTGGTAGCTTGGAGACTAGGAATGATGTGGATGTAAGGCTCAAAATAACTCCCCTCATGGAGAGTTTATTTAGGACTTACCCCCACAACATGCCAATATGTGCCTTAAAATCTGAGTTAGCTAGGCCCAAGCAAGTAGAGCAAAATGCTAACCCAGGGCCTGCTAACCAACCCTCTCAGCCAAACACTTTACCAAACACAGAGACAACTGCATCATCCTCTCAAAAGGGTGATGTTAGTAAAAAGAAGAGAAAACAGGTTGCTTCTGAACCTATAAAAATCTTAACTGAAGCAGCCTTGGCTGTAGAATTAGGCATAGCAAGTGAAGAACCTGAGTCACCCTTACTAAGGCCAAAGAAGAAGAAGAAGAAGTCTAAAACCACCTCTTCAGTCACCCAAATGGCTGAAGTTGTAAAATCAGGGGCAAACAGCTCACTAGGTGTATCCTCTCAACAGGGTGCATCTATAGAATCAAGCATTCTCCCCAATGCACCTACTTGTACAGAGTCAGCACATGGGAGTAATAAGGCTGGCACAACACTGAGTAGAGAGCACATCACAATTGAAACTCCCTCTATCTCTCAGGGGGAGTTGCTAAAATCTAATCTACAACACACTTCTCTTCCAGAATCTACCACTCATATTTCTTTGGAGCCTGGAACTCAAGCAATTGAGGAGCAAGGCATTGATCATCAAGAATTCTTTTCTCTTGATGAGCCAATGGATTCAAGTGACTTGGTGCATGACACCTTGCTCACCACCCAGGTACCACATTTAGATGGTCAGGGAATGCATGCCGGGGCATCTCCTAATGACACCATCACAAACACAGAGGATTCACTAGTTTTAACTAGAGACTCCGTGCTTGTGTCAACTACTGTTGTAACTCATCCCACTTCTGTGGAGACGACAGTAGCAGAGTCTTTCCATCCGGTTACAGAAGTTGCATCTGTAACTGAGGAGTCTAGCTTGCCTAGCTCTAGCTCTCACTTTTTGTCCCAATGGCTGAAGCCTGTGCAACATGACAGTGCTTCAGGATCAGGGTCTGTTCCACCACAAATGTCCATTGAAGCTCTCCAAAGCTATGTTGTGGATCAGATTCCTGAGTTTGTCAAAATAGCCCAGAACCTTGTCACCTCCAACATCTCAAATCCAGATTATGAAGCCATCCAACTATGCCATAGGGATGATGTGGAGATGCAGAAGGCCAAGATTATTGATGATGCTGAGAGAGATGGCAATGTAGATGCCTGGATGCAAGGAAAGTATGATGTAACTCTCAGTGAAGCACTTCAATATCTTAGAGAGGAATACATCACTTCACTGGGTTCAAATGCAAAATCCCTGTCCCCTAGTGAAGTGTATGAAGCTGTAAATGATTCCTACAAGGGTTTCCTCAAGGCTGCACACTATCTTGGCAAGGGAGTCAAAACTGAAGTCAACAAAGTAAGTGACAAGACAGCCACTTCCGTAGAAGAGATAAAGAGGGCCTTTGATGCCAAATTTCCTCAACTAGACAGTGTGGTCAAAGATATCAAACACTGCAACACCACCTGCACCAAGATGGATAATAGTCTAGCTCTCCTTAAAGATACAGTCACAGGTCTAGGAAGCAAATTTCAAATTCTATCTGATCAGACTATAGATGCCAATGCCATGCTTAGGACACTCTTTGCTAATCAATATGGAGACAAGCTGGTAACTGAGGTTCCTGTGCATGAGCTGTCTAGATTTGAAGTGCAGAGACTTAAAGAACAATCCCTATCTGGATTCAAATCTAATGCATTATTCAGTAAGGTAGATGCACTTGAAAAGGAGGTAGCTACTCTCACTCAGTCCAATGCTCATCTTACAGACAAGGTACAAACTCTAACTGAGCAGCTGAACACTCAAGCCACCACCACAGCTGATGTTCTTCTGCATCAACAATCAATGTTGTCTGCAATGATGAAGCACATGGGTCTCTCTCTACTTGAAGAATCTTCAACCCCAAAGGTCAATACTACAGCCTCTGTGCCTGACAACAAGCCTAAGGGGGAGAAGAGGACATCAAGGAACTCAAATACAAAGGGGGAGAAACCACCAGTAAAGGGCATCAAAATCACTGAAGGTGCTCATCAAAGAACTTCAAAATCTCTAATTCATGTGCCTGGCAAAGGAAAAGACAAAGTTGATGAGCCTCCTACTTCTCTGCCAGTTGTCACTCTACCAACTGTGCACATCACTACTTCCAGTGGTCAAAAGCAAACTATCACAACCACAGTGGTTGCAGGGAGTATGCCATCTGATAAACCTTCACTCTCCATATCTAAAAGTGCCAAGCCTGTAGAAGTGAAGGTGGTCACTGAGGCCAAGCTACAAGAAATTGCAAACTCAAATGTTTATCATGATGATGCATTCTTGGAGTTTCTGAAAGTCTCAAAAGAACAGGCTGGTGACACTCAATTGTATCTAAGGAGCTTGAAGGATCATATCGATTACTTCACTGTGGTACCTAGAAAAGTTGATAGCTCATGGCTCAAGGAAGTAATGATGGTAGCAAAATCCAGAATCTGGCATCTAACCTACAAAACTCTACATGCCTTGAAACATTCAGAGATAGATGCACTGATAGAGCTCATAGAGAAGAGGAATGTAAATGAAAACAATAGGAGTCTGTATGATGACTTGAGGATGGCCAACCTTTAAGGCTGCCAGAAGTGATTAAGAAGCCATGGACCATCATCTATCAGTCTAGCACCGGAATTGAAGAGATTAAACAATTGGTCATTCCCAATGATCTCACCTCTCGAAATCACAGACTCATTATTGCCATCATTGATCTACTGCAAAAGAAGAAGGGGACAAGTACTGCTGAAGAGATAGAGGCACTGCACATTCTCAGATCATACATTGCAACTGGTGTAATTCCAGAAATGGCCAAGCCAAGGAGGAATAAGGATGATGAAGATGAAGACAAGAGTGATGAGAGGAGAAGTCATTACAGGAGTGATAAGGGGGATGAGGATAAGAAGAAGAAGAAAGACAGTAAGGATAAGAAGGATGATGACCAAGGTAAAGTCTCTGAGAGGAAGAGTGGAAGACAGCAAGCCTTAGGCATTGTTGACAGTAACCTCACCACATCACAAGACTCTAAGTCTAGGGTGAATGCTGTTAGTGGTGACCTACCAAAATCTACATCTATGGCTTCTGCAACTGTCTTGCCACCTCAAGAAGAGAAGAAGATTCAAGTCAAGAAACCATCTCTATATTTCAAAAAGCATACTGCTAATGGAATACTACAATGGTCCACAAACAAAGGTCACATGCTACTGCCAGGCAACCATGTCAAAAGGATCAAATTCAAACAAGCTGCATGGAAACCAAAGCTATCAAAGTCAAGGACTCTGACAATCTATCCAGGCTTAAAACTCCAAACACTAGATGAAGATTTTGATGAAGACCAACTGCAATTCTTACAAGCTCAAAGAATCTATCATGTTGCCATTGTTGATAACTGCCTTGAGATCAAATATACTGATGGAAGGGAGGAGAAATTCAAACAAGGAGGATGTCAACACTGGGGCAAACTACATGACATAGAAACAATCATTGCATTGTTGAGCTCAGAAGATAAAGTGGAAAGAATATGGAAGCTGGAGCTAATTATGTTAGGTCCAATATGTTTGTAGAAGGGGGGGGGTTGAATACAAACAGTACTGTTTAATCGAAATTTGTCCGGATAATTTAATTTATATTTTGACAAATTTGAGCGAAATTAAATGAAACAAAATTCAAGTTGAATATAAAATTATATTAACTTGAGGGGTTTGTTACAAATACAGTACATAATTTATATCTAGTTAATAAAAACAAATTAGAAAATTCAACATGAATTTTTCCAGATTTGTTAATAAAAATCAAGATATAGATTAGGAGTAAAAACTCGCTAATAGTACAAGAGTATCAAGTAAACCAGTTCTATCGGATCAGATATTAAAAATAAGATGAACTTGATTTTCTATGAATTTTTCTGCTTCTTGTGCTGTGTTCTTGATGAGAGAGAAGAGAGAAATCTGCTTTGTATGTAATATTTTGATCTGTCTGAAGTCTTCTGTCGATTTGTCTTGATATATAACAATCACTGCCTCTTTATCTTCAAATATAACTGTCAAGACAATCGGCAATACAATTTATTCTTCCAAGACAACCAATTTTTTACTGCCAAGACAATAGGCAATACAATCGTCAAGACAATCAGGTTCTTCCAAGACAATCGGCAAGACAATCAAATTCTGAGATCTTTGTCTTGCTTTATCAAAAATTATCATTCTGTCTGAAGCTTTTTCTTTTTGATCATTATCAAGACAATCTGATTTGAACTGTCAAGACAATCGTCAAGACAATCAAATCAGATTTTTATTCTACTTTTTAAAAGCTTTTCAGAAATTATCATTACCAAGACAGTCGGCAAGACAATCAGAGATTGTCTTGCTTTACTGATTTCTTCTTCAAGACAATCGGCAAGACAATCTCTTATTGTCTTGCTATTCTGATTTAAGCCTCCAAGACAATCGGCAAGACAATCAGGGATTGTCTTGCTAGTTCATTTTTCAGAATTAAATTGAAATTGATTAACAAATAATCATTTTAATTTATTCTTACTTAAATAATTAATCAGATTTAATTAATCTAATAATTAATTTAATTAAAGAATTAATTCAAGATGAATTAATTAATTAATTAAATTGACTACTTGATTTAAATTAATTAAAGAAGAATAATTATATATCATTGGATTGTCTTAATTCTTTTCTGAATCACTGAAAGTAATAAAGGAATACCACTGAATATTTTGTTGACGTTCCATGCACGGTCTGGTTCATGAACGACTAACTTCAATGACTGTCCTTTAATTTTCACATTAGAAATGTGATTCATTTCTCTTCTCATTTCTTTCTCCTTCTTGTACTTCACTGTATACTGTCTGAACCTGTCACTCTAGAAATCTCTGTCTTACAAATAAATCCACTTCTTTGATGCTATACTGAGGCTTGATCAGCAATCTGAACTTCTTCCAGTGTAAAACATCAAAACTATAAATTGACTTTAGGGTTTTTTTCTGACAGATAGTACTCCTGAGATTCCTGTGACAGTTAAAGTTATTTACTTATTACAAACTAAGTTTAAGTTGAGTTGAGTCCTCGAACTACAAATAGGCTGTGTCATATGTCTTTCAATCTCCCCCTATTTGTTTGTTAGAAGATAACAAGCAAATACCTAGAGGATTACTCAACTAACTCAACTTAACTTAGTAAAAGATAAAACTTTAAACACAAAGTAAATAAAAGAAAAGTTCTGGTTTATATTTAACATTGTCCAGATTCAAACATAAAAGATAAATACAAGATAGATGATCCTCTAGACTGATCATATAATACAATTTTCTATCTTGACCTATCTAAGCTCTAAAGATATCACATGTAGAGCTGATCTTCACTTTGAAGTTTCTTCATCCCTTATCTCTCCAGGTTCAACTTCATCTTCTTGCTCTAGAAATCTTCTGATATTCTCTGTGTCAAATCGTTCTTGATCATCCAAGGTTTTGATCAAATCCTTGTCAAGTACACGTTCATAATCTGACACAAGACCTTTAGGTTTCTTAGGCAAGATTCCAAGGTTACCCCATAGCCGATTCCGAAGTATGTAATATTTCTTTTCAAAGCCAGTTAAAGCATATGATCGAATAATGTCAGCAACAAAGATACTTTCTTTATCTTCGAATCCTGTAGTCCTCATCATATGTTCTAACCAGACCAGATGAGATGCAGTGTATAATTTCATCGACTTAGAATCAAGGAAGCAAGAGTGTAGTGTATTACCCTTGAGAAACTTAACATGATGTGGAGTTTGAATAACTTGTGGACTATTCCTTTGCGCAAACTCCAAAAGTCTTTCATGAAGTAAAATATTCAGTTCAGAAAACCTTTTTACCTTTAGGGACATAATCCATAGTTCAATTAAGCTTCTCTGTTGAAAGATTTGAAGTGACACATAGAGAGAACCCATTGTACGAGAGTCAATCTGAATTATCAGTTGATCTGCACATCTGTCAAACCCAGCTACTATCCTCGAGATTTCCAGCATCAATGCATCCATATATTGCAAGTAATTTGGATGGGTCTCTTGAAACTGTTGAAGTAGTTGGAGAAAACGTTCATCATCATTAGCAGTGTTCTGAATAGAATAAAAAATTTCTCTTGCTCTATCCCACTTTGGACCAATCTTCAACTGAATATCTCTTTTCCTTTCGTGTACAATGATTGCATGTAGCTTTTGTTTCTCTGCATCTTCAGCTTCAATCTTTTATTCACTACCTGTCTGGTCTTCTCAAGCTTAGCTTGTCTCATATGACGATCAGCTTTCTCCTCTTGAAGTTCCTTCTCAAATTCAGGATCATCTTGCCAGTTTGAAAGATCTTCTTCAATATCATTTAATTACTGTACTTCAAACTTACTATTCTTGAGATCGAAATCAAACTCGGATACATCCTGATCATGAGCAGCTTTTTCTTTTCCCTTGGTAGACTTCTCAGACTTCTCCTTATGCCTCCCTTGACTTCCTGACTTACTTCCTCCTGCTTCTCCAGACTTACCTGCTCCTCCATCTCCAGACTTCTCCCCCTTAGTTGAGGAATCCTCTACAGACTTTCGTTGACTATCAAGCTCCCTATTTGCATCATTATCCCCTTCATTATCATCATCATAGTCTTCAAAATATGCTCTTTGTTCTGGTGTGATATTATGAGTAGGTTTAACAATGTTGTATAGATGATCAAGTCCTTCAAACATGTAATCATACTTTTCTTCAAGCTTCGCAAAGGTTGTTGAATATGATTGAGCAGTTTCATGCATTTCCACTTGAAGTTCATCCACCCTATTAGAGAGTCTGTCAATAGCATTTAGAATATCTGTTCTTTCTGTAGATGCCTGAGAGTTGGATTGTATCAATGTATTGATTGCTGGAGTGAGTGTAGTCTTTATGTTGTGGACATCGTCACGAATAATCATGAGCTGATTGTTGACAGAGGTGGAAGAAGAAGACCGTTCATCCACTTGTGCTTTTAAAACTTGTTTTTCAGCCTCAGTTTCCATCAATTTCTTTTGCAGATCTTTGATTTGAGCCATGAGAGACAAAGTGTTTGTTTCAGTGTGTGCGCTCACCTGATGTTCACTCAAGGATATGTCACTCTCCTTTCGTGCATGTGTTTCACTCATATTTAAGGTGGTCCTCACATCACTCAACACTAGCTCCTTTCCTTGAGCTGTACCTGCATAAGAAATCACCCTAGCCTCTTCTGGAGAGGTCAGTGGTGGTGCAATGGGAGTTCGCAATTCCCAATCCTCAGTCATCTCTATCAATTCATTTGGATTTGATAACTGAATTTCTTCAGTGATAGGATGACCAAGTTGCCCTTCACTTTCTCCAGATAAATCTGCGAGTGAAGAATCCCTTGAGGGAGCCAGGAATGTTCCTCCTGGGAGGGGAGATGATGACTCTATTATAACTGGCAGAGAGTCAAGATTTCCCTCTGAAGCCTGTGAAGGCTCTTCTACCGTAACAATGGTAGGCACTGTAACAATCCTATCGTGCACTCCTTGCTCAGTGTCCTTAACAACATCAAATTTTACAGTAATGTTTTCCCCCATTGTGAGTAATAAAGGTGTGCTTGACTCTGTACAAGGTGCCACGGCCCTTTGGCAAATTTCAATAATTGCATCCTGTTGAGAGGATGAAATTAGTAACAGTTCATCGGCCATTTCAATGTCCAAGTCCTGTTGGGAGGAAATGGACGGGCTAACAGATGCCTCAAGTAGTAGGTTTCTTCTCTTCTTTGGTGGAGGCAGAGCTGTGGGATCACTCACAGTATCACTTCTTCTATCAGCTCTTTTTGTCAACAACTTGCTTCTGGCTTTAGGTTTAGAGATTTGGTTAGACACAGTGTTTGGCTCTAAGACCTGGGATAGAGGTTGTGGTTCTACAACCTCTTGGTCTGACCTATCAGCCACTTGGGCTCCAGAAACAGTTTGAGAGATAGAAGGCAATACCTGCTCCATTGATGCAGTAGCTGTACCTGAAGGAATAGATTGTTCCATTTGATGTTGATGTTCAGGGACAGGTACATTTTGAGGTTCAGGTTCAGGTGCATTCACAAGTCGAGGAATGACAGGTAGATTTATGAAGTTAGACAAATATGGTGTAATATACACTGGCACATTTATCAATTTTCTATGTGTATCAAGGCTAGTGAATATTTTCTTGGTTTGCCTGCCTGATACCATAGGGTTGTCATTCCTAAAAATTGTTTGTTGACCAACAGGAACAAGATGATTAAATAACAAAGTTAAAAATCTAGGATAATAACATAGAACTTTCTTACCCTCATCAAAATCCCTTCTGGCCTTAACAATCCTGCTAACAATAGTATTCCAAAGTAAGTTACCAATATTGATTCTACGGTTGTTAGCAACAGCATAACCAATAGTTTGTAACATAGAGGTGAGTAAGTGAAAGTTACCTCTGGCTGTATTAGCAAATACCTTGGAGATCGTGTCGAAAAATGCATCCCATTGTTGAACCAGATTCCTTTTGCTCAGGTTGTTCATATCAATTACTCCATGATAATTAATATCAATGAAGAATTGATAGAGTTGTTCACTGGTTGGAAATGGATCAAAATTATCCACTGGAAGGCCCAATACAGTAGTAAGGGTTGATTCCGTCACGACGTGGTGTGTACCATCAAAATCAAAAGAATGAGGTCAAGTCTTCAGACACCACAGCTTCTGTGCAAATCAGTCTTAGTGGTCCTATCTTAATTGGGGCTTCGATCGAAATGGCAGTTCGGATAATTGAATCGTCATTTAAAAACCGTATCCAAGGCCTAAATCGATCATAGGGAGAATCGTTCGGATTAAAATAGCCAACCAAATTATGTTTCATTATCTCAAAATTATCAGCCATTTTTTAAACACAAAAACACACTTTAATTTAATGAAATTAAAACAATTCGAAATTTTTTCAGAATTAATAATTAATTAAAATTAATTAAAAATTCGAATTATTCCAAAGTTGTCAGAAAAATCCCAAAAATTTATATGATGATCTCCTAACCACTGAGAGTCTCAATCTATTTTTAGATTTCTCAGAAAAATTTTAAAACTTTTAAAACAAGAAGAAACCGATTGAAATTTCAAAAAATTGAAATTTTAAAACTTTGATGAAATCTGCAGATAATCGGTTCAAAAGAACGAGAATTGAACGATCTAATCAACTATGTTTTTCGATTTTAGTTTGGTTGAGAGAAAAATTCTGCAGAGTTTCAACTGTGATTGTGTGTATCGTGTATATAGTTTAGAGAGCTCTGTGTCAAAACACGAGAGATTGTATTGGCTGATCTGTTGTGTTCGTTTTTTTTTAAAGTACAAAATAACACTACAAGACAATCGGCTGATTGTCTTTGGTAGTATAAATACTATCAAGACAATCGTCTATTAAATAAAAACAAAGAAAAACACATTTTTTTTTAATTAATTAATTTTTTTTTAAAAATACTGAAAAGACACTCCAAGACAATCAAGTGATTGTCTTGCCGATTGTCTTGGTAGTTAAAACTATCAAGACAATCGTTTGTCTTGAACTAAAATAAGAAAACAAAATAAAACAAAAATAAAATTGAAAAATATTTTATTATTTAACAAAATAACTTGCCAAGACAATCTGTGGATTGTATTGGCGATTGTCTTGATACTATAAAGACAAACAAGACAATCTATTAATCTGCTAATATTATGCTAATAAAATACAAATAAATGTGCATAATTAATCCAATTAAAATACACTATAATATATTATTAAAATTACTATAAATAAATATTTTGCAAACACATGGATTAACCTTTTTACGACAACAAATATAAATAACAAAAGGACAAACACTACAAAACATTTAATAAAATATTAAATATATTTCCAAAAACATTTATAACAAATTAATGAATCTAAATATTTTCTAATAAATAACTTTCTAATAGAAAATTATTTAATGAGAGAATATGATTCATTAAAATATCACAAATATTTCAAAACACAAGAAGTAATAAAGAAGTTATTATAAACATGTTGACAAAGATTTTTAGCAATTACAAGTAATAAGAAGTTGATAAAATAATTATACAAGTGATTAAAACTTAAAAATAATAACAAAATCACTTGCAAATTATTAAACAATAAACCTCAGATATTAACCAGCTTAATTACTAGGACTGTTTAACATACCCAATTCACCAACAATTTTGGTGAATGTGGATTCGTCAAGAGACTTAGTAAAAATATCTGCTGTTTGTTCTTCTGTGGGTACAAATAACAATTCCACAGTACCATCCATGACATGTTCTCTTATAAAATGATACCCGATGTCTATGTGCTTGGTCCTCGAATGTTGCACAGGATTGTTGGAGATTGCTATGGCACTTGTATTATCACACCAAATTGGAATTTTTGATAATACAAAACCATAGTCTTTCAGCTGATTCCTAATCCACAAGATTTGTGCACAACAGCTTCCAGCAGCTATGTATTCAGCTTCAGTTGTTGAGTTGGAAACTGTTTGTTGTTTCTTGTTGTACCAGGAAACTAGCCTGCCACCTAGGAATTGACAACTCCCAGAGGTGCTTTTTCTATCTACAACACTTCCTGCATAATCTGAATCTGTGTATCCAACAAGATTAAAACCAGATTCTTTAGGGTACCAGATGCCTAGATTAGGTGTACCCTTAAGATATCTTAAGATTCGTTTTACAGCAATGAGATGAACATCTCTAGGATCCGCTTGGAACCTTGCACACAAGCATGTACCATACATAATATCTGGTCTACTTGCAGTAAGGTAAAGTAATGAGCCTATCATACCTCTGTAACTTGTGACATCTACCTTGGCAGAATTTTCACAAGCTCCAAACTTGACAGCTGTAGATGATGGTGTCTTAGCTGAAGATGAGTCCTCCATTTGATATTTCTTGAGGAGCTCTTTGATATACTTGTATTGACAGATAAATATTCCATCTGTCCTTTGACTTATTTGCAATCCAAGAAAGAATTTCAGTTCTCCCATCATGCTCATTTCAAATTTACCATGCATTAACTTAGCAAATTTCTTGCACAAAAGATCATTAGTAGACCCAAATATTATATCGTCCACATAGACTTGGACTAATATTGTATCATTTTTATGTTTCTTAGTAAATAGAGTTTTGTCTATGACACCTCTAACAAAACCATTTTCAAGTAAAAATTCAGAAAGAGTGTCATACCATTTTCTTGGGGCTTGCTTGAGGCCATAGATATCCTTGAAAAGGAAGTAGACATAGTCCAACAGATCTGGATCTTCAAAGCCAGGGGGTTGTTCTACATAGACCTCTTCATCCAGCTTACCCTTTAGAAAAGCACTCTTAACATCCATTTGATAAACATTAAAGTTTGAGAATGCAGCGAATGCCAAGAATATTCTAATGGCCTCGAGTCTTGCCACTGGAGCATAGGTTTCATCATAGTCAATGCCTTCAGCTTGTGAATAACCCTTTGCTACCAGTCTTGCTTTATTTCTTGTGACTGTGCCATCTTCATCAAGTTTGTTTCTGAATACCCATCTAGTGCCAACCACTGTTCTATTTGAAGGTCTGGGTACCAGCTTCCATACTTCTTGTTGTTTGAATTGATTGAGTTCATCTTGCATAGCAATCACCCAATCAGGATCAGAAAGAGCTTCTTCAGTTTTCTTAGGTTCCATTTCAGATAGAAACCCTGAATAATTACATTGATTCTGATAAGCTCTTCTAGTCTTTACTCCAACATCTGGATCACCAATAATTAACTCAAAAGGATGAGTTCTATTCCAAACAGTTTGTCTGGGTAGATTAACTCTTGATGATTCCCCTTGATTTAAATTGTGTTGTTGAGTATGACTTGTTGATCCTTCACTAACTCCCCCTGAGTTGTTGCCAGGATGATTAGATGAGTGTTCAGAAGCATGAGTGCTGTTTTCAGTATTATCATTATTATCACCACCATTATTCTGATTAAACTCATCATTGACATTATTGTCATTAGCATCAGCAAAAACATCAGGTGGACTATCATCATCTGAATCTAGATCTTTCATATCTTCAAATGATAGCTTTTCTGATGAATCTTCAGTTTGGATACTAGGGAGTTTAGTGTCATCAAATGTTACATTGACACTTTCCATCATCTTCTGATGTTCAATCAAATACACCTTATAAGCTCTTCTTTCATAACCAACAAAAATTGCTTCATGTGCTTTGGCTTCAAATTTTCCACCTTGATCGTCTCCTTCTTTAAGTACAAAGCATTTAGCTCCAAATACATGGAAGTATTTGAGTGTTGGTTTCTTTTCATTCAAGGCTTCATAGGGTGTCTTCATCAAGTCTTTGTTGATAAGAGTTCGATTCTGAGTATAACAAGCAGTGTTGACAGCTTCAGCCCAAAAATATAATGGAAGCCTTGATTCGCTTAACATAGTACGTGCAGCTTCAATCAAGGTTCTATTCTTTCTTTCAACTACCCCATTTTGCTGAGGAGTTCTTGGAGCTGAGAATTGTCTGGTTATTCCTTTTTCAGTACAAAAGTCATTCAGAACTGCATTCTTGAATTCAGTTCCATTGTCTGACCTTATAGCCCTCACTGGATACTTGGAATCCAACTCAATTAACTTGATGTGATCAATCACCAGTTGTGGAGTCTCATCTTTAGAATTCAGGAACAAAACCCATGTGTACTTTGAAAAATCATCAACAATCACAAGAGCATATCTTTTCTTTGACATAGACATCACATTCACTGGACCAAATAGATCCATGTGAAGTAACTGTAAAGGTTCAGTTATTGAAGATATATCAGTGCTTTTGTGAGTTGCCCTTTTTAGTTTGCCTTTTTGACAGGCATCACATAGTCCTTCCTGTATGAATTCCATAGGGGGTAAACCTCTCACCAATTCTCTCTTAACCAGAGAGTTCATGGTCTTGAAATTTAGGTGAGAAAGTTTCTTGTGCCATAGCCAACTTTCATTTGTGGTTGCTTTAGAATAGAAGCAATTGATTTCTTCAGTGCTTCTAGTGTTCATGTTGGCTACATACAAGTTTCCTTTTCTGACTCCCGTCAGAGATGGTTGTTCATTTCTTTTGTGAGAAATCAGACAATTCATTTTGTTAAAGTGGACTTCAAATCCCTTGTCACAGAATTGACTGATGCTGAGCAAATTATGCTCAAGTCCTTTTACAAAGGACACTTCATCAATGATAACATTTCCAGCTTCAAGTCTGCCATATCCATCAGTTCTACCTTTGCTGTTATCTCCAAAGGTAACTACTGGGCCGGCCTTCTCCACCACATTTGTCAGCAGGGTTCTGTCTCCAGTCATATGCCTTGAACATCCACTGTCCAAGATCCAGGTTACTCGATCAACCTGTTCAATACCCTGCAATGACAAATGAATTAAACCTTCTTCGGGACCCAAATTTGATTGGGTCCTGCGTATTTAAAGTATTGACATTTATCAGGCAAAACAACATTTTTAATTTTAACATCTTTAGTCAATAAACATTTAACCTTATAAACAGATTTGAAAATCTTTTGTTTTATCTTGGGTATCCATGTTTCTATGGTAGCAGTAACACTTGTGTCATTGACTGGACATTTGACCTGATAAACATTCTTGGTAACCTTTTGTTTAGTCTTAGGTGCAAATGTCTCTCTCCTAACTTGAGGAGGAAAAGCAGTCTTTGATCGAACATTATTGTTCCTGTTCATGTGTTGTCGAGGAGCATTCTGTTTAACACATGCATAATTACCATTAAAATAAGCACGCATACTGTTAAAAGCACAAGACATACAATTGATAACACCACATGCTTTATGATTAGAATCAATGGTAGGCATGGTATTTTTCTGTTTCAACTTATTACTACCTAATCCAGTCTTAGAAGAACTAGCTGATTCAACAACTTTGACTGGCACTTTAGGTACATCTTTCTTAGATGAAACATTCGTTGTATTAGTGTCCTCAATTGATTTAGCCTTAACAAAGACTGTGACATTTTTCTTGGATGAAACATTCTTTGTATTAGTGTTCTTAACAGTTTTATCCTTAACACAGTTATCCTTAACAAAGACTGTGCCATTTCCACTATCCTCATTTCTCATTTCTTCTTGGATAACCATAGAAAGAATATCTGGTGGGCCAGCATCAGATTTTTTAAACAGAGGTTCTTTAACATTTTTGAGCACATGTGGTATTCCCCTTTCTTTAGAACTAACAGGGTTAGGGGAATTTATGCCCAACAATCCAACAGCTTCATTGTAACCATACCCTATACCTGTTGTTCGTTCTACAACTTGATTGTTAAAGAACTCTTTGGAAACTTTAACTGAATTATAACAAGCCCTAACCTGTGTTTCAAGTTCAGTAATTCTAGCCATTTGTTTGCCTACAACTTCTAGAATAGCTTTCTCCTTTTTATAAAGCATTGTTATTTCATCTCTTTGTTGATCTTGATTAATATGCACCTTTTTCAATTCTAATACTTCATTGCCAAGATTAGTGCTTAACAGATCTAGTCTTCTATAATCAGTTTTTGCATTATCTAATGAATTATAAAGACTACGAATCAACTCAGGATCAGCAAAAATTACCTGTTTGCTAAGATGATCAGATGCTTGATCATTTGCCATCAACGAAAGATTTCCATATTCCTCATCTTCGTTGTCCGTGTCATCCCAACTCTTACCAGCCGCAACATAGGCTTTTCCAGGTTTCTTCTTCTCAGCAGAAAAATCTCTTCTTTGAGTTTGCTTGGGTTTCTGACATTCAGTGGCAAAGTGCCCTAATTCATTACAGTTGAAGCAACGAATCTTGCTTCTGTCAACAGATCCAGTTTTGTATCCTCCTCTGTTACTAGAGGAAGAAGAGCCTCCTCTTTGGAATCTGTTATTTGACTTAAACCTGTACTTTGGATTTCTTCTGAATCTGAAGTTGCCAAATTGTCTTACCATCAATGCCAGGGATTCATCTTCCAGTTGACCTAACTCTTCCAATGAATAGAAATCTCCACCATCCTGAGTAGGTGGTGTTTGACCAAGTTCTACTTTAGTCTTTTCCTTGTCTGAGCTGTAAGGTAGAACAACCTTAGCTTCCACTTCCTTAGGTGCCTCAACTACAAGAGCTGTAGATGAACTTGGCACTCTTCCTTTACCAGAGACCTCCCTCTGCTGTACTTGTTCCAGTTCATAGGTTTTCCGAACACCAAACAATCTGTCAAGAGAAATCTTATTCAAATCTCTTGATTCTCTGATGGCTGTTATCCTATGTTCAAGATGAGTGGGCATTGTCAACAAAAACTTCATATTAATCTCCTTCTGTGTATATTGCTTGCCATTGACTTGCAAGTTGTTGATAATTTTGTTATACCTTTCAAACACTTGCTGAATGCCTTCATTAGGGCCAGCTCTAAAGTGTTCATACTCAGAGGTTAAAATCTGAAGTCTGTTTTCCCTGACTTCATCAGTTCCTTCATTGATAGTCTCAATAGTTTCCCACATGTGTTTTGCAGTTTTACAATTTATCACATGACTGTACATCACAGGATCTAGGAAATCTATTAAAATAAGTCTCAAATTCTTATCTAGTCCTGCGTCCTCTTTTTCAGCAGGAGTAAAAGAATCATCATGCTTTGGAACAGATGTTGCAGGTGATACTACAATTCCTCCAACAATAGATTCAGATATATGTTCTTTTGGAATTATAGGTCCATTATGTAGAACACCCAAATATTTAGAATTTGCGACATCAAGAAACAACTCCATTTTATTTTTCCACATTGTATAATTGTCCTTGTTAAACATGGGAATTTTAACAATGCTTTTTGACGACATGATGAATTTTTAAGTGAGTTAAAAATTCGAGATAGATTTTTGGCGGAATAAAATTAGGATCTTGATTTGTATATCAATCAATAGGCTCTGATGCCAATTGTTAGGTCCAATATGTTTGTAGAAGGGGGGGTTGAATACAAACAGTACTGTTTAATCGAAATTTGTCCGGATAATTTAATTTATATTTTGACAAATTTGAGCGGAATTAAATGAAACAAAATTCAAGTTGAATATAAAATTATATTAACTTGAAGGGTTTGTTACAAATACAGTACAGAATTTATATCTAGTTAATAAAAACAAATTAGAAATTTCGACATGAATTTTTCTAGATTTGTTAATAAAAATCAAGATATAGATTAGGAGTAAAAACTCGATAATAGTACAAGAATATCAAGTAAACCAGTTCTATCGGATCAGATATTAAAAATAAGATGAACTTGATTTTCTATGAATTTTTCTGCTTCTTGTGCTGTGTTCTTGACGAGAGAGAAGAGAGAAATCTGCTTTGTATGTAATATTTTGATCTGTCTGAAGTCTTCTGTCGATTTGTCTTGATATATAACAATCACTGCCTCTTTATCTTCAAATATAACTGTCAAGACAATCGACAATACAATTTATTCTTCCAAGACAACCAATTTTGTACTGCCAAGACAATAGGCAATACAATCGTCAAGACAATCAGGTTCTTCCAAGACAATCGGCAAGACAATCAAATTCTGAGATCTTTGTCTTGCTTTATCAAAAATTATCATTCTGTCTGAAGTTTTTTCTTTTTGATCATTATCAAGACAATCTGATTTGAACTGTCAAGACAATCAAATCAGATTTTTATTCTACTTTTTAAAAGCTTTTCAGAAATTATCATTACCAAGACAGTCGGCAAGACAATCCTGATTTCTTCTTCAAGACAATCGGCAAGACAATCTCTTATTGTCTTTCTATTCTGATTTAAGCCTCCAAGACAATCGGTAGACAATCAGGGATTGTCTTGCTAGTTCATTTTTCAGAATTAAATTAAAATTGATTAACAAATAATCATTTTAATTTATTCTTACTTAAATAATTAATCAGATTTAATTAATCTAATAATTAATTTAATTAAAGAATTAATTCAAGATGAATTAATTAATTAATTAAATTGACTACTTGATTTAAATTAATTAAAGAAGAATAATTATATATCCTTGGATTGTCTTAATTCTTTTCTGAATCACTGAAAGTAATAAAGGAATACCACTGAATATTTTGTTGACGTTCCATGCACGGTCTGGTTCATGAACGACTAACTTCAATGACTGTCCTTTAATTTTCACATTAGAAATGTGATTCATTTCTCTTCTCATTTCTTTCTCCTTCTTGTACTTCACTGTATACTGTCTGAACCTGTCATTCTAGAAATCTCTATCTTACAAATAAATCCACTTCTTTGATGCTATACTGAGGCTTGATCAGCAATCTGAACTTCTTCCAGTGTAAAACATCAAAACTATAGATTGACTTTAGGGTTTTTCTTCTGACAGATAGTACCTCCTGAGATTCCTGTGACAGTTAAAGTTATTTACTTATTACAAACTAAGTTTAAGTTGAGTTGAGTCCTCGAACTACAAATAGGCTGTGTCATATGTCTTTCAAATTGATTTTGTGAAGATGAAGAGAGATCATAAGGAGAAAATCAGAAAAGAGTGTCTTGAGAAATGGCTAGCAAGGGAGAAAGAAATTGAGAGACTGGAGATTGAAGTAGAAAAGCTAAGGGCAAAGGGATTGTGAAGAGTTCAGTTTAACCCCTATGTGGTGAAGTATAAGAGGAGAAATGGGAATCAGATCCACATCAGAATGAATCTACTCAACCACTATCCTACAAGCATTCTGAATTCAGTACTTGAAGATTTCAAAGACTCAATTTTGCTTGAAGAATTGGATGCAATGGCAGAAATAATAAAAGCTATGGATGAGAATACAAGGAAGGAGAAAGAAAGAAGACAGAAAGCATATGATGATTTGCAAGCCAAAGCTATGGAAAGGGAAACAAATGACAATGGCTAGTACTTCATCATAGGCTGTAAGATTACTCACCCTGTAGTTCTATCCACATTGCTAATCAAAATTCATACATGTACTGTCAAGTTTTATCTTTATGTATGTTAGGCTTGTTATCAGACATGAAATTTTGACTAAGGGTCTTACTCACAATTTGGGGGAGATTGTTAGTCACAGAGGCATGCCTGAATACATCTAATAACAAGCCTAAGTATGTGTAATGCTATGCATGACCTCTTAACTGAGGGAACCTCTAGTTGTAGAGTTTCTATTTGTTCTGTACTTGTAATAGGCATCAAATTCTAGTTGTGTTACTGTACTTATAAAGTCAAAAATAATGCTTGAAAGAAGTTCCAAGGTTCATGCCTCAAGCAAGGAGATAAAGACTGCCAAATAATCACAGTTGGGATTTGAAGAAATGAAGAATTTGCCTAAGTACCGATTCGAGAAGTACATTTGTCTATTCGAGAAGTCTAGCATTCGAGAAGCCAGAGATTCGATATCTCAGAAGACACTATTCGATATCTCTGAATACACTGTTCGATATCTCATTCGATATCTCAGAGATTCAATATGTCTATTACTCTATTCGAGAACTCATCGAGTCAACAAGTCAAAGCATCATTCGAGTTCTCTAAGAGTCAACAAGTCAATGCTCTATTCGATATCTCAAGGACTAAAGAAGCTATTCGACATCTCAGGGATTCGATATGTCAAAATGCTCTATTCGATATCTCAAGGAGTCCCAGAGAAAAAAGCTATTCGAGAAGTGATTCGATATGTCAATATAACACTATTCGAGAACTCAGAGTTATCGACTAAGTCAATTCGAGTTCTCGAATTAATCACTTAGCCACTTCTCGAATACATTCTTGGAGACAAAATACTGAAGAATTGTACAAGTTAGAAACCTGCAACAAGCCAAGACGCTTTATTTGACTATGTACTATAAAGCACATTGGAAAGCCTACAAAGAAGCTTGGAGAGATAAGACAAAGGGACAAGAAGCTAAAGAAGTGGATCTGAACAGGCTTTGCAAAGTCAAATCTGTAGCCGTTTGGACTCTTACTCAAATAAGATAGACATACTGGAAAGTAGTTTGTTTTACCTACCTTATTTGTAGTAATTAGGTATCCATGTCTATAAGGATACAGTCTTACTTCCTTAGAAGATAAGTTTTTCAAGATACATCACAAGAAATATCTCTCTAAGAAAAACGAAGCTGAGAATACTACCATTTGTATTCACAGATTGTAGCAAAATCTTTATCTAATAAAATATTAGATTAAAGTGATATTGTGTTGCGTTTGTCTTTGTTATCTGTTCTTACATATTTTACATATTCAACACATATCTTGTTGCAAAGATTCAAGAACAAAGAAAAGTTCAAGAATCCATTCACCCCCCTCTGTATTCTTTTACTGTATTCAATACTCAATAACTTGCCTTTTTCCTTTCAAAAAAGTGGCAGGAGACGATTTTCAGCTTTTTTGGCATGGTAAAATGGGAAAATATGTTATTTTACTAAAAAAAATGGTAGACCCCAAAAATTGTCCAAAATCCTCAAATTAATACGTGTCACCATATGTTTAGTTATATTCGTAATAATAATAATAATAATAATAATAATAATAATAATAATACAAATAATAATAATAATAATAATAATAATAATAATAATAATAATAATAATAATAATGCCCCCCATTGTATGCACATAAATCGACTAGTTAAATCTTGACAACTCATATTTGTGGATTTTTTTTTGAATTGATGTGCATACATGAGGGGCATTATTATTATTACAAATATAACTAATCATATGGTGACACATTTTAATTTGAGATTTTTTTTGGACAATTTTTGGGATCTCTAGCATTTTTTTCCATTTTACCCCTGCCACAAAGCTGAAAATCGCCTCCAACCACCTTTTTGAAAGGAAAAAGGCAAGTCTAGCCACCATTTTGCAACATTTAAAATCTGACAACTTTTTTGAAAATGAGTGTAAAGTCTAGCCATATTTTTGCAATTAACTCTTATTATTATTTAATAATAAGATATAATTGTTATTGTTATTTTGTAACTAGTGAAAATCGATACTTAGACATCTCGTAGTACATTTATTATAGGATATAATTATAATAATAACATGTTATACATGAGAATCGAATTCTTTACCTACGGTAGTACTTACTTATTATCCCTCTTACTCTTTATTATATAATATGATATAACAGAATATAATTCGTAATAAATAAATCAGCTGATGATAGGACTCCAATATTGAGTCCAAACCAAATCCTCCAAGGAGTAGCCCCAAGACATCCAAGTCCAATAGAAATCAATCTTCCTCATGGATCCTTCTAGAATTTTATCTAGAGTGTGTGACTTATCCACCAAGTTACCAATCCTACTCTAATTCCAAGACATCCGATACCGATATAAAGAGTCTGATCCTCATTCTCATGAGGACATATCAAGTCAAGATACACTTGATCGGCCGTTTAAAGCTCGAAGCTCTCAAATTCTAGCAATCAATAATTAATAAATATACCTAATTTTTATTCTACAACATGTTAACTTTTCTGGATGAACAGTGACCCAGTATTGTTGATTGTGAGTATATGTTATAAGATTATGTGTATTTACATCAGTCATACAATATAAGAAACAACAGATCTGCAGACAGCACAAGTATTATAAGAAAAAATTAGATAGGTGTTTGATATGCAACTGAGTGAAACTATAGGTTAGAGGTGATTTTCTGTATTTTAAATTTCTAACATTGAATATTTTTAAATTAAATTTTAAGGTTAACATAAATTTTCATTTCACCAAATATTAATTTTAATTGAATGACTCTAATTTTTAAGAAAAAATGTAAATTTTCATCGGATGCACAAATATTTTTCTGATTTTCCATTAATCTATAAGTTCTTTTTGCATGTGTATAAATTTTAATTTTTTTTAATAACAAATTCAATGTGAGATCTCTTGAACTTTTACATTATTCACAGTTGCACACTAATCCAGCTATCAGCAGAACTACATATAATTTCTTTAATCAATTTTCAATAAAATGGATAATAACCTGAAAATTTTCAAAATCAATAAATCGTAATATTGATTTAAGCCAAATAAAGATCTTGATAATAAAGCAGAGTTGACAGTTCATGAAATAACCGATTAATTATCCAAATAGATAAAGGAAAACAGGATAATGTATTACACTATTACCCGACTAAATAAATAATCAAAATGACCATTTAACCCCCAAAGATAGTAGCCCCTCTACTGATTTTGCTGCTCTTCCTCGCCAATCATTTACAAAAATGGCGGCACTAGAAGCAACTTTTTGTAACCACACGAACTAATAAATGGAAGATACGTAAAGTAAAAAACAGAAAACTCAAAGGAAAGGCATTAAAATAACTCAAACTGTAGTACAAGTACTGGAATATGAAGAACAACAGGAAGGAAAATTACAGAATAAAACAGAAAAGTAAAACACGCTCAGTACTGGTCTGCCCTCACTCTCTCATGTTTACAATAAGTACTCACTACTCCTCCACGTGTCAGAATCGTGCTGGTTGTTGACATGTACCGTTATTGGCACATGATCCAAGAAAGATGCGATATAAGAGAGTAACAACACCGTTCCCAAGTGATTTCACCATAATAAATTAATTAGCAATTATAACTATTTTAACAGTCAGTAAAACAGTTAAAATAGTTACAATGCCTCCCTCTTAAGAATCCTTGTCCTCAAGGATTAAATTCCGGAAATTGCTCCATAATTGACTGTGCATCTTCCCAAGTGGCATCCTCAGGAATTGAGTGTGACCAATGAATTAACCACTGCACTACAACCCTGTTGTTCTTCTTCACTGACCTCCTCTGTAAGATTTTATAAGGGTAAACCAGGAACTGACCTTCAGGTCCAAACTTAGGTAGTTCAGTAGCTACAACATACTTTGATCCCACTTTTTTCTTGAGCAAGCTAATATGGAATACTGGGTGAACCAGACTACCTTGGGGAAGTTGTAGCTTGTAAGCAACTGGTCCTATCTTTTCAATGATTTGATAGGGCCGAAAAAACTTGTGAGCTAGCTTGAGGTGCCTTCTAATAGCCACAGAAATTTGTCTATAAGGCTGCAGCTTAAGGAATACCCAGTCTCCTACTTGTAACTGTAACTCTCTTCTTTTCTTATCAGCATACACCTTGTATTTATGTTGGGCCAGTTTCACAGCTTCTTGTAACAATTTATTCATAGCCTCCCTTTTAACTTGGAAATCCTCCACAGAAGCATTCAAGGACCTGTGATCAGTAGGCCAGCAAAACTGCCTAGGCTTAACTCCATAAAGAGCTTCAAAAGGGCTCATCTTGATAGCTGAGTTGTATGAAGAATTGTACCACCACTCTGCTAATGGTAACCATTTATTCCATTGTTTAGGCCTGCAACTGGCCATTGCCCTGAGGTATTGTTCCACACACCTATTGAGCCTCTCAGTCTGTCCATCTGATTGTGGATGATAGGCTGTGCTCATTTGCAACTTAGTACCAGCTAGTGAGAATAATTCTTTCCAAAAAGAACTTGTGAAAGTTTTATCTCTGTCAGAAACAATGCTTTTAGGCATTCCATGAAGCCTGTAGATAGTATCCAAGAAGGTTTGAGCAACCTGAGTAGCAGTATAAGGATGAGATAGTGGAATAAAGTGGCCCATCTTAGACAACCTATCAATCACCACCAAAATACAATCCTTGTCTCCAGCTTTGGGTAAACCTTCAATAAAATCAAGGGATATATCCTCCCAAATCTGCTGTGGTATAGGAAGGGGTTGTAGTAGTCCCCCTGGAAATTGGGTGCCACTTTTTATCCTTTGACATATATCACAGCTAGCAACATAGTCTGCAATCTCCTTTCTTAGACCAGGCCATATAAAAAACTGTGAAACCTTCCTGAATGTGACCTCTTGACCTAAGTGACCACCAAATGAACTATCATGACACTCCCAGATAATCTTGGTTCTGATTTCCCCCTTATTACCCACATATACTTTCTCATTCATCTTCAATATGCCCTTACTGAACTGATACTGTTTGTACTTGTCTTCACCAGCAATCACTCCTTCAATAATAGCTTGGGCTTCCAAGTCATCCTCATAACTACCACATACCTCATTTAACCATACTGGTTGAAGAGTGGTGATCTCATTTAGAGAACCAATTTTATGGCCTTCAGGTAACCTGGAAAGTGCATCTGCTACAAGATTTTCCTTGCCCTTCTTGTAACAAATCTCATAGTCCAATCCCATCAGCTTGGCAAGCCACTTCTGTTGCAATAGGGTAGATAGTCTTTGCTCAAGTAAGTACTTTAGACTCTGATGATCAGTTCTGATGATGAAATGGTGTCCTTGTAGGTAACTGTGCCATTTCTGTGTAGCCATTACAATAGCTAAAAGCTCTTTCTCATAAGTTGATAAAGCTTGTTGCCTGCTGGAAAGTCCCTTACTTAGGAAAGCCAGTGGTCTGCCATTTTGCATTAGCACAGCTCCAAGCCCTAATCCACTAGCATCTGTTTCTATTACAAAAGGCTGAGTGTAATCAGGCAAAGCCAAGACTGGGGCTGATGTCATAGCAGCGGAGCTCCTCAAATGCTGACTGTGCCTCAATGGACCAGTTAAATCCTCCCTTCTTTAATAGCTGTGTCAAGGGTCTACAGATGTTACCATACCCCTTAATAAATCTCCTGTAGTACCCTGTAAGCCCTAAAAATCCTCTGAGTTGCTTGATTGTTACTGGAACTGGCCATTCTTGCATAGCCCTGATTTTCTCAGGATCAGTGGATACCCCCTCACCACTGATGATATGACCCAAGTACTCTATCTGTGGTTGACCAAATGTACACTTGCTGGTTTTTGCAAATAGCTGGTGCATTCTCATCAACTGTAAGACTTCTTGTAATTGCACTAGGTGTTCAGCTAGGTTCTGGCTATAAACCAAGATGTCATCAAAAAATACCAGTACACTTCTTCTCAATTGCTTCTGAAACACCTCATTCATCAAGGCCTGGAAGGAGGCAGGTGCATTGGTAAACCCAAAAGGCATGACCCTAAACTCATATAATCCATTATGAGTTCTGAAGGCTGTCTTGTGCACATCAGCCTCAGCAACCCTAATTTGATGATAACCAGACCTTAAATCCAACTTGGTAAACCAAGTAGCCCCTTTCAACTCATCAAGTAACTCATCTATGATAGGGATGGGGTACTTATTTTTCACAGTAATGTCATTTAATTTTCTGTAGTCAACACACATCCTCCAAGAATTATCCTTCTTCTTCACAAGGATTACAGGTGAAGCAAAAGGGCTTGTGCTAACCTGTATGATTCCCTGTTCTAGCATTTCTTTCACTTGTTTCTCAATCTCCATCTTCTGTATGTGTGGGACTCTATAGCCTCTTTGGTTAACAGGTTGGCTGCCTGGAATGAGAGGAATGTGATGATCTTGGTTTCTACTTGGTGGGAGTCCCACAGGTTCTGCAAACACATCTTTGTATTCTTCCACTAATTCATGTATTTGAGGATGGAGTTCTGGTTTTGACAAGGCTTGGCTGTCTTCAGGCTTGGCATTAATTAAGCACAAATAACCTTGAGCAATTGCAGTGTTTCCCTTGATTAATTTACCGAGCTTCTTGCAACTAATGGTTTGTAATTTTCCTATAGCAGGAGCTCCTTGTAGAACCACCTTCTTCTCTCCATACTGAATGGTGATATTAACTTTCTGAAAATCAAAGGTTACAGGGTTATGTTGTCTGAGCCAATCCACCCCCAACACCATCTCAGACCCACCAAGGGAGAACAGCCTCAAATCAGTACTGAATGAGTGGCCTTGAATACTATATTGTAGGCCCTTGCAAGCAGTGTCTACCAACACTTGAGTTCCATCAGCCACAGTGACCAATAAGGGTGGAATAATTTCTGCATCTAGCTTCAATTTCTTAACTAACTCAGTGTCAATAAAACTGTGAGTGGATCCACTGTCCACCAGAATGCTCACTCCCTGCTTCTTAATCAGTCCTTGCAACCTCACTGTGCTTGGAGTTAGATTCCCTGCCATGGCATTCAGTGATATCTCTCCAGGGACCTCCTCAGTTTGCAGAACAGATTCCATCTCCTGCATTATTTCTGACAAATCCTCCTCTTCTTTGGTGTTATCCTCTTCCCCAATGATTGAGTAAAGTCTGGCTTTGCACTCCCTTCCTGGATGATAAGCTTCATCACAGTGGAAACATAAGCCTTTCTCCCTCCTTTCCATAATTTCCTTACTAGAAAGTGTGGACCTAGCCTTCAGGTTTTCTTTCATAGGACTCTTGGGAGTAGTAAAAGTGCTAGGAGCTTTGTAGCTGGGTTTAGACTCAACAGCAGTCGTTTGGCCACTCTTATTGTAAGACTTAGGGTAGTTGGTTGCAGGTTTGTTGTGTTTGGATTCTTCTTGCTTGGCTAGAAACACAGCATCCGCCAATGTTTGTGGCCTGAACATCTTAACAGCCCCTTTTATGTGCTCCTTTAAACCACTAAGGAAGCTGGAAATGAAGTAATCCTCACTGAGATGCTTATTTTTGAGGACCACCATTGCTCTCAACTCTTCATATTTGTCCTCATAGTCACTTACTGAACCAGTTTGATTGATTTTTGTTGAACAGATCTTGTACATCGCTATTATCCGGATTCTCAAATCTATTAATAACATCCATTACAAACAACTTCCAAGGTATATTCACCCTCCCACTTTGATAGAACCTGAACCATATACTAGCTCTCCCTTCAAAATGTAAGCCAGACAACTTCACCTTCCTAAAATCATCTATTGGAATAAAATCGAAATATTGCTCAGCCCTTACAACCCACCCTTTGGGGTCATTCCCATCAAACCTGGGAAACTCAAGTTTGGGCATAGGGTTAAAGTGCACATGAGGGCTAGGAGGTGGATTGTGGCTTGGGTGGTTAAACGGTTGCATATAGTTTTGGTACGAGTACTGGTTAGGAGAAGGCACATACAAGGGTGGTGGAGTGTGAGGAGAAACAGTACTACCAGTCATATTAGTACTAGTAACAGGAATGGTTGTTGAGTGTGATGGAGTCATCGTATAACAACGGTGTGTGGTGGAGTGAGTGGAGAGATGGTGTGAGTAGATAATTGGCTCATAGGGGAGTTGTTCATATTCATAGTATAACTGTTGTTAACAGGAGGATTAATTGAAATAGGGGGTTGGTGAATTCACCTGTGCTCGGGTTGAAGGTCACTTCTCCTTGTGGTGGTTTGTCTCGAGATTCATACATTCTCCTCTGCATATTTATCATAAACAACTTAATCTCTTCAAAATTCATTTCCATCCTACCCACTTGTGACCCCAATCCTTCCAACTGTTTGTTCATCTCCCCCAACTGCTGTCCTCTTTCTCCCATCTCCTTGCTAATCTCCTTAGAGATTTCAGTGATTCTTCCTTCCATCACCCCCATCCTTTCGTCCAATTTTGTAAGTCTAGTAGTACCCTCCGCCATGACTCGATCTTAGTCAAGGATCGAGTTGCTCTGATACCAATTTGTAACCACACGAACTAATAAATGGAAGATACGTAAAGTAAAGAACAGAAAACTCAAAGGAAAGGCATTAAAATAACTCAAACTGTAGTACAAGTACTGGAATATGAAGAACAACAGGAAGGAAAATTACAGAATAAAACAGAAAAGTAAAACACGCTCAGTACTGGTCTGCCCTCACTCTCTCATGTTTACAATAAGTACTCACTACTCCTCCACGTGTCAGAATCGTGTTGGTTGTTGACATGTACCGTTATTGGCACATGATCCAAGAAAGATGCGATATAAGAGAGTAACAACACCGTTCCCAAGTGATTTCACCATAATAAATTAATTAGCAATTATAACTATTTTAACAGTCAATAAAACAGTTAAAATAGTTACACTTTTACTCTGTTCTCCTCTTACCCTTCATTTTCATCGTCAAGATATGAATACCCTTTACGCCAAAAAGCTTCATCTTCCAAAAATTCCCCACTTTCCACTTTTACCCCTGCCATTGCTCTCAAAATCCCAGTTTTATCCTCTGTAAGACATTCAAGAAAATCAAGATTTGAAGTGTTCACAGCAGTTCAGGAAGAGATTGAAGTAGAAGAAAATGTAGGGGATGTTCAATTGTATCAGAAAAGAAAGCTTTTTGTTTACAATTTGCCTTGGTCTTTAAATGTTGTTGATATCAAGAACTTGTTTGGTGAATGTGGCACTGTCATATATATTGAGGTACTTTAAATACCTATTTATTTGAGTTCGTATGCAAAGTAATTTAGCCTAGTAAAGGAATCCTGTTTGTATTTTTATTGAATCTAGTGTATTTTTGGTGACTCTTGTATTTATAAAGAGTAAATTGTAGAGTGGTGACGTAATTTAGGCCGAATTTCAAAAAAGTTGCCAAACTTTCAAGTCCATAAATTAATGGTCAATTTTTATTTCGGTCTTTTAAAACAATGGCTCTAGCAAATTTGTGAAGGCGAAAAGGAGCAATTTTTTTTTTTTTTGAATCACAGAAACTAAAACTGACCATTAATATGTGAACTTGAATCTCGATAACTTTTTTGAAGATCGGTGGAATTTAATCTATAATATATTTGTGTATTATAAACAATGTTTTATGGTTGAATTTAGCTATGGATCTTACATGTGTATATGGTGAATGGTGATGTTGTGTGTTTGTAGACATTGACCTCATATGTAATGTATGTATGTGTATGTGTGCGTAGATTATAAAGAAGAATGGGAAGAGTAGAGGGTTTGCATTTGTCACAATGTCTTCTCCAGAAGAGGCTCTGGCAGTTGTTGAAAAGTTTAACTCTCAGGTATATTTTTTTTACATTTTTGTATGTAAGCAGTTTGAACTACTAACGTTTAGCAACTTAAAGCAAGCATGGGGATTGGACTTTCTATAATCTGTGACAGGCTGACAGCAATTAGTACAATCAAGTTAATCCGAGAAGAGAGACTTTTTTCTTTTCTCTTTGTGGCATGTTTAGTGACATATAACTGCATCTAGCATTACTTATTATATGTATGTGATATGTGAGTATGGACTAGAGTTTGCAATCTCTTTGCCTGCTCTAAGATTATTATAATTTTAAAAACAATTTTACTGTTGCTGCAACAACTTATAATTGGTTAGGCTTTTAAGACTAAGCTTTTACTTGACTGGAGGGACTGAGGTGGAAAATTTTAATATGTTCGGTAGAATGTTAAGATGGCATTGTTTAACATGATATTATGCTTCAAGTTGATCTGTAAATGTCCAGAAGATGAGTATTTTTTAGCTTATTAAGCTTACGTCATCATCATTTTACGGTTATGCATATAATTACGTTTCGACATTGTCATTGTAAATATTACAAGCAAACGTTAAAAATAGTTTTACTGTATAGTATAATCCTGAATAATCATATTTTCTTCCTAGTTCTTTCGATATATAAACATTTTGGCAACAACTTATCTTCAGTCATATTTGCTCACATCTCATTTATAAGTATACAACTGCTCACATCTCATTTGTAAGTATACAACTTATGAAATTCTCTATCACTGGAGGTAGTACTAAGGTCTCAGAAAAAATCAGCCTATTTTTTAGCATCATCTCTCTTAATTCGAGATCTTTGTGTCTCAGGAATTGTCAGGTAGGGTTATCACTGTAGAGTGTGCAAAGAGATTAAAAAAACCTTCCCCGCCTCCGCCTGATAGTGCCCCTTCTGGGAAAACACGCTATAAACTTTATGTGTCCAATCTTGCATGGAAAGTCAGAGCTAACGATCTCAGAGAACTTTTTGCTGCCAATTTCAAGCCAGTTTCGACCAGAGTTATTTTCAATAAAAATCCTTCGGGAAATTCTGCTGGCTATGGATTTGTTTCATTTGCTACAAGGGAGGAAGCGGAGGCTGCAATTTCCGATTTAAATGGAAAAGTAAGTTCGTTTGCTTCTCGTGTTGCATATGACTTTGTTTCCTAGTGTCTTATGACTCTTATCTGTTACATGGGTATATAAAGATCAATCATGTGTTCCTTTTCTTTGTGAGCCTGAGCTTCTGCTCAAACTAAATGCTCAAATCATTATATTCATTCTACAAGACTAAGCAGTCAGCCAGTTACCTTGTGAGCCTGAGCTTCTGCCAGTTCAGTTTTTATTGAAGATTGGACTCCTCTGATGTTAGATCATATATAATTTACTTTTTACATTTATACTGTACTTTATAATAGTGTGCGGATATGTATCACTTACCAAGAATCTGGCTATATTTGTTTTGCTACATGCAATCTTTAGACATGGTTCATATATCTAATATTTAGCTAGTACTTGTGAGGTTGAATAGGAAACTTGTAATACATGTTATCACTTTAAATGCAGGAATTGTTAGGCAGACCAATTACTTTGAAATTTAGTGAAAACCCCGTAGATGAATCTGCAACTGCAAGTAAAGAAGAAAATACTATTGAGGAACAGCCTGAAGAGTCATAGTTCCTAGTTCGACGTTAAATTTGTGGCTTCTTAGTTGACTATTGATGTATAAGGAGGATGTACGATGTAGTGCATACATGTGTGCAGAAAAAGCTGATGGAGAGCATTATGGTTTCAAGAATTCTGCATTTACTCCAGTTTCCACATGGACTCTCTGTGAGTGCCCAAATAACTGTTTGTGTATCTAATTGATATGTCAGAAACTGTCCATGTTATGCATAATTCTACTCTCTTTTTAATTTTTTTTTTTTTTAAAGATTTTATGTAAAATATAAAACTTGTAATACATATCCCTGTTAACTAGTCGTTCCAGCAGTGCTTAGTGCTAACTGGAAAGAAAGTTACACTTTTAGATCAAAAATTGATAACCTGCTGTTTCTCATGATCTTGCAACTTACCGATTTCATATATCACCATTCCACAACATGTTATGTTTATCTTGTTGCAATCAACATCATTTTCAAAAAAGGCTTTACCTTTCTTGGTTGTCTATTATTAGAGCATGGTGGATTTTGCTATCTTGATTTTTTTTTGTCTCTATGTTAAATCTTATTACAAAAGCACCTGGAGTGTAGAAATAATTAGGTTTCCTTTTAGTTTGATGCATCTCTACATGGTTAAAGAGGATCCCTACAATATAGGACTTACAAAGGGGAGTTAAATTAGTGAGTACTAAGCAATAAGTTTATTGAAACGACTTCAATCAGGAAAGAAAGAAGTAATTAAGTTCAGGGATATCTAATTGCGAAATGAATACAAGTTGAAGTCAGTGTTATTATGTTTAATATGAATCTAGATTTTTCTTAGTAATAATCTTTTTAACGTAGTTAAAGTACAATTGCATATGAATTACCTATGCAATTCATATGCATAGAGCATAGAGCATAGTTAAGTACAATTGCATATGAATTACCTTCAAGAACCATTGATTCTGTGTTTTTTGGTCAATGTACCTTTTGTTTTTTATGTTAATTCTATTTTCCTTTTTTTTAATGTGGTGACTCTCATGTTGGGGGGAGGTAAAGAAGCTTTAAAAGCCCCTCCATTCCATTTTATCAAAGTTCCAAATACCAACTTCCAAACATCAATAGCCCTAGACCTAGGAAACCCTGGCCCAAAGTGTACACTAGGAAACACTTTCCTCATCCTCTTCCAAGGCATGTCCCCAAATCTTTACCTCCCCCCCAACTGATCAATCTCTTAGATACTAAGAAGTTCATAGAAATGATTAAGAATGTTCAACCTGGTATCAACATCAATGTCAGTGGTGGAGTTGAGTCTGTCATAAGAAATGTTAATTGGGAAGGTCTTGTGTCACACCTAGGCAAAAGATTCTACACACACCTCATGGGTGAGTTTTACTGCAACATGGGAGTCACTAAGGCTATGTTCACTTGGATTGAATGGAATGAGGGGAGAATGGAATGAAATTTATCTATTATTTGGGGAGATTGGGGAAAGTATTTATAAATTTCATTCCTTGCTTCATTCCTCTCCAAATAATTTGAACTAGAATTCTAACCCACATGTTTTGGAAGGAATGCTCCATTCCCAATCTTCATCATTTTCCTTGCAATCTTCATCATAAAAATCTTCTTCTCCCTCATATTTGTTCATTATTTCCCCCAACATCCCCCTTTCTTCATAAATTTTGTTTACAATTTTCATTCCATTCCTACCCCATTCCATTCTTTCCAAGTGAACACACCCTAAGGGTTTTGATGGGATCTTACATTTCACTACTTCTGTCAATAGGAAAACCTTACTTGTTGACCACAAGACCATTAACATGGCCTTGCACTTGCCTATTAAATTGACTGATCATGAGCATCCTTGCATTGACATCTATTCATATTTCATGTTTAACAAAGATGAATTTCAACTCATGTTAAGTACTTTCTGTGATTCTGATGTGCCTCTAGGATTGTGTGATAAGCATTGTGGTATTCACTATAAACTTTAATCCTTTGTTTCAACAACTTGCCTTGATCATTAGAGCTAATGTTTTACCTAAGCATAACCAAAGCAAATATTTGACTTCTTTGATATGAAAGTGATGTTTCTTCTCTTCAATAACAAGATTAACTTCAATATCTCATATGTCATCTTATTAAACTTGATAAATGCAAATCTTGTTGAATATATGCCTTATGGTCTCATGCTGTCTTCCTTGTTCAATCTATCTCACATTCACACACTTACTGACCAGGCCTCACTTGCTGATTCTCACATAGCCCCTGCTCACATCTCACTTTATGTGAACCTCAAAATGTCATTCCTGTCAAACTTCCTCAGAACATTAGAGAAGAAGATATCTATCTGTCTAAAAATGAGTCTGCTAAAATGATGTTTGAGGAACAAAAGATAGAACTTATGAGGTTAAAAGCTGAAAATGAAGATATTAAGAGGAGATTATGGTTTATAGAGAGTCTAGCTGCTTCTACTATAAGTCAAAATATGGTCATGGACATGGAAATCATTAACTCATTTCAAGTTCAAATGGTAGATGACATGGAAATGGTGAATGAACTAGAGACTGTCTTATGTGTCTGACAGTAGTATTCTATGTAAGGGTTGAACCCATTTCGAATTATTAATGCGAGTTTGTTTTCCGTTCTATGATTCTGTGTTTTTAATTATGTGTCAAGCACCTGATGAGTGTAAGTCTAAGATGACCAAGTACCGAAAATAAAAGAACATATGAATGAAGGATATCAAATGCATAAATAAAAACCCCGAAGGATCAAGAGTTATGTTACAACACATTACGAAATAAAAGTTTAAGTCGATAAAGGACCCTGAATAAAAGCTAAGGAAATAAAGCCACATATGGCTAACAAGGCCATGCAAGGCCCCCTAGTTAGAAGTCATCTATTCTTCAGAAGAATCTTCTCTTCTCCTTCTTCCTCTGAGGACAAACCCTCCTCCTTAGAGCTACTTTTTGCTTCAGCTGCAACCACCTTCGGCTGTTCCTTCCCAACTTCTTCTTCGGAGGATGATGTAGCCTTAGATGCGGGGCTGAGCACATTTCGGATCCCCTTGTCCGGAAGTGGTTGCCTGATTACAGCCTTTCCTTTTTTCCTTTGACATCGGCCTCTGTCCATGGGAGATAGAGGAGCCAGAACTGGCCGAACGAGTAGTTCCCCTTTGGATGGAGCCAGAAGGATGTCGGCCTCCCCTGGAACCGGAACCTGACGTCTGAGGCACGACTTTCGCCCCCGAGCCCTCGAGGTATGATCAACATAGCATCCCCCGCTGACAGCCCAATCAGGGCTAGGGAAGTTGCGAAGATCCACAACAAGGGGATACTTGTTGCTGATAACATTCACGGCTCTGTCCTAGCCGATAGTCATATTGATAGGGCGCATCTCATCATCGTGATCGTCTATAAACTTCAAGAAAGCTTCTAATTGATGATAGGCATCGATCACCTTATGGAGCTCTACTGATTTCTTCTTGGTTAAAGAATTGAGCTGCCTTTGACAAGAACTTGCTTCTTTCTCAGCATGGATAGCCCTAGACTCCATGTCTCTGTACTCCTCTTTGAATCTCCTCCTTTCTTTCTGCAATGCCACATTTTCATCCCTATACGCCCGACCCTGGCGGGCAGCTGATTGAAAATTTGCATTGGCCTAAAACATGGAATTTGTTACGACATTTAAACATCAAGATGGTTATAGACATTGAATCCAGAAAAGTGAATGGACATACCTGGTTGTTACTCTTCAATTTTATCCCCAGTTGTTACTGTCAGAAGGGGTGATAGAGCACTTGGACCAGTCCAAGGCCAAGGAAGGGCTCCCAAGGACGGAGTCTTGTTCGCATATACCCCAAGATGAGATAAAAGGAAGGGCTCCCAATTACTCCCATCAACATTCCGGGATCTCTTTCCTGATTGAGAGAAACTTTCCAGGAAGCTCGGGATCTTCGGGCCAGTCGGATTCTTCACCATCTTGGCCTTTTTAATCATCCTCCTAGTGATGGTCGACTCGTTCCCAGGCCTGCTATCCAACTCCTCAACAGCTGAAACGAAAAGAGGAAAAATATCGGAATAAGAACAAACAAAGTTCATAGTAGACAACGAAGAAAAATTATTACCCTCAATAGAAAGAAAGCTGAGGCCAGCTTCCACAAGCTTCTTCTCGGTTAAGAAGGTTTTATAGTGAGTATGACCATCGTCCTCAAGAAGTCTGTCACGGTCCAGTAGTTCAGTAGTTCATGTGGTTCAAGGTCACAAATGAAATGTGAACTGTCTTCCACATTTCCAAACCTCTTCACAAAGAACTGACCCCAATCACCACCTTTCCACTTAAGAACAACAAACTCCCTAGGCCAAAAATGGTGGGAGTTCGAGAAAGAAAAAGAGTTCACCAGGTGTGGAAGTCTAGTTCTGTGTTGGAAACTTATCCACCCCTTTTTGGAATCGGCAGAATTTTTGACCACAAAGATGCTTCGGAACATCGTGGTGCTCAACGGGATGTTCAAATCACGACACCTTATTATGAAGATGTTCAAATCCTCACCTTTTGTATCATTATATCATTGATGAGTGATCTGAATTCTTTGCATTTGTTTATCTTGTACTAGCATTGATCTTAATTCTTTTTATCTGTGTATGTAGTACTAGCATTGTTTCACTAGTTTTTATTTATTGATGCTAAACTTTACATTTCATCTTCTTTATCTATGTCCAATACCTTTTCCTACATTCGTTAATGGTATCTACGGATATTATAACACAAGGATATTATTGTTGCTGCCCTTGAAAAATCTTTTATCTTCCTTTTGCTGGTGGATATAAATTAACCAAACATGCCTAGTATCTTCCATTTGGAAGTAGGTTCCGGGGAAGGTAAGCTTTACTGATCCGTGAAGGAATCCACTGGAATCTAGAATATTGTTTGATGACTTAATTCTCAACCACAGTGTATAATAGTGAAGTCACCTCTCAACCACCAAAACATGTCATGATGTCATTCAAATATAATTATAAGTGAACAATTGAAACTACATTATAAGTGATTCTAAATAACTACAGATTAGCAGTGAGGTATCAAGTATCTGGGGGAAGGCTCTGAAAAGTGTGTTTACTGAGGTTCAACTTTATCTTTGTTTTACAGTTTCTGCTGATATGCCAAGTAGAAAAGTTATTGCTTCGAGTTCAAATTCAGTATTTTTTTTTTAGCTCAGGAGTCTCTCTCACTTTTGTGAGTTTTGAGGAATATAGTGGAGGACTGGTCCCACTATGATGATCTACTACTCTCAAGTTAAAAAACGAAACTTACTCAGTTATAATACCACTCAAAGTGGTGTCTGAGGAGGGTAGATGTACGCAGACCATGCCCCTATACAATTGGGAGGCTGTTTCCGAAGGACCCCCGGCCAAATACAAATACAAATACAAAGAAAGGAAACTAATACAAACTAAACTCACACACACCCAGGGGTCGAACCCTTGACCTCCTACAAAGGAGACAAGGGTTCAACCCACTGCACCAACATGTTGTTGGCTACTACTCTCAAGTTAGAAATCCTTTAATTTTCAATAATAGGAATATGCATGCTGCATGTCTTGAATCTTTGAGCCCTTGTACTAACCGGAGTCGTAAATTTCTTATTCTTGTTACTCTTGTAGACCTTAATGAACTATGACCAGAATTACTGATACATGGTAGTGTATCAGTAAGAATGAAAGTTATTTTGACGCCTCTTTTACTCCTTCAAGAAAGTTATGTCTTTAATTCATCTCACTACAATTTTAAGCGATTTAGGTGCCTTTGGAACATTTTTGGAACATTCCTTTACATACCAGGACGACTATTATGGTGGTAGAAGTTGCTGGCATTATTCTTGAGCAAGTGTAGAAATGTGATGGTTTAATTGAAGGAACAGATTGTTGTGTATGTCTGATTGAGTTTCAAGAAAGTGAAAACCTGAGGCTTTTACCAAAATGTAGCCATGCTTTTCATGTCAAGTGCATTGATACATGGTTGAGATCACACTCGAATTGTCCTTTTTGTCGCGCCAACGTTGTCCATCTTAGTACTTTTACACTTCAGCCACCTCTACAAGTGCCAGAAGCTCTGTTGAACCATGAAATCTATCTTCAAAGCCATAGAGAAACTGATTTGGTAGAGGATGATGTTGGGGAGGAAGAGCTTGCTCAAGCCGATGAAATTCCGACGATTCCAACTAGAGCTGATAAGGATTTAGGAAATCCTGCAGATGGAGATACTACAACTGAGATTATAGAAGTTGAATATCCACAAATTAGAAGATCGGTATCTATGAGCAATTTATGCCAAGTTGGGGTTTCAGTTGCATGTATAATATGCATAAATTAAGATGAAGAGGATTACGAGTTCATGAGGGTGAGGGTGATGGATCATCGAAAAAGTGGACAGCTGAGATTATCAATATATCTCACCCATAGAAACCAAGTTTTACATGTCCTCTTGCAGTGAAAAGACCATTTTCCGGTAAGAGATTCTCATTTCCAAAACGTGGCAGGGAGAAAAACAGAGCACTGAAGATTTTAAATATTTTCATCTTATTGTTTAATTTTTTTATTTATAATTTTAATATTTGTTTTTTAATTAGTAAAAAAATTTATAAAAAATAATAAAATATTATAATACGCATTTGAAAGTATTCTAAATGATAGTTTGTTGCTTCTATATTAAAATTAGATAAATAACTTTTTAAATTTAATATGTTGTTAACGGAAGTTGAACCTTGAAGTTATTGGAGTAATTTATAATATAATATAAATGTTTAATAATAATATGGTGAAATAAATAATATAAAATTTTGACTTAAATATGTTGAAGAAAATCAAACATAGTTTATAAAATGATATAAATGTTTAATAAAAATATGTTGTTGACGGGATTGGAACCTTAAACCTATAAGAATATTTTATATATTATAAAAAAAATATTTTTTAGCATTACATTTTAATGGTTTTATTTTATCTATATTACAATCTAACGGTTGTTATTAGTGTACCAATAACTTATAATAGTATAGTATTGCGCTTATAATAGTATAATATAGATTTCTTTTTTTGTGAAATTAGTGTCTAATATTGAAAGTTTAAAGAGTTCATGGAACATAAAAATATATTTTGAGCTTATAGCATTTTTTTTTTTTTTTTAAATCCAAATGAGCCACAGTACAAATTATAAAGTGGAGGGGGAATTGAACAAGTGACCTATCGTCAACTAATTGTGAAATACTAATTGTCAACACTACAAGAATTACCAGTAACTAATTAATCTCTTTTTTCGGGTAAAACATGTTGACTTTTTTATTTTTCAATAATGAATCAATTTACCTTTTCAGGTAAAATACATTATCTTTTATATTTTAAATAATCAAATTTCTCTATTTCAACAAATATTATGGACAACTCAATTTAATAAACAAAAATAATTATATTATAATATTTATAACTAACCAATTACCATTTGTAATTAAAACATGTTACCTTTCTATTTTTTTCTGATTAAATCCTATTCTTTTTGAATAATATCTCGGGTAGTTTTATTTAAATAAATTAAAATAATAATATTATAAATAACTAATAACTAACCACTTGTTATCAATCTTGTACAATATAGACACAATTATATTATTAAATATATAATTAAAAAAGGAAAAACAATTAATTTATGTAACGATGCATATGTACATATAATTACAGAATTAATTATATTTTAAAGAAAAGAGTTTGAGAAAATAAACAGATATTGGATTTAATCTCGAATCCAGAAAACTTGTATGTTTTGTCCCACACCGTCTGTGCTTAGCGAGCTGCCTCCTAGGATAAAACGAAATACAGTGTAGTCTATTAATTGATGATACTTTAATTTCAGTGAACATGAATCGAGTCCGAAATTATCAACAGAATATTTTAAAAGCTTAAAACTGGGAAAAGTGAAAATATAAAAGCGGCTATAATTTTTCACGACTTAATATAACTGATGTCCTAAAATTTTATTTATTAAAGAGACTTGAAAGGACTTATATTTCTTTTCGATGTGTGACAAACTATTTATAATAAAACTCAAGTAATATAATTATTTTTTTCACCTAAAACGTATCATATTTTCTGTATTTTCAATTTTTTTTCTAAAAATATCGTGCGGACATATGCATAATTATGACAAATTACCTTTTTTAAGCTAAAGCGTATCATATTTGCTATATTTTCAAACTAAGTTCCATATTTTTCTAAAAATATCGCAAACATATGCATAATTATTATCAAATAATATCGTTTAAAATTTTAAGCCAACAAAATTCATTTCTTAAAAATTTCAATTTAAATTACAAAAAAATTATATAATATATATCTTAATCCGTGCATTGCACAGGTTTTAAGTTAATTAGTGTATATATATATATATATATATATATATATATATATATATATATATATATATATATATATATATATATATATATATAGGCTCATGCTCAAAAGAGAACCCCCTTAAAAAGAGAACTTAGAGAACCAATCCTAACCATTGGATGTATTATAATCAACGGCCCCGCCAGGGGCACCCACACACTAATCAAATACACCCTCACACACACAATACCACCTAATTCCCTCCGTTTTTAATTTGATTTTTCCGGTCAATCGGTGATATTTTTTTAAAATCTAATTTCACCACATTTTTCTCTATCTCCCAACGATCAGTTTGCATACCAAATGTGGTATATTTTAATTTAGTTTTCTTAGTTCTCCTTATAAGGGGTTCTCTCTAGATATATATATATATATATATATATATATATATATATATATATATATATATATATATATATATAGGGTGCCCTTCCATAGCCACCGTTGGTTGAAAAAAGGCCCAGAACCACCATCTCGTACACTGCCGCAAGTGTTCATTGCGGCAGGAAAAAAGACACCTGCCGCAATGAAGGGTTGCGGCAGAGTTTTAATTTAAAAAAACATTTAATACATTATAAAATTCTTTACCATTACTACAAACAAAATTCTTTGAAATTTTCTTTAAAACAAAACACTATTAAATATTATTTTACGTTATTATACTTTTATTTTTATTATTTATTAAAATTAATAAAAAATGGTAAATTAATACATTATAAAATAAAAAATGTTTATAAAATTTGAATTATTATATAAAATTTTAAATAAATTATTATAGTTTTATATTTAATAAAAGTAATAAATAATAATAAATTAATAAAAGCTGTTAATTTGAAATATAGAAACAAGTAAAAGAATGAAATTACGTTTTCACCCTCCAAACTGCTGCCGCAATGATACATAGCGGATGAACCAAAATCTGAAATTACTTTTTTACCCTTATTGCTGCCGCAATGAATCATTGCGGATATATTAAAATACGGAATTACTTTTTTACCCTTAAATCTGCTGCCGCAATGATACAATGCGGATACGAGAAGTATACAACCACCCATTGCGGTTTCCGCGACATTAACTAACCCTAATTAAGCACAGAGCTCAGGCGATTTCAGGCGACTCCGGGCGATTTCAGGCGATTTACACACAGAGCTGCGAAGGTCAGGCGATCTTCCTCCTCAAGGTATCTTCTAATTGACACTTACACACATACGCATGTAGTTATACATACACACACGCACTACTATATACATGGTTTGATTTATTTTTAACTGTGGGTGGTGTTTATTTACTTCATTTTAGTTGAAATCATGAATTAAATCGAATTATTAGGGTTCATAGTTCGAATTTTACCTATTTTTGGTTTGAATTAGTTTGAAATTAGGGCTTTTACCCTCAATTGAGTTGAAATTAGGGTTTCTCATCTTTAATTAGGTTGAATTAGCTCGAAATGCCTAATTTAGAATTAGGTTTCGAATTATTATCCAAATTTTTATTAAAACTATGAATTAATTCGAATTATTAGGGTTTATAATTATAATCATCAAGAAATAATTTACGAGAAACATGATTTTTTTTAACGGGCGGCGTAACATAATCATCACCATTATGTTCACTAGATGAACTAGAAGAGCTAAATAAAAATGAAGCCATTGAATAGAGCACTAACCTTAATTTTGGATGAATTTTTGAGCTCCAAAACCTTGAAAATCGTTGGTTTTTTCTGCTGTTTGAAAAAAATAAATTGAAGAAGAAGACAAATTCTGTTACCTTAAAGAAAACAGATTTCACGCCTGCCGCATTGTTTCATTGCGGCAGAAAGCCTTAAATGCCAACTGCCGCGACGAAATATTGCTGCAGGTGGTTCATTTATTACCAACCACCAACCATAATTAATGCCGTAAAATTTTTCTGAGCCACAATGAAACATCGCGGCAGGAAAAACTACCGCAATGAGTCATTGCGGCAGTAATTTATGATTTTTTATTTTTTTTTGTTTTATTTTTAAATCTTCAAATAATCATCAAAATAATAAACTATATTAATTTTAACTTAAAAGTATCTTTAATAATGTATTATGGATATTTTTTACATGTTACGTAGTTTAAATATTGATGGAATGACATGTACATCTCAATCTTAGATAACTGTTGAAAAATGAATCAGGATGGTAACATTTTTTGTTATTTTTTCTATTTAAAATATTCAATATAAATTTTTTCTTAACACTTTCATTCATTTTAACTTACATTAATGTTTTATGCTATTTTTTTCATTTTTTAGATTATAATAATATATATTTCATTATTTTCAAGTTTTGACTTTACATAACATTTTTTTCCTAAATTTGTTTCAAAAATTAATTAATTAATAATTTAAATGTCACGTGGTTGAAAGTCGTTCCCATGTTCATTAACCCGTCTATACACATTTCATATGTTATTATCTATTAATTTACTATTTTTTATTAATTTATAAATATATATATCAAATTACAATAATGTAAAATAATATGTAAGATAATTTTGCTTAAACTTGCAAGAGTGGAAGTTGGTGGTGCGGCAAAATGTTTGTATCATTTGGAAAAGGTCAAGAGTTTGAATCCAAACGAATGGTTTTAATTTTCTATTTTTTTTATTAAATTTATAAATAAATATATTTCAAATTAATAATTTTAAATAATAAATAAGATAATACTGCTTACATTGCTATAGTACAAGTTGGTGGAGTGGGAAAAGTTTTGTATAATTTCTAAAAGGTTAAGAGTTCGACTCCAAACTAATGCTATGTATTTTTAATTAAACAACTAATAAATACTGCCGCAATGAACGATTGCGGTAAGAGTACTGACGCAATGAACGGTTGCGGTAAGATTGCGGCTAGTACTGCCGCAATGAACGGTTGCGGTACTGCTGGTGGCTAGTCCAACCAACGATGGTTGTGGACCAAACCTCATATATATTCTAATAATATTTGAAAATAGTAAAATCTATATATTATAAAAATCAAATACTAAAGGCAAATTTCATAACTTCCTTATATTATGTTTCAAGTTAGAATTTAGGGAAGTTAGTATAACACCTTAGAAAAATTCGTAATTATTATTTAATTATTTAATATTAAATATGGATTATAGGGTGTAAATTTTTTTAAGATAAAATATATGTGACATCATGCTTACATGTTTATATGGTGATGTATGTGTGACGTGCTAGTCCGTGTACTTTTTGAATTTTTATGATTAAAAATCTATTTAAATTACGCATTTTTGATCTTTGAATTTTTTTTATAAAATCATCGGAGTATTTAAAAATCTCGAAATCTTTTGCAATATCATATTTGTATATTTATTTAGTTATTAAAATTATTGGGTGAATTATTTTGGGTGTTTAAGCATTTTAGAATGATTTTAAGAGTTTTATGGTATTTAAAGGATCAAAATTTCCAAAATTCATATTTAATTCATTTTTGATCCTAAAAATATTTTAAAAATATGGGAGTGCTTGTAATTTCATGGTCTCTAGTTTAAAAATTTTAAATCTAATTTTCAATCTATTTTTTTTTATTTAAATTAGAATTTAAAAATGATTTTAATCGATTAGATATATATTTTTTAAGCATTTGGAAAGTACTACATAGTTGCGTTTATCTTTTTATCACAAGAACCCAGCCTTTTTTTCATTTCTTCTTCAGAGTACTACCTGGTTGTTTTTCTAGAATCCTCTTAATCTCTCTCGAATCCTCTCAGTATCTCTCGATTTCAATCTCTCTTTCTCACTAATCTCTCCAACATCTCTCCCGTAGTCTCTCTCCATCTCCCTCCTCCTTTCTTCCTCTTCCAATCAGAGTATGTGTTGCGTAAGTATATGCGTAGCCATGTATGTATCTGTTTGAATTGGTAATTGGAATTTGGGGTTTTTGGAATCATATTTCTCGGTTGTGGCTGGTACTAGTCATTACCTCCTCCCCTTGTTCTTCACCTGCAACTATAGCGTGTGTGAGTGTGTGTATGAGATGTGTGGGTGCGTGTGAATAGTGGGGGGGGGGTGTGTTGTACAAAAGTGTGTACTGTACGAATGTATGTATGTATGTGTTAACAGTGGTTTGGGTCGGAAAATTCTTGCTGCAATTTCGATTATTGTTGCTGTTGTAGTTCGATTATTGTGGTTATTGTGCTTCGACTATTGGATATTAAATCAGTTCTTTGTTTGACTATTTCTGTGAAATCTTGAAATTATTGTACTCCCTCTTTCCCATCCATTTCTTCACACTTTCCTTTTTGGGATGTCCAATCCAATTCTTCACATTTCAAAACTTTACTAAAATAGTAAAGTTTTATATATATAAAAATCAACTACATCCACTACTTTCCTCCACTATACCCACTTTATACATTATATATTTATGGGTCCCACCACTTTAATCACTTTTCTCCTCCACTATACCCACTTTATACATTATATATTTATGGGTTCCACCACTTTACTCAATTTTCTCACTTTTCACCCTTTTCTTTATATATTTCCTTGGTCTCCGTGCCCGAACCCATATGTTAACTAATGGGTGGGACGGAGGGAGTAATTATTTTTGTGCGGAGTTTCGGGTCTGAAACCCAATTCGGGTAGCCCTCGAAATTTTGCCCCACCGACAATGATTTTATTTGAGTGGAATTGGCAATGATGAAACTTGAGCCAAAAATAAATTTATTTAATTTCGAGATATTTTCTTCATTTCGTGTTGTTAAATTCCAAAATTTTTATTCGGTCGGTATAATTTAATTAATGGAAAGAGTTACTTGATTTGGGAATGATTTTAGTACAAATTGTTTAGTGCGTGGATTGGATGTAAAGTATTGTTTAAATGTGATGCTTGTGGGTTGATTTGTGTCGGCTGTGCCCGACTGGTAGGCTACCCGTGCAATGGAGATGCTATCCAAATTTCTAAAAATTATTTTAAAAATTATTTTAAATAGTATTTGTTCATTTCTCGGGTATAATATATATATATATATATATATATATATATATATATATATATATATATATATATATATATGTTACAAATGAAATAGTATTCGAATATTACAAATTGTTAAGTGTTAGCTCGTTACTTTGATAATTGTTAGTGATTAGCGGATGTGTCATATGATTGGTAAATGTCATGTTGGATTTAGAGTGATAATTATAATTGTTAAATCGTAAGTAAGTGCCAATACTTGGTATGTGTATTGATCGGACTGAGTAGTAAGTATGTTGTGAGATAAATTATGGATTGCCAGAGATGTACAAATGAGGTACATTAGAAAACTTTGGTATGATTGTAATTTTGTATTGAAGCAAAGAATGTTTGACTTCCGATTTGATAAGTTATATTCTGACAGGTTAGGTTATATTTTGGAGGAGGTGTTGTCCAATTTTTGTTAGAATTATTTTGTGATTTGTATATTAAATTGTTAAGAAGTGATTAATAAATGTTGTGTATGTTAAATTATAAAGCGTGATAGGACGCGTTTGGGTAGAACGAGTTAGACGGTTATGATAATACGCATACTAAAGTAGTACTTTATCTGTATATAGGTACGAATAGGAGGCCAACTATGAGCCAGTGCAAGCATAGATAGAATCCTGAAGAATGGAATAATTATTGAAATTGACGAGTGTACTCGGGGAGCGGCTGACAAGTTTTAGAATAAGACAGATGTACTATCGAGTAGAGGCTAAAGTATATAGAAGTAGAGTGGATGTAAAGTGAATGACGAGTCAGTGTGATGGAAATGGAAATTGCATGTAATGAAGCAAGTGTATTATCCCTCACTTATCGTTCAAGTGATGTGAAACCGTTTTCTGTTATTTATCTGATATTTCTATCAAATATCAAATCCTTTTGCTTGTATCTATACCCCATTTTTTTGTTGCCAGTGACTCGAACCTTGTATTTAAGTTCAGATTCCTTGAATTGCTTATGAATTGTTGTTTAAATTCTTATACCTTAATGTCATTCCTTTTTAATTATTGTTGAACCTTTTATACCTTATTGTTTATTCCTTATAAATTAGTACTGAAACACATTTACCTTATTATTTACCCTATTTTCCGTCGAACTATAACCCTTGACTTACAATTTATGTCTTTCTTTATCTTAGCCTTTTTGCCTTATGTTTATTCTTTTAATCCATATCAGCGAAACCAAATTTTATAACCCTTGAATTAAATTCTAGAACCCTAACTCTTGTTTTGTTCTTCGATTCTACAATTGTTTATGACCAATGCAGTAACTTAAATCCTCCTTGAACTTCAGATTTCTCGATTCCATGTATATTCTATAAATGGTTGTTAAATTCTTGAATCTTAACAGTTGTTTCGTTCTTTAATTGATTTATGTCTCCTTGTTTATATATGATTCTGTTTTGCTGCACCACGCTATGTTAATTCAATCTTATTGCTTTGCTGTTTATGATTCTTTATATCGAATGTTTCCCTGATCCTCAGTCTTTTATAATTGCAAATGAAAATGGATTAATTATTTAAAGATGTTTTAAAATTCCTTATACTGGGCTGATCTGTTATCAGTGAGTTTAAGGACTAAAAAGTGAAATGTTTTAAAAGTTTTAAAAATTTTAAAGGTTTTGATGTGGGGGTTTCCGTTAAATGTTTTCCACGGATTCTTTTAGATTGGAGACGTAAGAGGCTAGGGTGGTCCTAGGCCAACTTTTTGTTTAGCGTAAGAGGCTAGGGGTGGTTCCCCTAGTCCAGCAATTTAAAGGCCAATGTGTTGCCTAATTGGGAACCCAATTTCAAGGTCCAGAGGGACTTCGTGTCCGGTATGAGGACTTTACGTGGCTGATCACCCGTACTGTCCGGAGTCGTGGAAAAACTCCAATCAATGAAAATGTTTTAAAAAGGTTTTATTAAAAGTATGTTTCATAGATGAAAGGGTTTTAAAGAAAGGAAGTTTTTTTTGATAAGATTTATATGTTTCAAGGTAAATTGTCATTAGTTTCGAAATTGTGGATATTAGAGTTAGTTGTTTTCTACTTGATAAAATTTGGAACTCAGTAAAATAATGGGATTAAGGATGGATAGAAGTTTCTCAGTTATTCCCTTCGCGAGTAACATTGTACGTTGAAAGTGGAGTAAGAATGATTGGGGAATTTCTTGATATTCTTTTTCTCAAAGTTTTACCTGAGGCAGTATAGTTGAAGAAAATGGGAAAGTTTTACTCTATGATTGAAATTGAATGATCTCTTGAGATAAAGTATTCATTGATATTGTTCATCAATGAATTATCGTAATAACATTTGAAAGTCACATGTTTACCCTATTTGTAAACATCGAGGATTCAACTCAACTCAAACAAGAATGTAATAGTAAATAGTATATGTACTGTCACAGGGATCTCAAATGTTCAACTGTCAAAAGAAAGAAGACAAAGTCAATCTTCCGTTTTGAGTTATACTACACTTGAAGAAGTTCATTCAGTTGATCAAGCGTCAGTGAAGTAATCAAGACAATGGGTTCTATTTATAGTGACAAGAGGTTCCTACAGTGGTAGAATACAAATTAGAAAGGTTTGAAAAAGAGTGAAGAAAAGGATGACATGAACCACAGGTTTAAAGTCAATATATGAAGAACAGAAATTGAAGTTAGTCGTTCATGAACCAGACCGTGCATCGAGCGTCAACAAATATTCAGTGGAGGTTCTTTGTTATTTTTAGTGGTTTAAAGGCAAAGGAGTTGACTATCAAGTAATTATAATAATTCTTTGTTAATTAATTAAAGTTATTTAGTTGACTTAATTAATAAATTAATTCGTAAGAATTAATTTATTTATTAAGTTAATTATTAAATTAATTAACTTAGAATTATCATAATTGTTTAAAGGTTTAAAAATAATTATTTATAGTCTGTGATTTATTAATTGTATGACTATCTATTGATAGTCTGCAAGAGATAAGTATGTCAAGTCTATAGATAGTCTGAAAAGGATAGTCTACATTGCTGCATAGTCTGTCAAGTGTTTGAACTATTGTATCACTATCAGTCTGATAGTCATACCGATTGTCATACTGTTTAAGTGAAAGTCTGTAAATCCATAGTCCTATCGACAGTCATACAAAGGAAGGGATAGTCATGCAGTTGAAGTGAAAGTGATAGTCCGTAAAGCCATTGTCCTACCGATTGTCCTACAAGGCAAATGGATAGTCTGAAAAGAAAGAAAATATCTCAGGTTGCTTTGAAGACTGGTCAACACTTGGTTAGTATATTGTTATTCCCAGATTACACACTTGTATAATTGTAGAAGGGGGGGGGGGTTGAATACAATTCTTGATATTTATAAATCTCTGAAAAGAACTCCAGAAATCTATACTTAGATAATTGCTGTAGAAAGATTAATGCACAAACACATAAAAATCAGGTGGTTAAATGCACCACCTGAAGTTTTTATTCGAAGAAAACTCTGTGATACAAAAGTACACAGCTTCTGTTTTACAACTCTTTGCTTTCTAAGGATATTCAACAAAAACCCTAAGCAAATGTATCTGTTTTCTTAGCTTACAAAGAGTTGCTACTCTTCGTTATAAATCCCAAGTTTTACAAGTACTACTGGAATAAGATAATATTAATCTAATTCTAGTTGACTTGCTACTACAGTCCAAATACACATGTAGCCAAAAGGTTGTCCTTGTGAACAGACATGTCTCCTGCACCTTTCTTGTATTTTTAGTGTAAACGAAATGCTTCTTTCTTCTGTGTTTCCAAAGTATGGCTGCCATACTGCTTTTTGTATCTACTATCAACCCATGTGATCTGTCAGTCAAACCTGTCCTTATCAACTGCTAATCCCCAGCTTAGCATAGAAGAAAGTGTCAATGATTATCCGTTGATATTGTACACTGACATCCGTTGATGATGTATTGAGCTGTATCCGTTGATATTGAGACTTGAGCTGTATCCGTTGATAGAGTGGATTTGAGTTGTATCCGTTGATAGAGTTTTGTCTTCATCTGTTGATACACTTTCACTTAGACAGAATTACATAGCATAGCTTATTTACAATTGGCTACCCTATTCTGCCTATCCGTTGATGGTCAACATGACTGTGGATAAAAACACTATCAACTGATAACATAGAGATACTGCAGTATGCTACAAAACCTCATTTGTTGATGAGCTACCTGTCAACGGATAGAGTTATAAATCCTCATCCGTTGACAGCTACAAAACCTTATACAATTTGATTGATTGTGAAGTTATCATCAAGTACAACATATTCCTTACATATATATATATCAACAGAACAAACACGAGACACACAACTTCACAGCCTCTCCCGGGAAACACAGAGAGAGACAAAGACCAAGAGAAAATGGTTCCTTGAGCTTAATTAAATTCTTGTAAATTATTTCTAACTTGTATTGTTAAATCTTAACCACTAGAAATAATTTACTTGTACTATTGGAACTATCTAGCGGTTTAAGTTCCCTAGAACTTATCTCTCAAATAGCTTTTTAGCATTCGATCATTTTATTACAAATATAGAAAAATTCATGTCGAATTTTCTATAGAATTTGTAATAATTAGTTTGGTCATCAATCCTTGTAATTTGTACCGGTGTATTTAGACACACCCCATCAAGTTTAATATAATTTTATATTTAACTTGAATATTGGCTTCGTTTTATTCCGCATCGAATTGTTTAAAAATTAATATACACCCAAAGAACAATTTCGATAAAACGGTATAGTTTGTATTCAACCCCCCTTCTACAAACTATTTCGGACCTAACAATTGGTATCAGAGCATGGTTCTTCAGATACCAATCTAACAATTGGTATCCGAGCCTTTTGATTGACCACAAATCACGATCCTTATTTTTGTGGTCCTCCAATTGGTTTTCGAGTTTGTTGACCCATACAGAAATTAAATCCGGTATTAGACCAAAAAGTCAACTCCTCTATTTTCAAATTTATTTAACCTTCAAAAATATTCATTTTTTTGATTTTTCGATTGTTAAATAATCTTAACTTATATTCGAATTTTTTAATTCTTGAAATGATTAATTCTTAGAAATTTTGATTTTTAAACAACTTGAGTAGATTTTCAAATTGTTTAATTCTCAAAATTTTTAATTCTTGATACTTTCGAATTTTAATTAACTTGAATTTATTTTCGGATTCTTTAACTCTAAAAAATTTTCATTTCTTGAGATTTTTTTATTTTTAATTAATTTGACTATAATTTCGAATTTTAATTAATTTGAACTTACTTTCAGATTTTTTATTTCTAAAAAATTTTCAAGTCCTTGAAGTTTTTGAATTTTAAATAGTTTGAATTTATTCTAAGCCAATGGTTTTAAGAAGATTGTTAGTTGAAGATTCCTCCGGACGTCAAAGATTTGAACCTTTTGAAGAAAATGCAATATTCCAATGAGAATAATTTCTACCTGCTGAAGATTAATTTGTTAAGTTTTTATAAGTCATATTCCATGTGACTTATTGGTTTTTCCGAAGCCGGAAAGGAAGAGGTTTTAGTGGATGGAATTTTACTTGAAGATTTTAGTCAACTCTAGTGATTCAGTGATATGCAAACACTTAGTGGATTTCCCCATTGCTAAATCCAAAACACTTAGTGATTTGTACCAATGGTATATCTTTTAAGGAATCAACAGAGACTTTAGAAGAAAGGAATCAAGGAGGTTATGGACTAGACTGTTAGACATCTTAGTCAGGAATTAGTGATGGAACCTCGGAACAGACATGAAGAGTTGCTAATTCAGAAGGAGTACTAATGTTTAATCCAGGAATCATGCCTATCTATTCCGAAGCAGAAACTCTTCAGGATACAGTTCAAGAGGTGGTTACAAGACTGAGATGGTGAAAAGAAACAAGACTTGATAGTTGCAGTTATGAAAAGATATATGTGATAAGTAACTATCAAGGTGTGCAACACAGTACAGAATTCTGACAGACAAGGATGAATAGGGATTCGTTAATTGAGATGAAATAGAAGGATCAGGGCAGAACTTATTGCTAAAGGAAAGATTTGGGATGGATCAGATGATGATGAGAAGAACTTAATGAATATCTTGCTTTCATAGCGATCTCTGAAGATGATTCACCTCACATGTCTCAGGTATCAATTCTTCGAACTAATGTAATATGTAATTCTCAGAAATTCAAAGCATGTTAAGATCTTAGTTTTTAATTGTCAAATCTTTGGTTAGAAGATCTTAATATGTGTATGAATATTTGATGAATTTAATTAATTGCAATAGTGAGTTAGAGCTGTTCCTTAGACAATATCTTTTAATTCTGAATTGTTATATGTTGAGCATATAAGACCTCTGCTTAAGCTAGTTTCAGGATCTCTAGTAAAATAGATTTGTTTATTCATTCTGAATTTTTTGTTAAGGTTTGAAAAGTTTAAAAGATGGATTGATTACCTAGGATGTTTGTAAAACACAAAGGTGTATCTAAAACTGACTTAGGTAATACAGACAATTAGGTGGTTTATAACAACATGTTTGGATTGGAGAATTAGTGATTAATTGTTAATTCTTCTATTCCATTTGATTTTAGAAAATTCTTGTATATAGGTTAACTGGATTTTTTAAATAGCATTACATGTCATAGTTTGCACGTTTAAATGAGTGATGGTTTGATTGCGATATGAATGCTATGTTTGTTGTTACCACTAATGCATACATGTCATAGTTTGCATGTTTTAAATGTGTGATGGTTTGTATGCTGTATGTATGTCAAGTCTGTAGATTACACTATTAACAGAGATATCTTTAATCCATCTGGACCCAAATAAATCTGGGTACCAAGAACTTTTTATCCATTTGTGATGTAGGGCTTAACAGGTTAATCGATTATGCATTGTTAATGATTTATTCAAAGCATATCATCGAAGAAAGAACCCTGCTATGAAATGTGAATGTGGAGATAGGCCAAGTGGTTCTTCCTTTGGAGACAATAGCAAGGGTATGACTCAGGGTCATGGCTATTCAATAGCTAGGAATGTTGTCAGTAATAAAGCATCTTTAGAATATGAAGAGCCTACTATTCGAGGAGTAAGGAAAGGGAACTTATTTGTAGTTGACATGGAATCTCAGTCAAAGGTGAAGTCAACAAGGTTTAATCTAAATCTTCATCAGATAAGAGTTCAACTATGACATTAGAAGATCTCACACCAGAATGTCAAGTCAAGAGATTCTTTCCTGGAAATCGAATCAATAAAGGAGACTGCCTCATCTGGAATTAAAGCAAAATGAAATTATGAGGCATGTCATGAAGGGAAGTCAAAGAAGCATCACACAGAAGTTTTACATCAACGAAAAATATACTTTAGTGGTGATGATTTATGAATTCTCTCAACAAACAAGTTGTTGTTCAGACAATCTGAAGACAAGACACCACTGATGGTGATTGATCACATCTAGAAGACTGGTAAGAAGCAAAACTGTATGACAACTTGGAGACCAGATTACAGGACCTATCAATTAGTGTTCTGGATGATTTCTGCACCTTCAAGAGTATTAATGATGAAGCAGTCAATAGTTTGCTACTGACATGATCGAACCCTGATCAGTAAGAAATATAGGAAGACCCCACAAGTATGAAGGAAATTGTTTTGCAATAATATATGGAAGTGAGCAACTTGCCATGCTTTGTAGCTAATGCTTAAGAGGATAATTTCCTTGGTTACTCAATGGTGTCTACAGCCTATAGGGTGATTGTTATTAATCAACAGAAGGTGATTGAAAGTCCTGGTGATGTTCAACAACTTCTAGCTCCCAGCTGTCAATGGTGATGGTAATTCAGATCCAAGCAATGTCAAACATGGAGTATCTTCATGTAAACCCAGCAGCATGTTAGGGGGAGCAACTGAAGGATCAACCAGTCAACTCAATACCACATTGAAAATCATAGGACACTATGAGAACATGTCTTCCAAGATAAAGAATGTTGACTCAATTAATTCTTTGTCCTAGTTCTTAGTGTTCCTAATGGTGGAAGTTAAAGACTAGCAGAGCTTCAAGTACCAATAATTATTTCTTTAGTTTTATTTTAGAAGAAACTAAGAAAGCTACAAATGCTCTGAAAGATCCAGATTGAGTGATTGTAATGCAAGATGATCTCAATCAATATAGAAGGCATATTGTAGGGAAGCTAGTATCCAGACCAAAGAACAAGGCTGTATTTGGTACAAGGATAACCAGAAGTCTACCTGGATGATGTCAAGGCATTGTTGTGTGGGACAAGGCCAAACTGGATGCTAGGTTACAATTTAATCAAATGGTATATTTGACAAGAAGCACTAGTGACAAGACTTGAGGATATCAGGTACCTGCTGCACATTCAAGATTATAATAGACATCTAGACCTGCTGAATCTGGATGCTAGAGGAATGTGAATGTTGAGTATTGAATACAGTAAAAGAATACAGAGGGGGGGTGAATGGATTCTTGAACTTTTCTTCGTTCTTGAATCTTTGCAGCAAGATATGTGTTGAGTGTGTGAGATATGTAAGTGCGGATAACAAAGACAAACACAACACAATATTACTTTAATCTAATATTTTATTAGATAAAGATTTTGCTACAATTTGTGAATACAAATGATAGTATCTCAGCTTCGTTTGTCTCAGAGAGATATTTCTTGTGATGTATCTTGAAAAACTTATCTCTTCTCAGCTATGGAAGTGAGGCTGTATCCTTATAGACATGGATACACCTACTTACTACAAATAAGGTAGGTAAACAAAATACTTTCCATTCTGTCTATCTCATTTGAGTAAGAGTCCAAACGGCTACAGATTTGACTTTGCAAAGCCTGTTCAGATCCACTTCTTTAGCTCCTTGTCCCCTATCTTATCTCTCTAAGCTTCTTTGTAGGCTTTCCAACGTGCTTTATAGTACATAGTCAAATAAAGCGTCTTGGCTTGTTGCAGGTTTCTGACTTGTACAATTCTTCAGTATTTTGTCTCCAAGAATGTATTCGAGAAGTGGCTAAGTGAATGATTCGAGAACTAGAATTGACTTAATCGATAACTCTGAGTTCTCGAATAGTGTTATATTGACATATCGAATCACTTCTCGAATAGCTCTTTTCTCTGGGAGTCCTTGAGATATCGAATAGAGCATTTTGACATATCGAATCCCTGAGATGTCGAATAGCATCTTGAGTCTTTGAGATATCGAATTGTAGCTTTGACTTGTTGACCCTTTTGAGAACTCGAATATCACCTTTGACCTGTTGACTCCTTGAGTTCTCGAACAGAGTAATAGACATATCGAATCTCTGAGATATCGAATGAGATATCGAACAGTGTATTCAGAGATATCGAATAGTGTCTTCTGAGATATCGAACTCCTGACTTCTCGAATGCTAGACTTCTCGAATAGACAAATGTACTTCTCGAATTGATACTTAGGCAAATTCTTCATTTCTTCAAATCCCAACTGTGATTATTTGGCAGCCTTTATCTCCTTGCTTGAGGCATGAACCTTGGAAGTTCTTTCAAACATTATTCTTGACTTAATAGGTACATTTACACAGCTAGAATTTGATGCCTATTACAAGTACAAAACCAGTAGAAACTCTACAACTAGAGGTTCCCTCAGTTAAGAGGTCATGTAAGTAATGCATAGCATTACAAGCAACTTTGGCTTGTTATTAGATGTATTCAGGCATGCCTATGTGACTAACAATCTCCCCCAAATTGTAAGTAAGACGCTTAGTCACAATTTCATGTCTGATAACAAGCCTAACATACATAAAGATAAAACTTGACAGTACATGTATGACTTTTGATTAGCAATGTGGATAGAACTACAGGGTGAGTAATCTTACAGCTTATGATGAAGTACTAGCCATTGTCATTTGTTTCCCTTTCCATAGCTTTGGCTTGAAAATCATCATATGCTTTCTGTCTTCTTTCTTTCTCCTTTCTTGTATTCTCATCCATAGCTTTTATTATTTCTGCCATAGCATCCAATTCTTCAAGCAAAATTGAGTCTTTGAAATCTTCAAGTACTGGTTTCAGAATGTTTGCAGGATAATGGTTGAGTAGGTTCATTCTGATGTGGACTTGATCCCCATTTCTCCTCCTATACTTCACCACATAGGGATTAAACTGAACTCTACATAATCCCTTTGCCCTTAGCTTTTCTGCTTCAATCTCCAGTCTCTCAATTTCTTTCTCCCTTGCTAGCCATTACTCAAGTCACTCTTTTCTGATTCTCTCCTCATGATCTCTCTTCATCTTCACAAAATCAATTAGCTCCAGCTTCCACACTCTTTCCACTTTATCTTCTGAGCTCAACAATGCAATGATTCTTTCTATGTCATGTAGCTTGCCCCAGTGTTGACATACTCCTTGTTTGAATTTCTCATCCCTTCCATCAGTATATTTGATCTCAAGGTAGTTATTCAAAATCTTCATCTAGTGGTTGGAGTTTTAAGCCTGGATAGATTATCAGAGTCCTTGATTTGGATAGCTTTGGTTTCCTTGCAGCTTGTTTGAATTTGATCCTTTTTACATGGTTGCCTGGCAGTAGCATGTGACCTTTGTTTGTAGACCATTGTAGTATTCCATTAGCAGTTTGCTTTTTGAAATATACAGATGGTTTCTTGACTTGAATCTTCTTCTCTTCTTGAGGTGGCAAGACAGTTGCAGAAGCCATAGATGTGGATTTTGGTAGGTCACTACTAACAGTATTCACCCTAGACTTATAGTCTTATGTTGTGGTGAGGTTACTGTCAGCAATGCCTAAGGCTTGCTGTCTTCCACTTTTCCTCTCAGAGACTTTACCTTGGTCATCATCATTCTTCTTCTCCTTACCATCCTTCTTCTTCTTTTTATCTTCATCACCCTTATCAGTCCTGTGATTTCTTCTCATTCCATCACTTCTGTCTCCATCCTTGTCTTGATCACTATCCTTGCTTGGGTTGAACTTAGCAGATTCAGGTACAATGCCAGTTGCAATGTATGACCTGAGATAAGATATAGCTTCCAATTCTTCTGCTGTTCTTAAACCCTTCTTCTTGTTCAGCTGCTCAATGATGGCAATAATGAGAGATTTGTTCTGAGGAGTTAGATGCTTAGGAATGACCAGCTGCTTGATATCATCAATTCTTGTTGCAGCCTGATAGATGATGGTTCTTGGATTTGTGAATACTTCAGGTAGCCTTGCTGGTTAACCATTCCTTAACTCATCAAAGAGACTCTTGCTGTTTTCATCCTTCTTTTCAATCGGTCCAAGGAACACATCCACTTCTGAGTGCTTTAGACCCTGTAGAGTGTTGATGGTTAAGTGCCATATCTTATTCTTTCCTACCATCATTATCTCTTTGAGCCATAGGCCATCAACTCTCCTTGGTACTACAGTGAGAAAGTCAATCTGACTCTTCAAACTCCTATGATATGATAAAGCATCACCAGACTGTTCTCTTGAGACTTTCAGAAACTCCAAGAATGCATCATCATGATAGACATTTGAGTTTGCAATTTCTTGTAGCTTGGCCTCAGTGACCACCTTCACTTCTACTGGCTTGGCACTCTTAGATATGGAGAATGGAGGTTTGTCAGATGGTATACTCCCTGCAACCACTGTGGTTGTGATAGATTGCTTTTGACCACTGGGAGTAGTGATGTGCATAGTTGGTAGAGTGATAACTGGCAGAGAAGTAGGAGGCTCATCAACTTTTGATTTTCCTTTGCCAGGCACATGAGTTAAAGATTTTGAAGTTCTTTGATGGCCACCCTCATTGAACTTGATGCCCTTTTCTAGTGGTCTCTCCCCCTTTGGATTTGAGTTTCTTGATGTCCTCTTCTCCCCCTTAGGCTTGTTGTCAGGCATAGAGGCTGTAGAAGTGACCTTTGGAGTTGAAGATTCATCAGGTAGAGGGAGTTCCATGTGCTTCATCATTGCAGACAACATTGATTGTTGATGCAGAAGAACATCAGCTGTGGTGGTGGCTTGAGTGTTCAACTGCTAAGTAAGAGTGTTTACCTTGTTTGTAAGATGAGCATTAGACTAAGTGAGAGTAGCTACCTCCTTTTCAAGAATATCCACTTTAGTGAAGAGCTCATTGGCCTTAAAACCAGATAGGGATTGATCCTTCAGTCTCTGCACTTCAAACCTTGACATCTCATGCACAGGGACCTCAGTGACCAGCTTGTCTCTATATTGATTTGCAAAGAGGGTCCTGAGCATGGCATTGGCCTCATTTGTCTGATCTGTTAAGGATTGAAATTTGTGCCCCAGACCTGTGACAACATCTTTGAGAATGGCTAAACCATTGTCCATCTTGGTGCATATAGCCTTGCATGCCAAAATGTCCTTGATCACAGACTCCAACTGAGGAAATTTGGCATCGAAGTCCCTCTTTAGTTCTCCTACTTTTAGGGCTATTGCATCACATACCTTGTTGACTTCTGATTTGACACCTTTACCCAGGTAGTGTGCAGCCTTGAGGAATAACTTGTATGAGTCATTGATGGCTTCATACACTTCACCAGGAGTTAAGGATTTAGCATTGGAGCCTAGTGAAGTGATGTACTCCTCCCTCAGATACTGTAAGGCTTCATTGAGAGTGATATCATAAGTTCCTTGGATCCAGGCATCTACATTGCCATATCTCTCAGCATCATCAAGTATCTTTGTTTTCTGCATCTCCACATCATCTCTATGGCAGAGCAATATTGCTTCATAATCTGGATTTGGCACATTGGAGGTGACCAAGTTCTGGGCTATATTTACAAACTCAGGAATCTGATCCACAACTAATCTTTGAAGTGCTTCAACCGTCAATTGTGGTGGAACAGATCCTGATCCTGAAGCACTGTCATGTTGCACAGGCTTCAGCCATTGTGACAGAAAGTCAGAGCTAGAGCTAGGCAAGCTAGACTCCTCAGTTACAGATGCAACTTCTGTAACCGGATGGAAAGACTCTACTACTGTTGTCTCCGCAGGAGTGGGATGAGTTACAACAGTAGGTGACACAGGCACAGAGTCTCTAGTTAAAACTAGTGAATCCTCTATGTTTGTGATGGTGTCATTAGGAGATGCCCCAGCATGTATTCCCTAACCATCTAAATGTGGTACCTGGGTGGTGAGCAAGGTGTCATGCACCAAGTCACTTGAATCCATTGGCTCATCAAGAGAAAAGAATTCTTGATGATCAATGCCTTGCTCCTCAATTGCTTGAGTTGCAGGCTCCAAAGAAATATGAGTGGTAGATTCTGGAAGAGAAGTGTGTTGTAGATTAGATTTTGGAAACTCCCCCTGAGAGATAGAGGGAGTTTCAATTGTGATGTGCTCTCCACTCAGTGTTGTGCCAGCATTATCACTCCTTTGTGCTGACTCTTTACAAATAGGTGCATTGGGGAGGATGCTTGATTCTATAGATGCACCCTGTTGAGAGGATACATCTAGTGAGCTGTTTACCCCTGATTTTACAACTTCAGCCATTTGGGTGACTGAAGAGGTGGTTTTAGACTTCTTCTCTTCTTCTTTGGCCTTAGTAAGGGTGACTCAGGTTCCTCACTTTCTATACCTAATTCTACAGCCAAGGCTGCTTCAGTTAAGATTTTTAGAGGTTCAGAAGCAACCTATTTTCTCTTCTTTTTACTAACATCACCTTTTTGAGAGGATGATGCAGTTGGCTCTGTGTTTGGTAAAGTGTTTGGCTGAGAGGGTTGGTTAGCAGGCCCTGGGTTAGCATTTTACTCTACTTGCTTGGGCCTAGCGAACACAGATTTAGACTCAAATATTGGCATGTTGTGGGGGTAAGACCTAAACAATCCCTCCATGTGGGGAGTTATCTTAAGCCTTACATCCACATCATTCCTAGTCTCCAAGTTACCAAAAATGAGTTTGGTCATGGACCTAGGATAGCCTATTTTACTTTTATCTATTCCAGGCAAATCAACCAATGAAGCATTTTTAAAATTAAGTACTGATTGAATAAAGCGAGGAAAGAAAATTTCATTACCTCTCTTGGCTGTGTTCTTACCAAGTCTCCCATATAGCTCCTGTAAAATGAGATGTCCAACATCTATCTTTCTCCCATGAGCCAAGGCATAGGCAAGCTGCTGTACAGGTGTACTAATCTGATCAAAGCTCGATTTCCTTGCAGTGAATACATGGAGGAGTGTAGCAAAGACATAGCTCCATTCTTTTCTCAAGTACTTCCTATTCAGCTTCCCAAGTTTAATAGCCTCGGAGTAGTTGATAAATTCAAAGAATTCTTCCAACTCAGCATCGGTGGCCGGGGAGTCATATGCCTCTTGCTGCAAATCCAGGGCTTGATTCATGTCTGCGGTAGTGTAATATCCTCGCCTTGAATCTTGCAGTAGACAACATATGAGGTGATAGCATTCTCAAGAACGATGACCTCCACAGTAGCTGTCCTCAAGAATTGCTCTAATAAGTCTACGTATAGGGTTGGGTTGGCTGAGAGTGCACCCTTGATGTAAGATTCAGACAACCATCGAACAAAGCACTTGAAATTAGCATTAGGTGCTTCCACATCACTGGTAATTGCGATGAAGTTGGTTTGAGATGGTATGGTGAGTTGTGTGTTTGCCATTTGGGTAGAGAAGAAAAGAGAATTAAGGTTGAAGAAGAAATTCGCAGTTAGGGTTTTCAGAGGTTTTGGGAGTTTAGATGCTTGAGAAATCGAACGAAATGAGTTGAACAGTTGTGAAATTGTATATATGTGGGTGACTTGAGTTTTCGATTAGATATAAGTTTTGTATCGACAAGTCAGTCATTCGAGAAGTATAAAACAACTATTCGATATGTCAAGAAAGGCTTATTCGATATCTCAGGCAGTTTGTAACTCACAGCTGGTAGTTATTTAACTCAGAAAATAATTCTAAGCTAAATAAAATATGTTTTTATGAGCGAAATGAAATTTTGAATGTAAATCCAAAAGGCGATTAAGTGTCAGCAAAAAAATCAGCCTTTTCAAATGATTCGATAACTCAAATACAGTATTCGAGAACTCCATCACTAGAGAACTAAAATACTCTATTCGAGAACTCAGAGTGTGCTATTCGATTTCTCCAAAAGACACTATTCGAGAACTCAAGAGGGTTCTAGATAGGCCTATTCGAGAACTCGAGCCATGACATAACAATGAACCATTCGAGAAGTCTGACTTATCGAACTATACTTTTCATTCATAAAATTCAATTTTCACTATCTTTTAAAATTTACCAGAAATATTCACTGAAGAATATTCTACCAAATTAAATATTGATTCTCTCAAAATTTCACAGAATTTTCAAGCTAAAGATGTATGATTTTCAACATATGCAGCATTATGGAATATTTATAAATCATACTCCAGCCAATACTTACTTCAAAAATATTGAGCATTTGATAAAGTAAGTATTTACTGCTGCAACAATCTAGTTGATATATTCACTTAGCCAGAATTTGAAGAATTCAGCATTCCAATCTCACTAACCAACCTTGTGAAGGTGGATTCATCTAATGGCTTAGTGAATATGTCAGCTAGTTGTTTTTCTGTGGGAACATAATGTAACTCAATGGTTCCATTAGTTGCATGCTCCCTTATGAAGTGATATCTGATGTCAATGTGCTTTGTCCTAGAATGATTGACAGGATTGGAAACTATAGAGATTGTACTTGTGTTGTCACACATGATTGGAATTCTTTCCAACACAAGTCCATAATCTCTAAGTTGGTTTATGATCCAAAGCACTTGAGCACAGCAACTTCCAGCAGCTATGTACTCAGCTTCAGTTGTGGAAGTTGACACAGATTGTTGTTTCTTGCTGTACCAAGAGACTAACCTTTGTCCAAGAAACTGGCAGCTACCTGAGGTGCTTTTCCTATCCACTCTGCATCCAGCATAATCAGCATCAGAATAACCAACCAGATTGAACCCTGTGTCCTTAGGATACCATAACCCCAAGTTTGGTGTGCCCTTTAGATATTTAAAAATCCTCTTTATTGCTGTCATATGTGATTCCTTTGGATTTGATTGAAACCTTGCACACAAGCATGTTGCAAACATGATGTCTGGCCTACTAGCAGTGAGGTAGAGTAGAGAACCAACCATGCCTCTGTAGATTAAAATATCTACCTTCTTGCCCTTAACATCTTCATCTAACTTGGTGGCAGTGGCCATGGGTGTCTTTGCAGGTGAGCATTCTTCCAAGTCAAATTTCTTCAATAGATCCTTGATGTATTTGGTTTGACTTATAAAAATGCCATCCTTCCTTTGACTAACTTGCAGCCCAAGAAAGAATGTTAATTCTCCCATCATACTCATCTCATATCTGCTCTACATGAGCTTAGAGAATTTCTCACACAGCTTCTCATTTGTAGAGCCAAATATGATATCATCCACATAGATTTGAACTAAGATAATATCATCACCATGTTTCTTGTAAAACAGTGTCTTGTCCAGTGTGCCTCTAGTGAATTGATTCTCCAGTAGAAATTTTGATAGTGTGTCATACCATGCCCTAGGAGCTTGCTTAAATCCATACAATGCTTTAAGCAATCTGTAGACAAAGTGAGGGAATTGTGGATCCTCAAAGCCAGGTGGCTGTTGCACATATACTTCTTCTTCCAACTCCCCATTCAGAAATGCACTCTTGACATCCATTTGATAAACCTTGAAATTAGAATGTGCAGCAAATGCCAAGAAAATTCTGATGGCCTCTAGTCTAGCAACAGGGGCAAAAGTCTCATCATAGTCAATGCCTTCCTGTTGAGAGTATCCTTTTGCAACCAACTTTGCTTTGTTTCTTATGACTACACCATTTTCATCCATCTTATTCCTTAGAACCCATTTTGTTCCAACAATGGTTCTATCCTTTGGTGCAGGCACAAGTTCCCATACTTTGCTTCTTTCAAATTGATTTAGCTCCTCTTGCATAGCAATTATTCAATCAAGATCCAACAATGCATCATCAAGTTTCTTAGGCTCAACTTGGGATAGAAAGCAACCATAGAGACATTCATTTAGAGTTGCTCTCCTTGTCCTCACTCCTGTATTTGGATCTCCAATTATCTGATCTGCAGTATGTGATCTATCCCATTTCCTTGTATGTTCTGATTGATTTCTCAGCCTTGATGTTGCTTCATCATCCAGATCATGATCATTTACATTTCCTCCCCATGTGAAGTTGCCACTAATTGTAACGCCCCCAAATCCCCTACAGGAATCTGGGTCGTCACATCTCTTGCGAAATATTCAATCACCTGCTCATAATATAACCTACAACAATATTCATGACAACTCCACATTTCACACCACGAGTTATAGTCTTAGAACAAGCACTCACTAATTCCAAATGATATTACATCTCAAGTTCCCTTCCCAGAATCTGTAAAATACTATTACAACTCCAAAGAACTAGATAATAAAACAACACCTTTCCAACCTGTAATCTCCTCAGATGCTTTAAGGTTAACATGCTGAATCAGTGGTTCTCCCCTTTCTTTAATTCTGATTTGCTGTACTAATGCCAGCTCTGATTGTCACTGTTTTATAATATTTAAATAGCAAGAATGAGCCAAAGAATGCCCAGCAAGTACATATAGATATCATATAATAAAACAACTTGACCAAAGTATGGTTTTTACCACTCTATAATATACATATTTTGAAAATAGATCAACTCGGAAATTTTTATAAACCTCGAAATATTACTCATATGAAAGAACAAACATATCTCAATAACTTCTCAAAATACTACTCTTATGAAAGAATAAATATATCTCAATAACTTCTCAAAGTACTACTCGTATGAAAGAATAAATATGTCTCGATAACTTCTCAAAATACTACTTGAAGATAAATCAATAACTACTCAAAATACTTCTCATATGAAAGAATAAATATTTCTCAATAACTTCTCAAAGTACTACTCAAAGATAAAGCAATAACTTCTCAAAATACTTCTCATATAAATCAACAACTTCTCAGAACTGTTCAATTAATTTGAATGAATAAAAACAATTTACCAACTGTTCAGATCATCCCTCTAGTTAACAGAACCATCCCTCTAGTTAACAGAACCACACAGGCATTGGTTAACCGTTGGGATATCGACAATTGGATTTCTACTCAAACGCCTACTCAAGTAATGGATGATCAATCCATTATCACACCTCAATTCTATCGATAGAAAGGATGGTCGACGTCTCGAACCACCCAAAAGCTACTCGGAAGGATGAGCCGTCTTTCTCGGCCCTTCACCCTTCATATTTAACCGTTTGGGCCGGTGCGTTACTCCGGTCACTTTTGTTTTCAAAAGCAATAATTCACAAATTACTTTATATCTATATAAATATATAACACCACTCTTAAATATAAATATTCTGTAATATGAAAATATTATTAAATACATCTTTCTCATCTCTTCTATGAATACGAATGAAGTATCTCAATAAACGTACCAACTCGTGAAATAGATTTCAACACCTCGTATAATAATTTGAACACCTCAAATGATAATATCAACACCTCGAATAATAATTTCAACACCTCAAATAATAATAGATTCTGATATAAACCACTAGAAAGAATATTTGATTTTTGTATAGCGAAAACTTAATCAGTATATTAAAAATATAAATACTTCGAACAATGGAGTACGAATTAGTAAACTTGCCTGGTTCTGCGATACGATACTCCAACCTGCTCCATACCTCTGGTTCTTCGACATTTCACCTTCTCGGGCCTAGTTCAGCTATCATTTAACTCAACTTCTGATCACCTTTCAATCAACTTCTTCTCACCAATATATAATACCCTTGCATACAACTTTCGTTCATCAAGTTTTTCCAAACGAGTCTCCTAACTCATCCTAAATCCTACCCTAAAATGGTTCCCAGAATAATTTCATTATTAACCTACTACGTCCCATCCTTTTTTAATAATTCCAAAACCCACATTTTTACTTGAACCTATCCCATTTTTAAGTCTCGCAAATAATTTAATAATAACCCCGGTTTTAGTCTAAAATAATCTGATTCAATCCGAAAATGATAAATATTCGACCTCTAAAATAATACCGCAATTAATTCTATTTATTCCCGACAATCTCTCTTTTTTTCATCAACGAATTAATAAATCTCTAGATTACGATCAGATAGTCATTAATTATTTCTAAATGATTGCTAACAATTAATTATTCAAATAGTACTTCTGATTATCTTTTCTAAATTCTCAGAAAATCCCTAATTTAATTAATAAAAATCTCACAACCAAAATTATTCAAGAATCTATTTTAAATCCATAATTAATAATAATAATCTCACTTAATAATATTCCCTTTAAATCTCATAATTAAAATAATATTAAACCCTTTTTAGTCTCTAAATAAATCTGGTCTTATCTGATTAATTAACTAATTTGGAAATAAATAAATATAAAATCTTAAAATTATATCGCTCTTTAATCCTATTTATTCTCAATTAATCCTCTATTTATTAATAAATCAATAAATCTCTAAATTATTGAAAATAATCACATAATATTTTTAAATAATAATCTAACTATAAATTATTCCAAATTAATAAATTAAACTCTCTTTTATTATCAAAACCATAAATCTATAATTTATGTCACAAAATATTTTTATTTAAATAATAAACCAATCACCAATTTAATTAATTACTCACTATATAATCTATAAATTTTAATAACACTTCAATTAAATCACTAGTTTAAAAAATATAAAAAAAAATTATTACAACTAAAAATAAATCCTTTTATTAAAATCCAATTAAAACATAAAAATCAGAAATATTATTGTTATTATTAGTATTTTATTATTATTATTATTATTATAATATTAATAGTTTAACAGAATTTCTATGGACCCCACCTTCCCCCGTGGGCCCCACCTGCGACACCCCCTCCCCTGCGAGCTCGAACCACCCCTCCCCTGCATCCCATCTCTCTCTCTCTCTCTCTCTCTCTCTCTCTCTCTCTCTCTCTCTCTCTCTCTCTCTCTCTCTCTCTCTCTCTCTCTCTCTCTCTCTCTCTCTCTCGCGACTCTCTCTATCTCTACCTCTCTCGTTTCTCTCTCTCTCTCTCTCTCTCTCTCTCTCTCTCTCTCTCTCTCTCTCTCTCTCTCCCTCTCTCTCCCTCTCTCTCTCGTTCTCACGGTAACAAACCACCACCACCACCGATCGGTGGTGGCTCTGTCTCCCCCCAAACCATCCCTCTCTCCCTCAATTTATTCCTCTTCGCCTCTTTCTCTCCCTCTCTCGATCCCTTCCCTCTCTCTCTCTCTAACCCAACAGCTCTCTCTCTCCGCCTCAACATCTCTCTCGAACCTCCCCCTTCGCCACCCCATCTCCGTTCTCTCTCTCCGATTCCTCTTCTCCGACAACACACCCATCACACCTCCACTCCGATTAACACCACCAAACCCACAATCAACCAACACCACCACACCCTCATCTCCGATTCAATCTCTCCCCGACTCCCTCTCTCGACTGCTCTGTTTTTGTATGTATATGGGTTCTGTGTTTTTGTAAAAATAATGGCCGGTTTCTATTAATAATGAAGGAGTCAAAAGTTGGGGAACTAAAATAATACTACGTAAAATGGTGGAATCATTCCGGGAAAAGAGGCCTGTTTTCTGTTAGTGGGATTGAAAAAAAATACAAACGTGGGGGACAAAAATTAATGCTGAAATAATTAAAATAAAATAATCATTATGCTTATATTTAATGAAATAATTGGTAAAAAGATCTCGTTTTCTCCCGTTAAACGATACTAAATTTCGTTTTCTAAATTAAATACGAAAAAAAAATCCTAATTTTTCTCAAATTCTTTTAATAAACACTAATTAATTAAAATAATTAAATCCTAAGGTTGCTAATAACTTCTCAGCACTTTTACCAGCTTTATGCTTCCCATGTCTCACTTATAAACTCTTATGCTATACCGTTTATTTTCATACCAGCTCCTACTTCCTTCGTTTATTCTTATCTTCACTCTATCCTCAAATTACATTTCATCCTCAATAGTAAATCTGAATTATTCCTTAAAACTCCTCATATCATTTTCTCTCATTAAATATACCTCTTTCTTCTCATCTTTATCCTTCTAAATCAATTCACTCTAAACCTTGCATCATTATTTCCAATCTATTGTTTCAATCTCTGCTGAAATATTCGAGCTTCTTCATCCTCCAAATCCATACATAATACCATCATACTCTTCTTGTTTTGACTCCATCTATAAAATCCACTCTATTTATCCCTTCTGCACTTCTTTAATTGTCACAGCCTCTCTCGATTCCACCTATCCCAATATGGTTTAGTCTAATAAAATTGCATACGCACGAAATATTTATTTATGAAAACAAACAGTACATATCTGTACATATACACATATATACACATATATCTGCAGTTATAGATATATGTATATTTATGTATACATACCTCTATATACTCAAATTTCACCCAATAAATAAATCCTGAATACACATTTCTCTCCTCCTAATTGATTCTACTACTGCTAATGGCTATCATGCTTTCACCTTACAACTCCTTGAAATCCTACTATATATATACCTACCGATTCTTTGGCTTCTAAACTCTCTCTCATATAGTCTCCTACACTCGTTCTAAGATTTATAACCTACTGCTCTGATACCATCTCTGTAACGCCCCCAAATCCCCTACAGGAATCTGGGTCGTCACATCTCTTGCGAAGTATTCAATCACCTGCTTATAATATAACCTACAACAATATTCATGACAACTCCACATTTTACACCACGGGTTATAGTCTTAGAACAAGCACTCACTAATTCCAAATGATATTACATCTCAAGTTCCCTTCCCAGAATCTGTAAAATACTATTACAACTCCAAAGAACTAGATAATAAAACAACACCTTTCCAACCTGTAATCTCCTCAGATGCTTTAAGGTTAACATGCTGAATCAGTGGTTCTCCCCTTTCCTTAATTCTGATTTGCTGTACTAATGCCAGCTCTGATTATCACTGTTTTATAATATTTAAATAGCAAGAATGAGCCAAAGAATGCCCAGCAAGTACATATAGATATCATATAATAAAACAACTTGACCAAAGTATGGTTTTTACCACTCTATAATATACATATTTTGAAAATAGATCAACTCGGAAATTTTTATAAACCTCGAAATATTACTCATATGAAAGAACAAACATATCTCAATAACTTCTCAAAATACTACTCTTATGAAAGAATAAATATATCTCAATAACTTCTCAAAGTACTACTCGTATGAAAGAATAAATATGTCTCGATAACTTCTCAAAATACTATTCGAAGATAAATCAATAACTACTCAAAATACTTCTCATATGAAAGAATAAATATTTCTCAATAACTTCTCAAAGTACTATTCAAAGATAAAGCAATAACTTCTCAAAATACTTCTCATATAAATCAACAACTTCTCAGAACTGTTCAATTAATTTGAATGAATAAAAACAATTTACCAACTGTTCAGATCATCCCTCTAGTTAACAGAACCATCCCTCTAGTTAACAGAACCACACAGGCATTGGTTAACCATTGGGATATCGACAATTGGATTTCTACTCAAACGCCTACTCAAGCATAGTTGTTGTCCTTGTTAATCCCTAATTTGCCATTCCTGTTTTGTTTCTTTTTAGCCACTTTCTTCTCAAACTCATTATTCCCAGCTGAAACAAACTTCACAAATTTCTCAGGTCTAGGTTTACTTCCTACTGGCTCCTTGGCTTTGGTTTTGACATTCTCACTCTTAGAGGATGCTTGTTGTTCATTTGATTGTGCCTTATCTTCATCATCCAACATTTGCTTAATGAGTAAGGCATCCTCATCAATCTCAAGTGTTGGTGTTTTAAATATTGGGGTCTAAGCCTTTTTCAAAACCTGAGGCACTTCCTCTTGAACAACAATGTCATCTTCAATGACTGCATAGCCTTTCCTCTGTTTAAGAATGTCATAATCAAGTCCAATGGCAGCCTTAGGTCTAGCTAGATTTTTCTCATGGTAGGACTGCAATAGACTAGAGGAATTCTTAGTTTTCAATTTAAATTCATTTTCAGCTAGTTCATCCCTAAGAGCTTTCTCAACTTGACTAGCACATAGAACCTTATTCTTTAGAAATTCGATTTCTTGTTTAAGGTTTTCTACTTGCATAGCAGTTATTTCTAGTTCCTCATTTCTTTTGTTCAACAGTTCATTCTTAGTAGACAGTTTAGCAATTTCTTCATTAGCAGCAGTCATACTAGTATGAATATTAAACATCTCAACAGATAGTTGTTCAACCATAGATTTGTATTCAGAAACAGACATGTCTATGGTAGTGAGGGATGGTACCTGAGAGTCTGATTCAGATGGTTCTTCCTTGGAGTTGGCCATCAAGGCATAGTTGCAGAATTCTTGTTCTTCTCCATCACTATCAGAATCATCCCAACACTTCCCTTCAGCTATGTAGGCCTTGCCTGGTGTATGCTTCTTTAGCAGAGCCTCATACTTAGGTTCAAGCTCAAGAAACTCCTTATCCTTCTTTTTAGGCTTCTTGCATTCACTGGCAAAATGCCCTAGGTCATTGTATCTATAACATCTCATAGATGACCTATCCACATAGCTGGTTTTGAATCTCTTTTTGTTTGCTTTCACAGGTGCCTTGCTCTTGTTGAATGAGTGATTTTGAGATCTAGGCTTGAAGGGCTGATTCCTCTTAAATCTGATGTTTGGGAATTTTCTAGCCATAAAAGCATATGAGGTGTTTTCCATGGCATCCAACTCTTCAAGAGTGTAGAACTCATCTTCTTCCTTTTCATCAACAGGTTCAGTCACTTCTTCTTCAGTTTCTTCATCATCTACTATCTCTTCTATTCTCAGCTGACTTGTAGATGCTTCCAGGTGTTGAACAGATTTGTTGACAATCAAGGCACAGGATGTGTTTATCGTTCTGCCTTGGTTGGCTTGGATAGCCTTCTTCTAAAGCAGCTCAAGCTCATGAGTCTTTAAAACCCCATAGAGCACATCATATGTGACTTTGTTCAAATCTTTTTCTCCTAGAGATATGACCCTTTGCTCTAGATGGTTTGGTGCAGATAGTAGAAACTTCATGTTTAATTCCTTAGTGCTGTAAACCTTCCCATTCATTTGAAGCTCAGTCACCAGCTTGTGAAATCTCTCAAACATATCAGTAATACTTTCTTTGGACTGTGCCATGAAATCCTCATACTGTGTGACCAGTATCTGTTTCCTATTCTCTCTTACCTCCTCTGTCCCTTCACATAACACCTCGATGTGGTTCCACATGTCCTTGGCTGATGTGCATGATGCTATGTTGGCAAACATCGACATATCCATGGAGTCTATGATCAGCAACATGAGATGACTGTCTAGGGCAACCTTTTCCTTCTCTGAGTCCGTCCATTTGGATGGCTCTTTTGCAACATATGATCTAGGAACGACTATTGTGCCCACTGTAGATTCAGCAATTTCTTGTTGTGGTACAAATGGACCATTCTTGAGGATGTCAGGGTAGAGAGGATTGGCAGCTTTGATGAACAACAGTATTTTTATTTTCCAGAGGTTGTAATTCTCTTTGTCGAACTTAGGGACCTTTACCGTACCTGTAGTCTTTGGTGTATTCGAACTCATGATCGTTTTCTGTTTAGATTAAACAGCCTGCTATGATACCACTTGTTGAGTATTGAATACAATAAAAGAATACAGAGGGGGGGTGAATGGATTCTTAAACTTTTCTTCATTCTTGAATCTTTGCAGCAACATATGTTTTGAGTGTGTGAGATATGTAAGTGCGGATAACAAAGACAAACACAACACAATATTACTTTAATCTAATATTTTATTAGATAAAGATTTTGCTACAATCTGTGAATACAAATGATAGTATTCTCAGCTTCGTTTTTCTCAGAGAGATATTTCTTGTGATGTATCTTGAAAAACTTATCTCTTCTCAGCTAAGGAAGTGAGGCTGTATCCTTATAGACATGGATACACCTACTTGTTGACTCGTAAACACGCAAGTATACGCGATCACAATAGCAAGTGATAAGTAAGATTCGTTCCGCAGAGACTAGGTGTAATGCCAATTTTAGTACTTATGCAACTGTGTATGGTTACTTCTTAATGCTTGCTCAATTATCAAATTTGGGTTTTTAATTAAACTATCTTAATTAACTAAGCGAGAATAAGTTAACAAATCAGAGTTCTAATATACGAGAAAACATGGGATTCCAATTTCATCGACAACTTCACTAAAGGTTGACACATTAAATCGACATAGGTGATAAACAAAATAATTAATCAGATAACGCATCGATAATACAAGCTACCTTTCAGTACACTCGTATCATACCCCTTAGTAACCACAAGAGATAGAAATCAAGAGGACACCACATTACGACCAAATCATATATGTCTATACAATCTGGAAAGCAAATGGTTTAAGCACAAGTTATCTTTTAAAATTACATGGGGCAATATGCATTGGTTAAATCATACCACTAATCATGAAAAATCAAATTAATTCATGAACCCATGCTAATATGGCAAAATCTCAATTCTTGAATCCACTTTCGCAATCAACAAGAATTAATAAATTAGATGCTAGCTAAACATCTATCAATTAAATCAACCATACTAGATTATCACAATTAAATCACCCAACATCGATCACATGTCAAACACAATAATTATTAAATCGAATCCATTGGAACCCCATGATAGTGATTAGTTCATATTCGAACCTTTCACCATCATGGGTTCTTGAGAAAACATGATTCTAGAAAACAATTAATAGAAGAGAATTAGGGTTAGAAATAAATCCCCAAATAGTGTAGAAGAGTACAAAAGATCCAAAATAGATTAGGCCTCCTTGCTTGTCACTAGCTTGAAGATCCCTCTCTAAATCTTGTTCTTAGATAATAATGTTGATAGATCATAAAAAGAAACTCTAACTAATGATAGATATGTTTTTAGGTCTAACATAATACACATAAAGATGCCCTAATAAAATAGGCCCAAACAATTGACCCGGTTAAAGGAATAAAAGTCTGCCAAGCCAAGCCGCTCGAGCGCTGCAGCGCCTCCTGATCCCTGGAAAATGCTCTCTCGAGCGCTGTTGCGCTTGCCTTTTATGCTGTAGCCCTTGGACGCGCGCCATAGCGCCCAAACGAGCACTCTTGTGCCTGCTAGACCCTAGAAAACGCCCACCTGCTGCACTGTAGCGCCCAAATGCGCGCTGCTGCGCCTAGGGTCCCCTGGACAGGCTCAAATGCTACTGCTACTTGACTTATTTCCACTCCGAATTTCTTTCACAAGCTCTAGATTAATTTCACACCATCCATAACACAATTTTAGCACCATAATGCCTTCAACAATACAACCTACACAATTTACACAAAAACATATCAAATGGCAACGAAACTCGAGAACTTGCAAACGTTTTAAGTCCGAACGGAAGGTAAATAGTGGATATAAAATCCACTTATCACTACTTACTACAAATAAGGTAGGTAAACAAAATACTTTCCAGTCTGTCTATCTCATTTGAGTAAGAGTCCAAACGGCTACAGATTTGACTTTGCAAAGCCTGTTCAGATCCACTTCTTTAGCTCCTTGTCCCCTGTCTTATCTCTCTAAGATTTTTTGTAGGCTTTCCAACGTGCTTTATAGTACATAGTCAAATGAAGCGTCTTGGCTTGTTGCAGGTTTCTGACTTGTACAATTCTTCAGTATTTTGTCTCCAAGAATGTATTCGAGAAGTGGCTAAGTGAATGATTCGAGAACTAGAATTGACTTAATCGATAACTCTGAGTTCTCGAATAGTGTTATATTGACATATCGAATCACTTCTCGAATAGCTCTTTTCTCTAGGAGTCCTTGGGATATCGAATAAAGCATTTTGACATATCGAATCCCTGAGATGTCGAATAGCATCTTGAGTCTTTGAGATATCAAATTGTAGCTTTGACTTGTTGACCCTTTTGAGAACTCGAATATCACCTTTGACCTGTTGACTCCTTGAGTTCTCGAACAAAGTAATAGACATATCGAATCTCTGAGATATCGAATGAGATATCGAACAATGTATTCAGAGATATCGAATAGTGTCTTCTGAGATATCAAACTCCTGACTTCTCGAATGCTAGACTTCTCGAATAGATAAATGTACTTCTCGAATTGGTACTTAGGAAAATTCTTCATTTCTTCAAATCCCAACTGTGATTATTTGGCAGCCTTTATCTCCTTGCTTGAGGCATGAACCTTGGAACTTCTTTCAAGCATTATTCTTGACTTAATAGGTACATTTACACAGCTAGAATTTGATGCCTATTACAAGTACAAAACCAGTAGAAACTCTACAACTAGAGGTTCCCTCAGTTAAGAGGTCATGTAAGTAATGCATAGCATTACAAGCAACTTAGGCTTGTTATTAGATGTATTCAGGCATGCCTCTGTGACTAACAGTGAACAAGTGCACTCCTGGTTGGTGAGATAAAGAAAGATCTCTACAGGTTAGTATGAACTGGTATCATCACTCAAGCAAGTATGGAAGACAAGGTATGATAACCTAACTATAATTTTACATTTGGTATCAATCTTTAACAGTTGGTATCTTTTAAGAATTTGTGTCATATTTATAGAACTCTCTACATCTTTAGGCACAAACATAAATGATATATATATGTGCAATGATATCTTGATTATATTATATGTTGGTCTACTAACTACAAATTGGTATCAAGATATTTGCTGTTTTGATGTTGGTAAAGTTGTAATTCTTTTGATTTACTTTAGTAAGCCAAAAGAATGATGACAATAAAAGCAAGTCAAGGATCTTTTGTTTCTGTTCAGAAGATTCTAGACCTGTCAAGACTACCTACCAACACATCACTATAGCTGGCTTTTGACCAATTAGATTGGACTTAACAAGTTGGTAATCAAAAATCTTAAGATGGACCCGGATCTGAGGAAATGGTATCCTAGAGATATTTGACCCAACTCTATGGGTCTGTAAATTTCCATCCATGTCAGTTTTCTTCTTGAAAACCCACTTGCATTCTATGGGTTTTACCCAATCAGGTGGTTCAACCAAAGTCCATACTTGGTTTTCATACATGGAATCCATCTCAGATTTCATGGCCTCCAGCCATCTCTGGGAATCTGGACTATTCATAGCATCCTTGTAGGTGAGAGGCTCATCATTATCTAGAAGCATCACATCGCCACTTTGAGTCAGGAGAAATCCATAATATCTCTCTGGCTCATGGCGAATCCTACTAGATCTATGAACGACCTGTGTTTCTTGAGCAATATTGTTCTCAACATCTTGAGTCTCGTTCTGCTCATGTTCCAACTCAGGTTCAACATTATTATGTAGTTCTCAATCCTCATCGAGATCTATTGTCCTCCCACTATTTTTTTTAGAAAGCAGTTCTTTCTCTAGAAACACAGCCGTTCGAGCAACAAACACTTTGTTCTCAGAAGGTTTATAGAAATAATACCCTTTAGTTTCCAATGGTATCTTACAAAATTACATTTATCTGATTTCGGTCCTAGCTTATCAGAGACCAAGCGTTTCACAAACGCTTCACATCCCCAAACTTTCATAAATGACACACTATTACGTTTATCAGTCCATATCACATATGGTGTCTTTTGAACCGATTTTGAAGGAACTCGGTTTAGTGTTTGTGCAGCCGTCTCTAGGGCATAACCCAGAAACTGATTGGAAGATCCGCATGAATCATCATCGATCGTACCATGTCCAACAAGGTACGATTTCTCCTTTCAGACACCCCATTCCATTGTGGTGTTCCAGGAGGAGTGAGTTGTGATACGATACCACACTCCTTTAGGAAATTCTTGAATTCCAAGCTTAAGTATTCTCCCCCACGATCAGATCGTAGAGTTTTAATATTTTCGCCTAATTGCTTTTCAACTTCAGCTTTATACTCTTTGAATTTTTCAAATGATTCGGATTTGTTCTTCAAAAGATATACATATCCGTATCTACTAAAATCATCAGTAAAGGTTATGAATAATAAAAGCCACCGCTTGCCATCGTACGTATTGGACCACATACATCAATATGTATCAATTCCAATCGTTGGTGGCTCTCTCACCTTGACTGGTAAAAGGAGCTTTAGTCATTTTGCCAATGAGACATGGTTCGCATTCTTCGTATGATTCAAAATCAAACTTATCCAAGTATCCATCCCTATGTAATTTGGAAATGTGATTCTCATTTATAAGGCCTAAACGACAGTGCCAGAGGTATGTGTGATTTGAGTCATTTGTCTTTAGACGTTTGTTATTTATATTATAGACAGGAGTATCAAGATCAAGAACATATAAACCATTAAACAAACGTGCAACCCCATAGGTAACATTATTGAATGAAAACGAACAACCATTGTTCTGAATCAAAAACGAAAACCAATATTTTCCAAACAAGAAACGAAAATAATGTTTCTGCAAATCGCAGACACGTAATAACAGTTCTCAAGTTCTAAAATAAGCCCGATGGTCAATAATAAATAATAAGTCCCTAAAGCTAAGGCAGCAACCTTTGCTTCATTGCCAAAACGTAGGTCGACTTCTCCTTTCACCAAAATCCTACTCCTTCGAAGTTCTTGCATATTCATACAAATGTGGGAACCACATCCAGTATCCAATACCCATGATGTAGAAGGAGATAAATTGACTCCTGTAACATAAATACCTGAATTCGAAATCTGAACAGCCTTCAGTTTCTTCAGATCCTCCAAATTATTTTGATAGTTTCTCTTCCAATGACCCGACTTCATGCAATAGTGACAATCACCTTTTGCAACACCTCCTGTAGCGTCAAAGCCCTTTTAGGAGTTTGTCTTGGATTAGCAATAGATTTGGATCCAATCCTCTTCTTGCCTTTCCATTGCCAATCGAGGAAGTTTGTTCTTGTCATCTTGTCCTTCTCAAGGACTGATCGTACAGAGAAGTTTATTTTAGTTGTTTGTCATTTGAATATCCACAATGTTAAAATGCATAAAATAATTAGTCTACAGTATTATTAATTTATGTTCAAGTGATTATTCATATATATATTTAGAATATATATCTCCCACTATTTTTATCAAATTAATAGCCCTACCTATCAATTCGGAAAAGTTTCTCTAAACCTTTCTAGTGAGCCAAGATCCATATTTCGTCATGTCCTAAGTCAACCACTGGTAGTCCTTAAAACATGATTATTTAGATAGACAACAGTTGTCAATTATATCATATATAATTCTTGGATAGTTTGGTGAACAACGATTGATCTTATCTATCTAATAGATTTTAACCAAACTCTATGCTTCTAAGTTCATATTAGTTGAATATAACCATTTATTTTCACCTTATTATGATGATTCAGTTAAGTTAGACCCAATGATACAACGGCCGAATATAACCGTTTATATTCGTCGCATCTCACCACGATAGACAGGAGTCCCCAGCCACTGACAGCCCTTCCCCATATCGATCTAGGATTCGATGACTGTTCATTCATTGGAAAGCATCTGATTAAAAACTTAATATTTTGTTAAGGGGTTTAGAAAATTTATAACGATCATGATCACATCATAAAGAGATCCTCAATTTTCCTTGAACCAAATATTTCAAATTGACATCTTAAATTGTTCATTTCCCAGGTAAATGGAGGATCCCAATGGTCATACTTAATACCCATTAACCTTACGAATACGCATATCCGCTTTTGTCAGAAAATCCCAATTTTAGATATCAAAAATCCATATTTAATTCCGTGTTTTAAAAATCCACATTTCATAAACACAAGAATCTCATGATCGTTTGTTAATTTTAAAATCTTGAATCATTACTGATTTTATCTTGTTTATCATGGCAAGCTTGGCATAGGTTTCGTATCTAATACATACATGATTAATCTAATTAAACATGCATCTTTATCTCTACACATACATTGTATCGCATACATTCATATATATATGTAAAGTGCATAATTTAAACGTGTTTGGTTATGTCCATCCTATGTGATCTTTTCAAGCTAATGAAAAGATCAAGGTCAATCTATGGTGGTTAACAAAATACAATTTAAATACATGTCTTCTCCATTGCATCTTCGTGGGGAATCGCCTCCTTGCTTCCTTGTTCTTCTTGTCTTCTTTAATAGTTATAATGAATAATTGAAAAACATGCTACACTAATAAACTTACAAGATGAACTCGAGTTACATTCAAGATTTATTAATTACAAGGAATAACGAAATGCAAGTCGTATTTAGAAACCAAACCATAAAATCAAAACCACTATTCTCTTGGTCTTAGGGCCATAACCAATCACCATGCTCATATAACAATTAAGAACATATAACCATATTGTTGTGCCCAAAATCATCATGGGCTGAATTTAGGCCCATTAGGCCCTCGGGTTCAATCCATACGAGCTAGACGATAGATCCAGTGTGAGTTATGAAGATCAGATAGAAGAAATGACTAAGGAAGTACGAGTATAAGGAGGTTCCCAATGGTCAGGAAGCTGAGCTGAACATTAGAAGACCAGGTTCCTCCCAGTGGAAGAGTTCGAGTTAGCATAGCAACAGCCATAGAGATGACGAGAGCATGTGAAGAGCTATCCAGTCTAACCAGTTTGTTATTTATGCAGGTACTGATGCCTAAAGGGAGGTCCCTAAGTGATATGTCCCGAAATAAGGAAGTTCCTGAGAAACAGGCTCCTGAGATATAGGTTCCTGAGCACCAGGTTCCTACGAGTAGCCAACAGAAGGTTCTAGAAGCCATCTAGAACAGATAAACAAATTGGTATTTGAGTATAATTCTAGGGCGCAGATAATCCTTGAATGTCTCTGACCAATGAGAGAATCATAGTAGGGTACGAACTCGAGTTATACTCTACTTAGCCAACTAGTTCATGAAAGGCTCTAAAGGAACCTGAGTCCTACACGAACTAGGTAGTTGAATACAGCCATTCCAGCAAGATACAGAGTCCCATTAGAACTACGTGAGCTTGATCCCTATATAAACAAGGGTACGTAGGCACCTTGGGAGAACGGCCACAGAACTCGCTAATGGAACCTGTGATGATTCTCGTAACCTCTCAAGCTCAGCTCACACCCACCATCAAATCACACCCAAATCACCGAAAACAGCCAATTAAATGAATTATTCTTGTAAATTCCAGCGGGCCTCCGAAAATCATGTTGATTACGAAAATCCTCCATCAACATTGGCGCTAGAAGGAGGGGATTCCTTGTTCGTTTGTGGAGGACAAACGATATATTAAACAAATATAGGTGGGTTACTCGTTATGAGGGTTTTGCTTGAGAGAGACGTTCATGGTTCTTGTCATGGAAACTTTTACACATGCTAACATAAGAAAAACGAGAGCATAGTTAGAGCATTAAAACAAATCTACATGGACAGATATGATGCTTCTGGTCGTTGTCGTTGTATCCAAGCAGAACGTACAGATGATTTACTATGTTCCAGGGATATAGACAATAGCATAACAGAGATGGTAGCAGCCGTGTATAACAGCAGACCAAGAATCTTTAATCAGCAATCAAGTTTGTTATCCAACGAAGAAAAGTGACGAAGACGACATCAGAATATAGGTTTTGTATTAACTCGACGATATATGTATATAGGTGTTGAAGTTTAACCCATGACAAACGTAGACATACGAATCAGAAGAAGACGTAAACATAAAAGGACATAAGCAATATAGAGTCATTAGAGTTGCATTCGACGGGCGTGAAGATCAGGTGGCAATAGTTGTCTTGATAGCCCTGTTTGAACAAAGTTAATTCATTCAGTGTGTCTGGGATATATCGGTGGAGTTTAACTGTCAAGGCAGCTAAAGATGATCGCTGTAATCAAGAGATAACATGTCATGTGTTTAGAATTTGTTAAGTTAAACATAATTGGGGCAATTATCAGAAAAAGTCAATGAAACCAGAGGTGGATACGGTGCTCAACTATGGATGCAGGAAGGAACGGCATGCTAGCCTGTAGCCCACAGGGCGTTATCTATAAGATGTAAGCATATCTGACTATGTGTATAGAATGTGAAGCAACATAGATTCATAACGGAGGCAAGCGGTAGTGTTTTCACCTATAGATATGCTGGTGTATGGTTGCGTATCATGATCCATATTTGTTACATCACCTAGCAGCAGTCATGTTTTAAGGTGATGAAGTATAGTAACCGTCTTGTTGGATATATGCATAAGCTTATTCGAGGGTCTGGTCATAAGCGGGGAGAATGATGATGTTAAGGTTAGAGGTTCGGATTTTATGGTAATCTGGTCATAAGCAGTAGAGGATTAGCAACAACAGTTGGTGGCAAATTTGGAGCCTGGTAACAATGAAGGTTGACAATTAATCAGCCATGTTAAAAATAGATATCTATATAAGTAATAAAAGAGGCAGTGCCAATGAGACAATGTCGTAGATGCAGCACAATGGTCGCCGGCCTGGTTACAAAGGAAGAACTTGCTTGAGTCTGATGGATATACAAGCATACATGATGATAAATGATATGGTTTCTGTAATCACAAGTTAGTCGAATATACCTTGGGATACATCAAGGAATCATGCTTCCAGTGATACACATGCAAAATCTGGACAATTGTCATGAGATCAGTAGAAGAGTATGGAAACCAGGAGTTACAAGCGACAAACGGCAAGTGATGACCCGTGTTTATGAATATTTTGAGCAGGTAACATGTGTTATGGTTGTAACGCTCTCACATTAACCATGGGCTGCTATGGTTGATGAAAAAGATTGACAAAACTGGAGGCGACATTGCGTGGGTGTAAACCATGGGATATGCTTCATTCTTACAACAGTAAGATGACAATGATGGGCCATGAGACGTGAAAGTTCAGATTGTATTGAAACGGTGGCTGCATAGGGTTTTTATTCCATAATAACGCGCCAGTGAGACTAGTGGTTTAGTGTGGACACTTAACCATTGATGAAAGATAAGCGGTATAAGAAGCAGCGACTGAGGATTAATGCAAATGGTGAGGATCTACTTGAGTCTGGAATGTTCATGATCACCAAGGAAGAAGCAGCCGCGACAACAAAAAAGTAGTAGTAGGTAGCAGGTCAAATAAAGGAAGAAGGACGCTGATAACAAATGTTTTAGTTTAAATTTCAGCTTTGTGTGGTGGCTGGTTACGTGGTAATAGCGCAGCATAAACAAGACAGTTAAGCTATTAAGGAGAAATTAGTACATCAAGGCATGGAGTGGTGGAAGCACAAAGAAGCCCAATGCAGAAAATCAGAATTTTGAGGCTGTTTCTGAGCTAACTTCATAGAATAAACTGCTTTGATCTGGATGGTTTTAGATGCAGTATGATATACCGTTGGAAAGGTATCGGAGTCTAGTTTTCAGCAAAATTTACGGCTTGTAAAAATACATTTCCAATAGGAAGTTATGCCATATTTAGTCAAGGGTGGTCCAGCTGTCCAGAATTCTGAGATTGCAGTTTTTGAGCCAATTTCACGGAATAAACTGCTTTGATCTGGAAGGTTGTAGGTTTAGTATTATATACCGTTGGAAAGGTATCGGAGTCTAGTTTCTAGCGAAATTTACGGCTCGTGAAAATTCAGTTTCTACAGAAAGTTATCCTATTTTTCGTGAGCAGTGGTCAAGCTGTTCATAATGGCGTTTCTGAGTAAGAATTTTGCAATAAGGTGTTAAAGAATGGGGTGGCTTCAGCTTCTTTAATTCCGGAAAAAAGAATGGAGACAGAAGATGATGCATGCGAGCTCCCGAGGTTTTCTGAGAAAAGAAATTGACAGTGTGGACTAATAAAGGAATCAGCTTTCATGCAAGTCCAATGCAGTTCGACAAATACAGAAAATAAGAAAAGTAAATAGATGAAAGACGAGGAATTGAAGGTCGTGATACTGGAAAAGCCAAGGAAGATGGCAGCAATAGTAATGTGCGCATGAAGAGTTGGATTTGAAATCGAAGACCAAAGGCGACAACGAAAATTCACCCGGAAGCCTCTTTGCAGAAACAAAGCTAAGCCTCCTATCTTATTCTTTATTTTGCAAATGTCATATATATGCCATGCTTGCATAAAGATATCTTGGGAACAACAAATATGTTTTAGAAAATTCATACAATAATGCTAGACAGCTTATAGAATGATGATAAAATAAGACGCCGTGATTTTAATGACTGGCTAGCTAGTTCTAGATTGAAAATTATGAGATTTCTAGGAAGTTTAAATCTTGGGAATATTATGAAAGATAGATTTAGATTATTTTGAGCACCTTAGAAGAGAAGTCTGTAAATGGATAGTTAGAATAGCATGCATTCTAGAGAGATAGAAGCTAGAAACAGAAGTGACGAATTAAATTTAACAGTAGATCCTCATACTGTAGTAGCATAGCAAGAGAATTTACTTGACTAGCTTGTCAACAAAAAAAAAATGAATGATGAGAAGGTCATTAAAAAGAAGTTAAAATTATTATTCTACATATATGACCTTAATTAAGTATTTGCATGAGACATACATATTAAAATGCATGGGCATATTATATGTCCTAGTTATCATATTCATTAACGTGCATTAATCATGTCATGAAAATATACTGTTGTATTGTATATATGCTTGCAAAATTGAGATATTGTGCAGGATTGCTCGCTAAACATTACAAACGTAAAGTGAGAAGCTTCATTCAATTCAGTGAGCTGTTGGAGATACTTTGCGAATAGTCTCTCTCAACATCTCTTGTTTCTTACAATGAGTTTGCTCCCGTAAGCTTAGAGGTGTTGTATTGGGATATTTTTATTTGATATAGAGGTTCACTCTCAGCGTGTGTCATAAGAGATTGAAAAGAATGAGAGAAAGAGATATAGCAAGATGATTGAGAATGGAAATAAGAATGAAAAAAGACCTACTGGAAGAAGGTTCCCGCAACTAGCGGTCTCCCCTCGCATGCAAGAATTTTTCAGATGAGTAGATATTTGAAGTAAGAAGGCTAGAAAAATGAGGCAACGAGAAGAATATACCTCACTCATGAGGTCACATGATTTGAAGAAGAGATTAGGTCACTAGCAACCTTAGAAAAGGAACCTCATTCAGCGACCTGACAGATATAGATTTATGAAAGCTTCAGATACAGTTGAGGATTTTAATGAAGAGTAGATGCAAGAATCTGATTTTGACAAGATTAACTTTGATAAGGTTAAACAGTTCAGGTCCCCCAACAGATAGAAGGGAACCTCTTGAAAATAAAAGAAGTGAAGATCGAGTTGAAGACAGCACGCATTACTCAACTTCATAGACGAATATTCAGTAACTTGTTAGAGAGCAATTGACATGATGATTAGAAGTGGTATTAGCAAGATTGTAGTTTTTATATTGAGCACTTTACCTCAAGGTTAATGAAGAATTGTGGAGCTTCCGGAATCTAGTTCTCCACCGAAGACAAGCTTCCCTGAATAACTGGGGGGTAGTATAATTACTATCGCAGATGGTAGTTTGAAAATTGAGGATTTCAAAATTTTAAGAGTTCAGGTCTAGGAACCTCACGATTAGGTTCGGGAACCTCATAGCTTAGGTTTGGTTCAGAAACCTTGCAGATTGATTTGGTCTAGTACCTTGAAGAGCAGCATGTTTGCATCATGAACACGTCAATGAGTTTCAGATCTAAAAATACAAAGCTTATCGGAGGCTTCCACTTCACAACAGATCAATCTAGAGAAAGATCCAGGTGATACCTCTCCATTTACGCTTACATATTCGTAAAAAACTTCCCAGGTACGCATAACGAACTCTTACTATACATAAAGCATGCATAAACATCTATGTTGTTGAGGTCTTACATGCGATAAAGCTATGATTATGTCTTGATTGTGTTTCTAGATGTTAGAATGCACATTTACCTGCCGCTCGCAGGTTCCTTGTGATTTACCTACATTTAGTAGATTCCTTGTTATTTACTTGCACCTCGCAGGTTCCTTAATGTTTACCTGCAGCTCGCAGGTGCCTTGAAACATACCTGTAGCTTCCAGGTTCATTTATATTTACCTGTAGCTAACAGGTTCTGCGTTACTCATATGGAGATTCTAGTAATAGCTTCCAAGTATAGCTATTTTACCAGCATCTAGTAGATTATTTTCTATTTTCTTGTAACTGACATGTTGCAGGTTCATTCATATATATCTGAAGCTTTTGTGTGACAGCTTTCAGGATCATTGATATTGGTTAGAAGCCAGCTATAGAAAGCTTTTGATTAGCAGCTTCCTGTTAGAAGTTTTTAGCCAGTCGATACTTGAATAGAAGAAAGTGTGTCTTGCTACAAAGATTTTATGTATCTGTAGTTAACAGATTTTAAGTTGTTCACCTGTAATTTTCAGGTCATTTGTATTTTTCCGAAGCTCATAGCAACAGCTTCCAAGTTCACCTGCAGTCAACAGGTTCATATGAAGAGATTTCGGTGCACATACCGCGAGAGCTTTCTGTCCATAAAGGATCACATAATATCCAATTGGATTCACGTAAGTCTTCGCCAGATTAGTATTCTGATTAGACAGAATGACATTTCTTTTAACAAGAATTGATGATAGTAAAAGAAGATCTATTTTGCTTATAATGAGGTTAGTCTTCCTTATTCTTAGAATGACGATGATGATTATAGCTTCCTTATTGTTCTTTTACCCAAAAGAACTGGGGGTAGTATTCCTACTTAGAAAATAATATGCATGTTTGATTAGCTTTCACATGCCAATTTGAAACTTTTTAAGTGCTAGTTTTAGTACTTGTATTTTAAAACAGGTTACCTTAACTAACAGGTTCCTGTAGTATTGACAGTATTTGCAGGTTACCTGAGCTGACAGGTTCCTGTAGCATTAACAGTATGTGCGAAGTATGAATACGATTTGACAGAATACGCAGACTATGAATGATTTATACGAAAAAGCCCCAGGTAGCTTCCTGGGCATCGAGAAAAGTCCTAGGTAGCTTCCTGGGCACGAGCAAAGTCCCAGGTAGCTTCCTAGGCACGAGAAAAAGTCCCAGGTAGCTTCCTGGGCACGAGAAAAAGTCTCAGGTAGCTTCCTGGGCACGAGAAAAGCCTCAGCTGACTGAGCACGAGATCCTTGCTAAAAGCCTCAAGTTCCTTGAGTACACGATTTAAAGTCCTGACAAAAGGCACCTGAAGTCCTGACAAAAGGCACCTGAAGTCCTTACAAAAGGCACCTAAAGTCCTGACACAAGGCACCTAAAGGAACTTGTATGGATCCGAGACTGGCATACAGGAACCTGAGACTATACGTATAAACCCTCCGTGGAGCCGCCACTGGCACGAGAGGAAGTGGGAACCTGTGTGGAGCCTAGACCGGCACACTTGTTCTTAAAGAGAAGCCTAATAAGCTCTCCCTCATGTGGAACTGCCTCTCCTCTGGCACATGGGAAGAAGGGATAAAATCCTTAGCATTTACCTTCATAAGATGTCTAGCCTGACACATGGAGAAGAGGAATCTGTGTGGACTCCAAGAACGGCGCACAGGTTCCTAGAATCGCCTCGAGGCAAAAGGAACCAACATGGAGCCGAGACTAGCATGTTGGGACCTAGAGTTTAGGATTGGGAACCAAGCAGGTGACCTTTCCAAGAGTTGACCCGAATTATGCAAGAGAAATTTTACTAACATTAACTGGTTTATGTTCTATGTTTTTTATTTTGTTTTGCAGGATTAATCAGCTACTCGTGAGGAACCTGGTCTAGTTATCCAGCAATGAAAAGTTAAGAAGTTATTAAAAAAAAGATTATGGTTTAGATTATGGTTTTGGAAACAGTACTCGAAGTATGAAGACAAAAGGTTCTAAGTTTACAAAGGTTTGAAAGTTCCAAGTAGAGCAAGCAATCGAGGTTTCTAGGAAGCTATTTAGATGGTTCAAGAGGTTCCAGGGTTGTTTCATCCTACATAATGGAGATTCCTGGGTTTATAAGCAAGCTGCCAACGTATTTTATTAAAGCATTGGATGGGAGATCAGTTCATATAAGTCAGTTCGGAAGAAGAAAGAAGTATTGCTTGAACAATTAGAGAGTATATGATGAGTTTCGCAGTATGATGATAATGATCTACGAGAAGACGGCTTCAGAAAAGTTTCCAGGTTAGTTTTCAGCACGATCATTTGATTTTTGATTTGAGGATTTAATTTGGAATCTGCATATAGAAGCGTAGTGTATCCTGTTTCTTACGCCGAGTTAGCTCATGTAAGCTTGGATGCACGATGTGAAAGTTTTTCCCAAAATGAGTAAATAAAGGTTGAACCTCTTGCTTAGAAACTGTTGAGGTGCCACTCATTTTTTCAAGACTTCTAGATATATGAAAGACATTGAAGACAAAGATCACCCAGAAAGATACGAGAGTAAGAAGGAGTATGATGACATCCTAAAGAACCTCAGAAGTGTCCTTAGAAAGATTTTGCAAAGGTATTAGAAGAAGTTACAGAGAATGACTAGCAGTTGAAGAGTGAAGATTTGTCAGAAGAATGAGTTTCGAAAAAATAATAAGATAACAGGTTCCTTGGTATGAAGGAAGCTTACTCAAGATTATATTAAACTGAAAAAATTTTATGTCCTGTTTCCTACGCCGAGTTAGCTCAAGTAGGCTTGGATATAAAATGTTAAAGCGAGGTATTGTTATGGAAATGATTTAGTGTAGAACTCATGATCAGAAAGTAAAATAGGTTTCTTTCACATTACATGATTTCAAGGAACCGGGGGGTACTTGTTGTGCCCAAAATCATCATGGGCTGAATTTAGGCCCATTAGGCCCTCGGGTTCAATCCATACGAGCTAGAGGATAGATCCAGTGTGAGTTATGAAGATCAGATAGAAGAAATGACTAAGGAAGTACGAGTATAAGGAGGTTCCCAATGGTCACGAAGCTGAGCTGAACATTAGAAGACCAGGTTCCTCCCAGTGGAAGAGTTCGAGTTAGCATAGCAACAGCCATAGAGATGACGAGAGCATGTGAAGAGCTATCCAGTCTAACCAGTTTGTTATTTGTGCAGGTACTGATGCCTAAAGGGAGGTCCCTAAGTGATATGTCCCGAAATAAGGAGGTTCCTGAGAAACAGGCTCCTGAGATATAGGTTCCTGAGCACCAGGTTCCTACGAGTAGCCAACAGAAGGTTCTAGAAGCCATCTAGAACAGATAAACGAATTGGTATTTGAGTATAATTCTAGGACGCAGATGATCCTAGAATGTCACTGACCAATGAGAGAATCATAGTAGGGTACGAACTCGAGTTCTACTCTACTTAGCCAACTAGTTCGTGGAAGGCTCTAAAGGAACCTGAGTCCTACACGAACTAGGTAATTGAATACAGCCATTCCAGCAAGATACAGAGTCCCATTAGAACTACGTGAGCTTGATCCCTATATAAACAAGGGTACGTAGGTGATAGGTCCATATTTCATCATATTTTTAATACTTATTTTATGTCCGTTTTCGTAATTTTATTAATTAATAAATTGTTTTATTTTGTTTTGTAGGAAAATAAATAAAAACAAATTTCAAGCAGGAAAAGGTGCAAAAAGGGAAAGGAGGTGGAAAATACTTGAAGTCAAAGAAATTGGAGGAAAAAAACGAATACTTATCCGAGAAGAAAAGGAAATTGAAGAAATTATATTCAAGATCAGATTGTAATCAAAGGGGCCAAATCCAATATTTTCCCCTATATATATGGCCTTCTCTCTTGTATTTGAGACACCAATATAGACCTGATAATTAGGAGTAGGATTAGATTTTCATTATTCGTTTTCCTTGCAAACAGTTTATACATTCTTATTTTATTTTTCATCAATTTATTTCTCGTTCCTTCTTCCGTGAGTATTTTTCCGGCTTTTTAACTTTCGGTCAGCTTGATAACAAGGAGAATTCGTTACTTTAGTAAATTAGTTTACACCATCTGATTGTTTAAGTCAGGCACAGGTCTTTTACATTGTTTATTATAATCATATTACTTGTTTTATCATACTATTTTATTTAGGTGCCATGTTTATTAGTTTAAGTTTATGTGTTAATTGTTTTCGTATCATGTCTAGCTAAATATTTTATCCTAGGATGAGGATGAAGTTAATTTAATTATTCTTGATTTCTTCTCGTTCCTATTAATTAATTCTCATAATTTTTCTTGGTGCTTAATTGTTCAATTGACAAAGTTATTTTGATATATTATTGTTACCGGATTTATTTTTCATAGCCTATGCTTGCTCCTTGAAGTTTTGATAGGTTATTGTTAGATAACAAGTTTCATAGTATATGCTTGTCTCGTTAATTGATATATCTTATTTGGGAAGAAAAGAGGATTGATTTTAGGACGAGTTGATATTAATTGTGATTGATTAACGGATTCGGATTCCTAGGTTTTCCATATTATTTGATAATTTTTGCTAATTAGGTTAATTAAATCTCATCTCAAATTTGATTGTCTAGTTCGCCTGAGTTAATTATTAGGGTTTTGAAAATTCGTAGTCTCTGTGGATCGACCTGTATTTGCTACAATTAACCACTGTGCGCTTGCAGTTATTTTACACATCAAGTTTTTGGCGCCGCTGCCGGGGACTATTGGTATTTTTCACTCCTTGATATTAATTCTTCGGATTAGTTTCTTGTTTTTTTTTGTTTTTTTTAGGGAATAGTGAAGCAGAGAAAAGCTTGGACAAGAAGATCGCTGGAAGGCCTCGCTGTCTCTTTTGAAATTTTTGAAAGCGCTTTTCGGTATGTATCACCTCTCTCTATTTTTTCTTTCTTATTATTGGAAAAAACAAAAAAAAATTAAATATTCAAAAAAATCCAAAAATATTAGTTAGTTGATTGTTTGTTAAAAACCAATTTGCTGCATCATTCATTCTCTCACATAGGATCACATCATCTAGATTTCTTTATTGTATTTATTGTTTTCCATCTTATATAACTGTGGTGATTGCTGGAGGAAAGAGGTACGTACAATTTAGAATAGAACACGTACTGTACTGCATCCATAAGTGTTTACTTTCTTGTTCTTTGTGTGTTGCATCATTCAATCAATCTTAAGGGTGCCACCCAATTACAAGATAAGGTGAGGGATTTCATCACCCTTTCCTTGGCCCACAAATCACTAATTCGTTCATCCTGCATACCCTTTCCTTAATAAAATTAAGTAGACGTTGGCCCCTAGGATTTCGCGCTCAATTAGGAAGAGAATCTAGGAGGAACAAATCACTAAGTATTCTTTCGTTTGGTGTCTAGGCAAGCGTGACGCTTACCTGGCTAATTTGGATTGGTGTCTAGAAAGGTGTTTAGCCTCTTTGCAATGCTTGCACCTGCCTGGCCAATCAGGACGAATGCTTTTTGAGTTGTGACTTTTAATAGTATCTTATTGTTAGGAGCAAGGTCTAGATTTGTTTTAGGTTAATATAGATTTTTCTTTTTAATTTTCCATTTTTTTTTGGTGTTTACTTATAGCTCTTGTCTGCTACGTGCTTAATTGTTTACTTCTCTTGTATGCAAAGTGCTTGGGTTCGAGACACTTCATCTAGATTAGTTAGACAAACCAATCTTTCATCTCCTAAAGTAGTAAGGCAACTTGAGTTCTCTTCACCCACTAGAATTGAGTCAAAAGAATTAGAAGTTCAACCCGTAGTCATGGCTGTTTCACTCAAAGACCATTGTTACCCCGCTCGTACCGCTCAACCCTCATGCATAGTCTTACCCGCAGTAACCGCGAATAACTTTGAAATCAAACATCACAACATTAGCATGTTACCTAGGTTTGCTGGGGTAGAGGGAGAGGATCCATATCTTTTCATTCGAGAGTTTGAGGAAGTGTGTGCATTGCAAAAACTTCAACAATTGAGTGAGGATTCCATTAGGCTCAGGCTTATTAATTTTGCTTTGAAAGAAGATGCTAAACAGTGGTTGTGTAGTTTACCCGTTAATTCTATTTCCACATGGGAGGGATTTGTTGCTATCTTTCTTAAAAAATATTTTCCAAATCATAAGGCAAACAGACTTAGTTATGAAATCAACCAATTTCAACAAAATTGGAATGAGTCTTTTTGGAAATATTTTGATAGATTTAAAAAGTTGTTGTCTAAATGTCCTCAACATGGTATAGAAAAATGGAGACTTTGCAAAATTCTTTATGAAGCCTTAGATAGCCAAACCACTGCTTTGTTAGAGTCTATGTGTAATGGTAAGTTTATGGACAAAGATGAGGATGAAGCTTGGCAATTTTTTGAGGAGTTAGCTGAAAGAACAATGTTGTGGGAGTCAACTAGGGAACCTAATCAGGAAGTTGAAAAATCTAACTCATCTAAGGGCTTACACGCAGTTGGTAATTCTATTGCAACCGAAGCTAAGTTAGCTACACTCACTAGACATCTAGAAGCCTTAGAAACCAACAATGCGTCCTCTCAAATGTCTCTCTGTGCAAACTATAGTTCTCCTAATCATGTGGTAGAGAATTGCCCTGAAATTGAACAAGTCAATGCCATGTTTCAACCTAGAGTTAGGAATGATCCTTATGCACCCACATATAATCCTGGTTGGAAGAGCCACCCAAATTTCTCATGGAACCAAGGTCAATACAATCAGTATAATCAAAACCCTCAACCTGCTTTTCAAAAGCCCAATCCTGGTCCATACCCAACTCAAAATCCTAATTCATATCCACCTCAAAATCTTGGTCATTATCCAAACTCAATCCCCATGAATCCTCCTGGTTTTAGTGAATCTGATAAGAAATTGAATTCTATTGAAAAGAGTATGGAGGCATTACTCAAATCTCAACAATCTTTCATGCAAGCTATGACCCAAGATAGGCAGTTACTGAATTCCAACACTCAAGCCATATCTAAGCTAGAGGTCCAAGTCAGTCAATTGGCAAACACAATCAGTGAGAGAGAGAAAAATAGATTTCCTAGTCAACCTGAGACAAATCCTAAATTTCATCAAAATCAAAAGTCTCATGAAAATGTAAATTCTGTCATCTCTCTAAGATCTGGTAATCAATTCAACAATCATGCTGGTGTCAATACTCAAGAAGAAGATAAGCTAACATCTGACCCAAATCCTTTACTCTTAAATCCTAGTCTTAAGCAATCTTCAAATTCCGAGAGTTCTGAAGTAGATAAAGCTGATGAGTCATCACCATCCGATAAACCACCTTCGAAACCTCACTCTGATGTGTCTAATGAAAAAGTCTTTAAGTCGAAAGCCCCGTTTCCTCAAAGACTTACTTCAAACAAAGAATCTGCTCAGTTAGATAAGATTTTGGAAGTCTTTAAGCAAGTCAAGATTAACATTCCTCTTTTAGATGCGATTCAACAAGTTCCCTCTTATGCTAAGTGTCTAAAAGATTTATGTACTCATAAAAGAACCACTCATGTTCCTAAGAAAGCTTTCCTAACATCTCATGTTAGTTCTATTTTGTCAAATCAAATCCCTGTGAAGTATAAGGATCCTGGTTGTCCTACCATCTCTTGTGTCATAGGTGATACTTTCATTGATAAAGCTTTACTCGATCTAGGAGCTAGTGTGAATCTTCTTCCCTTATCTGTCTATCAAGCCTTGGGTTTAGGTGAACTTAAGAAGACTAGTGTCACTCTTCAGTTAGCTAATCGTTCTGTTAAAACTCCAAAAGGTATAGTGGAAGATGTGTTGATTAAGGTTGGTGATTTTGTCTTCCCCATCGATTTTGTTGTTCTAGAAACCGAACCAGTCAAAAATCTCAAAAATCAAATTCCCATCATTTTAGGAAGGCCTTTTCTTGCTACCTCTAATGCTTTGATTAACTGTAGGAATGGTTCGATGAAACTCACTTTTGGAAACATGACGATTGATCTTAATGTCTTTAATGTAGGCAATCAACCTAATGAGCTTTTTGAACAACCTGTAGGAGTTAATTTAATAGATGAGGTTGTTTCATGGTCGAATCTTGAGGATAGTTCAATTGAGTCTTTTCTTGAGGAAGATGTTATGTTAGAGTATGAGAGTAATAAAGAACTTCATGAGCTTTATAGAAATTTTTCTTCTGATGAGATGTTAGATAAATTGAATGCTATTTGTTCTAAGCATGAAACCCAACTTGAGGATAGTTCTTTTGATCCTAAGTTCGTTGTTAAGAATTCTGTTGGTGAGCCACCCACTTTCATTCCTAATCTGTCTTTTTCCACTCTTGATCAGTCTTTGGTAGTTGATAATGAAACTTATCATGTGCTTTCTAGTGACTTAGTTCATAACCAAGAATTTATAGTAATCAATCTGCTTAAACAACATAAAGAAGCATCTAATTGGTCTATGAATGATGTTAGTGGTATGAGTTTTATTCTGGTATATGATCATATTTCTCTAGTGGATAATGGTGTATTTTTGGGTGTGTTTCAAATGTTTGATAATTGTGTTACATGTGTTCTTTTCCCTCGATCTGGTATTGGTTAATATATCTGTTTCGTAATGTATCTCCCATATAGTCAAGTTTAGGTATGGGGGAGCAACTGTGTGTGTGTGTGTGTTTCTTTTATATGTGTTTTATGTGTGTGTGTGTGTGTGTGTTTGTGTGTTATAGGTAGTTGTGTATCTCCTCATCCCTTACCAGGTATTTTCGTCCTTTTACTTTGTCATTTTTCTCTCAGTTGCATACATTGAGGACAATGCATGATTTAGGTATGGGGGAGGGATTTAGTATTATTATTATTATTATTATTATAAAAAACCCAAAAAAAAATCAAAAAAAATGAAAATGAAAAAATACAAAAATAATTCTAGCCTTGTGAAATGATTACTTGTTATAAGTTAGCTTGATGCACCCTTACATGCTATAGTACTCTTGTGTTTCTGATGCTTTTGATTGAGAAGTGATATGCTAAGTTCTTGCGCACACATACACTAGCAAGTTGAAACTAGTAGACTTATAGAATGTTGTAAGTAATTAAAAGGACATGAATATGTGCAAGAAGATTTGGTTTCTATGCTTTGAGTACAAGTAGGTGCATTAAAGAGATTTTTTCTTGGGATTGATTATGTTTTGCCACCAAGTAAGATTTTGAGCCTATATGCATATCTTTTGCATTTTATATTCGTTTGCTTGAGTGTCCACATATTGTTTGCATTGCTAGCACTTGTTTGAGACCTTTCTTGAAATGCATGACATTATTTGATGATAAGATGATAAAGGCATTTAGGAATAACCAATTATTATCCAAATTACCACACCCTTTACATGTGATCAATTAGTTACCCCTTTGAGCTTTATCCTATTTTTTCGGTGACACACCACATTACTTGCCTAGACCTTTTTGTTTTGTAGCCTTACGTATACTTGATCCCAATCTGTCAAAGGCTAGTAGGAAGTTGAGGGAGTAATAAGGTGTGTGAGATGGGGTTTACTTTTGTTCATTAATTTTGGGGAAATATTGGATTTTGTTGCTTACTTGTTCGTCGTTGTTCAAGAAATTTTGAAGAAGGATTGTGGTTGTGTATATCTATATTATCTAAGTTAGCTCTCCAAAAAAAAAAACAGAAAAAAAAAGTTATATGAGAGCATACTTATGTTTCTGTGTTTTGTGTGATCCTCCTTCATTCGACTAGTCAAGCAGTTTGTTGGAAGAAAATTAGAAATCCATGTATGGGGAGGATGTATGGTGTTGTGTATGATTTATTATGGTTCCTACTAGCTTTTGACACTTCACCTTATTTGGCCTTACTTGACATACCTTGTCCTTAGCCCCATTACAACCCAAATAAAGACCTTTTGATTATCATCATTAATGTATGTTGTGTTAAAGTTAGATTGATACCAAATGTCAAGCATGCTTATGATTTTGTTGGAATGGAGTGATACACTTACCCTTGTTCTTGAGTGAATATTCTTCTGTGAGTGAAATGTGAGTTATTACTTGTTTCTGCATATGAGATCCCAAGTTTTGACTCTAAGATGTACTCTTGTGGGCTTAACATGGTTACCAACTTATTTTTACACTTGACATGGAGTTTTGAGTACCTATGCATATTTCTTTGAGTAGACTATGTGAATACTTGCACCTTACACACCAAGACATTGCAAATTCACTTTGATTTCTTAAGTTGATGTAGCATGAGATGACTTGTATGTGTGGTGTTGCATTGAGCAATCTTTTACATGAGCTAGATGGATTTTGTGGGTACATTCTCTATAGGCCCTCACGAGACCTCACTCGTCCACTAGGGCTGCCTAGGGGTTTAAAGGCCTTGTTGCATATGCCAAATGCAACCGTGATCACCTACGGAAGTGGTATTATATATTAGATAGTATTTTATTATATATTTTTCTCGAGGACAAGCAAAAGATAGGTATGGGGGCATTTGATAGGTCCATATTTCATCATATTTTTAATACTTATTTTATGTCCGTTTTCGTAATTTTATTAATTAATAAATTGTTTTATTTTGTTTTGTAGGAAAATAAATAAAAACAAATTTCAAGCAGGAAAAGGTGCAAAAAGGGAAAGGAGGTGGAAAATACTTGAAGTCAAAGAAATTGGAGGAAAAAAAACGAATACTTATCCGAGAAGAAAAGGAAATTGAAGAAATTATATTCAAGATCGGATTGTAATCAAAGGGGCCAAATCCAATATTTTCCCCTATATATATGGCCTTCTCTCTTGTATTTGAGACACCAATATAGACCTGATAATTAGGAGTAGGATTAGATTTTCATTATTCGTTTTTCCTTGCAAACAGTTTATACATTCTTATTTTATTTTTCATCAATTTATTTCTCGTTCCTTCTTCCGTGAGTATTTTTCCGGCTTTTTAACTTTCGGTCAGCTTGATAACAAGGAGAATTCGTTACTTTAGTAAATTAGTTTACACCATCTGATTGTTTAAGTCAGGCACAGGTCTTTTACATTGTTTATTATAATCATATTACTTGTTTTATCATACTATTTTATCTAGGTGCCATGTTTATTAGTTTAAGTTTATGTGTTAATTGTTTTCGTATCATGTCTAGCTAAATATTTTATCCTAGGATGAGGATGAAGTTAATTTAATTATTCTTGATTTCTTCTCGTTCCTATTAATTAATTCTCATAATTTTTCTTGGTGCTTAATTGTTCAATTGACAAAGTTATTTTGATATATTATTGTTACCGGATTTATTTTTCATAGCCTATGCTTGCTCCTTGAAGTTTTGATAGGTTATTGTTAGATAACAAGTTTCATAGTATATGCTTGTCTCGTTAATTGATATATCTTATTTGGGAAGAAAAGAGGATTGATTTTAGGACGAGTTGATATTAATTGTGATTGATTAACGGATTCGGATTCCTAGGTTTTCCATATTATTTGATAATTTTTGCTAATTAGGTTAATTAAATCCCATCTCAAATTTGATTGTCTAGTTCGCCTGAGTTAATTATTAGGGTTTTGAAAATTCGTAGTCTCTGTGGATCGACCTGTATTTGCTACAATTAACCACTGTGCGCTTGCAGTTATTTTACACATCAGTAGGCACCTTGGGAGAACGGCCACATATCTCGCTAATGGAACCTACGATGATTCTCGTAACCTCTCAAGCTCAGCTCACCCCCACCATCAAATCACACCCAAATCACCGAAAACAGCCAATTAAATGAATTATTCTTGTAAATTCCAGTGGGCCTCCGAAAATCACGTTGATTACGAAAATCCTCCATCAACACATATCATATTTCAGATGATCCAATCAAAGAAATCATATAACGTAAAAATTAGAAAATCAGAATCAAATTCTGATAATAATAAATCGTCGTTTTCAGGCACTAAACTGCATCAAATGCCTTACAGACGAGTCGATGATAGTTTTACTATCAGTTTTGTTCAAACGCTCGTTTCCAGTCAGAAAACACATATTGTTTGCGAAAATCGGACACAGGACACAGATTTCACCAAATCTTAACAGCGTATACAGAAATCGTATCGCATACAATCTCCATATCAAGAACAAACATAAATCATATATATATATATATATATCAATATATATATTAATTATATGATCATCATCAACACATCATAACATATCATATCCAATATGATCTAATTTTCAGAAAATCCGAGATTAAATCACAAATCCATAAATCGCTGTTTATAGGCAGTAACTACGTCACACAGCTTACAGATGCAAACCTGACTTTGTCAGTCTTTCTCAGTGGCCCGATTCCAGTCAGAAAACACATATCGTTTGCGAAAATCGGACACAGTATGCATATTTCACTAAATTTGCACAGTTTTCCGGAAATCGTATCGTATACAATCTCCAAAATAAGAACAAGCATGTATCATATACACTCAGCAATTTATACAATCATCCCATGATTATACAATCCACTAATATATCATATGTTCAAAACATATACATACACATCTCGTATAATCACAAAACCATGGCAAATCAAATACATGCTTACATACCCCAAAACTGTTAAACACATAACCGAATTAAAAGCGTTTTGCAAGTAGCTCTGATGCCATTGAAGGGTTTCGAGCATCAAATGCAGCGGAAAACAATAATTAAAACAATAAAATCAAAACCCAATCGCAGGATCCACGCAAAACAAGACGTTTAATTCGTAGTTATGAATGTTTACCTTAAAACGAAGCTTTAACAAATTGATGACAGATGGAGGTCCAAAGCAATCACCACGCAACCCTCTTCGAGATCTACGTTGCCAAAGTAGTCCACACGAACGCTTGATCGTCCAACGATCACCGGAGCCGGTACTAGCCGAAGAACCTGTCTCTCTCTCTCTAGCCTCCCACACATTTTCATGAATTGCAATAGTGTCATCCTAAACAATACATCATAATGTATTTATAGGGAAGAGAGATTGGGCTAAAACCCTAAATCGAATTGGGCTTCTCCAAACCCATTCTGATTTGGTTTTATTTAAATTCGAATTCTCTTTAATAATTAATTAAGACCAGCTCAATTAATTAATAACCAATTTCGAATTTAATGATTTAATTTAAATTTAAAACTCCTTTTAAACGTTCTTATTGTGTAACCCTTTAGGTTATTATTACGTTGGCAATAATTTTAATATCCAATAATAAAATTATAAACAATGAGCGGCATCTAGTAATACATCATTGCTACCCAAGTAATAATAATAATTGGTGATCCAATTAAACATTTCGTGATTAATGTTTCCGTGTAATATAATCCCTTTAACCAAATATTATAGATTAAACTCGAGGAATGTTATTGGTCATCCTCTTCAATGTTTAATCCGGGTTTCCTTGATCAATGAGTAGACTATTAAAACAAATCAATATTTGAGTATGGCCATGCATTTTCATAGTATCACTCAATCAAGAGACCAATAATATCTCTCCTAATAATAGGAGGGTTAAATCCTTTATCTATCATTCATATTTCTCATACGACTCATAATATACCCGATGTACACTTTTATCATCACCCGGTCAAAGGTAACTTTTAATGTAGTCAAAGTATATTAATCCTCGTATAGAAATATAATGATCTCAAGTCTAAGGATCATTACACCATTATCACTGTGAGTCTTTCTAATGACATTATCAACATGTAGAATCTCACCGTGGGTTAATCCAGTGCCATATATAAAATTACATGCACCTATGTTCTTGACTTTAGTATCACTATACCTATGACCAATGAGATGTGGTCATCCGTCAACAAACATACTAATCTTTATGCATTATAATTGTCCCATATTAATAATGCTCGATTAGGGATATTTAGGAATATAAACACTATTCATATAATCTCATTTTTAAGTCACATACTTAAAGATATAGAATACATGTTCTATATTCCAAGGACATTTATTACTCTTATATTTATATCGCAGTAAATTAAGACATAATAAATTAATGTAGAATAATCAGTAGAACATGATCATTAAATAACAAAATAGTATTTACTAGAAGCACAACTACATTGTCTCTAGGGCACTAACACTATCACACATCACTGTAGCTGGCTTTTGACCAATTAGTTTGGACCTAACAAGTTGGTAATCAAAAATCTTAAGATGGACCCGGATCTGAGGAAATGGTACCCCAGAGATATTTGACCCAACAAGTTCAGGATCTACTAATTAGGACCTAATCAGGCTATAGACAAATCATCAACTCATTATCTTATTCAATTGCTAATAGATCACTTACACATATATTATATTCTTAATATGCAAATGTGCAAGGCCCCAAGTGGAAACTAGAGAATCTATTCTTGTAGTTATTACAATTATTTTTCAGATTCTTAAATTGGACCCAAATCTGCGGAGATGGTACCCTAGAGACATCAGTTCTGACATGTTTTGCTGCATAGAGTCAGATCAAATGAGTTGTAAGAAAGCAGGAGAACACAAGGAATCAAATTCATCTCCAACAATTCTGTGGAACACTCAAGGATTAAGCATCTTGCATAAGGTATCAATTATTTCGAGAGCATGTCTTTAATTAATTAAGATTAACTTGCAGACATATTTGCTAAATCACTCGATGAAATTAATTTTTCAAGATTGGTTTGTAAACTTGGGATTTTATTAATGCTATATGATTTGTAAATCCCATCTGTTAAGTAATTCTCAAGTAAGCTTACAAGTATTCAATTGTCTTTATTGAAAGGACTTGTGATTTTACTATAAGCAATTCTTAAAGGCTTAATGACCTTTTAACCCTCAAAGTTTCTACTGATATACCCATCAGTCCTCAATATTTCAAAACGTTCCTTTTAACCCTCGAAGTATCCATAAAGGTCCTAATAACCCTTAAACCGGTACAAAAAATAAAAAATAAAAAAACGGTATAACTCGGATGGGCAAAAGAGACATTTCACAAACCGATACCGAGGGTTAAAAGGTATATTTTAGATATTTTGGGGGTTAAAAGATATACTTTAGATACTTTGGGGGTAAAAAGGTATACCTTTGCTTTTGAAGACCATACCTTGACCTAGCATATTTAATGTTGAGCACCATTGCTTTGACGATTTCCTATATGCCGCAAGTATTTTTTCCATCTAATCATGTAAAAACCATGATAAGATCATTAACACATTCTCTTGTTTTTGAGTCATTAATACAACTGATGCAAAAAACTGACAATTGTGCCTGACAAAACTATGTATACAGATGTATAACTGAATACTGAATATTTTACATTAAAATAGTCAAGAGCTTTTACTTGAACAGATACGATCCATTGCTTTTTCACCCAACAGATACTTCATTTTAATAATGTACGGAAAAAAAAAATCAAGTTCCGCTTGGCTGAGAATTGAACTCTTTTCAATCACATACAAATTTCAAGATGAAACAACTTGAAAGTCAGGTAAGAAAACATCATAAATTCGACTTGCTTTCTGTATAGGATGTGATCAGCCTACCACATTTCCACATGAAGAATGCATTGAAAGCAATGCTCGCTCAAGTACATATAGATCAACAGCTTTATCTTCAGGAAGTGATGACGTAAAGCTCAGACCAAAGTCAATAAGAACCTGAATAAAGACTATAAGCTGCCTTTAACATATATATATGAAAGTTACTTCTATAACTGACAAGAAAAGCAACAATAACGATCAAAGGGATATTACAGAATGCAATTGCACATAATAGACCCACCAGCTGATTGGTACTACTACGGATCAACATGTTTGATGTAGTCAAATCACCATGAGCAAGGCCGCCATCATGAAGCTTTCCAATAGCATGACCAATCTGCATTGCTATATCGTCCATTTTCTCCTCGACGACACCATGTATCCCAAAGTCAAGAAAGACATCTTTGACAGAGGGACCCTCCACATATTCAAATGTCAAGAAGTTCAAAACATGGTCCACTGCATAAAGAACCGGAGTAGGAACTCCAAGTCGTCTAGCTTTTGCTATGCACCTAGCCTCCTGATTAATTAAAGCATAACAAGCGACTAAACTTAAGAAGTATTCAGATTGTTGTTTTACAAGAACCTTTGTCATATTTTATCAAAATGTCAGCCAACTGATGTCCCATAGAAAGATAGGACGTTTTAATATTTCCTGAAATTATTTCATCACTTACGAAAACTTCAATATGTTTCGTAGGAAACACCGGCTTACGAGCTATGTGCGAAGCAGCCTGACTATCACATCATATAGGATCAATATGAGCTATACCCAAGAGACCTCAACAATGACTTTAGCCACTATATACCCAAGAATGACTTTGTACGAGTTATACCTTTTAACCCCCAAAGTATCTAAAGTATACCTTTTAACCCCCAAAGTATCTAAAGTATACCTTTTAACCCTCGGTATCGGTTTGTGAAATGTCTCTTTTGCCCATCCGAGTTATACCGTTTTTTTATTTTTTATTTTTTGTACCGGTTTAAGGGTTATTAGGACCTTTATGGATACTTCGAGGGTTAAAAGGAACGTTTTGAAATATTGAGGGCTGATGGGTATATCAGTGGAAACTTTGAGGGTTAAAATGTCATTAAGCCATTCTTAAATGAGTTCATAAGTATTCAATTGTCCGTATTGAAAGGACTTGTGAACTTATTTACATCGAGACCTCACGCTAAGAATTATTTGTTGAATGATTGCCATGTGTATAATTGCAATATATTTAAGTGGTGATTATTTAAGGATAATTTAAATACTTAAATGCTAAAATCTAACTCATAGAGATTTAGTATTTATTTTTTTAATTATTTACTTTGATTAATATGAGTTATAGAACCCGAAGCAATTCAATTTAGTATTTGCTCTGTACCTCATATATCAAAATAAATCTGTATCATAACTAATTTGGACCTATCTTTCTTGGTCTTCAATTAGTTATGAGATGTTAATTCTAGTGAATTTATCAATGCTCTATTTTCAGAAATTCACTATAATTAATATCATGGTTCTAACAATTGGTTGTATTGATTTTGACTTATATTAGTTAATGATATTTAGTTAGAATTCTATTTACTAACTAATTGTGAGATGTATTGGTATGAGTGAAATTACTTAGAACTCCTCTAAGTAATCAATGTTGTATCTTTTGGAATTCACTCATACTACTATACAAGGTGTGAAAATTTACTTGGAATAATTTTTATGCTTATTTGCAAGCTTTTAATCACTTTGATAATAATTGGTATATACAATGGATCAAGGTGTATTGGACTTAGAATATTTTTTTTAAGATTGCAGACAAGACAACTTTGGTAATCGAGTCTTATTTATTGAACCAAGTTTGTTTTATACAAGCAGTTGTTAGGAGTTAACAATTGTTATTAACGAGGAGTTGCCTTGAAGTCATAAGTTTGAAATGTTACATCTAAAGAACTTGTGTATTTCTTGTTAACCAGATCCTCGTACTTATGAATGTCAGTGAATGATAGTCATAAGTAGATAGATACTAATATTCATTCTGTCAATTGGTATTCAATGTAACAATTCAATCTTCATTGAATTGAATTTATCTAACAATTGGTATCATTGAATATTTAGTATTTAACAGTGATTACACTACACCATAAAAGGCCTACGGCAACACCAAATAAATGTTGCCGTAGGCCCGAAATATGTTGCCTTAGGACAAAAAAACCCCAAAGGCAACATTTTGCTGGTGTTGCTATTTTGGCCATTGCCTTTGGGGTCAAAGGCAACATTCTACATCTCTATGGCAACATCAGTTTTCTGTTGGCGTACACTAGCTATGGCAACAATATTATAAGTTTTTAGCAACATGATATTATGTTGCCTTTGGGTTAAACATTTTGCAAAAAAGTGGGCCCACCAGTGGGGACCACTGTAGGGACCACTGTGGGCCCACTGTAGGGACCACTGTGGGGCCCACTTTTATGGCAACACAAATTTTGGCTACAACAACATTTTTTACATTTTCTAGCAACATTTCTTAACATTAATTTGCTTTTTTGCCAACACTTTACAACGTTAATGGCAACACTTTACTGTTTACGACAATAAATACACAATTTGAATATATACTGTTGTGGAATAAAAACTAGGTTGAAATTATTGCGGCTAGGGTTTGTATATTTAATGCTAGGGTTCGTGAGCTTCGTGCTTTAATGGCTGCTTCTGCGTTCGAGACTTAAACGGTCCTCACAGAATGCCTACGTATATCTCTGTAATTAGAGAATCAAGCCAATAAAAACGTAGTTCTAGGATGAGGGGTCAGGCCCTTTATATAGGCTGAGAATCCTTAGAATTATGGTAGGATTTGGAGACTTGGTGGGCAAGTCTTTGAGGAATGTTCTAGATCTATTCCTTGTAGGAATCAGTTTCCATATTGAATTGGATGCCTTATTGGATAAGTCTGAAGGGGATATTATCATTATCCAACTCTTATTTGCTGAGCTGTTTATTACCCTTAATATTAATTACGAAATTAATACTATAATCAGGGTTTTGGGCTCAGCTGGTGGGCCCCACGTTTGGACTATTCTCGGCCTAGTTAATGCCACATTAAATGTGTCTTTAGGGCTTATTTTCAGCCCATATCATTTGCCCCCCAACTTCTAAGGAAAACTGATCAGGTTTTCATAGAAGTTATATTTGCCTTAATCGAGACTCGGGGTCGTTTTTATCCCTTACCTGGGACTTCTTAATTACCCTTATATGGGAATTTTGGTTTACACTAGTGTTTCACAAGTATCGCCTTGGTTGTAAAGTGTGGAGCGACCTACACATTTACGACGATTTGCCTTATTCGAGGCTTTAATTTGTGCTTGCTTTTAGCAATTTCGGCACTTTCATAGAGTTTTCATGCATTATTAGCATAAATTATTGTTCAATTTGTCAAGAAAGTATTTCTATAATTTTCCTCGTATTTTTCTGTACTTTTCCTAATATTTTAGGAATTTTTATGTACTCACAGGTATTTTTTGTAATTTTTCCTAATAATTTAGGAATTTTTATGTACCAACAGGTATTTTAATTATTTTTTTTGGGAATTACTTTTCAATTTCCCAACATTATTTTCAGAATTTTTAAAGGATTAACTTTAAAAAAGTCATCCTGGCAAAAAATGCTTCCTGGGCGTGGGTACCCCCGCCAAGGAGACACCCTCCTTAGGCACGCCTAGGGGGTTTGGTCTCCTGGGCGTGGGTGTATCTTTGCCCTTTGAAATGCTTCCTGGGCGTGGGTACCCCCGCCAAGGAGACACTTTCCTTAGGCACGCCTAGGAAGTTTGGTCTCCTGGGCGTGGGTATGCCCTTCTCTAAGAAAAGTCAAGTTAGGCGTGGGTACCCTCGCCAAGGAGACACCTTCCCTAGGCACGCCTAGGAGGTTTGGTCTCCTGGGCGTGGGTATAACCCTCTTTAAAGAAAATCAAGTTGGGCGTGGGTACCCCCGCCAAGGAGACACCTTCCCTAGGCACGCCTAGGAGGTTTGGTCTCCTGGGCGTGGGTATAGCCCTCTTTAAAGAAAATCAAGTTGGGCGTGGGTACCCCCGCCAAGGAGACACCTTCCCTAGGCACGCCTAGGAGGTTTGGTCTCCTGGGCGTGGGTATAGCCCTCTTTAAAGAAAATCAAGTTGGGCGTGGGTACCCCCGCCAAGGAGACACCTTCCCTAGGCACGCCTAGGAGGTTCGGTCTCCTGGGCGTGGGTATAGCCCTCTTTAAAGAAAATCAAGTTGGGCGTGGGTACCCCCGCCAAGGAGACACCTTCCTTAGGCACGCCTAGGAGGTTTGGTCTCCTGGGCGTGGGTATGCCCTTTTAGCTGGGCCTCCTGCCTTTAAATTCTGATGGGCTTTTTTCCTATTTTCTAAAAATGTCGTAGAACATTCTAGAATTATTTCAAAATTTGAATTTCATGGGCTTCCCGCCTATTCAAAGGCCCAGTCACCTCTTGACAGCCCATTTACTGGATATAGCCGGTTGAGTGACCAACCGTGAACTCTATAAAAGAGTAGCGTGCATCCCTCATTTCTCATCCCACTATTCAGCAAAAATTATCTCTCCTTTATCACAAATACTTTTCAAAAAAGCTCTGCTAGGGTTCTGTCGCGAGGCGATTTCCGGCGTCTTTCCTCCGCCCTGTTTTCCAGTTTCTGTTTGAAGATTGTTGAATCTTCGTCTTCTTCACCCTCTTTTTTCAACATTTCTGGGTTTCAAGCCTTCAAGGGAAGCATATCAACGGAGGACTCTAGCTCTTCAAGCCAGTCTCAACTTGCTAACACTTCTACCACCGCTCCACGGCTTTCAAGGGGTAAGAACCCTAAAACATCTCTTGTCCATGCCAGTGTTTTTTCCCTTAAAGATCTTTTAAATGAGTTTGGTCAAGCTTTTCCAAATATGCTTCATTTAGATGCTTATGAGTATAAATCGAAATACAAACAACATAGGGTAGACATTCTAGCCCAACTTTTTCATATTAATGGGCCTTATAGGGCCGTTGTTCCGGCCTCAAACGAAAGGGCTTGTCACCCAAAGCCTGGGGCCATTAGGATTTATAAAGAGACTTTTTATGCTGGTTTTCGCCTTCCTCCTCCTCCTCCTTTTGTTTATCGTCTTTTGGCCGAAGCCCGGGTTTGTCCAACCCAACTTATGCCAAATGCATGGCGTTTTATCTATTGTTTCTTGGTCCAATGTAAGAAACATGGGCTTGAGCCCAGTATTTCTGTTTTTCGATATTTATTCAAATTTGTCAATTCTTCTGACAATTCGGGCTGGGTCAAAATCCAACACCGTTCCTTAGCCCGTTCTTGTTTTGTTTCGGATTCCGCTCCTGATTCCCTTCCTAATTGGAAGAGGGAATGGTTTTATATCTTTTTGGATGGGGATGACTGGGACAACTATTTTCGGCCTAACTTCTGCAGAGCCGTTGATGGGCCTGTCAGGAGTTTAAAATTGGGCGTGGAAGAAGAGGCCGCCATAACTTTGTTAACATCGGATAATTTGCATCAATGTGCAAATTTGATTTCTGAAGATTCGTTGCAGGCCCATGGGCTAAGCGATTTGGGCCCTGAGGGTAATTCTCACCTCTTGCTTTGATAACATTTTATGCTAGATATAATTTTCTAACCTTCTTGTAATCATTTTGCAGCCAAAACTGCTCTGGGAGCAATTTTTAGGCAGAGGGAGACTGCTGCCACTGCTAGGGTGGTAACAGAGAACCCTAGGGCCAAAAGGGCCAGGACAGATGAGGCTTCTCCCGCGGTGGAGCGTGTTCCTGCTTTTCTTCAAGAAAAGCCAGTTCCTATTGAGGAAGACCTCACTCCCTTTACGGTGGGATGGGGTTTATGCAATAGGGACACAGCCGTAGGTGATTCTAGGGCTGCAGCTGAGTGGTCCAGGAGCGTGGTTACTCCACGAGATAGGATTCACATTGTGGAGTCCTCTGATGACTTGCAGATTGAGCTTCTCGGGGCTCAAGCTGTTGCTTCGGTAATTTCTTATTCAACTTCTTTAATTTAATTGCATTTACTTTTCCCTTATTCACTTGTTTCCTTTGCAGATGAACGCCTACCTTCAGGCCGCTGTTCATAACCTGAAGGAGGTGCGTGCTGATAAGACCATTGCTGAGAGGGACAGAGACAGATACTTTGATGCCTCCGAGGCAAACTTTGCTCGTTTTAGGGAGGTGGAGAAGGAGCTGGCTGCTGAGAAGGAGAAGAACAGGAAGCTACAGCTGGAGGTGCAGCAGAACAGGGAACACATCATTGCTGATTACAAGGCTTCTAAGGACTTTCAAGATGTCCTGAATGCCGAGTATGATGCAAACTTTCCTGGCACCTTCAAGGAGTGTTGGGAGGGGATCATCGAGGAGCTGATTGGGAAGATCGAGGGGGTATCCCTGGAGAAGTTCCCGGTACCTGCTATCCCTGGATTGACAGATACTCTGGAGGTTGCTACCGAGACAGCAGTGGATGGGGACTCTCAACCCACTCAGGATCCACCTTCTTCTCCTGGGGTAGAGACAGCAGATCCTTCTTCTACCCAGGGAGATGTTGTTATTGAGGACTTAGATGCATAGATGGCCCTGCGTGGTTTATTTCTGTTTGTCTTTATTTATTCTGAACTTTTGCCCTTCGGGGATTATGACTTAACTTATCTATGTAGTAGTTTCTTTTGTTTCCATGTTCTCATTTTTTTTATAGTTCGTTAAACTTTAGAATTTCTCAAGTACTTGGCCTCCTGGCTGGTACTAAACTCACAAGCTAGTTCAACGTTTGCCTTTCGTGTTTATTTTAACAAAGAGAAATAACTCATAGAGAAAACAGTATAAATTCCATTATGCTGTCAAAAGATATCAATAGAATGGGTTCAACCCTTACATAAATATTCTATCTTCTACTGGGAGCAACATGCTCTAAAATGGTTTCATTCGAACCTTATTCCTAATGAATAGGTAAAAGTCCAAGCCTTTGTCAAAAGGACTTAGACATAATAAACTTTGAGGTTCACAGCATGCCAAGTTCGGGGCACCTCAACCCCGTCCAAGGTTTCTAACTTGTAGGATCCTTGCCCTAACACCTTTCTGACTAGATATGGTCCTTCCCAATTTGGTGCTAACTTTCCTTTCTGGCCAACTCCTGAGGCTTCAATCTTCCTTAAAACCATGTCACCTTGTCGAAAGAATCTTTCTTTAACTCTCTGGTTGTAGTGAAAAGAGGCTCTCTTCTGATATTCAGCATTCTTTGCATTAGCTCCATCTCTAACCTCATCAATTAAGTCAAGGGCAAGTCTCATTCCTTCGTCATTAGTTTCTGGCTCATATGCCTCAACTCGAGGTGATGCTTGCATGATCTCTAAAGGCACAACTGCCTCGGCTCCATAAGCCAGCAAAAATGGGGTTGCTCCAGTCGTTACCTTACAAGTGGTACGATATGCCCAAAGTATGGGCAACAATTCATCTACCCAAGTGTTCCTAGAGCGTTCGACCCTCTTTTTCAGTCCATCAAGGATAATTCGATTAGCTACCTCAGCTTGCCCATTGGCTTGAGGGTGTGCCACCGAGGTAAAATGGAGCTCAATCGCATTCTCTTCACAATACTTCTTGAACTCTTCATTATTGAACTGTGTCCCATTGTCTGTTACAAGGATTCGTGGGATTCCGTATCTGCAAATTATGTTTTCCCAAAAGAACTGGGAAACTTGCTTGGTGGTTATCTTAGCCAGAGGTTTAGCCTCAATCCACTTAGTGAAGTAATCGATGGCCACTATTAGGAATTTCCTTTGCGCAGAAGCCATAGGAAAAGGCCCAAGTATATCCATCCCCCACATTGCAAATGGAATGGGAGAGTTAATTGAAGTTAAGATCTCAGGTGGTTGCCTTACAATTGGGGCATGCTTCTGGCATCTCTCGCATCTCTTGACATAGTTTTGTGCATCAGCCAACATCTCCGGCCAATAGAATCCTAAACGAATTACCTTGTGAGCTAGGGCCCTGCCCCCCAAGTGTTGGCCACAGATCCCTTCATGAACTTCTTCCAATGCTTCTCTTGCCTCTTGAGGCCTTAAACATTTCAAGTATGGGATGACAAACGACCTCTTATACAAAATGCCTTCAATCAAAGTGTATCTCAATGCTCTTACTGAAAGTTTCCGTGCCTCCAAGGCATTGTCTGGGAGCCATCCGGTCTCAAGGTGTGCCTTGATAGGGTCTATCCAAGAGCCTCCTATATTGATTGGTGCCAATAACTTTGAGTTAACGGTCGGGGCCTTCAAGACCTGAAAATAGACACTCCCAGCATAATTTTCTATCTCGGAAGAAGCAAATTTAGATAGGGCATCGGCCTTAATGTTTTCCTCTCTTAGAATGTGCTCAACATAGCACTCCTCAAACTGGGACATAACAGCCTTTACTACTCTCAAGTATTTTGCCATAGTCTCATCTTTAGCCTCGAATTCACCATTTACTTGTGATACCACAAGCCTTGAATCTCCACAAACTTTGAGATTTTTGACCCTCATGATTCTGGCCAAGCCCAAACCAGCTATTAATGCCTCATACTCCGCCTCATTGTTGGTAGTAGGGAAATCCAACTTTAAAGCGTACTCAACTGTGAACCCATCGGGGCTTTGCAAAACCAGACCTGCACCACTAGATTTTGTTTTTGATGCTCCATCAAAATAGAGCACCCAATATTCCTTCAGATCCTCGTTGTTGGTAGTAGGGAAATCCAACTTTAAAGCGTACTCAACTGTGAACCCATCGGGGCTTTGCAAAACCAGACCTGCACCACTAGATTTTGTTTTTGATGCTCCATCAAAATAGAGCACCCAATATTCCTTCAGATCGGGTGTAAGTTCTTCTTCTTTTTCCTCTTGCCCAGGGGTAGTCATTATCTCTTGCCCCCCGACTTCTTGGTTGTTAATAGTGCATTCAACCACGAAGTCAGCTAATGCCTGAGCTTTGATAGCTGTCCGAGGCTTATATGTGATGTCAAACTCTCCTAACTCAATCGCCCATTTGATTAGCCTTCCACTGGCCTTAGGGCTATGCAATATGTTCCTCAACTGCTGGTTTGTCAGAACTTGAATCTTATGTGCCTGAAAGTAAGGCCGCAGCTTTCTTGAGGCAGTTACTAACGCCAAAGCAAACTTTTCTATGGGTGAGTAATTCAACTCAGCCCCATGCAACACTTTGCTCACGTAGTAGATAGGTTTCTGGACCTTCTCCTCTTCCCGAATAAGGACAGCACTCAGGGCTTGTTCGGATACCGCCAGGTATAAACTAAGAATCTCCCCAGGACTTGGTTTGGTCAACAACGGGGCTTCAACCATGTACTTCTTCAGTTGCTCAAAGGCCTCTTGGCTTTCAGGTGTCCACTCAAAATCTTTCACCTTTTTTAACGCTTGGAAGAAAGGCAAGCATTTGTCTCCAGACTTGGAGATGAATCTTCCTAAAGCTGCAACTCGGCCTGTCAACCTCTGCACGTCTCTTATAGAGCGTGGTGGCTCCATGTCTAAAATTGCCTTGATCTTATCAGGATTGGCCTCAATGCCTCTCTTTGAAACCATCAGTCCTAAAAACTTTCCAGATCCAACGCCAAAAGCACACTTGGCGGGATTCAACATCATCTTATGGTGCCTCAGCACTTCAAATGCCTCTCTGAGGTGTTTGATATGATCAGCCTTGAGTAGGCTCTTAACTAACATGTCATCAACATATACCTCCACGGTTTTTCCAATCAGATGGGCAAATATCTTGTTCACCAATCGTTGGTAAGTAGCTCCTGCATTCTTTAGACCAAAAGCCATGACAAGATAACAGAAGACACCAAAGTCAGTTATGAAAGATACCTTAGGTATGTCATCCTTGTGCATCTTAATCTGATTATAGCCGCTGAATCCATCCATGAAGCTTAACATCTCATGTCCAGCTGTGGCATCTATCAACATATCAATCCTTGGCAGGGGAAAACAATCTTTTGGGCATGCATCATTCAGGTCAGTGAAGTCTATACACATTCTCCACTTCCCATTTGCTTTCTTGACCATGACTAGGTTCGCTAACCATTCGGGAAACTGAATCTCTTCAATAAAACCAGCTTCCAAGAGCTTATCCACTTCTTGCCTAATGGCCTCTTGCCTTTCCGGAGCAAAGTTTCTCTTCTTCTGCTTTACTGCCTTCCTTTTGGGATCAACATTTAACTTATGAGTTATGAGTTGGGGGTCAATCCCTGGCATATCAGCTGCTGTCCAAGCGAACACGTCGCTATTCTTCTGTAAGAATTCTATTAACTTGCCCTTCAGGGGTTCTTTCAGAGATGCTCCAACATAAGTAACTTTTTCAGGATCATTAGGTTCTAGAGGTACGGGAATCAAATCCTCTGCTGGCTTCCCTCTATGCTGTTCATCATCGCGGACATCCATGTCTTCAATCGGAAGGACATGCCCCCCGACTCCATCGGCCCTCAGTGCGGCTACATAGCAACTTCTTGCCATCTTCTGATCACCCTTTTGTTCTCCGACACCATTCCGTGTCGGAAACTTAATTTTCATATGATAGGAAGAGGCCACAGCCTTAAACGCATGAAGTCCAGTCCTTCCAAGGATTGCGTTGTATGTTGATGCTGCCTTGATCACCAAGAAATTCAACATCTGAGTCGCCTCTTTAAGCTCCTGTCTAATAGTCACGGGTAGCTGAATAGTCCCTTCAACGTTGGACTCCACTCCGTTAAACCCGTATATAGGCATGTTTGTAGGGGTCAGTTGAGAGTCGTTGTAACCCATCTTTACAAATGCATCATGAAATAAAATATCCACCGAAGTCCCATTGTCTATCAAGACTCGTTTCACTTCTGAGTTTCCAATCACGGGAGTTATGACCAGAGGGTCGTCATGGGGGAATTTCACCCCTTCCAAGTCTGAATCATCGAAACCAATTACCATCTCGGTTTTAGCACGCTTCGGGGCTTCTCCCACAATGTGCATTACTTCTCTAGCATAAGCCTTTCGAGAATTCTTAGTCGTGCCAGCTGCTGTCGGACCTCCCCAGATCATGTTGATAACTGCCCTTCGGGGCTGTGGATTGCGATCATGGTTGTCATCCCTCCTGTTATTATCTCTCCTTTCATTGTCCCTTCTCTGGTTCCCACGGTCATCACCTTTGGTGAACTGACTTAGTTTTCCTCTTCGTATCAAGAACTCAATCTCATCCTTGAGTTGCCTACAATCGTCGGTGTCATGTCCCACATCTTTGTGGAACCTGCAGTATTGCTCCTTATTTCGCTTAGCTGGGTCTCCTCTAAGTGGCTTCGGCCATCGGAAGTCCTTTTCCTTTTCAATGTCCAATAGGATCTGGCTTCTTGGAGCATTAAGTCTGGCATACTCGGAAAACCTTGGACCCGAGTTCTTTTTTGGAGCAGATTCAGAGTCTCTGCTAGCTCGGGGATACTTGTCCCTAGCATCGTACTCTTGTTCTTGTTTCCGCTTGTTGTTCCCTCCATTGACCAATACGGCTTCTTTCTTGATGCTATCCTCAACCTTTATATACTTGTCCGCTCTACGTTGAAGTTCATCCATGCTTTCAGGGGGGTGTTTTGCCAACGACCTCTTGAAAAAGAGATCCGTGGTTCCGTGCTGCAAGGCTACCATGGCCACCTTATTTTCCAAATCAGTGATGTTCAGGGTCTCCTTAGTGAACCGCTTGATGTAATCTCTTAAGTTCTCATTCTTTCCCTGTGTTACATACATAAGGGATGCAGAGCTTTTCTCATGAATTCTTCCGCTAATGAATTGACTAACAAAAGCGGTACTCAACTCCTTGAAAGAGCTAATCGAGTTTGGAGGTAAACGACTATACCAACGTTGCGCCATGCCTGACAGGGTTTGGGGGAACGCCCTACACTTAAGGGCATCGTTAGCAGGCTGCAGTAACAATGCGCTTGTAAACGTTCTCACATGAGTTACGGGATCCCCCGTTCCATCGTAAGCTTTGATTGTGGGCATCTTAAACTTTCGGGAGATATGTGCGTTCATCACCTCCTCCGTGAATGGAGGGGTCGGATCATCAAGATCTCCTTGTAGCATCAAATCTCTAGGATTATTCTTGGGGAGTTCCACCCTAGTAGTTCCTCTAATTAGGGCTTCAGCCCTTCGGGGTCTCCTTGAAGACCTCTCCAGATCTATGAAGGGAATCCTTCCTGAAGTCGGAGGAGGTCGAGTCTGATTAGGGTTCTGTCTCTCTAGCTCCCTTGCTTGGTCGTCCTTCAGCTTCTGAATCTCGGCTTCATAAGCCTTAATTTTCTCTGCAATTGTTAAAGGACCATCTCGGTTTGATGGATTCCTCCTCAGAGGTTCCTTACTAGCGCGTCGCCTCCTTGGGGCTTCGTCTCGATCATCGTTTTCAGATGACGAGTCTCCGGTATAGGGACCAGAGTAATCATAGTATCCTGGCTCAGGAGGGGCCGGGCCTCTAAGATAAGGGGATTGTTGTTGCCCATGGATCAGCTGAGCATGACCGCTTGGTCCTGGATCCCTTGGATCTTAGGGGTAATTAGGCAGCCCATACATTGGGTTGGTGTTGACAGGGAGCGAAGAAGTGGAGAGACTGTGAAGCGGCGGGCGGCTACTCAGAGGGAGAGGAGAGACCACCATCTGGAGCGGGTTAGTCTCCTGTCCTAGAGGGACGATTACAGGTTGAGATCTTTCAGCGGGGGGATCCGTCCCTTGTGGTTGAGAGGCCTGACTACGAAGGTTTGTTTCCGTCAATGGGGGTACAGACCCTAGCCCTGTACCAACAGGAGGAGCAGTGATTGGTGGAACGATGGTTCCAGAGGTAGCCTCGGTTGAGACCGGTGTTGTTCTTCGAGTGGTAACCATGGTTGATGTCTAGTCCCACAGACGGCGCCAAATGTTGTGGAATAAAAACTAGGTTGAAATTATTGCGGCTAGGGTTTGTATATTTAGTGCTAGGGTTCGTGAGCTTCGTGCTTTAATGGCTGCTTCTGCGTTCGAGACTTAAACGGTCCTCACAGAATGCCTACGTATCTCTGTAATTAGAGAATCAAGCCAATAAAAACGTAGTTCTAGGATGAGGGGTCAGGCCCTTTATATAGGCTGAGAAGCCTTAGAATTATGGTAGGATTTGGAGACTCTGCCAAAAGAGGGGGTTTATTGTAATATACCTTAATGTGTCCAAATATAGGAGATCGCAAATGTAGAATATATGCCGTTTCTGGAAATTAGCAGAGAGGAGCTCTTCTAGGAACACCTTTCCTCTTGTGTAATAGTTTCCTAGGTTTTGATGTTGAACTTAACCAGCTACTTTGTATTACCTCGGATGACTGATCTGTTGGGGAAAGAGACGATCAGTTGTCATCTATACATTCGCCTTGATCATATTTTTCCTTCCAAGACAGAGCATCGAATTCAAGAAGAGTATGGATATCATATCATGGTCCTCATCTTTAGACATTCGATCAAATATATGTACCTGAAAATTTGATCATATCAGTAAACAATAGGTGCTTCTTAACTCTGAACTAAAGGAAATTTCATAACCTACAAATTCAGTAGAAGATTAGGTTCTTTTTTACAATGATATTTGTAATCAGTTCAATGGTAAAAAAATATACACATTATTTAGCACCTTGCAGGCAATAGAACAGAACTGATTAGGGAAGTCATGTATGTGCTTTCCACAACCTTCACATTCAGCATCATTCCTTAATTTTGCTGGTTTGATATCTTTCAATTGAGGACGTGGATTCAAATGTATAGCCATTTCACCATTGATTTTATAGGTATTTTTTCATTAACAACTAATGCTAATCCCATGCTACTATTACAGAACAACAGAAGACAAGTTTTTCATGTAAGGATCAATAGTTTTGTCATATTTACAATCCTACTAGAAACAGAGCCTAGAGGTCTAAGATTAAGATGCACTGAGCTATAAACTTACTGAGTTGTAGTAACTTACAGCCAGTACTTAAAGGGATATAATGGAATATCAAAGAGATGGGAGCAAAACACCATGTAACTAAAAAAGATTAACACAAACAGCCCTTCCATATGCCTCATCACATATGTCCTTCCGAACTCAAATGCCCTTCCACCCGTTCTGCTACCAGAAATTGATTCAACAATATCACTACTTCAACTCTTCGGAAACATCAAACAATATACAAAGAACCATTCCTTTACTCATAAAACAAATCTATCGGTACCAGGTAAGAAATACACAAGTGAAGGAAATGAAGATTGAAAACTAACCAGGACCTATAAATTGAGAATATAGACAGTGGCTCCAAAATAAAGCAAACCCACAACTATAAATTGACAATATCAAGCAACACTACTACAACAATTTGGTAAAAAGTAAAAAAAAAAAATAAATAAATCTTTTCTTTACATATAGACAAAGCTGCGGAGCAAAGTTAAAACAAAATCACTACATTCAAGCAACAATTAAGCTCAAAATATAGATACATATATGTTGTGTGTATACGTACAATGAAAACGGTGAACAGCGCCAGGATATGTTGTGTAAATTAAAATCAATCAAACATGAGGTTTCGATTGAATGTAAGAATTGAAACCAATTTAAACCCAAACCCAAAAAACCCTAATTCGAAAAATACCCAAATCAAAGAGTAATCTAACATATTTGAATCCTTTAATTAAAGAAGGCTCTAATTCATAGTATTTTTTGCGTATGAAAGAGAGATAGAGGCAGCAAGAGAATGAGAGTAAGAGAGCTATTCGAGAAAGGGGGTGAATGTGAGAAAGAGTGAATAAGCTTTGTTAAACTGCAAACATTTGAAAGGGCGGTGTTTTGTTGAAGACTAAAAATTGGAAAGGGCGGCCATTTTGTCGCTCTGAAATTTAGAAAATTTTCATGTATGTTTTTCTGTTTATAAATAAGAGATTAGGGTACCTTTAGGTAGGTTAGGTGGTACAAAGAATTTTATGGATATTTTTATAAATTTTTTAAATTATAATTTTATTAAAATTAAATTTATTTTCATGTCAAATAAAATAAATATTTTTGTCTTTTGTAAAGAAAAAATATATTAAAATATTAATTTTGAAATATAAATATTATTGTAATATATTATTAATAATATATTAAAATAAATTTAATCATAATTGAAAATATTTTTATTTTAGTAGTCTATTAAAAAAATTGAAATATTTTAATTTATTTTAAATTATTTGAATAATACTTTAATTGTTATAAAAATAAAACAATTAACCTAAAAAATGTTTAATATTTTTTAGTTAATTTTTCAATTTCTTCGGCATTTTATTAATTTTTCTAAAATTTCTTAACTACTTTTATCAAAATCATTTACTTTTGGTATCAAATAAAAACTATTACTTTTTGTTAAAAATTAAAAACAGTAAAAATTTATAATATATTAAATATCAAACAAATTAATAATATGTTAAAATAATTTAATCATATATGAAAATATATTTAATTTATTAATATTTTTATTTTAATGATATATTAAAATATATTTAGAAAAAAATTATTTTAAAAATTTTGTTTAATAATATTTAATGAAAATGAAAATAAAATTATTCATCCTAAAATATTTTAACATTTTTAATGAAATATTCACTTCTATTTGAATATTATTGTTTTTTTATAAAAACTTCTTGATTATTTTTATCCAAATAAATTAATTTTCATGTGAAAAAAGGTTAAAACTTTTATTTTTAGTAGAAAATGTAAAATTTTGTTCATTGCAGAATTATGGCAACACAATTTGATACCTATAGCAACATGCAAACACTTTTATTCTATAGCAACCTAATTTTGCGACATGAGGCAACATAAAAATGATAATGTTGCCTTAGCCAAAAACATCATGGCAAAGGCAACATTTTTGATGGCAACACAGGCTCTAAATGTGGTCGTAGGCCTTTTATGGTGTAGTGTTATTTGTATCTTAGTTAAATTATGATTTGAAGCAATTCTATGTTTATTTGCTCATAATTTAATTTTGATAAAGTAATCAAAAATACAATTACTTGCATTTTAAAGTGTTTGACAAATACTGACAGTTGGTATCAAATAGTAAAATATTTGTTTACTAACAATTGGTTGTTGCTCTGATACTTTATTGCAAACTAATTGTAATATATATTAGCTCTGATGATATTACTTAGGATTTATTCTAAGTAAATATTGCTTATCTACAAATCATTAGTGTTAGTATATATTTAATCAAATCTTTCTTTCTTTCTTAATTATTACTGCGAAGTTAAGAGTTTGTGTCTTTTAAAAATAAAACGACCTAGTTTTCATTAAAAGGCATGATAATACATTGTTTTATGCATAAATACAAACTCTTGCACATTAACAGTTTTTAAAAGAAAACTCAATCTTTCTACAGTTGTGATTGCTTATATTGTAAAACTTTTTGAAGTCACAACTGTACATCATTTCTCTCACAAGATATAATGCATATGTTTTTACTCAATGTTATAGTATGTTGTAAATGCATTCTATCTCTATATTGCTCTACTGCTATGTGATTGATAAGTGGATTTATATCCACTTGGATCATTCTATTTCGGCTTAAATTGGTGGTTTGTATCTTAAGTATTGGTGTGTTTTAATCCGTTTTTGTGAAGATTGTGCAGGTTATAGTTTTTATGTAGGTGTGGAGGTTTTGTTGAATAAACAGAGTCTTTAAGCTTCAAAGTGCAAGTGCTTCAAGTTGTAAAAGAAAGTGGAGAGGAAATTAGCACAAGGAAAAAATCAGACAGCAGTGCGCGCAGGCGCGCTCAGATAATGCACACACCGCGCGCGGGCGCGCTCAGGATTGGCAGATTTTTCTTCCGCGCGGGCGCGCTGGAAATGAACTACAGGTGCGCGCGGCCGCAGCCAGGCCTGACAGAAACTTACTGGAATTCGGTTTTAAAGAGGAAATTGCTGATTTTCTTTTCCTATTCAATATGGAAGTTGTTTTAAACGATTTGAAGCTTCTAGAAGTTAATTTAAACATGGGAATTGCAATTCTAATCCTATCAAAGATGGAAATTACCGGAATTCTATTCTAATTCAAAGACGGTAATGGCTTGGTCAAGGAGGCACTTGGGGGCTATAAATACACACCTTGGGGCACATCAAATCGACACAATCTACATACCATAATTCGTTCAGAGCACGAGAGAGAGAAGCCAAGGCGAGGATTGTGATGACAAGAAGATCTAGTCATAGTTTTCTTGTATTTCTCGTTTAGGTGTATCTATTGGATGCTTGTTACTTTTCCGGATTTGTTCGCTAAACCTTATTCTATTATTGATTTATTCATCTTACTTATCTTGTTTACTACCATGCTTTCATCAAATCCCATGGTGACGAAAAGTTCGATTATGAACTAATCATTGTCGTGGGATCCTAGTGGATTTATCTATGTAGCTTAATAGTTTGCATGCCTTAGAGATTTACGTGTGGTGAATTCTTGATATCCTTGTATGGTTGTGCTTATGGTATTTAGGTGCGTCGCGAACATCTAATTTGTTAATCTCTTGCTAAACGAGAGTGGATCTTGGGATTTAGAACTTGCCATGCTAGCATAGGATAGGTTGATGTTAAGCATCATGATTTGTGGCATGAATAGAGATATTATGCTACCCTATGTGATCTAAGTGGATAACTTGTGCTTAAACCTTTATGTTTTCAAATTCTATAGAGATATAGAGTATAAACATAATAGGTGTCTATTCATCTTCTATCTCTTTTGTGGATGTATGTGTAGTTTGGTACTAGTATACCGAGAGGTAACTTTTACTTGATTCGTGTTATCCGATCAGATATCAAAACCATTGCATGTTTTAATCGAAGGCTGCAACTCTGAGTGAAGTAGATAATGAAACTAGGATTCCATGTTATTCTCATACCAGTAATTCGATTTTAATTCTTGTCACTTAGTTAATTCTTAATTTTATAATTTACATCTTAGTTCAATTTAGGTAATCAAAACCATATTTGTTATTTTTCTTAGCAGTGTATTAAAACCATACATTATTGCATAGGCATATTTTCTGAATAAAACTCAACCAGATCTCTGCGGAACGAACTTTAATTGTATTACTTGTGACTACGTGCGCTTGCGTAATTATAGCATAACAAGTTTTTGGCGCCGCTGCCGGGGATCATCGGTGTTTTATTTTGGTTTATGTGTTTGTCAATAGTGGTCGTTAGCGTTCACTGACTCGGATTTTTTAGTGTTTGTTTCGTGGTGTTTCAGGTACTTGAGTTTGTATGCGAACACGCTTGCAAGCTCATAAGGAAGAACTGGCGGAAGACAATCCTGTAATAGATAAAGGCGAAGAAGAATTTGAAACTACAGTAGAGATGGATGCACCAGCAGCAGTCAAGGCTTTGAAGGACTATTCTCAGCCGAAACTTAATGACATCCAGTCTAGCATTGTTAGGCCAGCTATTGCAGCGAACAACTTTGAGATCAAGCCGGGCACAATTCAGATGGTGCAGAATTCTGTCCAGTTTGGGGGAGCTTCTACGGAGGATCCTAACATGCATGTTCGGGACTTCATCGAAATCTGCGAAACTTTCAAATGTAATGGTGTGATGGATGATGCTATCAGGTTGAGGCTTTTCCCATTCTCTCTGAGGGATAAGGCTTAGAGCTGGCTACACTCTTTACCACCTGGTTCAATTACTACATGGGAAGATCTTGCTCAGAAGTTCCTTACTAAATTCTTCCCTATGGCTAAAACTGCAGCAATAAGGAACCAGTTAACTCAATTTCAGCAGCAATCTGGAGAGTCTTTGTGTGAAGCATGGGAGCGATACAAGGAGATGCTTCGTAGGTGTCCACATCATGGCATGCCTGATTGGATGGTTATTAATGGTTTCTACAATGGGTTGGGAGCACAATCTAGGCCTTTACTAGATGCAGCATCAGGAGGAGCTCTGTGGGCAAAGAGCTATGATGAAGCTTATGAACTTATAGAGATGATGGCTGCTAATGAATATCAAAATCCAACCCAAAGGCTATCTCAAGGCAAGGTAGCAGGAATTTTGGAAGTAGATACAGCTTCAATGATTACGGCTCAGTTGAAAGCTCTTGCTATGAAGGTGGATTCTCTTGCTAATTATGGAGTTCAGCAGGTGGCTAGTTTTTGTGAGCTATGTGCGGGCGCACATGAGACGAATCAGTGTGCTATCTCTTCTGAATCAGCACAGTTCGTGAGTAATTTCCAGAGACCTGCTGCACCAGTTCCAGCCACTTATCATCCTAATAATCGGAATCATCCCAATTTCAGCTGGAGCAACAATCAAAATACTCAAAAATCTTATCTGCAAGCGAAGCCATTCAATCAAGGCTATCAACAGCCTTATGCTCCGAGGGCACCATATCAACCTCCTGGATTTCAGCAGCAGCAGCCCCAGGCTCATATGGGACAAACATCTAATGAAAAATCAGATGATGTGTGGATAGCGGTAAAGAACCTACAAGCTGGCCAGAAAGTCTTGGAAACCCAGTTAGGACAGATTGCAAGTGCCTTACTTAGTAGGCAACCCGGAACGCTTCCTAGTGATACAGAGATTAATCTAGGCAGGAGAGAAGTTGTCCATGAACAGGTGAAAGCAGTCACTTTGCGATCGGGAAAGGTTACATCTGAGCCTAAATCAGCCGCTAAGGAGGATGAAGAAGTGCAGAATCAGCAAGCCGAAAAATCTAGAGTGCCTGAATTTGAGAAATCTGACTTGGTAGCTGATGAGCTAGCGGGTGAAGTAGAGATGAGCAAGGAACCTGTTAAAGCTTCTCTGGAGCAGTCTACAAAGGGTACTCAGATATATCCTCCTCCTCCATTTCCTCGACGTGTGCAGCAAAGTAAAGAAAAGCAACTTCAGAAATTTTTGGACGTCTTAAAGAAATTGTCCATTAATATTCCTTTTGCTGACGCATTAGCGCAGATGCCGAGCTATGTTAAGTTTATGAAGGATATCCTTTCGAAAAAGAGAAGGTTGGAAGAATTTGAAACAGTGGCTTTGACAGAGGAGTGCAGTGCGGTGTTGCAACAGAAATTGCCTCCTAAACTTAAGGATCCAGGATGCTTTACAATTCCATGCACCATTGGGAAGTTGTCTTTTGACAAATGTTTATGTGATTTGGGAGCTAGCATTAATCTCATGCCCTTGTCTGTTTTCAAGCAACTTGGCTTACCGGATCCAAAACCTATCAATATCTCTTTGCAGTTGGCTGATCGGACTATCACGTATCCAAGGGGTATAGTGGAGGATGTCTTAGTGAAAGTTGATAAGCTCATCTTCCCAGCTGATTTTGTTATCTTGGATTTTGAGGAGGATAAGAAGATTCCCAATAATCTTGGGACGGCCTTTTCTAGCTACGGGTCGTACTTTGATCGATGTGCAGAAAGGAGAGCTTACAATGAGGGTGCAAGATCAGAATGTCACCTTTAATTTGTTCAAGGCCATGAAATTTCCGACAGGGGATGAGGAGTGTTTCAGTGTGGAGATGGTTGATACGAGACAGGAAGAAGAATTTGATCAGTTGTTGAGCGAAAAGTCGGACGTGCACAAGCTCGAGCATCATATCAGTGGTTCCATTGATAATTCTTCCATTCACGATCTCTCGAAGGTGAAGCTTGGGAAGCTGCCACCACACTTGAAGTATGTCCTTGTGGATGATGAACTTGTGATTTTTGAAGTATGCCAAGATAACGTGTTAAGAAGGTGGCTGACCGATGATGAAGTAGAAGAGAGTGTTGTTCAGCCGTCCGAATCGAATAAGCACCTTCGAGGTATGAAGAAGAAAAAGAAAAAATCGATTGGTGGAAAAGTCAAGGTGAAGTTTGAGTTAGAAAAGATGTGGGAAGGAAGCAAGAAGGTTATCAAACAATGGGTGGATGGTCCTTCTGTTACGGATAAGTCAAATGCAATCTTCAAGCCACCATGATTTGATTCACATTTGTCCGGCTAAATGACATTAACGACAGCGCTTCGTGGGAGGCAACCCATGCGTTTCAACGAGTAGGTATGTTTTCTGCTTTCCCTCGTATTTACTTCCATTCAATGCGGACATTGAATCTTTCAAGTTTGGGGGTGGTTTGGGGGATTAGTAGTTGTTTGTTGTATTATGTGTTCATGTAGATTGCATATATTTTGCATGGTAGTGCTAGTTCATGCATATATGTTCGTATTATTTATGTTTGTTTCATATAGGACATTCTGTTATTTTTGTTTGATTACTATGTGAGTTCATATTAGTTACATTTTCATGGCAGGCATTTTTCATGATCCTTTAAAATGAGCTGATTCTGATTGATAGGTAGATGTTGATTTGAGTGTGATGATGATGAGTAGAGGGCTGATTTATAGTTCCTAGGAAATTGACTTGCAGGTCACGGGAACAAAATTTTTACACAGTCTCATTGGGTGCTTTTGGGTTAGGTTGGAGTCATGCCTGTTGGATGTTTTGAGATTTAATCATTTGTTTATTCTTAGAATTTTCGTTATTCCCTTTATAGCGTAGGAACACTTAAGTCTAAGTTTGGGGGAAAACAGGAATTTCATGCTAGATGTAATAATTGTTAATAATGGCTAGGCGTCAAATGGCTAGTAGCCGGCTCATATTTATATGAGTAGTCTAGGGTTGGAAATGAGAAAGACTCATTCCAGAATGTATATATTTAAAAAAAAAATCAAAAGTGTCAAGTGTTTAAATGCAAAATTAATTAGAGTGAGCTATTTAATACTCGAGTAATTAAGTCTGAGGGGACTTAGTCCTAGTGACCTAAGGCTTTTATAGTCTGGGATCCACTGACCCAACACTCGCTACATGGGTATTATTGTATAAGCCTTTTGGGGTCTCATTTATTGCACGGTTAAATAAGCATGCGTATTGTTTATATATGTGTCATAATAATAAAGCATGAGTTTTTGTTTACCTTGGATAAGGGTGGAGGTGTTCCTAGGTTATGGAGTGTCTACAGTCTATTCTAGTTATAAACCTGTGATTGTCTTGACGGAAGGCATGTATGATTTTTGACCTAGTTCTGGGGGTATTTCTGATGAGCATTGCACACACGCACGTTTCTGTCATGTACTGTTAGTATACGGGGACTTAGTCGAGCTCTGCTTGGAATTGTTGCATTTGTTGAGATATTTGCTTGTTAGTTGGTTTTGGTGAGTTTGAGGGGATCTTGCATTTTTCATATTAGTTGCATTCATGCATTGCATTGCATTAGTTTACATGGATTTTGTGGGTACATTCACTATAGGCCCTCACGAGACCTTACTCGTCCACTAGGGCTGCCTAGGAGTTTAAAGGGCTTGTTGCATATGCCAAATGCAACCGTGATCACTTACGGAAGTGGTACTAGTTAGTTATATATATTTTTGTTTGTTTATGCTTGAGGACAAGCATCGGTTTAAGTTTGGGGGTGTGATAAGTGGATTTATATCCACTTGGATCATTCTATTTCGGCTTAAATTGGTGTTTTGTATCTTAAGTATTGGTGTGTTTTAATCCGTTTTTGTGAAGATTGTGCAGGTTATAGTTTTTATGTAGGTGTGGAGGTTTTGTTGAATAAACAGAGTCTTTAAGCTTCAAAGTGCAAGTGCTTCAAGTTGCAAAAGAAAGTGGAGAGGAAATTAGCATAAGGAAAAAATCAGACAGCAGTGCGCGCGGGCGCGCTAAGATAATGCACACACCGCGCGCGGGCGCGCTCAGGATTTGCAGATTTTTCTTCCGCGCGGGCGCGCTGGAAATGAACTACAGGTGCGCGCGGCCGCAGCCAGGCCTGACAGAAACTTACTGGAATTCGGTTTTAAAGAGGAAATTGCTGATTTTCTTTTCCTATTCAATATGGAAGTTGTTTTAAACGATTTGAAGCTTCTGGAAGTTAATTTAAACATGAGAATTGCAATTCTAATCCTATCAAAGATGGAAATTACCGGAATTCTATTCTAATTCAAAGACGGTAATGGCTTGGTCAAGGAGGCACTTGGGGGCTATAAATACACACCTTGGGGCACATCAAATCGACACAATCTACACACCATAATTCGTTCAGAGCACGAGAGAGAGAAGCCAAGGCGAGGATTGTGACGACAAGAAGATCTAGTCATAGTTTTCTTGTATTTCTCGTTTAGGTGTATCTATTGGATGCTTGTTACTTTTCCGGATTTGTTCGCTAAACCTTATTCTATTATTGATTTATTCATCTTACTTATCTTGTTTACTACCATGCTTTCATCAAATCCCATGGTGACGAAAAGTTCGATTATGAACTAATCGTTGTCATGGGATCCTAGTGGATTTATCTATGTAGCTTAATAGTTTGCATGCCTTAGAGATTTACGTGTGGTGAATTCTTGATATCCTTGTATGGTTGTGCTTATGGTATTTAGGTGCGTCGCGAAAATCTAATTTGTTAATCTCTTGCTAAACGAGAGTGGATCTTGGGATTTAGAACTTGCCATGCTAGCATAGGATAGGTTGATGTTAAGCATCATGATTTGTGGCATGAATAGAGATATTATGCTACCCTATGTGATCTAAGTGGATAACTTGTGCTTAAACCTTTATGTTTTCAAATTCTATAGAGATATAGAGTCTAAACATAATAGGTGTCTATTCATCTTCTATCTCTTTTGTGGATGTATGTGTAGTTTGGTACTAGTATACCGAGAGGTAACTTTTACTTGATTCGTGTTATCCGATCAGATATCAAAACCATTGCATGTTTTAATCGAAGGCTGCAACTCTGAGTGAAGTAGATAATGAAACTAGGATTCCATGTTATTCTCATACCAGTAATTCGATTTTAATTCTTGTCACTTAGTTAATTCTTAATTTTATAATTTGCATCTTAGTTCAATTTAGGTAATCAAAACCATATTTGTTATTTTTCTTAGCAGTGTATTAAAACCATACATTATTGCATAGGCATATTTTCTGAATAAAACTCAACCAGATCTCTGCGGAACGAACTTTAATTGTATTACTTGTGACTACGTGCGCTTGCGTAATTATAGCATAACAGTGATGCAGGTTTAGCTCCTAGTGCAAGTTTTCTCACATTGAAAGTCATGAGGTTGTAAACCCACCAACTTCTATCCCATAGTATAAATCCAAATCTAAACACATCCTAACTTACCCCTGAAATGGAAGTAACCTATTAGACTAGAGGTCAATAAGGGAGTAACTGCACTTGATGCAACAATTAAGGATGTGAGGGATAGTAAAGCCACAGCTCTACCTCTCATGGAGAAAAGATTTATACAACTTGAGGTATCTGTAAGCTCTCTTGCATTCTCTCAAAAGGATGCAAAGCTGAAAATGGCACTAAAAAAGTCTTTGGATTCATTCTCTTAACAGGATGAGTCTATTGAAATTCGCCTATCGATCAGGGCATCTGTTGGTAAGTCACTACTTCATACACAAGACTAAAATACTTCCTATGGACAAAGTGAGATTGCACACACTAAGGACGGATTGACGAAAACAACTAATACTCCGACCATATTACGGTTAGGATTATAAGTTGAAGGTTTCTCAAAGAACCAAGAGTCTTCATAGACCTCTAGAGAAGGCTTTGATCCCTAATGCAAAATCTTTCAGGATCACTGTCTAACTCCCCAGAGGGAACATCTCTGGATCCTGCAGGTAACGGGTCCGACATAGGTGCGGATCGGCAACTTGTTGACTATGATTCAGATTCACCTGATGAGTTAAACAAGGAGATGTCTTCACAGACATTGTTTACCTTCTCAGAATTCATTGTTTACCTTCTCAGAATTCAATTCTGAAACGCACAAAAAGGGAAAATTTTATCAACTTGTAGATTATGACTCAGATTCATCTGACGAGTCCAACGAAGATTGGGGATTTACGAAACCCCATTGCACCACCAGTGACCTCTCTAGAAGGGGCTATGGTGAATTTTCCTTGTAGGTACACATGGATGTTGGAGCTATGAGAGATTAGAATGACAGACTAGTGGACATGAGTATAAACACTTGAGAGATTAGAGAAGAGATCACTCATTTTAAGTGATATGAGTGGAGAGATGAGTTAAACACTTGTGAGGTACACGAAATAGAATCACACACTCACGGTGAGGAAGAAACATAAACACCAAATCCCATTCCTTATTCCCCAAACAAGGTTCACTTACATTAGTTGCGAGATATAAGGAAATTGTCGGGAGATTTGGTTGACAGCATGATCGATAGTGAAGCCATATTAAATATCTTAAAGGCAAAGTTGATCAGACTACATACTTCTATTCTGGAAGTCTTCATGGAAATTCCTTCAACACAAGAAAAACTTCTTTTCTTTATTGTAACAAACAATGCTAAATGCATGAAGAAATTGTTGTATTAAAGGTAATAGGTGAGTTATTATTGAATATGTGGTATCATTAAATTTAACACCTTAAGGGGTGACAATTGGATGTTTGCTATAATTGGATGTTTGGAGGATTCCTCAACTAAGGGGGAGAGATATATTGAAGAAGATATATTCTTGATGTTTGGAGGATTCATTCTTCTGACAGAGGAGAGATATATTGAAGAAGATATATTCAAGCTTAAAGCTTACCTTAGTAAGATATACTCAACTAAAGGGGAGATTATTCAAGAAGAAGTTTATCTTTACCTCAACTAAGAGGGAGAGATATTCAAGAAAAAGCTTACCTTAGTGAGGGGAAGATTTTCTATCTAAGTGGAGAGATATAGAAGAAAAATGATATACCTTAGGAAGGGTGAGAGATATGAAAAGGCATTCACCTTGTTAGGGGGAGTAAACAGTATTCACCTTGTCAGGAGGAGTGAAACAGTATTCACTTTTATAAGGAAGAGGCATATCACCTTAGGTAGGGAGACATAAGAAAGGAGAGAAGTATGAAACGACGAAGAAGAATTCTTCAGTATGTGGTTGACAAGTCATATATTCTTTACCACTGAAGAATTTCCAAGTATCTGTTGATAATGTTCAATGTTAGATGTAAAGGGTTATCAGGCAGATATGTCAAGAAATGAAGATGAGTTACTTAATAAAGATCAGTTCAATGTCAGAGGAACAATCATCTATCATTTAATCTACTGAGATTTTGGAAATGTTATATCTAAACCGGAAATTTTTTTAATGTATTATTTACTATAGTTATTTAATGCTTTATCTTCTTCTTGTTTTTAGTTGAGTTATCCTCTAGGAATTTGTATGTTATTGTATAACAAACAAATAGGGGGAGATTGAAAGTCACATGTTTACCTTATTTGTAAACATCGAGGATTCAACTTAACTCAAACAAGAATGTAGTAGTAAATAGTATATGTACTGTCACAGGGATCTCAAATGTTCAACTGTCAAAAGAAAGAAGACAAAGTCAATCTACCGTTTTGAGTTATAATACACTTGAAGAAGTTCATTCAGTTGATCAAGCGTCAGTGGAGTAATCAAGACAGTGGGTTCTATTTATAGTGACAAGAGGTTTCTACAGTGGCAGAATACAGATTAGAACGATTTGAAAAAGAGTGAAGAAAAGGATGACAGGAACCACAGGTTTAAAGTCAATATATGAAGAACAGAAATTGAAGTTAGTCGTTCATGAACTAGACCGTGCATCGAGCGTCAACAAATATTCAGTGGAGGTTCTTTGTTATTTTTAGTGGTTTAAAGGCAAAGGAGTTGACTATCAAGTAATTATAATAATTCTTTGTTAATTAATTAAAGTTATTTATTAAGTTAATTATTAAATTAATTAACTTAGAATTATCATAATTGTTTAAATGTTTAAAAATAATTATATATAGTCTGTGATTTATTAATTGTATGACTATCTATTAATCGTCTGCAAGAGATAAGTATGTTAAGTCTATAGATATCCCGTATATAGATAGTCTGTATACAGATAATCTGAAAAGGATAGTCTACATTGCTGCATAGTCTGTCAAGTGTTTGAAATATTGTATGACTATTAGTCTAATAGTCATACCGATTGTCATACTGTTTAAGTGATAGTCTATAAATCCATAGTCCTACCGACAGTCATACAAAGGAAGGGATAGTCATGCAGTTGAAGTGAAAGTGATAGTCTGTAAAGCCATTGTCCTACCGATTGTCCTGCAAGGCAAATGGATAGTCTGAAAAGAAAGAAAATATCTCAGGTTGCTTTGAAGACTGGTCAACACTTGGTTAGTATATATATCAACAGAACAAACATGAGACACACAACTTCACAGCCTCTCCCGGGAAACACAGAGAGACAGAGACCAAGAGAAAATGGTTCCTTGAGCTTAATTAAATTCTTGTAAATTATTTCTAACTTGTATTGTTAAATCTTAACCACTAGAAATAATTTACTTGTACTATTGGAACTATCTAGCGGATTAAGTTCCCTATAACTTATCTCTCGAATAGCTTTTTAGCATTCAATCTTTTTATTACAAATATAGAAAAATTCATGTCGAATTTTCTATAAAATTTGTAATAATTAGTTTGGTCATCAAACCTTGTAATATGTACCCGTGTATTTAGACACCCCCCATCAAGTTTAATATAATTTTATATTTAACTTGAATATTGGCTTCGTTTTATTCCGCATCGAATTGTTTAAAAATTAATATACACCCAAAGAACAATTTTGATAAAACGGTATAGTTTATATTCAACCCCCCTTCTACAAACTATTTTGGACCTAACAACGTTGTTTCACTATATTATTAACTTGCTGAGCGTTCTTTGGCTCACTCTTGTTTTGTTTTACCTAACCCTTTGCAGTTAGGTTTAAGGATGATCTACTACATTTATCCTTGCAAATGAGAGCGATGAGGCATTCTATACAGGATAGATTTCGGAGCTAGAGCTGGTAAGCACATATTGGGTTTGAGCTACAGATTGGAATGTATAGTAAATTGTATTCAGAGCGGTGATAGAAGTTGGAAATAATTTGTATTAGTTAGATTCATGTTTCATACCATAACCTGGAATCGATCCTCGGTGAGGAATCGTTGGTGTATTAAGTTTTAATTGTATTTGTTAAATTGGATTTTGGTTGGGTTGAATTACAGGTGGATAGTCCGATTTACGAATACTTCATGTCGAAATTTTCTAAAATTCCCCTGTATCAAAGTCTGTTTTATTATAAACAGTATATTTTCAGTATTGGGAAGTCGGGGCGTGACAGTTAGTATAAAATAGTACTCCAAAATTTTTTTAGTGTTTATCTAAAATATTAAGAACCTCTAGGCTCTGACAATTTGGAAAACCATCCATAATTTCATTTATTTTGCAAAAAATAATGTTTTCAAGACACTGAAAATTATTATTTTATAATATTTTATCATACGAGTAAAATGGGTCTGAGGTCATCCTCAGGCTAAAACCCTGAGTTTATATGATTTGTACATGTAAAATAATAAGGGCACATTTATAAATTAAACTTCACCTATGTAATTACAAAATTACCCTCATATATTATATGAAAAATGGGTGTTTGCCCCATATATCACAAATGTAATCTAATTTGTCCCAAATATCATAGCTTAAATTGTTGGCCCTAAATATCACAATAAAACACAGTCTCTGATAGCGTTTTAACTTTTTAATACACACGCTACATCGTGTAGCGTTTGCGATGACTACAAAGGAGATTCGGAAACAACGCTAGGCGAAGAAGCGTTTACAAAGGAAAACGCTAATTAAAAGACTGTTTACAATAAGGAAAACGCTACTTTATCATTTGTTTACGCTGAAAACGCTAATTAAAACGTTGTTTATGCTGAAGATGCCAAGTACTATTCACACTGAAAACGCTATTTCAGATGTTGTTTTGGCTTAAAATGCTACTTCAAATTTGGTTTTCGTTAAAAAGCTAACTCGTATTTTTTACCAGAAACGCTAATTAAAACTTGGTTACCAGGAAAACGCTGATTGAACCTTTGTTTCGTATATATGTATATATATATATATATATACATACATATATAAACATATATATGTTGAATAAAGCATGAAAACTTACATCGAAATTCATTATATTACAGGTCAGAACTAGTATAAAGCCCAATTGCAAGTGAATTGTATATCTCAATCGCTCGGTCTCGGTCTCTCTCTAGCTCGCTCAATCGCCTGGGTTTATGTGAGATGTTTATCTCCACTGTAATGTATAAGTTGTGATATTTTAAAGGGGTATAATTTAAATTAAATGGGTGGAAACGGTATATTAAATAGCGTTTTGGTGGAAGTAGTTAACGCTAGACGATAAGGTGTTATAGTGTGATATTTAGGATCATTTTTTTCTGTTGTGACATTTTGGACCATTTATTTAGAATTTGTGACATTTGAATCCTTTTTTCTGAAAAAATAAGTTAACCTTAGGATACTACCTGTGGTCCTCAGGCACAGGTTTCTCTTATGATATTTATTAGCAAGCACGATTGGACTTGCTCCAAGTCAGCCGTTTAACTCTAATCTTTAAGCTTTAGTGAGAAATTTTGGTTCTGCCTGAAAAGTAGTTTTCTAGGCGCGGTATGAATTGTATATTATTAATAAGTAGTTACAAAGTGAGGTATGTATTGTCAAGTTTCGTAAACGAATTGATTATAAGTAGGTTTTGCATAGTTAAATTTGCAAAATTTTCACCAAACTAAGCTAACACTAGTAGAAAGAATTTATTCATTATTTGAATCAAAAAGCTTGAAATTTTTTATACGTCCAATACACTCAACCAATTGTTCACGGCCTTTAGGAAACCTGTACGATAGCAATCGTAAATTTATTGCAAAGTGTAAATACTCACACCTACTTGAGCAAGAGTAGCTCAATTTGTTCATTAATATTAAATTTCTCTCATCTACCTCCTTCATTTCTATATATAAATACCCTTTCCTCCGTCCTAATATTGTGTCAACTTTTTTTCTTAAATTCAATACATATCAACCATGATAATTGAATCCTCTTCTTCAAGTTTAAGCCAAGAAACCCTAATCTACAATGTGAAACTCTCTTCTGTCGGGCCTGGTGAAATGACTCGGTCCGGCATGATACATGAACCAACTAGCATTGACTTGGCCATGAAACTTCATTACCTCAGAGGTGTCTATTACTTTAAGAGCCATGAAGCTTTAGAAAACCTAACTATCGTTCAAATCAAAGAAACTATGTTCAAGTGGTTCTGCCAGTTCAATGTGGTCTGCGGCCGCTTTAGACGATCCTCGGAGAATTCTGGCAGGCCATATATCAAATGTAATGACTGCGGTGCTAGGTTAATAGAAGCAGAGTGTGCAAAAACCATAGAGGAGTGGCTAGAGCTTATCAGTGATGAAAAGAGTAAGAATGATAACGACCTTCTTCAAAAGAAGCTGATTTTTGGACAACCTATTGGCCCTGAGATCGAATACTCTCCGAATATCTACTTACAGGTTGGTGGTGTACATGCATCATAAAATTTTAATATCTGTTTAGTTTCTGACTGTTGCTTTAGATTATATATTTAATAAATTATTCTCAAATTCTCGTTCTCAAAGTTGGAGTCATATGCCATGCCAAGATAATTTGAGAATATTTTATTAATATATTTTGAAAACATAGGTAAGGAACGAACACTTCTGTAAATACTTGAGAAGTACTTGTACAACACCACAAAGTACATGATCCAAGTAAAATAATTGAGAATATTTTACTCATAATTACTTTTTCTAGATTATTAGATGCATGATCCCATCTATAATTATAGGTTTATATGTAAATGTGGTGGGTGTACTGCTGTGTTATATGTAAAGTTGTAAACTTAATCTTATGTGTGTGTCCATTTTGTTTAGACAAAAACCTGAGCAATGCATGTGCCTTCTTGACTATAGTGACATAATTTTACTAGTGATACTTATATATATCATGGGTGATCGGTATATTTCATTTATGAAGAAAAATTATTAAATTTTTGATTTAGGAGTTTTAGTATTTCTCAAACAAAATGAATATTTTATACAAACAAGTATGTGCTATCATCAAATCCTGATCAACTTCATAGAATAGATCCTGGCGATCACTAAATCAGTATCTAACTATCTCTCCCAATTTATACATTGTAAAAATAAAGCATAAATTCTAGATTTAAGAGCAAGTTCAATAGTTCCTTAATTGATTCCTAAAAATATAATAAAATAATGGAGCTAGTGATTTAGGAACCTTGTTTTGTACATCAACTTCAACAACATTTCCAATATTCATTCTTTGTCATTATTATAATATAAAATTTGAAACTTACTAGAAATGAGGGAGTGACAAATAAGAAGAAATGGAGGAAAATGATTTTATTAGTAATAAAAAAAAGGTTAGGGATGGTTAGTGGTTCCCCAACAATAGGGAATGACTAAGGGTTCCTAGTGTTTTAGGGAACCACTAGCAGAGTGCTATTTTGGACTATTTCCCTAAATTTTAACTTAAGAACCATAATAGGGAAGCTGTTGAACTTGCTCTAATGATGTCAAAAACTTTAGAACAAAATGTACGGGCGAATATAGGAACCTGACTATCTTCATTAAGAGATTCTTTGATAAAACAGATTCATCATCTTCAAGAAGTCAAATAATTTCTTTTTTTCTTTTTCTTCAAGAATTTGAACCAACTTTAAATCTTCGAGTTCTTCATCTTCTTCATTAATATGATAGATAGCTGTTCTGAGATTTTGAATTGAACTTCTTTGCAATCCCAAATCATCAACCATGATATAGTCAGGATTAAAAGTCAATTGTTTCATGCTCAAAAACATTTCCTTCAAAGCACTATTTCTTTGCATTTCCACTTATTGAAAGCATGGAAAGCTTATTTAGTCTATGTTATACTACAATATATATATAGTTTAATGATCCTATAGTTAACTATAGGTAATATCCTAAAGTTAATTCATTTTTCAATACAAAAATAAGGGTGTTTTTGTAAATACATGGGGTGAATTCTATTATTACAAAAATGCCATCTAACTTTTGCATATAAAATGCAAGTGACTTTAGGTAATTTTCCTACAGTTAACATTTTTCTCATATATATATATATATATATATATAGGGGGCTACTCCAATACAAACCTCCTTAAAATACAAACTTACAAACCAAGCATAATCTAATATTTCAAGCTAATCTAATGACCAAACTAGGGGTACCCCAATACAAAAAACGTTTAAAATACTTGGCTTCCAACAAAAAAATAAAAAATAAAAAAAATCACTGTTCACGTGATGACGTGGCAGTGGATTTCACTGGTTAACGGTGCTTCGCACCTTCTTGTACGGCGCTTCGCGCCTTTATCATTCTAAAGTTGTAAGGAATGGCAATCAATGGTAAAGGCAATAGACGATTGACGGGTGTGTCGAGAGCCTTCGGCCCTCATGACTACCTAACTCATCCGTTTACTGTCTTAAATGCTTCGCATTTCCAAGACAAGATTTTTTTTTATTTATTTTTTATTTTTTATTTATTTTTTGTTGGATAGAGCCAATTATTTTAAGCATTTTTTGTGAAGGTACCTTGGCGGGAACCTTAGAATAGATGAAATATAATTAATTTAGTGTTGGTTTGAAGGTTTGTATTTTAAAAGTGGTTTGTATTTGAGCACTTGCCTATATATATATATATATATATATATATATATATATATATATATATATATATTAAAAAATAAAATTAATTACCTTTTATGTTAAAATTAAATTCAGTATTTAAATATATCGATAAAATATGATAAAATATGCTGTAAAAAGATATTTTCTTTTTGATTTTTATGCTGTTGTTGACGGGGTCGAGGTTTCTACTAGAACTGTACGGAACTGTTGAGTTGGCTAAATTGTATTAATGCAGATAACGAAGTTTAAATGTGGAGGAATATCTTTGGGCCTAAGCTGGGCTCACATTCTAGGAGATGTCCATTTTGCTTCCTACTTTATCAATACGTGGGGCAAGATTATGGCAGGTCAGAAACAAGGTCCACCTCCCATTTTAGCCCAATACAACAAGATGGAAACTTCACCTAGCCCAAAAAAGATACTTGATGAACCACTTTCCCTAAGATGGGTCGACCTGGTTGGGAACCAATGGATACCTTATATTACCACAAAAATGGAATCATACTCCTTCCATGTTTCTGCCACGCAATTGAGTCACTTGCAATCCAAGGTATCGGGCCCGAAAAAATCTGTCCCGGTTCCACCATTCGAGTCAATTTGTGCGATGATTTGGCGAAGTGTGGCGAAAGTTAAAAATGGAACAGATTCTAAAGTGGTGACAATATTGAAACATGATTCATGCAAGAGAAACAAAAAATTTGATAATGAAAACCAAGTGATAAGTGTAGTTAAGGTGGAATGTTCAGTTGAAGAAAGCGATCTTGAAGAACTAGCTGCACTTCTTGTGAATGGAGGTGTTGATGAAAATGAAAAGATTAGAGAACTAGTGGAAAGTGAGAATGGGGCAATGGATGTCATAGTGTATGGTGCAAATTTGACATTTGTAAATTTTGAACAAGCCAAATTGTATGAACTTGAATTGGAGGGACAAAAACCTGCCCATGCAAGTTATTCAGTTGATGGCATTGGCGATGGAGGGGCTGTTTTCGTGCTTCCAACTCCAAAAGATGATGGAAGAGGTCGATTTGTGACCATAACATTGCCGGAGAAAGAGCTGACTAAGGTTAAACATGAGCTAAAAGAGAATGGTTTATTAGCAATTGAGTGAACTATATATTGCTGGTCGTGTGTTCAAGTGTATGCGATTGAATTATGTTGCTGGTTGTGTGTTCTAGTGTATGCAATAGCATACGAGCCTTTGTATCATGAGTTTAGTTGAAATGGTGTGAATTGTGCGTGGAGTATGTTAGCAGTTAAACGCACATCAATAAATTTTATGTGGAATGTGTACTCTTTTTTTTTTTTTGCTAAGTATGTGGAATGTGTACTTGTTCAACATATACAACCTTTTCAGGTGTTTCGGTTTATTTACTACTTAATCGATCATGATTGCATTTTTAATTTTACGATCCTTACATTTGAAATTAACCCGTGAATTGCCATTTGTTTTTAAAGTCAATCCGATTAATTATTAGACGAAGATAACATATCTACTCGATTTTACTAAAATAGGATCAACATATATAAAAGTTGATCAAGAGTTAGGTAAAAATTGGTCTAATCGATCAAAATTAAACATAAGAAAAATGATTCAAATTCAGAAAGATTTAAAGTTATGTGAATACTAAATTAATTTTATAACCGGTGGCAACTTCCGGTTTGTCAAAATGTGCATGGACTAATTAGTTATGGACAACCACACAAACACTAAATCCAAATACAGATATGTAATAAGTAAAAAGAAAGCCAAAAAGCTGGAATCTATACTAATATATAGTAAGGGATATAATTTGGTTATTTGGTTCAACCATCTAAAAAATAGTGACCGTTAGATATTTAGTAAATAGATGATAGCCGTTAGATCTAATAATAAGAAATATTTTTTATTTAAATCCATCTTCTAAAGATCAAGGTTCGAATTCCGTCAACAACAAATTTACATTAAGATTTATATTATTAGTTCTAATCAATACATATCATTTATTAACTAACTATTATTATTACTAATAATTTTATTAATTAATATTCAAAGTTAAAATATATCCATAATAAAATATTATACTCTATTTTATTTAATAATATAATTTTAAAAGTATTTAAAAGTAACATGTGCTTTGCACGGGTTATAAGCTAATATTAATAAGTAATAAATTAGTTGGTAATCCGTGCGAAGCACGACAATAAAATAATTTATCTATTAAATAAATTATTGTCAATTTGATTTAATACTCATAACTTAAATTTTAATGTGTAATTTATACAACATATTAAAGCCAAAACAATAAAAATTTTAATTTCCGTGATTTTCGATTTTTTATTCTAACTAATAAATATTAAAATGATATTATTAATGTTAAGTAGTTGATTGCCATTTCTAATTAAAAGACGTTAGTTTGTAATTAAAGATATTACATTTTATAAACATAAAAGACCAATTACACCATATTTTTCAATCATTAATATTCGTTTTTAATTAAAATATGTTACCTTTTATTTTAAACATAATCTTAAAATCATTAATATATATCCAAAGTATCACTACATCTTCCAATCATCAATAAAATCTATACAATATTAAAATAGTCAAAACATTAAATATTTTGACACCTATTTTTTGGTACTTCATTTTTTACTTCTTAACCATTACTTATATATTAGAAATGTTTACCTAAATACCCTTACTTATATCTATCTATACTATTATATTAAAGTCAAAATACTGAAAGATATGAAAAAGAATATAATTATAAATAACTAATTAACTTCCTTTTTCTATGTAGAGCATCTTGCCTTTTATATTTTTTCAGTAACCAATCAATTTTCTTTTTCGGGTAAAACTTACATGTTCTATTTAATAAAATATTGTAATTACTAGTATTTTCTAATTAAAATTCCACTTTTTCTGAAAATATCTCGGCCACCATATACATAATTATTATAATTAAATTATATAATTTAAAAATTTTAAAACTACAATATTCGAATCTTAAAATTATCAAAATGAATTAATAAAAATTACATTAATTGAAAAAAATTGGTGCATTGCACGGGTTCTAACCTAGTATATTAAAAATTTGTACGTATATAATAAACGGGTCAATTATCAACTAGGTCACTTATTTCACTTTAATATATCAAAGGGGTTATCAATTTCATTTCGGAATCATTTAAGTCACTAAGTCATAATAAATATCAAACAGATAACTCAAAATATGTGAGAAAATAAAAGTAATCTTTATTGATTCTGCACAATTTTTATGAATGTTATTGCAACCAAATAAAGAAATGTTACATTCTAGCATTTTAGATTATATAATTAGAATTAAAAAAGTTCATTTACTATTTATTTTTAATTAAAATAAGGAAAATAACTATAAAATTAAAAAGTTCATTTACTATTCAATAATGAATATTGATCGTTAGATTTTTTGTAAAAAATTAAGAATTGTTGGATCTAATGATAATAAATGTTTATATATTTGAAATATTCTACCAAAAACTCAACATTCGAATCTCGTCAAAAACATATTTCAAACAAAAAAAATTAATAAAAGTTTTATAATATATTAAATTATATTAAAATTAAAATAATTAATGAAAATAATTGTATAAAAATATAATTTTAACATAAAATAAAATTTATAACATATCAAAAACACCTGTTATATCGCACGGGTTATAAGCTAGTAAGACTTATCGGAGAAGTAGGTGTTGGTATACTAATATTACTACTAAAATTTCAGAAAAAAATAATTTTATTGATTTGATAATTTAACGGTCAACTAGTACTTTGACTAATACCCCTAAATAGGATTTCGTCCCTGATTCATATTTCGATTTTTTAAAATATATTTTTCGACGATCCAACCGTACGGATGTCAAGATCCATCATTTCTAATGTTATTGTTAAAATTTCATAAAAAAATAAATTTATTTGATTTGGTAATTTAACGGTCAACTAATACCCCTAAACAGGGTTTCGTCCCTGATTCGTGTTTCAATTTTTTAAAATATATTTTTCGACGATCCATACATACCTAAGTATTCACACACACTATTTGTGTGATGAATGTTACTTTACTTTCATTACTTTTCTATTTTTTTTATTTTCCCCCCATTTTTAACTAGTTTGTAAAATAAATTAAAAAATTAAATAAAAACTTGAATATACCGCGCATATCAAAACCTACAATTATTTAGTAAATAAAATAATAAAAATGGCACATCAAAATTTCTTTTGAATTTCATAAGTGGCGCTAGTGCTCACACTCGAAAATTTAAAATTTTTGTCTATTCTCATAACCTACCAATATTGGTATGAATTAAGCATTAGTTTTGCGAAAATTTCAAACATGGCGCCGAAACCAGAATATTCAAATATTCCGTCCAAACCCAAAATTTCAAAAATTGCGCCCAAACATAAAACCTACTATAATTGGTTGAAAATATATGACTTGAACGTATAAACAACTTTCTTCCCTCTTTTAACTTTCATTTTCATCTTCTCCACCAAACTACTTTCTTCTCTCTTTTCACTTCCCCTTCATCTCTTTCACTTTAACCATCTCAAAATATCAAGGTATAAATATTATCCTTCTTACTTATGTGTGCACATTTATATATATTTATTATTGGAACTGCCTTTTTTTCTTTTACCATTTCAGGCTTCAACTAGTTTGTTTAGCAAAAGTTGGTTTTATTGATAATTTTGAATTTTTGTTTCTAGCAAGAGCAATGTTGTGACAGAAGATATAAGCAAATTATTTGTAAAAAGACCTTCAAATCCCAAGTCTAACTAGATCCTTGTATTGATAGTTGTAGTGATAGTTTGGGGCACTTGCAATATGGTAGTCGACCTGATGGTTGAACTCTAAGGTGCACCAGAAGGGTCCATGAAATGAACACATTTCTTTGTATAACTAGAGCCTCAGTTTTTTCCCTTTCCATGTAGTTTTCGAGGACAATGTATCTAGCCTTAATTTTAATATTTTATAAAAGCATCCAGAAATCGTGTTCTAACTTTGTTTCTTCTTCATCCCTTTGTTATTATAATCTGTTTGCACATTTGAACTATGTCAGTGATGTTTCTTGCAACTTCATCCCTTTGTTATTATAATCTGTTTGCACATTTGAACTATGTCAGTGATGTTTCTTGCAAAGTAACGATGTTCACTGTTACACAAAAGCACTGCTGATAAATTCGCAAGTATTTTCCCACTTTAAAAATATTGTTAGGAAATACTTGGTAGGAAATGACACTTTTGACATGCGTCTGGAATAAAACCTACCAACTTGGTAAAAAATATGCCTAGTCAAAATTTACCAACTTGTTAGGAAATGGCACATTTGACATGCCACCATAATAAAACCTACCAACATGGTAGGAAATAAGCTTAGTCAAAATCTATCAACTTGATAGGAAATAAAGTCTTGAATGGGATCAAATGTGACGTGGCAAAGTGATGTGAAGACGGAGCACACGACACGTGGATAGTCATGTCATCCTTCGGGGACCACATTTTAGTTGACGTGGCACTTAACATGGCAATGACGTGTCCGGATCCACCACCACGTGGCATGCCATGTGGACATAACATGGCATGCCATGTGGGACCATTTTTAAAGGAAAGCATTATTTTCTACCAAACATCATTTCCGATTGGAGCAATTTTCATCAATGCAATTGGTAGGAATTGACCTCATTTCCTACCAATTTATGGCTAACACCTACCAATCGCGTGGTAGATTTTGGTCATTTTTGTTGTAATGGTAATAAGTGTATGTAATAAAATTTATAGTAAAAGTAGGTGTCTTGTGTATAATTATATATTTATAATGATAAAATTAATAAATAAATAAATATTTTAATAAAATAAATAAAATCTTTGATATTTAAAGTTTGATACCACTAGGATTCAACGAAAAAAAAATTCACTTATCAATATGTTTATATCGTGGATTTGTCAATGCTAAACATACTTTTATCGTGGATTATCCACGATACAATGCCCATTTGCACGCAAGTCGATTAGCCAATAAGAGCATCTCCAAGGGTAATATGTATAGTCATTGGTTATATTATTTAGCTAAAATGATTATGTAAAATTTTGGCAATAATGATAAAAACCTTTAGCTAAAATTATCTATGTGGCATGTAGGTTGCATTTTTAGAGATTATGTAAAAATTCTACAACTCCAACCCACTATCCCCTTAGCAAAAATTATAGGCAACCATGTTTCGTTGGCTATATTTGTCGAACCAATTAAATTATTATGTATAATTTTACACAATCATAATTGTAGATAATGGGCCAGCTAAATTCGATCGAATATGGTCGAATTTAGTAGCCGTCAAAAGTAAGAGGGAAAGTTCCCGCCACTTGAAAAATTGTCTTCGACCAAATATGGTCGAATTTAGCAATTGGGGTGAGCGGAAAATTTTATTTCAGACTTAGCAAAAAGCGGGAAACTTGCCGCCCAAAATTTTTCAAATCATTCAAAAATATTTTCGACCATAATTGGTCGAATTTAGCTAAATGTGACCAAATTCGATTGAATTTATTATTTTCAGAAATTGAAAAAATGTTATTAAAAATTTAAATGTTTGTACACGTCATGAAAAAATATTTATAAATGGGGTACGTTCCACGTAGTCATACCACAAATTTTATGTTCAAAAATTGGCATTTTTCCTATTTTAATTTAATTTTTTAATTTATGTTACAAACTAGTTAAAAATGGGGAAAAAAAGAAAATTAGTGAAAATAGGGTAAGATTCATCACACAAATAGTGAGTATGACTAATTTGGTGTGTGTGATATTATGTTCAAAAACTGACATTTTTCCTATATTTATTTAATTTTTTAATTTATTTTACAAACTAGTTAAAAATGGGGAAAAATAAAAACAAAATGGAAAATTAATGAAAGTAGGGTAAGATTCATCACACAAATAGTTATTATCACTACTTTGGTGTGTTTGAATTTTAAATTAAATTTTGGCTTTTCTCTATTTTTATTTAATTTTTTAATTTATTTTCTAAACTAGTTGACCGTTAAATTACCAAACCAAATTAATTTATATTTTTCTGAAATTTTGGCAATAACATTGAAAAGGATGGATCTTGACCTCTGTATGGTTAGGTCATCGAGAAATATTTTTAAAAAAATCGAAACACCAAACCCTGACGAAACCCTGTTTAGGGGTTATGGTCAAAGTACTAGTTGACCGTTAAATTACCAAACCAAATTAATTTATTTTTTCCGAAATTTTGGCAGTAACATTACAAAGGATGGATCTTGACCTCCGTACGGTTTGGTCATCGAAAAATATTTTTAAAAAAATCGAAACACCAAACCCTGATGAAACCCTGTTTAGGGGTTATAGTCAAAGTACTAGTTGACCGTTATAAATTACCAAACCAAATCAATTTATTTTTTTCTGAATTTGGAAATAACATTAAAAATGATGGATCTTGACCACCATAGGATTGGGTCGTCGAGAAATATTTTTAAAAAAATCGAAACACCAAATCCTGACGAAACCCTGTTTAGGGGTTATAGTCAAAGTACTTGTTGACCGTTAAATTACCAAACCAAATTAATTTATTTTTTTCTGAAATTTTGGCAATAACATTAAAACGGATGGATCTTGACCACCGTAGAGTTAGGTCATCGAGAAATATTTTTAAAAAAATTGAAACACAAAACCCTGACGAAACCCTGTTTAGGGGTTATAGTCAAATTACTAGTTGACCGTTAAATTACCAAACCAAATTAATTTATTTTTTTCTGAAATTTTGTCAATAACATTAAAAAGGATGGATTTGGACCACCATAGGGTTGGGTCGTCGAGAAATATTTTTAAGAAAATTGAAACACCAAACCCTAACGAAACCCTGTTTAGGTGTTATAGTCAAAGTACTTGTTAACCGTTAAATTACCAAACCAAATTAACTTATTTTTTTCTGAAATTTTGGCAATAACTTAAAAAGGATGGATCTTGACCACCATAGAGTTGCGTCGAGAATTATTTTTAAAAAAATCGAAATACCAAACCCTGAAAAAACCCTGTTTAGGGGTTATAGTCAAAATACTAGTTGACCGGTAAATACCAAACCAAATTAATTTTTTTTTTAAAATTTTGGTAATAACATTAAAAAGGATGGATCTTGACCACCGTAGGGTTGGGTCGTCGAGAAATATTTTTAAAAAAATCGAAACACCAAACCCTGACGAAACCCTGTTTAGGGGTTATAGTCAAAGTATTTGTTGACCGTTAAATTACAAAACCAAATTAATTTATTTTTTTCTGAAATTTTGGCAATAACTTAAAAAGGATGGATCTTGACCACCGTAGAGTTTGGTCGTCGAGAAATATTTTTAAAAAAATTGAAACACCAAACTCTGAAGAAACCCTATTTCGGGGTTATAGTTAAATTATTAGTTGACCGTTAAATTACCAAACCAAATTAATTTATTTTTTTCTGAAATTTTGGCAATAACATTAAAAAAGATGGATCTTAACCACCGTAGGGTTGGGTCGTCGAGAAATATTTTTAAAAAAATCAAAATATAATAGTGTTCTACTAAGATCTCCAACTTAATTAATTTTTTATTTTTTGAAAATATGAGAATGTCATTTAATTAGATATATCTTGACATCCGTACGGTTGGATCATTGAGAAATAGTTTTTACAAAATAGAAACAATAAATGGGACAAGATATCCTTATTTAACTTCGACAATTTCAAATAAATACTTCCATATGCTAGAAAAACTTGAAACTTGGAATAGATCATTTAAATAATATTTTCTATCAATGATAAAGTTTGTGAAAATTTTCGAGAACTTTTTTCCGGAATCGAATTTATAGCCGAAAAACTCGTACGTTTAAAAATCAAACGGTTGACCGAACTTCTACAAAATTTGACCAGATTTTGAGAGAACAATTTTATTAATAATTCCAAGTTCTCGTATAAAATTCATAAATTTTAGATCATTTTTGATTTTCGGGTATTTATTTTACTTTATGTTAAGAATGGAAAATTAAAAATTCTGTTTGATGACATGTGTCAATGTGTTATTGGTTGACAGCATAGCACACGGATTGTGCTTCTTTAATCAATTTATAACCCTTGATTAAAACACAAAAACACACATCCAACTATTCATGTTTTATCTCATTAATTAACTATATTGCATACCATTTAACAACCCACAGCAGCCTCTCTCTCTTTCATCTCTTCCTCTCGGCAACTACGCCAACCCTCCTGCTCTCTCCATCGATCTTTCACTCTCTCTCCTTATCTCTCAATCTCTGCCCTTCTCTCTCTATCTCCGCAATCCTTATCTGACCCCCTTGTTTCTCCACCCCTGTCTCTCTTTTATCTAAACCCCTCTTGTTTCTTTTTGTTGTTGCTGTTAACTTTTCGAGTGGGTCGTAAAGTTTGCTATCGAGTTTGTGTTAGTGAGTTGGTTCGGGGTTTTTAGTTGCTGTGTTTATGAGTTACTCTTTAGTGATTTAACCGAGTTTTGAGTTCGTTGGTTCCGTTATGTTATGCGTCTTGTGTTTTTTTTCCCTCTTGCTGTTGTCTTCAATCGAAGTGCTGGTGTTGTTTATTGTCGAAGTACCGTTGTCTTGTGTTTGTTTATTTTCGAGTGTTGAGTTTGTAAGTTGTTAAGTTACTGGGTGTTGTCTATTTTTCTTTTAGCTGACTTCATCGTGTGCAGCGAGATCTTTCCGAGTTAACTATGTTTTTGTTTGACCGAGTTTGTGCTTTCCGAGTTCGTTGTTTTTAATTGCTTAATTGTTAGTTTGATGTGATTGCTTTATTTGTTACTTGTTGCATTATCGTCTGGTGGGAATGTGAGGGATGCACAGAAGGTGTTGGATGAAATGCTTGTGAGAGGTGTTGAGTTTAGTACACTTGGGGTTGGTGTGTTTTTGTGGAGCTTTTGTAGGGATGGGGAGGTGAGTGAGGTGTTGAGGTTGTTGGATGAGGTTAGGAATAGTGGTTTTGGTTCGGGTTTTAGTGGTCACCGAAAAAGAGCAGCATAAGAAGCTTCTATTTTTTTTATGATTTTGGTATCTTAAATTCGACTAGATATGGTCGAATTTATATTCTTAAATTCGACTAGATTTGGTCGAATTTAGCATATTAAATTTAATCATATTTGGTCCAATTTAATGTACTTTAGGCGCCAAAATTCAAAATTTTCAGTAAGTTTTGCCAAATTTATAATTTCGACCAAATTCGGTCGAATTTATTCTAACGAATTTAGTTGGTCGAATTTAGCTATTTTCAACCGTTATATTTATTTTCGACCCCGTTAAATTCGTCGAAAATAGCTAAATTCGACCGTTTTTGAGTTGGTCAAATTTAGCCGAGTTTGTTGTAGTGTACCTAACAGTTTCATTGGTTCGACAAATATAGCCAATGAAATATGCTTGGTTATATTTTTTGCTAAGGGGATAGAGGATTGGAGTTGTAAAATTTTTACATAATCTCTAAAAAAATGCCACCTACATGACACATAGATGTCGAATAGATAATTTTAGCTAAGAGTTTCTGCCATTGCCATTGGAGATGCTCTAATGAAATGAAATGGTCGTCCCAGTTTTTTTACGTATCACAAACTTGTACATCACCGAATGCTGCTATAATCTTAATCTTACCCTTTCGTCTACCTTTGTCTCCTTCTCAAACTCGAATTATTGTTTGAAAATGTCATTCTCCCTCTCTACATGACTTATCTATTTTGACGTGTGTATATAAATGAACTAGGGTCATATTTAAATTGGCTTCTGGTTATCGTCTTCACATTTTGATGTGGTCCTTGTACGTAATTTATCAGCATGATAATATATCAGATTTACGTAGCAGTGATTTTGGATTTTTAGAAGAAACTAGCTAGATTATTTCTGATCATATCAAAATCGACGGCATTCATAAATCATCAAAACTTAACCGACTATTCTTCTGGTTTCAAAATTCAAATTATCAAAATTGGAATACTAATATCAGTTGCCAAAATCTACTGTAGCTGCGAAACCCGCAAATATTACAAGTAAAACATGCCTATAATTCAAAGAAGTACTTTATTTGTAAATTTTTATAAATTCAGGTTCATGAAAGGACTATAGACGATGTGGTTCAAGGGTAAAAAAAAGATTTTGAAAGGGCTGCACACACATATCATATATCCTCTATGTATTTAACTTGGATGAGCAAATTTAATGGAGAGAGGTTGAGAATGATGAATTTAGTAACTCCTCGATTTCGTATGATCGTGCTGGGTGGTTTGGGAATTGAGGGGTCCAAGATGAATCTATGGAACCTAGATTTTTTTAAAAAATATATATATATAAAATTTATTAATTAATAAAACAGACTATGACATAGTATGTAAACTAATTTCAATATTTTATTTAAATATAACACAACTTACATTTTTAGATGCAAAAATTTCAATTAAACTCACATAGTCAAATTTCTGAATCATGTACTTTAAATAACATAGTTGAACCACTTAAACTTTCTTAAAACAAGATTGAAATGTAGTATTTAATGGGCTTTAATTTTGAAATATTTTGTTTCACATAAGCAACGGCCACGGGTATAGTTACATGATTCTTATAAAAAATCCATATCTTCCATCTCTTTAATGTAATTTAATATATTTATTATCTTTTTAGTATTTTTTATCAAATTTTGACTCAGCATTCACCAGTATTCATGCAAAACTAACTGTTATACTTCTAAAATTTGAAAAACTTCGATTTTGAGGGACGTACCCTAAGTGCAAGATTATTTAGTCTATAACTACAGGGATAGAGCCGGACAGACAAACATGCAAATAGATATTTTAAATTAAATAAATGGAATAGGAGAACTACAACATGAGATCAATAACCAAGTCCTGATATTATATTAATTATTAATCAATTAATCTAAAATTTTAAGTTGTCAGATCAGGATCTTATATTTCTATTATTCAATACTATACATATATTTTTAGTTGCTCTCTATCATGAAAAGAAAACCGTTAGAGTTTATCCTTAATTTAAACAACAAAAATAATTTTTGAGTTAGACACTGCAGTCAAGTTTTATATAACAACTTTTCCTTTTTTTTTGTCATGAACAACAACTTTTTTTCATATGAATAATAATAATTTAGCAGTACTATATGTGCTGGGTTATTGTTATAACGGAAGCAAAAAGATGATAAACAGAAGAGAAATAATTTATATTGATCTTGAGGATAAACAGATTACAGATCAGATTTTCAGATGATTTACAAGAGAAATATGCATTTTTATTTATAGACAAGTCTAAGGGGTTAGGTGGTGTGGTAGGTGGTGCCAAAAGTCAAGTCCGGCGGCTAAAGTGCCGCCGCCGGCCGGCGGTGGCGGCCGGCGGCGGCTACATAAGTCAAATCCGGCGGCTTCTAGATTCAAGGCATCTAACAAATCTCCACCTTGACTTGAATCCCCTCACAAAAAACAGATAACAGATGTACCAGATGCATCAGAATAATGCCAGATGTACCAGATAAAAAAAACTCTTCTACCACAGATTTTGCCTCAAAAGGGCAGTCAACAACTCTGAATATTTAGCAAGTCCAAACAATGTTGAAACTCGCTATGTGGAACCGGCTTGGTAAGCATATCAGCTGGGTTATCAGCAGTACCCACTTTTCTCACCTTAATTCTCGTCTCACTTCTTAGAAAATGATATCTCACATCTATGTGCTTAGTCCGCTCATGATGGACTTGATCCTTGGCTAAACAGATTGCACTGAGACTGTCACAAAATACTGTAGCCTGATCATGATATAGACCTAGATCATTGATCAATTCTTTCAACCAGATTCCTTCTTTTGCGGCTTCTGTCAATGCCATGTACTCTGCTTCCGTAGTAGACAAAGTCACTGTAGGTTGTAGAGTAGCTTTCCAACTGACAATCGATCCACCCAGAGTGAAAGCATAACCAGTCATAGACCTTCTACTGTCAACATCTCTAGCATAATCAGAGTCTGAAAACCCTGTCACCAAACACTCAGTACCACCTCCATAAATGAGACCAACATCAGATGTACCTTTTAAGTACCGAAAAATCCTCTTCACAGCTTGCCAATGCTCCTTGCCTGGATCACCCATGAACCTACTAACAACACTGACAGACTGTGCAAGATCAGGTCTAGTGCAGACCATTGCATACATCAAGCTTCCTACTACACTAGCATAGGAAACTCGAGACATGTACTCTTTTTCCTCAACAGACTTAGGTGCAAAAGCGACAGACAGATGTGCATTTGCAGTACTAGGAGTATCTATGGACTTTGTTGTAGACATGCCAAACCTTGACAAAATCTTCTGAATGTATCCCTTCTGTGACAAGAAGAGCTTTCTTTTGCTTCTATCCCTATAAATCTCCATTCCCAGAATTTTCCGAGCCGCACTCAAATCTTTCATTTCAAATTCAGCACTGAGGAGACCTTTCAACTTCTGAATATCAGACTTGTTCTCTACAGCTATCAACATATCATCTACATACAGGACCAGATAAATGAAAGAACCATTTGCTGTCTTACTGTGATAAACAAAGCAATCATACGGACTCCTGGTGTAGCCAATACCTATCATATAGCTATCAAATTTCTTGTACCACTGCCTCGGAGACTGCTTTAGCCCATACAAGGACTTCAATAACTTGCACACATAGTCTTCTTTACCGGGAACCTGAAAACCATATGGCTGAGTCATGTATATCTCCTCTTCCAGCTTTCCATGCAGAAAAGCTGTCTTCACATCGAGTTGTTCAAGCTCCAGATTCTGATGTGCAACTATCGCTAGTAGCACCCTGATGGAAGTGTGTCTGACCACTGGTGAAAAAATATCATTGTAATCTACTCCATCTTTCTGAGTGAACCCTCGAGCTACTAACCGAGCTTTATACTTGATACCCTCAACCGATGTTTCTCCTTCCTTCTTCTTTTAGACCCATTTACAAGTAACAATCTTTCTGTCTCGAGGCCGCTTGACTAATTCCCAAGTCTTATTCTTCTGAAGTGACTCCATTTCATCTCCCATTGCAGTAAACCATTTTGTAGATTCATTACATGTCACCACTTCTTTGTAAGTGGATGGCTTATCAGAGCTAGGATCCACTTCTTCAGCTACCTGTAGTGCATATGTCACCATATCTTCAAAACCATATTTCTTTGGAGGCACTCCATACTTAGCTCTCCTTGATCGATCAAGAGCTAAACTGTGCTGATTTACTACTGGTACTGATGATTCTGATTCTGACTGTGGTTGTTGAACTTCTTGTTGTGGTTCACTTTCATCTTGAGTGACTTCCTGCTCCGCCTGTTTCTCAACACCACCACTTTCTGAAACAATCGTAGAATTCACAGTAGGGTTAAACATAGAATTTTCATCAAAGACTACATTTCTACTCAGTATAACCCTATTTTCAGATGGAGACCAGATTTTATAACCTTTAACTCCATCCACATAGCCTACAAATACTCCCTTTTTAGCTCGTGGCTCCAATTTACCCTCGTTTACATGATAATAAACAGTACAACCAAAAACTCTTAAATTGGAGTAATCAACAGGCTTACCAGACCATTTCTCAATAGGAGTTTTGAGATGAATACCTGTGTGAGGTCCACAATTAATCAAATAACACGTTGTACTAACCGCCTCTGCCCAGAATCTTCTAGTTAGTCTAGCATTAGAAAGCACACACCTAGCTCTCTCCAGAAGTGTCTAATTCATATGCTCTGCTACACCATTCTGCTGTGGTGTATCCCTGACTGTATGATGCCTAGTAATCCCCTCATTCTTGTAGAAATCTGCAAACTCGGACGAGCAAAATTCCAGCCTCTTAATCTTCTTCCCTGTTTGATTCTCCACTAGCGTCTTCCACTGCTTGAAAATCTTAAAGGCTTCACTTTTGTGCTTTATGATGAACAACTCAAGTCATTCTTGAGAAATCATCGATCATTTACACAAAATATCTGTGACTCCCTAAAGACTCCACCCGGGAAGGACCCCAACAATCAGAATGGATGTAATCAAGTGTGCCTTTTGTTATGTGGATTGCTTTAGGAAACTTGTTGCGATATAGCTTTCCAAAAACACAATGTTCACAAAACTCGAGACATGTGACCTTATGACCACAAAGAAGATCAGCTTTTGACAGAATCTGCATCCCCCTTTCACTCATGTGACCAAACCTCATGTGCCACAACCTGGTCATATTTTCCTTTTTAATTTCTGAACACGCAACAACAACAGAACCTATTAACGTAGAACCTTGAACAAGATACAAGGTACCACGTTTAACACCTTTCAGAACCACATTAGAACCCTTGCAGACATGTAAAACTCCACCTTCACCTTTAAAACTGAAACCCTTGTTGTCTAACATACTTAGAGATATCAGATTCTTCGTCATAAGTGGAATATGCCTAACATCATTCAATGTGCAGAATTTACCATCATGTGTCCGAAGTTTAATCGAGCCTATTCCAACAATCTCACAAACAAGACTGTTAGCCATTGAAATTTTCCCACCGTCTACTTTTTCGTAGGTTGTGAACCACTCCCTGCGCGGACATATATGATAAGACGCTCCAGAGTCAAGGATCCACACATCAGAGTGATGTGTGTCCTTGACACCAACTAGAGCAATATCTTTTCGGAATTAGCATCAGCTACAGCAGTAGTTCCTGCAGCAGCATCATGTTGCTTCTTTTTCTTGGGATAGTCGAATTTTCAGTGTCCCTTCTCTTTACAGTAATTGCAGACATAATTAGCTCTCGAACCCTTAGAAGCTGGTTTCTTGGATTTATACTTCCCCGACTTTCCATGACCGGTACTCCCGCTAGCTACCAACCCAGCAACATGATTATCTGCACCTGTACCAGCCGCCTTATGGCGCAGCTCTCTAGAATGAAGAGCAGATCTAACCTCCTCTAGAGAAATAGTATCTTTACCAACAATAAACGATTGCACAAAGTTCTCATACGATAATGGTAAAGAAACTACCAGAATCAAAGCAGCATCCTCATCTTCAACTTTAACATCAATATTACGCAATTCTAATAAAATTGTGTTTAATTGATCTAAGTGATCTCGAAGAGGCATACCTTCCTGCATTCGCATACTGAATAGACGTTGCTTCAGAAACAACTTATTTGTTAAAGACTTTGTCATGTAGAGTCTTTCAAGCTTTAACCATAAACCAGACGCGGTATCCTCCTCCGCAATTTCAGTAATAATATCCTCTGCAAGGCACAACAGAATTGTTGAGTGTGCCTTTTCTTCCAAAGTGGCCATCTCAACGCTTGTAGAAGCAGCAACTGATTTCTGCTTCAATGGCGCCCAGAGCCCCTGTTGCTTTAACAAGGCACACATCTTGATTTGCCATAGACTGAAACTATTTCTCCCAGTAAATTTGTCGACCTTAACGTTAATACCACCAGAGATCTTTCTCCCATAACCGTACACCTGAACAGTACAGTATGAACAGTACCGTATGAACAGTCCCATATGAACAGTCCCGTATGAACAGTGTCATCTTCTCCGTCGATGAACAGTGTCGTCTTCTCTGGCGATGAACAGTAACTCCGCCGGAACAGTGTCGTCTTCTCCGGCGAACTTGAAAAAATTCTGGCAAAAATTTTCGCAAAAAACACAGCAGCTTCAACCAAAAGCTCTTTTACCAATTTGTTATAACGGAAGCAAAAAGATGATAAACAGAAGATAAATAATTTATATTGATCTTGAGGATAAACAGATTACAGATCAGATTTTCAGATTATTTACAAGAGAAATATGCATTTCTATTTATAGACAAATCTAAGGGGTTAGGTGGTGTGGTAGGTGGTGCTAAAAATCAAGTCCGGCGGCTACAATGCCGCCGCCGCCGGCCATAAGTCAAATCCGGCGGCTTCTAGATAGATTCAAGGCATCTAACAGTTATAATGTGAGATGTTTCTCATAGTCTCAACATGTCTACCGTATTGTATATTGCTCTCTCATTAGTACTGTGTACATGCATGGTTCTTAATCCTCTTCTCATTTTTATCCATTTCATAACCTGTGAAAATACTGTACCACAGAAGACATATATAACTCTAAATTAAGATTTATCAGTGTTGTGGAATAAAAACTAGGTTACGAGTATTGCTGCTAGGGTTTGTGTATTTAATGCAAAGGTGTGTGAGCTTCGTGCTTTAATGGCTGCTCTTGTGCTCGTGGCTGAATCGGCCTTCACAAGATGCCTACGTACTTTGATGAATATCAAAGATCAAGCCAAAAAACGTAGTCCTGAGAATGAGGGGTCAGGCCCTTTATATAGGCTGAGAAGCCTTAGAATTATGGTAGGATTCGGAGACTTGGTGGACAAGTCTTCCTTGAGGAAGGTTCCAGATCTATTCCTTGTAGGAATCAGTTTCCATATCGAATTGGATGCCTTGGTGGCTAAGTCTGATGGAGATAATATCCTTATCCAACTCTTATTGCTGAGCTGTTTATTTCCCTCAATATTAATTACGAAATTAATATTAAAATAGGGATTCTGACCTCATTAATGGGCCCCACGTTTGGACCATGCTGGGTCTAATTAATGCCATATTAAATGTGTCTTTAGGGCTTATTTTTAGCCCATATCATTTGCCCCCCAACTTCCAGGAAAACTGATCAGGTTTTCGTAGAAGTTATATTTGCCTTAATCGAGACTCGGGGTCGTTTTTATCCCTTACCTGGGACTTCTTAATTTTCCTACCCTTATATGGGAATTTTGGTTTACACTAGTATTTCACGAGTATCGTCTTGATTGTAAAGTGTGGAGCGACCTACACATTTACGACGATTTGCCTTATTCGAGGCTTTAATTTGTGCTTGCTTTTAGCAATTTCGGCACTTTCATAGAGCTTTTATGCATTATTAGCATAAATTATTGCTCAATTTGTCAAGAAGATATTTCTATAATTTTCCTCGTATTTTTCTGTACTTTTCCTAATAATTTAGGAATTTTTTATGTACCCACAGGTATTTTTCGTAATTTTTCCTAATAATTTAGGAATTTTTATGTACCTACAGGTATTTTCCTTAATTATTCCTAATAATTTAGGAATTTTTATGTACCCACAAGTATTTTTCGCAATTATTCCTAATAATTTAGGAATTTTTATGTACCTACATGTATTTTCCTTAATTATTCCTAATAATTTAGGAATTTTTATGTACCTACAGGTATTTTTCGCAATTATTCCTAATAATTTAGGAATTTTTATGTACCTACAGGTATTTTCCTTAATTATTCCTAATAATTTAGGAATTTTTATGTACCTACAGGTATTTTTCGTAATTATTCCTAATAATTTAGGAATTTTTATGTAACAACATGTATTTTTCTAAATTATTCCTAATAATTTTGGAATTTTTAATGTACCCACAGGTATTTTTCTAAATTTTTCTAATAATTTAGGAATTTTTATGTACCAGCAGGTATTTTCCTTAATTATTCCTAATAATTTAGGAATTTTTATGTACCAGCAGGTATTTTCCTTAATTATTCCTAATAATTTAGGAATTTTTAGGTACCCACAGGTATTTTTCGCAATTTTTCCTAATAATTTAGGAATTTTTATGTACCAACAGGTATTTTTCTAAATTATTCCTAATAATTTAGGAATTTTTATGTACCAGCAGGTATTTTCCTTAATTATTCCTAATAATTTAGGAATTTTTAGGTACCCACATGTATTTTTCGTAATTTTTCCTAATAATTTATGAATTTTTATGTACCAACAGGTATTTTTCTAAATTATTCCTAATAATTTAGGAATTTTTAATGTACCCACAGGCATTTTTCGTAATTTTTCCTAATAATATAGGAATTTTTATGTACCAACAGGTATTTTTCTAAATTATTCCTAATAATTTAGGAATTTTTATGTACCAGCAGGTATTTTCCTTAATTATTCCTAATAATTTAGGAATTTTTAGGTACCCACAGGTATTTTTCGTAATTTTTCCTAATAATTTAGGAATTTTTATGTACCAACAGGTATTTTTCTAAATTATTCCTAATAATTTAGGAATTTTTAATGTACCCACAGGTATTTTTCTAAATTGTTTCGAATAATTTAGGAATTTTTATGTACCAGCAGGTATTTTCCTTAATTATTCCTAATAATTTAGGAATTTTTATGTACCCGCAGGTATTTTCCTTAATTATTCCTAATAATTTAGGTTTTTTTTTTTTTAGCATCAGGGACCATTTTGCAAATGGCCAAAACTTCAGGTACCTAACTGCACTTTAGCCAATCAACCTCATGATAGAGGCTTGGCGGGGGTACACCCGCGTACCAAGCATCTTCCTACTCCACGCCCAGGAGAGATGCTTGGATGGCGTGGGTGGTTTTTTTGTTTTTTTTTTTTTTCTCTTTTGTTTTTGTTTTTTTTTTCTCTTTTGTTTTTTTTTAACCATCAGGTTTTATACATTTTATTTTCGATAATTTTTACCAAAAATAAAATGTTTGGCCTCATGCCTCAGAAATAATTTTATAAATTATTTCCTTATTTTTTCTTGATTCAATAGGTATTTTTACCTATTTTTCATCATTTTTAGCCTATTTTCAGAATTTTTAAGGATTTTATTCCTTTTTTAATTTCTGAAAAATGGCTTGTCGTTCGAAGAGGAGTCCTGGGCGTGGGTACCCCCGCCAAGGAGACCTTCTCCTTAGGCACGCCAAGGAAGTTGGTCTCCTGGGCGTGGGTATTTCATGCCTTCAATTTTCAAAATTTGCTCTGGACGTGGGTACCCCCGCCAAGGAGACCTTCTCCTTAGGCATGCCAAGGAAGTTGGTCTCCTGGGCGTGGGTATTTCATGCCTTCATTTGTACAACCACTCTAGGCGTGGGTATCCCGCCTAGGAGATGTTTTTGCCAACCACGTTTAGGAGATATGGCTTCCTGACCGTGGGTATTTTTTCACCCTCAATTCGTACAACCTTGGCGTGGGTACTCCCGCCAAGGAGGCACTTTGTGATACCTTGTCTTATGATTTTAAGTCTTCTTGGCGTGGGTACTTTAATACCCTTCATTTGTTACTCCAGCCTTGGCGTGGGTATCCCCGCCAAGGAGGCTTTTTCTTAAAGCACGCCCAGGAAATTTGGCTTCCTGGGCGGGGGTAATTTATCCAATTGATTTTGTAGAGATGCTCTGGGCGTTGGTATCCCCGCCAAGGAGGACAATCTTCTAACTGCGCCTAGGTGATATGGCTTCCTGAGCGTGGGTGTTTACATCCCCTTCATTTGTTACTCCAGCCTTGGCGTGGGTATCCCCGCCAAGGAGGCCTTAATTAATCCAACGCTTAGGAGATTTGGCTTCTTGGGCGTTGGTGTTCTAGGATCCTATCCTTTGGGCCAATTTTCATTTATGGACCGTTTCTTTGGCTTTTGTCGGGCTCCCAGCCTTATTATTTTCGAATTTTTGAGATTCTTGCGGAACCTTGAAACGACCCGTTTCTTAGCTTTCGTGACCTTCAGGGCCTTAATTCGTTTGCTGAGTCCTTGATTCGAAAACGAGAATTCATTCGTGGTTGTTGGTTATCATCAACCATTCAACCTTTAACTCTCATTCTAAGATGTTGAAATGATGGAGTCCCTTAGTTTTTGCCCCATTGCTTCATATAGTGGAGGTCTTGCTTCTCGGTTGATCGTTCAAGAAGTTCACTTGCCACTGAGCACTTGACTTCAAGTCTGGTGTGCCTTGGCTGGTTGTCAACCCTCTATCAGGATTTCAACCTTCTTCTTACACTCATAGGACCTTGCTTAAGTTTCAATTTTGGCTGGCGGCTCTTAATTTCTAATGACAAGCTCGATTGGAGACAAACTTCCTTGATGGCCATCAAGGCTTAAATTTTGTGTCGGGATTTGAAATTCAAGACTTTAAGTATGTAATGACAATGGACCTCTTATAGAGGAGACCTTCAATCAATGCGTATCTTAACACTCTCACAGACAGTTTCCGTGCTTTCAAGGAAATATCAAGGAGTGTTAGGTCCAAATGTGTTGTAGAGGGGGGGTGAATACAACTTTTCGAATATGAGAAGCAATAAATACGATGCAATAAATGAACACACAGATTCAAGGAATATATGTCTTATATATAACTTGAAAGGGTTGCTACAACATTCATTACAAAGTATAACAGAAGTTGAGAGAGAAGTGAATGATACTAAGCTCTGTGAATGCACTCTCTCTTTTTCTCTTGTGTTTTTCTCTAGAATTGCTCACTAACTAAAACATTACACAAGTACTTCTATTTATGCTACATGTAATCTATGTCCTGTAGTCTTCAAAGACTAAGATGTACGTGGCCCAATGATGTCCACATAATTCTTGCCTTATCTTGAAAGCTTGGAAATCTGCCAATCAGAAGATGCCATGTGTCATGTTGAAGCTGCACTCTAAGTAGAACTTCTACTTGAGAATTTCTACTTAGCCATCTCGAAGTTCTAAGTAGAACTTCTTCTTAGAAACTTCTACTTGGCTATCTAGAATATTTAGTACTTAGAAAATATTCTGGTCTTCAACTTGAAACTTCAATGCACATCTCGAACTTGTGATATCTTCATGTCTTCTTTATTCTTCACTAAGCTCTTGAATATGGATCTTTATTACTGACATAAACTTGCTATCAATGTCCTGACACTTGATGCAACGGTCTGGTTCATAAGTGACTAGTCTTGATAGGGTTTTTGCTTCTTGAATAAATTACCATATCCAATTAGAAATGTGGCTTTCCAATATTTGCTTTCCTTCTTGTTCACTTGAAATCAATTGGTCTTATTGATACTGATAGTTATGATCTTGACTCTTGGCTTTTCAAATCACTGAGGCATGAACAACTTTGACTTGAACTTCTCTCAATGATTTCTTTTTGGCTTGATCATAGTTAACATGTTGAATTGTATCAATTACCTTGTCTTCATTTAGTGTTGATTTCTTGTGACTTCTTGTTCTTGATTGTCTTCTGGTTAAGTATCTTTTCCTTTAGTTGAGTTACATTAGTTATAGTGTTACAAGTTTACACACTTTGCCTTTCAATCTCCCCCAATTTGTTTGTCTAACAATGACATTCAAATTAATGAAAGATAACTCAACTAAACAATGAGACGAGAAAAGATAATTAACATTACAGTCTTGAATAATATACAATTGAAAATTTACAAGAAAACAATACAAAGAACTTAAACTAGAAACAGAATTCGAACTTCGAATTAAAGATCATTTGAGTGATTCCTATCACCTGGATTATTTCATACCTTTTAGTCAAACTTGTATCACCTTATTGGATTCACTCTAAGGTGAATTTTCCTCAAGTGAGTTAAAGCAACCAAAAGACATGAAGTTTTTCCAACTTCAAGTTCACACCACTCTGACCTTTAACCCTAATTCCGTTTCCTCTTTCTAGCTTCAGCAGGTTGGTCTCTCTCTTCTTTCTGCCTTTTGCTCTTCTCCTTCTGCTGCTGTTCTTTCTTGTACACTGGATCTTTAAGCTGCTTCCACCTAGCATTCAACAGACTTACAGCTTCCATTTCTAGAGGGTTCTTGGGCTCTGGATAAGGATGTTTGAAAAGCCTTCTGAGTTTGTCCACCTCCTGAGTAGTCCTGATCTTTGGAATATCCTCAAAGTTCTTCATGATGAGCTGAGATTTCCAATGTGTTTTATCAGCTTTAAACTGACAATAGATCATCTTGGGGTAGCCCTTGACACGGTTAGTATTGTGGACACTAGCCGCATCTCGCTCCATTCGCTTCTTTTCCACTACTACTTCAGACAGGTAACTCATGAGTCTCTGCTTTTCTTCCACATACTTGTCTTCCAGTTCGCCCCATTTGAATACATATAATACTCTCTCCAGAAATGCAGCATCTTGAGTCCGTAGCAGCCATTGTCTACTCATATGCAAGATTGTTTGATTCTGGTCTGCATCTATGAATACTAAGGCATCAGCTGTATCTTCAACATAAGCGTGTATCCAGTATACACTATCACTTCCTGGAACACCAATAGCCTCCCTTATTTCTCCTTGTTCTAGTGCTCCAGAAGGAAGAGTCAGAGCTTCATCTACATTCTTCATGGCTTGAAGAATATTCCATTTCTTCTCTATCAGCTCCGACTCAATCTTCACGTCATCAAGAGGGTTTGGAGCAATGACATCACACTTCCACACCTCATTGCTCTTTTTGGATATAACTTTTTCAATGATCTTCACGGATTTATCTTTAAGCTCCGAAGCGAATCCCTTACTCATCATTTGTCTACAGACAGCTTTGAGAGATTCCACTGAAAGCTCCATTAGATCATTTTCCTCCATGCTAACCCTCTTCATCTTTCCGTCAACTACCATCCGGACAAAATTTGGATATGCTGAGAATTCTGGACCCTTGTCCTCTGCTAGCTTCATTAACTGATCCCTGTACAGAATGCTTAGCTCCTCAGATTGAGAGTACTGAATTTTAGTCGCTAGCAAGAACAACTCTGACGCAGATCTTCTCATTATGAATTGGTCATCCACATATAGGAACGATGTTGGGACTCCTTCTACTAAAGACAAGATAACCTGCCACTCCTTAAGATTTGCATTGTATCCAACCCTGACTTTAGAAATTAATCTCTTCAAAGCATTTATATACCCCAGTCATTGGATTCTGCAAATTCAAGTTGTAGAACAGATCATCTGCATCCTTGTTATGAACTCCTTTTGCACAGGGTCCCATCATTATCTTCCTTGCTTCATCCCATTTCTGCCCTATCCTTCGTTTGTCCAGATCAACTTGAGGATTAGCTAGCCTTGCAAGCTCATACTCATACTGCTTCCCTTGTAGCTCCACCTTCTGTTCTAGGAACGCAGCATGTTCTTGCATCATCTTCATTTTATGGAACTGAGCTTGTTCCAAGGCTAACTGTTGAGCTTTAAGGGTTTCCTCATCAACAGGAAATTCTTCAGGCAGTCCGGAAGACATCCCAGCACCTCCACCTTGTTCCTTCAAAGATCTTTTTATAGCGTGTGCCAACGGTACGTCTTCCATGTCAGAATCTGAGTCAAGTACCTCCTGTACTGTTTCCTGATGACTCAGATCAACAAATGGTTCATCAACCATTACTGCCTTACCCTTTCTCATCCTCAGAGACTCTTCATCAACAGACGGCTCAACTTCTGGTTCCTTGACAAGATCAGCGGGTTCTTCAATTTCTTCGATGTGAACTGCCTGCTGTCTCGTCTCCTTTCCACTCTCCCCCTTAGGTGAGTTATCCTGAGCTCCACCATGGTCTTCAGATCCACCAGCTGCATAGGAACCTCCAAAACCAGAACCAGAGGCTCCCGCTCCACTAGCACCACCTGCACCACCTGCACCAGCATCGGGGGGAGGTTGTTGCGACTCGAAGCACTCCGGGGGCACAAAACTCCTGACTGCGAACATCATTCTACTGATCTCCACAGCCATTGTATGCATTGTAGACTCCAATGCCCCCATCCTCTCATTGAGAGTGCTTCCCAAGACACCACCAGCATGGCCCAAGTCATTGACCTTATTTGTCAAATCATCAAAAGCTGTAGCTTGACTTGCCATTCTTGATGCGTAGTCGTCTAGAGCCCTTTGGTTGTTTCCAATATTAATCCCGAACTGCCCCATCGTCTGCCCGAACTGCCTCATCTGATTTTCCATTGAAGTCATACGCGTATCAAGATTTTCAGTGTTAAGGGACGGTGTTTGGTTTAGGTGACCTCGCTCTAATACTCGTTCTGTTGGTATTTGACGCTCGGTTTCGGGCCTTGAAAATGAAGGTCCCTCTCTCCTTAACCTCTCACACACACTCCCTGTCTCACGCTCGTGTATGTCTTCAATGATTGATCCAAATAGTGAAGTAGTACCTGCAGAAAATTGATAAGAAATGTTGTTGACAGTTATGGGATCAAATTCTGTTTGTTCCTGAGTTGGAATCTCAGGCTGAGAGGCTGCAAAGTGTCCTTGTACGACATCAGAACCGATCCTCTTTGCAGCATCAGTACGTACCGGTGAAGGTACGGCTGAAGTTCTTAAGACTTCATGTCCTCTTGAAGCAACAGTATCTTCAAGAGGTACATCATCCTCACCAAAATCAAAATCCCTATGTGCAGATTGTTCAAGGGGTGAACCACTCGCGTGAGGTGGAGTGGTTGCGTGTGACACTCTAGGGTTTGACTGTGGTTGTGAAGTAGCAGCGTGGAAAAGTTTGGCTTTCTTGCGAATAAGTTGCTGCTCTTCGGGTTCACTCTCCTCATCATCTTGTATATATATACGTGCTGGTTTTCTGACTTCCGTTAACAGGGGTGATAGAGAATAGGAATGTGTATCAGACTCAGAGTCAGAAATATGGCTCTTACCCTGGGATAGATCCTGCGGGTTAGCAGTCTCTTGGGTCGCGGAATCAGAAACATAGGAGGAGGAATGAATAGTATGCAGAGAGAGATTACCTGATTGATTACCTTGTGCATCATCGCTTTCCTCATCAGGAATCTCATCAAATGCCTCAGCATGAACAGATGGATTTTGAGCATGTGATGAAACTTGTGATGATGCCTCCAAACTGGTAACTCCTGCATCATATCTAAGCCACATTTGTATATTTTCAGGAGTAGACATTGGTTTACCTTGATGTTTATCCTGATTAGCAATGGTTGAAAGTGACTTAGTGCCCATCCCTAGCGATTCAGATGTGGGGCTTCTGGCAAATCCCTGTCTAATAGCAAGAGCATCCTTCGGTATTAAGTCATTGATCAGCATTTGAAGAAACCGAGGAAACCAGCAGACAACATCATTTGTAGTGAGGTCTCTGCTTGCAAGGGATCCCATTGAGGCCACTATCTCAGAGAGAACTATGCGTCCATAGTTTATATCCAGTTCTCTTGCTAGGGCAACTGCAAAGGTTTGCATTGGAATTGGAATTTGATGAAAGTCTTTTTCGCGTGCCCGAAAACATCTTGTGATGGCCTCGAAAAAGTAATTCCATTCCGCATGGAAGAATTGCTTTTGGATATTTCCTGTGATTGGGCCTTTTGGAGGATAACATCCAATTTCTTCAAAGAATCTGAGGCGTTCTGCAGCAGTAGGTTCTGGATCATAGGCATCTTTAATTGGGAATCCCAGAACTCTGTTGACAATTTCTTCGGTCACCTCATATTCCTGACCCGCTAAGGTAAACCTGAAACCGTAGGGGGTTGATTTACTCCCAAAAGTAACCGCACTAGTCCATAATTGCTGTAAAGCATCATGTACTAGTGTAGGTTTAGCAGTAAAAGCATGGCTAGCTTTGGAATACAAATTGAGAAATCGTATCCAAAACTTAAACCGCGGGAGTTGATCACCAATTTCCGTAGAAATATTATAAAAATTGTTTTTAGCAAGTGAAAATTGGTGAGCCATTTTGATTAAATGTTTTTCTTTAAAAAAATGTGATTTTTGTTTAATTTTGAAAAACAAATAATTTACGAATTAAATGATGTATCCCTTTTAATTTATCAAAAAGAACAAAAGTCCCTTAGAGAAAATTAAACTACGGGATTAACAATCAAAAACCAATGACCAAATTTGAATATTCAAAGAAGATGAATATTCGTGTATACCAGTGAAATCGTGTGTGTTTATGAATGGTGAATATGGAATTGCGTTTTATGAACAGTACACAAACAGTTATATGTTCGTGTGTATGTATATGCGCGTGTATATTGATGAACACAAAACACACCCACACAAAGATTAAGGATAACACAGTGAAGATTAGTCCAAAAATTGGCAGTAATTCGTGATTAGTACGAGTTTAATCACAAAAACACGGGTTAACGGTATGAAGTTATGAAATCGCCTTGTTTTGTGAAGAGGCTGCTGTGAAAATTAGAATTAGGTAAAGTGAATTAGGCATCGAGTTAGAGATGTATATATAGATGAATGTGAAATGACAAAAATGTCCCTGTTAAAAAATGTGAAAAGTACCAAGTCCATACAGGGGACATCTAAGTCGAACTCTATCTCGAACATTTCTATCTCGAACATCTCTATCTCGAACATCAAGTCGAACTTCGAGATAAAGTTCGAGATAGAGGTTAACTCGAACAATTATGCACAAATAAGCACTTTAACCAATATTACAGCAGAAACTATAGGGAAATCCTATCTTGAAGATTAATGAATTGTAGTAAACTTGGAAAAATTCCCTTCTAATAAAGACAAGGAAATTCAAGATACTTTTCGAGTTAGAGTCTATCTCGAACATCAAGTCGAAATTCGAGTTGAGTTTCGAGATAGACTAAGAACTCTATCTCGAACATCAAGTCGAAATTCGAGTTGAGTTTCGAGATAGACTAACTCGAAGTTAATCTCATATTCTTTCCAAAATACCCCCTTGAACCAAAAAGTACAGGGTAATTCAAGATATGTTTCGAGTTAGGAGTGTAACTCGAAAGATTCCCTTTAGCTTAACTGAGAACTCTATCTCGAACACCAAGTCGAAATTCGAGTTGAGTTTCGAGATAGACTAAGAACTCTATCTCGAACATCAAGTCGAAATTCGAGTTAAGTTTCGAGATAGACTAACTCGAAGTTAATTCTCAGTTCTTTTCAAAATATTCCCTTAATGGAAACCTCATCTCAACCTTTGAGATAAAATTCGAGATAGACTTTATCTTGAATATTTTGAAGATAGAACTAGGCACACTGGTAACTCGAACTCGAACTCTAAGTCGAATTTCGAGATGAATTTCGAGATAGCCAACTCGAAATTCTTCCCAGACTTAGAATTTTTCAAAAACTTCACTCTGACAGCTTAAGTCGAAATTCAAGTCGAATTTCTAGATGAGTTTCGAGATAGAACCTAACTCGAAATTTTGAAGTTTTTCAATTCTAAGGCCTCTAATTACATGAAAATCATAGGTAAATTCATCTAAAAATCATGCAATATTTAGAATATTATGAATTTAACTCCCCCTATGATCATGCAATCTAACAAGAATAAATTCACAGATTTGTGCTATAAAAGACACTTAAAACACAATGAATTCATGCAAAATCACACTATATGCAACCTATAACAATCATTAATTAGGCATATTAAAGTCTAAGCACATAATGATTGATTAGCTTGCACATACAAACATAAACATGGATTTTACAGATAGAAAGCTTTACTAACTTGTGTTAAGCATTCCCAATTCACCAACCAACCTATTGAATGTTACTTCATCAAGAGGTTTGGTGAATATATCTGCAATTTGTTGCATTGTGGGCACAAAATGTAGCTCCACAGTCCCCTCCTCGACATGTTCTCTTATGAAATGATACCTGATGTCAATATGCTTGGTTCTTGAGTGATCTACAGGATTGTTGGTTATGGCAATGGCACTTGTGTTGTCACACATGATTGGAATTTTCTTGTGCTCCATGCCATAATCCTTCAATTGGTTCCTCATCCACAGTATTTGAGCTACACAGCTTCCAGCAGCAATGTACTCAGCTTCAGCAGTAGAAGTAGATACTGTATGTTGCTTTTTACTTTGCCAGGACACCAATCTTCTGCCAAGAAATTGGCAAGCACCAGATGTGCTTTTCCTATCAATCCTGCAACCTGCATAGTCTGAATCCGAATAGCCAATAAGATTAAAACCTGTATCTCTTGGGTACCAAATCCCTAGATTTGGTGTGCCCTTGAGATACCTAAAAATTCTTTTGACGGCTACGAGATGTGATTCTCTAGGATCCGCTTGGAACCTTGCACATAAACAAGTTGCGAACATTATATCGGGTCTACTTGCAGTTAAATAGAGGAGTGAGCCAATCATACCTCGATAGCTTGTGATGTCAACTGATTTACCTGATTTGTCTTCATCAAGCTTCGTGGCTGTTGCCATGGGAGTCTTAGCTGCTGATGCATCTTCTAGATTATACTTCTTGAGTAAATCTCTGACGTACTTGGATTGACAGATAAAGATACCATCTTTTCTCTGACTGATCTGTAATCCAAGGAAGAAGGACAGCTCTCCCATCATGCTCATCTCATATTTTTCCTGCATTAGCTTGGCAAATTTCTCGCACAAGCGCTCATTTGATGACCCAAAAATAATATCGTCCACATATACTTGAACAAGTATTAAGTCATTTCTCACAACTTTATAGAACAATGTTTTATCAATTACTCCCCTAACAAAACCATTTTCAATTAAGAATAGAGATAGGGTTTCATACCATCGCCTTGGGGATTGCCTGAGGCCATAGACAGATTTGAAGAGTAGATACACAAAATCTGCATGTTCTGGATCAACGAAGCCAGACGGCTGTTCCAGATACACTTCTTCTTCTAACTCTCCGTTCAGGAAGGCACTTTTCACGTCCATCTGGAAAACTTTGAAGTTCTTATGTGCTGCAAATGCCAAGAACATCCTGACTGCCTCAAGTCTTGCAACTGGTGCATAGGTTTCATCATAATCAATTCCTTCTCGCTGAGAATAACCTTTTGCAACCAAACGAGCCTTGTTTCGTGTTACAAGTCCGTTTTCATCCAGTTTATTTCTGAATACCCACCTAGCTCCAATTACGGATTTGTTCTTTGGTCGGGGTACCAGTTTCCAAACTTTCTGCCTTTCAAACTGATTGAGTTCCTCTTGCATTGCAATCACCCAATCAGCATCGCCAAGAGCTTCTTCTATTTCTTTAGGTTCAAGCTTGGATAAGAACCCAGAATATAAGGAGATATTAGCCATGTCAGCTCTTGCAGTTCTTCTAGTAGTCACACCAGCATCTGGATCACCAATAATTAACTCAAACGGATGGTCTCTATTCCATACTCATTCACCTGGAAATTGTCTTGATGATTCAGCTTGACTTTCTGAGTTGGGGTGCTGACTACTTTGATTATTTTCACTAACTCCCCCTGAGTTAGTGCCAGCTCCTACAGAACTAGAGTCAACTCGACTCGAGCCTTGAACAGTAGTCCTTGAGCTACTATTTACTCCCCCTGAGTTGTTGCCGGTTCGTACTGAAGAAGTCTCTCCTGATCTTGTAGAATTAGCTTGTTCACTAGACTCAGGTTCTTCATGTACGCTTGGAACATTTAATGGAACAACCAACTCAGGTTCATCTTCAAGATCTTCTAAGTCCAGATTCTGAAATTTTAGGGACTCAAGTTCACTAGAATCTCTTGAAATTGATGAGAGTTTGGTATCGTCGAATCTGACGTTGTAACTTTCAGTCACTTTTCGATCATTCACCAAGAACACTCTATAAGCTGCCACCACGTCTGTAGAGTAACCAACAAAGATTCCTTCACGAGCTTTTGCTGCAAACTTGCCTAGATTTTCATCATCTATAAGCACATAGCATTTTGCTCCGAAGACATGAAAGTATTTGATTGTTGGTCTTCTGTTGTTCATTAGCTCACATGGTGTCTTTTCTTTATCTTTTATGATCAAGGTTCTATTTTGAGTGTAACAAGCGGTACTCACTGCTTCGGCCCAGAAATACAAAGGAAGTTTTGAATCATACAACAAAGTTCTTGCTGCTTCAACCAGAGTTCTATTCTTCCTTTCAACTACTCCATTTTGCTGTGCAGTTCTCGGGGCTGAATACTGACGACGTATTCCTTTAGATACACAGAAGTCATTTAGCACTGCGTTTTTGAATTCAGTGCCATTGTCTGATCTAATCGTCTTCACAGTAAGTGTTGAAACATTCTCAATTTGAGTGATGTGATCAATGATTAAGAAAGGTACTTCGTCTTTCGTCATTGCGAACAATACCCATGTATACTTGGAGAAGTCATCCACGATTACTAAAGCATATCTTTTCCTAGACAAAGATAGGACATTCACTGGGCCAAACAAATCCATATGAAGAAGTTGTAGAGGCTCAGTAATACTAGAAATTTCTTTGCTTTTATGCGATGCTCGCTTCGACTTTCCCATTTCACAAGCTTCACAGAGTCCTTTCGGAGCGAACTCCATTTGAGGTAGATCTCTCACCAATTCTCGCCTCGCGAGAGCATTCATCGTTTTGAAGTTTAAGTGAGATAGCTTTTTGTGCCATAACCAGCTTTCATCATCCGAGGCTTTGCTGTAGAAACAGGTGACCTCATCCTGATTTGCTGAATCCATATCTGCAATAAAAAGATCTGCCTTTCGAACTCCTCTCAAAGCTAGTGAGCCTTCCTTGATGTGAGTGATTGAGACACCTTTCTTGTTGAAGACAATTTCGTAACCTTTGTCACAGAATTGAATTATACTCAACAAATTGTGCTTTAGTCCCTCAACATAGGAAATATCTTCAATGATGACATTGCCAGTTTTCAGTTTGCCATATCCCTTAGTCACACCTATGCTGTCATCTCCAAAGGTAACATAAGGGCCAGCCTTCATAACCAACTCTGTAAGCAGGGACTTGTTTCCAGTCATATGCCTTGATGCTCCACTGTCTAGCACCCATATAACTTTATTTCTATTCTGCTTAATGCCCTGCAATGACAGATTGGTTAGACATTCTTCGGAACCCAACTTTGATTGGGCCCGGCTTTTCGATAAGATCGAGAATCAACAGATTTATCCTGGCGATCTTCCATCTCAATCTCATATCTAGCTATTAATTCAGTCTCTTCTCTTGAATCATTGTCCCATGCTTGATCTTGAAGTGTTTCCAGCTCATAGGTCTTTAGTATTCCATAATACTCTTCCAGAGAAGTTGTATGCAAAACTCTGGTTTCTCTTATTAGGTAGACCCTATGTTCAATGCTCTTTGGCTGGTTCCTCAGATATCTCGTATTAGTCTCAACCATGGGGAGAGTTACACCTCTCAGATTCAAATCCAATACCAACTGACTGAATCGTAGATAGACGTCTGTTATGCCTTCTCCTTTTCGTATTCTGAAGGTGTCATACTCCATCTTGAGTATGAGTGTCTTGTTACTTCTAACCTCTGCAGATCCTTCCATGACAACTTCTATCTTGTCCCAAATCTTCTTTGTTGTAGTCAGACCTTTGACTATGTTGAACATTTCGTGATCAAGAGATTCCATCAAGGTTTGTCGTACGGCAGTATCATAAGCTATTTGCTCCTTGTCAGCATCCGAAAAGTCCGCTGCCTTTTTGGGCTCAGACCGAGGTGATATAACCACCCCTCCTTCCGTATGCGCAGGAATAACCACCATTGGAACAAATTTACCCTTGTCAAGGACTTCCAGATATTCAGGGTTAACAGTCTCTAGATATAGTCTCATTCTGAAAACCCATTCTTCATAGTGATCTTTGTTGAACATTGGGATCTTGAATGCATTTTCAGGAGCCATCTCAATTCTGGTCACTAAAAGTTTCTAAGTACCCAAGACTAGGCTATGTAGAATATTTATGTAGAACTTTTGCCTAAGTCGAAATTTCTCTAAGTAGAAATTTTGCTCAAGTCGAAATCACCAAGTAGAAATTGTCCAAGTCGAAATTCTATGTAGAAATTCTCAAGTAGAAATTCTATGTAGAACTTTTGTCCTTAGAATAATTTTTCTGCAGATTACTTTAATATTGAATAAACAATATTATCTCTTTAACACCTTTTGACTTTGAATGCTTTACTCACCTAACCCACCTAACCCACATGCTAGGTACTGAGTATGTCTGTATACTTTCGGCCGAATAAAGCAAATTAAAAAGTCCAAAACCACCTTTTTTTATTCTTTTACTTTTGAAAAGGAGATCAAAAAGTTGTTGGGTTGTCTTCTTTGATAAGAACAGATGATGAACACTCAAGAACACCAAATATGAACGAACCCAGATAAATTCACAAAAATTAGTTAAAATACACCCAAGCTAAATAATCACACCTGGAGTATTTAAATAATTTTTCAGATGAGTTTTCACTACCAACGAATTAAAACACACTTTTCGAGAAAATGAAAAGTAGATCTGAAAAATGAAAACTCACGATTCTTCTACTCAACACAAGGATCTATGTTTTGTATGTTAAACATATAGCTTTGATACCAATTGTTAGGTCCAAATGTGTTGTAGAGGGGGGGTGAATACAACTTTTCGAATATGAGAAGCAATAAATACGATGCAATAAATGAACACACAGATTCAAGGAATATATATCTTATATATAACTTGAAAGGGTTGCTACAACATTCATTACAAAGTATAACAGAAGTTGAGAGAGAAGTGAATGATACTAAGCTCTGTGAATGCACTCTCTCTTTTTCTCTTTTGTTTTTCTCTAGAATTGCTCACTAACTAAAACATTACACAAGTACTTCTATTTATGCTACATGTAATCTATGTCCTGTAGTCTTCAAAGACTAAGATGTACGTGGCCCAATGATGTCCACATAATTCTTGCCTTATCTTGAAAGCTTGGAAATCTGCCAATCAGAAGATGCCATGTGTCATGTTGAAGCTGCACTCTAAGTAGAACTTCTACTTGAGAATTTCTACTTAGCCATCTCGAAGTTCTAAGTAGAACTTCTTCTTAGAAACTTCTACTTGGCTATCTAGAATATTTAGTACTTAGAAAATATTCTGGTCTTCAACTTGAAACTTCAATGCACATCTCGAACTTGTGATATCTTCATGTCTTCTTTATTCTTCACTAAGCTCTTGAATATGGATCTTTATTACTGACATAAACTTGCTATCAATGTCCTGACACTTGATGCAACGGTCTGGTTCATAAGTGACTAGTCTTGATAGGGTTTTTGCTTCTTGAATAAATTACCATATCCAATTAGAAATGTGGCTTTCCAATATTTGCTTTCCTTCTTGTTCACTTGAAATCAATTGGTCTTATTGATACTGATAGTTATGATCTTGACTCTTAGCTTTTCAAATCACTGAGGTATGAACAACTTTGACTTGAACTTCTCTCAATGATTTCTTCTTGGCTTGATCATAGTTAACATGTTGAATTGTATCAATTACCTTGTCTTCATTTAGTGTTGATTTCTTGTGACTTCTTGTTCTTGATTGTCTTCTGGTTAAGTATCTTTTCCTTTAGTTGAGTTACATTAGTTATAGTGTTACAAGTTTACACACCCTGCCTTTCAAGGAGCCAACCAGTCTTAAGATGAGCTTTGATAGGGTCTATCTGACAGCTTCCTACATCAAACGGTGCCACCAACTTCGAATCGATGGTGGGGGTCTTCAGGACTTGGAAGTAGACGCTCCCAGAATGGGTCTCGACCCTTGAATTGAGATAAGGCATCGACCTTTGTATTCTCCTCCCTTGGGATATACCTGGCACTCATCTAACTGGGCTATCGCAGCTTTCACAATCCTCAAGTATTTGGCCATATTCTTTTCTCTAACCTCAAACTCTCCATTGACTTGTGAGACTACCAACTTTGAGTCTCCACAGACTTTCAGGTTTTTGACCCTCAGGGCTCTTGTCAGTCTAGGACGGCTATCAGAGCTTCATACTCCGCCTCGTTGTAGGTTGTTTGGAAGTCCAACTTCAAGGCATACTCGAGTGTGAACTCATCGGGGCTTTGCAGAACTTAACCTGCACCACTGGTTTTTGTTTTAGATGCCCCATGAAAATAGAGCTTTTTGTTTTTGATGCCCCATCAAAATAGAGCATCCAATATTCCTTCTTCTCTTCCAGGGGTTTCTCACCTTGATGACCTTCCTGGTCTATTACCTCTATCCAATATTCCTTCTTCTCTTCCATGGGTTTCTCACCTTGATGACCTTCCTGGTCTATTACCTCTATCCAATATTCCTTCTTCTCTTCCAGGGGTTTCTCACCTTGCTGACCTTCCTGGTCTATTACCTCCTGCCCCCCGACTTCTTGGTTGTCAATGGTATATTCAACCACGAAGTCAGCTAGAGCCTGAGCTTTGATGGCCGTACTAGGCTTAACATCGAATTCTTTTAGTTAGATTGCCCACTTGATGAGCCTTCCATTGGCTTTCTTGCTATGCAATATGTTTCTTCAGCGGGTGTTCCATCAGGACTTCAACGTTTGTCTTTATCCAGGGTCCTTCAAGGACTTAAACTCTTATCTGCTATAACCTAACTCTACCATTCGGGGTATGCATTCGTTTGTTTTCATTCGTGTATTCTTTTATTTTCGGTACTTGGTCTTCTTTGACTCACACATCAGGTGCTTGGCACATAAATAAAATCACAATCAATGAATGGAAAACAAACTTGCATTAATAACTTAAAATGGGTTCAACCCTTACATGGAATACTACTATCCTACTCGGAGCAACATGCTCTGCAATGGTTTCAACGAACCTTATCTCTACTTCTACTAGATAAATATGAAGATAAGTCCTACTAGGATAACTTGAGCCCATCGGGGCTTTGCAAAACTAGGCATGCACCACTTGATTTTGTTTTTGATGCTCCATCAAAATAGAGCACCCACCACTCCTTCTGGTCTCCTCATTCTTATTCTGAAGTTCACTTTCTGCTTGGGGTACTACCTCCTGCCCCCCGACTTCTTGGTTGCCAATGGTACACTCAACCATAAAGTCAGTTAACGCCTTAGCCTTAATGGCTGTCCGAGGCTTCTGTGTGATGTCCTCTGCTGACCTTTCTTTGTGTTCCTTACCACTGTGGACTTCCATGTCTTCAATCGGAAGGACCTGCCCCCCGACCCCATCAGGCCTTAACGAGGCTACATAACAGCTTCGTGCCATCTTCTGATCACCTTTATGTTCTCCAACACCATTCCTGGTAGGGAACTTGATCTTCACATGATAGGTTGAGGCAACAGCCTTAAATGCATGAAGTCCAGTCCTTCCAAGGATAGCGTTGTACGTTGAATCCGCCTTGATTACCAGGAAGTTCAACATCTTAGTGGCCTCCTTGGGCTCTTGCCCAATAGTTACAGGCAGCTGAATAGTCCCTTCAACTTTGGATTTTACTCCATTAAATTCGTATATAGGCATGTTATTGGGGGTCAACTGAGAATCAGTGTATCCCATCTTCACAAACGCATCATGAAACAGAATGTCAACGGAAGCTCCATTGTCTATCAAGACTCGCTTCACCTCCGAGTTTCCAATCACAGGAGTTATGACCAACGGGTCGTCATGGGGGAACTTCACCCCTTCCAAGTCTGAGTCATCAAAGCTAATCGTTACCTCAGTTTTTGTACTCTTCGGGGCCTCTCCCACGATGTGCAACACCTCTCGGGCATAAGCCTTTCGAGAGTTCCTAGTTGTCCCGGCCGCAGTCGGGCCTCCTGAGATCATGTTGATTACTGGCCCTCGGGGCTGTGGGTTGCGATCTTGATCGTCATCCCTTCTATTATAGTCTCTTCTCTGATTACCACGGTTTTCACCCTTAGTGAAGTGTCTCAGCTTCCCTCTACGGATCAAAAACTCGATCTCATCTTTGAGTTGCTTGCAATCGTCAGTGTCATGCCCCACGTCTCTATGGAATCTGCAATACTGATTCTGGTTTCTCTTTGCGGGATCACCCCTGAGTGGCTTCGGCCATCTTAAATCCTTATCATTCTCAATGTCCAACAAGATTCGACTCCTAGGAGTATTCAACCTTGCATACTCAGTGAACCTTGACCCTTGGTTCTTCTAAGGGGTAGAGTCGGAGTCCTCGCTAGTTCGGGGATACTTGTCCCTAGCATCATACTCTTGATCATCATAGTCTTGGTCTTGCTTTCGCTTCTTGGAGTCATTGTTACCTCCTCCTCCACCTACGGTGGTTTCTTTCTTCAAGCTATCCTCAGCTTTAATATACTTATCAGCCCTTCGTTGGAGCTCAGCCATGTTCTCAGGGGGATGCTTCGCCAATGATCTCTTGAAGAAGAGGTCAGTGGTTCCGTGTTCCAGGGCTACCATTGCCACCTTATTTTCCAAATCAGTGATATTCTGGGTCTCCTTAGTGAATCGCTTGAGGTAATCCCTCAGATTTTCATTCTTTCCTTGCACCACATACATAAGAGATGCGGAGCTCTTCTCATGCACCCTTCCGCTAATGAATTGGCTAACGAAGGCGGCGCTCAACTCCTTAAAATAGCCAATAGAGTTCGCAGGCAATCGGCTATACCATCTCTGAGCCATGCCCGACAGGGTTTGGGGGAACGCTCTGCACTTTAGGGCATCAGTTGCAGGCTGCAGCAGCAATGCGTTTGAGAACGTCCTGACGTGATTTGCGGGATCACCCGTTCCATTATAAGTCTTAATTGTCGACATCTTAAACTTCCTAGAAATATGAGCATTCATCACCTCCTCAGTAAACGGGGGTGTGGGATCATCAGAATCTCCAAGTGGCATGAGATCCTTGGGGTTACTCCTGGGGGTCTCCACCCTTGTTGATTTTTCGGTTCGGGTATCAGCCCTTCTTTGCCTTCTTGAAGGCCTCTCCAAATTTATAACGGGAATCCTCTCTACAGTTGGAGGAGACTGAGTTTGATTCAATCTATCTTGTTCTCTTGCAATATCGTCCTTCAATTTTAAGATCTCGGCCTCATAAGCCTTGATTTTATCAGCAGTTGTCAAGGGGAGTCCATCATGGATTCTTCGTGTCCTTCTTAGAGGTTCTTTGCTAGCACGTCGCCTCCTAGGGGCTTCATCTCGATCATCATCCTCAGTTGATGATGAATCATCAGTATAGGGACCAGAGTAGTCATCATATTCTCGATCCCGGATCAGTAAGGCATGACCGCTTGGTCCAGGTTCCCTTCGTCGGGGAGGATAATTAGGCAGCCCATACACCAGGTTGGTATTCAAAGGGAGATCCGTAGTATGGATCTGTACCCCTGGTGGTGGGTTGTCAGGATTAAAAGGAGGAGAGACCACCATCTGAAGAGGGTTGGTTCCTCGTCCTGCTTGGTCGATCAGAGGCAGCGTACTCTCAACGTGGGGAATCGCCCCTGATTGTTGAGAAACTTGAGACTGGGTGATCACCCCTGATGCGGGGGGAGCCTGTTGGATGATCGCCCCTGATGCTGGGGGAGCCTGTTCGGTCAGGGGTGGAGCAGAGCTGATTGGCACGGCCTCAGTTACAACTGGTGTTGTTCTTCGTGTTTGAACCATGGTTGATGTTGTCTTCCCACAGACGGCGCCAAATGTTGTGGAATAAAAACTAGGTTACGAGTATTGCTGCTAGGGTTTGTGTATTTAATGCAAAGGTGTGTGAGCTTCGTGCTTTAATGGCTGCTCTTGTGCTCGTGGCTGAATCGGCCTTCACAAGATGCCTACGTACTTTGATGAATATCAAAGATCAAGCCAAAAAACGTAGTCCTGAGAATGAGGGGTCAGGCCCTTTATATAGGCTGAGAAGCCTTAGAATTATGGTAGGATTCGGAGACTTGGTGGACAAGTCTTCCTTAGGAAGGTTCCAGATCTATTCCTTGTAGGAATCAGTTTCCATATCGAATTGGATGCCTTGGTGGCTAAGTCTGATGGAGATAATATCCTTATCCAACTCTTATTGCTGAGCTGTTTATTTCTCTCAATATTAATTACGAAATTAATATTAAAATAGGGATTCTGACCTCATTAATGGGCCCCACGTTTGGACCATGCTGGGTCTAATTAATGCTATATTAAATGTGTCTTTAGGGCTTATTTTTAGCCCATATTCAAAAAAAAAAAAAAAGAGGAGGAAAGAAGAAATCAAGAAGGGAAAAGAAATACAGATAAAAGCTGGCCGGAAAGAAAAATGAACAGAGAGAGATGTGCATCGAACCCAAAAATTTTACCCTTCTCCTTACCCAGAAGCAGCAAAATGCACACAGCTTTTTCAGACCTACCAAAAACCATTCTGCAATCCAACACATACATTATATTGGATATTGATTATTTATATGTAAACACACACATGAAAAGTATATATATATCGTAATTTAGGAATATATATCGTAAATGTGTGTTTGTACGTAGTAATACCCTGAAATGCACGACACTTGGTTAACAAATGAGGACAAATATATGGTACCCTACGTTTCCTGGCTCTCCTTGGTCTTGCTTCATCATCCCTGTCAATAAACATTTTGGAACTTGGAAAACATAACAGACAGTGTGAGAGAAGAGGATACATGTGCTTTTTCGTTAATTATACTATGCCATGCTGCAACTACGAACTACGTCTATGCCATGCGCTGCTGCGCCCATAAATTACTGCATCCCCAAACACTAGGTACAACAGCTGTTTATGTTCAATTTCTGTATAATTATATATGATTATTTGCAATTATTTACTTTTCACGTCCCTTTAAAAACATTTAATTGTGTGTCGGCATTCTAAAGTATATCTACATTCTGCGTTTTCACGATAAGCATTTGCCTCTGAGCTGCCTTCTAAACAAATACGGTATCTATACTCTAATGATATGTCATGTATACGGCAGTATGTGATGTATACTGTCACTAAATATTAATTAATTTAATTATTTAAAATTGTAATATTATATATAATAATTTAATTTAATAATGAAATTATATATTATGAGTCTATTAACTAAAAATTGAAATAAAAGTCAGTAATATAGTATTACATAGAATTAAAAAGTATTTATAATAGATTAATAATAAATACAATTAATAATATAGCTATTCTTATATTACCATAATGAAGTTATGTAAATTTTATTAATTAAAATAATAATATTAAATATTAATTTAATTTAATAGTGAAGTTATATACTAGAAGTCTATTAACTAGCAATCAAAATAAAAGTCGAGAATATACTATTATATACAACTTGGTGTTTTAAGATTTATTTTATTTAAAAAAATTAAAAATTAAAAAATTTAGATAATTTATCACAATTCTTGCTTCGCATGAATTATCGACTAGTATCAATATAAACAAATCGAGGACTTAAAATTGCAATGTGCACTACCTAGGGACCATTTGTACAAGCTAAAAATTACTTTATACATTCAAGTAAAACAACTTATAAGTATACTATACATATTACTTGATTGAAGTCGCACAACTGATGTAGAGTAGGTGTACCCACAAATCTGTAGGTTAGCCTAGCTACTCTTTCTTGTTCAAAAATTACCAAAAGCATCGATAATTATTACAGCAATTTATCTACTGGCAGCTGTTTGTACATCAACAATGATGTTGTTGATTTAGAAATTCGATTCTACCGGCTAATACTTAAATATTATGGATTGACTGCTACTGATATTGTTGGATGAGATACTACAAAATGTCATATAAGTGATTATCCCACTCATCATTTGACAAAGATTTATTTTCATTATTTGACAAGATCGATCTGCAAATCTTGAATTGCTGTGTCAAAGAGCTAGCTAGCTTCTCTGTTTGTGTCTATGATTTGATTGCTATTTATTGTAACTAAGAATCTAATATGAGAATTTCAATTAAATGGGACAGTGATATGTGTTGGGATCCAGATAATCAACTGGTCAGTGTCTTGTGAAATCAAGTGAATAGATGTTTTTTTCCCTCCATCTCGGCTACATGTAAAAAATGTCATCTACTGATTACAGTTTTAATACCACCGTAATATTTAGAAAACAGTGCAATTTATATATAAAAAAAAGACCAACTGAAACTTATGTCTTTAGATACAAGATACAAACAGAAAAGATTTAACGTACATAATTCAAACGTAAAGGGGTGGCACTAAAGAAACAATAATTCCATGTCATGATTCTATATAGGTTATGGGCAGGTAGCTAAATATATGATACAAGCTACGATCTTAGGATAAATCTTGAGCATAGACTAAGCCTATAGCTTCTTCTTCTTCTTCTCCTTGAATTATTATGAGCATTTGGTGTACTGCGTCTGCTATCTCATCTGATGATTTTAGGTGGCATCCTTCTTCCACCTGCAGGTACATATGTATTCAAAATAAAAATAATAACTTTAATTTCTCATCATATTAGTTTATACATCAATATATATGTGATTGATATAAATATAATGGATGACATTCGTAATCGACATCGGATACCAACCACTTATCGTAATGAAACATTATGATAACAAGCATTTCGCCATAATAAAACATTATGATTGGTGGTTGATATTCAAATGTTTGCTTGAAAATAATTAAAAAAACATGCATATTGACTTTAGAGTCCTCTACATACCATAGATGACTCTATATCTCAACAACTACACATATATACAAAAGTAAACTGCAGTACTCTTTCGTCTGAATTTTATCACACCCCAATAATTTTAAGTACGGGCCCTTGAAGTTACCCAAGCATTCTTGTTATTTTCTTTTGTAGTCTTGTGTAACATTTATATTCACATAAATAGTAGCTCCCTAAACACAAGACCCCCCCTCCAAATATGGTCCTTCCTTTGTACAATTATTAGACCTATCTTGAGCCAAACAAAGTCAATGAGACTTAACAATCAAGATAAAATTAGTTCTAGTAGGGTTTAAATAATATGAATCTCTCTTAGTTAAAAAGAAGGGGGTAAATTTAAGGATGAAAAATATTACTAGTACTACAATTTTTTAAAAATATAACTGTACATGGTATTCAGAACCTTTTGCACAATAATTCATAGAAAAAGTTGAGCCGTACCAGATGAATAAAGTAGATTCTTGCATTCTCAATAGTCATTTTCATCTGTAAAAAAATTGCATGAAATTACTGTGCGCATGCATACCTTACTACTGATTGAGTAGAGAACCATTGGTTCCAAGCTGGTAACATTGAGGTGAAGTATGGTCAAATAAAGTGCCTGGAAACCACCAATTAATTTCGAGAGCTGCCTGAGCCTTCGTCGCGATAGAACCCTAATGTTTGCATGAGTTTCGACCAAGGTAACTTCAATGTCTGCAATTGCGCCATTCGTGGTGCTACATGTATAGTGTTTGTTAGGGGTTTGAGAGCAGGTGAATTGAGGAAATGCAAAGAATTGCGCAAATGGAGTTGCCTCATCAGCTTGGTCTTTTTCGCCAGATGCTTGCAATTGTAGAAATTTTTTAGTTTCAAGACTTTGTAGAGTATGCTCAAGTTCTTTTACGAAGTCGATAGCACCGCCAACTATAGAGGCTTGATCACCCTGCAAGTTGATTTAAGTCATACAAATTTAAATTCAGCTTGCGTTCTAACGTTAAAGTAAACAATGAGCTATGCGGTTTGTAAGCATGTAATTTTGTTTTAATTTCCTTTTCTTTCTCAAAATGATTGTAATTAAGAAGGAAAGGGGGAGTGGGTTCATGGAGAGAGTCAACGGAATAGTACTAATACCCTCATTTAAAGATGATATCCTCACTTAAAGATTTAATTTCAACACCTATAACAAGTGCACACTGTGCATGTGACTTAATCTGCGAAAGTTGGTAAATTACAGCTTTCTCATTCAAAATCAAGAAATTTAGAAGAGTTGTACATGCAGTTATTTGTACTGGGATTCAATATCAAATCATGGAGTTTAATTTAATTTACATAATTATTTAGAAATTGATGATCACATTCCCTCTCTATATTTATGTTATCCCCTGGCAAAGTACTGTCAAATTAAAACTGTCGTTCCTATATAGACAAGCTTGACTACCGTACACAATGAGTTCAGGTATCCGCATATCATAAAATAAGTGGTAAACTAATATACAATTAAGAAAAACTTATGTATAATTAATTGTGTATCCATGAAAATTGGTACCCAACTTCAACTCAAATTCTTGTTACTTGGTCACTTCTATTTATAATTTAGGACAAATTTGTCATCATGTCTTAACCTAGCTACATCTGAAAAATTAACTCTAAGTGTAATTAGGAAACATAGTTATACTATAAATAGTGAAACACTAACCCAAAAGTACTGATGATAATATTCAAATTCACAGAAGGAGACCTTTATGTCTGGTTTAATTAATTAGCTTAAGGTTAGACATTTGTGTTGAATTATCACATGAAAAATTGTATTTAAATTGTTTAAAAAATACCAACCCTTTGAACATAGGACTCGGGCATGAGACATCGCAGCACAGAAAGATGCTCATTCATCTGTTTCCTTCGATTTCTTTCCACAGTAATGTGAGTCATTCTTTGAGTCTCGGCCTCTTCTTTGTTCTTGCATACTTTGGGTCTTCGCCGCCTCTTCTTCCGGCCTTGGACAGCCAAGCTGCTCCGCTGTTCTTCGGTACTGGTTTCGGGCTTAACGGAGAGATTCATCGAAGAAGAGGTGTAATTGAGAGACTTAGCACCAGCAGCAGCTGTATATTCTTGTTGAGAGAATTTTTCTTGGAGCTGGAAATTACAAGTATCAGGAGTGGCATTGCAGGTGTATGGATTTACAGAGAATGTGTCATAGATTATAAAGTCTAATAGTTCACTTGAAGAAAGTGTTTCCATGGCCATTTCTCTTTTGTTATCTTCTAATGCAACTTCATTTGTCTACTCCTGTCACTTATCCTACTTTTTATAACCCTGGTTTTGCTTTACTCATATTGTCATATATCATCCCCCTTTTTTCTTTTACTTTTACTGTTTTACATGAGTTAAGAACTAGGTATGGTAATATATATGGAGTTTAGCTCACAATTTAAAATAAATTAACATTTAATAAAGGAATTATTTAAAATATTAAAATAACATAATTTTTTTTTCAAAAATACGGCGCAATCTTATATTGCAATTATTGCAACCTGAAATGCAACTGATTACAACTGCTGCACAATCACATACTCAACTTTGAACATATTTTTGAAAAAAAAATTAAAAATATGAGTATTTTTAAAAATTTCTCTTTAATAAATAAATAAATATTTAAAATTAATCTATAAGATGTCAGGATGAGAGCCTATAACTATAACATGAGTAAGAGCAACTCCAAGAGACTCCTAATGAATTCCTTAAAAATATTATAAATATTAGACCTCCTAATAATTTAGGACAAATTAAGAAATGCTTACTCCAACAATGTTGCTTATAAGTGTTCTTTATTATTATTATTATTATTATTATTATTATTATTATTATTATTATTATTATTATATTAAAGGGGAAGAAAGAAGTAGGAGAAAGAGAGAGAGGAAAAGAATGTTAAAAAATGAGGGAAATGAATTTTTTATTGATGAAAATAATATAAGGGAGAACTAGGATTCCCTTATAAATAAGGAAAAAGAGACATGTCTTAAATATTAAAGAGTCACTTAAGTTGAGTTCATTTTTGTGTCAAATTCCTTATATTTTGATTTAGGAGGTTAAGTAGTTAGTCTCTTGGAGTTGCTATAATACTTTAAAAAGAATCACCTAAAGTCCAAGAATAACCACCACAAAATACGTATATATTAATCTTTTTTTGTATGAAATATTATTATAAATCTTGATTAAGAAATTAAAAATGAAATTGCACAACTTTTATTTTTAAAAAATCAGTAAAACATAATAAAATAAGCCAAAGACCATAAAATCAAATTTATCCAAAATAATTCTGTTGAAGAATCAAATTCCAATCAAGTTTTTTGTTCACTTTATAAAATTTATATATCGTTAGTGATATGGGCTAAAAATAAGCCCTAAAGACACATTTAGTGTTGCATTAATTAGACCCGGTATGGTCCGAACGTGGGGCCCACCAACAGGGTCCAAAGTCCTATTTTTAATATTAATTTCGTAATTAATATTAGGGGTAATAAACAGCTCAGCAATAAGTGTCAGATAAGGACATTATCTCTACAAGACTTAGCCTCCAAGGCATCCAATTCGATATGGCAACAGACTCCCACAAGGAAGGAGTCTAGAACTTTCCTCAAGGAGGTGACTTATCTATTAAGTCTCCAACTCCTACCTTAATTCTAAGGCTTCTCAGCCTATATAAAGGGCCTGACCCCTCATCCTCAGAACTACGTTGGCTTGATTCTCTAGCAATACAGAGATACGTAGGCATCTTGTGAGGACCAATCAGTCTCGAACGCAAGAACAGCCATTAAAGCTCGAAGCTCACCATCCCTTGTATTTAATACATACAAACCCTCGTTTTTATTCCACAACATTTGGCGCCGTCTGTGGGAAGACAACATCAACCATGGTTCAAACACGAAGAACAACACCAGTTGCAACTGAGGCCATACCTCTCAGATCTGTTCCACCCATCACCGAACAGGTTCCCCCAGCATCAGGGGCGATTGCCCAACAAGCTCCGCCAGCATCAGGGGCGATCACCCAATCTCAAGTTTCTCAACAATCAGGGGCGATCCCCCACGTTGAGAGTACATTACCTCCGATTACCCGTACAAGACGAGAAACCAATCCTCTTCAGATGGTGGTCTCTCCTCTGATTGATCCAAACAACCCATCGCATGGGGTCCAGATCCACACTACAGATCTCCCCGTGAGTACTAACCCGACATACGGGCTGCCTAATTATCCTCCTATCCAAGGGACAGGCCCAAGTGGTCACGCTTTGCAGATCCGAGATCGAGAGTATCACGATTATTCGGGTCCTTATACTGATGAAACCTCCTCCGACGATGAGGATGATGACCGTGATGAAGCCCCGAGGAGGCGACGTGCTAGTAGAGAACCTCGAAGGAGGACTCAAGACATCCGTGATGGACAATCTTTGACAACTGCTGAAAGGATCAAGGCTTATGAGGCCGAGATCTTAAAGTTGAAGGAAGATATGGCAAGAGAACAAGCTAGGCTAAATCAAACTCAGCCTCCTCCAACTGCAGGAAGGATTCCCATCATTGATTTGGAGAGGTCTTCAAGGAGACAAAGAAGGGCTGATGCCTCATTCGGAAGAACAACCACAAGGATGGAAATTCCCAAGGGAAACCCCAAAGATCTGATGCCTCTCGGAGATCCTGATGATCCAACACCCCCGTTCACCGAGGAAGTGATGAATGCTCACATCTCAAGGAAGTTTAAGATGCCTACAATAAAGGCTTATGATGGAACGGGTGATCCCGCAAACCATGTGAGAACATTCTCGAACGCACTGCTGCTGCAGCCTGCAAGTGATGCCCTAAAGTGCAGAGCGTTCCCCCAAACCCTGTCGGGCATGGCTCAGAGATGGTATAGCCGATTGCCTGCGAACTCTATTGGCTCTTTTAAGGAGTTGAGTGCCGCCTTCGTTAGCCAATTCATTAGCGGAAGGGTGCATGAGAAGAGCTCCGCATCTCTTATGTATGTAGTGCAAGGAAAGAATGAAAATCTGAGGGATTACCTCAAGCGATTCACTAAGGAGACCCTGAATATCACTGATTTGGAAAATAAGGTGGCAATGGTAGCCCTGGAACACGGAACCACTGACCTCTTCTTCAAGAGATCATTGGCGAAGCATCCCCCTGAGAACATGGCTGAGCTCCAACGAAGGGCTGATAAGTATATTAAAGCTGAGGATAGCTTGAAGAAAGAAACCACCGTAGATGGAGGAGGAGGTAACAATGACTCCAAGAAGAGAAAGCAAGACCAGGACTATGATGATCAAGAGTATGATACTAGGGACAAGTATCCCCGAACTAGCGAGGATTCCGACTCTGCCCCTAAGAAGAACCAAGGGTCAAGGTTCACTGAGTATGCAAGGTTGAATACTCCTAGGAGTCGAATCTTGTTGGACATTGAGAATGATAAGGATTTCAGATGGCCGAAGCCACTCAGGGGTGATCCCGCAAAGAGAAACCAGAATCAGTATTGCAGATTCCATAGAGACGTGGGGCATGACACTGACGATTGTAAGCAACTCAAAGATGAGATTGAGTTTTTGATCCGTAGAGGGAAGCTGAGGCACTTCACTAAGGGTGAAGACCGTGCTAATCAGAGAAGAGACTATAATAGAAGGGATGACGATCAAGATCGCAACCCACAGCCCCGAGGGCCAGTAATCAACATGATCTCAGGAGGCCCAACTGCGGCCGGGACAACTAGGAACTCTAGAAAGGCTTATGCCCGAGAGGTGTTGCACATCGTGGGAGAGGCCCCGAAGCGTGCAAAAACTGAGGTAGCGATTAGCTTTAATGACTCAGACTTGGAAGGGGTGAAGTTCCCCCATGATGACCCGTTGGTCATAACTCCTGTGATTGGAAACTCGGAGGTGAAGCGAGTCTTGATAGACAATGGAGCTTCCGTTGACATTCTGTTTCATGATGCGTTTGTGAAGATGGGATACACTGATTCTCAGTTGACCCCCAATAACATGCCTATATACGGATTTAATGGAGTAAAATCCAAAGTTGAAGGGACTATTCAGCTGCATGTAACTATTGGGCAAGAGCCCAAGGAGGCCACTCAGATGTTGAACTTCCTGGTAATCAAGGCGGCTTCAACGTACAACGCTATCCTTGGAAGGACTGGACTTCATGCATTCAAGGCTGTTGCCTCAACCTATCATGTGAAGATCAAGTTCCCTACCAGGAATGGTGTTGGAGAACATAAAGGTGATCAGAAGATGGCACGAAGCTGTTATGTAGCCTCGTTAAGGCCTGATGGAGTCGGGGGGCAGGTCCTTCCGATTGAAGACATAGATGTCCACAGTGGTAAGAAACACAAAGAAAGGTCAGCAGGGGACATCACACAGAAGCCTCGGACAGCAATTGAGGCTAAGGCGTTAACTGACTTTGTGGTTGAGTGTACCATTGGCAACCAAGAAGTCAGGGGGCAGGAGGTAGTACCCCAAGCAGGAAGTGAACTTCAGAATAAGAATGAGGAGACCAGAAAGAGTGGCGGGTGCTCTGTTTTGATGGAGAATCAAAAACAAAATCAAGTGGTGCAGGCCTAGTCTTGCAAAACCCCGATTGGGCTTAAGTTATTCTAGTAGGACTTAGCTTCATATTTATATAGTAGAAGTAGAAATAAGGTTCATTAAAACCATTACAGAGCATGTTGCTCCGAGTAGGACAGTAGTACTCTATGTAAGGGTTGAACCCATTTCAAGTTATTAATGCAAGTTTGTTTTCCATTCATTGATTGTGATTTTATTTATGTGCCAAGCACCTGATGTGTGAGTCAAAGAAGACCAAGTACCGAAAATAAAAGAATACACGAATGAAAACAAACGAATGCATACCTCGAATGGTAGAGTTAGGTTACAGCAGATAAGAGTTTAAGTCCTTGAAGGATCCTGGATAAAGACAAACGTTGAAGTCCTGATGGAACACCCGCTGAAGAAACATATTGCATAGCATGAAAGCCAATGGAAGGCTCATCAAGTGGGCAATTTAACTAAAAGAATTCGATGTTAAGCCTAGTACGGCCATCAAAGCTCAGGCTCTAGCTGACTTCGTGGTTGAATATACCATTGACAACCAAGAAGTCGGGGGCAGAAGGTAATAGACCAGGAAGGTCAGCAAGGTGAGAAACCCCTGGAAGAGAAGAAGGAATATTGGATGCTCTATTTTGATGGGGCATCAAAAACAAAAAGCTCTATTTTCATGGGGCATCTAAAACAAAAACCAGTGGTGCAGGTTAAATTATGCAAAGCCCCGATGGGTTCACACTCGAGTATGCCTTGAAGTTGGACTTCCAAACAACCTGCAACGAGGCGGAGTATGAAGCTCTGATGGCCAGCCTTGGATTGACGAGAGCCCTGAGGGTGAAGAACCTGAAAGTTTGTGGAGACTCAAATCTGGTAGTCTCACAAGTCAATGGAGAGTTTGAGGCTAGAGAAAAGAATATGGCAAAACACTTGAGGATTGTGAAAGCCGTGATAGCCCCGCTCGATAAATGCCATGTTGAGTATATCCCAAGAGAGAAAAGAACATTAAGGCCGAAGCCCAGTCTAAGTATGGCTCTTCTGAGATAAAGAATTATGCAGAGAGCTTTTGCTTCCAGGTCCTGAAGACCCCACCATCGAATCAAAATTGGTAGCACCAGTTGATGTAAGATGAAGGATAGACCCTCTTTGAGCTCATCTCGAGACTAGTTGGCTCCCTGATAATGCCTTGAAGGCACAGAAACAGTTAGTGAGAGTGTTGAGATGAGAGGTCCTTTGTCATTCCTTACTTAAAAATCTTGAATCTCAAATCCCGACACAAAATTTTAGCCTTGATGGCCAAAAAGGCTGTCTGCCTCCAATCAAATTTGTCATTTGAAGTTTAAGGACTTGAATCAAGAGTCTTCAATCGAATATAAACCAAAGCAAGGTCCTGTGAGCATAAGAAGAAGGTTGGAAACCTAGAATCAAGAAAAGAAGGTTAACAACCAGCCAAGACACACCGGACTTGAAGTCAAACGCTGAGGAGCAAGTGAACTCCCTGAACGATCAACTGAAAAGTAAGACCTCCTCCATATGAAGCCAGGGGGGCAAGAACTAAGGGACTTCATCATTCCTACATCTTAGAATGAGAATCAAGGGAATCAAGGGTTGATAATAACCTTAAAACCAAGGTCTCAGCAAATAAGTTAAGGCCCGGAAGGTCACAAGTCAAGGTTCACGAAACCATTTAAGGCATAACAAACACCTCATATTGACCTGAAACCTCGTGTTGGTGATCCAGAACACCAACATCAACCTTAGAATCCAGGCCTTGTGTTATAAATCAAGGGCTAAGGAACTAAGTTGAAGCCTTAGAAGGCCAACAAAGCTATCAGATCCAACCTTGGATCAAGAGATTCGTGAACAACTCAAGAATGAGTAACTGAATCAACATTCCAACAAGGTGGATGAAAGGTTCAAAGTAATTCTATGTAAGATTAGGCAAGCATGAAACCTTTGAAAGGATTTTGGAACTTTCTCGTGGAAGGTTTGGAAACCCATTTACTATGACACCAAGGTGCTTCATGAAGCTGACCTGAATCACTCCGCTATAAAGAAGTTTGCTTTAGGCACGGTCATGGCCTCAAGAAAATTAAGACCTTACTTTTTAGTCAAGTAAAATCGAGGTCTTGACAGACCAAGCCATTAAAAGGCCATTAACTCGACAAGAACAGAATCCTGGTCGAAAAATTGTTCGACTGAGCCAAGAAAAAGGCCATTAATTCGACCAGAATCCTGGTCGAAATGACCAAGAATCCTGGTCGAAAAACTCTTCGACGAGGCCACGAATTTGGTCCTTAATTCGACCAGAATCCTGGTCGAAATGACTTGGAATTCTGATCGAAAATTCGTTCGACCAGGAGAAACCTTGGGTCCTTAATTCGACCAGAATCCTGGTCGAAATGACTTGGAATTCTGATCGAAAATTCGTTCGACCAGGAGAAACCTTGGACCCTTAATTCGACCAGAATCCTGGTCGAAATGACTAGGAATTCTGATCGAAAATTCGTTCGACCAGGAGAAACCTTGGACCCTTAATTCGACCAGAATCCTGGTCGAAACGACCAGGAATCCTGGTCGAAAATCCGTTCGACCAGGAGAAACCTTGGACCCTTAATTCGACCAGAATCCTGGTCGAAACGACCAGGAATCCTGGTCGAAAATCCGTTCGACCAGGAGAAACCTTGGACCCTTAATTCGACCAGAATCCTGGTCGAAACGACCAGGAATCCTGGTCGAAAATCCGTTCGACCAGGAGAAACCTTGGACCCTTAATTCGACCAGAATCCTGGTCGAAACGACCAGGAATCCTGGTCGAAAATCCGTTCGACCAGGAGAAACCTTGGACCCTTAATTCGACCAGAATCCTGGTCGAAACGACCAGGAATCCTGGTCGAAAATCCGTTCGACCAGGAGAAACCTTGGACCCTTAATTCGACCAGAATCCTGGTCGAAACGACCAGGAATCCTGGTCGAAAATCCGTTCGACCAGGAGAAAAATCAGACCTTATTTCGACCAGAATCCTGGTCGAAATCCTGGTCGAAATCCTGGTCGAAATCCTGGTCGAAAAATGTGAAGTTTCCTGATCGAAATTTGTGATTAAAATTCAGAAATTTGAGTCGAAATGATAATTTCTGAATAGTACTAGCCCTTGGAAATAAAAAATTTCCAAGCTGACCTGGCAGCTCGACCCCAGCCAGGGGCTCTGCCCCTTGGACCCCGCCAGGGGCTGCCGCCCCTTGGACCCCGCCCGGGGGCTGCTGCCCCCGGACCCCCGCTAGTGCCGTTTAGCACCGTTTAACGCCATTTAGAATCGCTTAACATTGTTTAAGTGTCGTTCAAGGCTTGTTAGTGCCGATAAGCACCGATTAAGTGTCGATTAGCACCGTTAGTGCTGATAAGCACCGATTAAGTGCCGATAGCACCGTCAATGCCGATAAGCACCGATTAAGTGCCGATAGCACCGTCAGTGCCGATAAGCACCGATTAAGTACCGATTAGCACCGTTAGTGCCGATAAGCACCGTTCAGTGTCGTTTAATGCCGGTTGGCGTCACTTAAACGTTGTTTAAGTGTCGTTTAAGGCTAGTTAGTACCGTTTAGTGCCGTTTTATGCCGTTCAACGTCGTTCAAACATTGTTTAAATGTCGTTAAGGCTGATTAGTGCCGATTAGCATCGAATTAACATTGTCGTAAACGCGTCGGTCGCTCCACGCTTTACATAAAGACAATACTCGTGAAACACTAGTGTATAAAGATGAACCCTGACCCGAGTCTTGGAAAGGACCGTTAAAACTTCAAGGAAAACCTGATCAGTTTTCCTAGAAGTTGGGGGGCAAATGATATGGGCTAAAAATAAGCCCTAAAGACACATTTAGTGTTGCATTAATTAGACCCGGTATGGTCCGAACGTGGGGCCCACCAACAGGGTCCAAAGTCCTATTTTTAATATTAATTTCGTAATTAATATTAGGGGTAATAAACAGCTCAGCAATAAGTGTCAGATAAGGACATTATCTCTACAAGACTTAGCCTCCAAGGCATCCAATTCGATATGGCAACAGACTCCCACAAGGAAGGAGTCTAGAACTTTCCTCAAGGAGGTGACTTATCTATTAAGTCTCCAACTCCTACCTTAATTCTAAGGCTTCTCAGCCTATATAAAGGGCCTGACCCCTCATCCTCAGAACTACGTTGGCTTGATTCTCTAGCAATACAGAGATACGTAGGCATCTTGTGAGGACCAATCAGTCTCGAACGCAAGAACAGCCATTAAAGCTCGAAGCTCACCATCCCTTGTATTTAATACATACAAACCCTCGTTTTTATTCCACAACAGTTAGTATTCTATATTAGAATCAAATTTTATGTTTTTAAAAATTTCATTTACAATTTATTGATGAAATTCTATAGTAAAATTAAAGGTTCTCTCCGGAACTTTATATAAGAATATTCTCTCTGAAATAATGGTCAATTTAACATATCGTTCTTAGATGTACATTATAATAAAAGTGTCCTCATAATCATAGACAAATATTTAAATTAGATGAACGAGGATGAGGACACTCGAACTTGAGATCATTTCTGAAATTTAAGATCACTTCATAATATTATGTTAATATTATATTAAATAATTAATTCATCTAAAATTTTAAAACGTTAGAAAAAAACCCAAAAAAATAAAAATTCAACAAAATTAATGAGTTAAATATCAAATTGGTCAGTGGAGGCCATCTATCATTTTACTCACTGATTTCAAGGGGGTCTCATTTGAATCACTTAAGTCATAATAAATATCAAACATATACATCTAAATATGTGATCTAGAATTAAAATAGTTTTTTGTTAATATATTTAAAAAATTTAAAATTTATTTACTATTTATATTTAATTTTCTGGTTATTTTCTTTGATTTAATTAAAAATAAATAGTAAATAGATTTTATAAAATTTAAATATATTATCTAAAATATTAGAAACCATGACTTTTCATTTGGTTATGGTGGTATTGAAGAAAAATGTATATAACTTAATAAAAAATATTTTAATTCTCGATCACATATTTATAGGTATCTGTTTGATATTTATTATGACTTAATTGATTCAAATGAGACTGCGCTGAAACCAATGAGTAAAGTGATATATGGTCACCACTTCACTGACCAATTTGATATTTAAACCCAAAATTAATTCAACAGTTTTGTGGTAATTAGAAGGAATAACTAGGTGTTCAACTTAAACATATGGCTGTTCTTACAAGTGGTTTATGCATGAGACCCTGTAAATGCGTTTTATATCAAAGTGGCACCGTTCGTCAAAAACTATCACTTAACTCACTTCTCATCGGGATCTCATTTAAACCATTAAACTAAGAAAACATACCACTTGCTCCATGTATATCACTTAGACCACCATAAATTGTATTATTTTTGTGAAGCAGGGGGCAAATGATATATTTTCTTAGTTTAGTGGTTTAAATGAGACCCCGATGAGAACTGTGGGTTAAGTGATAGTTTTTGATGAACGGAGTGGCCACTTTGATATAAACACCCCTATAAATATAACATGACACTCTAAACAGAATCACCTAAAGTTCATGAGTAACTAACACAAGATACATATATTAATCTTTTTTGTATGAACCTTACAAAAAAAAAAAAATTTGTATGAAATATAATTATGAATCATGATTAAGAAATTAAAAATGAAATTGCACAACTTTTACTTTTATAAAAATCAGTAAAATATAAGAAAATAATTCAAAGCAATTCTACCATAAAATCAAATTTATCCAAAATAATTCTATTGTAGAATCAAATTCAAATCAAGTTTTTTGTTCACTTAATAAATTTTATATGTCGTTAGGATTCTACATTAGAATCAAATTTTATGTTTTTAAAATTTTCATTTACAATTTATTGATGAAATTCTATAGTAGAATTAAAGGTTCTCTCCAGAATTTTATATAAGAAGATTTTCTCTGAAATAATGGCCAATTTAACATAACGTTCTTAGATGTACATTATAGTAAAAGTGTCCTTATAATCATAGACAAATATTTAAATTAAATAAATAAGGATAAGGATACTCGAATTTGAAATCATTTCTGAAATTTAAGATCACTTCATAACCCAAACTTTGATATTATGTTGATATTAAATAATTACTCCATCTAAAATCTTAAAATGTTAGAAAAATCTCAACAAAATAAAATTTTATACTCCTACTTAACAAGTTTGTGGTAATTAGAAGGAATAACTAGGTGTTGAACTTAAACATATGCATACATTTATGGCATGTTTGGCGAGACTTAAAATAAGTACTTTTGAACTTATTTTCGTGTAAAAATTTCATATTTTGATAATTTTTTATACAAGTATTTAATTTATGTTTGAGATTCTATAAGTTACAAAAAAAAAAATTGACTTTTTTTAAGAAAAAATTAGAAATCTCTAATTTTATCTTAAAATAAGTTGACCTGAAAAATATTATTAAAAATACCCCCTTACTCATTTAGAGAATAGAGGAGTAGCTGTTGTTCTCTCTCTCACTTTACTTTAAGCATAAAACGGAAAAGCACAATGCCTTTTTACTGTCCCCTCACGTGCACCATTTTAAACTACAGTCTTTCTAAACCCCCTTGAATTTGTTTTACAACCTCTCACTTTCTTTTCACTGTGTTCTGTTCTGGGTTTGTTTTCCTACACCAATTTTTCGTAGATGCTATCAAGCACACTGCCATTGTGTCTGTGAAGGAGAGCTGCAATGGAGACCCACCCCCTGTTTGTGTTTTACATACACAATTACACATGCATATACAAACAACATATCAAGCTGTGCAAAAAGCTACTCTTCACGTTCACAGTTGGGGGTTGTGTTTTTTGTAAATATTATGTAAGTTAATTGTACGAGTGCCTCAACTTTCACCCATGTTTATCATTGTGTTTTTTTTTATTCAACGCTTCATGGAATCACTAGTTTAGAATTAACCATTCATGGGCTTGATTCATCTGACGGTGCTGATTGTGCCAAACGTACGGTCGACTACCTGCAGAGATGATTGTCCCATCCAATCTTTCCAAAGGAGCTGCTGTGATTTTTACATGTACAGTACTGGTTCTTGAGAATCCCATTTTGAGTCATTCGAAGTTGATGATTTACATCATATTTTAAAGGACATGGTATTTGATAGATTCAAATATTAGTACTGAGATAATGTGATTTAATGTTTTTTCTTTTCAAAATTACAGTGGTAAAGAAGTCACTTAAAAATCAGATAAAGATAAAATTAGAAAAATCTCGAAAAAACAAAAGTCGAATTTCTTACAGTGGTATGGTTATTTTCTCTTGATGAACCAATGAATGGTAAGTTACTAAGATTTTTATAATGATTGGGTATCGTTTGAAATAGTAACTACTTGTAATATGGGTTACAAGGGGTCTCCTTGACTTTTGAGGAAACAAGCTTTGGTTTCATTTGGTTTATCTTTTTAGTAAAGTCCAGCAGCAACAAGTGCACATGCGAACGATGGACCATACCAGACTGCATTGCTTAAGAACAAGGTAAGGTCGACAATGGAAAAATACAGATGTCGATATTCATCAAAAGACAAGATGGATACGTTACTGCAAGGAAAAATCACCAGATATACCGGCACATACACTAGCAACACATCAATCAGTGTAAAAAATTATATAAGAACAAGTCTTGCGGATTCTTAAATAGCCAAAATTACAGATATACTCAAACATGTAAACTTTTACGGGTAGATAAATTTAATTATTTACAAAAAAAACTATATATGCTTACACTTTAAATATTGATCAGTATACAGAGATAAAACATTGGACTAACCTTGTTCTTTTTGGGTGTCAACTTCAGTTTGGAGCCTATTAGAACAAGCTGTTTTACAAACATAAACTTCCTACAGTGATAGAATTATTTTTAGCAAACTAATAAACAGATACTAATAAAAAACATTAATTCATAGAAATTATCTAATGATAGTAAAAATATACTTAATAAATAAACTAGTTGACTAAGCCGCGCTTCGCGGCGGCCTTGTAATATTTTTTAAAAGAATTCAAAATATTAATTTAAGAAAGAAATCGAAAAGCAAATATCTGTAAATAAATTAATGAATACAATATTGTACAAATTTTAATATATATAGACAACTAAATAAATACTTATTTTTTATGTCAATTTTATATCACGTTTTCTTAGGCCGACACCCGTTGTAATAAATACTTATAAATCGCGTCTTGCGCCAGCCCTGTAATATTTTTCAAAATATAGACTATTTAGGAAAGAAATCAAAATTAAAATATATAAATAAATTAGTGAACACAATATTGTAAAAATTTAAATATATATATATATATAGACAAAAAAATAAACTATATACTTATTTTTTACGTAATACAAAAGCCAAAGTAAAGAACGACCAATGGTTACTAATAATCCATAATTGTAACTAAAATCATAACAAATCATAAATTTAAAAATAAAATGAAGAAAACAAATATTAAATGAGTAGATTCAAACCTTAAAAACCAACCAAAAAAAGCAACCGGAAAATCGCAAAAAACCAATGGTGCACACATAGCCAGTTACATTGAGAATTAAACAATGAATGAAAAAAACTAAAAGAAAATAGACGAAGACAAAAGCAAATAGAAGCAAGAAAAGGGTTACAAACATCGTGAAAAAATTTGACCAAAAATTTGAAAGCAACGATTGTATATATATAAGAATATAATTTTTTTTTTCTATTTTGAATAAGTAAATTTGAATTCCTCTTCCCTGCAAATTCAAAAACCTAAACTATTTCTAAGATGGAATTTGAATTCTTCTTCTCTACAAATTCGAAAACTTTTCTATTTCAAATATGTTTATGTTAATGTTAAAAAAAGAATTTTTGATTTTTTTTCTAAAATATAGGATCTAAAGTAAGAAGTTTTCATTTTAATTATTTAAAATAGAGGAACTCTAGAAAAATAGATCAATAGGATTCAAGCGATATTAGCGAGCACAATATTTAGAATAGGATTCGACAAATAAATATTTATAAACATCAATATCTATTAGCAACAATATTGTATAAATTAAATATACATATATAGCCATATAGATAATAAGATAAATTATTCATATACTTTTTTTATACTGATTGTCTCACAATTTTTTAAGCCGACACCCGTTGTATATATTATAAAAATACTAATCATATACAATAATAAAAATTTAAAGACGAAAATCTCTTTGACTTTGATTGCGGTTTGCACGCTGGAGAGATTTTCTTGTGAGACTTGCTTTTAATAACATCAATTATTTTTTTAATTGCATAATTTATGTTTGAAGATTGAAATTATAATTCAGAAAATTAGATAAAAAAGAGTTCGAATGAGTAGTTCTCCACCAAATAAAATAAATTATTTTTATTTTTTTCTATACCAATTTTGTCTCACGATTTTTTAAGCCGCCATCCGTTGTATATATTATAAAATATTAAAAATGCAGAGTAAATAGAATGTTAGTACTAATTTCCTCTTTTGACTTTCTCTACCGATTATGTCTTACGTTATATTCATTTGATTTTAGTAAAAAAATTGGAAAAATATAAGCTGATTATATTTATTAATTCTATGTAAAAAGTAAAAAAGCAAATTTGATTGAATTATTAAAAAAAGAAGTTGAAAAATTATGGTCAAGATCACTAAGAAGATAGTAGCGAAAAATACAAAAAATAAATAAAAATAAAAATAGAATAATCATAGAACGAAATGAAAATAAGATCATTGGACATGTTCAAATCCCCTAATTAATTAATTAACATATGCAAGATAATTTAAGTAGTCATATGTCAACTTCTCTCGATAAAAACGAAAATTCTAAAAACACTAAAGATTCGAAAAATATAAAGAAAGAAAATAATAATTTAAAACATAAAGAATGAATTTATAATTATTAACACTAAAAGTTTAAAAATGTAAAGGAAATAATAAATTGTAACATAAAAGGGAAAGTTGTAACTATTAACTCTAAAAATTCAAAAAATAAAATAAAAAATATAAATTCTACAAAAAATTATAAAAATCAGATTGAAACGATTTGATATTTCCTGGACGATTCAAAATATATGTATTCATGTTCATATTCAAAAAAAATTTATTTATTCATATTTAAAATAAATTAAACATTATCTGTATTCTACTTAAATTTTTTCTAGGAGCCTAGGTGTGACGCCCCTGGATCCGGGGTCATGGATCCAGGCCGTCAAGGTCCAATTTCCAGTCATTAACAACATTTCTTGGATTTTGTTTTTATATATAATTAATACAAATTGATACTTTCATAAATGACCCCACACTAATATCATCACACACCAGTCATATGCTCAGGGAACAACATCCACAATATTAAAAGTTTATAGTTAAACAGTTATTACAACCCAGAATCATATTTAAGTACATTGTTGAATAATACTTCGACATGTAGCAATTCAACAATCAAAAGTTTATTGTACCAGCTTACACATTTAATATACATAATCTACCAGGACCCGCTTGTCTACGCTACCTCTGGAATAGGTGCAAGCGTTCTCTCAAAAGGTTGCCTTTCCCTTACCCTCTTGCGGGGTGTAGTGCGGAGTATCGACATGCCTAGCTGTTGTATAAAATAAATAGCAAGAATGAGCTAAAATAGCTCAGCAAGATAAATTCTATCGACTACCATCAAAGGAAATAGACCATTACACATATGTATATATGTGTGGAAATTCATCATACTTATTAAGAAAGAAAAATATTTATTTATTAAATACACCATCTATTCATCTTGCTAGGAAAATAAATTTAGGATAATATAATATGAGTTTCTCTTCTAAAATATTATAATAATCCATACTTCATTTCCGTATAATATTTCAAAATAATATATACTATTTGAATCAGATCTCTTAATAAAATCTTTCCATTTCCTTGTATATGACACTTATATAAGAATAATATAAAATCAGTTCTCTTCATTCCATATAAATAATTCCATCACCTTATCTCATTTTCTTGGTTTCAGCATATAAATCTGAAAACCATTATTAACTCTTTCTTTTCAAAAACATTGGGGATATATGCTGTCGCCTGATACGTTAGGACGATGATCAGTCGCCTAATCGTACCTGCTCTCTTTTTACTACCGGTAGAAGGAATGAAGATCATCCCTGGAGGAAGGCCACCTGCTAACATCCTCCCTTGGCATCTTCGTGCCGTAATAAAATAATAAATGCTGGACTGTGTCGCACACAGTCCTGACACAGCCACTTACGCAAGTCTGTTGCAATCCCCCTTTTTGTCAAATCATTTATCTACTCACATTTATCATTTCCATTTCCATTCACATTTCCATTCACATTTATCATCACCTTTAAATCATATGTCATAATAATTTAATTATGACTCATACATCTTTTCTATAATTATTAAAGTCAAATATTCCTTTAGAACATAAAGTATATTCGCTCTATCCATATTCGTATCTATCTTTCTTTAATTCTCAAAATCAGGAAATAAATCCTTAGCCATATAGCATCGTAGAAAAACATATATATTCCAAGAAATCATTTTACTTTAAAAAAATAAAATAGTTTTCTAAAGTAAGAGTAGAAGAAATCTTGCTCTCTTATACACACACACACACACACACACACACACACACATATATATATATATATATATATGTTGTTCCATCTACTTTTAAAAATAGTAGATAATAATCAAATAATACTTATTAAATCACAATATTTAAAAAGAATATCTTTAGCAAAATATTATAAATCATATAACCCTAGATAACAACTGATACCATTCCTTTATTTACTTTAGATAACAACTGATACCATTCTCTCATATTTTCTTAATCATAAGGCATGTTCACTTCATGCATAATCATCTCTATACATATCCATCTCATACTCATATCCATATTCATATACATCTTCGTATACCTTTCTTTTCAATATCAATACTCAAGGAGGACAATTTCTTCACAATATAGTAATAATAGCATCACATATATATTCCATGAAAACGAGTTTCTTTGAAGATACATAGTTTTCCAAGTAGGGATAGAAAAGATCTTGCCTCGATCTCGATGTCCTGAAGGTATGGCTCGTGGCTCTCCCGGAGTTTCTATAAACACGAAAAGGACCGTCGTTAGAATACCACATCTCTTACTCACCTCACTCTTGCATAACAATACCCTTGACACTTTAATATATGTTTCACATGTTATTCATAACCCAAGTGTTCCAAAAACCCAACCATTTTAGGTTAAATCAAGGTTTCGGTGCTTATTCACCATTTCCCTTAACAACCATACCCGACTGTAAAAATTCTCAGAAAATCTCAATTTCGAATTTTAATGTAAGGTCAACTGGAAATGACTCTTTGACCACTCCACTACAATATCCCAAAATTTTATAATTTTTAAAAATGTTTAAGTATGGTATTCATAGCCTCCAATTTGATACAATTACATTTTCTCGGTTCTCGAACGTCTTTCACTAAAACTGACTTTTCTCCTAAACCGTTCATCAGATTTTAACGCACTTTATATCAAAACGATCTATGACTCAAGCTCTATCATCTCATGGTTAGTTGGTGTTCTAGACAGGAACCTACCGTACGCGTCTGAGGTTTCAAAAACAGGGCATTCTTTGGTTAAACGAAAATCGGGCATTATAACGGCTATATTTTCATACTTTCCAAAATATTACTCCTCCAAATCCATCATCTACCTTATACACCATCACCTACACCATGTGGTCATCTTACCAACCATGGTTACAAGCACCAAACACTTCTATATATCATCTCATCACTTATAAACACACATATACTCATGATTTATACTTAAAACAAACTTAACCATTAAACTCATCATAATCCATCATAAACTCAAAGTAATACTAAGGGTTCTTGAATTTTATACCTTCCTTGGAGCTTGAACAACACTCAATAAGCCTTGGATAGTCCTTAAATAACCTTAAGGTAGCTTGGATCAACTAAATAAATCATAAAAACAAAGTTAGAAATTCGGATTCACTAGACACCAGTTGAAAGAATCGCAAAAACGAAGGCCTTACCTACGTTTTCTGGATGAAGCTTCTAAAGGAAAGTTGTAGAGCATCTAACCAGATTTCCAAACATATAAAGAACACAAAATTCTATTGATTAATGAAGGAGTTATGGCCGTTTGAAAATCATCACAGAAACTGTCAAAGATTCTGGCAGCACGGTTCTTCAACTTGGGGAGGCGATTTGACTAGGCTATACACATTAGATTGCCATGAAATTTGGAACGAATAATGCCCATGGAGTGGAGAGGTTGTGGTTCAAATTTGGTGATTTTATCATGGATAGAAATGGAGATATGATTTTTCCTCTCCTCCTTGCTCTTGCTGGGCAGTTTGAGAGGATGAAGTTTCTAGCTTGTTTCTTGATCCAATCTCAACCAATATTCATTGTAAGGATAATATCTAGCTTAGTCTTGATGATTCTAGAGTCTTGGAGATGTTTATGGAAGGTTATGGATTAATCCTCATGCGAAATGTCTAATTTGCCCTTGCTTTATAAGTTAGTGGAAGATGATGTCACCTTAATGATCTAATAATCTCTTTTTGCTTTTCTTTTCCAAGTATAATGCTAGCAATCTTGGTAAATGATAATGTGGTATGTATCCTTGTTGTATTACTAATCTTGGTTGTTTTGTTTTCATACTCGTTTAATCACGTTTCGTTTCGAATACATCTCGTCATCCAGTGGTTTTGAAATCATTTAAAAATCCAAATTCACTTAGCATTCTCTTAGCTTAAAAATCCCCTGGTTTAACTTAAATTCACTAATTCCTCAATATATAATTCCTTTAATATTTCTATGCTCCTTAATATCCAATAAATAGAAGCTCGTTTGAACTCAAAATCCTCAAAATCTAAATTCAGGAATTTCTGAAATCCATCGTCACACTTATTTTTATAGTATATCACTAATATGGTTTTTGTTTGTTCATTTTCCATTTCCAATATAGAGTACCTACACACCATTTCTTTAAATCCTCAAAATTTACTATTCATGGGGTCACTGTAGCTTTGCTAAAATTAGGGTTATTACACTAGGATTCATTCGTAGTGTTATCCTGATATTAGCTGACTTTCCAATCAACTCAATAATTTCCCACTCAACACATCCTAGGCGATCTCAACAATAAAATAGTGGATTTGCATGCCGTTGTGTCATGTGCGTGTTTGTGTGGGTGGGAAGAATTATCAGAGGATGACCTCTCCAAGTATTTGGCAAAAAAAAAAAAAAATTACCTTCTGTCTCTTGAACGCCCACATGCGCAAATTAAATCAAATCAAATAGGGGTTGATATATAGTTGTATGCCCACATGCGCAAATTAAATCAAATCAAATCAAACAGGGGTTGATATATAGTTGTAGTTCATTCCTTAGATTGAACACCTCTTCAATCATGTCGATGTCTTCAATGCTGATCATATGCATTAAATCATATAGAAAAGATTAATAACCAAGATACTACGGTATGTGAATTCAGCATTCAAACAATAAAAAATATGCAAGTATTTTGGGAAAGAAAAAGTACATGCAAGAGTTATGATCAAATTATAAGAACAAAATCAAGAATCAACAAAAAAGAAAAGTACAAACAATTATTCTTTGTATACCTCTAAATATCTATACATAGGCCATTGTTCTATAGATAACCACCTTACGTGAATAATCGTGGATTACGTGGAGAATCGTGGAAAACCACTAATTTTTGATTCTATAACAGAACCAAAGTTCTATTTTTTTGGTTCTATAAAAAAAAGACCAAATTTTTTTTGTTTTAAAAAAAAATCTGCACTACTCTATATATATAATATAGATAACTGTTGAGGGTTACATATACAAAATCAAATGTTTTGAGCCAATTGGAATATGTGGAATATATCGAATATGTGGAATATAATTGGAATATGTTGAGAAATAAGGTATTATGTATTTAATTAAGATTGACTTTATATATCTATATACTAAATAGGATTATATTTATATAATATAATATAATAAAAATATGGATAGGATTAACTTTTATTTAATTTATATTCAAAATAGGATTTACTTTATATACTTATTGCTTATCCTATAAAATCGAATGTAAATAAGGAAACTCTATTTTATTTCGAATGTAAGTAAGGAAATTCTATTTTATTGAATTAAAATTGAGGAGCTCTAGAAAAAAAGATTAGGAATACATTTATATAATATAATATAATAAAAATATGGATAGGATTAACTTTTATTTAATTATATTAAAAATAAGATTTACTTTATATATTTATTTCTTTATATTTATAATAGATAGATAATAGATAGATAGTTTTTTTCTCCTACAAATTCGAAAACCTGTTAACATAAAAATATAATTTTTTTTCTATTTTGAATATGTAAATTTGAATTCTTCTTTTATACAAATTCGAAAACCTTTTTTATTTCGAATATGTTAACGTTAATGTTAAAAAAGGAAGTTTTGACTTCTTTTCTAAAAAAAATAGGAACTAAAGAAGGAAATTTTAATTTAAATTATTAAAATTGAGGAGCTCTAGAAAAATAGATAAATATGATTCGAGCGATTCTAGAGCTCCACCAAACGCCCGGGGAATTTCCTTAATATATATAAAATAGATAGATAGATAGATAAACATACCGGAAAATAGATGTTCCCAAGGGAAAATAAATTTATAGTGTATAGTGGGCTACTTTTCCCTTTTCCAACCCTCAACTATGCAAGTAAGTTGAAAAGATTCTTTCAGTAAAAGTGGACAAGACAATTCCAAGAAAAGATCCAAGAACAATTTAAGGCAAAATCACCAAGGATAAAATTGTTTACAAGGAAGATAAAGGTTCCTTGTGATCACATCCTACATTTTAAAACTACAATTATTGATTATGTTCCTTGTAAGCTTACAAAATAAAAGCTATATATAAAAATACTATCAATCTATCATTTATAAAACACAGACATTTATGTGCACAAAAAAAACTTGTAGGAAAGAAATATATTAACATAAGGGAAATGTTGCTTATCTGGTGATGAGGACTGATGAGAGCTACGGTGGTGGGGGATTGGACCATGGTCCAAGGTGTCAGAACTCAGCAGTCTCTTCAAGCCAGATCCATGTGACAACCAAGCTTCAATATGAATCTTAATCAAGTACATAATAGCAGTCATCCACATTTGCAATCAAAATCTTGTTCTCATATTTGTCCATCTTTTGGCTCCTTGCTTCACTAGCTTAATGGCTTCATCCCCCTTTTATATTTGTGTACTAATATGCTATGACTAATAAATAGGAACACTACCACGCAACATATGCACCAAATATATGTACAATTGGTATGCGAACATGGAAACTGGGTATCCACATAGACCCCAACAAACGCATGTGCAAAAGCTTGTGCCCATTGACGTAGCGAGAGAGAATTACAAAACTGGATTCCTTCTGTAGGGGCAACTGAGTTGCCTTCAATAAGTACAAAAGATGATGTAGCCTATTCCATCTGCATTTTTAGATTTTTTTACCAACTAATGCTACAAGGCAACCGACTATATTGATAATATTTGGCCATAAAAGATATCTTGATAAAATTTCATGTACATCAGATATATGTTATGGTTCACCAAAACTTTAGCTTAAATCCATAAAAATCTGCAATTACAACGGCAGCAGATAAAATCGATGAATATAGACTTAAGATAATTAGTGCAGGCACGGGAGAGACGTATATAGTATCTACAGACAAATTCACCAACCCTGTCATGAAATTTGCCTGCATGAGTTACATGTGCAAACATTATTAGTACCTTGAGATAGAAGAGGGAAGAAAGTTATCTTTTTGTAAGAAATTTCGAAGCTCTCACCAAAAGGAATGTCCCCAGTAAGTTCTTGCTAAATGCTTCTTCAAGTATGGAAATTTTGGGTCCAGGAATATAATCAGCAAGCATTGCCATTGCCAGAAACTGCAATATGGTATTGTATAATGCTCCTTAATTCATAGAACTTGAAATTTTAAGTACTTTGAAACATGAAAGATCTATCCTGATATAAAATAAATTGAATAAGAAGAAAAACACTTATACAATGGTTCAATACATCAAATGAGACAGTAACTATAAACAGTCTAAACAAGGACAAAATTATGAAGCCTAGCATTTGCAGAGTACCCTTTATGGCACACCTCAGAATAAGAGGACTTCACAGATAATTATGGCATGATCTAAGAGTAAACATAATAGATGCTATCGAAGCCCTCTGAATGTTTTGATGATAATCAATACTATCCACCTTCCCCACCATCACTGATATATTGATGCTTTCCGGTGGTTTTATTTGACCAAAGGGTCATTCTTATTTACTAAAAGTTTCTAAAATACTTTTTCTCAAATTAATCTTCCTGTATTTCCCTTTTACAATCTCACGAACACAAAACAACATTCCTGAAGGAGCAACTACACTTCAGGCTCAAGCAATAGCCCATCCTTCCAGCCATCAGTCAATTCTTTAAGAAAAATAAGAATGCCATCTGGTTTACTATTAGAAAGGATAAGCAGACAGAATATTATTTCTTCATAAGTATCATGCACTGTTGAAAGGTAAAATACTATCAATGTGACTATGATTCAGCATTCAGTGTATCTCACACAACAACGTATCAGTAACTTACTTCCTCCGCCACAAAACTGAAATAGACAAAATTCAGAGTTCCTCATTCCAGAACTAGAACCTAGGTCTTAAGTCCAATCATTAAGAGCACCATGAGCTAATTTTTTTTAGCTTAAATGCAAGCACAAAAGTGCAACAACATATCCCTCGCACAAAAACTAAAGATGATTCAGTCTAAGAAAAATTGCCATGTGACAACTGCCAACTACGTATGGGGTCGATAGAAGTCACAACTCACTCTCACAATAAGAACCCATACATAGACCAAAAAAACAGATATGAGATGAAGAAAAGAGCAGAACCTGTAGGTTCACTGCCAGTACATAGGTAACATACGCCAGGTTACACTGCAAAAGAATTTAAAATGAATACAAAAGTGACAAATTTATTTTAACAATTTAGGTGCATTTGTCTGTAAAAAGAACTTTATATATAAAGGAACGATATACAAAAACCATGTACCATTCTGCGGGAAGGCTTTTCAACATACTGGTCGAGGAATAGTGTGAAAAGCCTGACAAATCAAGAAAAATAAAGCTTCAATTTTGTAACAGAAAAAATGAAATCTTTAAACATAAATTATACCAGAAAAGAATAGCAAGAGTAATAAAGGAGTTGAACTTCGATTTTGTAACAGAAAAGAACACAAGAAATATAGAAATCTTTAAATAAAGATTATACCAGAACAGAATTGTGAGAATCCAAACTCTGATTCTAGACTGATATCTTGCGCTTGTTGCAGAAAAATGATTTCCAAAAAAAAGATAGTTTCCCAACTGGACACCAACAAGATACAGGCCCCAGTATCCTGAGAAAAAAAAAAGAGGAAGAAAGAAATCAACATTCTGGCATTAGCTTATCAGTTATCATCCAGTACCAACTGTGAATTGCTTTGACGAATGCAGAATTGCAGATGGACCTATATTGGCTGCAACACTGAATACTTATCTACTGGTAGACCTATTAGTTTCTATTGAATATAGTTGGAACATACAAAACAATTGCATCGTTTTTATCTTTAACGGTTGAAATTTTAGATTTCCTGCTCCTGCTAAATAAATTTCAGCCTTCTAAAACCAAATATGTACATTTACAGATCTTTAGCAATGTGACATGCCTAGCATATCAAAAAAGAATAAAAAAAGGCATGAAATTGTTCCACAACATGTAAGATGGAGTCAAACAAAGACAGACATAGACATGTTCCACAAAACGTTATCCTAATCTACAGAACAAAAAATTGAAAACCATTTAACATGGCAATAACCCCGTGACGCATATATCAAAAGATATCATTTTGTGAGTCCATAACCATTAAAAGGTACTTGCTAATACAAATTTATGGAAGGTAGAAACAAAAGGAAGCCAGAACACCTGTCTAGCTCCTATATGATCGTGAATCTTTCAACTGAGTTAAAATAATGAATTCCATCACGGGTAGATGCTAATGGGTACGCATTTTAACTAAACCCAATATAGTAACAACTGACTGAATGACCTTGGATTCTTCTCACCAAATATACTATAGATTCCTTCTTTGTTTTGGCTAATGATGTCTGATCCCCTTTCTTCAGAAAGCAGATACAAATTTAGTCCACGAACCAAGAAAAATTGATAACCTAAAGCACAGAAGAAAATGAATATCTCAGAGTTTTCAGTTGGATACTGTCCTGTATAAAAACATAATTATAACCAATTTAGCAGAAGCAAGGGTACCGATTAGTATTAATGAACCTAGAATCCCACAATAATTTGGGGGAATGTTAACTACTGATGTTAGTATAGATATGGCAGCAAGTGTGAAGAAAAAGTTCCAGTGTGCTCCATATTCCCCCACGTGAACCTACAAACAAAGTGACTGACATTCTGTAAAACAAGTGCATATAGAAAACAGTGTAAAAGTAGCCAATTTCATAGAACATTTTAAAGCCCTAATTACTATAATATTATATATACTTGATAGTCGACTCCTGACGTGAAAGCAATGCGAGCAAACCCTAAAAAAAGAAGTGGACTAGCTGACTGCAGTGCATTTCTCAAACTCCTGAAATGGACAAAAAGACCATTACCGAGTATAATGTTAATGAATATAATATATAAAATGTAGATGCAACAACAGTGAAGTATATGTCACTCAAGACGAATATATATATGAAAAGAACTGATAATGAATATAAATATACAATATTTAATTGTAGTATTTGTTCCAACTCGAATATCAAAGTACAAAGGCTAGTACCAGAATGAATCTATATAGGAGACAAGAATGTGAGATAAGGAATATATAACATTACGCAGTCACTCATATTATGTTTAACACACACTACATAATTACACAAACATATCAAATGGAAAGAAAATTTTGATCCTAAAGGGCTGGTTCGCAATTATAAATAATAGATATAATACAAACTTAGAAGATGACAATACATAAGTCCTAAGAATACTGACGTTTTCATGATGCCTCGTGCTTGTCGTGAAACCAGCGAATTTGCCAATACATATGCACCTACCCCCAGGTCCATCTAATGTATTAAAAATTCAGATAAGCAAAAAAAAGTTAGTTATTTGCCAAGTTTGTGACACGGAAAGTTCAATTATGAAGCAATCATCTATCGGCAATGCCAAACGTATCAATTAGTAGTTCTCATTGTATCCAACCTCTTTTTGGGACAAGTGTCTCATTGTATCCAAACTCACTGGAAGACAATGAACCATAATGGACATGAAAATCAGAAAAGGAAAAAACACACCATCTGAACTGAACACACTGATGCTAACTTGTGAAAATCTATTATATCCCTCCTAGGTTTCAAGATGCCACTAAATTCACCTGAAATATGATAAGAGGTTTCCTTGGAAAATAACATTTTACGTTTATTCAGCTGTTTTCTTGGTTCTTCATATTTTCAAATTTAAGTACCAGTATGTTAATTGACAAACTGAATAAATCTTACCACACTCGTGCCATAAGTCTCAGTTTTAGCATAACGCCGAGGAAATATATTGAAGTCAACAGCCAAAATACAGAAGCATGTAACAAGCATCTGCAGCATTTAACCAAAACTACATATATTAATAATTAAAAATGAAAATAATTCTGACAAAAAAAAAATGAAAATAATATACATGGGCTATTTATGACGTATTTAAGAAGGAAAATGGAACAAAATTAACAAGTGGGACAACATACCATTGTAACCCTGTATGAGGAGATATATGTCCTAACAGGCTGGACCCCTTCAAGGGAAACAGAAGAAACACATCTGCAAAATAATGTGTGTTGTGGTATACTAGGATGCAAGGTGAATTTCAAAAGAAATGTTAAGGGAAAACAAAAAAAGGAGATTTAATTGTATATGCATCTGTGCTTTACCTTCTATATGTAAAACAGAAAAGTAGCACTGTCAACAACAAGATCGCATTAATATAAGTCCAATCTGCCAGGACCTGTGACCACGTGATAGCACACAAAAACGTCTTGATTAGAACAATAATCTAAATACCAAATTACAGTCTTTTGCTTAGTGATCAAACACGCTGACAGTAGAAAGACATGCACTCTTAGAGCAAGTCCAATGCAATGCTATCCTTGGTTCTATTGCTATATTATAGCATCAAATGCTAAAAAGTCCAACTCCAAAGGGGTGCTATAATTGGATGCAAATATGCATAAATGCATCCTTGGTTCTAAATTTGAAACCAAGGATGCATTATGCATCCATGCCACATCATCATTTAACCTTATATGAATTGTATGTTGATGTACTTTAAATGAAAGATAGGAGAGAGAAACAAAAAAATAGCTAAATTTGGAATTAATTGAATGTAAAATGCAACTAGCATTGGAGTTGAAGTTCTATTTTAGCACCAAAAAACACTTTTTGATGCTAAATTATAGCAATAGCTATAGCTATTTAACATCTAGCATTGGACTTGCTCTTAGTAATACTTATCACCCTGAAGCCCACTAAATAAAGAAGTTGAGACCCACACACTACAAGTTTGATGAGAATTGATGACACTTACAGTTGGAAATACAATAAGAGGAATGACAACGAATATAAAATCCACAGCAGTTGTCACCATGTACGCACTCCACTTCTTTGTAGCAACAATTGCATCATCATTTTTCTTGAGTGAGGCGTCCTTGTTATCATGATCTACGGAAAGAGACCATCATGTCTAAACAAAATAACTGACAACATTCATTGGCCATTAAAGTGATGAATTGCTGCCAACGATGTAGCGACAAGTACTATAAAACAAAAATCATATCCTTCTTTACATATTTACCCAAAAAATGCCACAATTCACTTATATAATGTCGTCCTTACTTCAGTTTACTGAATTGGAAAAAAAATATATGTGCTTAGATAACTAAAAGCTTCATTGCACATCCTACTGGTTATTCTTAAGTAATGTATGCAATTAAGTTTGCAGTTGTTGAAATAAGTGAATCCTCAATGAACTCTAATAAAAACAATCGTGTAATCTCTTACAGTCATTCGTATAGAATAATAAACCTAAATGCTCAAGCCTACTAATGATCTCATAAGCAGAAAGAAAGCAGGGGCAAGCAAAATGCGGTATAATGAGTATTGTACCGGTTGTTCCATGGAAACCAATGCAGCGACGTATGAGTATCGCAACCTAATCGAAACAATTTGATAACAAACAACTAATCAACACTTTTACATAGATATCACTAAACTAGATAAATTAATTGATAAGAGGATACAATATAAGATCAACTAAACACTGAGAAGTGATAAATAATAGAACGAAATTACGAAATCGTACCGAGAGCATGAATGTCAATACGAAGATTTCGAACATTGAGCATCCATTTAAATTGCTAACAAACCTGCAAACAACGTTTTAAGAGTAGCAAAATTCAAATAAAAGGTAATAAAAAGCAATTGATAATAGTTGATTAATATAGAAGGTAGAAAAACAAGAAGAGAAATATAGAAGGATCGTAACTGTTCTTTCAAATGCTTGTTTGGATTGAGAGATGATGGCTTTATTACAGGATTCTCCATTGATTCAAATGGTAAGGGTTTTTACAAGTTAGAAGAAATAGTGACTCAGTTGCCTGCTGATTTATATAGTTCTGTATATGACTCGACTCGGCCCATTTTACTGCATTTGTAATATTGGCCCGTATATTTAGGAATAAATATATACTGGCCCAATCCAATTGGGTTTTTGTTCTTTAGGTCTTCGAATATGTATACACTATACTGTATTTGAGAAACTTTTCGTTTGAATTTTTATTTTATTTTTGAACTTTTTGCTGAAACTTGCTTTAAACATTTCATGTTATTATAATATAAATTGACAAAATTAATTAGGGATTAATGAGAAATCAAACTTTCGCCCAGTTTATAATAATTATATAAAAGTATACAACACCAAAGAAATAGATATTTTACTATTAAAAATATAGATATTATTTAAATTTTAAATTTAATATATAGTTTAGTTTTTACAATAATTATTATTTTTTTGATCAACAATAACTATTTTTTGGCTACAGTACTAATGACAAAATTGTATACCAAGAGACCTCAAACTCTTAAAGATAGAAGCATCCATATAACCTTGCATCCATTTTCATTTATTTATGACTTTTCTGCAGACCATGAAGTAATTGATAACTTCATCATTCTCTGCAATCTACAGACGTACCATAACAGATTCATTTACTGATAATGAGCTAATATATGAAGATTTATTTACTCATATCTTATCAAATACCAAAGCCTTTATATAAGCAGAAGCAGACGGACAACAAAAATTCATAACAAACTTCCCTTAAAAAATTAAGTAAATTAGGCAAAATGTCTATCATTCTCTTCTTTTTAACACTAGCAGCCTCCACAAATTGCAGAAATACAGCTGCTGCAGCGCCATTGTTAAGTGGTCCTCTTCCAAATAAATTTGGTAGCCTTTTGAGTCTTGAATGGTTAAACCTGGGCGGTAATACACTTGGACGTGGTCACCCTCCAGGTGGCTTGGAGTTCATGGGTTCTTTGGTTAATAGTACCCGCCTAAATTTGTTGAATATAGCTGAGAATGGCTTAACTGGGGAGCTCCCGAGTTCCATTGCCAATCTCTCAACAACAGTAGATTATCTCTACTTTGCTAACAATTACATATACGGAAGCCTACCCGAAGAAATTGGGAAATTTTTGAACATGACGGTACTTTCATTGTATCAAAACATGTTAACAGGAAGTATTCCTGAATCAGTTTGTAAGTTATCCAAATTAAAAAGACTGCTTCTATTTGTTAACAACATTTCAGGAGTGATTCCAGCTTGCATAAGCAACATTACTGGATTACTTAAGTCTCCATTTGAGCAGTAACATGCTCCGTGGAAGCATACCGACACCATTGTTTAATATCTCAAGTTTGGAAGAGTTGAGCCTAGACAACCACCACCTGAGCAGTGTGATACCTGAAGAGATAATGGGACTTTCGTCACAGTTCCATGTTCTTTACTTGCACCAAAATCTATTGACAGGGCCACTACCATCTAACATTGGAACCTTAAAACATCTTGTTGAACTAACTCTTTCAGACAACAAACTTTCAGGAAATATACCTGCTAGTCTGGGTGATTGTGTAATGTTAGAGCTACTGCTCATGGATGGTAACCTTTTCTATGGTACAATTCCATCTTCTTTCAAAGCTTTACAAAGTCTTACATTTCTAGATCTTTCAGATAACTATATCTCAGGGAATATTCCACGCTTTCTTGGAGAGTTACATTTAATTCAATTCCTCAATTTGTCCTACAATAAACTTGGAGGTGAAGTGCTTAAAAAAGCCCTGTTCTCAAATTTTAGTACTTGTTCGGTCGTCGGAAATTTTCAACTGTGTGGAGGTATTCAAGCATTGCTATTGCCAGATTGTCCTGCAAGCATCTCAACCACTAAAAAAAAGGAATTCCCTTTAAAAATAACTAGCATGTAGCCCGTGCAAAGTACGGGTTACTTTTAAATACTTTTAAATTATATGATTAAATTAAATAGAATATAATAATTTATTATGGATATAATTTAATTTTGTAATATTAATTAATAAAATTATTAGTAATAATAATATTTATTTAATAAATGATATGTATTAATTAGAACTAATAATATAAAATCTAATGTAAATTTGTTGTTGACGGGATTCGAATTTTGGATCTTTAGAAAATGGATTTAAATATAGAATATTTCTTATTATTAAATCTAACGACTATCATCTATTTACTAAATATCTAACGGTCATTATTTTTTTAAATGATTGAACCAAACAACTAAATTATAATAGTTTAGATTTTAGATTTAGATATATAGTAGCTAATTTAGATAGTGTTAGTGGGTTTGTTTTGTTGAAGCAGCATAGAATATGTCTTGCTTACGATGTAGGAGAGCTAGTAATGGAGGAGGGTGAGTAGTTGAATTGGTATAGACTACTATGTTACTAACGCGTGTGCATGTTTTTTTTTTTTTTCTTTTTAAATTCTTTTTTTATTATGGGATAACCAAAAAAAGGATAACCAAAAAGAGGGGATAACCAACTACAAATTATACCCCTTTTCTTATTATAGTATAGTATAGATACCGCTCATAGTTATTCTACCTCTTGCTACCTTGTTAGCATTCTTTACTTTTGTTTTCTATCGAATCAAGAAGACCAAGGAGAAGAACATCCCAATGTCAATCTTGCATGACAACCAATACCCCAGGTTCTCATATCAAAATCTTTTAGTAGCGACAACTAATTTTTCAAAAAATAATTTACTAGGCAAAGGAAGATATGGCTCCATTTACAAAGGAATGCTTGAATCATTGCAACAAATTGTCGCTGTGAAAGTACTTTTAGTATTGGTGCCCTAGAGTCAATACAATCAATTGTATTTATGTTTGAGTGATTTTATATATTTGATATATATATTTATTATTGGCTTTATTTACTGCGAAATAAATAAAGTATAATAAATGTCCTTAGAATCTTGATACAAATTATGTAGTTGCAAGTATGTGACTTGAACATGAGATTATATAATGATTGTATCATATTCTTAAATGTCCCTAGCCGAGTATTATTATTACTTAGGACAATGATAATACATTAAGGCTAGTATGTTTATTGACAAGATGATCACATCTCATTGGTCATAAGTATGAAGATACTAAAAGCAATGCATAGGTAACTGTACGAGTACAGGGTACTGGACAGACCCACAATGAGATACATCATGGTAAATAATAAATGTGTCATATGTATTCTCACAGTGATAATGGTGTAATGATCCTTAGACCTGAAGTCGTTATAATTCTACATGAGAATTAATATATTTTGAATTCGTCAAAAGTTATCTTTAGCCGGATAATGATAAAGGTGAATATCGGATATATTATGAATCATGTGAGAAATATGAACGATCTAGATGGGATTTAAATCTCCTGATAAAGGAGTGATATTATCGCCTCTTGTTTGAGTGAGACTATGAAATGCATGGCCATGCTCAAATGTTGATTTGATTAAATAGTCTACTCATCGATCAAGAAAATGAAGATTAAATTATGAAGAGGATGACACATTACATGCCTCGAGTTTAATCTATAATATCATGATTTAAAGGGATTATATTACATGGAACATTAGTCATAAAAGGTTGATTGAATCGTTGATTTAATTATTGTTTTATTGGGTAGCAATAATGTGTTACTAGACGCCGCTTATTGTTTACAATTTTATTAGAGAATAAAATTGTTGCCAATTAAATAATAACCTACATGGTCACACACAAAGAATGTTTAAAAGGGATATTAATTTATTTCATGAATTTAAATTAAAAATAAATAATAATTCGAATTTTATAAAATTAATTAAGTGAGACTTGATTAGTTAAAGATAAAATTTGAAGATGTATTTTCTTGACTTATTTGATTAATTAAGTGTGACTTAATTAATTAATTTAAATAAATAAGAATTGTTTAAATAAAAATGGCCTAATTGTTTAATGGTCCATTTTTCTTTATTTCTCTTTATAAGCCAAGAGTTGGCTAGTCTTCTAAGTGCAACACAACTGAAAATTTCAGTTTATTCACAACTTAGAGAGAAGGGAGAAATCAAGCTCAAGTCAAGAACACATCGGTTTATTTATTTTGGCTAGTACCTAATTCCGTGGCGAAATTGTTCGACGATTCAAGCAAGCATTCAAGTGTGGATTCCGGTGGAGGAGTTATAATTTTAGCTCTCAAGATCAACAAGCTAGGATCTCCATTTGACATCCATTGGAAAGCTTTAATAGGTAAGATCTTGTTCTTGAGAATTTTTATACCATGATCATCAATTTATACATGGATCCGGGACTTGGAATTCGTTTTTAATTGTTATTTTCGTTAATTCCGTTGCGTTATCATGCCCGAATTCTAACAATGGCATCAGAGCTACATGTATAAATGGATGATTTGGTATTGTGTTCTTGAAAATGAATCATACATGAATTTATGAAATTTTGCCATGCTTCATTTTAACATACAAAAGGTGATCTATAAATTGTTATAATTGTTTGTATGATGTTATAAATTGTTATAACATGTTTTGGATGATTTACTATATGTTAGATATGTGAATCACATCATTAGAATAATTTTAGAATTGATCAGAACTGAAAATATTACATTCTGCACTGTTCTGGAGCAATCTGCAGTTTCTGGGAAAAACTGGTATAACAGGTGTAACGCATTTCGGGAATGCGTGTTATCAGGAATATTCATGGGTTGCGCATTACTGTAATGCGCATCAGCAGAATATTACTGGTCTTGCGCATTACAAGAATGCGCATTAGCGGTAACAGCAGGTGGGGCGCATGTTTGACATGCGCGTCTGATTTGGTTGAGAAACATGCCAGCTCTTGGTCGTGCTGTGTGATAAGTTTGTTTTTAAATAATAACTTTTCTTTTTACTTTTGCTTTCACTTTAAAAAGGAAAACTTATTGGTTTTAATCATCACACTCCTAATGCTTGTCATGATTAAAGTTTTAATAATTGAATATTTAAATCATGGATTTAAAAATTATTATTAATTCAAAATTTTATTAATTAATTTAATTTCGAATTTTAATAATATATTTAAATTATGAATTTGAATATTATTATTAAATTCAAATTTTGATTAATTAATTTCAATTTAATTTTTTTATTCGGATTAAATTTTTAATTAGTTTAATTATATTAATTCGAATTTAATTAATTAAATTTGATTTATTTATTTAATTCCTTTTAAATAATTAGGTATTTAAATTAAGGAGTTAAATATTAATCGATGTGATCATGATTAATGTGATGTCTATAATTGTTATATGAGCATGGTGCATTGGTTATGGCCTAAAGACCCGTAGAATAAATGTTTTAATTTTATTTATGGTCTGTAATAATTAAATACGACTTGCATGTCGTTATTCTTGTAATTTTTTAAATCTCGAATGCAACTCGAGTTCTTTTGTAATGTATTTCAAAACGAGCTTGGAGGCAATCAATGGAGGATTTGGAAGCAATGAAGAATTTTGTAATAATTAGTTATTACAACCATAGATTGACCTTGATCTTTTCATTAGCTCGAAAAGATCGCATAGGATCGGGCCATAACCATTGCACGTTTTATTTTGCGTAACTGCACTTTACATATGATGCATGGATATATTAGATATATGAATGGATGCATGGATGTATGGATATTTTAGAATGTATGTATTAGATACGACACATATGCCATGTTTAAACAAGATAAAATCTGTAACGATTTAAGATTTAAACAGACGATTAAGATCGTTAAATTTTTCTAAAAATCCCTTAAGAAATATTAAGTTAAACATATGCTTTCCAACAAATAACACTCATTAAATCCTAGATCATTGAGGAGTGGATTTGCCAAAGCAAGGGCTTCTCTTTTATCGTGGTGAAATGTGATTAAGTAAACAAGCTTACTTAAATTGTTATTGTTAGGTTCAACTTAAATAAGTCGTCATAATAGGATTATGAACTTATAAGCATAGAGTTTATTGAAATCTATTAGATAGATCGGAGCAATATGTTGTTCACTAAGCTATCCAAGAGTTATATACGATATGATTGACATAACGGTCTACCTAAATAATCATATTTAAGAGGAAAGCCAAAGCTGACTTAAAATATGACGAAATATGGATCTTGGCTCACTAAGAAAGGTTTTATGGGAACCATTTTCCGAATTGATAGTAAGGGCTATTAATTTGATAAAAATAGTGGGAGGTATATTACGAATATGCTATAAATCAACTTGAACATAATTGGTTTTACGAAAACATGCAAACTAACTCATTTTATGCGCTTTTACAAAATTGTAGATAATAAATGGCAAACAACACAAACCACTTTTCGATACGATCAGTCCTAGAAAAGGAAAAGCTGACAGGGACAAACTTCCTAGATTGGTTTAGGAACTTGAGGATTGTCCTCAGGCAGGAGCGAAAGCTGTATGCCATTGAAGTTCCTCATCCAAATCCTCTTCCTGCTGGAGCCACACGTGCCGAGCAAAATGCTTATCAGAAGTATTTGGATGACTCAACTGATGTGTCATGCCTTATGCTTGCATGCATGGCTCCTGAGATTCAAAAGCAACATGAGTTGATGAATGCTTATGAAATAATTGAGCACCTCAAAAGCATGTTTGAGGGACAAGCTCGTCAGGAGAGATATGATACGAGCAAGGCATTGTATGCTTGCAAACAGGGAGAGCGAGACCCGGTTGGACCACACGTTCTTAAGATGATTGGGTATATTGAGCAACTAGATACCTTGGGCTTCCCGATTGGTCCGGAGGCTCAAATAGATCTGATCTTACAATCACTTAATAAGAACTTCTCTCAATTCGTTATGAATTACAACATGAATGAAATTGATAAGACACCCACTGAATTGTTGGGCATGTTAAGAACTGCTGAAACCAACATTCAGAAGGAATCTCCTACTCCCATGCTGATGGTGAACAAAGGAGAGGTGCCAAGGGGAAAAGAAAGTGGAAGGGCAATAAGAAGAGTAATGTGTCCAAATCTGCTGCCAATCCTAATTCTGCTCCCAAGAAGGCTACCAAGCCTAAAGGAGGTGTTGAAAAGGGTGATTGTCACCACTGTGGTAAACCGGGACACTGGAGGAGAAACTGTCATGCATATTTGGAAGAACTTAAATAGAAGAAGGCTGCTGGCTAGACTTCTGCTTCAGGTATTTATGTAATAGAAGTCAATTTGTCTACTTCTACATCTTGGGTATTGGATACTGGATGTGGTTCTCACATTTGTATAAATGTGCAGGAACTGCAAAGGAGTAGGACACTGGCTAAGGGAGAGGTAGACCTACGAGTTGGAAATGGAGCAAAGGTTGCTGCTTTGGCTGTAGGGACTTACCATTTATCATTGCCCACTGGGCTTATATTAGAACTTGAAAACTGTTTGTATGTGCCTTCTATTTGTAGAAACATTATTTCTGTTTCTTGTTTGGACAAGAAAGGTTTTTCATTTACCTTTAAAGACAATGGTTGCTCTTTTGGTTTGAATGACATTTCCTATGGTGTTGCACAGTTATTTAACGGTTTGTATGTTCTTAGTTTAGATACTCCTATCTTGAATGTAAATAACAAACGACTTAAGACTAATGACTCAAATCAAACATACCTTTGGCACTGTCGTCTAGGCCATATAAACGAGAAACGCATTTCCAAGTTACATCAAGATGGTTTCTTGGATCAGTTTGATTTTGAATCATATGATGAATGCGAGGCTTGTTTACTAGGCAAGATGACTAAAGCTCCTTTTACCGGACAGGGTAAGAGGGCCACCGTACGACTAGAACTAATACATAGCGATGTATGTGGTCCTATGAGATCGATGGCAAGGGGTGGCTATTTCTACTTCATTACGTTTACTGATGATTTCAGTAGATATGGATATGTGTATCTTTTGAAGAACAAATCCGAAGCATTTGAAAAGTTCAAAGAGTATAAGGCAGAAGCAGAAAAGCAAACTGGCGAAAGCATAAAAACTCTAAGAACTGATCGAGGAGGTGAATACTTAAGCCATGAGTTTAAGAACTATTTGAGGGAGTGTGGTATTGTATCACAACTAACTCCTCCTGGAACACCACAATGGAATGGGGTTTCTGAAAGGAGGAATCGTACCTTGTTGGACATGGTGCAATCTATGATGAGTCAAGCAGATCTTCCAATTAGTTTCTGGGGTTATGCCCTGGAAACGGCTGCATATACACTAAACCGTGTTCCTACTAAAACGGTTCAACAAACCCCATATGAGATATGGACAGAGAAACGGCAAAGCATGTCCTTTATGAAAATATGGGGATGTGAAGCATTTGTGAAACGCCTAACATCAGACAAGCTTGGACCGAAATCTGAAAAATGTAATTTTGTGGGATACCCAAAGGAAACGAAGGGTTATTCTTTCTATAGTCCCTCGGAGAACAAAGTAATTGTTGCTCGAACTGCTGTATTCTTAGAAAGAGAGCTAGTCTCTAGAAAAGACAGTGGGAGGAAAATAGATCTCGATGAAGATCGAGAACCACTTGATAACGTTGAACCAGAGATGGAGCATGAGCAAGAAATACAAGATAACATTGCTCAAGAAACACAGGTTGTTCGTAGATCTAGTAGGATTCGCCATGAGTCAAAGAGGAATTATGGATTTCTCTTAACTCAAAATGACGATGTGATGCTCATAGACCAAGATGAGCCTCTCACCTACCAAGATGCTGTGAACTCACCAGACTCTGAGAGATGGCAAGAAGCCATGAATTCTGAGATGGATTCCATGTATGAAAACCAAGTATGGACTTTGGTTGATCCACCTGAAGGGGTAAAACCTATAGAGTGCAAATGGATTTTCAAGAAGAAAATCGACATGGAAGGTAAATTACAGACCTATAAAGCTCGACTGGTTGCAAAAGGTTTCAAACAAATTCATGGTATTGACTATGATGAAACCTTTTCACCAGTGGCAATGATAAAATCCATCAGAATTTTGCTTGCAATAGCGGCTTACTATGATTACGAAATATGGCAGATGGATGTCAAAACAACCTTCCTTAACGGGAGCCTTGAAGAGGATGTGTACATGACACAACCTGAAGGTTTTGGAAATCCAAAGGATGCCGGAAAGGTATGTAAGCTGCATAGATCCATTTATGGATTGAAGCAGGCCTCTCGGAGATGGAACATCCGGTTTGATGAAATAGTCAAAAGTTTTGGCTTTATTCAGAACGTGGATGAACCATGTGTTTACAAAAAGGTTAGTGGGAGCCATGTAGCATTCCTAGTATTATATGTCGATGATATATTAATAATGAGGAAAGACATTCCTTCTCTACAGGCTGTAAAGACTTGGTTAGGACAAAGTTTTTCTATGAAAGACTTGGGCGAGGCTACCTATATATTAGGGATCAGGATTTATAGAGATAGATCAAGGAGATTAATTGGCTTAAGCCAGAGTACATATATTGACAAGATTTTGCATCGTTTTGGAATGTAAGATGCAAAAAGGGGATATGTCCCCATATCTCATGGGATAACGATCTCAAAAGAGAATGGTCCTAAATCATTGGATGATAAAGACCGCATGAGTAAGATACCATATGCTTCAGCAATTGGATCTATCATGTATGCAATGATATGTACTCGTCCGGATGTCTCGTATGCTTTAAGCATGACGAGCGGATACCAGTCTAATCCAGGTGAAGGTCACTGGACGGCGGTCAAGAATATTCTTAAGTACTTGAAAAGGACTAAAGATTCATTCTTGGTGTATGGAGGAGAAGAGAAGCTAACGGTAAAGGGTTACACGGATGCTAGTTTTCAGACTGACAGAGATGACTCTGTTTCTCAGTCTGGATTTGTGTTTTGCCTAAATGGAGGTGCTGTAAGCTGGAAAAGTTCGAAGCAAGAGACAGTAGCAGATTCTACAATGGAATCCGAGTATATTGCGGCATGTGAAGCAGCCAAGGAGGCTGTATGGATACGGAAGTTCATTATAGTACTTGGTGTAGTTCCATCGATCGCAGATCCCATAGATCTTTACTGCGATAATAATGGAGCTATAGCACAAGCCAAGGAGCCAAGAGCTCACAGCAGAACAAAGCATATACTTCGGAGATATCACCTTATTCGAGAGATAAATGATAGAGGAGATATTCACATATGTAAAGTGCATACTGATGATAATATTGCAGACCCGCTGACTAAGGCTCTGTCGCAGCAGAAGCATGAATGTCACACTAGTAGCATGGGTATTCGATACATGAATGATTGGCTCTAGTGCAAGTGGGAGATTGTTAGTATTGGTGCCCTAGAGTCAATACAATCAATTGTATTTGTGTTTGAGTGATTTTATATATTTGATATATATATTTATTATTGGCTTTATTTACTGCGAAATAAATAAAGTATAATAAATGTCCTTAGAATCTTGATACAAATTATGTAGTTGCAAGTATGTGACTTGAACATGAGATTATATAATGATTGTATCATATTCTTAAATGTCCCTAGCCGAGTATTATTATTACTTAGGACAATGATAATACATTAAGGCTAGTATGTTTATTGACAAGATGACCACATCTCATTGGTCATAAGTATGAAGATACTAAAAGCAATGCATAGGTAACTGTACGAGTACAGGGTACTGGACAGATCCACAATGAGATACATCATGGTAAATAATAAATGTGTCATATGTATTCTCACAGTGATAATGGTGTAATGATCCTTAGACCTGAAGTCGTTATAATTCTACATGAGAATTAATATATTTTGAATTCGTCAAAAGTTATCTTTAGCCGGATAATGATAAAGGTGAATATCGGATATATTATGAATCATGTGAGAAATATGAACGATCTAGATGGGATTTAAATCTCCTGATAAAGGAGTGATATTATCGCCTCTTGTTTGAGTGAGACTATGAAATGCATGGCCATGCTCAAATGTTGATTTGATTAAATAGTCTACTCATCGATCAAGAAAATGAAGATTAAATTATGAAGAGGATGACACATTACATGCCTCGAATTTAATCTATAATATCATGATTTAAAGGGATTATATTACATGGAACATTAGTCATAAAAGGTTGATTGAATCGTTGATTTAATTATTGTTTTATTGGGTAGCAATAATGTGTTACTAGACGCCGCTTATTGTTTACAATTTTATTAGAGAATAAAATTGTTGCCAATTAAATAATAACCTACAGGGTCACACACAAAGAATGTTTAAAAGGGATATTAATTTATTTCATGAATTTAAATTAATAATAATTTAAATTATGATTTTTAAATTAATAATAAATAATAATTCGAATTTTATAAAATTAATTAAGTGAGACTTGATTAGTTAAAGATAAAATTTGAAGATGTATTTTCTTGACTTATTTGATTAATTAAGTGTGACTTAATTAATTAATTTAAATAAATAAGAATTGTTTAAATAAAAATGGCCTAATTGTTTAATGGTCCATTTTTCTTTATTTCTCTTTATAAGCCAAGAGTTGGCTAGTCTTCTAAGTGCAACACAACTGAAAATTTCAGTTTATTCACAACTTAGAGAGAAGGGAGAAATCAAGCTCAAGTCAAGAACACATCGGTTTATTTATTTTGGCTAGTACCTAATTCCGTGGCGAAATCGTTCGACGATTCAAGCAAGCATTCAAGTGTGGATTCCGGTGGAGGAGTTATAATTTTAGCTCTCAAGATCAACAAGCTAGGATCTCCATTTGACATCCATTGGAAAGCTTTAATAGGTAAGATCTTGTTCTTGAGAATTTTTATACCATGATCATCAATTTATACATGGATCCGGGACTTGGAATTCGTTTTTAATTATTATTTTCGTTAATCCCGTTGCGTTATCATGCCCGAATTCCAACAAGTACTAAATGTTGAAGTACACGGAGCCAATAAGAATTTCTTGGCAGAATGCGAAACTTTGAGGAGTATTCGCCACAGAAATATCATTAAGATCCTCACAACTTGCTCTGGCACTGATTTTAAGGGTTACAACTTCAAGGCATTGATTCTTGAGTTCATGGAAAATATGAGTCTAGACAAATGGTTACATCCAAGTCCATCTTATCTAGGGAATGAAAGAAATCTGACTATATTTCAGAGGCTAAATAATGCCATTGATGTTGCATTGGCGGTGGATTACCTACACCATGAATGTCACACAAGGATCATTCACTGTGACATTAACCAAGTAATATTCTCCTTGATGGAGAATTTGTTGCCCGTGTTAGTGATTTTGGTTTGGCCAAATTGTTCTTAAGCGGTGCAGGTGACATAAATCAAGCACAGACTAGATCGACCGGTGTTCGAGGAACTGTTGGATATGTTCCCCCAGGTACCTAGCATTACTGATTTTTTTTTCATTGTTTGAGTTTCTTGTGTATATAAGTATATTACAATAAAACTATCGCTGGATGCAATGAAATTATAAACTTGTCCTGCGAGTCAAACCGGATGCGCATGGCTTAGCTAGCATATCCACACTGACTTGCAAATACAGACCACAGAATATGAATATGGTAGTTAAAATAAGCATGTCTAAAGTAAAGTTTATGCTTAGCATTAGAACTTAGACGCCAGTTTGATTATAGCCTTGGACAACAAGATCACTATACAAATACTTCTTTAACAAAAGTTAGTTATAGTTGTTAAATTCAAGCTAAGATAATATTAATAGATACAACATAAACTTCTGCCAACAATAACTCTTTTGTTATACAGAGTATGGAATGGGTGGAAATGTATCTGCAGAGGGAGATGTGTATAGCTATGGAGTTCTTTTACTAGAAATGTTCTCGGGGCAGAGACCAACAGGTAGCAGCATATTGACGGACAATGCTAATAATCTTCATGAATATGTGAGGAAGGCCCTTCCTGACAGCGTGATGGAGATTGCTGATCCGCGGATTGTACTGCAACAAGAAGATCGTGGCACTATGGCAGATGAATCAGTTAAGAATAGTAGCATATCTAATAGGATGGAAGTTTTGGCCTCAATATTTGAAGTTGGGCTTTTATGTTCACTTGAAATGCCAAGAGACCACATTGATATTAGGTTTGCTATCAAGCAGCTACATGTAGCAAGGGATAGACTTGTACAGCAGGCCGTAAGATGAATGAGTGTGGAAATCTCTTTCTGATGTGACTGGGCTGTTGAATGTAAATCTATGTCCTACCTTTCCATCTCCTCACAATTGTCAGTTTCAGTCTGTTATTTGAATCAAAACATGGTTTAATATATATATTAATTTATATCGAGTGAACACACTGATACTCTTTTTGTTTTTGGACAAAGCACACGGATGCTCCACGAGTGAGTTTTAAAGCACATTGACTGCTTCAACTGAGTTTTAGCCCTCTCAGATATATAACTGAGTTTCAGAAGCCCATGCATATTTCAAACAAAGCAGTACCCTCAATCCTATAACTAAATATAAACATGAAGATCTAGTAGACCTAGTATTAAAAATTAAACTTCAACATCCCACAAAACGCAAAGGCAAAATTGTCTTCATAAAAATCCAAAGAGATGCATTTTAAAGATATTCTTGGGCATATGTTACAGGTTTAAATTCAATAATGAGATACATTTAGTCCAACTCAATATCTCATATTGGTGCCACTTATGGATTTACACAAGGTCTTCGAACCAGTCACCATAAATTAGACTAATTTTATCTGAATGCTTCCACTTTTGAGAGAAAATCTGCCCTTCCATCTGCACCTTGGGAACCCTCTGCGACGGAACTCCCCTGTGATAACTCTCTGCAAAAGGAACTGGCGGGGCAGAAGCAGCTATTGTCTTACCTGAAGCTTTTGAAGACACCGTACCCTGTTTTGCATCCAAAGGAGAAGAAAAAACTTTATCTTCAGTATCCCCACGTCCGCGACGATACCACTGAAGTTCTGTATCACAAATTGTGACAAAGCAGACACTGAATAACAAAGTGCAGATTCTGGCTATGTTACCAGAAAAAAATATAAATCAGCTAAAATGCAGAAAGATGCTGTCATAGTGATGCTTCATTCATTTCGTGGATTTTCCTTGAATAACTGAAAGCCAAGCCAGTCACCTGATTCTAATATGAGAAAGAATGAAAAAATGCTATAACTTGAGAAGTATGTATCTCCTTCAGTGAACCCCTAGAGAGATACTGCCAAGATTTGCACATTGGAAACTAGTTATTTGCAACATCAAAATAAAATGTATAGTGTACTGCTAGTACTAGTGTCTACTTTCTTCAGCATAAGGTGCTGCATATTGGACTTCCAAGAAAATCTGCATGAACTTTAATTGAAGAAAAAGCTTCGAAGAAGTTGGAACATTGATAGTAATGGGCTGGTGAGGATTTTACATACTTGTATCAATTGTATGATCAAGTTCCTACTCTAGTTGCTTGGAAATCATAGCTAAGGCTCTAGAAGCTGAAATAAAGAAATAAAGAATTCTAACATCCGGAACAGGGTAACCACATGGTCCCCCATAGATGTACTCACAATTTTTCTAATGATTAATAATTACGAACACCTTATTGCAAAACTGCTCGTGCAGCATGACAAATTTGTAAATTATAATATTCTAAGTGACTAGCTTCTGGCCAAATTCGTTGTCCGGCCGCATCTGCCAGCCGAACAAAATGGAGCCAGTTTTACATAGAAGGCCTTTAAAATGGTTCCAAAGCTAATCTGATGACTATGCTAACTGCATTTTTTAAGAAGTAGCAGCCACCCTCAAAAGAATCTTACTACAAAATATATCATGTACACTATGGACACTAACAAAAATGTACACTGTAAAAACTAACAAAAGCAATAGGTACTGGATTAAGAAGGCAAAATTAACCAAAATCATACCAGCAGTCCCATGAGCAAATTTGCACTTGTCCCCGAATGAACAGTGCCCTGCCTGTTCCCACTTACAAAGCCTTGTTTTCCAGCTCACAGGCTTAAATGTAGATATACTCACACCACCGGTACCTGCACTAGCACCGCCACCATATTTATCATGAGATCCAGGCCCCAAACTGATCGCTACACTTTCTCGGGATCTCAATTCCTCATCATGCAGAAAATCACAATAATCACCATCTGGGCAACCTTCTTTAGTCAAAAACTTCTTACAGTGTCGCCCTTTAAAAGAACTCTGTGCAGGAATTTGAAATTCTTCCCTAAGCTTGGTTGCAGGTTGTTCTTCCTCATAAGAAGCAAGAAGTTCTTGCCAGTTTGGAGGTCGACTTCGGAGCTCTTCAATACTATGTGCAAAATTGCAATTAGTGATATTCGGGCAAATTCCAGCCTGAAATCTCTTACAAAGTTGTGTTTTAAAGAATATCTTCGCCATCACCTTTGATCGATTAGCAGATTGCACATCCCCTGCCGGCGGAATTCTTGATTTATTAAGAGGTTCGCTACCCGATCGAGTTTGAGATTGCCTCCCATCGAAATTTGAATCAGCATCAACAGAAGTATCTGTATTCCAAACCCCGTAATCTTCCTCAGTTGCCCAAACTGCCTGATCCGCAGACCCCAAACCCCAATTTTCGTTGCTGTTCCCATTGTTTGTTGGGTCTATGTAGACAACACTTCCACTCGAATAAATAGAACACCGACCATAGTCCATTACTAGTATATTCCAGGAACAAAATTTGTTTCCTAGAAAAGAAGATATCTAATAATTGAAAAGGCCAACAATTGAATTACGCCCTAGCTCTTATAGGAAAGCTACATCAGACAGAACTCATATAGTGACACATCATAGCTCAACAAGTTTGTTTTTTTTTTTTTTTAACAGAAAATAGGTAAAAAAAATTAGATATCACTAATGTATCCCCTAATTAAAATTTACAAATGACAGAAAATCAAAAAAAAAAAAAAAAAAAAAAAGAAAGAAAAAGAAAATACAAGTAACTAGGTGTTTCCTTATGTTACCAATGTCCCTTGACAACATGGAGTTTCACGACTGACATATAAACTTCGAATGTCGAACTATTTTCAAGGAACAATAACAGGCAAAGTACTGAAATAAGTGCAGATTACGAAAAGGAATCACTATACCGTCAAGTTCTGCTAGACGCCTTCCTATTCTACAAACCTGCAAGGCTGCAATATTCAAATTTTAGTCTTTTAAATATGTCCCAAATTAATTGACATTTAAAATCTGTAATAAAATGTCTAAATTATTTCCTCATACTAATCCTAAAAACAAATTCTGTAATATTTCCAATGTGCATATTGCTCTTAGATTTAAAATGACTCCAACTAGCATTTACTTTAGTATCCTATGCAAATAAGATAAATTATGCATAACAAGCAGGGTGGAACAGAGTAATAAGCAAGTTCCAGCCTTTACATGGCGCAGCAAGTTTAACAACTAGGACACACCTATGCCAATGAAACCTGTTTAACTTTAGCCTCTGATCTAGTTTCCTTTGTTATCTCTGAAAAGTCCCCTGATTCCCATTTGATGGTCCTGAGAAGTTCCGTCTGCATCAAGCTTAACTCATCTTTACTCTGAAATAACCCAAGCTATCGGCACAGTTGCAGACTTACAATAGCTTCTCCTACATGTAATTTCTCTTAATTCTCTGAAGTAATTTGTTGTTTAAAGAGTCGTACAGGATCAGCAGGGAGTTGTTTGTTCCATGAGCCACTTCGCAAAACACGGGCACTGCAATTCCAAAGATTGCTCAAACATATCTCCTGATCTTTGGCTTTATATTTTCTTATAACCTCTTATCCCATGACAACCCAAAGAGTCAAAGATATTTTCCACGACAACCAGGTTAAAGTCAGCATGTTTAGACTTCAAGTGACTGCCACCAAAGCACAATATCTGAAACTGAAAAACATGAAGCTATGATCTATTACTGGCTTTGCAAAAAGAAACATGCACTTTCTATGTATTCATAATTGGGACTCTTGTTTTCCATTTTTTTTTCAACACTCTTTTTTAGTATAACGGTATCTATTCCTAGATAAATATCGGGGTAGCGAGAATCCAATTTAGAACATACTTAATACTTTCAAATGAACACAAAATTTTCTTATTTACTTTTAGTAACTTTTGCCACAAACTAACAATCTCATGACTTCACAATTTAGAAAAAATAAAAAATAAAAAGCAGGTCTTTTAAACATTTAATAACAAACACCTTGATCTCCGGAACAGAATGGAAAACTCCGGCATCGGTTTACCGGGAACCGGCAAAAACGACGATCTTGGAATATCCACCATCGATGCAATGCGCACATTTATGCTATCTTGTACATTTTCCGACGACCACCTCTTTCTTCAGCCTTCAGTGGTACCATACACTTCTCTCCGCTCCATTTGGTTCTCATCCGACCCGTCAACCCGACCCGAACTTCTCTGTCTTCTTAAGAAATCCACCCTCATCTTCGGGCTCTCGGACCATATTTTGGATACGGAATCCGAATCTGTTCGAATTCGTATTGGGATTCGAAAATATTTTTAAAAAATTATCTGAATTCGAATCTGACGCATGCTATCCGGATCCGGATAATATCCGAATTCATTTTTCAGTCAGATTTTTCTATTTTAAATTCAATTTTTAATTTTAAAAAAAGAAAAAAATAATAATAAATAGATTTTTAACTTTTCTAAAACTAAATAAAAAATTAAATTTACTTGGACATGTTTAATTTTTATTTTTTAAAAAAATTTCAATATACAGTTAAACCTCGATAAATGAATATGTTCGGGACTGAAAATTTTTATTCATTAATCGAGATTATTCATTTATCGAGGTAAAAAATACACTGTCTCTATTATATAGGGACTAGAAATAATTATTCATTTGATGAGTTTATTCGTTTATCGAATATTCATTTATCCAGGTTATACTGTATCTTTTTATGTATATTTTTGTTATTTTTAAAATATTGAATTTATATGATATTTATATAAATTTATTCCTATATTATGTTTACAAATATATTTATCTCATATAAACACTTATTTGATGAATAAAGAACATAATTTCTAAATGATATGAATATAAATGTAAATATAGATATAAAATTTATAATATATATGTATAAGTTCGGATTCGGTTATTATCGGATACGAATGTGCCTATATCCATATCCGTATCCGAAATTGTCGGATCCGAATAGGGATAATATCCGATTTATTTTGAATACGGATAATATCCGATTTTTTTCGAATACGAATAAAAGATATTTCGAACGGATATCGAATTTTTTGAATTTTTTTGACAGCCCTACCTGGCCTCAAAGCTAGAGAGAGGGCTATTTTTATTTCATTTAATCCATTATTATCCTTTTCTTTTTTATGTCAACCACACACACACACACACACACACACACATATATATATATATATATATATATATATATATATATATATATATATATATATATATATATAGGGTCTTGTTCTAATAGAAACTAACTTAGAATAGAAACTAGAAACTAAACCTAAATTAAATATTTCAAGCTAATCTAATGACCAAATTAGGGGTACTCCAATACAAAAAATGTTTAAAATTATTGTCTCTATTCAACGAAAATATAAAAAAATAAAAAAAAATTAAAAAGGTTACTGTTCACGTGATGACGCGGCACGGGAACAGTAATTTTTTTTATATTTTTGTTGGATAGAGCCAAGAATTTTAAACGTTTTTTGTGAAGGTGCCCCTAGCGGGGCCATTAAAATAAATGAAATATAATTTATTTAATGTAGGTTTCTAGTTTCTATTCTAAGGTTGGTTTCTATTTGAACGCTAGCATATATATATATATATATATATATATATATATATATATATATATATATATATATATATATATATTAATGGATGATTAAGGTTTGAAAAATGCTAGATGTGCCAAATTGGGTACCAAAAATTGTCACCAAATGACTTGGCATTATTTTGATCGGTTATAATTGTAATGGTCCCGCCAGGGCCATCCAATTAAAACATCCCAAAATGCCAAGTAATTAGTGCCATTTCATTTAGTAACAAATTTTGTTACCCAATTTGGTACCTCTAACACTACTCTTAAGGTTTGATTTAATATAATAAGTAAATATCAAAATTACGATAACTTCTCATATTACATCAATAATAAATATGTTAATAAATTTAAACCTTAGATATGATGAGGTGAATCTGTGACTATGATATGATGAGGTGATATAATCTCTGACTCTGATAATCTGGAGATAACAGCTTTACTGATATCATTTGTTTGTAAGGATGAGTGCATTTCTAAGTAATTTTGAAGAGATTACAGTCCCATAAGGCTTTATACACAATCTAATGGATCTGCACATAGGTATTGTTTTATCTCTAAAACTACAGCGAGATAGTCATGTGGTGCATAGTACTGAGTCGATGAACCATAACTGCATTAAACAGGTTTTTTCCCGTGCTTATGACCGTGAGTCTCCTCGACAGGGAAACAAGCTGTAATACCAGTTCAATGAGGGTCAGAATTTAAGGAGGAGAAATTTCAGAAAACAAAACTGCCAGTAACAAAAAAAATTATAATAACATGTGAATTCTATATCCTTCCGGATTTTTCGTTTGTGATCCCTGTCAGCATCTTATGTATTTGATATGCTCAAAGTATAATGTACAGTTGAATCCACAGGTTTGATTAATGTTATGCTTACAATATTTACTAGTTCCTAGTTGGATACGCTGCATTCAGATCTAGAGCATTGTTTGGCCATAGTCCTGTTATGGTATATCAGAATTCCTGTTATGGTATATCAGAATTATCTTTTGAACTCTGCACTCGATCTCCATCAATTCTCTTTATTCTTTCTTCTCATTTTTGTGATCTAGCCTGCATGTGGATTATTTTGGTTTCCTTTAATAGCACCAAAAATCTAGCTCAACCTCAATGTCAGAGGTTCTCTAATTTTTATTACAGAATGCTGTTGGAGCATTGTTGGATTGGTTGATGACATGCTCGTATAAACACTTCTTTTTATAGTCAGAGCCTCCACTATGGAGAATAAGTCCTTTATGCCTCGGAAGTGAAGAAAAATCAATAGTCATGGTCATGAAGGTAGCTGCTACTAACTTCAACACACCCCAAAAATAGTTTAAAGACTGGGGATTCTTTTGAACTCTTGTTCAGACAAGTTTTAGTGAAATGCTACACAATATGAGAGTATAATTGCCCAAAATAACTGAATAGTCATAGGTATTTAAGAATTGCTACAATTTTGTTAGAAGACAAGTTTGTAATTTTATTTTTTTTTTGACGAAATGCACGAGGATATATTCATAAATCAAACCAATACAACATAAAACAGTGGGACAACCCCCGACTGTCAATACGACGAGGTTGAAAAACAAATAAATTGTTTTCTCATCGTTTAACAAATTGAACTTAAAAGTTCTTGAATCTAAAAATGAATTCGAAGACATTCGAAAAGATCCAAGCCGTGCCAACATCCCTGAGAGCAGCGGTGTTACAATTGACCACGTCACGTAAGATCCGTTGATACCCCCGTGTTCAGAAGCCTCAGTTGGAATTCCATTCCAGCCATCTACATGCCGGATACCAGCTATAGACATGTCGGAAATAGGAACCTCCCAAGGATTGGTAATACCCCAGCTATCTACATGCCGTTTAACAGCTATAGACATGCCGAAAGTAAAAACCCTCAATAGATGATGAACAATCTTTGGTTGTGAGTGGTGAGCTCTTGCAATAATCGTCAGCGTCCCAGCTTTGATGCGGACTTTCCAGATCCTCCAAAACATCAGCAAAATCATTTTCAGCAGATCTGACAAACCAACCAAACCAAACATACTCTCACAAGTAGAGAAAAAACAAACTCTCACAAGAAGGAGAGAAAAATAAACTCTTACAAGAAGAGAAATAAACCCAATAAAAGGGGAGGCAATCCAAACACTAGCAGTCCTCGCAAAGGAAGGAATTTTATTAAGAAGAAAGCAAGAAAAAGGCCTCCGGCCGGTGGATAAACCACCGCCGGAGGAGACCGACTATGCCTTAGTGCTTAAAAGTTGAAGGAACAAGTGAAGCTGATTACCCTGCAAATTTCTTTCTTCTTTAAAAAATTAAAATTTTTTAGGGTTAATTATCAAGTTGATCACTAAAGTGGACCTAAAATATCAAGTTGGTCACCAAACTGAAAACGATCTCAAGCATGTCACTAAAGTCAGCTATGGATACATTCTGTTAAATAACTTACTTTTGCTGGACCTGAAATATTAATAGTAATGCTGATTTCTTGGATTTTATGGTCTGAAATCTATATGGAAGGGTAACATATTAAGTTCAGACAATTAAATCAAAGAAATCGGTATTAATATTAGTATTTTCCGTTGAGGAAAAGTAAGTTATTTAACAGAGTGTGCCCGCAAGTGACTTGCATCTCCAATATGGGTTGTTAAGAGGTTGTCAACGTTGACATGGCATGGCACTCTTGGTTGCCTACCTGGTTGCCCACCTATTGGAGTTCGGAGGTTACGTTGCCAAAAGTTGGCTGTTGAGTATTGAATACAGTAAAAGAATACAGAGGGGGGGTGAACGGATTCTTGAACTTTTCTACGTTCTTGAATCTTTGCAGCAAGATATGTGTTGAGTGTGTGAGATATGTAAGTGCGGATAACAAAGACAAACACAACACAATATCACTTTAATCTAATATTTTATTAGATAAAGATTTTGCTACAATATGTGAATACAAATGGTAGTATTCTCAGCTTCATTTTTCTTAGAGAGATATTTCTTGTGATGTATATGAAAATCTTATCTCTTCACAACTTATATGCTAAGGAAGTGAGGCTGTATCCTTATAGACATGGATACACCTACTTACTACAAATAAGGTAGGTAAACAAAATACTTTCTAGTCTGTCTATTTTATTTGAGTAAGAGTCCAAACGGCTACAGATTTGACTTTGAAAGGCCTGTTCAGATCCACTTCTTTAGCTCCTTGTCCCTTTGTCTTATCTCTCCAAGCTTCTTTGTAGGCTTTCCAATGTGCTTTATAGTACATAGTCAAATAAAGCGTCTTGGCTTGTTGCAGGTTTCTGACTTGTACAATTCTTCAGTATTTTGTCTCCAAGAATGTATTCGAGAAGTGGCTAAGTGATTGATTCGAGAACTAGAATTGACTTACTCGATAACTATGAGTTCTCGAATAGTGTTATATTGACATATCGAATCACTTCTCGAATAGCTCTTTTCTCTGGGACTCCTTGAGATATCGAATAGAGCATTTTGATATATCGAATCCTTGAGATGTCGAATAGCTTCTTTAGTCCTTGAGATATCGAATAGAGCATTGACTTGTTGACTCTTAGAGAACTCGAATGATGCTTTGACTTGTTGACTCCATGAGTTCTCGAATAGAGTAATAGACATATCGAATCTCTGAGATATCGAATGAGATATCGAACAGTGTATTCAGAGATATCGAATAGTGTCTTATGAGATATCGAATCTCTGACTTCTCGAATGCTAGACTTCTTGAATACACAAATGTACTTCTCGAATTGGTACTTAGGCAAATTCTTCATTTCTTCAAATCCCAACTGTGATTATTCAGCAATCTTTATCTCCTTGCTTGAGGCATGAACCTTGGAACTTCTTTTAAGGATTATTCTTGACTTTATAAGTACAGTTACACAACTAGGATTTGATGCCTATTACAAGTACAGAACAAATAGAAACTCTACAACTAGAGGTTCCCTCAGTTAAGAGGTCATGTAGATAATGCACAGCATTACACATACTTAGGCTTGTTATTAGATGTATTCAGGCATGCCTCTGTGACTAACAATCTCCCCCAAATTGTGAGTAAGACCCTTAGTCACAATTTCATGTCTGATAACAAGCCTAACATACATAAAGATAAAACTTGACCGTACATGTATGAATTTTGATTAGCAATGTGGATAGAACTACAGGGTGAGTAATCTTACAGCCTATGATGAAGTACTAGCCATTGTCATTTGTTTCCCTTTCCATAGCTTTGGCTTGCAAATCATCATATACTTTCTGTCTTCTTTCTTTCTCCTTCCTTGTATTCTCATCCATAGCTTTTATTATTTCTGCCATAGCATCCAATTCTTCAAGCAAAATTGAGTCTTTGAAATCTTCAAGTACTGGTTTCAGAATGTTTGCAGGATAGTGGTTGATTAGATTCATTCTGATGTGGACCTGATCCCCATTTCTCCTCCTATACTTCACCACATAGGGGTTAAACTAAACTCTACACAATCCCTTTGCCCTTAGCTTTTCTGCTTCAATCTCCAGTCTCTCAATTTCTTTCTCCCTTGCTAGACATTTCTCAAGACACTCTTTTCTGATTCTCTCCTCATGATCTCTCTTCATCTTCACAAAATCAATTAGCTCTAGCTTCCGTACTCTTTCCACTTTATCTTCTGAGCTCAACAATGCAATGATTCTTTCTATGTCATGTAGCTTGCCCCAGTGTTGACATTTTCCTTGTTTGAATTTCTCCTCCCTTCCATCAGTATATTTGATCTCAAGGCAGTTATCAACAATGGCAACATGGTAGATTCTTTGAGCTTGTAAGAATTGCAGTTGGTCTTTATCAAAATCTTCATCTAGTGGTTGGAGTTTTAAGCCTGGATAGATTGTCAGAATCCTTGATTTGAATAGCTTTGGTTTCCTTGCAGCTTGTTTGAATTTGATCCTTTTTACATGGTTGCCTGGAAGTAGCATGTGACCTTTGTTTGTAGACCATTGTAGTATTCCATTAGCAGTTTGCTTTTTGAAATATACAGATGGTTTCTTAACTTGAATCTTCTTCTCTTCTTGAGGTGGTAAAACAGTTGCAGAAGCCAAGGGATTAGATTTTGGTAGGTCATTACTGACAGCATTCACCGTAGACTTAGAGTCTTCTGTTGTGGTGAGATTACTGCTAGCAATGCCTAAGGCTTGCTGTTTTCAATTCTTCCTCTCATAGACTTTGCCTTGGTCATCATCCTTCTTATCCTTGCTGTCTTTCTTCTTCTTCTTATCCTTATCCCCCTTATCACTCCTGTGATGACTTCTCCTCCCATCAATCTTGTCTTCATCTTCATCATCCTTATTCCTCCTTGGCTTGGCCATTTCTGGAATTACACCAGTTGCAATGTATGATCTGAGAATGTGCAGTGCCTCTATCTCTTCAGCAGTACTTGTCCCCTTCTTCTTTTGCAGTAGATCAATGATGGCAATAATGAGTCTGTGATTTCGAGAAGTGAGATCATTGGGAATGACCAATTGTTTAATCTCTTCAACTTTGGTGCCAGACTGATAGATGATTGTCCATGGCTTCTTAATCACTTCTGGAGGTTGGCCATTCCTCAAGTCATCATATAGACTTTTATTGTTTTCATTTACATTCCTCTTCTCTATGAGCTCAATCAGCGCATCTATCTCTGAATGTTTTAAGGCTTGTAAAGTTTTGTAGGTTAGATGCCAGATTCTGGATTTTGCTACCATCATTACTTCCTTGAGCCATGAGCTATCAATTTTTCTAGGTATCACAGTGAAGCAATCGATCTGATCCTTCAAGCTCCTTAGATACAATTGAGTGTCACCAGCCTGTTCTCTTGAGACTTTCCGAAACTCCAAGAATGCATCATCATGATAGACATTTGAGTTTTCAATTTCTTATAGCTTGGCCTCAGTGACCACCTTCACTTTTACAGGCTTGGCATTCTTAGATATGGAGAGTGGAGGTTTGTCAGATGGCATACTCCCTGCAACCACTGTGGTTGTGATAGATTGGTTTTGACCACTGGAAGTAGTGATGTGCACAGTTGGTAGAGTGACAACTGGCAGAGAAGTAGGAGGCTCATCAACTTTGTCTTTTCTTTTGCCAGGCACATGAGTTAAAGATTTTGAAGTTCTTTGATGACCACCTTCAATGATTTTGATTCCCTTTACTGGTGGTTTCTCCCCCTTTGTATTTGAGTTCCTTGATGTCCTCTTCTCCCCCTTAGGCTTGTTGTCAGGCACAGAGGCTGTAGGATTGACCTTGGGGTTGAAGATTCTTCATGTAGAGGGAGACCCATGTGCTTCATCATTGCAGACAACATTGATTGTTGATGAAGAAGAACATCATCTGTGGTGGTGGCTTGAGTGTTCAACTGCTCTGTCAGAGTTTGTACCTTGTCTGTAAGATGTGCATTAGACTTAGTGAGAGTAGCTACCTCCTTTTCAAGTGTATCTACCTTGCTGAACAATGCAGTAGATTTGAAGCCAGACAGGGATTGTTCTTTAAGTCTCTGGACTTCAAACCTAGACATCTCATGCACAGGGACCTCAGTGACCAGCTTGTCTCCATATTGATTTACAAAGAGTGTCCTAAGCATGGCATTGGCCTCAGTTGTCTGATCAGTGAGATTTTGGAATTTGTGCCCCAGACCTGTGACAGCATCCTTGAGAATAGCCAAACCATTGTCCATCTTGGTGCAGGTAGACTTACAGGCTAGAATATCCTTGACTACAGTCTCCAATTGAAGGAATTTGGAATCAAAAGTCCTCTTTATCTCTCCCACAGACTTGTCTGTTGCATCACTTACCTTGTTGATTTCTGATTTGACACCTTTACCCAGGTAGTGTGCAGCCTTGAGGAATCCCTTGTATGAATCATTGATGGCGTCATACACTTCACCAGGAGTTAAGGATTTAGCATTGGAGCCTAGTGAAGTGATGTACTCTTCCCTCAGATACTGTAAGGCTTCATTGAGAGTGATATCATAAGTTCCTTGCATCCAGGAATCTACATTGCCATCTCTCTCAGCCTCATCAAGTATCTTAGTTTTCTGCATCTCCACATCATCCCTATGGCAGAGCAATATTGCTTCATAATCTGGATTTGGCACATTGGAGGTGACCAAGTTCTGGGTTATCTTTACAAACTCAGGAATCTGATCCACAACTAAGCTTTGAAGTGCTTCAACCGTCAATTGTGGTGGAACAGATCCTGATCCTGAAGCACTGTCATGTTGCACAGGCTTCAGCCATTGTGACAGAAAGTCAGAGCTAGAGCTAGGCAAGCTAGACTCCTCAGTTACCGATGCAACTTCTGTAACCGGATGGAAAGACTCTACTACTGTTGTCACCACAGGAGTGGGATGAGTTACAACAGTAGTTGACACAGGCACAGAGTCTCTAGTTAAAACTAGTGAATCCCCTGTGTTTTTGATGGTGTCATTAGGAGATGCCCCAGCATGCATTCCCTGACCATCTAAATGTGGTACCTGGGTGGTGAGCAAGGTGTCATGCACCAAGTCACTTGAATCCATTGGCTCATCAAGAGAAAAGAATTCTTGATGATCAATGCCTTGCTCCTTAATTGCTTGAGTTGCAGGCTCCAAAGAAATATGAGTGGTAGATTCTAGAAGAGAAGTGTGTTGTAGATTAGATTTTGGCAACTCCCCCTGAGAGATAGAGGGAGTTTCAATTGTGATGTGCTCTCCACTCAGTGTTGTGCCAGCCTTATCACTCCCATGTACTGACTCTTTACAAATAGGTGCATTGGGGAGGATGCTTGATTCTATAGATGCACCCTGTTGAGAGGATACAACAAGTGAGCTGTTTGCCCCTGATTTTACAACTTCAGTCATTTGGGTGACTGAAGAGGTGGTTTTAGACTTCTTCTTCTTCTTCTTTGGCCTTAGTAAGGGTGACTCAGGTTCCTCACTTTCTATGCCTAATTCTACAGCCAAGGCTGCTTCAGTTAAGATTTTTAGAGGTTCAGAAGCAACCTGTTTTCTCTTCGTTTTACTAACATCACCCTTTTGAGAGGATGATGCAGTTGGCTCTGTGTTTGGTAAAGTGTTTGGCTGAGAGGGTTGGTTAGCAGGCCATGGGTTAGTATTTTGCTCTACTTGCTTGGGCCTAGCTAACTCAGATTTTGAGGCACATATTGGCATGTTGTGGGGGTAAGTCCTAAATAAACTCTCCATAAGGGGGGTTATTTTGAGTCTTACATCCACATCATTCCTAGTCTCCAAGCTACCAAAAATGAGTTTGGTCATGGATTTCGGATAGCCTATTCTATTTTTGTCTAACCCAGGCAATTCAATCAATTTGGCATCTATGAAATTAAGTACAGATTGAATAAAGCGAGGGAAGAAAATTTCATTACCTCTCTTGGCTGAGTTCTTACCAAGTCTCCCATACAATTCTTGCATTATGATCAAACCAACATCAATCTTTCTCCCATATGCTAGAGCATATCCTATTTGTTGAACAGGTGTGCTGATTTGATCAAAGCTGGACTTCCTTGCTGTGAAGACTTGAAGAAGAGTGGCAAAGACATAGCTCCATTCTTTCCTCAAGTACTTCCTATTCAAATTTCCAAGCTTGATTCTATCTGAGTAGTTGATAAAATCAAAGAAGTCTTCCAATTCCTGATCAGTAGCTTGACTGTCATACAGTCCTTGTCGTAACCCCAGTGCTTGATTCATGTCTTCAGTAGTGATGGTGATTTCCTTGTCTTGAATCTTGCAATAGATTGCGTATGAAGTTATTGCATTCTCTAGGGCCATGACCTCTACAGTAGCAGTTCTCCAAAACTGTTCTAGTAAGTCTAGATACAGAGTTTGGTTGGCTGAGAGTGCATCCTTGATGTATGATTTAGTCATCCATCGAACGAAGCACTTAAAGTTTGCATTGGGTGCTTCAACATCATTGGTTATTGCTATGAAATTGGTGTGGGTAGGAATTTTGAGTTGGGTATTTGCCATTGTTACACAGAGAGATGAGAAGAGAATGAAGGTTGAAGAAGAAATTTAGCTTTTGATGTTAGGGTTTACAGAGGTTTTGGAACTTTAGATGCCTGAGAAATCGAATGAAATGATTTGAACAGTTATGGAATTGTATATATGTGAGTGACTTGAGTTGTCCATTAGATATAAGTTTTGTATCGACAAGTCAGTCATTCGAGAAGTATAAAACAACTATTCGATAAGTCAAGAAAGGCTTATTCGATATCTCAAGCAGTTTGTAACTCACAGTTGGCAGTTATTTAACTCAGAAAATAATTCTAAGCTAAATAAAATATGTTTTTATGAGCGAAATGAAATTTTGAATATAAATCCAAGTAGCGATTAAGTGTCAGCGAAAAATCAGCCTTTTCAAATGATTCGATAACTCAAATACAGTATTCGAGAACTCCATCACTAGAGAACTAAAATACTCTATTCGAGAACTCAGAGAGTGCTATTCGATTTCTCCAAAAGACACTATTCGAGAACTCAAGAGGGTTCTAGATAGGCCTATTCGAGAACTCGAGCCATGACAAAACAATGAACCATTCGAGAAGTCTGACTTATCGAACTATACTTTTCACTCATAAAATTCAATTTTCACTATCTTTTAAAATTTACCAGAAATATTCACTGAAGAATATTCTACCAAATTAAATAGTGATTCTCTCAAAATTTCACAGAAATTTCAAGCTAAAGATGTATGATTTTCAACATATGCAGCATTGTGAAATATTTATAAATCATACTCCAGCCAATACTTACTTCAAAAATATTGAGCATTTGATAAAGTAAGAATTTACTGCTGCAACAATCTATTTGATATATTCACTTAGCCAGAAGTTGAAGAATTCAGCAACAGTTTTATCATAAGCAGCATGCTTATCAATTTTCTTGATGTTAGTCTTCTTGTCACTGTTAGAAGTCTTAGAATCAGGGTTCTTAGACTTAGGTGAGAGAGGTACCTTCCTAACTTTAGGAGGACTTGAAGACTTTGTTCTTGTGTAGTGTGTGTGAACATTGTGACTGATGCAACCTTCCATGAATTGTCTTCTCAAATTAAAACAACTAGTCATTACATTCATGTTACATGGCATACAATCAAATTTATCACAGAAAGGAGAGTCTCTGTGTCTTAAAGGCACAGAGCAATCATAGAATGGTTTAGCAACACTACCAGATGGTTTCTTGCATGCAGGAGTTAAATGATTAGTGCTAAAACAATTTTGACAAACTTTCCTAGGGGCATTTGGCACATAAGCATAATTGTTGTCCTTGTTAATCCCTAATTTGCCATTCATGTTTTGTTTCTTTTTAGCCACTTTCTTCTCAAACTCATTATTCCCAGCTGAAACAAACTTCACAAATTTCTCAAGTCTAGGTCTACCTCCTACTGGCTCCTTGGCTTTGGTTTTGACATTCTCACTCTTAGAGGATGCTTGTTGTTCATTTGATTATGCCTTATCTTCATCATCCAACATTTGCTTAATGAGTAAGGCATCCTCATCAATCTCAAGTGTTGGTGTTTTAAATATTGGGGTCTCAGCCCTTTTCAAAACCTGAGGCACTTCCTCTTGAACAACAATGTCATCTTCAATGACTGCATAGCTTTTCCTCTGTTTGAGAGTGTCATAATCAAGTCCAATGGCAGCCTTAGGTCTAGCTAGATTTTTCTCATGGTAGGACTGCAATAGACTAGAGGAATTCTTAAATGTTTTCAATTTAAATTCATTTTCAGCTAGTTCATCCCTAAGAGCTTTCTCAACTTGACTAGCACATAGAACCTTATTCTTTAGATATTCGATTTCTTGTTTAAGGTTTTTTTCTTTCATAGCAGTTAGTTCTAGTTCCTCATTTCTTTTGTTCAACAGTTCATCCTTAGTAGACAGTTTAGCAATTTCTTCACTAGCAGCAGTCATACTAGTATGAATATTAAACATCTCAACAGATAGTTGTTCAATCATAGATTTGTATTCAGAAACAGACATGTCTATAGTAGTGAGGGATGGTACCTGAGAGTCTGATTCAGATGGTTCTTCCTTGGAGTAGGCCATCAAGGCATAGTTGCAGAATTCTTGTTCTTCTCCATCACTATCAGAATCATCCCAACACTTCCCTTCAGCTATGTAGGCCTTACCTGGTGTATGCTTCTTTAGCAGAGCCTCATACTTAGCTTCAAACTCAAGAAACTCCTTATCCTTCTTTTTAGGCTTCTTGCATTCACTGGCAAAATGCCCTAGGTCATTGCATCTATAACATCTCACAGATGACCTATCCACATAGCTGGTTTTGAATTTGTTTTTGTTTGTTTTCACAGGTGCCTTGCTCTTATTGAATGAATGATTTTGAGATCTAGACTTGAAGGGCTGATTCCTCTTAAATCTGATGTTTGGGAATTTTCTAACCATAAAAGCATATGAAGTGTTTTCCATGGCATCCAACTCTTTAAGAGTGTAGAACTCATCTTCTTCCTTTTCTTCAACAGGTTCAGTCACTTTTTCTTCAGTTTCTTCATCATCTACTATCTCTTCTATTCTCAGTTGACTTGTAGATGCTTCCAGGTCTTGAACGGATTTGTTGACAATCAAGGCACAGGATGTGTTTATCATTCTGCCTTGGTTGGCTTGGATAGCCCTCTTCTGAAGCAACTCAAGCTCATGAGTCTTTAAAACCCCATAGAGCACATCATATGTGACTTTGTTCAAATCTCTTTCTCTTAGAGATATGACCCTTTGCTCTAGATGGTTTGGTGCAGATAGTAGAAACTTCATGTTTAATTCCTTAGTGCTGTAAACCTTCCTATTCATATGAAGCTCAGTCACCAGCTTGTGAAATCTCTCAAACATATCAGTAATACTTTCTTTGGACTGTGCCATGAAAGCCTCATACTGTGTGACCAGTATCTGTTTCCTATTCTCTCTTACCTCCTCTGTCCCTTCACATAACACCTCGATGTGGTTCCACATGTCCTTGGCTGATGTGCATGATGCTATGTTGGCAAACATCGACATATCCATGGAGTCTATGATCAGCAACATGAGATGACTGTCTAGGGCAACCTTTTCCTTCTCCGAGTCCGTCCATTTGGATGGCTCTTTTGCAACATATGATCTAGGAATGACTATTGTGCCCACTGTAGATTCAGCAATTTCTTGTTGTGGTACAAATGGACCATTCTTGAGGATGTCAGGGTAGAGAGGATTGGCAGCTTTGATGAACAACAACATTTTTATTTTCCAGAGGTTGTAATTCTCTTTGTCGAACTTAGGGACCTTCACCGTACCTGTAGTCTTTGGTGTATTCGAACTCATGATCGTTTTCTGTTTAGATTAAACAACCTGCTCTGATACCACTTGTTGAGTATTGAATACAGTAAAAGAATACAGAGGGGGGGTGAATGGATTCTTGAACTTTTCTACGTTCTTGAATCTTTGCAGCAAGATATGTGTTGAGTGCGTGAGATATGTAAGTGCGGATAACAAAGACAAACACAACACAATATCACTTTAATCTAATATTTTATTAGATAAAGATTTTGCTACAATCTGTGAATACAAATGGTAGTATTCTCAGCTTCGTTTTTCTTAGAGAGATATTTCTTGTGATGTATATGAAAATCTTATCTCTTCACAACTTATCTGCTAAGGAAGTGAGGCTGTATCCTTATAGACATGGATACACCTACTTACTACAAATAAGGTAGGTAAACAAAATACTTTCTAGTCTGTCTATCTTATTTGAGTAAGAGTCCAAACGGCTACAGATTTGACTTTGCAAAGCCTGTTCAGATCCACTTCTTTAGCTCCTTGTCCCTTTGTCTTATCTCTCCAAGCTTCTTTGTAAGCTTTAAACTACGCCATAAACAGCCTACGGTAACACCACGACTGTGTTACCTTAGACCCTAAAAAACGTTACCAAAGGCCAAAAAAAGGCTAAGGTAACACCTTAGCTGGGATAGTTTTGTTCTATGTAACCTTTGGGGTCTAAGGTAACACCGCGACACACATAAGCTAACATAGGCAAATTTGTTACCTTAGACCTATAAGGTAACACACTAAGCAATTCTATAGCAACACCAAATCTATGTTACCTCAGATGTTATAATTTTGCAAAATTATTAATTAATTATGTGGGTCCCACATGTGGGCCCCACCAAAGTGGGCGCCACATGGGGGTCCACTTTGGTGGGGCCCACATACGGGGTCCACTTCGGTGGGGCCCACATGCGGGATCCACTTTGGTGGGGCCCACATGTGGGGCCCATAAACTGTGCAGCAGCTTTTAGTCTACGGTAACATATAACAATATGTTAGGAATATGTTGTACTTGATGATAACTTCACAATCAATCAAATTGTTTAAGGTTTTGTAGCTGTCAACGGATGAGGATTTATAACTCTATCCGTTGACAGGTAGCTCATCAACGGATGAGGTTTTGTAGCACACTGCAGTATCTCTATGTTATCAGTTGATAGTGTTTTTATCCACAGTCATGTTGACTATCAACGGATAGGCAGAATAGGGTAGCCAATTGTAAATAAGCTATGCTATGTAATTCTGTCTAAGTGAAAGTGTATCAACGGATGAAGACTAAACTCTATCAACGGATACAACTCAAATTCACTCTATCAACGGATACAGCTCAAGTCCCAATATCAACGGATACTGCTCTATACATCATCAACGGATGTCAGTATACATCATCAACGGATAATCATTGACACTGTTTTCTATGATTAGCTGGAGATTAGCAGTTGATAAGGACATGTTTGACTGACAGATCACATGAGTTTATAGTAGATACAAAAAGCAGTATGGCAGCCATACTTTGGAAACACAGAAGAAAGAAGCATTCCATTTACACTATGAATACAAGAAAGGTGCAGGAGACATGTCTGAACACAAGGACAACCTTTCGGCTACATATGTATTTGGAGTGTAGTAGCAAGTCAACTAGAATTAGATTAGTATTATCTTATTCCAGTAGTACTTGTAAAACTTGGGATATATAACCAAGTGTAGCAACTCTTTGTAGGTTAAGAAAACAGACATATTTGCTTAGGGTTTCTTGAATATCTTTAGAAGCAAAGAGTTGTAAAACGGCAGCTGTGTACATTTTGTATCACAGAGTTTTCTTCAAATAAAAGCTTCAGGTGGTGCATTTTAACCACCTGATTTTATATGTGTTTGTGTATAATTCTTACATTGCAATTATCTCTTCATAAGTTTCTGAAGTTCTTATCAGAAATTTATAAATATCAAGAATTGTATTCAACCCCCCCTTCTACAATTATACAAGTGTGTAATCTGGGAATAACAATTGGTATCAGAGCAAGCTTCTAACATATTTGAAGTTTAAAGATCAACACACTTCCAACATGTCTAAGAAGGATTATGGAGTGAAGATTCCAGTTCTTGATAGAGAAAATTACTTTCACTGGAAAGTAAAAATGCGTCTACATCTCTCGTCTATTGATGAGGGTTTTGTGGATTGCATTGACAAGGGTCCTCACGTTCCAATGAAGACAGCAACAAGAGTTGGCCTGGCTGATGATGTGCCTGACACTTTCATTCCCAAACCTGTTTCTGAGTGGAGTCTTGAAGATATTGCAGAAGTCCACAAAGACAAAAAGGCCATGAATATTCTGTTCAATGGTCTAGAAACAGACATGGTTGACAATGTTATTAACTGTACTACCGCCAAGGAAGTATGGGACATTGTTCAAACCCTGTGTGAAGGAACAGAACAGGTAAGGGAAAACAAGATGCAACTACTAATCCAACAGTATGAACACTTTCACTTTAAGAGTGGAGAAACATTGAATGATACATTTAGTAGATTTCAAAAGCTACTAAATGGTTTGAAACTGTATGGAAGAGTCTATCAGGTTAAAGACTCTAATCTCAAATTTCTGAGATCACTGCCCAAGGAATGGAAGCCAATGACTGTTTCTCTAAGAAACACTCAAGAGTACAAGACATTTACTCTTGAAAGGCTCTATGGAACTTTAAAGACCTATGAGCTGGAAATGGAGCAGGATGAAGAGATTGAGAAGTCTCAAAAGAAAAGTGGGTCAGTTGCACTCGTTGCCAATTTGGAGCAAAAGGAGGAAAGGACAGAAACTGCTAGTTCTACACCAAACAGGGAGGTTTGTAAAGGTAGAGCAGAATCAAGCGGGAGCAAGGTAAAGGTATCTGAGGAATTGAATGCCCTTCAGCAGGATGAATTGGATGAGATAGATGAGCACTTAGCTTTTCTATCTAGGAGATTCTCTAAGCTGAAATTCAAGAGAAACTCTGGGATGGCCAAGCCATTTAACAAGGATTTTTCCACAAACAACTATGTGGATAAATCCAAAATTAAATGCTACAATTGTGGGATTGCTGGTCATATGATAAGTGAATGCAGGAAACCTAGATCTGAGAACAAGGGAAAGCCAACTGAGGTTGTTGACTATAAGAAGAAATATTTTGATCTTCTCAGGCAGAAAGGAAAGGCATTCTTGACCCAAGAGTATGACTGGGCTGTTGATGACAATCATTCTGATGATGATGCTGAGTTAGTCAACCTTGCTTTAATGGCTGATTCTGGAGAGCAGGAAGCAAGTTCAGCTAGCAATCAGGTATTTTCCACTAATCTCTCTGAGCTCACAAAAGAGGAATGCAATAGTGTTATAGATGAAATGTCTACTGAACTATATCACTTAAGTGTTACTCTTAAATCACTTACTAAAGAGAACAATAGAATTAAAGAGTCTAATCTGTTTTTAAGTGATAGAAATGCTGCTCTAGAATCTCAATTTCTAGAATTTGAGAAAATGAGAGTTGATTGCAATAATGCTAAAAGTGAACTTGAAGCTGTGTTAAAAAGAGAACTGATTTTAAAAGACCAGCTTGAAAAAGAATAAGGGATAATTGCTAAATTTCAAAGTAGTAGGAATGTTTCTCAAAACATAATAGAAGTTCAGGGAATAGAATCTTTTGTAAAGGATACCTGGACTCAAAAGAAAAAGGAGCTAGAACCTGGCCTTGAGGATCTAGAGACTATTTGTGAATCAACGGATAGTGATCATCCGTTGACAGATGAACCGTCAACGGATGAGAGGTATCCGTCGACTAACAAAAAGTCTGTTGGTAAGAAGGAACTTAGGAAACTGGACATCAAGTATGGTCCAGTAAACAAGAATTTTGTTAGTGGTGAGTGCAGCAAAACCAAATCCAGTGGGAAGACTAAGACAGGTGATTTACACAACATAAAGGCTGTTGGTAAATCAGACAATGAAAAGGTAGAAATTGAGGGCAAAAAGAAAAAGAACAGAAATGGTAAGATAGGCATCAACAAGAAAAACAATTACTCTCCTGACAAGTTTGCTCCTAGGAAAACTTGTAGTAATTGTAATAGTGTCAATCATTTATCTTCTAATTGCAAGATTGTTAACAAGGCTCCTGTTCATATACCTCAACCAATGCCATGTATGCCTGCAATGCCTGGTTTGTATCAAAATGCTAGTTTTTCAAATCCATATGTGAACATGCCATATGTGTCTAATCCATACTTTCAATCTATGAATGTGCCACAAATGTCATGGAACCTACCTAACATGAATAATATGTATGCCAATTTTCCACACATGCATGCATCCAATATTCATGCAAATGAGCATTTGTCAAACCCCATTACTCAAGCATCTACACCTAAGATGAAGAATGCTAAGAGTGCAAAGTCAAAGGCTAACAAGAAAGGACCCAAGGAAGCTTGGGTACCAAAATCAACTTGATTTGTTTTTGAAATGTGTGCAGGGAAACAGAAGGAATCTATGGTACCTAGACAGTGGATGTTCTAGGCACATGACAGGAGATTCAACCCTGCTCACAGAGTTCAAGGAAGGAGCTGGCCCTAGAATTACCTTTGGAGATGACAGCAAAGGATATACTAAGGGATATGGCCTGATTTCAAAAGACAATGTCATCATTGAAGAAGTGGCTTTAGTTGAAGGTTTAAAGCACAATTTGCTGAGCATCAGTCAGATTTGTGACAAAGACTATGAAGTAAAGTTCACAAAAGAAGCCTGTGTTGTTTCTGCCAAGGAAGACAACAATGTGGTATTGACAGGCTTTAGAAAAGGAAATGTTTACATAGCTGACTTCAATTCAGCATGCTCAGAATCCATTACTTGTCTCTTCAGCAAAGCAAGTAAGGATGAGAGTTGGCTATGGCATAAGAAGCTGTCACATTTGAATTTTAAAGTTATGAATGATTTGGTAAGAAAGGATCTTGCTAGAGGAATCCCTCATTTGGAGTTTGTCAAAGATGGGCTATGTGATGCCTGCCAATTAGGGAAACAAAAGAAATCATCTTTCAAAAGCAAGACAGAGTCATCCATTGTTAAGCCTCTTCAATTGCTGCATATGGATTTATTTGGTCCAGTAAATGTCATGTCTATTTCAAAGAAGAAATACTGTCTGGTGATTGTAGATGATTTTTCTAAGTTCACATGGACTTTCTTCCTGCACTCCAAGGATTGTGCAAGTGAAATCATTATCAATCACCTCAGAATGCTAAACAATGGTTCTGAAGACAGAGTTCAAAGGATCAGAAGTGACAATGGTACTGAATTCAAAAATTCCACAATGAAGATTTTCTGTGAAGAGAATGGAATTGTCCATGAGTTTTCTGCTGCCAGAACACCTCAACAAAATGGGGTTGTTGAAAGGAAAAACAGAACTCTCATTGAAGCAGCTAGAACAATGTTAAGTGAATCAAGATTACCAACATATTTCTGGGCTGAAGCTGTCAACACTGCATGCTTTACTCAGAATATTTCCTTGGTCAATCAAGCTAGAGGAATGACTCCTTATCAGTTATTAACCAACAAGAAACCAACTTTAGCTTTTCTACATGTCTTTGGATGTAAGTGTTTTGTGCTAAGGAATCATGGAGATAATTTAGGCAAATTTGAAGCAAAGGCAGATGAAGCTATTTTCGTTGGATATGCAGCAGGGAAAGCCTACAAGGTCTACAATCTAAGAACCAACATTGTTATGGAGTCTGTACATGTTGTGTTTGATGATCAAAATATTCTAGGCCTAAATGATGAAGGCTACCATGAAAAGTTGGAATTTGAGAATGAAGGTGAAGGAAGAATGTACTATGATGATGATGAGGAGAATGAAGATCATGACCACAGAGATCCACCTAGAGCTGTTACACCAACTAGAAGTGATGCTTACACTGTAAATGAAGCATCTGTTGATAGTCATTCTGGAGCATCCGTTGACAGTCATTCTGCAACATCCGTTGACACTATTAGAGATGCATCCGTTGATAGAAATTCTCAAGCATCCGTCGACAGGCAAAATGATGCATCCATTGACAGTCAACTTCATAACTCAGCAAGGACAACAAACTCAGGGGGAGTTTCTCATGGTCAAAGTTCAATGCTAAATCAACATGATCATGGAAATGAAGCAACCTCATCAAGATCAAATCTTCCACCTGCAAGAAAATGGACTAGAAATCATCCATTTGAGTTAATCATTGGTGAATCAAATTCAAGAGTCCAAACTAGAAGGGCCACTCAAGCTGAATGTCTATACAGTAGCTTCCTATCTCAAGAGGAACCTAAGAAAGTGGAAGATGCCCTTCTAGATCCAGATTGGGTGTTAGCAATGCAAGAAGAGCTAAATCAATTTGAAAGGAATAAAGTATGGAAGCTTGTGCCCAAACCTGATGATAGAAGTGTCATAGGTACTAAATGGGTTCTCAAGAATAAGACAGATGAAAATGGCATAATTGTGAGGAATAAAGCTAGATTAGTGGCAAAGGGCTATTCTCAAGAAGAAGGAATAGATTTTGATGAAACTTTTGCTCCAGTAGCAAGACTTGAGGCAATAAGAATCTTTCTAGCCTATGCAGCACATGCCAATTTCAAAGTCTATCAGATGGATGTCAAAAGTGCCTTTCTAAATGGGGAACTGGAAGAAGAGGTCTATGTCCATCAACCTCCTGGTTTTGAGGATCCAGAATTTCCAGAATATGTATATCTTCTCATGAAAGCACTTTATGGTTTGAAGCAAGCACCAAGAGCCTGGTATGACACTTTATCTCAATTTCTTTTGGAGAACCACTTCACTAGAGGTACAGTAGATAAAACCTTATTTCATAGGGATATTAATGGCTCTTCAATACTTGTTCAAATCTATGTAGATGATATTATTTTTAGGTCTACAGATGAGAAGCTTTGCAAAAAGTTTGCCAAACTTATGCAAAGTAGGTATGAAATGAGTATGATGGGTGAATTAACTTACTTTCTTGGCCTACAAGTAAAGCAAGTTAATGAGGGCATTTTCATAAGTCAAACAAAATATATTTATGATCTCTTAAAGAAATTTGACTTAATGGATTGTACATCTGCTAAAACACCTATGGCCACTGCAACTAAGCTTGAGTTGAATACTAAGGAAAAGTCTGTGGACATCTCAAGTTATAGAGGCATGGTAGGTTCACTTTTATACCTAACAGCTAGTAGACCTGATATAATGTTTTCTACCTGTCTTTGTGCTAGATTTCAAGCTGATCCTAGAGAGTCTCACTTAATAGCTATTAAAAGAATTTTCAGGTATCTCAAGGGAACACCAAACCTTGGCATTTGGTACCCAAGAGAATCTGGTTTTGATCTAACTGGCTATTCAGATGCAGATTATGCAGGTTGCAGAGTTGATAGAAAAAGTACTACAGGTTCCTATCAATTTCTAGGAAACAGGCTTGTGTCATGGTTCAGTAAGAAACAAAACTCAGTCTCCACTTCTACAGCTGAAGCTGAGTACATTGCGGCTGGAAGCTGTTGTGCACAGATTCTATGGATGAGAAACCAACTCATTGACTATGGTCTAAAAGTTGAGAAGATTCCAATTTTCTGTGACAACACAAGTGCTATTGCCATCACAGGGAATCCAGTGCAACATTCGAGAACCAAGCACATTGACATCAAATACCACTTCATTAGAGAACATGTGATGAATGGTACAGTAGAAATGCACTTTGTGCCAAGTGAAATGCAGCTTGCAGATATCTTCACCAAGCCTCTTGATGAATCCACATTCACAAGATTGGTAGGTGAGCTAGGTATGCTTAATTTGTCATAATTCCTAGTGATATTTGATTTCAATGATTTGAAGCTGGAAATGTGTTTTGATTTACTTGAAAGTGAAAACTTTCAGAAAAAAAAATTTTTGCAGAAATTTTGCCTAAGGCAAAATTAGCTTATCAACGGATATCCTTTTATCCGTTGATAGTATAAACACATTACTAGATTTTTGCATGTCAACGGGTAACAGGCTATCCACGTCATCAACGGATAAACTGTATCTCAACCGTTCATTCTATATCCGTTGATATACATTTTTTTTTCTTTTCCGTTGGTAACCGTGTATATCTAATCATGGCTGTACTTATTCTCTTTTTATTTACTATCTGACAGTTACTTTTGACCAATGGAGTAATTACTTTTAATTATTTCATTTTTAATTCTTGAAAAATATAAAAGGCGGACTTGTACTCTCACATCTCACTTTTATTCATTTTCAAGCATATCAAAAGTTAACTGCATCTTCTTCCCTAAAACTCTCTGTAACCAAAGTTCAATCACTTCAATGGCGCCTATTGTTAAGATGATGTCCTCCACTGGGTTTACCTATGAGAAGAACAATTTCGCGGCCTTTGTTGACACAGTGAATGCTCCAGAAGCTTACCACACTTTGATGAGTTTCGTGAAGAAATGCAAACTGTCATATGCTATGACGGCTACCACTCCCTTAATCCACGAGGTAATTGAAGAAATGTGGACATCTGCTGAGTACAATGGCACAGACGGTACAATTGCTTTTTCTTTAAAGGGTAAAAACTATGTGGTTAATTCTGATGTAATAACTGCTTGTTTAAAATTGCCTGAGAATAACTGTCTGAAAGTACCTACTGATGCTGAAATTGTTGCCATGCTTAATTCTATTAATTATGCCCTTAGTACTGAAAACTTAGGGAAAATTGCTAGAAAAGGAATGGTTAAAGAATGGAGCTACTTCTGTGATGCCTTCATTAAAACTTTTTCAGGAAAAATTAGCAATTTTGATGCTGTTACCCTGTCCATGCTAACAATGATGTGTATGCTTTTAAATGATAAATTCTATAATTTTGGCACATTAGTTTTGTATGAGATAGCTGCAAAGTTGGGTAAAAAGGAAACTAGGAGCAAGAATATCTACTTTGCTAGATTTTTAATGCTCTTAGCACTGCATGTGTCTGAGAATAAGCTATCCATTGCTAACCCGGATAGCAAGTTCCAATGTTTTGTTCAGGAGAAGAGAGTCTTAAGTGACCTGATTCGAATGAACCTCAATGCAGGAGTACAGTTGGTATATCTACCAATTGTTCAGGTAACTATCTCTAACTTTGAAACCTCTATCTCCAACCCCCAAATTTCTTTACCTTCTAGTGTCACAATGGAGTCTGTAGTTGTGACCAAACAGGCTCCTACCAAAGTGACCAAATCCAAAGTTCCAAAACCACATTCTAAAAGGCAAACCTCAAGTGTCTCTCAAAAGACACCTGTTGTAAAAACTACCAAACCTCTTGAGGGGAGTGTGAAGGTGGTAGTGAGTGGTGAGGGACAGGGTGAACATCAAAGAAGCCCTAAGGATAAGGAAGGAGAGATGAGTGCAACCACCATTTCAGTCTCTCAAAAGACTGCTAATGTAACTACAGGCCAAATTCTAGTCACACTCTCCCAAAAGAGTGTGACTACTGAATCAAGTTCCCCACAAGGAACACTGCACAAGAGGGTTAGGGACACATATAGCCCAATCTCAAAAACCTATGGAAGAAGAGTGAAATCTAAAACCACAGGGGAATCACAGGGCACACACACTGTACAGGAAACTGTACCTTCTCAAACTCAGTTTGATGTGACTTCAATAAATGTGGAGTCACAGCCCCTTGATCTTAATCTTCAAATCGATACACATTACAATCCACCATCACCAACTCCTTCTCTGGATGTGGATATGATATCTACATCAATTCCTGATTCTCCATCTTTAAGATTCTTGGAGAAGCCCCACTCTATAATTGGTGGTCATCATCTTTTAGATGATTTGTTGGACCATCAATCTTCCCTTCCAGAATTCTCAACACAGACTGTGGCCTCGAACTTAAAATCAATCTCCACAGATTCAGTGTTGGTTTTCTCTTCAACGGATATAATTATTCCTTCCTCAACGGATATCCTTCATCCGTTGACAAGTGTTTCTCCATCAACGGATGCGCCTCTATCTAGCCATCCGTTGACAGCTATAACTACTTCATCAACGGATATTCCTTATCCGTTGATAACTCACTCTACCACTGCTATATCTGACATTCCAGTGTCAAGTGTAGAGGAGTTCTCAGTAGTTGAAACACTTTTAGGTTTGAGGGAAGGGAGTGAGAGGCTGCCTTGTGAGCAGGCAAAAGGAGAGATAAATAATGAGAGGCTGGCCATTTCTTCCGGTCAGGCAAAAGGAGAGTTGGAGAGTACCACCTTAGTAGGTGAAGGTGAGGGTGTGAGAGGTGTGAGCCAAGGGGAGCCCTTGATGCAAGAAAAGAGAGATGAGGTGAGAGAAGGGACTACAGGAGAGATAAGGATGGAAGAAGCAGCCATTGCTAGTGAGTCAATGGGGGTTGAGGATGCATCCAAGGAAATGGAATTTCAAAGAGAATATCAGTCCATGATTGACTCCATTTCTCTGGATGCTGAAACCTTTACTCACCCTGTTCCTGCCTATCAAATTCTGGCACAACAGGGCAATGTGGAAGCAGAGGAGGCACTGCACCTAGTGCACACCTCACAATCTCTACTTAGAGCTAAGGAATCTATAGCAGCTCTGCCAACCACTGCTGAGAGTGATGAATTTGACAATTCTGAAGATGAAGACAGCCAGAGCTCTGAAGATGAAGGTGGTAGCAGTATTCATGATTTTGCATTTGCTCAAAACTACACCTATCACCAACTTGATATGGAAATCATAAGGCAATATAAATCTGCCCTGGCTGAGCACCCAGAAGCAGATCCACAGAGAAAGGTTGTTCTTCAACAGGCAATTGACTCCCTAAAGTTACAAAAGATGCAAATGGTGATTCAGAGATCCAATTTAGAGGAGGTCAAACAAGAAATCAAGGATGTGAAAATCTCTGTGGATTCCAAGCTAGAGCAACTAGCTCCTACAGCCACTCAGAGGGTGTTGCAACAAAGGTTTCTCAAAGAAGACAACCTGGCTAAATCTGTGCAACTTCTCACTTCAAGAGTGGAAAAGATGGAATCCCAGATGGAGCAATTTCTTCAACATCAGAAACTGCAAACCCAACTGCTAGAAAGGTTAGTTGCAGCCCCAACTTCTAGTCAAACCCTTGATGCTAACAAAAAGGGGGAGAAAGTAAAAGAGGCTGTGGCAACTTCAAGTCAAATCTTAATTTCTGAAAGAAGGGAAGCAGCAAGTGAGGGGGAGCAGCAGCCTACCATAGTGGTCAATCCACAAGAATTCATTGTCACAGCTTCCCCCAGCAAATCCAAACTTCTATATGGAGAGTTTGATCTTTCAAACTTGACAGAAGAAGAAAAGCTAGCCAAAATTGAAGCTCTCCAAAAGATGAAAGAAGAAAACTATGAAAGGATAATGAGGACAGAAAGATTGATCAATCAATCTATTGCATCAAATCTGTTCTCTAGCCAAACCTCAGCTCCAACAATATCTACAACAATTCTGAAGGTGCTCACTCCAGCAATTGTGGCTCCTACATTCTATGATGCTGAGCCTTCTCATGTTAAGGAATTTGAACCCTACATCAAATCAAGACCCTTCTCACCACCAAAAGCAAATGGGAAGAACAAGTTACAACTGGACTTTCCATTTCCCAAGGATGATGAAGAGAAGTTGATGGGTAAGGCAATCAAGGAATTCAAGGAGAAGGCTAACAGTTGTGTAAGAGAATGGATGGCTGTAATCATAAGGAATGGAAAAGTTCTAAACATATCCAACAGCCATCCTAGATTTGTTGAAGCTAAGAGAGAAGAAACTTCAAGGCTGCTAAGAGAATCTCAACCAAGCACTGAATATCTATATGAAAACTCAGATGAGAAGCAAGCAAGGCTGGCTCAAGAGTTATTGGATGAGGTAGAGGATGAATTGAGGGAACCTGAGGAAGTCCCCAAATTCAAAAAGAAAGGGAAATCAGTCCCCAAATCCAAGAGATTAAAATCACATGCAAGGAGGCCTGTCTCTCCAGAAACTGAAAACAAAGAGACAGTTGGTTCATCACAACCTATTGATGTGAAAGTATTCAACCCAGATGTAAATTTCCATGGTGAGCCTATAGTACCTAAAGAGGAACCAATGAATCTTGACTCCATTGAGGTTCCTTCATTCTTGCTGAAGCCTCAACAGAAGCCTACACAGAAGAAAAGGAAACCAAGGAAGCAACCTTCAAAGGAACCAATTCAAGTTGCTAGGGTACCTGCAATTGTCAGGCAGCCAATCTTGGAAAACAAGGATGATTTTATCTATCAGGCAGATATTGAAGAATACTCTGACATGAATCTTTATCTGGATGAATTGTCAGAAGTAAGAGGAATTGACAAATATAAACATTTGCCTGAAAGATTGGTCTTTGTATACAAGGGAGGAACGGAAAGGACATGGCCACTACAAAGGGTTCTTGGAGAAAATTATCATACCTTAACCAAAGTGTTCTCTGCAATCAAGAGATACACAGGGTTCTCCAAGATAGCAAAAGGGGAGATACTGGACAAAATAGAACAAATAAGGAGGGATTGGAACTCACCATCAAGTCTACCAAGGAAAATGAAGATCCCATACAATGGACAGAAAATCCACCTCCAACCTTTCTGGATGATGGAGTTCAGGGATGAAGATGGTAACAGGAGATTCTTCAGGTTAGAAGACCAACTGCCAAAGGCTAGTTCTCAATACCTGAGATGGCTACAACAGAAGCTAAATCCAAAGGTAGATGAAGAAGATGCCTTCTATAGGCAACTCCAAATACAGATTGAGTCCAACTCTGCCAAGGAAGGAAAATCAAGGGTGATGCCAACGAGAGGAAAGAAACAGTCCTAATCTGCTCAGTCTAGAGGAGCACTTCTCTGTAAATTTCTCAAACTTTCAGTTTTTCAATTATTGTAGCTTAATACAATTTATGTATTGTTCTTTATATATCTTTAGGAATGTTTTGTTATCATCAAGGTCCTGAATTTATGCTTTATTGCCATCAAGTATAAATTGGGGGAGATTGTTAGGAATATGTTGTACTTGATGATAACTTCACAATCAATCAAATTGTTTAAGGTTTTGTAGCTGTCAACGGATGAGGATTTATAACTCTATCCGTTGACAGGTAGCTCATCAACGGATGAGGTTTTGTAGCACACTGCAGTATCTCTATGTTATCAGTTGATAGTGTTTTTATCCACAGTCATGTTGACTATCAACGGATAGGCAGAATAGGGTAGCCAATTGTAAATAAGCTATGCTATGTAATTCTGTCTAAGTGAAAGTGTATCAACGGATGAAGACTAAACTCTATCAACGGATACAACTCAAATTCACTCTATCAACGGATACAGCTCAAGTCCCAATATCAACGGATACTGCTCTATACATCATCAACGGATGTCAGTATACATCATCAACGGATAATCATTGACACTGTTTTCTATGATTAGCTGGAGATTAGCAGTTGATAAGGACATGTTTGACTGACAGATCACATGAGTTTATAGTAGATACAAAAAGCAGTATGGCAGCCATACTTTGGAAACACAGAAGAAAGAAGCATTCCATTTACACTATGAATACAAGAAAGGTGCAGGAGACATGTCTGAACACAAGGACAACCTTTCGGCTACATATGTATTTGGAGTGTAGTAGCAAGTCAACTAGAATTAGATTAGTATTATCTTATTCCAGTAGTACTTGTAAAACTTGGGATATATAACCAAGTGTAGCAACTCTTTGTAGGTTAAGAAAACAGACATATTTGCTTAGGGTTTCTTGAATATCTTTAGAAGCAAAGAGTTGTAAAACGGCAGCTGTGTACATTTTGTATCACAGAGTTTTCTTCAAATAAAAGCTTCAGGTGGTGCATTTTAACCACCTGATTTTATATGTGTTTGTGTATAATTCTTACATTGCAATTATCTCTTCATAAGTTTCTGAAGTTCTTATCAGAAATTTATAAATATCAAGAATTGTATTCAACCCCCCCTTCTACAATTATACAAGTGTGTAATCTGGGAATAACACAATACCTAAGGTAACACCCTGAGTTCAACATAATAAAAATGTAAAGCATAAATATTGCATTTCCCATTAGAAAAAGAAACCAACCAAGTCACATAAACCAACTACATAATCCCAATATCCCATCACAAAATAACCAAACTACATAATCCGATCAAATCCTCCAACACCAAACTACATAATCCGATCAAATCCGCCAACACCAAGATTACAACATTAAAGTGCAGTAGAATAAAATATTAAACTGCTCCTCCGGTGGGCCTAGCAGGTCCCTCAGCATAGACCTGATGATAGAAGACTTGGTTAAGAAACAGATCTACCTTCAGAAATAAGTATATTAAAACATAAAAAACTTTGAATTGAACGTAAAAGGAAACACTCCAGCCTGAAAGGATTACAACTCTAGTTAACATAATTGACATTCCCATCAAAGGATTGGCCAAACATCATTCAACTCACATCCTACAACTATTCAAATTTAAGACATTAATAGTCTAATGTAGTAAAGACAGGTGGAAAATAGATCCAGAATACTTCTGGGAGTAGGATGCTACTCAAATACAACCAACTGCAACTTAGGTGCTTGATTGCTACTTTTTATGTTGGCTTAGTCATTCTTGAGCAAGGTTTTAAACAAAATAGTCAGATGTCTCTATGCCTCCAATTTTGTTTTTATAATAATCAATACAGTTACATAAAATGTATATACATAGGAGGACACGATTACACAGCGTACACGCTGATGCCCATGCCTGCCGGTATCATGCCAGAATGTTTAAATAGATTTATCCTCAACAGGTGCTCTTTAAGAGGAACACTAAAGTTCCTCCGCAGATTGACATCAAATTTATCTATATAAGTTGATATATTCATCTTTAAAACTGAGAATTATTCTACTCATTCTACTTCCATTCTGATGCAACAAAGAAAAAACAATGCAACTTACACCTGTTATGGGCACAACGCTAGCAGGTTCCCCATGCTGAAAGTGAAAAAGTCCTCCTTCAAAATCAATACCATAACTATTCTCAGTTATCACAGAAAATAAAAGTAACCCGAGCATTTATTATTTATATAATACAGAACCATATATTATCAAAAGTATAAACACATATATTTGTGGCGACGTTTAGTGTCGTAAAGGGCCATTTGTAAGGTGAGTTCTTTTGGGCAATTTAAACCCAAATTGTGCTAGAAATTAAAGGCCCCTTTCTCAAATATAAGTGTAAAAAAATGTCATTACATGATCATGATAATTAACTAGAGAAGAGGATATATACACGAGTGGAATGAGTTAGGTTTTTACTAACCGCAAAGTGTCTTTGTTTGAGATAAGGTCTGTTATCATCGCTATGCCATCCAATACTTGCTCTTCTAGTCCAGCTAAATTGTCAAAAGACCACAACAAATTATAAGTAGCAATCAGACAAGGTCAAAAAGCAAACACGGACTCTGCTTACCAAACTAAATAGTGAAAGGGTGTAAATTTTAGTTCATTACTTCGGTTTTAGTTTCTCATTATCAAGCATCCCACATCAGATGCATGCCAAGAAACAATAAAGGCAGCAAACAAAAACTACAAATTACAAAGAAGTAACCAACCTGATTAAACCAGTGAATTCGATAAAGAGCTCAAATTCGCACCCGAAAAATTCTTCAACTTTCTCCTTCAACCTCTCTACCATTCACAAAAACAATCAAAAGCATAAATTTCACAAAGAACTACGAGCCCTAATAACATGGCGAGTGAAGTTTGGAGCTTTGGCAACAAACTCAAACGTTTAGTAAGTCTTGCCATCAACCTCATGCTGTAAGATGAAAAAGAAAATGCAGCACAATCAAGGATATGCACAGATGGCTTACAAACAATGTGATATCCATTTATACAAGGGGACTCATAAAATCTAAAATGCTGGTGACGTGCACATAACTCTCTACAAGGAATTTTTTTCAGCTAATTGCTCTCTAGTCTCTACTAGGAATTTACTCGACTGAATAATTATAGAAGTGCTTAGTAAAGTGCAGGTAGCTCTTCACTGGTAATTTATTCAACTAAATTTCAGTAGAAGTGCTGGCATAAAAAATTCAGGCTCGCAAGAAGCAGTCCAATCACATAGAATATCTCTCAAAGTTTATCAGCATAAAGTTTATCTCTTAATCATAAGTAAAGCTACTATTTTAAGATGTAAACTATAACCAGGTATTTATCCAAGAAACAAGGAAATGCACAAGTACTTATTGCAAGAAGCAGCCAGACAATTTGCTCAATCCATATTTAGCTTTAACTCTAAAAATCAAACATGTGAACTATCACCTTCCGAGGCCATATGCAATCCATGTGGCAGTAACAAGAAACAAGAAAAACAAATTTCAAGAAATGGGATGCAACAAGAGTATGAGATATCATATACTTTCACCACTGTCTATAACAAAATAACATACTTCAAATTCCACCTTATCAAGATCACATTTTGAGAAGGCTGCCAAACCCTAAATATCTCTAGTGAAATCTCTCTAAACAGAATCTTGCCATGGAATCTCAAAGCCCAGAATATCAACTTGTAATTCTCGATACCAGTAAATTTATTCAAAGGGTCAACAAAGGTTGTATCATCCCTGTAAAAAATTCAATAAAAATCCAAACTTTAAATTCAAGAATTCATATACTAATTCATAAAAGCAAAGAGAATAAACAAAAAGGGGTACCTGTAAATATCATAATTAAGATCTTTAGTGAAGAGCATAGGCATATGTTCACGTAGAGTCCTCACAACATCTAGCTATCGTTAAATAAATTATGATATAATTTATCGGAATAAATTAGACACTTCACTTTCATCAAGTTGAAATAATAACATAAAGTTTTGAAATATTGAAACAAGTAGGAGAGGGAGAGAGGAGGAGAGAGTAAATCGAGAGACAAAGAGAGGGAAATATACAAAAACAATTACAAATCGAAAACATCGAGAGAGACATATATAAATATAAGTACAAATAAATGGAAGAACGTAGAGAGAGACATAAACAAATACAAGTACAAATCGAGACATAGAGAGGGAGAAAATACCTAAATCGAAGTTGGAACACAGAATTAAACCCGAAATCAAACATTCAATTTGTACGAGGAACTCCAAATCGAAGCCCAATTGAATCATAATTCCGTTGAACCCCAATTGAATCCGAGCCCCAATTGAACCCTAAAGCAGCTTGTAACGAGAGAGAGAGAGAGAGAGAGAGAGAGAGAGAGAGAGAGAGAGAGAGAGAGAGAGAGATAGAGTGTGTACGTGTGTGTTTGTTGACAAAGTGGGTTTCTCGAACCATGTGTGAGCGAGATTTTCCCCAATTGTGCGAGAGAGAGAGAGAGAGAGAGAGAGAGAGAGAGAGAGAGAGGTGAGTGAGGTTCGAGAGAGAGGTGAGTGAGTGAGGTGAGAGAGAGAGAGAGAGAGAGAGAGAGGTGACTGACCTAATTGTTTTTCCCCAATTTTGATTTGCCCGTTTTTCCCAACTTAACCGATTTTGATTTGGCCGCTTTCGTTTTCTTTTGCCGCCAGCCAATCCCCATTTTCTTTTAAATCTTTCATTCGTTGCTTTTCTTTTCTTTTTTTTTCATTTTTAATATTACAAAATTTATTAATTTTCTTATAAAAAATGTATGACAATAAAGTTTATTATTTTAATTATTGAATAAAAATTTAAATTTATTATACCCTGTTAATTTCTCCATTAATTTTATTAATGAATTTAATCAAATTTTAAATATTTTTGAATATTATTTTATTTTAAGATATTTTAAATAAAATTATTAAAAAATATATTAATATTGTAAAAATATAAATAATTCAATTATTTGATAGAATATTATTTTATAATAATAAATTCAATGACTTGATTAAAATTATTGATATTCAAAATTTAATAATTATTAAATCGTTAATTATGAATAAAATTAAAAAATATGTTAATTATACTCTAAGGTAACACAGCCCATGGTGTTACTAAGTTTAACACCTTCCACAGCTATGCTAACATACCTTTAAGGATATGGTAACACCAAAACTAGAGTGTTGTCGTAGGTCCAAAATTTCATAGCTATGGTAACACCCAAGAAGGTAACACCCCCCATTAAGTGTTGTAGAAAGCCATCTATGGCGTAGTGTTTCCAATGTGCTTTATAGTACATAGTCAAATAAAGCGTCTTGGCTTGTTGCAGGTTTCTGACTTGTACAATTCTTCAGTATTTTGTCTCCAAGAATGTATTCGAGAAGTGGCTAAGTGATTGATTCGAGAACTAGAATTGACTTACTCGATAACTATGAGTTCTCGAATAGTGTTATATTGACATATCGAATCACTTCTCGAATAGCTCTTTTCTCTGGGACTCCTTGAGATATCGAATAGAGCATTTTGACATATCGAATCCCTGAGATGTCGAATAGCTTCTTTAGTCCTTGAGATATCGAACAGAGCATTGACTTGTTGACTCTTAGAGAAATCGAATGATACTTTGACTTGTTGACTCCATGAGTTCTCGAATAGAGTAATAGACATATCGAATCTCTGAGATATCGAATGAGAGATCGAACAGTGTATTTAGAGATATCGAATAGTGTCTTTTGAGATATCGAATCTCTGACTTCTCGAATGCTAGACTTCTCGAATAAACAAATGTACTTCTCGAATTGGTACTTAGGCAAATTCTTCATTTCTTCAAATCCCAACTGTGATTATTCAGCAGTCTTTATCTGCTTGCTTGAGGCATGAACCTTGGAACTTCTTTCAAGCATTATTCTTGACTTTATAAGTACAGTTACACAACTAGGATTTGATGCATATTACAAGTACAGAACAAATAAAAACTCTACAACTAGAGGTTCCCTCAGTTAAGAGGTCATGTAGGTAATGCACAACATTACAAATACTTAGGCTTGTTATTAGATGTATTCAAGCATGCCTCTGTGACTAACATTGGCAACTTCCCAAATTACCCAAAACTCATATAATTGTCCAAATATATATATATATATATATATATATATATATATATATATATATATAGGCCTTTGCTCCATACAGAACACTCTTATATAACAAACAACAAAGAACACCTTAGATCTATTAGATCCTTTGGCCCTGCCAAGGGCACCCAATACAAAAAGTTGTTATTTTTTTACCCTCTATCAAGTCTGAAAAAAAAATGAAAATTACTGTTCACTGATTACGTCACTGATGACGTCATCAACGTCATCAATGAACAGTAAATTTTCAATTTTTTTTGCTGGTTTGCTAGAGGGTAAAAAAATAACAACTTTTTGTATTGGGTGCTATGACGGAACTCTTAAATTATATTAGATATGAGGTGTTCTTTATTGTTTGTTATATAAGGTGTTTGCTATGGAGTGCAACTATATATATATATATATATCAAATTTTATATTGTCTCCTTCTATTATATAATTTCTCTAATTTACGTAGGGGACCACATTGGCAACCCAGGTTGTCAACTATTGGAATAATTTTTTTATAAAAATTGACAAGAGCGATGTGTATGAGTAAGAAAATGAAAAATTAATTTATTTGATGATTTGTCAATGGTTAGCAATCTTTGTAGCAACCTTTATTGAAGATGCTTTAGTGACATGTTTGATACCGTTTTCAATTTAATAACTAATTTAATATTTTAGATCGATAATTAACCTAAATTTTTTATGAATGTTCCTGCAGGTACGCATTGATCACATGTAGGATCGTGGGCTTAATACTTACCGAATCTTTTTACTGTGTAGTGCAATGAACATAATGCCAGATTTATAAATCTCTGAGTTAACTAGTAGAGTAGAAAACAAATAACGTAAGAAAATGAGCAATATATTTCCATTAATCAAATTGAAATCACATATTCCGAAAGGTGTCGATGTCGAAAGTAATTAATGATTCTTTTATTTTATCTTTTGTACTATTTACTTCCAAAAAAAAAAAAAAAAAGTCAAAAGGTCAAAGGAATCAAACAAAGTATTTCATATAAAACTGATTGAACTTCGCGGCTTCTGATTCATATATAAACCCTAGATATGAAGAGCAGTGATTATGATTTTTCACAATACATTTTATATGTAGCTTCCAAAAGCAAATGACATATAGATATAGATATATGCTTGTCAATGTATTGTTAGCCAGCTACTGATGAATGAGGCCACTACACTTTTTTATTGAAACTTCTTTAGCAAAGGTTGGTGTAAGCCATTGTCAAGCAATCAAGTTTGGAACTATTGGGGATATATACACAAACAATATTCTCATAAGTGGCTACACAAAATGCAGAGAATTAGGTTGTGCATTGAAGGTGTTCGACGAAATGCCTCAGAGGGACACTGTTTCTTGGAACTCCGTGATTGCTGGATATATAAATTGTGGGAGCTACGACAGTGCATGGAAGTTTTTTAAGAGCATGAAAAGAAATGGGGTTGCTCTGGATGGCTATAGTTTTGGAAGCGTACTTAAGGGGATTGCTTGCGACACGCGTCTCTTTCTCGGCCAACAAGTGCATTCGGATATTGTTAAGATGGATTACCAAGGGAATGTTTATGCAGAAAGTGCTCTTTTGGATATGTATGCCAAGTGTGGTAGAGTAGAGGATGCGATGAAGGTATTTGAGTGCATGCCTGAGCGTAATTCTGTGTCGTGGAATGCTCTTATTGCGGGGTATGTAGAAGTGGGTGATCGTGGGAGATCGTTTGGGTTATTAAATTGTATGAAGAGAGAACATGTGTCTCTTGATGATGGTACATTTGCTCCTCTTTTGACATTGCTTGATGACCCTGTATTCTACAAGCTGACGTCACAGCTCCATGGTGCAGTTCTAAAGCACGGTTTGGCTCATTGTAACACTGTGTACAATGCTACAATTACTGCTTATTCCGCGTGTGGATCTATTCAAGATGCAAAGAGAGTGTTCGATAGCTTCCATTTTGCTAGAGACCTTGTCACATGGAATGCCATGTTGGCAGCCTACATTGTCCATGAGCAAGAAGATAATGCATTTATATTGTTCCTGAAGTTGCGTGAACTTGGACTAACACCTGACCTCTACACATACACAAGTATAATAAGTGCTTGTTCCGGAAAATCACAAGAAGGCCAAGGAAAGTCATTGCACTGTCTGGTTCTAAAAGTGGGGCTCGAACAATCAACCCCAATTTCTAATAGTTTGATAGCTATGTATCTTAGATCAAATTCCATCTACATGGAAGAAGCATTGCTTATATTTTCATCGATGAATGTTAAGGACCGTGTCTCTTGGAATTCAATACTTACAGGATTCTCACAAAATGGATTAAGTGAATATACACTAAAATTGTTTCAGGAAATGAGGCTGAATCACGAAGAGATTGATCACTATGCTTTTTCAGCTGTATTAAGGTCTTGCGCTGATATGGCTGCCCTGCAACTGGGTCAACAAGTTCATGTCCTGTCAATAAAATCAGGATTTGAGACAAATGAATATGTCACCAGCTCGTTAATATTTATGTATTCTAAGTGTGGATTCATTGAAGATGCTAGACAATGCTTTGAAGCGACACGTAAAGTCAGCTCAGTCAGTTGGAATTCAATCATGTTTGGCTATGCTCAAGACGGGCAAGGTCAAGTCGCGCTTGACTTGTTCCGCTTAATGAAAGATGAAAACGTAAAGATGGATCACATAACATTTGTGGCAGTGCTAACTGCTTGTAGCCATATTGGTCTGGTTGACGAAGGAAAAGAATTTCTGCAGTGTATGGAATCTGATTACGGAATACCTCCGCGAATGGAACATTATGCTTGTGCAGTAGATCTTTTTGGCCGGGCTGGACGTTTACAGGAGGCAAAGACCTTAGTTGATGGCATGCCATTTAAACCTGATGCAATGGTCTGGAAAACTCTCTTAGGTGCCTGCAGGATTTGTGGTGATATTGAATTGGCATCTGAGGTGGCAAGCTATTTGCTGGAATCGGATCCTGGGGAACACTGCACTTATGTTCTTCTTTCTGACATATATGGACACTTTAGGAGGTGGGATGAAATAGCAAGTGTGAAGAGGTTGATGAGGGAGCGAGGGGTCAAGAAGATACCAGGTTGGAGCTGGATAGAACTGAAGAACCAGATTCATTCTTTTAATGCAGAGGATCATTCTCACCCCTGTAGCGAAGAGATATACAGCCTATTAGTTGCACTACTGGATGAGATTACAATTTTGAAAGCTGGTAATAATTTGGAGTTCTTAATTTTTGATCTAAATATACCTTGAATTGATTTTACTTGGCATATTGACCATTCTTGTAGTTTTAGGCTGTAAAATTATTTCATTCTCTTACTCATAGAAATAGTGTTGTGTATACATGACCCTATTTCTGATTGTGGTTTTTCTAAAACATATTTGTATTAGATTATGGGTTATATACTGTCATTAGAGACAATACTTACAAAAGACACTGTTATACAGTAAGTTGCAACTGCAAATGTACTTGTCGACATTCTGTATACATCATTATTATTACTACTGGGTATTAATGGAATTCTGATTTAAAGAAGAATGGACCGCCATCACACTTATTCTTTTCTTCTGATGTTAGAGATTATTTCTGTTCAACTTCCTGCTTTTTTGTGTACTATGATTTAGATTAAAACTTTAGTATGAGTGAGTTGTGAACTATGATCAATTAGTTTCGATTTTTTTTGTATATTAATGCTTTTACCAATGAAGGATGTACATGCTGATTTTCTTTGCTGATTCGTTAAGGTAATTATCTATTGCTCTGTCTGCACAATCATTTTCAGATTGTTGTAACTTGCAATGCATAAATTTAAGAAGCCTATATCGTATTTTGAATTTTAGCCTTATATTGTGCCTCAAAGAGCAGTGCAGACTGCTGTATTTGCAATGGAGTTGTGGGAGATGAATTGGCCTGAAAGGTGATTGGTTGCAGGCTTCCTTGCAGCCTAAATGTTGGGGTTTTTTTTTCCCTTTCTGGAGTTCGTCGGGCCTTGGCCGATTTGCAAATCTTACAATATTCAATCTCTCCGGTCCTGGAATTACAGGTCTATTTACGTCGGATTCCTCTGAGCTTTAAATTCAAATTTTACAGAAGAACTCTTACTTTTCAAGTGGAAATTAAGTATTTAATCTAGTAGTATATCTTTTACCTTAATTATTTTAAGTCATAATTTCACCGCTATATTAGGTGGGTTGGGTGTGTGTGACATTGCTGTTTCCTGGGTGTAAAGAAGAAGCTCTCGGGGTTTTTTTTTCTGGATCAGGTTTGAATATGAATACTCGCATAGAGATGAAGGTATCAACTCCTCTAGGTGGCAGTATTGGGGATAAGTTTTCGAGTTACAGTAAGCTCGTGCTGATCCCTTTGAGGTTGCTGTTTTTTGTGACTGGTTCCTTTCTTTCTGTTTCAGTTAACTTTCTTTGATCTTAGAGCTAATGATACACTACTTTTATTCATCATTCATGTTTCATAAATTTAAGTTTATGAACCCTGCTGGTGTCGAATATAATGCCCAAGAGTCGGTAAGCGTTAGGTTGCTTTCACATGTAGATATTATTTTCAAATCATGCAAAGGAACCCATATCTTAAGCATATCTGAACAAAATAAGAAGATTGTTTGGATTATTGCATCTGTGGCTTTTAATGGGATGGACTTTTGATCCAATAAATAATAACTATGTGAGGATCAGGCTACCACTATCAGCCAGAAAACAGTAGCCTGAACACTATAACACTTATTTATTGTAAAGATATTTTATTAGAGGCATGGATAAGATAAGATTTTAGAAGCTAGAAATTATTACTACTAGTTTCTTCTGTATTCTTTTCCCGAGTTTTTTCCCAAAAGAGTGTTGGTGAGAATTTTATTTATCAAAATGGGTGGTTTTAAAAATATTTATCAAAATGGGTGAAAACATACAGTAATTTTTTTAATCTAAAAATCTAATCCTTGCTAATTACTACTGATCATAAGCTAAGATCATAGAAATATATTAGTGGAACAACAGCAGTTAAAACATATAAAAATATGATAGAGTGATCATATTTTTACAAAATAAATATTTTTGTCCATAAAAAGCACAAGTTGAAACCATGCAACTTGAAAAGTCATTAAAAAGAAAAACTTCAATTCAACATCTCTCTTCCGCCATTCTTCCAGACTTAGAGGAAGATCTTGCCCGATTATGTCCAGGTTGTCCACAAATTTCACAATGGTTATTTTTTTTCCCTTCTTTAATATCCATTCCATTTCGTAGCCTTGTTGAGCGAGGACGTCCCTTCTTATCCCGTTTTAGATCCGAATTAGGTAGTAATTCTTTAATAGATGATGAGTGTGGCCAATATGCTTCATGTGGAAGCGGGAAAAACTCAGATGATCAAGTAGCACAATAATCTTCAAATGAGTAACATTTATGAATATATTGCCAGGGATTCAAAGAAAGTTTGGCACATACACTCAAAACATGAGAACACGGATATTTAAATATCTCCCACTTATTGCACGTGCAATTTCTTTCGCTCCAAATCAACAACTTGGACATTTTCCCCCATTTGAGTTATCACCTCAAATATTCCTTTCTGTCGGCTAAAGATCTCAAAGAATGTGCACCGGATTTTGATATTAAAGCTGCTTGTTTTGCTACAACGTAAGGAGTATACATATCCCCGTTAGCTTGAGCACTCACTAGTCCCCATAGGACGTCTCACATCAAAATAGTGAACCAATCTATAAAATGTAAGTTGAACACAAGCTGTGATTGGTAAGAAACGATCACCTTTAAGTACACTATTAAAAATCTCTGACAAATTTATAGTAAGTTACCCATATCGCTTTCCGCCATCATGTGCAAGTCTCCATCTATCTAGTGCATGTCCCTCGAGCCACTGACGAGCTTGTGGCTTTATTTCCCAATTTTTTCCATGATAGAGTTGAACTTTCGAATTTGATTCTGACTTCCAGCATGACGATCAGATATTAAACATATCTCTTCCCTATCTTTCACCACATGTTTCTTAACATGAGAAAGAAACCAATTCCAACTAGCATACGACTCATTTTAAGTAATATCGAATGTGAGGGTAAATATCTGATTGTTACCATCAACTCCCATTGCAATCATCATCTTGCCTTTATACTTACTATATAAATGAGTGGCATCAATACTAATAACAGGTCAGCAATGTATAAACCCTTTAATAGAAGGACCAAATGCCCAAAATACGCGCCTGAACTCCACATGATCTACACCAGTCTCTCTAAAACGTACCATTCAACGATAGTTTTTGGATTAAATAGAAGGACCAAATGCCCAAAATACGCGTCTGAACTCCACATGATCCACACCAGTCTCTCCTAAAACGCACAATTCAACGATAGTCTCTGGATTAAACTTTTGTACCGCACATAGAAATTTAGGCAACATGCTATAAGATTTTTCCCAGTTCCCAAATACTTGTTCAATTGTCTTCTGCTTTCCAACCCAAACTTTCTTGTATGAAGGAGTATAGCCTAATTTATTAATTATTTCATATTTTAAAATGGTAATACTAATAGAAGGCTGCTCTTTTATAAGGTGTTGAATTTCTTAAGCAATCAAAGTTGAATCAAGGTTTGGATGATCTTGAGAAATCTTATAGTGCAAACAAGTATGTGGACACTATATTTTACGATTTCAAATGATCCAGTACGTTTACGTGTACTTGCACGAAGTTTCCATTTGCAACCTTGTTTATATAACATACATCTTATACACCAAGTGGTTGGTTGTGATTCAACAACCTGCAAATGTTTATGTGCTTTGATATTGTAAAGTTTGACAGCTCTGGTATATTCTTCCTTATCGTTGGACGAGTCTTTTCCTAACTCACGATTGAAATCATTTTTACTCTTAGAGAAGGATGTCATCCAATTATCATCAATATTCAAATCAGTTTCCTCTAAATTGGTGTAAGTTGAGGGTACTTGAGTTCGCTCTCCAATTTCATCTTCTTCTAACAAAACATCAATATCATCTTCAACTTCATCTTGTAACATAGTATCCACATCATCATTATTTACAATAGCAATTTGAGAGACCCTGTTAAAATCTTCATTTTGTATCATGTGTAGTAATGCAGTGGTAAGTTCATTCTGAACAGTAATAATAAAAATTGCATAAATTACCAAAAAATAAAATTACCCAAACATCTAAACAAAAAATAGAGAAGAGTAACAATTAAAGGGTAGCTACAAACATCTAAACATTTAAAAATAGAGAAGAACAGCAATTAAAATTAGAGTTAATTCCATTTCGCATCCCCTTGGTTTCGGCCAACTGCATTTTTTACCCATACTTTGCATAATTGCACTATACATCCCTTTATTAGTTTTGGCGGGTCAATTTGCATCCTTTCGGTCTATTTTGGACGTTAATGTTAAAAATGGCAGGGGTAATTTAGGAATTAATAATGCTGAATTGCATTTTGATCTTTGATGTATTACACATTTTACATATGAACCCTTAAACTAAAAAATCAAGCATTTTTGCTCCTGGACTATAAAAATTGAATAATTTAATCATTTTACCAAAATTTATTCCTATATTATTTTTGAATTTTTGAATTTTTAGAATATGTTCAAATAAAAAATGAAAAACATAGATTATTCTATAAATATTTCAGCATAACATCCCGAATTTATCAAATAAAATTTCTTGTTTAAGAAATTTTACAAAATAAAAATCGAATAAATTTTAAAAAGTTAGTAATCTTATAAATTCAATTCGAAAGTTTACGGTATTTCCTCATATTATTTTTGTAAGATCTAATTATCTTAATCAAATTCTAATTCTTCATCAATTTTTTTTTCATCTATTTTCAATCTACTATTAATATTATTTCTAAAAAAATATGGATATATTGCAAAAAAAAATTATAAATATTCTATTTTGTTGTTTTTTATTTGAAGATACATCGAAAAGGGTTAAATTATACAATTATTATAGTTGAGGGGCAGATATGCATATTTTTTGTTTAAGGGGGTTTATTTGTAAAATATGTCATATTTCAAGGACCAATATATAATTGTGCATTTATAATTCCGAAATTACCCCTATCCTTTATAACGGTAACGGTCAAAATAGACGGAATGGGTGCAAACTGTCGCGCCAAAACTAGTAAAGGGATGCATAGTGCAATTATGCAAAGTATGGGTAAAAAATGCAATTGACCGAAACCAAAGGGATGCGAAATGGAATTAACTCTTAAAATTATCCAAACATCTAAATTAGGTATTTAAGCCCTACAAAATTAAAACAAAAATACACATGAATTCAAAAGTGTAAACTCCATACATACATACAAAAAGTATTAGAAAAGGGACTGGAGAATAAGAAATATACATACATATATTTTTTCATATGTACTCCTTTATTTCTAATAAGTGTTTGACTTTATATTTAATATACACACTCATAACTCATCATTTAATGTTAAGATTAAGGACAAACATGAAAATAAATTACATAATTTAATCTTTCTTAATATGTATGTTTTTTACAAATGTGTCAACTAAAAAGGAACGATGAGAGTATAAAATAAAAATTAGTACCGGGACTGATTGGAACAGTAGGAGCGGTAAATGACTAAATCAAAACCCAGAGCATAAAATAAAACAAGTGACCGGCCACAGAGATGTAGAAGACTGAGGGGAGGCGCAGGGCACACTGTAAAGTATGAATTGGTAGGTACAGTACACAGATTCTTAAAGCTAGCCTCCAAATGTATCTTACTATGCATGGGGTATGGTCGTGCACGTGATACCACATGCTCACCCTAGTACCTCTGTACTGTATCTACATACCTATTCCGTAATTTATTTTTCTAATTATTTCTACTATTATCATTTTAAATTTTACGATATCTTCGTACATGAATCAGTAATCAAATAGCATTAAATTTTTTACGGAAGCTACTAATACAAATAAATAAATTCATTACGAGTATAAAATCGATCAATGTTTACGTGTGTCCAGAACACGTCACCCTGTTTCATGTTAAATACATGACATCTCATGTGAAAAGCGATCTACTGTCTACTTTTCCTTGACTATCTTACGCCGACTCTTGTGCCGCTTGCCCCCCTCTCACGTGCATAATCCACACGTGTCCTTCACTCACCCCTCTCCCACAAGGTCAACGCCGTCAGCTCATTTTAACGGAATTCAAACCAACTATATATATCAACACACTCATATTCATCTTCTTTAGACCCCATAAAATATCATTAGACCCCATAAAATATCAACTACAGGCTACAGCTAATCTAATTTCCAAATTATAACAATGAAATTATCTCTAATTCGAACCAGTTCCTCCGGTTCACTCCGGGTTCATTCCTCATTTGTACCTGATAATTCCCACGGCCGATTAGAGGCTTCCGATCACCGTTCTGAGCACTTTGCCGGAAGTACTTCACCTGAGTTTGGGGTACCTGCAAAACAATGCTTGCCCGGGGGTGGTGGCCGTCAAGCACCTCCGGCGTGAGAATCAGTAATCGGAAATAATAATAACCGGGCTGGTGAAAATATATCGTATGTGAAGAATAATGTAGAGAGCTTTTTTGTGTCTGAAAGATCCCCCCTGGTTCGTGTGTAGAATGAGGGTATTTATAGGTTGGGTTTCCCAATCACTGTTGCCCACTAGTTGTGCCGTTAAAGCTACAGTGAACCACTATTGGAACAGTGATTGATGTCCCCTCAAACATACCTTGATTCTGCCACTTGAGTTACTTCAGTCAGATTTTGTCTGTTGCAACTGAGTGTCTTTGAATATTATATTGCCTCTTTGTCTTATGGAGTAAGATACCTCTATGCAAGTGGGCAAGTGGGTGTACCTTTATGCAAGTGGATAAAGCAAGATATTTTTGTGCAAGTGGATTAGTATGATGATTTGAAATACTTTTGTGGATATTCTTTTGTATTTGAAATAATACTTTTGAAATTAGATATACTTTGTCGAATATTTCAGAATTGTGTTTTTAGGGAATTAGTGTTTTGCTATTAGCGGGTGCCCGCTGATAGCTATCAGCGGGTACTTATCATTGCCCCCCACTCCCTCTAGGAGCTTTAGCGGGTAGGGGGAGTAAAAGGAAACGGTAAGCGGAAGCGGAAGAAATGCAAAACTACGGAATGCCTGTGCCCCCAAGTGTTGGCGGACAACACTTAGGAGTTAGAAAATTTTTGTAAAAATGTGCCCCCCAAGTGTTGGCGGACAACACTTAGGAGTTAGAAAATTTTTTTTGTAAAAATGTGCCCCCCAAGTGTTGGCGGGCAACACTTAGGCGGTTTGCGGTGCTTGACGTATGCGAAGTTGAAAAGTTCTTTGTTTGATATGCGTAACTGCTATGCGAATAAATGCTTATTATTGCCAATTAATGAGAGAATAATATTAAATGTCAATAATAAGAGAAATGATAAGTGGCAGTGCGTATTAATGAGTGAAGTGACCTTTGGGTGGAGAGAGAGTGTACCTTTAAAATAATATGTGAAGAGAAGTGGGGAGTTATTACCAAGTGAGTAGTTGGTGTTTTGTACCGAGGCAGTTATTATTGTGCTTTTGGCGTGGACCAGTCAGAAGCTGCCACGTTGCGTGTTATAATCTTTCCCCCTTTTCACGCGCCTCACGTAATAAAAAGGGAGGTTTGCTCAGTTATTTCTCTCATCTTTTTACTGTCTTCATATCTCTTACTATTGAGTTCTTACTCGGTTGTTCTTTGTGGTGGCTGTACTATTTCGGTGATCGGCGAGGTTTGTATCTCTTTAAAGCCGTTCGTATCTCCTGCTTTGCAATAAGATTTGTTGTTCTTTCCTTGCATTTTTCTTTTGTGATTTCTGTTTCATAGATAACCGTGCCATGTATGTATTTCTAATTTTGTGATGTCTGTTTAGGTAGGTGGTTTTGAATGTGGGTTTGTGTTTGTTTTTCGTTTCGGTGGTAAGTGGATGTTGTTTTCGATTTCCTCTTTTATGAAAAAGAGTTCGATTTATGTTTTCGATAGGTTTTTGGTCATGACTTTTGGTGGTGTATTGTTTGTTGTTCATAGTTTATGAGTTTGGGTAATGTAATCTTTTGATGTTTAGGCCAGTAATGGTGTGTATATATGTATGTATATGTGGTAAATGCTGTGTAAATTGGTTTTGTGATGGTGTGGCTTCGATGTTTGTGGAGGGAAATGGAATATGAATCGTTTTTGTTGTATTTATAAAAAAGGAAATTGCTGTGAAAATCCTCGTGTACTTTGATAGTTGTAAGCGGTTTTTGTGTAGGCGGTACAGGTTTTTTACTTTTGAATTTGTGTAGATGGGTGACGAATTTACAGATCCTGGGACCGGAGAGAAGCGCCCGCTGATTAATGGCAACGGGCGGTGGGCGGACATTGGGCAAATGACCTACCCAGCGATTCTTCGGAGAAATCGGTATAGATACTTTTAGAGTAGTGAGAGTTTGTTCCGGGCGACCAATGTGGCAACGATAGCGTATTCGAAGGCGCAGATGGATGCCGTCTTTTCTAGATTTCCTCATCTTCAACACGACAGTACGTTCCTGGGTGAGGAATGGTCAGCGTATGTTAGTAGGATGTTCCGGATAGAAGATGGCTATTTCTGGAGGCGGGCGGAGCCGGGTGAGAGGCTGTATCACCGTTTTGATGACGGTTCTGTGTGCCTCCCAGTTAGTCATTTGAAGGCTGGTTTCCGGGTTCCCCCACACAAATTTATCATGGATTTATTCCGAGTGTATTTTCAGTGCCCGTTAGCTCAGTTTAGTCCCAACTCCATAAGGGCTATTAATTGGTTTATAGCCAGCAGTGAAGCAATGGGTAAGCAGTCGACATTCAAGTCATTTTTCTCTCTGTTTGATGTGAAAGCGAGTCGTTCAAAGCCTTTCTATGAACTGCAATTTGTGAAGCCAAATAGCGTGATTGGGAAGGCCTTGGATGGTTATCGCCCGTGGTTATTTCCCAAGGGTATGGCGGGTTGGCATGAGGAGTTTTTGGTTATCGGTGGCGGTGAGTTTGCTTGGCAGAAGAATTTTACGGAGAAAGTTGAGTGTTCTTATAAGGTGAACCGCAATCGATTGAGCCGCGCTGAGATTGATATCTTGGTGAGGCTTGTGAAGGAGCTAGGCGAAGTGTGGACGGAATCCAATTTTGTTGATCCGGCCGAGTTGAGAAGACATTGGTGTAAGTCTTTGTTTCATGTATTCTGTTGTTTTCGTTGTATCTGCTATTGACAATATCGTTTGTTTTGTGTAGTATTGGATCCTCGTAAACCGGAGCTGGATGTACACCCGACCTTGGGTTTGAGTGAAGCGAGGTTGTATGTAAAGTTTATAGTGACAGTGCCCCCCCAGACCCAACCGTCTTCGTGGCGGTCATTTTTCCGCTACAAATATATTGGATGCTTTTGATTTGTCAGGTGAAGGCAGAGGGGCTGAACCTTCTGTTCCTTTTGAAGATCCAGAGGTGATTTATCTGCTATTGACAATATCGTTTGTTTTGTGTAGTATTGGATCCTCGTAAACCGGAGCTGGATGTACACCCGACCTTGGGTTTGAGTGAAGCGAGGTTGTATGCAAAGTTTATATTGACAGTGCCCCCCAGACCCAACCTGAAAGGCAGAGTGTGTAAACTTGTAACACTATAACTAACGTAACTCAAACTAAAGGAAAAGATACTTAACCAGAAGACAATCAAGAACAAGAGGTCACAAGAAATCAACACTAAATGAAGACAAGGTAATTGATACAATTCAACATGTTAACTATGATCAATCCAAGAAGAAATCATTGAGAGAAGTTCAAGTCAAAGTTGTTCATGCCTCAGTGATTTGGAAAGCCAAGAATCAAGATCATAACTATCAGTATCAATAAGACCAATTGATTTCAAGTGAACAAGAAGGAAAGCAAATATTGGAAAGCCACATTTGTAATTGGATATGGTAATTTATTCAAGAAGCAAAAACCCTATCAAGACTAGTCACTTATGAACCAGACCATTGCATCAAGTGTCAGGACATTGATAGCAAGTTTATGTCAGTAATAAAGATCCATATTCAAGAGCTTGGTGAAGAATAAAGAAGACATGAAGATATCACAAGTTCAAGATGTGCATTGAAGTTTCAAGTTGAAGACCAGAATATTTTCTAAGTACTAAATATTCTAGATGGCCAAGTAGAAGTTTCTAAGTAGAAGTTCTACTTAGAACTTCGAGATGGCTAAGTAGAAATTCTCAAGTAGAAGTTCTACTTAGAGTGCAGCTTCAACATGACACATGGCATCTTCTGATTGGCAGATTTCCAAGCTTTCAAGATAAGGCAAGATTTATGTGGACATCATTGGGCCACGTACATCTTAGTCTTTGAAGTCTACAGGACATAGATTACATGTAGTATAAATAGAAGTACTTGTGTAATGTTTTAGTTAGTGAGCAATTCTTGAGAAAAACACAAGAGAAAGAGAGAGAGTGCATTCACAGAGCTTAGTATCATTCACTTCTCTCTGAACTTCTGTTATACTTTGTAATGAATGTTGTAGCAACCCTTTCAAGTTATATATAAGAAATATATTCCTTGAATCTGTGTGTTCATTTATTGCATCGTATTTATTGCTTCTCATATTCGAAAAGTTGTATTCACCCCCCTCTACAACACATTTGGACCTAACAATTGGTATCAGAGCTATATGTTTAACATACAAAACATAGATCCTTGTGTTGAGTAGAAGAATCGTGAGTTTTCATTTTTCAGATCTACTTTTCATTTTCTCGAAAAGTGTGTTTTAATTCGTTGGTAGTGAAAACTCATCTGAAAAATTATTTAAATACTCCAGGTGTGATTATTTAGCTTGGATGTATTTTAATTAATTTTTGTGAATTAATCTGGGTACTTTCATATTTGGTGTTCTTGAGTGTTCATCATCTGTTCTTATTAAAGAAGACAACCCAACAACTTTTTGATCTCCTTTTCAAAAGTAAAAGAATAAAAAGGTGGTTTTGGACTTTTTAATTTGCTTTATTCGGCCGAAAGTATACAGACATACTCGGTACCTAGCATGTGGGTTAGGTGGGTTAGGTGAGTAAAGCATTCAAAGTCAAAAGGTGTTAAAGGGATAATATTGTTTATTCAATATTAAAGTAATCTGCAGAAAAATTATTCTAAGGACAAAAGTTCTACATAGAATTTCTACTTGAGAATTTCTACATAGAATTTCTACTTGAGAATTTCTACATAGAATTTCGACTTGGACAATTTCTACTTGGTGATTTCGACTTGAGCAAAATTTCTACTTAGAGAAATTTCGACTTAGGTAAAAGTTCTACATATAAATTCTACATAGCCTAGTCTTGGGTACTTAGAAACTTTTAGTGACCAGAATTGAGATGGCTCCTAAAAATGCATTCAAGATCCCAATGTTCAACAAAGATCACTATGAAGAATGGGTTTTCAGAATGAGACTATATCTAGAGACTGTTAATCCTGAATATCTGGAAGTCCTTGACAAGGGTAAATTTGTCCCAATGGTAGTTATTCCTTCACATACGGAAGGAGGAGTGGTTATACCACCTCGGTCTGAGCCTAAAAAGGTCTCGGAGTTTTCGGATGCTGACAAGGAACAAATAGCTTATGATACTGCCATACGACAAACCTTGATGGAATCTCTTGATCATGAAATGTTCAACATAGTCAAAGGTCTGACTACATCGAAGAAGATTTGGGACAAGATAGAAGTTGTCATGGAAGGATCTGCAGAGGTCAGAAGCAACAAAACACTCATACTCAAGATGGAGTATGACACCTTTAGAATAAGGAAAGGAGAAGGCATAACAGATGTCTACCTACGATTCAGTCAGTTGGTATTGGATTTGAATCTGAGAGGTGTAACTCTCCCCATGGTTGAGACTAATACGAGATATCTGAGGAACCAGCCAAAAAGCATTGAACATAGGGTCTACGCAATAAGAGAAACCAGAGATTTGCATACAACTTCTCTGGAAGAATATTATGGAATATTAAAGACCTATGAGCTGGAAACTCTTCAAGATCAAGCATGGGACAATGATTCAAAGGGAAAAGAAAGTGCATCAGGATTAGTTGCTGATGAGGAAGAGTCTAAGAAGGCAATGGTTGCAGCAAAGCCTAAATCATCACTTGCACCACATCAAGTTGATAATGATGACGAGTGCGCATCTGACAGTGATGATGACTACTACACCCAAGAAGAGCTGGACAACATGGACGATAGTGTCGTGGCATACATGGCAAGGAAGTTCAGCAACATGAGATTTAGAAAGAGCAACCGACCACAGAGAAAATCTTCATCTTATTATCGGGCTGCTAGGGGTGGTGGTAGTTCGTCAGGCTACAAAGGAAAAGGCAAGAATACCAGCTACAAATCTCCTTTGGATTTCAAAATGAAGTTCAAATGCTATAATTGTGGTGAAGCTGGACACTTTGCCTCGGATTGCAAAAAGCCTAAACAGACTTATCCAAAAGAGACATTTGAAGCCCTCAAAAGCAACTATGAAGCACTGTTGAAGGAAAGACATGGAAAACGAGCTTTATTAGTGACAGAAGGAAGAGCTTGGGATGATTCAGATGAGGAAGATGTTACTCATGTAGCAAACTTTGCCCTCATGGCTGAGACATCAGAGGAACCAGAGGTACCAGTTCTGACTCTTAAAGTAGAAATGTCTATTGATGATTATAAGGAACAGAACGGGGCTCTTAGTGAAGAAATCTATATGTTGTGCAAAAGCCTAGACTCTTCTCAAAAGGAACAGAAAACACTTGTTGCCAAATGTAGAATGCTTGAGGCAAAAGTGGAAGAGTTAGAGGCTGCTTGCACTGTAGATACTTCTCTAAGAGACTTTATTAAATCTCTGGAACACAAGCTCGTCCTTAAGGAAGAAGTAGAAGCATGTCTTAGGAACAATCTAGCTGAGTTAGAAACAAAATGCGAAGCTTACAAACTAGCGGCTAGTAAAGTGTATGTAGATAATGACACATTTAAGAAAATAACTAGAGTAGGTATAGGACTTGATTATTCTGACCTTCCTAAGAAAGAAGGAAAGAGACCTATTGACCCTAGTTCCAGTGACCTTAAAAAGGAAACACCTAGTATTCTTAAATCGGCTGTCAAACCTATCTACAAACATCTTGTTCCTAGAATAGAAGAAGAAGAGACTGAATTGATAGCTAGATATGAGATTGAGATGGAAGATCGCCAGAAAGAACAACCTACAACTCCTATTAAACAAGTTAAAATCAATTTCCCTAGAGATGAATCTAGACTGGGATTAGGAGCTAAGGCTGTTAAACAACAAGGAAAGAAAGAAAAAGGCATAAAAGAGGTTAAGGCTGAACGAATAAAGAAAGCGTGTTATCATTGTAAATCTACTGAACATCTTTCTTATGCATGCAAAGCTAACATGAATGTTCCTGCTGCACATGCCATGCCTACCACACATACAATGAATAATCTGCATCAGAATCATGCACAGTGTGGTCAACCTAACTGTATGCCATGCACTTTTAATATCATGCAAACTTTTGTGCATTTAATGAATGCATCTAGCCAGTCATGCTCAAATACTGTTGCTAGTTCAAATATCAAGAAAAAGTATGGTAGAGCCAAGACTGTCAGTCCTCCTAAAGTTAGGAGTGACAAACCCTCTCCTAAGACTGACAAATCTGTCAAGTCTGAGAAAGGAAAGGAGATAGTCGAAAGCTCTAGTAATGTGAAGAAAAGTGCATCTCCTGTTGTTAAATCTGTTGATTCTCGATCTTATCGAAAAGCCGGGCCCAATCAAAGTTGGGTTCCGAAGAATGTCTAACCAATCTGTCATTGCAGGGCATTAAGCAGAATAGAAATAAAGTCATATGGGTGCTAGACAGTGGAGCATCGAGGCATATGACTGGAAACAAGTCCCTGCTTACAGAGTTGGTTATGAAGGCTGGCCATTATGTTACCTTTGGAGATGACAGCATAGGTGTGACTAAGGGATATGGCAAACTGAAAACTGGCAATGTCATCATTGAAGATATTTCCTATGTTGAGGGACTAAAGCACAATCTGTTGAGTATAAGTCAATTCTGTGACAAAGGTTACGAAATTGTCTTCAACAAGAAAGGTGTCTCAATCACTCACATCAAGGAAGGCTCACTAGCTTTGAGAGGAGTTCGAAAGGCAGATCTTTTTGTTGCAGATATGGATTCAGCAAATCAGGATGAGGTCACCTGTTTCTACAGCAAAGCCTCGGATGATGAAAGCTGGTTATGGCACAAAAAGCTATCTCACTTAAACTTCAAAACGATGAATGCTCTCGCGAGGCGAGAATTGGTGAGAGATCTACCTCAAATGGAGTTCGCTCCGAAAGGACTCTGTGAAGCTTGTGAAATGGGAAAGTCAAAGCGAGCATCGCATAAAAGCAAAGAAATTTCTAGTATTACTGAGCCTCTGCAACTTCTTCATGTGGATTTGTTTGGCCCAGTGAATGTCCTATCTTTGTCTAGGAAAAGATATGCTTTAGTAATCGTGGATGACTTCTCCAAGTATACATGGGTATTGTTCGCAATGACGAAAGACGAAGTACCTTTCTTAATCATTGATCACATCACTCAAATTGAGAATGTTTCAACACTTACTGTGAAGGCGATTAAATCAGACAATGGCACTGAATTCAAAAACGCAGTGCTAAATGACTTCTGTGTATCTAAAGGAATACGTCGTCAGTATTCAGCCCCGATAACTCCACAGCAAAATGGAGTAGTTGAAAGGAAGAATAGAACTCTGGTTGAAGCAGCAAGAACTTTGTTGTATGATTCAAAACTTCCTTTGTATTTCTGGGCCGAAGCAGTGAGTACCGCTTGTTACACTCAAAATAGAACCTTGATCATAAAAGATAAAGAAAAGACACCATGTGAGCTAATGAACAACAGAAGACCAACAATCAAATACTTTCATGTCTTCGGAGCAAAATGCTATGTGCTTATAGATGATGAAAATCTAGGCAAGTTTGCAGCAAAAGCTCGTGAAGGAATCTTTGTTGGTTACTCTACAGACGTGGTGGCAGCTTATAGAGTGTTCTTGGTGAATGATCGAAAAGTGACTGAAAGTTACAACGTCAGATTCGACGATACCAAACTCTCATCAATTTCAAGAGATTCTAGTGAACCTGAGTCCCTAAAATTTCAGAATCTGGACTTAGAAGATCTTGAAGATGAACCTGAGTTGGTTGTTCCATTAAATGTTCCAAGCGTACATGAAGAACCTGAGTTTAGTGAACAAGCTAATTCTACAAGATCAGGAGAGACTTCTTCAGTACCAACCGGCAACAACTCAGGGGGAGTAAATAGCAGCTCAAGGACTACTGTTCAAGGCTCGAGTCGAGTTGACTCTAGTTCTGTAGGAGCTGGCACTAACTCAGGGGGAGTTAGTGAAAATAATCAAAGTAGTCAGCACCCCAAATCAGAAAGTCAAGCTGAATCATCTAGACAATTTCCAGGTGAACGGGTATGGAATAGAGACCATCCGTTTGAGTTAATTATTGGTGATCCAGATGCTGGTGTGACTACTAGAAGAACTGCAAGAGCTGACATGGCTAATATCTCCTTATATTCTGGGTTCTTATCCAAGCTTGAACCTAAAGAAATAGAAGAAGCTCTTGGCGATGCTGATTGGGTGATTGCAATGCAAGAGGAACTCAATCAGTTTGAAAGGCAGAAAGTTTGGAAACTGGTACCCCGACCAAAGAACAAATCCGTAATTGGAGCTAGGTGGGTATTCAGAAATAAACTGGATGAAAACGGACTTGTAACACGAAACAAGGCTCGTTTGGTTGCAAAAGGTTATTCTCAGCGAGAAGGAATTGATTATGATGAAACCTATGCACCAGTTGCAAGACTTGAGGCAGTCATGATGTTCTTGGCATTTGCAGCACATAAGAACTTCAAAGTTTTCCAGATGGACGTGAAAAGTGCCTTCCTGAACGGAGAGTTAGAAGAAGAAGTGTATCTGGAACAGCCGCCTGGCTTCGTTGATCCAGAACATGCAGATTTTGTGTATCTACTCTTCAAATCTGTCTATGGCCTCAGGCAATCCCCAAGGCGATGGTATGAAACCCTATCCTTATTCTTAATTGAAAATGGTTTTGTTAGGGGAGTAATTGATAAAACATTGTTCTATAAAGTTGTGAGAAATGACTTAATACTTGTTCAAGTATATGTGGACGATATTATTTTTGGGTCATCAAATGAGCGCTTGTGCGAGAAATTTGCCAAGCTAATGCAGGAAAAATATGAGATGAGCATGATGGGAGAGCTGTCCTTCTTCCTTGGATTACAGATCAGTCAGAGAAAAGATGGTATCTTTATCTGTCAATCCAAGTACGTCAGAGATTTACTCAAGAAGTATAATCTAGAAGATGCATCAGCAGCTAAGACTCCCATGGCAATAGCCACGAAGCTTGATGAAGACAAATCAGGTAAATCAGTTGACATCACAAGCTATCGAGGTATGATTGGCTCACTCCTCTATTTAACTGCAAGTAGACCCGATATAATGTTCGCAACTTGTTTATGTGCAAGGTTCCAAGCGGATCCTAGAGAATCACATCTCGTAGCCGTCAAAAGAATTTTTAGGTATCTCAAGGGCACACCAAATCTAGGGATTTGGTACCCAAGAGATACAGGTTTTAATCTTATTTGCTATTCGGATTCAGACTATGCAGGTTGCAGGATTGATAGGAAAAGCACATCTGGTGCTTGCCAATTTCTTGGCAGAAGATTGGTGTCCTGGCAAAGTAAAAAGCAACATACAGTATCTACTTCTACTGCTGAAGCTGAGTACATTGCTGCTGGAAGCTGTGTAGCTCAAATACTGTGGATGAGGAACCAATTGAAGGATTATGGCATGGAGCACAAGAAAATTCCAATCATGTGTGACAACACAAGTGCCATTGCCATAACCAACAATCCTGTAGATCACTCAAGAACCAAGCATATTGACATCAGGTATCATTTCATAAGAGAACATGTCGAGGAGGGGACTGTGGAGCTACATTTTGTGCCCACAATGCAACAAATTGCAGATATATTCACCAAACCTCTTGATGAAGTAACATTCAATAGGTTGGTTGGTGAATTGGGAATGCTTAACACAAGTTAGTAAAGCCCTCTATCTGTAAAATCCATGTTTATGTTTGTATGTGCAAGCTACTCAATCATTATGTGCTTAGACTTTAATATGCCTAATCAATGATTGTTATAGGTTGCATATAGTGTGTTTTTGCATGAATTCATTGTGTTTTAAGTGTCTTTTATAGCACAAATCTGTGAATTTATGCTTGTTAGATTGCATGATCATAGGGGGAGTTAAATTCATAATATTCTAAATATTGCATGATTTTTAGATGAATTTACCTATGATTTTCATGTAATTAGAGGCCTTAGAATTGAAAAACTTCACAATTTCGAGTTAGGTTCTATCTCGAAACTCATCTAGAAATTCGACTTGAATTTCGACTTAAGCTGTCAGAGTGAAGTTTTTGAAAAATTCTAAGTCTGGGAAGAATTTCGAGTTGGCTATCTCGAAATTCATCTCGAAATTCAACTTAGAGTTCGAGTTCGAGTTACCAGTGTGCCTAGTTCTATCTTCAAAATATTCGAGATAAAGTCTATCTCGAATTTTATCTCAAAGGTTGAGATGAGGTTTCCATTAAGGAAATATTTTGAAAAGAACTGAGAATTAACTTCGAGTTAGTCTATCTCGAAACTTAACTCGAATTTCGACTTGATGTTCGAGATAGAGTTCTTAGTCTATCTCAAAACTCAACTCGAATTTCGACTTGGTGTTCGAGATAGAGTTCTCAGTTAAGCTAAAGGGAATTTTTTCGAGTTACACTCCTAACTCGAAACATATCTTGAATTACCCTGTTCTTTTTGCTTCAAGGGGGTATTTTGGAAAGAATTTGAGATTAACTTCTAGTTAGTCTATCTCGAAACTCAACTCGAATTTCGACTTGATGTTCGAGATAGAGTTCTTAGTCTATCTCGAAACTCAACTCGAATTTCGACTTGATGTTCAAGATAGACTCTAACTCGAAAAGTATCTTGAATTTCCTTGTCTTTCTTAGAAGGGATTGTTTCCAAGTTTACTACAATTCATTAATCTTCAAGATAGGATTTCCCTATAGTTTCTGCTGTAATATTGGTTAAAGTGCTTATTTATGCATAATTGTTCGAGTTAACCTCTATCTCGAACTTTATCTCGAAGTTCGACTTGATGTTCGAGATAGAGATGTTCGAGATAGAAATGTTCGAGATAGAGTTCGACTTAGATGTTCCCTGTATGGACTTAGTACTTTTCACATTTTTTAACAGGGACATTTTTGTCATTTTACATTCATCTATATATACATCTCTAACTCGATGCCTAATTCACTTTACCTAATTCTAATTTTCACAGCAGCCTCTTCACAAAACAAGGCGATTTCATAACTTCATACCGTTAACCCGTGTTTTTGTGATTAAACTCGTACTAATCACGAATTACTGCCAATTTTTGGACTAATCTTCACTGTGTTATCCTTAATCTTTGTGTGGGTGTGTTTTGTGTTCATCAATATACACGCGCATATACATACACACGAACATATAACTGTTTGTGTACTGTTCATAAAACGCAATTCCATATTCACCATTCATAAACACACACGATTTCACTGGTACACACGAATATTCATCTTCTTTGAATATTCAGATTTGGTCATTGGTTTTTGATTGTTCATCCCGTAGTTTAATTTTCTCTAAGGGACTTTTGTTCTTTTTGATAAATTAAAGGGATACATCATTTAATTCGTAAATTATTTGTTTTTCAAAATTAACCAAAAAATCACATCTTTTTAAAGAAAAACATTTAATCAAAATGGCTCACCAATTTTCACTTGCTAAAAACAATTTTTATAATATTTCTACGGAAATTGGTGATCAACTCCCGCGGTTTAAGTTTTGGATACGATTTCTCAATTTGTATTCCAAAGCTAGCCATGCTTTTACTGCTAAACCTACACTAGTACATGATGCTTTACAGCAGTTATGGACTAGTGCGGTTACTTTTGGGAGTAAATCAACCCCCTACGGTTTCAGGTTTACCTTAGCGGGTCAGGAATATGAGGTGACCGAAGAAATTGTCAACAGAGTTCTGGGATTCCCAATTAAAGATGCCTATGATCCAGAACCTACTGCTGCAGAACGCCTCAGATTCTTTGAAGAAATTGGATGTTATCCTTCAAAAGGCCCAATCACGGGAAATATCCAAAAGCAATTCTTCCATGCGGAATGGAATTACTTTTTCGAGGCCATCACAAGATGTTTTCGGGCACGCGAAAAAGACTTTCATCAAATTCCAATTCCAATGCAAACCTTTGCAGTTGCCCTAGCAAGAGAACTGGATATAAACTATGGACGCATAGTTCTCTCTGAGATAGTGGCCTCAATGGGATCCCTTGCAAACAGAGACCTCACTACAAATGATGTTGTCTGCTGGTTTCCTCGGTTTCTTCAAATGCTGATCAATGACTTAATACCGAAGGATGCTCTTGCTATTAGACAGGGATTTGCCAGAAGCCCCACATCTGAATCGCTAGGGATGGGCACTAAGTCACTTTCAACCATTGCTAATCAGGATAAACATCAAGGTAAACCAATGTCTACTCCTGAAAATATTCAAATATGGCTTAGATATGATGCAGGAGTTACCAATTTGGAGGCATCATCACAAGTCTCATCACATGCTCAAAATCCATCTGTTCATGCTGAGGCATTTGATGAGATTCCTGATGAGGAAAGCGATGATGCACAAGGTAATCAATCAGGTAATCTCTCTCTGCATACTATTCATTCTTCCTCCTATGTTTCTGATTCCGCGACCCAAGAGACTGCTAACCCGCAGGATCTATCCCAGGGTAAGAGCCATATTTCTGACTCTGAGTCTGATACACATTCCTATTCTCTATCACCCCTGTTAACGGAAGTCAGAAAACCAGCACGTATATATATACAAGATGATGAGGAGAGTGAACCCGAAGAGCAGCAACTTATTCGCAAGAAAGCCAAACTTTTCCACGCCGCTACTTCACAACCACAGTCAAACCCTAGCGTGTCACACGCAACCACTCCACCTCACGCGAGTGGTTCACCCCTTGAACAATCTGCACATAGGGATTTTGATTTTGGTGAGGATGATGTACCTCTTGAAGATACTGTTGCTTCAAGAGGACATGAAGTCTTAAGAACTTCAGCCGTACCTTCACCGGTACGTACTGATGCTGCAAAAAGGATCGGTTCTGATGTTGTACAAGGACACTTTGCAGCCGCTCAGCCTGAGATTCCAACTCAGGATCAAACAGAATTTGATCCCATAACTGTCAACAACATTTCTTATCAATTTTCTGCAGGTACTGCTTCATTATTTGGATCAATCATTGAAGACATACACGAGCGTGAGACAGGGAGTGTGTGTGAGAGGTTAGGGAGAGAGGGACCTTCATTTTTAAGGCCCAAAACCGAGCGCCAAATACCAACAGAACGAGTATTAGAGCGAGGTCACCTAAACCAAACACCGTCCCTTAATATTGAAAATTTTGATACTCGTATGACTTCAATGGAATATCAGATGAGGCAGTTCGGGCAGACAATGGGGCAGTTCGGGATTAATATTGGAAACAACCAAAGGGCTCTAGACGACTACGCAGCAAGAATGGCAAGTCAAGCTACAGCTTTTGATGATTTGACAAATAAGGTCAATGACTTGGGCCATGCTGGTGGTGTCTTGGGAAGCACTCTCAATGAGAGGATGGGGGCATTGGAGTCTACAATGCATACAATGGCTGTGGAGATCAGTAGAATGATGTTCGCAGTCAGGAGTTTTGTGCCCCCGGAGTGCTTCGAGTCGCAACAACCTCCCCCCGATGCTGGTGCAGGTGGTGCAGGTGGTGCTAGTGGAGCGGGAGCCTCTGGTTCTGGTTTTGGAGGTTCCTATGCAGCTGGTGGATCTGAAGACCATGGTGGAGCTCAGGATAACTCACCTAAGGGGGAGAGTGGAAAGGAGACGAGACAGCAGGCAGTTCACATCGAAGAAATTGAAGAACCCGCTGATCTTGTCAAGGAATCAGAAGTTGAGCCGTCTGTTGATGAAGAGGCTCTGAGGATGAGAAAGGGTAAGGCAGTAATGGTTGATGAACCATTTGTTGATCTGAGTCATAAGGAAACAGTACAGGAGGTACTTGACTCAGATTCTGACATGGAAGACGTACCGTTGGCACACGCTATAAAAAGATCTTTGAAGGAACAAGGTGGAGGTGCTGGGATGTCTTCCGGAATGCCTGAAGAATTTCCTGTTGATGAGGAAACCCTTAAAGCTCAACAGTTAGCCTTGGAACAAGCTCAGTTCCATAAAATGAAGATGATGCAAGAACATGCTACGTTCCTAGAACAGAAGGTGGAGCTACAAGGGAAGCAGTATGAGTATGAGCTTGCAAGGCTAGCTAATCCTCAAGTTGATCTGGACAAACGAAGGATAGGGCAGAAATGGGATGAAGCAAGGAAGATAATGATGGGACCCTGTGCAAAAGGAGTTCATAACAAGGATGCAGATGATCTGTTCTACAACTTGAATTTGCAGAATCCAATGACTGGGGACTATATAAATGCTTTGAAGAGATTAATTTCTAAAGTCAGGGTTGGATACAATGCAAATCTTAAGGAGTGGCAGGTTATCTTGTCTTTGGTAGAAGGAGTCCCAACATCTTTCTTATATGTGGATGACCAATTCATAATGAGAAGATCTGCGTCAGAGTTGTTCTTGCTAGCGACTAAAATTCAGTACTCTCAATCTGAGGAGCTAAGCATTCTGTACAGGGATCAGTTAATGCAGCTAGCAGAGGACAAGGGTCCAGAATTCTCAGCATATCCAAATTTTATCCGGATGGTAGTTGACGGAAAGATGAAGAGGGTTAGCATGGAGGAAAATGATCTGATGGAGTTTTCAGTGGAATCTCTCAAAGCTGTCTGTAGACAAATGATGAGTAAGGGATTCGCTTCTGAGCTTAAAGATAAATCCGTGAAGATCATTGAAAGAGTTATATTCAAGAAGAGCAATGAGGTGTGGAAGTGTGATGTCATTGCTCCAAACCCTCTTGATGACGTGAAGATTGAGCCGGAGCTGATAGAGAAGAAATGGAATATTCTTCAAGCCATGAAGAATGTAGATGAAGCTTTGACTCTTCCTTCTGGAGCACTAGAACAAGGAGAAATAAGGGAGGCTATTGGTGTTCCAGGAAGTGAAAGTGTATACTGGATACATGCTTATGTTGAAGATACAGCTGATGCCTTAGTATTCATAGATGCAGACCAGAATCAAACAATCTTGCATATGAGTAGACAATGGCTGCTACGGACTCAAGATGCTGCATTTCTGGAGAGAGTATTATATGTATTCAAATGGGGCGAAGTGGAAGATAAGTTTGTTGAAGAAAAGCAGAGACTCATGAGTTACCTGTCTGAAGTAGTGGTGGAAAAGAAGCGAATGGAGCGAGATGCGGCCAGTGTCCACAATACTGACCGTGTCAAGGGCTACCCCAAGATGATCTATTGTCAGTTTAAATCTGATAAATCTCACTGGAAACCTCATCTCATCATGAAGAACTTCGAGGATATTCCAAAGATCAGAACTACTCAGGAGGTGGACAAACTCAGAAGGCTTTTCAAACATCCTTATCCAGAGCCCAAGAACCCTCTAGAAATGGAAGCTGTGAGTCTGTTGAATGCTAGGTGGAAGCAGCTTAAAGATCCAGTATACAAGAAAGAAAAGCAGCAGAAGGAGAAGCGCAAAAGGCAGAAAGAAGAGAGAGACCAAGCTGCTGAAGCTAGAAAGAGGAAACGGAATTAGGGTTAAAGGTCAGAGTGGTGTGAACTTGAAGTTGGAAAAACTTCATGTCTTTCGGTTGCTTTAACTCACTTGAGGAAAATTCACCTTAGAGTGAATCCAATAAGGTGATACAAGTTTGACTAAAAGATATGAAATAATCCAGGTGATAGGAATCACTCAAATGATCTTTAATTCGAAGTTCGAATTCTGTTTCTAGTTTAAGTTCTTTGTATTGTTTTCATGTAAATTTCAATTGTAAATTATTCAAGACTGTAATGTTAATTATCTTTTCTCGTCTCATTGTTTAGTTGAGTTATCCTTCATTAATTTGAATGTCATTGTTAGACAATCAAATTGGGGGAGATTGAAAGGTAGAGTGTGTAAACTTGTAACACTATAACTAACGTAACTCAAACTAAAGGAAAAGATACTTAACCAGAAGACAATCAAGAACAAGAGGTCACAAGAAATCAACACTTAATGAAGACAAGGTAATTGATACAATTCAACATGTTAACTATGATCAATCCAAGAAGAAATCATTGAGAGAAGTTCAAGTCAAAGTTGTTCATGCCTCAGTGATTTGGAAAGCCAAGAATCAAGATCATAACTATCAGTATCAATAAGACCAATTGATTTCAAGTGAACAAGAAGGAAAGCAAATATTGGAAAGCCAGATTTGTAATTGGATATGGTAATTTATTCAAGAAGCAAAAACCCTATCAAGACTAGTCACTTATGAACCAGACCGTTGCATCAAGTGTCAGGACATTGATAGCAAGTTTATGTCAGTAATAAAGATCCATATTCAAGAGCTTGGTGAAGAATAAAGAAGACATGAAGATATCACAAGTTCAAGATGTGCATTGAAGTTTCAAGTTGAAGACCAGAATATTTTCTAAGTACTAAATATTCTAGATGGCCAAGTAGAAGTTTCTAAGTAGAAGTTCTACTTAGAACTTCGAGATGGCTAAGTAGAAATTCTCAAGTAGAAGTTCTACTTAGAGTGCAGCTTCAACATGACACATGGCATCTTCTGATTGGCAGATTTCCAAGCTTTCAAGATAAGGCAAGATTTATGTGGACATCATTGGGCCACGTACATCTTAGTCTTTGAAGTCTACAGGACATAGATTACATGTAGTATAAATAGAAGTACTTGTGTAATGTTTTAGTTAGTGAGCAATTCTTGAGAAAAACACAAGAGAAAGAGAGAGAGTGCATTCACAGAGCTTAGTATCATTCACTTCTCTCTGAACTTCTGTTATACTTTGTAATGAATGTTGTAGCAACCCTTTCAAGTTATATATAAGAAATATATTCCTTGAATCTGTGTGTTCATTTATTGCATCGTATTTATTGCTTCTCATATTCGAAAAGTTGTATTCACCCCCCCCTCTACAACACATTTGGACCTAACACAACCGTCTTCGTGGCGGTCATTTTTCCGCTACAAATATATTGGATGCTTTTGATTTGTCAGGTGAAGGCAGAGGGGCTGAACCTTCTGTTCCTTTTGAAGATCCAGAAACCGTTGTGGAGGAAGATACGGAGGAGGAGGTGGACGAAGATGACATTGATTCGAAAGCCGAGTCGCTATCTGAGGAGTTGCTAGGTGAGTCTGAGGAGTTTTTAGGTGGGGAAGGTCAGGCATTTGAAGAGAGCGTTGAGTTGGAGTTAGAGGGAGAAAAATCTGCACAAGGAGAGAGTGAGAAGGATGAGGCTGCAGTGGAAGTTGACAGGGCCGCTGTGGGAGATGTTCAAACTGGGGGCGAAAAGCCCGCTAATGTTGAGGAAATGGCCACTGAAAGTGGAGGCAATAGTCCTGGTACTGTGGCAAGGTGATATGCTGCCAGCCTAGGAGTTGGTGAGCATGAACCGGATATTCTTTCAAAGGAGTATAGAGCGTCCATTCGAGGAGTTGAGCGGGGTGTTTCTAACATTCCTGAAGCGGTTGGCGCTCCTGGGAGCAAGGAAGTCGTTGATTTAGATTCTGAAGAGACTTAGGGTACCGTAAAGGAGGCCGATGTTGGGGCGGATAAACATGTTGATGTGGCGGGTGATGTTCCGCCTCCAAGTTTGAAACGGAGAACTATCGATAATGTTGGTCCGTCTAAGCGTAGACGGGTCGAGCCTTTCAGGGTAGGTGATTACGTTCCTTCCAACGTGGTCGTTGATGAAAGCGCAGGCACCGCTTCTGATGGTACTGAGGAAGAGGATGGTGGGGATAGTGGAGAGTCTTCTGAAGAGATTGTTCATTATACAAGTAGTGATGATGAAGTGAATGATGCTTAGTTTGGCAGTAGGCCCGGCTATGGTTTTCTCTTCAAGTCAGGGCCTAATACTTTTACAGCGGAATCTATGACTGATGACGATCTGCTGAGGATGAATGAGTTGAGTTGGGGGCGGATGTGTCGCCTTTCGCAGAAGTACGCTGCACGGGTATGCATCTGTCTAGTAGTTTGGTGTTTGCTCTTACTTTTGCTCGTTGGTGACTTGTTACATTTTCTGTGTGTTTGTTTTCTGTAGAATCAGTGCATGTATACGGGTCTGATGGCCCGGGATAATATGTACCGCAGCAGTAATATTGCTTTAAAGGAGAGAGTGAGAGTGCTTGAGCGGGAACTGGCCGCTGAGAGGATAATGAAGGATAATGCTGCCAAGGCTCTGTTTGAGATTGAGACCGAGAAAACCGATATTAAGGCAAGCTATGCTTATAGTTCTGAGCTTCGAAGGTTTTTGGCGGAGGACAAAATTGAGCTTGAGGCCGAGAAGGCTGCTTTGACGGAGCAGATAAAGAACTTAAGTACTTCGCTGAAGTATGAGAGGGACCGTGCAAGTGATGCTGAAAGCCACCTTGACTCCCGTCCGACGGAAGAGGCTGCGATTAGGAAATTTAAAAACAGTGCCGAGTTTGCCGGAATTGTGAAAGAGGAAGCCGCAAAGATGCGTGTAGCGGTATCGCAAGGTGAGCTTGTTGAGCTTGGTGAGTTAAAGCGGAAAGCCGTGGAGAATGGTGCAGAGATTGACCGTTTGAGAAACGAAGCGGCCAAACTGAAGTCTAAGGCCAAGAGAGCTAAGCGTAAGGTGAAAGCATTGAAAGCCCGTCTAGGAGAGACGGTCAGAGTTAGTGTTGGTTGTCAAGCAGAGCCTGTGTCAGGTGAAATTGAAGTGCAAATTCCTGAGCGTGGAACGGGTGGGGATGAGGTTGATGTTGCTACTCCGTTGTCAGCCATAGCAGCCGTTCATGGTGAGGAATTGGATGAAAAGGAGCCGCTGATAGGCATGTCCAGGTTGGATGAGTTGGACGCCGTAGCGCCGTTGTCGGCCATAGCAGCCGCATACGGCGAGGATTCGGGTGAAGAGGAAACTTTAATAGGCATGTCGAGTCCGCTGAGAGCTTCCCGCTGGGGATGAGTCCTTACTATGGCTGCCCGTTGTTAATGTTTTTTGAAGTCGCTATGCGGGTCTGTCCGCTGTGTGACTTGGAAATAGTTTTCTATTTCTCGTACTTGTAAATTGTTTCTTTAAAGTCTGGAATACTTTGTGTTTGGTGGGATATTTATTTTTTTTGAATTTCTGTGGCGAAATATAACTGTATTGTGTGTATTGTGTTTGTTTATGAAAGGGAGAAATAAATAGGCTTTCGGGAAATATTACCTAGAAATCGTGCGTTTTGACTGTGGGGATTTGCTACGAGCATTAAATGCTGCATGGAAATCATGTTCTTTTGCCCGTGCTTTTACTACAGTCTGCATGGGGATGGATATTTTTTGACTGTGCGTGTACTATTCCGTGGCTTGGAAATGGCAGTATTAACTGCGCACCTTTTAACTTGCTTTTACCCCCTATAAAAGGGTGGTTAACGTGCTTGATCCTGAGCATCTTTCTCATTTCCTAGCTTTCTTCGTTCCTGTCACTGCTATCTCTTCATGGATCCTCGCATAATGATGTATGATTACGACAACAACAAGGTCATAGTTGATGGGATGGTTTTTGACGGGCCGGAGTCAGAGGCCGATTTTCCTGAAGTGTTTCGGAAGATCGAGGAAGCTCTGGCGAAGCGCCGGGAGAAGAGCAAAGCTGCCAAGAACCCACCCCCACCAAAGAAAGACGACGGTGGTGGAGAAGGTGGAAGCTGCAAGGCTTAGACTAGGGATCTTGTATATCGTCTAGCCTTGTAATAAATAAAAATGAATAAATTTGTCTTTTTTCGTTTGAACTTGTTTGGAAATCTTTCCTTCTTTGCATGTTTTTTGCACATCTGTGATACGGTGTCACGCTTGATAACTGTTGTCTTTTGCTTTTGCCCATTTAGGGACTTACTATTTGTTTTTGTTGGTGGAATTCCATAGGTTGATTGCCCGCACAGATTGTTTTGAGTAATAGGATGGTTGTCCGCGTAAATGACCTTGGGATAGAATGCTTTGAGTAGGTCGCGTGTCCGTTTAGGAGACTTTGTAATAGAATGCTTATAGTAGGTTGTGTGCCCGCTTAGGGGACTTTGTAATAGGATGCTTGTCCGCGTAGAGGACTGTATAATAGGATGCTTGTCCGCGCAGAGGACTGTATAATAGGATGCTTGTCCGCGTAGAGGACTGTATAATAGGATGCTTGTCCGCGTAGAGGACTGTATAATAGGATGCTTGCCCGCTTAGGGGACTTGATAGTAGGATGCTTGTCCGCGTAGAGGACTGTGTAATAGGATGCTTGTCCACGTAGAGGACTGTATAATAGGATGCTTGCCTGCTTAGGGGACTTGATAATAGGATGCTTGTCCGCGTAGAGGACTGTATAATAGGATGCTTGCCCGCTTAGGGGACTTGATAGTAGGATGCTTGTCCGCGTAGAGGACTGTATAATAGGATGCTTGCCCGCTTAGGGGACTTGATAGTAGGATGCTTGTCCGCGTAGAGGACTGTATAATAGGATGCTTGTCCGCTTAGGGGACTTGATAATAGGATGCTTGTCCGCGTAGAGGACTGTATAATAGGATGCTTGTCCGCGTAGAGGACTGTATAATAGGATGCTTGTCCGCGTAGAGGACTGTATAATAGGATGCTTGCCCGCTTAGGGGACTTGATAGTAGGATGCTTGTCCGCGTAGAGGACTGTGTAATAGGATGCTTGCCTGCTTAGGGGACTTGATAATAGGATGCTTGTCCGCGTAGAGGACTGTATAATAGGATGCTTGCCCGCTTAGGGGACTTGATAGTAGGATGCTTGTCCGCGTAGAGGACTGTATAATAGGATGCTTGCCCGCTTAGGGGACTTAATAGTAGGATGCTTGTCCGCGTAGAGGACTGTATAATAGGATGCTTGTCCGCTTAGGGGACATGATAATAGGATGCTTGTCCGCGTAGAGGACTGTATAATAGGATGCTTGCCCGCTTAGGGGACTTGATAATAGGATGCTTGTCCGCGTAGAGGACTGTGTAATAGGATGCTTGCCCTCTTAGGGGACTTGATAGTAGGATGCTATTGTAGACAATTTGCTGGTAAAAAAGTATTCCATTCATGACTGTGGAGTATAAGAAAGAGAAAGTACAGATTGATTGACTGTCTATTGATAATACTTTCTCAATTTATCGCTGTGCCAAGTGTTGTTGACTTCCGTGCCATCCAGGCGTGCTAGTTTGTAAGAGCCCGGCCTTAAGACCTGAATGATTTTGTATGGGCCTTCCCATTTTGGCATAAGCTTTCCAGTGTGTCTAGGGTCGGATGCCTCAGTTGCCCTGTTGACTAAATCACCTTCTAAAAAAGCCTTGACCCTGGCTCTTTTCCCGAAAAATTCCTTTGTTTTTTCTTTGTAAGCGGTCATTTTTTCGACAGCGGCTTCCCTTGCTTCATCTAGCAAGTCTAGGTTTGTTTTGAGTCCTTGGTTATTGGCCTCTTCTTCGAAGTTGATAGCTCGGTAGGATGGGGATCCAATCTCGATTGGAGCAAGAGCTTCCGTGCCGAAAGCTAGTTTGAACGGGGTTTCCCCTGTACTTGTCCTAGCTGACGTCCGGTATGCCCAAAGGACGTTAGGCAACTCATGCGGCCATTTCTTTTTGGAAGTAGTTAGCCTTTTTTCCAGGCCTCGAACAATGGTGCTGTTAGTCACCTCAACCTGTCCGTTGCTCTGTGGATGGCAGACAGAAGCTTTCTTGTGTTTGATCCCGTGGTCGGATAGGAATTTTTTAAATTTTGACCCAACAAACTGTGTCCCGTTGTCGGATATGAGTACCACCGGAATCCCGAATCTCGTGATGACTCGATTTGTGACAAACAGGATTGCATCATCCTGTGTGATGTTCTTGAGTGCCTTTGCTTCGGCCCACTTGGTCATGTAATCGATGGCGACCATTACGTATTGTAGATCACCCTTGGCTTTAGGGAAGGGCCCCATTATGTCGATGCCCCAAACCGCGAAGGGTATTGGCGACAAGATTGCTGCTGGAAGGGCTGGTGCTTTCCGGGACATGTTGCTGAATAGTTGGCATTGGTGGCACTTCTTTGTGAAAGCTTTGCATTCTTTGTGCATCTTGGGCCAGTAATAGCCTTGTCTGAGTATTTTATGTGCCAGTGCTTTTCCAGCCATGTGGTCGCCACAGATGCCTTCGTGGACTTCTCTCATGCAGTATAGAGCCTCTTCTTCATCAACACATTTGAGTATAGGAGAATCAAAACTCCTTTTGTACAGGGTGTCTTTTTGCATAAAGTACTTTACCGCTTGAGATTTGAGTATCTTAGCCTTAATGTTGTCATCGGGCAGGGTACCATCTTTTAAGTACCGGATATAGGGAGTCATCCAAGTATCTTGTGGCGGGCATATCTCCATTACAGGCAGACTGTTAATGCTGGAAGTTTGCAATTCCTCGAAATAGACTGTGTCGCTACCCGTTTTCTCCCCCTTTGTTAGTTTGGATAACATGTCCGCCACTGTATTATCCATTCTGTCTATTTGTTCGAGGGTATGTTTCTCAAATTGGGATAGCATAGCTTGTACCATTTCCTGGTACTTGCTGAGACTTGTGTCTTTGGTAGAATAGTCACCCATCGTCTGGCGGACTACGAGTTGTGAGTCGCTGTAGATGGTGATTTCTTTTACTTGTAAGTTTTTTGTCAACGCTAAACCGGCCAGGAGTGCCTCATACTCTGCCTGGTTATTTGTCGCTTTGAAGTTTAGCTGTATGGCCTGCTTGACTTGGAAACCGTTGGGGCTGGTAAGGATTAACCCTGCCCCACAGCGGGTGTTGGTGGAGGAACCGTCCACGTACAACTGCCAATTGTTACCGGTGATGATCCCGCTTTCCGTTAGTATTTTTTCTTCCCTTGTGGTGAACGAACATTCGGTGACAAAGTCTGCCAATGCTTGTGCTTTGATTGCGGTTCTTGGCTTGTATTTTAAATTGAATTGACCGAGCTCTACAGCCCAATTGATTAGTCTACCAGATAGGTTCGGTTTGTGCAGTATTTTTCTCAGCGGTTGGTCTGTGATAACCCGGATTTGTCTGCCTTGGAAGTAATGTCTTAATTTTCTGCTTGCCATTACCAGAGCTAGAGCAAACTTTTGAACATTAGGATAGCGAGATTCTGCGTCTTTAAGCACTTGGCTGACATAATAGACGGGTTTTTGCTCGCCTTTTTCCTCTTTGATCAGCACTGCCCCCCATAGCCTTATCTGTTGCAGATAAGTATGGCGATAATGGTTCTGAAGGAGCCGTGACTGTTAACAAAGGAGCGGAGGAGAGATAAGTTTTAAGATCCTCAAAGGCTTTCTGGCACTCCTCTGTCCAGGATATTGCCTTTGTTTTTGTTGCTCCCTTCAGGGTATCAAAGAATGTGAGGCATCTGTCGGCCAATTTTGCTATGAACCTTCTGAGGGCTGCTAGTCTCCCTGTTAACTTTTGTATCTCCTTTAAGGTCTTTGGCGGTTGCATGTCGATGATTGCTTTTATTTTTTCGGGATTGGCCTCAATGCCCCTGTGAGATACCAAAAATCCCAGGAATTTGCCCGCGTCTAGTGCGAACGCACACTTGTCCGGGTTGAGCTTCATGTTGTGTTTTCTGAGGGTTGAGAAACATTCCTCCAAGTCTTGTAAGTGATAAGCCGTTAAGTCCACATATACCTCCATATCGCGGCCTATCTGACTGCCGAAGATTTTGTTCATTATTTTCTGGAATGTGGCGCCCGCGTTGATCAATCCAAAAGGCATGACTTTGTAGCAGTAGACCCCCCTGTGTGTAATGAAGGCTGTTTTCTCTCTGTCTTCCGGTGACATTTTGATCTGATTGTAACCGGAGTACGCGTCCATGAAACTCAGCATTAGGTGGCCCGCTGTTGCGTCGATGAGTTGATCCATTGAGGGGAGGGGGTACGGGTCCTTTGGGCATGCTTTGTTTAGATCAGTGTAATCCACACACATTCTCCATTTGCCGTTGGCCTTTTTCACCAGTACTACATTTGCGACCCACTTTGGGTAGGTGACTTCGCAAATTAAATCTGCGTCCAAGAGTTTGTCAATTTCGACATCAATTGCATGTTGTCGCTCAGGAGCAAAATTCCTTCTTTTCTGTATTTTGGGTGCCTTTTCCGGGACTACATTCAGTTTGTGGATTGCTACCGATTCATCCAGACCCGGCATATCCTTTGGGCTCCATGCAAAGACATCGGCGTATTTTCTTAGGAGGTCTGTGAGGCCAGCCTTAAAGACTGAATCTAAGCCGGTTCCCACGCTCACACTTTTGTTTGCGTCTCCGGGCACAACTTCTATTTTTTCTGTCTGTACCGCGGGGCTTATTGCCGGTTTCTCTTCCCGTTTGAGACACTTCAAGAGATTCGCATCTATTCGTTGCGGGTCGGGCCCGTCAATGAACTGTACCTCCCTCTTTCTTTTGCTGTTGTTTTGCTGATGTTCAATATGTCTGTCTTTTTTCCCTTTTCCTCTTATTTGCCCTTTCTCTGCGGAGGTTGCTGGGTTCAGTCTTACCCAGGGTGAGTGCTATGCTATAGCATCTCTTGGAGGTTTCAGAATCTCCCTTGATTTCTCTCACCCCGTTCAGGGTAGGAAATTTAATCTTTAGATGAGGGGTGGAGGTGACTGCTTTGAGCATATTCAGTGTGGGCCTCCCTAGAATCATGTTGTAGGAAGATGCGGTATTGATGACATAGAACTTGATCGTTCGACATACTAGCCTGGGCGATTTGCCGAAATAAACGGGGAGTCTAGCAATGCCCGCAATTGGGACGGCGTTGTGGCCAAAACCGTAAAGTGGTGTTTCATCGGGACATGGTTCGAGTTTCTCGCCATTTAACTTGAGCCTGTCCCATGTGTGTTTAAAACAGATGTCGACTGAGGATCCGTTATCAACGAGGATCCTCTTTACCTCGTTGTTGGCCATGCCCAATGACACAACTAGTGCCTCAGTGTGATTCGGGTTAATACCCTCATAGTCCGCATCGGTAAAAGTAATGATATTCGGGGGTCCTTCGTATATCTCATAAATGTCACGCTCTTCTCTTGGCGGGGAGGATTGTCCGCCGAAAACGGTATGTACGATGTTTCTGTCTTGCCCTTGAGACGTGGCTGCCCCTTGTATTTGTCTAAGCAAGTACTGGGATAGGTTGCCCGCTTTTAATTGTTTTTCTAGAAAATATTTGAGGGACAAGCAGCTCTCCGTAGTGTGACCATGCGTTTCATGATAGTCGCAGTGCTTGTCCTTTGGTCTGTCTTCAGGTAGTGTGTACATTGGGGCTGGCGGTAGATAGAAAGGCTTTCCCCTGATTTCTCGTAGAATGGTCGCCCTGGGGAGTGTGAAGTCCGTCCATTTAGGCTCGGGACGCCTGTCTGTCCTCTGCGGGTTTGTTGGCCCTAAGCGGTCTCTTACTGGGACCGCGGGCTGAGATTTTTGGGCGGGAGGTGGCGGCCCGTGAGTAGTTTGTACCTGATTTTGGGCCGGTGCTTGCCTTTGATAGGGCGTGTATATTTCCCTTTGGAAGTAGGATTGAGTGGGCGGGGCCCTGGACTGTTTAAGCACATTCAAGGATTCTGCTTCATTGATGGCCTGTGAAGCCAGGTCATATGCTTTTGCCAAGGTGGTAGGTTTAGCTTCCATGAGTTTGCATACATACTTCTCACATTCGTAGGGGTTGAGACCTCTTCTTAGGTGAACCAAGGCTTCTGTCTCATTTACACAAACGACCTTGTTAACGGCCTCTTTGAAGCGGTCGATGTAGCTCTTCAAGGTTTCTTCGTTGCGTTGCGCGACTGTTTCCAAAAACACGGTATGCACCTCGTGTTGCTGGTTTGCTTTGAATTTGTTTAGAAAAGGTTTCTTGAATTCCAACCAGGTATCAACGGATCTGGCGGTCAATCGACAAAACCATCTCTGGGCGTTACCGCTGAGAGTTGCGGCAAAGAAACGGCACCTTGTGAGATCATTATACTCGTAATGGAGGGCCAGTTGGTCGAAGTAGCTGAGGTGTTCCTCCGGGTCGCCCAGCCCGTCGAAGGAATTGAAGCTATGGTGCTTGATGTCTTTCTGTCGAGGCTCCGCCTCTAACCTTGCGGTAAAGGGTGACCCGTTGGTTTCTGGTTCGCTTGTGCCATCTATTTTTCTCTTTAGCTCCATGATGGTGTGCATCATGTCTGCATTTGATGGTAGGGTATTCTCCGTTTCGTACGGGCGGATGGGGGACCGTTCTCCCCGCCTTTGATTTTCATATTCCACCAACACTTTCTCATATGCGGCCTTCTTGTCGTTGATGATTTTTCTCAGGTCTCTTTCTTTTCTATTCGGTTCCCATGTCTCCGGTCTGTGATGACTTTTGCCGTGTTTTTTGTGGTTTGTGTTTTGGGAGGAGCCTAGTCGAGAGAAAGCTGAGTTAGCCTTCTTAGGCTGACTGTGTACCTCTTCGTCTTGGTCGTTGTGAGAACGGACTTGGGAGCCCTGTGCTGGTGGTTGTCCTTGCTGCGGAAAAGCTGAAGCTATTTACATGATTAGATCGACTTGTTGCTGGTTGAATCCCGCGAGGTTCAGGCTAAGCGGTTGTTCTTGGTTATCTTTGTTGGGGGGGTGGTTTGTTAACTGATTATTTTGCGGGTTTGTGGGGGGAACGTTTGTGTTTACTTCTCTTGGCTGCTCTTCTTGATTATCTGTCATGGTTTTGGATCGAGTATTCGGGGCTATTTTGGTGATGTGTATGTGTTTGGTTTTTCTTGGGATGCGAGGTTTTTGTGTTGGGATTTCTGTTATATTGGTTAGAGCAGGTGAGGGAATTTTCTTCAAGAAAATAAACCCCCTCCTTCTAGCGCCAAATGATAATTCCCACGGCCGATTAGAGGCTTCCAATCACCGTTCTGGGCACTTTACCGGAAGTACTTCACCTGAGTTTGGGGTACCTGCAAAACAATGCTTGCCCGGGGGTGGTGGCCGTCAAGCACCTCCGGCGTGAGAATCAGTAATCGGAAATAATAATAACCGGGCTGGTGAAAATATATCGTATGTGAAGAATAATGTAGAGAGCTTTTTTGTGTCTGAAAGATCCCCCCTCGTTCGTGTGTAGAATGGGGGTATTTATAGGTTGGGTTTCCCAATCACTGTTGCCCACTAGTTGTGCCGTTAAAGCTACAGTGAGCCACTATTGGAACAGTGATTGATGTCCCCTCAAACATACCTTGATTCTGCCACTTGAGCTACTTCAGTCAGATTTTGTCTGTTGCAACTGAGTGTCTTTGAATATTATATTGCCTCTTTGTCTTATGGAGTAAGATACCTCTATGCAAGTGGGCAAGTGGGTGTACCTTTATGCAAGTGGATAAAGCAAGATATTTTTGTGCAAGTGGATTAGTATGATGATTTGAAATACTTTTTGTGGATATTCTTTTGTATTTGAAATAATACTTTTGAAATTAGATATACTTTGTCGAATATTCCAGAATTGTGTTTTTAGGGAATTAGTGTTTTGCTATTAGCGGTGCCCGCTGATAGCTATCAGCGGGTACTTATCAGTACCCACGTCGCCCAGAGTTTCTGTTCCCGCCAAACATTCCGGCGACAAGACTAAATGTTCGCCCACAATTTCGCTGCATTTTCACGTCAATCAAACTCCGATTCGCCGAGTGTCGTCGGAGTCCGATCTCAAGATTTCCGGCAGTTAATGTTAATATTAACAAATTAATGTTAAGATTAATGTTAATCTTTCTTAATGTTAAGATTAAGGACAAACATGAAAATAAATTACATAATTTAATCTTTCTTAATATGTATGTTTTTTACAAATGTGTCAACTAAAAAGGAACGATGAGAGTATAAAATAAAAATTAGTACCGGGATTGATTGGAACAGTAGGAGCGGTAAATGACTAAATCAAAACCCAGAGCATAAAATAAAACAAGTGACCGGCCACAGAGATGTAGAAGACTGAGGGGAGGCGCAGGGCACACTGTAAAGTATGAATTGGTAGGTACAGTACACAGATTCTTAAAGCTAGCCTCCAAATGTATCTTATTATGCATGGGTATGGTGGTGCACGTGATACCACATGCTCACCCTAGTACCTCTGTACATTCCGTAATTTATTTTTCTCATTATTTCTACTATTATCATTTTAAATTTTACGATATCTTCGTACATGAATCAGTAATCACATAGCATTAAATTTTTTACAGAAGCTACTAATACAAATAAATAAATTCATTACGAGTATAAAATCGATCAATGTTTACGTGTCTAGAACACGTCACCCTGTTTCATGTCAAATACATGACATATCATGTGAAAAGCCATCTAGTGTCTACTTTACTTCACTATCTTACGCCGACTCTAGTGCCGCTTGCCCCCCTCTCACGTGCATACTCCACACGTGTCCTTCACTCACCCCTCTACCACATGGTCAACGCCGTCAGCTCATTTTAACGGAATTCAAACCCCTATATATATATCAACACACTCCTATTCATCTTCTTTAGACCCCAAAAAAAAAATATCAACTAGAGCTAATCTAATTTACAATTATAACAATGAAATCATCTCTAATTCGAACCAGTTCCTCCGGTTCACTCCCGGTTCATTCCTCATTTGTACCCACCTCGCCCAGAGTTTCTGTTCCCGCCATACATTCCGGCGAGAAGAGTAAATGTTCGCCGACAATTTCGCTGCATTTTCACGTCAGCCAAACTCCGATTCGCCGAGTGTCGTCGGAGTCTGATCTCAAGATCTCCGGCAGTTTCTCGAAGATGACTCGTGAGAGATCTCAGTCTTTTCCGGCGATTATACTGGAAGAAGACTGTTTCTCCGATGACGTGGGAGCGTTGACTTTGACCGAAAATGGATGTGATCATCAGAATTACACGCCGGTGGATGAGTTAGCGTTTTCCGGCGACGGGATCGGGAAAGGAAGAGTGTTTGGTGGCGGTAGAGAAGGTTATGATTTTGGAAGCGGCGGTGGAAGCTCTGATCGGAAAAGGATCGGAGCTTATTATCAGGAAATGTTGAAGTCGGATCCGATGAATTCGCTGCTGCTTAGAAACTACGGCAAGTTCTTGCACGAGGTAAGTTCTAGTTCAAGTTGCTAACAACATTCTCGATAAATAATAATCTCGCTAAAGGAATATATTTTCCGATCCAAACACAACAGCGACACTATCTTTTGAACATCGACATGAACGAAATTATGATAAATCGAGGTTTAATTGTATGTATATATGAGTTTGCACTGATCAGCTGAAACATTTTAGCGGGAAAGCACACTTAAATGATTTTTCACACACTTTTTTGTGAATGAAATTAGGTGGAGGGAGATAGTGTTAAAGCTGAAGAGTGTTACGGAAGAGCAATTTTAGCTAGTCCTGGTGACGGTGAAGTGCTTTCTTTGTATGGTAAATTTATATGGGAGACGCAACGAGATGGAGGCAGAGCTAAATCGTATTTCAATCAGGCGGTCCAGGCCTCTCCTGACGATAGGTATCTCATTTTTTACCATCCTTGCGCTATTCTTTACCTGTACCAGTAGTTTAAAAGAACTAACCAAGAAGAAAAGAATGTAGAATATTTAGATGCGAGTATATTATTACATATGCTTGAATGCTCCATCTCTTTTTCCCTAAACAAAATCGAAAAAGACTTAGCTTATGCTTCAACAACTCATCAGAATGTGAGTAATTGCTTGAATGCTCAATTTATTGTCACCTAAAGAAAATCAATGAAGCCGAATGCTTGAACACTCAACCTGTTGTTGGCAAAGGACTTTTATGTTTGAACATACGATACCTGATTGCTTAATTACGTATGTTTCGTAAATGCTCGACTTATTACCTTAAAATTAGTACTTACCTATACAAGTACTTTGTGATTAATTTAGTAAAATGAACTTGAGAATGAATACTGGACCTTGGTTCTAGCTACGATTATCATACTTGTGCTTGAATGCTTGGTCTGTTGTCACCTAGGCAATTCAATGCTTGGTCTGTTGTCACCTAGGCAATTCATTGTCATCGCATGGTATCTGTTAAAATAAAATTAATTAATCAATAATCTATTAATTGTTTTGTTCAATAATTTATGTGCAGTATGGTGATGGGATCGTACGCGCAGTTCATGTGGGAAGCGGAGGATGATGAAGAAGATGAAGGAGATTTTGAAGTGTCACAGGCAGCCATGGTGGAAGCCTACTAATGAAGTAACAGTTTTTTCTTAAAGTGCCATTGTTGAAGTTTACTAATGAAGTAACAGTTTTCTGAAAGTTATTAGTTATTACTATGTATGCTGTATAAATTTCTGTATATGTATTACGTTCAGAATAAGAGGAATAATCTAACTAGGATTATTTTCCCACTTGTGCTTGTTAACTTATAAGAGGACCATGGATGTCTACAACAGGATATGAGAGAAATGTATGTACCAGTTGCCTATTTCTTGTTTAATTCCTTTTGTACAATACTTTAACTTATATGTATAGTAGTTCTACTTATCAAACCTTCTGAGTTTGTGTTCTTATACTTTGCAATGTTGGTAATTTAGAAGCAATACTGTGTTGAATATACGTTAAGACCATAGCTCTGGTACTCTGGCAAGGCAAAGTGCATCGGGCAATAGCTCTGTACCCTGGCTTTAATACATAAGCATGATATATGTCAATTTCCCATTACCTTAAAATTTTTTATGTTTTATTTTAAGTATGAAATCGAAGGCATTGCCACAATTGACATCTGAATTTGAACCAGCTAAACCTGCCAAATAATCAGCATCTGATCCCATCACAAAACAATTAATCATCTCGGGTCTCCTGACGCCCTTCTCAGCCCTTGTTTAATCCAGTTCCATCCTTATGAACTCCAATTACTTCTGCAATGAGGTTCAAGTTTTTATCAGCCCCATATAGCAATTCAACCAATAGCAAACATTGACCAAGTTTAAATAAGACACCATCAGATTTGACCTCAACGCTATACCATGGCATATGGTATTCTCCATCGTTCAGCACTTGACATTGGAGCCTTATCCCATATTTAACCATTTGATATCATTGTGCTACAATGAAGGGTTCGTATGAATTTATATTATAATTAGTTGTAAAAACAATAATAAAAATGAATCTAATACATTCATATTAAATATGTCAATTAAATTCATCATTTTGCCACATTTATTTAGGGAGAATTTTTTTCAAATCATCTAGTAAGGAACGAGATGAATACAAAGGCTAAACGAGCATCCCATACCTGAAAGGTGCCTCACATAGGTCTTCCCCCAAACCCCATAATAACTAACATAAACAACGTAAAGAAATGTACTCTATCCTTCCCATTTAAAATTTTTTTTTTAGAAACAGAGGGAAAATATAATTAAATAAACTATTCGATCACCTTAACATACTTGCAAAAATCAATATGTACAAGTAAAATGGGAGGAACGGGGGAATACGATTTTTAATTTAGTAAAATAAATCATTTTCAACAATACTATGCCCGCCAAGAATTCACGTACCGGGCCATAAGCTATGTTGCACGGGGACGCCTCCGGAATAATGTATTCTGGGACGGGTATGGCACGGGACGACTTGGGGACGTTTCCAAAATTTTGGAAACGGTAGTTAAAAAATGACGATGTTTTTGGGGCTAAAATGATTAAAATACCCGTCCTTCAGTTAAAATAAAACTCCAAAATCTTGGTTTATTACTTTGTTCGGCCTCTGTTTTCTCTCCTTCAAATATATAGATCAATCCTCTCTCTCTCCATCAAATATAGACCTCGTATATAAATATTTCTTTCATATATATATATATATATATATATTTTCATCTACTTTCCAAGGAGTTTGCGGAGGTTACACTTAATGAGTTTGAAATAAAGAGCGAGTTTGACACGTGACACGTGAGCACGACACGTAATAACACAAAAAATACGGTTTTGGATTTTTATTTTTGGTGCATGAAACACGAAAGTACACGAACACGAAGTTACACGTAATATTTAGTATTATATATGGATTTTCATTTTGGGTACACGAAATATTCTACATATATTTTTTATTTTTTAATATATCATAATAAATATTATATATGTATTTTATTTTACGAATTCATTAGTATTTCATGTATTTTTAATCACTCATTTTACATATTCAGTAGTATTCGTGTCTATTTCGTGTATTTAGATATCATTTCGTGTTATTTTCGGTCATTTCGTGTAAACAAAAAATACATAAATATTTCGTGTACTTTCGTGTTGACACGAAACCAAATGTTTTGGATTCGATTTTTGCTATATATACACGAAATAATTTCAGATCGATTTCAATTTTAGCTATGAATACACGAAAATACATAACACGAAAGTTTACGAAATGACACGATTGCCAGACTTACGTACCCGTCTCCATGCAACATAGGCCATAAGTTCAAAGAAAGCCTAATGTAAACATGGTTGAGGTCTCAACACAGTTGGTTCTTCCTTTACTGACTTGAAATGCGCTTGATTAACGCCCTTTTCGGCCAGCCCAGATTGGTGTACTGGTTGGTGTCAGTTCTGGTTCTTGTATTACTACAAGTAAATTCTTAGTGCAAGTGTTAGATTATAATATAAAAGTGTGGTTGGACCATCTTCTAAAATTTTAGGATTTTAGAGTGACTGGTTCCTTAACAGCAGAACTAAAAACACAAGCACTCGTGTATACAACAAGGAAAAAACTAGTGATGACTTGGTCACAATCTTCCTCTAACTGCTAATTGAGTTAAGCGACTACCTCCGCAGGCCAGAAAGCTGCTTTTAAAAAGGTTACAGTTTGTAATTTTTCTGAAATAATTTTTAACAAGTGACAAATAATTAAGAAAAAATGACAAAATTAAGTCTTTCATTATGAAATTTTACTAAAATGACAATTTTGAAATAGGTGGTAATTTCTGGCCTTTTGGACCTTCCTTTGGTACATGCGTATTCAATTCATATACATGCAAGCTTTATTCATGAGTTTCTTCGACTCCAGCCATATGATCCAGACACTGAACTTTCAATCTACAATTACCATTCATGATATGTAAATCCTAATAATCTATATCTATGATATACAAGAATAATCAACAATTGCAATACATATATATGATATATACATATGTAGAGTTGCACTCCATGAAGAACACCTTATATAAAGAACAATAAAGAACATCATTATAACACTCATATTTAATCGAATCTAAGAGTTCCGTCATGACACCCAATACAAAAAGTTCTTATTTTTTTACCCTCTATCCATTCAGTAAAAAAAATCACTATTCATGATGACGTCACTGCTGACGTCGTTAGTGAACAGTGATTTTTGTTTTTGCTGAATGGAAAGAGGATAAAAAAATAAGAATTTTTTGTATTGGGTGCTCCTGACGGGGCCATTGGATCTATTGGAATAAATGATTCCATAGTGTTCTTTATTATTCTTTATATAAGAGTGTTTTTTATGGAGAAAAGACCTACATATGTATCATCGGCAACGTAGCACTGAACAAACAAATTGAATTCAAGCATCGGGAACACTCCATCGGCACATGCGTATCAAGATAAGACCCCTTACCCAATTTCGTATTCTTCAAGATACCCACCACTGCGTATTTAGTTCAAAAATGGTAAATACTCCCCTGTACAATGCGTAACCGTGATACCCTTTTACATAATGCGTAATCAATCGACTATATTTGCTCAAGAAACTGAAATCGGTTATTTTAGTACAATTTACATAAATAAGAGATTAAACTTGTCTATCACCCAATAATTAATAGAGGATAGGTGTAACGGGTCAAGGTTGTTAAATGGGACATTGGTTGGTTTGTGCTTAATGTTGAGGGGGAGGCATGGTTTAACTCAAGGGCGAGTGCCTGCGGGGACTGTTATTTGCAGTTGGTGCGCAGGGCTGGTCGGGAGCTAGAGCCGCTTCCCTGATAAGCCCAAGGCAGGGCGAAACCAGTCATTGTTGTTCCGAGGCGTAAGGCTGACTTTCTGGACGCATGGGGCTGACGGAGAGTTCCATACGGGGCGGGGTGTGAGTGTTGCCGCACAACCCTGTAACAATTGGTATCAGAGCCAAACCGAAGGCAGCAAAGGGATGTTGATCTCAGGCTAAATTCGGGGCGGTCAAGACAACCCTCCACATTGGTTGATGTATGCTACGATGTTTTACCGAGCGCTTGAAGAAACAAGTAGGCAGGGAACCTCACATGGGGGTGGGGGCGTATGCTCACCCTGGTGTAATCACGATGTTGTTCCAGATGTGCACGAGGGCGTGCACCATTTTAAAGGGGGGAGGGTTTGTAACGGGTCAAGGTTGTTAAAGGGGACATCGGCTGGTTTGTGCTTAATGTTGAGGGGGAGGCATGGTTTAACTCAAGGGCGAGTGCCTGCGGGGACTGTTATTTGCAGTTGGTGCGCAGGGCTGGTCGGGAGCTAGAGCCGCTTCCCTGATGAGCCCAAGGCAGGGCGAAACCAGTCATTGTTGTTTCGAGGCCTAAGGCTGACTTTCTGGACGCATGGGGCTGACGGAGAGTGCCATACGCGGCGGGGTGCGAGTGTTGCCGCACAACCCTGTAACAATAGGGAACCTGAGATGTATCTCAGGTAAATTGCCTGAAATATATGGAATTTATATGTAAAAATAAGATGGGCGATTTTGTAAAATCAAACATTTTTAATTAGTCATGCGAGCCCATTCATATTTATAGTATATTTTATACATAGGAAAAGTTTCATGAGATCAATCTCAGGATCCTTTTTCTCTAATTAATATATCTTACTATAATTTAAATTTGTTTTACTTTAAAGATGTGCGTTTACTAAAGTTTTTTAATTAATTAATCGATCAGCTCAAACAATCAAGTAATCAACTATCTCTGATTGGAGCTTGATTTGATAGTTGACGGTCCCCGTCGCCGTCGCCGTCGCTTGTCAACTAAACGATTTGGACTATAGTCTTTGGCTTCTCCAATGTTTTCAACCTATGTCTATATTTTTTTTGTTGGGGAACCTATTAATTGCGTATATTGGAACATGTTGTATTTGCCGTGACCTTTAAGACATCGATAAAGTTGATTTCAATATACTGTATAATGAATTTTTATTAGTATTGAAAAAAATAAGTTGATTCGAAGTATTGAATTTAAATAAATCTACTTTACAAAAGATTGATAAAACTGAAAAAATAATGTATACTTGTACATATTTATTAATAAGATGTATAAATTAAAATAGTCATCGAATTTTATCCCTTTTTACTTTGATGATCGTAATTTGACATGTGCAAGATGTGAAAGAAAATGTATGTTTTTTTCATAAAAGTGACCATTAACTAATTTTTAAAAAAATAAAAAATTTATCTTACCAAGATATTACAAATATGCTACAATCACTTTAATTAAAATTCATGTATTAAACACAGAATTTCTTAGATTAACTAAAAAACTTAATATAAATATAATGCATGTCATATATTTACTATAGACAAATATATTATATTTGTATATGCATGATAGATATTAAGGAAAACAAATGTAATATTGATTATAAATATATGCGTTCACAATGATACATAAAATCAATTTAATTCCTCACATAATTTTTTAAAAATAATCTCAAAAATATTATTCTCTCCTATTATTTGAAGGTAGTACTTTCAACTAAACTTGAAAGTAAAGTTAACATTTGCTTAACTAATTAATGTTTAAGAATGTGTCCACATGAGTACGATTGGATATCCCAAGTGGTAAGGACTTATTCTTTGTTGTCATAGGACCTAGGTTCGACTTTGACTTATCCCAAGATACTTAATTATAAGGCTATAAGTCTAATTATTAAAAAAAAATGAATGTGTCTACATACATGAAATGAATTCTAAATATTTCATATATTGTCATTTTAAATTATTAAATTATACTTCTTTAAAAAAGTTCTAATCAAATAAAATGTACGTCTTAAATTTTGTATTATACAAATATATTATTTGTACCTAATGCAAAACTTTAAATAAATTTTGAATTTTGAAACTGAACATAAATTTATTTATCTACACACAAATTTATGTCTATAATGTAGACTTACAATGGATTATTTTGATTTTCTTTATGTGAATAAAAATAAAACATTAAATTTATTTTAGAAAAAAAAATTAGAAAAGCAATATTGTAACGGATTTTGGCCTAAAATGACACAAATTCTGATTAAAATGTCCAAAATAGCATCTACAATTTGCGTTACCCTAAAACGCATGCTTCACATCATTCATGCTTTTTCACAACCAAACACATCACGCAATTGTAAATTGTGTTACACATAACGCATGTAAAATTTACGAATATATATAAACGCATGTATAACTTGCGTTTTAACTTGAAAAACATATCAGACAAGTGTGTTATCTATGTCTGTCAGCAGCTCCAAGGGCATAACGCAAGGTTGAAATACGTTTTCCCAAAATGCACACAATAGATGCGTTAACAAAAGAGCCATTCAAGGACCAAGTTTCCAGAGAGTGCTATTTTGAGCATTTAATCCTAATTTTGTGTTATTTTGGACATTTTCTTCTTTTTTACACCTTAAATTACGTATAGAAAGTCAAAAAAATGGAGGGAAGAAGTAAAATTACATGTGAGATTTACATTCAAAAGTTGGATTATCATGGATACTAAAATTTATTCTTTTAATAGAAAACTGAACTTGAGATAATCTAGGAATGTCTCCTAAGGTTATAAGTGATTTGTACTTATAAAGTAAGGGGTCCCGTAGGGATATTTTTGTAAATATAAATATTTTTTAGTGATAATTTACATAAATACCCTTAAATTTGTATTAAAAATGTTTTAAACTGAGCTAGAATCCTAAGATCATCATCAGACACATGAAATCTTTCTTTTAATTTACTTTTTCACATGCAATTCACATGTTCCACTTGTTTAACAAAATTAACAAACAATTTAGATGATACCTAATATTTTGAGAATTTGTATTTTAATTTTGGGACTATAAATTATGCAACACTAGCCGTTTAAAATTTATATTTTGGAAGCAAGTTATTTTTCATTATTATCCTGCCATTGCAAATACATATCAAATATCATAATAATATGTGAGATGTAAGATGAGATGGAAGGGGCAAAAGTTGAAGTAAAATCTCACCTTCTTTTACCTTTCTATTGACAATTAGAGCGCAGTGATGTATGTTGTTTGTTGGTATAAGCAAGGTTGAGGGCAACATTTCTCCAATTTTAACTTATTAATATTTTATGTAATCCACATACACAAACACGTACCTGTATTCACTCACAAATGCAGTCAATACTTACGTTATTTGTGTCGGCTGCAAGGGAAATATCTTTGAAGGACAAACATATATATATTTGACTGAATATTGCATGTACCAACTCTGAACTACTAACTATTACTATCACCAAGAAATATATTTTTCTGGATTTTGTAATCAGAAATTATTTTGATTAGATTATAATAATAATCATGTTTTAGTGCAAAGCTCATTGCATACGCTATGGTTACACATAAATTATTTTATTCAAAATTTATGAAAATCGCCAATCTTTTACAAATATTGACGATCATGGTATGCATGGATGTCTTTAGAAGCAATATTATTAGGCTTGCATTGTACGTACCCTAAAAAAAAAAAAAAAGGCTTGCATTGTACGTACGGAGTTCCTTTTGACTTAAAATTTCTAGTCACTATTTAAACTCTTTGTGGTTGAGGTTTGTTAATGGTTGGTTAGTCATAAGTCAAAAAGTTTTTAATAAATACAACAAGATAACTTGATTAGTTACTCTACACGATGATAACAATGTCCGGCATGATACATTGATTCATTACATAATTTTCCCTCCAAATTAATGTATACGTACACTAAACATATTCGATATATATCACTCATCGAGTAGAGTAAGCGGTTATAAGATCCAAAAAAAAGGTAGAGAGAAAAAGAAAATTACAACAATTGATCTGCTGAATATCTAGATGCTGCAACTTCACTGAAGTTCTTTATACCTCTAGTACAGATGTTTAACTTTGAGTGAAACTTTTCATATGTATGTACACTTGTTTAACTTTAACGTAAAACTAGATAATAATTAAAGAGGTATGAACCGTGTGAAAATGGTGAATTATATTATTTATATATATCCTATAGATTGAAAGGAAGGTAAACAATATACGAGGTCGGAGCAGTTGAAGCTGCTCCTTAATTGACAAGGTAAATTCAGAGTAAAGTTACAATAAAGAAAAGAGAAATTAAAACATTGGTCTTAATTCGATTTACCAAGGAATTCAAATAAGAAAAAGACATTATTGATGATCTTTATGATGATGAAATGGGAGTTACTTGAATATTCAAAAAATACAAGCAGCAAACTGGAACAAGGCAACCTAGTTCTAAATTTTTAGCAACACAAAACAAATTTAACAGGTTTATTTTCATCAATAAAATCTATGTTTTTAGTTAATGAAAATAATTACATTCAACCAACATCTATCAGTCCTACATTAAATATATATATCTATTGACCTTCCCATGTAGATGGAGATAACCCCAGCTCTTATAAATAGGAAGTTGTTGTTCAAGGATCAACATCACTAAGAATATATAGCTCCAGACTGAATTGTTATTGGGGATAAAATGGGAAGATCTCCGAGTGGCAGCGACGAAGGTGTAAAGAAGGGACCATGGACTCCAGAAGAGGATAAGATATTGATGGATTATATTCGCGAAAATGGAGGGCATGGAAGCTGGAGAGCACTTCCCAAGCTAGCTGGTTTAAACAGGTGCGGTAAAAGCTGCAGGCTAAGGTGGACTAATTATCTAAGGCCCGATATTAAGAGAGGTAAGTTTTCAGATGAAGAAGAGCAGATGATCATCAACCTGCATTCCGCAATTGGAAACAAGTAAGTTCATGCTCATAAGTATGCATGTCTAAGTGTAATGTGTTTCTAGTGTACGTGTCTGTGTGTGCGGGATGTATGAACTAATCATGCATGATGGCACAAGCATTAACATAAGAGTTAAATGCACTTTGCATCCCCTAGTTTTACTCCAATTTCAATTATGTATATGTAGTTTAACAAATTGCAATTTGCATCCCCCAACTTTAAATTATAGGTCAAATCACAATTCCTTATACATTTTCTATCAAAACTAATATTTCTTTTAATGATTGTATTCACAAATTCGATATAAAATTATGTAGTGATTATATAATTTATATTTCAAGATGGTACAAATATATTTTAATGATTTTATACGTATCATATATCATAATAGTCACAACTTTATTTAATGGAAACATATTAGTTTAATTTTTTACAAATATAATATAATTGATTAATGGTCAAAAAATAATATTAAATTATAATTTAAAGAGTGTAAAATTAGTTACATGTTTAAAATCTATAATTTATATCATCATTGCAATCATTTTATATCACATTTGTTAATGTATTCGTTAAAAGCAATATTATTTTTGATAGAAAATGTATAAAGGATTGCGATTTGACTTATGATTTAAAGTTTGGGGATGCAAAGTGTAATTTATGAAACTATATATACATAATTAAAATTGGACCAAAGCTAGGGGATGCAAAATGCAATTAACTCTTAACATAATTACGAAGCCAACTTGCAAAGAAGTAGATTTCACTTAACAATTTAACCTAATTAACAAATTGTGTTTGGTACCATTTAAGTGTTTAGGGGTGTTTTCCGGTAGGTCACTTGGTAAGTCATGTATTTTTTTTTTTTTTTTTTTTTTTGTTGACTGAAAGATCATTTCAATGAAAAGAGCAATCGCTCTGCAGGATTCATAGGAAATCAGGAGGAACAGAATCCTTCTTGATCATACCATCACCCTGTACATTGAGATTGTATGGCAAGAGAATGTGCAGCTTGATTGGCAGATCGTTTAACAAATTGTACTGATACTTTACAAATAGTACTGTAGTTGGTCATCTTTGATAGTGAATACTTGCGGGTTTTTTTTTTTTTTTATGTGCTTTCCTCTTATATATTTTTATGTACAAAATTTCAGGTGGTCTCAAATCGCTGCCCATCTTCCAGGAAGGACTGATAACGAAATCAAGAACTTCTGGAATACGCATGTCAGAAAGAAGCTTGTAAATAGTGGTGTTGATCCAAAAACACATGAACCTATAATTACGAACCAACTCAATAATTTTCTAGCTAATTACTCACATTTGCTGTCCAGTACTTCAAACTTAACCAACTTAGTGATCACGAATCCTTTGGACAGTGCCCTAGCTAGCCTAAGATCATTCCTTCCTCAACCTACACCAAATATCCAACTCTTGCAAAACCTGTGGCAAATCATGAATAGTACTAATCCACTCCCGAATGCCAGTCAAGAAAATAGTCTCTTACAATCCACATATATATCTCAAGGCAATGGGCTTGTTAATGGAACAAATGCTGCTTACAACCAAGATTCCTTTACCTTTCCAAACACGCATTTCCATCCTCAAAGGCCTGGTGAAGATTTTTCCATCAACAATTCATCTGCGTTCCACATGAAAGGCCGGTCAACACCAGAAATTTTCTATAACGACACAATGAAAAACAGTTCTCAGAAGGAAACCATGCTTCCTTCATTAGTTTCAGCCACAGATTTCGAGTCTTTTGGTGTCAAGCAAATGAATCAAACTAGTTTTTCTACAGAAGCACCAGCTGGGACATGGGATGAACTACTGGACGATGAAGATGGGAGTACTAATTTCTGGAAAGATCTGATTAAAGATCTCTAGGGTTTGTGTGAAACGTAAATTTCATTAATTAATCCATTGGACAGGAAATTGTGCCCAGTGTATCTCATTTTTCAGTTGAATTAATATGTTTACTATCAATGTCTAGATATTTAAAGTACCAATAACACGGTTAATGTAAGAACAAGTACGGAGTTCTTTGAGGAACAGAAAACTGCTCAGCTGGTTGTCTTTGAATGATTAAATTGTCTATTTAATTTGATAACGAAGAAAGTGTATGCTACATGATCACTACATGCAGTACTGAAGTAAAATCTCACAGGCAAGTAAACAAGAAAGTTACTAGCCGTAAGAATCTGACTCCTTATTGCTGCATAAAAATAGGAACCAATGAGTACGTGTGTCTCAACTTCTTCTACTATAGTACAATTGATCACAACTACAACTTAGACTTTGTTGGTCAGTGGACCAAAATTCAGATAATATTTGTGCTTATGGTACATTTGTATATTATTTTACCATTTGAGTACACAAAATCATATTTGTCGTTGTCCCATTGCGAAAATAATTACGGGTCAGTCAGTCAAAAAGTCTGAACTTATAAAGGTAATTATGTATGAGATTAGGAAAGTCTGAACTTATAAAGATAATTATGTATGAGATTAGGGAACCTGAGATATATCTCAGGTAAGTTCCTTGAGATAACTATATTTTATATGTAAAAATGGGGTGGACGTTTTAGTAAATTCAGAATTTTTTAATTAGCCTTACAAGTCCAGTAAAATTTAAAGTTATTTTGTATGAGATCTATCTCATGTCCTTTTTCTCATTATGTATTTTGAAGTTGCTTGTATAATTAACGGACGGAATTCAGATATTCTTTTTTTTTTCTTTTGGGTCCTGATTGCTAAAATATTGTTTAAAAGCCCAACCCACCTACTCAACGATACTCTAATTAATACTTTCTATTAGCTCGGCCCATATTTGGAATTGGAATGTTTTAAGTTGTATTATATGTTAAGTTCTAGAGTAAAGTGCACTTTGTGTACGCGCAGTTAGCTGTCAGACCACTTGTGATACTGGACTTTAGAAAGTATCACGAGCAATACTGCACTTCACTTTTCGTTACACAAAGTGTATCGCCGTCAAATCTGTTTAACTCTGTTAGAAAATGCAGGGGTAAAATCGTCTTTTAGTCATCATCTTCTTCATCAACCCCATTTCCACTATTAACAATTTATTTAGAACTTGAAGCTTGTATATCTCATTCATTTTTTAACCAAATTAGCTAATTTAAATTGCATTAAGATCAGGTTAATCGGGCAATTGCTCAGCTGGTCCCCGATTTCTATATTCAGGTTAATCGGGCAATTGCTCAATTTTACAAGGTCCTCTTATTTCGAATTACAACATAAAGGCCTTAGGAGATGTTTATTACCTTAACTATGGTCCTGCAAGGACATTATCCCTCCTCGGAATTTTTTATTTGCGAGGGACCGAGATGGAAAAGGCTTTTACCATCTGTGGTTGCTAGAGAACCTTACTTTAAAATGTTTTTAAACCAGATGAGAGACGGCAGGGGTAAAAGAAATGACACATTGACACCTAGCTATGTCTCTACGGCCAGATAAACACATTTAACCATCAAAAAGGTTGAGGAAATCATAAGTGTCAGCAAAGCCATCAACCCATTCAACTAGCAGAACTTTGAGTTTCCTGTTGATGCATGACACTCTACCGCTCTGAAAAGAAGGCTCTCTGTAAGGAGATTGATATCGTAAATTGTTTGAGGAAGGTCATAGTGTTGCAGCTTAAGAAAAGAACAATTTTATTTCAGGAAAAGCAAAACGGCGAGAGGCGCATTGAGGCACAAGATCGTCTAGAACCTAGACAGATAATCGAACCTACCACCAGCACTACTTAAGTCCGGCGCTCCTCATCAAGAAGAAGGATAAGTCATCTTAATGCAAAATTGATGTCATATCGTAGGGGAGAAAGAGACGATCTTAATGCAATTTAAATGAGCTGATTTGGTTAAAAAATGAATGAGATATACAAGTTTCAAGTTCTAAATAAATTGTTAATGGTGGAAATGGGGTTGATGAAGAAGATGATGACTAAAAGACGATTTTATCCCTGCATTTTCTAACAGAGTTAAACAGATTTGACGGCGATACACTTTGTGTAACGAAAAGTGAAGTGCAGTATAGCCCGTGGTACTTTCTAAAGTCCAGTATCCCAAGTGATCTGACAGCCTAACTACGCGTACACAAAGTGCACTTTACTCTAAGTTCTATAATCTTTTTTGAACACTTTCAAATTCGTAAGCATGCATATTGGTTACAGTATATATATAAAATCAAGAGAAATAAGAAATATTTTGAAATGGTATCGAATTGAAATCAATCTGAATTTGTAATTGACCTAACGTTCTTTGAGTTCGAATCAGGTTCGTATACTTTGGTAATGATCCGATATTCTTGTTATCGGGCTCGAAAACAAGTTTCTGACAACCAAACCTCTTTTAATTATACCGCGTTCGGGTTTCATGTAAATCTTCAAACAAAAGTATACCAACTACAGTGAATTGATGAAGCTAAAGTATAAGAACCGATACAGACTACTGAGCAAGTGCATAAATGCAAGTGGCACACAGTAGATTGCGGGTTTGCATTCTGGAGATCAAAACCATTTTAGTATGTGAATGCGTGAATAAATTTTGTTTCAGTTTTTGCAAATCATAACGAGCCAAGTGGTTGTAGACTACATCATTGGATGATTTTCTCATGAATACATCAGTTTGCTTAAAAAAGAACTTGCGGCATAATGAACGAAGTTCAACACACATGCTTCCAGATCACAAGCATAATGTATGACTTTAATCGAGTCTTTATAAAGACAACGGTATTCGTTTGCAGAGGATAAGTTTTACCATCACTATAGCCAAACAGGTAAGAGAGAGCGTACAAGATCGGACCTCAGTTGACAGTTCCAACTTCATGCATCCTGCAGCAACGGCTCACATTAATGCAATTTTACTGGGCTGCAAGCAATATTAGTTGCACATGTTAACACTAGCTGCTAGGATTGAAACAATTCTTGATCATTACCAAATCAATATAACAGCTTCAACAAGGAAAATATCAATAAAAATCAGCAACCTAAACATCATATCGTTTCCCGTAGAAAAAATATCAACAGCATAACATTCCACCACACCTTTAAAAAAAAAGTCTAGTTGCTTACAGTCTACAGCTTATCAGAGGCGGCAAATTTGACCTGAGTCTCATATCCCAAAACTCAATCATAAAAGACAATTACTTCTTATCCTATGCTGTCTGCTTTTCCTATAAATAAAGCTTTGTACTTGACACCTAGAAACTACATCACAATAACACTTCGCGTAGTGGGCTCTCAAATCAGTATCAGCAATTTATATGCTTCAAGTGGAAACTTGCCAAATACATCAGTGATTTGATACCAACTGACTAAGATGCCAAATTATCCTTGATGATTTTACGAGTGCCATTATAGCAAAAGGCAAAAGGTTCTATCTAAAAAAATTATAAGATATATCAAGCACATCCAAAATGCATTTTTCAAAGACAGCCAAGTGATTAAGAAAAGGATTCTGGCCCTAGGATCTCTTATTTCTAAACAAAATGAAACAAAAAAAAAAAAAAAAAAATGACACGAGCAAGTGCTAAACTGCAGTCTGACTAGTATAAAGGACTCCAGCCATCAATTTCTGTTCCTTTATAGCAAAAATTCATCAAGGAATAAGGTAAACTTCCCCACAAGAGGATATACTATCAGTCCCAGGGAACATGGCCAAACAAACAAACAAATTAATTTGTATTGAGGCAATGGTTTGATTTGTAGTCAAATGACTACCCATCCCCAAATATTGGCTAGCATTGAAGTCAGATCCTATCTTGTTTGGAGGACCTAAACTGCGCACTAAATTGCACAACTACCCTGTATTTCCTATAGATGCACTCCACCCACAAATTTAACATACCAACTACAGCTGCTACATTTAAACGACCAATAAGAGACTACACAAAGAATTGCAGAAAACTGCAGAATTACGTTTCTTTCTATTACATATTGATACATATTGATACGAGTAAGAAAAGACCATAGAGAATGTTGTAGCAATAATTAACTAAAAAATGTAGCCTTCATGAAGGAGTGTCAGAACTCTAAAGTTGTAGTTTTGCAGGTATCTTAAATCAAATGTGATTTAGTCAAAAAAACAAAATTCACAAACCATGAAATTTGCAGCTCATTATGCGAGCAGTTCCATTCTGGTTAAACAGAAGAACACGCATTCTGTCCACACGAAAAGTCATAGCAAAATATAGACTCCACAATTCCACTCTTAGAGGCTAGGTAGAGATCACAAAGCATAGAGTTGAAGCATGCTTAAATAATCTAGTTCCAATATAATACATAAATGTACTAGCTAGTTTGAGGCAAATGTTTCTGAACCGTCTAAAAAGTTAAATATATTCCCCTGTAACATACGCTGAATTCTACCTGCCAATAAAATCTTGAACATCCACAGCAAAGACAAAACAAGTATAACATGCATACGACTTATCTATTATAGTCACAGTTTTTATTTAGCATATCTGTTTTTCTCAGAAACAATAACCTGAAACTCAAGCCTTCATATTAAGTCTTTCTTCTTTCCAATTCACCAACACAATTACCAGCACTTAATTCAAGGTCAACTAAATGTGCAATATAACATTTATAACACACAAATAAACTCACCTGGGTCCTGGCAGCTTAACAATTAAACAGTGTTGCACTGAAACTTAGTCTTGCAATTACATGAACTAAAACTGGTACGTCGGTCCAAGGGTAGGAGAGATCCGGTCCAAGGGTGGGAGAGATCGTCATTGATACCAAGACCAGTACTTGGACCAAAATTACCTATAAATTTATAAAAAGTCATAAGCCTCTGATTGTGCTTAACACAACAAGAGACAGGAGATTATGATGGGATTTCCGAAGCAGTCGAGAAACAAACTGGCACTCAGTTTTTTAAGGAAACTATTGGCCCTAAATATCAGCTTGCTACTGGTAAGCTGATGGCAGGCCCCTAACATAAATATTGGACAATGAAGGCAACAGTTGCCTTTTACTGAAAGATTTCAATCATGTTAAACATATATCAACATCTTGGCACAATTACAATATATGGTCAGGACCAATAAATTAAGTAGCTCTTTTAAACACACAGTTTTGATGTAAAATTTATACTTATAGTGCGCTCCATCACCACCTTTCCACATTAATCATTATACTTCAATGCTGCCACTACAACAGCCTGCCTCCCTTTCTCCATATCACCGCAGCCTCTGTATATCAACCAATATGGTATTCTATAAATTCCCATCATGTTAGACATATATAAACATCTTGGCACAATTACAATATATGGTCAAGACCAATTAAATTTACTAAGTAGAAATTTATAGTGTGCTCCATCACCACCTTTCCACATTATACCTCTTTGCTGCCACCAGAATAGCCTGCCTCCCTTTCTCCCTAACACCGCAGACTCTCTACATAAACCAGAATGGGATTCTACTTCCACTTCTACATTTAAACAGCCTAAGCTAAACCAAACAGCTACTGATTGCAAGTCTCAGTAAAATCAACGCACACGCATAATGGGGATCTGACTACTGAGCAACAGAAATGAAAAATCAAAGAGATACTGATCACGCAATGGTTGATTTGAGTTATACAATTGACAAAAAAAAAATATCAATCACCTGTGGAGAATATGGTAAAGGAAATAACAATAGAACAATAAGATCCAAACAAAGTTACGGGTAAACACCTAAAAGTAGCCAATTAAGGAGTTAAAAACCCACAAGCATGCATAAAAGCATCCAATTAGGGAGTTGCAAGAGAATTCATGGTTGTTCCCAACTTCCCATACATCCTAAGGTTTGATGTTGTTGAAACATCATGACATCAGTGCAGCCTTGTGTTAAAAATTTAACCGTTGATTGAGATACGATTGAGCTATTGACTTGAGTCATGACTCATGAGGAATTGAGGATACTTAAACTGAGGGTTCTTCAATTCTCCTAGGTGTAGAAAGACTATGTATACTAACCTTCTGTATACTCTCAACATCCAACAACGATCAACAGCGCACATAATATTTTATCAAATACTTGTTCTACAGTTTCACATACGAATCTTTTACATCTAACACATGACACATCCCTTTATCAAGTTTCAAGTGTTCTAACGAAAGGAATATGTGGATTAAAATTTTGCATCACAAAACGTGTTTAATCAAACAGAAGACTTGAACACTTGACAAATAGGACCCATGTAATGTAACAAGGTAAAGATGTCCCTGCCTACTATAAAGAAACCTTAGTATTTCATATTCATGACATTTCATTCTCAAGGGAACAAATTGCATTTTGAGGTGATTTTGTCTAGGAAAACACACCCCGAGCAACCACAAACATGCGAAGAGAGGCATGGAACTTGTGTGACATAATTAAAGCAATTAAAACTAAATGCATAGGTGCCACAATTAATAAATATTTATACAGGTTCCCTACAGGATTAGCAAATAAAAAATGAAACTGTCTAGTGGTACGCACAAATGTCACCGGTACAAAATCAGGGGAAATGAAAATGCAATGACAAAATTGCAGAATTCATTGAATAAACTTATGTCCTAAGAAGGTACTTATCTCCAAATGACGACATGTACATATTCAACAAGAGAACACCACCATGTAAAGCCTTCAGCAGGCAGAAACTAGGAAAAGTACCTACTTATTCACCACTGTCACTAACTCCTATCTAGAAGAAATGCGCACAGATTGCTTCAACTTAGCACGCCCACGAGTGAAATCAGCATTTGACCAAACTGACTGAACTCTTGGAGAGCATATCACTAACAAAAGCTACGGGCATGTTATTCATACTTGAATTTGGTTACCATTTTCTTCTTCCATTTTCAGAGGCGAAACAGGAAGCCCACCTTCATCCTCAACCAGCCCATTATTACCCACCAAAATCCTAACTTCTTTCTCACAATTTATCCCTAGCTGACCATCGAACCTACCAGATTGCTTTTTGTTAAACACATCACAAAAGAAATCCGTCAAAACCTTCTCATACCCCGGCATCTTCGCATACCCAGGGAAATAGTTAATATCAATAACCAGATACCTATTCCCAACTCTAGTATCCCTAATGACATCAAAGTTAAACAAATTCAACTTCATCGCCCTCCGCAACCCACAAGCAATATCAGAAATCAAACTCTGCGGTGGCATTTCAGCCTCTTCCAAATTCATCGCCTTATAATACGTATCATCACTTCTCTCACTCTGAGTCAAATTAGACACCTGCGAAAACGACAATGACCCCTGCAAGCTAGGCAATTTCTCCTCACTCACATCCGGCAACGACTTCCTCTTAACACACCTCACATACTTGCCAACCACATACACCTTAAAAATGACCCCACCATGATTCACAAACTGCTGCAACACAATCGGCGGCTTCAGCTTATTCAAACCCTCATTATTATAAACCAACGACATCTTATGCGATTTTGCACTCCCATCCGCCACTAAAGGCTTAGCAATCACCGGAAACGTCAGCAGCTCCCCCCATTCCGCACAATCCAACAACTTCTCGTTATCGTAAATCAAAACCTGCTTCGGAATCCCAAACGAATCGGTCTCATTCTCGAAACTAATCTCCGAAACAACCTCGAGCATCGAAATCCGATTATGTAACCGCTGAATAGCGTCAGGAGAGTCTATAATCAACGCATTTGGATATTTCTGAGAATAATCAACCAATTGTTTCTTCCAATCGTCACCGTACAATTTGTGTAGAACACAATCGAACGGTCCTTGATCAATCAACGGCCTCTCCGTATCGATCTTAATCAAATCAATTCCTTTCTCTTTTGTTAGATTCAATAACGAAGCTTGTATAAAGCTATTCTCTTTCTTCTTCGCCAACGCGTATCCTACTCCGTATCGCTTCTCCACTTCCTCCATCAATATGTGTATGTATGTATGTATAGTTTTGAAACCCTAATTTAAATTGAGGAATTGTGAAATTAGGGTTTAAAGTGTGTGAAATTGAGCGGTGTATAAATATAAGGGGAATGATAAGTGGAATAATTGTAGATAGATACAGGAAGGTTGTGTGTACAGATTGAGATAAATGAAGCAGAGAGAGAAAGAGAGAGAGATGAGGGGAGAGAGATTTATATAGGGAGGATTATAGAGAGAGAAGATGGGTTGGGTTGGGTAAGGCGGTTAATGGTTTGGTTAGGGAGATGCTAAAATTAACCATGGTTGGGTTGAGTGGGGTGTACACGTGGCATATTCTCCAGCAAATTGTGCTGATTCTGAAACGCGTAGTTATGGCTGTCGTGTACTCGTGACACTGACTCGCACATTGACATGCCTACTGTAATTTATCACGTGACTTTTTGGGCCCGTTATGTAACGGTACCGTCTGTTTAACACAACTCTATGTTGGTCCTGTCCTGTTACAGATCCTATATTCTCAACTTGTACAAGTTGAATCATCAATGGGGTGTTTTACGATGGGAATAAAGTTCAATTTCATTATCGCATTTTAAAGTTCGGGAAGTCTGGAATTGGAGGTGGAACTTAAAGATCTGAATACAGTTACTTTTTTGATTTTGAAATCTTTTATGGTAAAATCTTGATAAATCTATTACTATACACGGGCTACTTTAAATTTATTTTTAATTTACCTATGGTATAATTACATAATATTATAAATATTTCACCTTTATACATAATAATTTTTAGTATTAAATCTAAATTAATATGTTGTTGGCGGCAATCGAATCTTCAACCTTTCTATGTAACATTTTTTAATATTAATTTTAAATTAAAATGTTGTTGACAGGATTCGAACCTTAGACCTCTTTATATAACAACTTTTAGTATTTCATCCAACGATTATCATCTATTTGAGCTACTGATCTAACAGTTGTAAGATTCTGGACCAAATAAGTCCAAATGCAGAAGCTCTAAGGGTTTAGAAGTAGATACCATTTTTTTTTGCTTTTTGTGTACTTCTAATCTGTTTGCCCAATTGGCACGCTGAAGAGACCTCAATTTTATCATACTTCAGTTAGGGTAGCCCTCTGGCTAGTTTCTTGCTTGATAATTTGTTAAGCAAGTCCATGTGTGCATGTCCCAGCCTTCTATGCCAAATATAGGGATTATTGTCCATTGTAGCCAAACAGCACGCTGTTTCCTGTATTTCAAAGTCCAGTACATATATATTTCCTTCCCTTCTAGCAACTAGGGGGATTTTGTTAGTACCAATAGTAATAATAGTTTTATCAATGCCAAACTGAACAATATGTCCATCATCAAATAATTGAGTGACACTAAGCAAATTGTAAGAAAGACCTTTGACATATTGAACTTTATCAATCGAAATATTACTATTACCAATAGAACCGATACTAAGGATTCGAAGAGTCTTGCTATTTCCAATTGTAACTCTTCCACTCTTCTTCATTTTGAGACTTATAAACTGATACTTGTCTCCACACTATGTCTAGTGCATCCGCTGTCCAATATCCATTGATTTGACTTTCCTTTAGCCGCAAGACATATCTACAAAACAAACAAACATCAACTCAATGTTTTGGTACCCATATAGGTTTGGGTCCAGATTGGTTAGCAGCAATAGTATATAAAACATTTAAATCAGCTTTCTTGATCCGCATTTGGACCACTTTTGGTGACTGATTTGGCTTTTTGTTGGTCTGTTGGTAAGCTGTTTGTCTTTTTCTGAATCACTCTGGTACGCTGTTTGTCTTCTGACTTGTTCATTCTGGTAAGCTGTTTTCACTTAATGATTGACTTGAACCACACAATGTCTTTCCAGATGGCCTTTTCCACCACATTTGTTGCATGTTTTCCAAGGCATAGCATAGTTGTAAGGTATGCCATTTCTTCCTTCATATTTGAGCGCACCATGCTTCTTGTTAAAGTTTATGCCAACTCCTTCTCTGGCTAAAGGGACTTTTGCCCTTTTCATTATTGTCTTTAATTTGTCTTCTCCTTGAACAAAAGTTTCCATTCCTTTCTTGAGATATTTGACCTTTTTTTTCCAGAAGAGAGATCAGTTCAGCTTGCTGTTTGATGAGTTCAGCTTGCTGAAAGCGTTTCTCAGCAGATTTCGAAGACTCGGCTTGACTTGATTCCTTCAATTTGTATGACTCCAATGCTTTATCTTTCGTTTTAACATCAGATCTCAGCTCTTTGATTTCTTTCATCCGATCTTTGAGTTCCTCCATCAAGGTCTTGTTTCTCTTTTCGAGCAACTTGATATTAGCTTCTAAATGACTATTCTTGGCATTTAGCTCCTTGATTTCTGTAGCTTTGCTTAATGAAGTTGAATCCCATTCTTCCATTTTTGACAACAAATCTTTTACCATTTTGGATAGATAGGCGTTCTTATCAGTCAGCTTGCTGATTTCAGCCTTTAGTGCCATATGTTCTTCAATGGTAACACTATTTTGTTCCTGCAAGGTTAGTGAATCTAACAAAGTAGGAGTTGAAGGTAAATCAGAATTAATTGAGTTTACCTCACTTGCATCATCTTCTGAATTGGAATCATCACTATCCACAAAAGCTTCTTTTATGGATCCTTATGAACTATCTTCATCATTCAGACCTACAAGAGCCAAATTCACCATGTCTTTACTTGAGTCATCACTGGAATATGAGTAATTATCACTCAAAGTCTGTTGAGCTTTTAATCTCGTCTTGTCCTTGTAAGCATCAAGCTGTTTTGATTTCAGCTTGTAGCAATTTCTCTTGTAATGAACTTGTTTGCCACACTCAAAGCAAATTTGATTTTTTGAGTCTTTAGATACTTTCTTGCTGTTAGAAAGTCCACATTTCTCTCTTTTCAATCAGTTCTTCTTCTCAAAGCAAATTTGATCTTTTGAGTCTTTAGATACAAATGGCAAGCTGATTGTAACTACATTACAGTGCAGTAAGTAATATGCAGAAAATTAAATGTGACACAAGATCTTTTAGCCAGGTTCGACCCCTAATCCCCTATGGTCTACGTCATGGTCCCTTACCAAACTTGGCAAGAGAATATATTATTGATCAACTATAAAACCGATTACAAGATCCAACAATATATCTCCCTTACACCCTGCTGCTTACAAATGGCTTGCTGTTTCCTGTGTTGAACTAACTCTCTAAGCAATACTTCCCAAGTATCCTTCTCTAGCCTAGTTCTACCCACCCAAAACCTTAAGCCAACCTTGTACAATAACAATTTATTACAACTTGAACAATACAATGATTTGAATAAATACAACTCAACCTATGAACCCTCTGAATATATATATATATATATATATATATATATATATGCGTGTATTTAAGAGTTTGAGAGGTTTTGAAGGATTTTGCAATGTAAGCTTTGAAGTTGTGTGTATAATCTTGTTTCTGCACTTTTATGGATAATAAGAACTGAGAATGAGGAGCTCTTAAATAGGTAAACAAGAACAATTAAAAACTATTTTGAAAGGCTCCAACTGATATAAAATGTATAGCCGTTTTTTATGATTTCCATTTGAACGAAAATGGAGTTTTAAGAAAGTGGAAGGAGCTTAATTCGGTTGAGAGAAAAAGAAGATAGAGCGTGTATGATGAAGAAGAATATTTGATATGATGAGGAAGACAAGCTCATATGTTTCTTTTTGAGTGGAGGTATTAAAATAAGGTAAAAGTAGTTCCTTATTTTAAGTAAAGAGTGGTTGGTCTTCCAATATATGAGAGATATGATTACTGGCATATTCAGATATAATTCAGAGGGCCCTTAAATGTCTCTAACAACATTTCCACTTGATGCTCTTTGGAAAACCGAAAGGTTTTTTAATTCTGTCAGACGCAGTCAGCATGCTGTTTGTGAAAATGGCATGCTGTTTGTGAAACTGGTATGCTGATTGTCCATGCATTTGGCTTGCTGTTTGAGTCTGATGAAGACATATGGTAAGCTGACTTAGCCTACACCTGGCTTACCAATTGTCACTGTAGTCCAGCGTTGGCTTGCTTTTTGTGACAGACTAATTATACAATCAGTAAGCTAAAGTGCCCTTCAAAATCAAGTTAGTACAATACATGAATAACATGATGTTTTATATCAAACTACAAGCAATCAGCTTGCTGAAAGTCATCATCAAAACCATAGGAGTATCAATCTCCCCCTTTTTGATGATTACACAATATTTAGGAGAATAAAGTTACTCCCCCTAAATCCCTGGATATTAGAAAATTTTGATATAAAACAGACTCATATCTCACTTAGATACCTGCCATCAAGAATAAGATAAGCTAGCATAATTAAACATTGCCGAATAGAATAACTTGTCAAAACAAGCAAATAAGTTCTCCTAAATTTCTCCCCCTTAATCCATCAAAAAAGAAACATTAGTTCAGTTCTGGAATAAGAATAGAGAAATAAAAACGAATCATGATAATGGCTTATAAAGAGTTCAGATACAAATGGTAAGCCAACGTTACTCAGTTTGTGCTTGTCAGCTTGCTGACTACACAGTACACATGCCAAGCTCTCTTCGTATGGCTGAAAATCTTTCTTCAGCTAATGGCTTTGTGAAGATATCTGCTAGTTGAACTTCAGTTGAGACAAATACCAATTCAATCTTTCCTTTTGCAACATTATCTCTCAAGAAATGATGACGAACGTCAATATGCTTCGTCCTTGAGTGATTCGCGGGATTCTTCGAGATATTGATAGCGCTAGTGTTGTCACAATAGATTGGAATCTTGCCACACTTGATATCAAAATCCCTTAGTGTTTGAATCATCCACAAAATCTGAGAACAACAGCTACCAGCTGCTAGATACTCTCAGTCGGCCATGGATAAAGCAACAGAAGCTTGCTTTTTGCATTGCCATGAAACCAAACTTTGTCCAAGGAATGCACAAACACCACTTGTACTCTTTCTATCAGTTTGAGACCCTGCATAATCTGCATCACTATACCCAACAAGATCAAAAGTATTTGTGATAGGATAGAACAAACCAAGATTGATAGTACCACTTAAGTATCTAAATATTCTTTTAACCGCATTTAAGTGAGACTATTTAGGGTTGGATTGAAACCTTGCACAAACACAGACACTATACATGATATCAGGTCTTGAGGCAGTTAAATATAGTAAACTTCCAATCATACCTCTATACCTTTTGACATCCACATCCTTACCATTTTCGTCTACAATCAGCTTGCTGTTTTGGGTCATAGGAGTTGTTTTCGATTTTACATCCTCATACCCAAATCTTTTGAGCAGATTCTTTGAATACTTGGATTGATGCACAAAAATACCATCATTGATTTGCTTGATTTGGAGACCCAAGAAATAATTGAGTTCCCCCATCATGCTCATGTCAAATTCATTATGCATGCACTTCGAAAACCACTCACACATAGATTCATTAGTAGATCCGAATATAATATCATCCACATATATTTGTACAACAAGAATATCTTTACCATTTTGTTTTGTAAATAATGTGGGATCGATTTTACCTCGAATGAATCTATTTTTGAGAAGAAACTTACTAAGCCTTTCATACCATGCTCTAGGGGCCTGCCTTAAACCATATAATGCCTTCTTGAGCTTGTAAACATAGTCATGAAACTTCTCATGTTCGAATCCAGTAGGATGTTTGACCTAGACTTCCTCATTCAGCACGCCATTTAGAAAAGCGCTCTTTACGTCCATTTGATATAACTTGAATTTCTTGTAGCATGCATAAGCAAGAAGCATTATGATTGATTCCAAACGAGCAACAGGAGCATATGTTTGATTAAAATCAATTCCTTCTTGTTGATTATAGCCTTGAGCCACAAGCCTTGCCTTGTTTTGAGTTACGGTTCCAAACTCATCCACTTTGTTCTTAAACACCCACTTGGTTCCAATGATAGAAGCATCTTCTGGTGGCTTTACAAGTTCCCAAACCTCACACCTCTCGAATTGGTTGAGTTCTTCTTGCATGGCCAAGATCCAATTTTCATCTTTTAATGCTTCTTTGACATTTTTGGGTTCTTTTTGAGCTAGAAAGGCAGCATAAGCACAATAATTTGCTTTCCCTTTCCTTGTAGTGATTCCATCAGTAATATCACCAATGACCAACTCTAGGGGATGATTCTTGACCGTTCTTGTGGACCTCGGTAAAGAATATTGAGCTATTTCTTCATGATTTATCTTTCTCATCTTTGCCGGTGGCAAATGATCTTCTCCATCATAGAGAGGTAGTTTCTCAGTAGCCCTTGAACCTCTAGGACCTTCCAAAGTCATTTTTGCCATTTTAGAAATTGAATCTTCAAATACAGCTTGTTGATTTGAACTTCCAGCTTGTTGATTGTCAGTATCTGCATCCTTCTTGGCTTGCTGACTTCCAGTTTCAGCTTGTTGATTTGAACTTCCAGCTTGCTGATTGCCAGTATCTACATCCTTCTTGGCTTGCTGACTTCCAGTTTCAGCTTCAACTTCAGCTTGCTGATTTGATCTTCCAGCTTGCTGATTGCCAGTATCTGCATCCTTCTTGGCTTGCTGACTTCCAGTTTCAGCAACTTCAGTTTGCTGATTTGGACTTCCAGATTTCTGATTTGATCCAGTAACTTGAGGTTGCATGCTTTCACTTTCACCTGCAAATTCTTCATCATCTCTTGGCAGATCATTGTTAGGTTCTTGAAAGGTAACATCATTAGATTCTTCAACAATACGTTTATTAACATTATAAACTCTATAAGCCCTACTTGTTAAAGAATAACCAAGAAATATAGCTTCATAAGATTTAGCATCAAATTTACCATCATTACCAATTGTCTTGAGTACAAAATACTTTGAGCCAAAGATTTTGAAGTAATTGATGTTTGGCTTCTTTTTCCTCAACAATTCATAAGGAGTTTTGTCCAAAATAGGCCTGATTATAACTCGATTCAACAAATAGCATGTTGTATTCACAGCTTCGGCCCAAAAACTTCTAGGTAGCCTGCTTTCTTGCAATAGAGTCCTTGATGTTTCTTGTAGTGACTAGTTCTTCCTTTCGACCACTCCATTTTGTTGTGGAGTCCTTCGAGCAGAAAATTCATGGGAGATTCCTTTTTCTTTGTTATATGCAATAAAGTCCTTATTGATAAATTATCCTCCTCTATCACTTCTTATACCTACAAGTCTTGTATTCAACTTGTTCTCAAGTAATTTGATTAGCTTCTCAAACTCATTAAAAGCACAATCTTTAGTAAGAAGAAACAATACCCAAGTAAATCTAGAATAATCATCTACAATTACAAAACCATATTGTTTACCTCCAATACTCTTGTAAGATTCTGGACCAAATAAGTCCAAATGCAGAAGCTCTAAGGGTTTAGAAGTAGATACCATTTTTTTTGCTTTGTGTGTACTTCTAATCTGTTTGCCCAATTGGCACACTGAACAAATCTAAATTTTAGCATACTTCAGTTTGGGTAGCCCTCTGACCAGTTTCTTGCTGATAATTTGTTAAGCAATTCCATGTGTGCATGTCCCAACCTTCTATGCCAAATATAGGGATTATTGTCCATTGTAGCCAAACAGCACGCTGTTTCCTGTATTTCAAAGTCCAGTACATATATATTTCCTTCCCTTCCAGCAACTAGGGGGACTTTGTTAGTACCAATAGTAATAATAGTTTTATCAATGCCAAACTTAACAATATGTCCATCATCAAATAATTGAGTGACACTAAGCAAATTGTAAGAAAGACCTTTGACATATTGAACTTTATCAATCGAAATATTACTATTACCAATAGAACCGATACCAAGGATTCGAAGAGTCTTGCTATTTCCAATTGTAACTCTTCCACCCTTCTTCATTTTGAGACTTATAAACTGAGACTTGTCTCCACACATATGTCTAGTGCATCCGCTGTCCAATATCCATTGATTTTACTTTACTTTAGCCGCAATACATATCTACAAAACAAACAAACACCAACTCAATGTTTTGGTACCCATATAGGTTTGGGTCCAGATTGGTTAGCAGCAATAGTATATAAAACATTTAAATCAGCTTTCTTGATCCACATTTGGACCACTTTTGGTGACTGGTTTTGCTTTCTGTTGGTCTATTGGTAAGCTGTTTGTCTTTTGTCTGAATCACTCTGGTACGCTGTTTGTCTTCTGACTGGTTCATTCTGGTAAGCTATTTTCACTTTATGATTGACTTGAACCACATAATGTCTTTCCAGATGGCATTTTCCACCACATTTGTTGCATGTTTTCCAAGGCATAGCATAGTTGCAAGGTATGCCATTTCTTCCTTCATATTTGAGCGCACCATGCTTCTTGTTAAAATTTATGCCAACTCCTTCTCTGGCTAAATGGTATTTTGTCCTTTTCATTATTGTCTTTAAGCTGTCTTCTCCTTGAACAAAAGTTTCCATTCCTTTCTTGAGATCTTTGACCTCTTTTTCCAGAAAAGAGATCAGTTCAGCTTGCTGTTTGATGAGTTCAGCTTGCTGAAAGCGTTTCTCAGCAGATTTCGAAGACTCGGCTTGACTTGATTCCTTCAATTTGTATGACTCCAATGCTTTATCTTTCGTTTTAACATCAGATCTCAGCTCTTTTATTTCTTTCATCCGCTCTTTGAGTTCCTCCATCAAGGTCTTCTTTCTCTTTTCGAGCAACTTGATATTAGCTTCTAAAAGACTATTCTTAGCATTTAGCTCCTTGATTTCTGTAGCTTTGCTTAATGAAGTTGAATCCCATTCTTCCATTTTTGACAACAAATCTTTTACCATTTTGGATAGATAGGCATTCTTATCAGTCAGCTTGCTGATTTCAGCCTTTAGTGCCATATGTTCTTCAATGGTAACACTATTTTGTTCCTGCAAGGTTAGTGAATCTAACAAAGTAGGAGTTGAAGGTAAATCAGAATTAATTGAGTTTACCTCACTTGCATCATCTTCTGAATTGGAATCATCACTATCCACAAAAGCTTCTTTTATGGATCCTTATGAACTATCTTCATCATTCAGACCTACAAGAGCCAAATTCACCATGTCTTTACTTGAGTCATCACTGGAATATGAGTAATTATCACTCAAAGTCTGTTGAGCTTTTAATCTCGTCTTGTCCTTGTAAGCATCAAGCTGTTTTGATTTCAGCTTGTAGCAATTTCTCTTGTAATGACCTTGTTTGCCACACTCAAAGCAAATTTGATCTTTTGAGTCTTTAGATACTTTCTTGCTGTTAGAAAGTCCACCTTTCTCTCTTTTCAATCTGTTCTTCTTCTCAATCGGTTTCTTGATAAACCTTGAGATGAGTGCAAGTTCTTCATCACCAGATTCTGTTGGCTTGCTGTTTCCAGAATGAACAGCCATATTCTTCATTTTTAGATTGTTAGCCATTTTGATCGAATACTTTTCCTGTTACAGAAATATTAGTATACCAAAGCTCTGATACCAAATGTAAAACAACACCTAGAGGGGGGTGAATAGGTGTTTATGGCTAACAATGTTTATTTATGACCTGTTTTGAAATTTACCGAAAACAGCTTGCTGTTTGTGATTAAGCAGTTTACAAATGGCAAGTTGATTGTAACTACAATGCAGTGCAGTAAGTAATATGCAGAAAATTAAATGTGACACAAGATCTCTTAGCCAGGTTCGACCCCTAATCCCCTATGGTCTACGTCCTGGTCCCTTACCAAACTTGGCAAGAGAATATATTATTGATCAACTATAAAACCGATTACAAGATCCAACAACATATCTCCCTTACACTCTGCTGCTTACAAATGGCTTGCTATTTCTTGTGCTGAACTAACTCTCTAAGAAATACTTCCCAAGTATCCTTCTCTAGCCTAGTTCGACCCACCCAAAACCTTAAGCCAACCTTGTACAGCAATAATTTAATACAACTTAAACAATACAATGATTTGAATAAATACAACTCAACCTATGAACCCTCTGAATATATATATATATATATATATATATATATATATATATGCATGTATATAAGAGTTTGAGAGGTTTTGAAGGATTTTGCAATGTAAGCTTTGAAGTTGTGTGTATAATCTTGTTTATGCACTTTTATGGATAATAAGAACTGAGAATGAGCAGCTCTTAAATAGGTAAACAAGAACAATTAAAAACTATTTTGAAAGGCTCCAACGGATATAAAATGTATAACCATTTTTGATGATTTCCATTTGAACGAAAATTGAGTTTTAAGAAAGTGGAAGGAGCTTAATTCGGTTGAGAGAAAAAGAAGATGGAGTATGTATGATGAAGAAGAATATTTGATATGATGAGGAAGACAAGCCCATATGTTTCTTTTTGAGTGGAGGTATTAAAATAAGGTAAAAGTAGTTCCTTATTTTAAGTAAAGAGTGGTTGGTCTTCCAATATATGAGAGATATGATTACTGGCATATTCAGATATAATTCAGAGGGCCCTTACATGTCTCTAACAACATTTCCACTTGATGCTCTTTGAAAAACCGAAAGGTTCTTTAATTCTGTCAGACGCAGTCAGCATGCTGTTTGTGAAACTGGCATGCTGTTTGTGAAACTGGCATGCTGATTGTCCATGCATGTGGCTTGCTGTTTGAGTCTGATGAAGACATATGGTAAGCTGACTTAGCCTACACCTGGCTTATCAATTGTCACTGTAGTCCAACGTTTGCTTGCTTTTTGTGACAGACAGATTATATAATCGGTAAGCTAAAGTTCCCTGCAAAATCAAGTTAGTACAATACATGAATAACATGATGTTTTATATCAAACTACAAGCAATCAGCTTGCTGAAAGTCATCATCAAAACCATAGGAGTATCAGTAGTCTTCTATAGAAGAGATGAGGGCTGCTTCGTGCTTATATACTCGCAATTTTTCATTGTTATTTTGATAATTAAATTTTTGGCGTGTACTAATATCAAAATTAATATAGGATTAATGATGTTCTAATATTAAATTTAATAGATGATTAATGAGTTTTGAAAAGTTAATTTTATCATATATTTTATTTTGGATTGTTTCCCGAAAGCCAGGACGTAGTGGTTATCTATAGAAGAAATGAGGGTTGCTTTGTGCTTATGTACTCACAATTTTTTAATGCGATCGTGTAAACTAAATTTTTGGCGTGTAATAGATGATTAATGAGTTTTAAATTTTAAATTTAATAGATGATTAATGAGTTTTGAAAAGTGAATTTTATCATATGTTTTGTTAGTATATTTAGAGTTATAAATATTAAATTTAATTATGTTGAAAAGTGAATTTTATCATATGTTTTATTAGTATATTTAGAGTTATAAATATTAAATTTAATTATGTTGTTAGTGAGAGTCGAACCCTTGACCTATGGTAGTACTCGATTATTATCCCTCTTACTCTTATTATATAATATGATATAATTAAACTTGAACACAAGGGCAAAGTTTGTCATTTTAATAAGTGTTTAGTTACAGTTTTACCCCTATTTTTTAAAATATTACAAAAATGTCATCCTTCAATAATTATGTAAAAAATATGGTAGTACTCGCTTATTATCCTTCTTACTCTTATTATATAATAGGATATAATTAAACTTGAACACAAGGGCAAAGTTTGTCATTTTAATAGATGTGAAGTTCGGATTTTAGCCCTATTTTTTAAAATATTACAAAAATGTCATCCTTCTATAATTATGTAAAAAATAGTAAAATTATGCTTGTGTTGGGATTCAAACCCCACTAACCTCTTTAGGTTTCAAACTCATACATTTGCCAATTGTGCTACAGTTGATTTGAGTTTTGTTTAAAAATTCTATAAGAAAAACCACCCCTCTTCTCTTTTTGTCTTATCCATTTTTTTTTGAGTAAATGAAATTTTAGTTCATATTATTTATAAAATATCAGATAGATAAAATTAGAAAAAATATTTTAATCGACTAAGCATACTTTGCAATTCTTTTTTACCATTTTAAATAATTGATATATAAAAAAAGACTATACATAATGTAACCGAGTCCAAAATGAAAAAGATTTATTTACATACGTCTCCATGTAGATGTTAAATTATTTAAATAAAAATAAATTTGGTTTTAAGAAATATGTAAATTTTAATTATCAAATCATACATAATTAATAACTGCATTACATAACTTTTACGTATATAAAATTTTAAATATGTGAGTCATATTAGGAGGTTTTGGCCGACCAAGTTTTGGACTTTCAATGATTTAAATATATGATTGGTCTAAAAGCATAAATATTTAAATATATACAAAAAATAATTGAAATTATATTAAAAAGATGAAAATTCTAAAAATGTGATTTATGTTATATAAAAATTTAAATTATTAACATTGGAAAAAAGATGAAAAGATGAAAATAATTGAAATTATGTTAAAAATATGAAAACTCTTAATATATGATCTATGTTACGTATAAAATTTAAATTATTAAAATTTTAAAGATGAAATTGAATATAATTAACATTCAAATCAAATCAAAAAAGATGAATTTTTTAATCATAAATATTACAAAAGTTCAATAATTATTTAAAACGATCAGTAGATTATAACTCGAATATAAAGTATGGTACATATGAATTTTTATATAATATATTGATCAATATAATTTATAATATAATATATAATGGTTTAGTTATAAAGTATATTTAGATTAATATACGATAAAATCAAAAAATTTGATTTTAAATTTCATATACATGCATGGGTTATTAAGGTTGTCATATTTTACATCGATTGAAATATTTAGAAAATTTTAAAATTGAGTTTAAAAATAATTCAAAATTATAAAAAGATTTCAATTTACCCCATTTTTTTTTATTAAAATTCTATATAGTGCAAATAAATATTAGACTAAAACTAAACATTTAAGTTTAAAAGTGTATAAATATATATGTTTAGAAAAAATATTTGAGACAAGTATAAGATGACATTTAGTCAATATTAAGAGATTTTGTAATATGTCTCATAATATAATGTTACATATACGATCAATTTTTTACAACAAAATCAATGAGTTTATATACGCCTCTATTATAAACAGACAATTTTATTAAGATAATTATTCATAGGGAAATTATAAATGATACCACTCTGGTTTTGACTTTTATGAATAATACCTTTTTTACAAATGGTGTCCCTAAAACTTTTGACTTATTATGAAGGAAATTATGGATGGTACCACTTTATTGTTCATTTATGGGTACCATTCATAACACCCCAAACGAAACTAGAATGGTACCATTCATAATTTCCTTATTTATATTATACTCAAATGTTCAATTTGATAAAGATCATTTCACGCAATTAATAATTAAATTAATAATTTAACAATCATAAGTATTCATGTGATTATTATCGTATGAACATTTATCCAAAATTTATGAAATCTAATCAAATTATAAAATATTTGGTTCAAGAAATTGGTATGCAATATTACAAATTAACTATGAAAATATTTGATAAATCGAAATCATATCGTTTATCATCTTTTTTATAATAAAATTATTTCAATATATACAATTTCGGATGAGAAATTAGTTCACTGTCCGTGCCTTGCACGGGCATTTACATAAGATTGGAATTGAATGTGGAATTTAACTATCCAAATAAAATTATCTTTTGATTTTGAAATCTTTTACGGTAAAATCTTGATAAATAAATATATTTGGGATTAAAATAATATATTCATTTAATGAGTTTATTTAATAATAAATAAAAATTATATTTAATTATCAATAAATGAATATTTTTTTATTTTGACAATTATTTTATTTTAAATTTTTATGATAGTGAATGTTTTAAATTTTAATATTTGAATGTATCTAGAAGATAATGGTTAAAAATAAATTTATATCATATATTTTTTCACACTCGATGATAATATACGTACTTGGATATTGTATGTATAAATTAAGTATAGTGTATTTGAACAATTTTAAAATATTTGAGATTATTTATAAAGATGGTATGGATAAAATACTTAGAATCTATTGAAATATATATAAATTTATAAATTTTTCGACTAAAAACCATATACCATAAAAAGATATAATGCTTTCACTTTAGTGAATATTTATTTATATTTATATAGGATTTTAATGATTTCAATAAAATTTATTAATTAATACATTTAGCTAAATTATTCGTTTATCCTATTATCTTAAATTGGGATGGTTATCGAATAATCATTTATCGAGATTGAATTATAAATGAAGATTCGTATAAACTTTCTTTCACCTCAACCAGACTCTTAATAACACATCAAAACTTTATTTATGTTTATAAATGAAGATTCGTATGAAATTTATTAATTTCATGTTTCAAAGGATATCAAAGGACACTCATTTAAAAATTTTGAATTTTAAGAAGCTGTCAACAAATTTAAGAAACTGTAGCAAAGCTGTTTTCATACAGATTTGAATCTGTGGAAAACGAATGTATGTACATTACTGTAAGCATCAACCAAGGTATATTCTTAATTTCAATAGTGGAATAAGGATTCTGTATTGGCATATTTAGTAATATCCACATATTAGGATTGAGATGACAAGTTGTTAAATACTTATTCTGGCATACAGCCACCTCGTTTAATCAATGAGCATTAACTCATTTGGTAATGAATTTATCTTCGGTTCGATTTTTCTCCTATACGTAATTTATTGGGAGAGTAACTTATCTGAGCATAGTGGATTCAATTTATTTGTACAAATTTATGCAAGATCTAAGTTTACTACTTTGCTCATTAGAATCGTTGGTTCTTTACAAATAGACATGACGTCACAAATTATAAATAATGTTGATTTAACCAATATATATAACACTTTGTAATGATAATTATATATGATCAATTGATCATATGTGCGATTTATCAGTTTGACCAAAATCTTGTATTCAAAAAAATAGAATAAAAAATTACCTTGTTTATATTTTATTTTGAGGAACAGAATTATTAATTTAATTTACAAACAATTACTGCAGAACCGAATTCCAAAGTAAACTATAGAATTATTATTACGATATTAAGGTATAGTTACAAATTTACGGTAGCATCAAGCAATATCATATGTGGAACTTGAGTAATAAACAAGTTACTGAACCTTGGTTTAACAAAAAAAAAAGAAGTTACTAAAACTTGTACTTCAATTCGTTAAGCTAAATCATTAAGTTTTGTAAGTGTGAAACCTTAGCCTTATTAATAACGTTTTTATTTTGAAGCAACCTTAGTTTTATTAATAACATTATATAGTCAACTAATAGTGGATAATTTATTCCCCTGCTTTTTGTAATTTGTAATTTATTTCCATTTTCACTGTAATTTGTACTATCCTTGTGACATATATTTGAATAAAAAAAATAGTGGATGATTTATTGAATCACAAGATTAGGTCATTAACACATTAAAAAATTATAAAGTAAATATAGTAGCTTTTTAGATTTATGATCTTATTAACCTACTCTATTAAATCTTAACCTGTGATATTTTTTTATGAACAAAGAAAATAATGATACATATCCATTTGTAAGTTTGGAATGAGAGTGATGGCAAAAAAGTTTCGCAGACAGCAAATTTAGAGATTAATTTAAGCAATAAAAAAATCTTAAGATTACTACTACTAACATTGTTTTACATTACAAACAATGTGGTATAAAATGGGATCCAATAGTAGTAATGATATAAAGGTGGATTTTTCTAATTTTAGTGCGACCAACAAAAAGTAATTATAGGAACATGTCATCATCAGTAATACGCATTTAGAAAATGTGTTAAAAATTTAAAGGGGTTGGTGTCGCGTGCACGATATTTAATCTGTACATATAAACAAAAACCGAAAAAAATTAATAAAAATAAAATCAAAGCGAATATTTCTCCTGGTTTCTATCCCTGTTCTGAAAAAACAGCTTTTCTAAACAAAAACAAAAATTAGAAAACATAGAAAGAGAAGAGAGGAGAGACTAGGGTCTCAACATTATTAACGTACGTTATTTCTTTTCACATATTTTTGAATGATTTGATTAATATATTGTATGATCAATGATGAATGATCATTGTTATTTGTTTTGTTGTATGTGCAGAAATAAAGAAGGAGAAGAAGAAGAAGAAGAAGATGGAAGAGCACATAAAAACATCTTCTTCTTCATCATCTTCTTCTATGAATTGCAGTGTGAATAAATCTTTAACTTGTCCCAAGTTTCCATTAGCATTCTGGGAGATAGCTGTTGCATCCGGTGTCGTTTTAGGATTTGGCATTGCTCTTTCTAGTGTTTACCTCACCATGCCTGTTTCTGATTATAGCTTTCTCAAGCTTCCTCGCACACTCAATGACCTTCGGATTCTCAGGTATTTACCCTTAAATTTCTCGACATATTTGTGATATCAGTCTGTACCCTGTAGTGTCATATTACACAGAATCCGGTGGAGCACAAGTTTTCCTAGTAATAAATTCCATTTGCTGCCTCCTGAGGAAGAACTACGTAAAAAGGCTTCATACTGTTTGTGAGATGGATGGCCAAAAGAACATGTTAAAGTATTAAGATTGTTACTACTTTTATTCTTGTAACGACTTTGAACTCTTTTACAACGACATATCTTTATGAAAAAATAAGGGTAAGACTTCAGGACCTTCCCTGACCCTCATGATGCAAGCCTTGTGATATGAGTACGACCTAATAAGTTGATAGTGCTTGCATAATTTATAATTAAAATAACATTGACAATGACAAGGATTCATAATTTTATACTATATCTTTGTTGAAGTCTAATGTTAAAAATGTACTGTAGCCTCATTGTTGGTGTTAGCTAATCTGTATACTGCATATATAGGAGATGGCTTTATTGAACTGAGTATAAGCTTTTATTATAGCATTGTCCATGTTTGTTCGTCATGATAAAAACAAATCTAGAAATAGATTCATTGGATTTTTTTAAATGTATTGTACACACAAACTAACTACGTAGCTCACACATTTCTTTTTATGAACTTGTGATTGTGGTCATTACCTCAATAAATCTATGTGGATGAGTTTGTAAGGACAAGGCAGGTCATCCAGTGGTGTACTGTGAGCCATGCTCAGGTGACAGGTCTTGCCTGCAGAAAATTTCAACTAGTTGTATCAAAATTAGGATTTATAATTGTTCATCAGTGTGTTATACTAAGTCTACAGAAGCTTCACAATTTTATCCAGATTAGTGATCGCCTCAGTTAAATTTAGAAACTAAAGCAAGCTAATTCAAAACCATTTCAGATTTAATGCCATTCATTTATCATGTTTTCTTTATATCACATTTCCTTGCTTCGAACATATACAGTATACTGTCCATTACTACAAATGATCTTTTTGGTACTTAGTTCATTTGATACTACGTAGTTATGGGCTTAATCTTTTTTTTGACAAAAGTTATGGGCTTAATCTAGTTTGTCTAAAGTGATACTGATTTATCGAATGTAATAATCTTTAGAGATGACCTGGAGATCTACACAAATGACTACACAGTTCAGGTTCTTATTGGATATTGCATGGTCTACATAATAATGCAAACCTTTATGATTCCTGGTACTATATTCCTGTCATTGCTTGCGGGGTCCCTTTTTGGAATTCTCAGAGGTGTAGCTTTGGTTGTGTTCAATGCTACAGCTGGTGCATCATCTTGCTATTTCCTATCCAAATTAATTGGACAACCTCTTCTCTTCTCTCTCTGGCCCGAAAAGCTGAGTTTCTTTCAAGAACAGGTGAACTTCATACACCCCCCTCTTTGGCTTCTATGCTCGGGTTTGCTGTGTTTGTGAACTGATACCATTATTTGCTTACTCAGGTGGCTAAAAGACATGATTCCTTGCTGAACTACGTGCTTTTTTTAAGAGTTACCCCAACTCTGCCAAATACTTTTATTAATCTTGCTTCACCGATTGTTGGTATACCTTTTCACATATTCTTCCTAGGAACTTTGATGGGTCTAATTCCTGGTGCTTTCGTAACTGTCAAGGTAATAATTACTTAATTCACTAAGTTTTCTTGGTAGCTTTTGCAGTTTTTCATAATTGATTTAATGGTTAATCCAAAGTTTATGCAATGAATTTTCTGGACTTGGAAGATGCTTTTTTAGTTCTGCTACATAAGTGTTGATTATGTTTCGTTGTCCACAGTAACTGTTGGAAATTATGGATTTGATTGACTTGGTCAAATCCGTGATTTGATTTAATTATAGATATTGTGTAATCTGATTTGATTTGATTACAGATATTGTAGTTGTGTAGTGCACAAGTTTTATCATTATCCTTATCTTTTCGTTACTGTCTTATCTTAATTAACGCGTTTAATTAATTAAGGCTGTGTAGCGAACAAGTCTTGTCTATCCTATAAATACCCCCTTAGGGTCTAGGATAATCAATTGAGAAAAACACACATCTTCCTCCCATATACAATCTTTCTCCTCCTTTGGTGATAGTTCTTGCTCGTCTCAAGCTCGCTGAAAGTGATGCTTCCTGTAGCTTCACTGCAATCCGTTTTATTATCCTGGGAGGCGTTTCGCTCGCACATACGGTGAGGGCTAATACGCTTTAAGGAGACAGTCACGCACTGGACTCGGGTTTTTCCGTTCCTGCCTCCTCTTTTATTTATTTTATTATTCTGTTGCTCACACACATAACTGTTATATTTAGTACTAATTTCACAGATTGTCTAACAGTAACAACTAGAACACTGGATAAAGTAATTGTTCATGCAGAGAAAAATGATTGATTACATAGCATTTGCTCTCGTCGATTAAACCATTACTTGATTACTTCCCTGTTTTTTCCAGTAAAGTACAATTAATGTGCCTACTAACAATCCCCTTTTTATAACCAGGCCGGAATAGCACTCGGTGAACTGCGCTCCATGGGTGATCTCTATGATATGCACTCAATAGCCACCCTTTTTCTTATAGGAATAGCAACAGTCACACCAACATTAATGAACAAATCATAACATTTCATTGCCTGATAGGTTGGAAAAGTTGCATTACCTCCATTGACTTCAACTTCCTGTTTACCCCCATCGAAGTTTCGTTTGTTTGGATATTCCTTTGATTTTCTGATGATCTGATCTACGAGTGGTGGAAATGCTTTGGAAGGTGGCACTGCACGTCCTTTACGGAATTTGTAGATATTGAAGTCATTGTTAGAAACTTAAGATTAAAGTTTCATGTACCATTTTCTTCGTAAATGCAGGCATCAATGTAAATGATTTAATACAGAATGTAGCTGACGATATACATGTAAATGATGTACGATTCTGTTTTTTCATATTTAGAGCATTTGTGTTATGCGTATGTTGTATTATGCAGTATACATAACATAGTTTGTTTTCACATTGTGGCAGACGAAGTTGGAATGACTCCAAGCAACCACCAGTAAAAATACCATGCAGACATTACAAGGAACGAAAAAGCCTAGCTATGAGCCTAACTGTGCTTTTAGTCTAGGCAATCAACACAAAACGCTCTTAAAATCTATAAATAAAATGAAATAATAGGATAAAATAAAATACGGAATATGAAGAAATGGTTCGCTGCTGGCAACATTCCATATACCTCTATGGCAGGTACTACATCTGCAAATGCCATTTCAATTGGGCAACAGAAAGAATACATGAAGCCATTTGATTCATGTCACTTATCATAATAATCTGTAGTCTTCAACATTTGAGGATACATATGAAGAAATGTATATTAGTACATAGCAGAGAACATAACTAAATTGACAAACTGACAACTTCCTAGTAAGAACCCAGCAAGCCAAGTCCTATCATAGAGGTTACTAGGAACACATAGCCTCTAAAATCTTCTAGCCTTTTTGCTTTTCTGAGTACTACTTGGAGTTCTGCTCTCTAACTTGCGTTTCTTCCCACCGGCTTCTTTAGCACCATTACTAGCACTCTTTAGTACTTTCGCCTTTCTTGCAGCAACTGCAGGTCGCTTTTCTGTCCGTTCTTTTGGCTTCTGAACTTTTACACTCCTGGAGTTAAGCTTCAATGGTTCAAACTTTTTGGTGTGAGCTTTCTTCTGTACACCTGATTTGCTTGCCCGCAGACCCTGATAAGACATTGTCTTAGCCTTGCTATCTGGAGTTCTGGAGTTGGCGACAAATTTCGTTGCAGAAGAATTATTTTGACCTAGAGGTGGCAGGTTTGACCTCTTAGATGGGGTGGCATTAGGCTTTGAATGAGAGAGCCTCAAATCCCTGTCCCGGATCTTCAAGTTACGCTTTCTGACTACCAGATTTGCAGCTTCCTGCATCTCAGACATCAAAAGTTTAGGATGCCGCATTGGTGTAGAGTGCAAATAAGATGCCGCATTGGTGTAGAGTGCAAATAATGTCAACTTTTTACAGATACAGTCAACAAGACATAGAAAATAATATTTGAAACTAGAGCTAGAAAGATAATTATTCCATAAATTAACTAGACACGGAGTATTAAGCAGCCAATTATTTTTCTAGACAACCTTCTTTAATCAAACTTGCATCTTATATGATTATTGTTTCATATATGGGCTGGGTGAGATTACAAAAACTATCCAGATATAAAAGAGGGTAAGCCATATCATAATACTAGAAGAACTTGAACATATCAGCCGTTGTGGGAACCCATCCTCAAGGTTAAACCTGTAAAACATGATTTATCCATATGGGCGTTTTAGCATACAAAGCTGTAATCTTTATAGTGCATATCTCTTATGGTCCCGCGCCATTTATATTGGAGTGTCACAATATGATGAAATGCTCCAACAGGCAAGGAAGACTATTGCTCATTATTAAGACTGCATGTACGAACATCACCTAAAAAGTTTGAAATGTTATGAACGCCAAAATTTTTATGATAAGATGAGAATTATGTAGCATTGCTTGCAAACAAAAATAGTTATGTATATATGAGAAGCCGTAACGTCACTTGTGAACAGGTTGGGGACAAGAAATTCAAGTTTCTTAAATACTACCCAAAAAGGAGCTTCAAAAAAAGATAAATCATCAGCTTACAATTTCCTAGTTTTTTTAAGTATCATGCCAAAATGTGAATTATAATGTGGAGCACTGAAGTATGAAGATATAACATTACATACATAAAAAGAAGGGAGGGAATGAAACAGGTCAAATCTTTAAAGTAAAATTTTTTTTAGAAGAAAGAAAAGAAAAAGATCACTACATACTGATAGATCTTACCTTCGTTTTAAACAGCACATAGGCGATGCCCTTTCCCAAACTAGTACCAGGATCTCGCACAACACGAATAGCTTCAATGCTGGAATTCATATTAGCAAGACCTGAAAACAATTGATAAATCTCTTCATCCTGCACATATAAAAATACAGTTTTTTGGATGGATGATATAAACAAAAAAGCAAGAAAATTAGTAATCAATAGAATACGGCATATAATTAAAATATGACCTTAACATCAAACGGGAGATTGCCAATAAAAACAGTCCTCTTGCAATCATACAGTGGAACATTATCTCCCTTCAATTTCTTACGAGGTGGGCATGCCCTATCAACCCTGATGTGATTCCCTCCAACCTAAATACACACAAGTATGCAAGTGTTCAATCTAACAAATAGAAGCAGCCCATACTAAAAGTCGCCTAAGAAAGGGAAAGAAAACCAAATCAGCCAACTACAGGAAAAGAAAACATACCACAGCCATATTGTGAGACAAAGAAGCCTTGGCAGATTCATCAGTCTTGAAAACAATATAAGCGTGAACACTGCAAGCATCAAAATGATTAGCATGACATAAATTGTTTGTCAAACTACTGCAATGAGCTCTAATCTAGAAACCCCAAAAATATATAACTTCGATTTTTATATTAGAAGTCAGAAGGAAAAAAAATAGGCATACTGTGTTCTTGTTAAAAAAGGCGGCAACTTAAAATCAGCCAGCATAATAAACCTCATCTAAATCGATGCATACAATACTAACTATATCAGAAACTACTCAAAAATTTAAGAGCTAACATCAATGATCAAACCTAAAGTAAACATAAATCGCACACAGACACACACATCGAAGAAAACACAAAGGCAAACACATCCAAGAAAAAAACATGATGGCCTAGTTAAACTCCAAATACTTTGAAATGTATATTGCAAAAGAGAGATAAAATCAACATGATAAGATATGCAGTTCATATCATACTTATCAACCGCGGCATTGAATTCCTTCTTGATTACAGCCCCTTTCCTTGGTGTTTTACTCTGCAATAAGAAATCTTAGTCATAAAATGACAAATCCTATCATATAGTAAACATATAAACATCCATTAACCATAAAAGCAACCTACATCCATTATCGGAACAGACCGGATCCTCACAGAATCAATCTCTCCAAACTGACTAAATTCCTTCAACAAAGCCTTTTTCTTCACCTTCAAAGGCAAATTCCCTACAAAAACAGTCCTCAAAAGCTTATCCTCATCATCGAAACCTTCCTCCGTATCAACCACATCAACTCCACTATCCATAGCTTTCCTCTTTTCCCCAACTCCCACACCCAATTCTTTATCATCTTTCAACACTAACTCCCCGTATCGCTTCGCCTCGTACTCTGCCTCAATATCACCCCTCTTCCTCTTCTTCTTATCTTTCACCTCAAGACCAACATTACCCTCTTCATCCTTCCCTAAAAATCCAATCTTTCCCTTCACTTTCTTCGAAACCCCTTTCGACTCGAAACCATCACCAACACCAACCACTTTATCTTTACTCCTCTTCCTCTTTTTCCCATCCCCTCCATCTGGGGTCTCAAGACTTTCTTGATTTCCAACAGAACCACCCAGCTGATTTTCTTGCTGAATCTTTAAAGATTGTTGAGAAGGGTCAATGGGCTTTCTTCTAAATGGATTGTTATCAGAAAAGATAGAAGCAGATTGAGCTGCTTCTTGTTCTTGAGAAACATATCCAAAAATAGATTTAAATATATCATCACCGGAAGAAGATGAAGCAGAGGCTTTCAAGTCACCATTTTTCTTGGTGCTGCTGCTGCTGCTATGTTTCTTTCCCATGTTTTACAAAGCGTTTAGAAGAAAACAAGAAGAAAAGGTAGAAGCTTGATTTTATGTAATGTAATAATGAACACACTCTTCTTCTAATACGCAAACCCTAGCCCCCAAATCTTTTGTTTTAGGTTCTTTTTGTTTTTTTCCCCAATTTCTTCCTTCCATTCCATTTTTTGGCTAATTATATCCTATTATATGCACGAATTATTTTTAATTTTTTATAATTTATTTATAATGTAGTATAATATTATAAATATAATTTTAATATTTATTGAAAAAAATCGAATCTTAAATATTTGTATATAACAATTTTTAATATTAAATATATATTAATATGTTATTGGCGTTAATCGAACATTAGACATCTGTATATAACAATTTTTAGTATTGTTTTATCTAACGGTCATGATTATAAATATTAATTTTAATATTTTATTGGAAGAATTCGAACTTTAAATCTTTGTATATAATAATTTTTAGTATTAAATATAAATTAATATGTTGTTTGCAGGAATCGAACCTTAGACCTCTATATATAACAACTTTTAGTATTGTTGTATCTAACGATCATCTTCTATTTGAGTTAAAGATCTAACGGTTGTGAATGGGGTTAGCCAAACTACAAATTATACCCTCTTTCGCTTATTATAACATAGTATATAGATATAGATTTCGCTTATTATAATATAGTATAGATAGATAGTATAGAAGAGTAAGAGAGATAATAAGATAGTACTATTATAGGTCAAGAGTTCGACTCTTATCGATAACATATTTAAGTTTTATATTTATGACTCTAAATATGTTAATAAATTTAAGGTTCGAATCAGTAACATATTAAAATTTGATATTCATAAACATTAAATAATTTAAGGTTCAAATCAGTAACATATTAAAATTTGATATTCATTATATCTTTATATATAATAAGCATAAGAGTGATCTTATCCATAACTAGCTTAAAAACCCGTACGATGCACGGATTTTCTTTAATATTATATGATTTTTTCAATAATTTGAATAATTTTTTGATGATATGAATTTTGTAAGTTAAATTTTTAAATGATATAATTTGATAATATATATATATTGGCCATATTATTTTAAAAAATAGTTATAAGATATAGATAAGATGATACATTTTAGCTGAAAGGGTAATCGATCAATTATTAATTATTATGGTATTATTTTATTGAATACAATTATTCGTGGTACTATGGGAAAAAAAGGGTTTTAGTAAGAGAGAATATAAAAGGTAACGTGTTTTAGCTGAAAATGTAATTTGTTAAGTAATCATAATAGTATTATTTTATTTTATTAAACATAGATGCCCGTAGTATTTTTAGAATACAAAAATGAAATCAGTTAGTTGTTTAAAAATAGAAAAGGTAACATGTTTTTACCAATAATAAATATTTAAGTAAGGAAAGAAAGTTTAAAAATAAAAAAAAAATTAGTTAGAAAATATGGAAAAGATATTACATTTTAGCTGAAAAAGGTAATCAGTTAGTTATTAGTAATTATAATTTTATTAGTTTATTTCATTAATAGAATGACCCATGATATTTTTGGAAATGAAAGGTTCTAGTTAGAAAAGTTAAAAAGGATAACGTGTTTTAGCTGAATTGAAAAGGGTAATTGGTTAGTTATTAGAAATTATAATATCATTATTTGATTTTATAAAATAGAAATACATGTTTTTACCAATAATAAATATTTAAGTAAGGATAATTAAGTAAAAGAATCAAGTTTGAAAATGAGATATTTTTGTTAGAAAATATAAAAAGGATATTACCTTTTAGTTGGAAAGGTAATCAGTTAGTTATTGGTAATTATAATATCATTAATTTATGTCATTAATTAGAATGACCATAATTTTGGAAAGAAGAGATTTTAGTTCAAAAAGTTAGAAAAGGTAATTGGTTAGTTATTATTTAGAAGAAAATTAGATATTTTATTTAGAAAATATAGAAAAGATATTAACTTTTAGCTGAAAAAGATAATCAGTTAGTTATTAGTAATTATAATATTATTAGTTTATTTCATTAATTAGAACGATCATATTTTTGGAAGAAAGAGATTTTAGTTTGAAAAGTTACAAAATGTAATAGCTGAAAAAGATAATTGGTTAGTTATTATTTAGGAGAAGTGTTAGGAAGAGTTGTGTGTAATTTTTTGAGAAAAGAGTGTGTTTTGTTTTTTATAATTAAATAAAATAATTAAGAGTGATGAAGTAAAATAATTAAATAAGGTAAGTACTGTACCGTACCGTATCAAAAAACAGGTACCAAAACTTTTAATGTTTTATCTTTTATAATAAAGTATAGATGTTTTCAAAAAATAAAAAATAAAGTATGGATAGATATAGATTTAATTAAGGATAATTAAGTAAAAAAATAAAGTTTGAAAATGAGATATTTTAGTTAGATATTACCTTTTAGCTGGAAAAGTTAATTAGTTAGTTATTACTAATTATAATATTATTAATTTATTTCATTAATTAGAACGACCATATTTTTTGAAAGAAGAGATTTTAGTTAGAAAAGTTATTTATTTCATTAATAAGAACGACCACATTTTTGGAAAGAAAAGATTTTAGTTAGAAAAGTTAGAAAATGTAATAGCTGAAAGAGGTAATTGTTTAGTTATTATTTAGGAGAAGTGTTGGGAAGAATTGCGTGTAATATTTTTAAAAAAATTGTTTTTTGCATTTTTATAATTAAGTAAAATAATTAAGGGTAATAAAGTAAAACAATTAAATAAGGTAAGTACCGTACCTTACCAAAAAAATACATGCCAAAATTTTTAATGTTTCATCTTTTATAATATAGTATAAACTTGCCTTGAATGTAATAGTTTGTGTATTTAAACTGTGGAAATCTTTCATTATTAAATCATTATAGATGAATATTATGAATTAAATGTGAGAATTTATTGTGTGTTTTGTCATTTTTATGGAAAATAGGGACTTGTCCATGAAAACCCTTATTAAATTCAGTTTGGATCGGGTTGATTCAATTTGTTTGGGTTTTGTTTTAAATAAGAACACTAACGAGGTTGTGGTTGGTCTGTGTTGCTTTAATTGATCAACTCTTCAATAAGAGACTAACAAATGAAAGAGTTCTTATAATGGAGTTTGAACACCTCAATTACCAATCTTTTGTTAATCACCTTTGCAGATTAAAATTTATGGAACGGAGGAAAAAGGGTAAGATGTTTTGGGAATGTCAGCGAGCCTCAATTAATTATCGTGATTTTTTTAAAACAGTTCTCTTATATGCATTAAATTATTTAGAGTCTTTTTTTATGTATGTATATATATATATATATATATATATATATATATAGGCTAGCGTTCAAATAGAAACCAACCTTAGAATAGAAACTAGAAACCTACACTAAATAAATTATATTTCATTTATTTTAATGGCCCCGCTAGGGGCACCTTCACAAAAAACGTTTAAAATTCTTGACTCTATTCAACAAAAATATAAAAAAAAAATTTAAAAAAAAGTTACTGTTCACGTGCCACGTCATCACGTGAACAGTAACTTTTTTTAAATTTTTTTTTACTTTTTTTATATTTTTGTTGAATAGAGACAATAATTTTAAACGTTTTTTGTATTGGAGTACCCCTAATTTGGTCATTAGATTAGCTTGAAATATTTAATTTAGGTTTAGTTTCTAGTTTCTATTCTAAGTTAGTTTCTATTAGAACAAGACCCTATATATATATCTATTGACACATTCAATATGTTATGCAACACCAAAGGATATTTATTACTTTCGTTACTTGGCTAATAAAAGGCCAAAGCTTATTGAAGACCTTTTTAAGCCTATTCCAAATATGGGAAAACTATTTCTAAAGTCCCTGAACTATTACCGTTTTTTTTCTAAGTCCCTGAACTAACAAAATGAATTTCTAGGTAATCAAACTTTTGAATTTTTCTCATCGCAGTCCTTCTGTTAGATTTTGACTAACGCCGTTAGTCAATGATTTATTACTATTAGGCATTTCTTATGTAAGTCCCTAAACTATTAGGCATTTCTTATGTAAGTCCCTAAATTGAAAATTTATTTACTTTCATTCTTTTTAGCTTAGAATTTAATTTATTTTCTTTTTTAACTTTGCATTTATTTATGTTCTGAAAAACATTAAAAACTTAATATATATGTACAATGTTTTCATTTTAACTTTGTTTATATTTATATTTTTAGTAATTTTTATAAAGTCGGTGCATATAATATAAAAAATTGTTTAATTTATTCCTGATATGTAAATTTTAGATGTATATCACACTTTGGCGAATGATTTTATTTATATATTTTCAATAAATTAGAATATATAATATTATAATTCTTTTTCTAATAAATAAATAAAATAGAAAAGGAAATTGATTAGTTATTGAAAAATAGAAAATGTGACACCCCAAAGATCCGGGGTCAAGGATCCAGGTCATCACGGTCCAATTTCCGATCAATATCCATATCTCTTGAGTCTTTTTTTTTTTTTTTAAATTTAATACTTATGCAATTGACCCCACACTAATACACACACCCACCAGTCATATGCTCATAGAACAACATCCATAATATTAAAAGTTTAAAGTTAATAGTTATTACAACCCAGACTTCTACTAAGTACATTGTTGAATAATACTTCTACAGAAAGCATTTCAACAACCAAAAGTTTATTACAAACTTACACACTTAATTTACATAAGTCTACTAAGCCCCTTTCGCTTGTCACTACCTCGGGGATGGTCACCAGCACTCGCTCAAAAGGTCGCCTTTCCCTTACCCTCCTTCGTGGTGTAGTGCGGAGTATCGGCATGCCTAGCTGTTGTATAAAATAAATAGCAAGAATGAGCTAAAATAGCTCAACAAGATAACTTCTATCTACTACCATAAAAGGGAAAATAAACTTTTACATATATATATAAAAATGGGAAAATTCATCATAGTCATTAAGAAAAGAAATAATTCTTATCTATCAAATGCACCATCTATTCCTCTTCGTACGAAAAGTAATATGTAGTATTATAATATTAGTTTCTCTTCTTAAATAATATAATAATCCATACTTCGTTTCCGTATAATTTTCCAAAAATAATATTCCATTTGAATAAGATCTCGCAATAATATCCTTCTGTTTCTTGTATACGACAACCATATATAGATAATATAAAATCAGTTTCTCTTCATTCCATATAAATAATTCCATCACCTTATCTCATTTTCTTGGTTTCAGCATATAACTCTGAAAACCATTGTCAACCCTTTCTTTTCAAAAACATTGGGGATATCTGCTGTCGCCTGATACGTTAGGACGATGATCAGTCGCCTAATCGTACCTGCTCTCTTTTTACTACCGGTAGAAGGAATGAAGATCATCCCTGGAGGAAGGCCACCTGCTAACATCCTCCCTTGGCATCTTCGTGCCGTAATAAAATAATAAATGCTGGACCGTGTCGCACACAGCCCTGACACAGCCACTTACGCAAGTCTGTTGCAATCCCCCTTTTTGTCAAATCATTTATCTACTCACATTTATCATTTCCATTTCCATTTCCATTTCCATTCACATTTCCATTCACATTTCCATTCACATTTATCATCACCTTTAAATCATATGTCATAATACTTTAATTATGACTCATACATCTTTTCTATAATTATTAAAGTCAAATATGCCTTTAGAACATAAAGTATATTCGCTCTATCCATATTCGTATCTATCTTTCGTTAATTCTCAAAATCAGGAAATAAATCCTTAGCAGTATAGCATCGTAGAAAAACATATATATTCCAAGAAATCATTTTACTTTAAACAATAAAATAGTTTTCTAAAGTAAGAGTAGAAGAAATCTTGCTCTCTTATATACACATATATATATATGTTGTTCCATCTACTTTTAAAAATAGTAGATAATAATCAAATAATACTTATTAAATCACAATATTTAAAAAGAATATCTTTAGTAAAATATTATAAATCATATAACCCTAGATAACAACTGATACCATTCTTTTATTTACTTTAGATAACAACTGATACCATTCTCTCATATTCTCTTAATCATAAGGCATGTTCACTTCATGCATAATCATCTCTATACATATCCATCTCATACTCATATCCATCTTCATATACATCTTCGTATACCTTTCTTTTCGATATCAATACTCAAGGAAGACAATTTCTTCACAATATAGTAATAATAGCATCACATATATATTCCATGAAATCAAGTTTCTTTGAAGATAAATAGTTTTCCAAGTAGGGATAGAAAAGATCTTGCCTTGGTTTCTGTATCCTGATAGTATGGCTGGTCCCTCCTCCGAAATTTCTATAAACACAAAAGGACCGTCATTAGAATACCACATCTCTTACTCACTACCCTCTTGTATAAGAAAACCCTTTACACTTCAACATATGTTTAACGTATTATTATTATTACCCCAAAGGGTCAAGGACTTAACCATTTACAAGCTCAATCGAAGTTTCAGTGGTTTTTCACCATTTCTCCTAACGACCACACTTAACTGTAAAAATCCCCATAAATTATAGATTTCGACTTTTACTACAAGGTCAACTGGTAATGTCTCTTTGACTACCCTACCATATTATCCCAAAGTTTCATAATTTTTAAAAATGTCTAAGTAGGTTGATCATAGCCTCAAAGTTGATACAATTACGGTTTCTCGGTTTCCGAACACCTTTCACTAAAACTGACTTTTCTCCTAAACCGTTCATCAGATTTTAACGCACCTTATATCGAAACGATCTATGAACTAAGCTCTATCATTTCATGGTCAATTGGTAACCTAGGCAGTGAGGTACCATATGAATACAGGGGTCACAAAACAGGGCAGATTTCGTTCTAACGAAAATCGGACATTATAACGGCTATATTTTCGTACTTTCCAAAATCAAACTCCTCCAAATCAATCATCCACCTTATACACCATCACCTACACCATGTGGTCATCTTACCAACCATGGTTACAAGCACATACTCCTTCCAAAATCAACTTTAATCACTTACAAACACTTATAACATCATAATCATAACATTTATACCACTTAATCACTAAACACCACTATATCCATCATAAACATAAAAGAGAAAGCATGATTATACCTTCTTGAAGCTTTGATAACCCTTAAAAATCCTTGATAAACCTTGGGCACACCTTTAACAACCTTAGTATAGCTTGTATTAACTAAAGAAACCATAAAACAAAGTTAAAAATTCGAAGTTACTGTTTACTCAGCTGAAAGAATCGCAAAAACGAAGGTCTTACCTACGTTTTCTGGAGGAGGCGTCTAAATGAAAGTTGTAGAGCATCTCATGGGCTTTCCAAAAAGCTAAAGAACACGAAATTCGGCTGAGAAACGAAGGAGTTATGCTCATTTTACTGGACTGCTGTATGGTTTACCCGAAAATGAAGAAGATGGGAGATTTTGGTGTTGGTTTTTGATCTTATCTTGCTAAATTCTTGATAATTCTAGAGTTTAGTAGAAGCTTGAAGAGTTTTGTGGATAAAAATATGTGAAAGTACTAATTTGCCCTTAATCAAGGTTAGTGGAAAGTGATGTCATACTAATGATGTCATTGTTGGATGATCATGTGATTTCTTTGTTCTTGATTTCCTAATTAGTGATTTAATGGTCTTTGTAATTATTAATATGGTATACATCCTTGGTATAACACTAATCTTGGTTGCTTAATCTCCATATCCGTCTAATTGTGGTTCGTTTCGAATGTACCTCATTATCTCAGTGGTTTTGAAATCATTTAACAATTCAAATTCCATTGGTATTCTCTTAACTTAATAATCCCTTGGTTAAATCTAAATTCACTAATTCCTCAATATATAATTCTTATAATGTTTCCATGCTCCTCAATATCCAATAGAAGTTCTTTGGAAGTCTAAATCCTCAAAAATCCATCTTTAGGAATTTCTGAAATCCTTCGTCATTTCGAGTCTCTTATTTTCAATGTACAACACTAGTATGGTTTCTGTTTATTCCTTTTCCTTTTCCATTATGGAGTACTTATATACCCTTTCTCTAAATTCTCGAAACTTACTATTCATGTGATCACTGTAGCTTGGCTAAAGTTAGGGTTATTACATCCTTCCCTCCTTAAAAGGATTCCGTCCCGGAATCACGTCAGAAATGTCCATAGATATCTTTTCATCTACACCTTATAACTTCTACACCACTTTCTCCATCCTTTTTCCTTCATAATATCTCTATCTTGTTTGCGCAAAAATACACCAACATAAACTTGCTTGTCATTCATCAACATGCCATTTAGCTTATCAATAGCAGTGCTTTCACTATCTTTATCTTGCAATTTCCTCTTGTTATAGTCATTCTACGTTAGTTAATCTCTCATTCCTCCTTTAGCTAAGGGTATCGGCCACCACATTGGCCTCCCCTGAATGGTAGTGTATCTCACTTATGGTTTATCCCTATTTTGATCTCTATCATGACATAAAATATACATATTTCGCTCTTATTATATCTTGTCTCTGTAAAATCTTCCAGAAATCCGGTTAGAATAAGATTCTTTGAAACAATTGTAAGAAAATATTACCTATAATATATATTTCCTGTTCGTATTTAAATAAGTCTTTGGTTTACCCTCAAAATACTATCATTCTCCTTTTCATAGAATTTCTAACCCCCAACAGATACTGATTTTCCTTATCTAGATTATCAACCTACCTATACCATTCATTGACCACATTGATTCCTAACCAAACGTTTACACTAAAAATTTAAATACTAGAAAAATGTTCACCTGTATCTGTATCCGGCTTTCTCAATGCCTCTCCTAAAGTCATATTGTACACCCTGGCAGTAGGTCTATTTGAAGCAGTCATACTTTGTCCTGGTGCGGACGACCCACCGGAACGGCAATCTCTGGCAAAGTGTCCTAATTTCCCACATTGATAACACTTGATATCAATCTTGTCAGTTGATGTGCACTGGTTATAATAGTGTCCTTTCTGTCCGCACTTAAAGCAAGTTACTTTCGACCTCCTACACACTCCCGTATGCTTCCTACCACACGTGTTACAGTCTGGAAATGGTGTTCGAGATTGATTAGACTGAAAGGTTCTTGTGGATCTACCACCCTGATTCACCGTCTCACTAACAGTCTTGTTACTCCATGACTTCCCCACAAACTGAGATTTTTTTGTCCTTTACCAACCTTGCTAAAGTAATTTCCTTCACTTGAACCTCCCTTCTGGCCCTCAAATCTCCTTTTTTTTTTTTTTACTTTCTCGACCTATCTGATTTTGTTCGTTACGAGCATTTTCATTCTGTCTATTTCGACTTCCTTCATCTCTCTCATTTTCTCTTGCATTCGTTCTATTGTTACGCTTAGGCGGCATGGTTCTGTATATAACAATATTCTTCATTAATCACCCAAATTTAGGGTACAACATACATCATTCCCATATACATCATTCTCATATACACAATTATATCCCTAGTTAACTCATTTATATACCATAATATTCTCAACTCAACTTTAGCAAATAAGCGTATCACCTTTAGTACAATAACCTTTTCATTTAAGTCAATCGCCTTATATACATCAATATTTTCGAATCTCAACACTTAGTATCAAAACATGATAAAATTTAGACAGAATACACAAACTTCATTAATTATCCCCACTTCCTTTGTTTATCCTTATTCTAACTTTTCCCTCAAAATACACCTTACTCTCAATAGTAAATCTCAATTATACCTTAAAATTCCTCATATTATTTTATCTCAATAGTCCTCAAATATACCCATTTCTTCTCACGAAATTCCTCCCTCTTTTATATCGAAACGCTTCTAACTCTAATTATCTCTTATTGAAATTTCCCTTGAAATCTCGAGTTTCTTCGTATAATCACGTATACTCTAAACTTTGCTTCCATTCTTCCATCCATTAAGAAAATCTTCTATAGTCGAAACAATTGATAGAATTCAAGGAACTTTGAATTGAAACGAACCCCGAAACAAGCAAGGGTCCCACAATAATTTATAAAATTAAGAGTTTTAAATAACTTTTATTTGAAACAAAAGGATATTTGAGAAATCAATATGATGGAAGAACCCGTACGTTACACAAGTGAGGGCGTCCCCTCCGACTTTCTATCACACAGACAGATTGTCCTTGTATATACATATAGGGCCATTCCTCTTAGTTGGAGTAAGAAATGTAGAGGGAAATTTAAATCACGATGATAAACCATTTTCCGAAAATAATCTTAGAGGAATATTTTGACTAAGATAGATAAATAAAATTTTGAAACACATTCCCAAGGGTACCAGAAAGTTTTGAAAGGATACCGACTCTTAATGAACAATTACCCACTAGTGGAGAAAATTTGAAACTCAATAATATAATTTAGCAGGGCTTTAGGAGATTGAAAATAGGTACCGTTAATAGCCTCTGCCCAATTGAAAATCCAAATAATGGAAGGTTTTCCTCAAATACTATTTATATCTTAGACTGCGTACCCTCCAAAATTTCTTAAATTTTGCACTCACCATGTAGCCTTAACCTATCGTCTGCTATTCCCAATTATCTTCATTTACTTAGTCGTGACTTGGCTCGATACTCTCTGCCTTGATCCATAATAGAATACAACCTTCTAATAGATATACTTTCGTAATATTGATCGTCTTGACCTGACACTGCTCCGGTATCAAAGACCCTTTTAAAACTATTCTTTATAATTGTATATTCTAACATACCACTTATACTCACGAGATTGTCTAACGTACACTTCCCAATACATCAAATATTCCCTTTTTCAAATCAATCCTGTGTGCTACATAAGTTTAACACTTTTGGCATAATAACCTTTATTAGCAATAATCTATAAAATCATAATGACTACTTAGAATAAACGCTTCATTCGATAAACCTCCCTTGAACTTGATGGAAGTTCACAATTTTATATTATTACTGATATATTTATTATTATCACTCTTGTTCCTGAGCATTATGACTTTAAGCTCTGATACCATCTGTGACACCCCAAAGATCCGGGGTCAAGGATCCAGGTCATCACGGTCCAATTTCCGATCAATATCCATATCTCTTGAGTCTTTTTTTTTTTTTTTAAATTTAATACTTATGCAATTGACCCCACACTAATACACACACCCACCAGTCATATGCTCATAGAACAACATCCATAATATTAAAAGTTTAAAGTTAATAGTTATTACAACCCAGACTTCTACTAAGTACATTGTTGAATAATACTTCTACAGAAAGCATTTCAACAACCAAAAGTTTATTACAAACTTACACACTTAATTTACATAAGTCTACTAAGCCCCTTTCGCTTGTCACTACCTCGGGGATGGTCACCAGCACTCGCTCAAAAGGTCGCCTTTCCCTTACCCTCCTTCGTGGTGTAGTGCGGAGTATCGGCATGCCTAGCTGTTGTATAAAATAAATAGCAAGAATGAGCTAAAATAGCTCAACAAGATAACTTCTATCTACTACCATAAAAGGGAAAATAAACTTTTACATATATATATAAAAATGGGAAAATTCATCATAGTCATTAAGAAAAGAAATAATTCTTATCTATCAAATGCACCATCTATTCCTCTTCGTACGAAAAGTAATATGTAGTATTATAATATTAGTTTCTCTTCTTAAATAATATAATAATCCATACTTCGTTTCCGTATAATTTTCCAAAAATAATATTCCATTTGAATAAGATCTCGCAATAATATCCTTCTGTTTCTTGTATACGACAACCATATATAGATAATATAAAATCAGTTTCTCTTCATTCCATATAAATAATTCCATCACCTTATCTCATTTTCTTGGTTTCAGCATATAACTCTGAAAACCATTGTCAACCCTTTCTTTTCAAAAACATTGGGGATATCTGCTGTCGCCTGATACGTTAGGACGATGATCAGTCGCCTAATCGTACCTGCTCTCTTTTTACTACCGGTAGAAGGAATGAAGATCATCCCTGGAGGAAGGCCACCTGCTAACATCCTCCCTTGGCATCTTCGTGCCGTAATAAAATAATAAATGCTGGACCGTGTCGCACACAGCCCTGACACAGCCACTTACGCAAGTCTGTTGCAATCCCCCTTTTTGTTAAATCATTTATCTACTCACATTTATCATTTCCATTTCCATTTCCATTTCCATTCACATTTCCATTCACATTTCCATTCACATTTATCATCACCTTTAAATCATATGTCATAATACTTTAATTATGACTCATACATCTTTTCTATAATTATTAAAGTCAAATATGCCTTTAGAACATAAAGTATATTCGCTCTATCCATATTCGTATCTATCTTTCGTTAATTCTCAAAATCAGGAAATAAATCCTTAGCAGTATAGCATCGTAGAAAAACATATATATTCCAAGAAATCATTTTACTTTAAACAATAAAATAGTTTTCTAAAGTAAGAGTAGAAGAAATCTTGCTCTCTTATATACACATATATATATATGTTGTTCCATCTACTTTTAAAAATAGTAGATAATAATCAAATAATACTTATTAAATCACAATATTTAAAAAGAATATCTTTAGTAAAATATTATAAATCATATAACCCTAGATAACAACTGATACCATTCTTTTATTTACTTTAGATAACAACTGATACCATTCTCTCATATTCTCTTAATCATAAGGCATGTTCACTTCATGCATAATCATCTCTATACATATCCATCTCATACTCATATCCATCTTCATATACATCTTCGTATACCTTTCTTTTCGATATCAATACTCAAGGAAGACAATTTCTTCACAATATAGTAATAATAGCATCACATATATATTCCATGAAATCAAGTTTCTTTGAAGATAAATAGTTTTCCAAGTAGGGATAGAAAAGATCTTGCCTTGGTTTCTGTATCCTGATAGTATGGCTGGTCCCTCCTCCGAAATTTCTATAAACACAAAAGGACCGTCATTAGAATACCACATCTCTTACTCACTACCCTCTTGTATAAGAAAACCCTTTACACTTCAACATATGTTTAACGTATTATTATTATTACCCCAAAGGGTCAAGGACTTAACCATTTACAAGCTCAATCGAAGTTTCAGTGGTTTTTCACCATTTCTCCTAACGACCACACTTAACTGTAAAAATCCCCATAAATTATAGATTTCGACTTTTACTACAAGGTCAACTGGTAATGTCTCTTTGACTACCCTACCATATTATCCCAAAGTTTCATAATTTTTAAAAATGTCTAAGTAGGTTGATCATAGCCTCAAAGTTGATACAATTACGGTTTCTCGGTTTCCGAACACCTTTCACTAAAACTGACTTTTCTCCTAAACCGTTCATCAGATTTTAACGCACCTTATATCGAAACGATCTATGAACTAAGCTCTATCATTTCATGGTCAATTGGTAACCTAGGCAGTGAGGTACCATATGAATACAGGGGTCACAAAACAGGGCAGATTTCGTTCTAACGAAAATCGGACATTATAACGGCTATATTTTCGTACTTTCCAAAATCAAACTCCTCCAAATCAATCATCCACCTTATACACCATCACCTACACCATGTGGTCATCTTACCAACCATGGTTACAAGCACATACTCCTTCCAAAATCAACTTTAATCACTTACAAACACTTATAACATCATAATCATAACATTTATACCACTTAATCACTAAACACCACTATATCCATCATAAACATAAAAGAGAAAGCATGATTATACCTTCTTGAAGCTTTGATAACCCTTAAAAATCCTTGATAAACCTTGGGCACACCTTTAACAACCTTAGTATAGCTTGTATTAACTAAAGAAACCATAAAACAAAGTTAAAAATTCGAAGTTACTGTTTACTCAGCTGAAAGAATCGCAAAAACGAAGGTCTTACCTACGTTTTCTGGAGGAGGCGTCTAAATGAAAGTTGTAGAGCATCTCATGGGCTTTCCAAAAAGCTAAAGAACACGAAATTCGGCTGAGAAACGAAGGAGTTATGCTCATTTTACTGGACTGCTGTATGGTTTACCCGAAAATGAAGAAGATGGGAGATTTTGGTGTTGGTTTTTGATCTTATCTTGCTAAATTCTTGATAATTCTAGAGTTTAGTAGAAGCTTGAAGAGTTTTGTGGATAAAAATATGTGAAAGTACTAATTTGCCCTTAATCAAGGTTAGTGGAAAGTGATGTCATACTAATGATGTCATTGTTGGATGATCATGTGATTTCTTTGTTCTTGATTTCCTAATTAGTGATTTAATGGTCTTTGTAATTATTAATATGGTATACATCCTTGGTATAACACTAATCTTGGTTGCTTAATCTCCATATCCGTCTAATTGTGGTTCGTTTCGAATGTACCTCATTATCTCAGTGGTTTTGAAATCATTTAACAATTCAAATTCCATTGGTATTCTCTTAACTTAATAATCCCTTGGTTAAATCTAAATTCACTAATTCCTCAATATATAATTCTTATAATGTTTCCATGCTCCTCAATATCCAATAGAAGTTCTTTGGAAGTCTAAATCCTCAAAAATCCATCTTTAGGAATTTCTGAAATCCTTCGTCATTTCGAGTCTCTTATTTTCAATGTACAACACTAGTATGGTTTCTGTTTATTCCTTTTCCTTTTCCATTATGGAGTACTTATATACCCTTTCTCTAAATTCTCGAAACTTACTATTCATGTGATCACTGTAGCTTGGCTAAAGTTAGGGTTATTACAGAAAAGGTAGCATGTTTTACCTGAAAAGGGAAATTTATTAGTTAGTAGTAATAATAAGTAATTAGGTAATAATATATGCAAAGTTAAAAAAGAAAATTAGTAAAATTCTAAACTAACAAGGATGAAAGTAAATAAAAAATAAAAGAGTAATAAATGTGATTTTTAATATAAAATTGAGATTTAAATTTAAATTTTCAGTTCAGGAACTTAAATAAGAAATGCCTAATAGTTTAGGGACTTACATAAGAAATATCTAATAGTAATAAATCGTTGATTAACGGCGTTAGTCAAAATCTAACGGAAGGACTGCGATGGGAAAAATTCAAAAGTTTGATTACCTAGAAATTTACTTTTTTAGTTCAGGGACTTAGAAAAAAAAACGGTAATAGTTCAGGGACTTTAGAATTAATTTTCCCTCCAAATATTCATGAAAAGAGAGCGACTTTGGCATTTTTACTGTCTATGGTTGCACTTGTTTCATGTTCGGGTGTGAAAATTGTTTTTTCTTACTTTCACTATACTGTCATTTCAAGATTATGTGTAAAAAAAATTGTTTTATTTTCAAGGTGATAAACAGGTTACGGAAGGGTCTGGCACGATCCTCAAAACCAATAATGTCACCAGCATTGTGTTGACTTCAACTAATCTTATTAGGCGTTCTAGTGTTGGAAAGTTTGTACAAAACAATCCGAATGATGATCTTAAGGTTTGTGCTTTTTCGAGTCACTATTAATGTGATTTAGATCCAATATTTCTATCTCATTTGGATCGTACTTAAATTCTAATGTGATTTAGATCCAATACTTCTATCTAATTTGGGTTGTATTTAAATTGTATAGAAAGTGTGTTTTATTGAACATTTATGGTAATTTTAAAGAAAAATAATATCTAGCACTCATAAGTTTTAAATGAGTTACTAATGATAATGGAAATTATCTTAAATATGATATTATTTTTATTTGTGGAGGTTATTGTGTACGATCATGGTGGTGAGTCGCATAAGGGTAATGTAGTTGCATTTGACTACCATTAATCAAAAGTTTTTCTTCCAACTGCAAAGATAGCTGACGTTGAAGACTCCTATGATGTTCCACCTAGTAACCCGTCATACATTTAAATTCATACAAATTTTCTCCTTATGCTGAAGTTGCTCTTGGTTGCTTTTTTTATGAGCCATTTGGTCCAATTGTTGCTCCTTGTGCTTATTGGTTAGCCGCCATGCATTCCTTTAAGACAAGATCTATGTATCTATGTTGCATTAGATTTTCATTGTGATATTATAATGTTAAAATTTTCCTTTATCTAAATGATAAGTTAATGTAAGAATGACATTGATTATATGTCCTTGCCATATATGCTTCTTTTTAGGCTTGATCGTTGCGGATATTATTGCAAAGAACTTTTCAAGACAAGTTGCATGATCTTAAAGGTACCTCTTTATTCCTCACTCCATGTTAATTTTGAGTAGCACTTGTTAATGTTGAGTAGTATTAATGATGTGACATTTTTGCTTTTTGGATTATTTCGTTAAGAAATACGAATTATTACACTATGTTTTAGCAAAAATGTTGACCACAATATACATAAGATCACGTCTGTTTTGCTTACTTAGTTTGATTATGAATTGTGCAATTGTTTACTCATTTTGATTATGAGTTGTGAAAATATTGTTTACCTAGTTATGTATTTGATAGTGTGCATCGGTAACAAAGACAACAGACGTCATTGTTTTTTGTTCATACATTTCAGAGATTATGTTCTGTATTAGTTTAATTAGAGGTTAGAAGGTGAAAAAATGGCTGCTAAGTGATGTGACAAGTGAGGTGAGGTGAAACATACAACATAAACAAGAAATATCTTGTTGTTTAGGCTGTCCTTGTTTAAAGAACTGAGAATTTATCAGATTTCACATTTCACATATCTCTCTGACAACAAGAGACATGAGATCCTTGTCGACGCAGATTAGGCCACCTGAAACAACAACATGAAACAACGAAGTTGGTACTAAATTAGAATCATTAATAACAAAAAAAATCTGAGATTTATGACCAAACAATAATGAAAAATAATAGACTAACCTATTATATTGATCCATGATCACCTCCTGAACAAACATATTGATATGTATTGGTTCAACATTATCTTGCCTAATGATAACCAACTTTAAATGATCTCCAACATTTTTCCATATCATCTCAAAGAACTGATTGCAATAAGGGAGAACGAATTAATAATAATTTATGGTTTTAATAATAGTGTAAGCAAATATTACAAATTTTTTCATGCAGAAAATGACAAATATGCCCTAAAAATCATATTGTTCAAGTAATATACCTTTAAAAAACTCCTAACTCTTCTCTCAGCACACTCTATAATTACATCACCTACACAAAGGCCCGCCGAATCAGCCGAAGAACCTTGTGTGACCTACACAACGTTGGCCCCAGAAACACAGATAAATCAAAATGGAATATTGATGCAAAAGAAAAAAATCACATCTTTTTCATCAAATTATTATTTTAAAAATAACTTATTATCCTTTGCTAAGTCCCAACACTAGAAACATCTTAAAAAACAATATGGTCCATTTCCTACAATTTTATTCATATATTAAAAAATCAAGTAAACTGAGATGTACTTAACTCGAATTTAAAGGTACAAGAGTAACAAGATAATAGGCAACCACTTTGAAGACTTACCTCCTCCACAAACAATCCATTATGAACACTAGAAAATATCTGATTCACCCTCTTTATCAAGTCCATATCAACGGTGTAGAAATTTGCTGCTTCCATTCCGAGAAGAGGTCGGCGGTATTTTCACAGGGAAGGCTGGTATCAATACCAATTCTAAGTCTTTTATTTCTTACAGTTCAGAAGTGTGGAAAATAGTTTGTGGGTGTTTTAATTATCAACTAATTAACCTAATAAATAAATAGAACTATATAACAAGTATGAGAGAATAATCCAAGAATCGGAGTTCTTCAATTGCTATCATGAATGTCTAATTTGTGCCTCTTGTTTTGTTAAAAACAATCCTTCTAATGTTTATAAAATCCTCTCCCAAGGTAAATTATAGTGCCTACAATTATCCCTTAATCGCCACTCCCATGGTCAAATCAAAGTACAACTATAGACTATTACGAACCAAGGATTATCAGTTTAACAATTTGAATATCAATTTCCCGATCTAATACTTAAATTGTGTCTATCATATCATGTACTAAAATTACAACTCCTCTCCCGATTCGTTATAATTCCTAGATGCAATTAAAAGTTCGCGACTCTTCTAATTGTATAAAGCTCTCAATGACAGATTATCAATAACAAGAAAACCACAATACAATCAAACAAACTCAATAATCCAATGAATACTACCCAACTCTTGGATAAAGGGATTAGCTACTCATAATAAGTTAAAACAAATATGAATTATAAACGCAAACCACGAGTTTAATAATTGAAGTACAAAAAGTACAACTTGAATAGTTTCGTTGAAGTCCGGATGAATCCCTTCATTCCTTCTTCCAGTCTCGCTATCAAGTGTTTCTCTACCATCTCTCTCTATCATTATCTCTACGTGTCTATGTCTGTAATACGGCTATCTATGGTACCTTCTCTCTAAAACTTAATACACGTGTTTATATATATTTTGATGGACTTTTTAAAGTCATGCAAGGCAACTAAAAATAAATTACAATTGGGTAAACAAGTCTATTTTCATCCAGCTCAAGACCCCTGAATGTGATGCTCAGGCCCCCTGAGCTTGCTGAAGCTTCCCTCAAAGCGAGGCTCGAGTCCCATGACTCCAAAAAGTAAAAATTCTGATCCGCTCAGGGCCCCTGAGCCTATGCTCAGAACCCATTTTCTCTACGTTTTGTCTCCTTTAAGCATGCCTTCTTGTCCCCAACACCTTGCTCCTTTGGAATCTCCTACAAACATAGAAAACACCCACTTAGCATCCATATAAGTTAAATAACAATTAACATTATTTATATAGGACCAATGCATCATAAAACAAGGCTAATGAGGATTAATATGAAGCAAAATATCTACATTATAACCATACATCAAATACCCCCCCAACTTAACCTTTGCTCATCCTCGAGTAAAACTAATATATATATATATATATATATACATATATATATACAACTAACTAGTACCACTTCCGTAGGTGATCACGGTTGTATTTGGCATATACAACAAGCCCTTTAAATCCCTAGGTAGCCCTAGTGGACGAGTGAGGTCTCGTGAGGGCCTATAGCTCATGTAAAAGATTGAATGCCAATACAACACCACACACACAAGTCCTCTCATGCCATATCAACTTAAGAATCAAAGTGAATAATATAATGCCTTGGTGAAAAAAAGGTAACCATACTAAACAATTTAAGCAACACACCTGAGGAGTTAAAAAAACCATAAACCCGAGATCCCTGATAGTTGATTGTAATATCCCGTAATTTTAGAATAATAATAATAAAAGTATAACAGAAAAAAAGGATTAAAATTAGATAATAAATAGGATTTATAATTGAAATAGAATAATGGGCCTAAAATATGGATCAGATCTAAATACAGATAACTAGTAGGTCGAGAATTAGGGTTTTGAAACACCATATAAACATCTAATTCTTCTTTCTCGTCTTTGTCATTAAAATTTGTAGGGTTTTATCCACATAATTCAGCATTCTTGTAATTAAAATTCGTAGAAAATTCTTCGTAAGTCAGACTTCGTTGATTCTGGATTTTTCGGAAAGATCTTTTCGTTATCTACAACTTTCGTTCTTTGAGTTTTTTCAAGAAAACATCTTTTAGAGGGTCAAAAAGGTTAAATAGAGATCTGGTCAGGATTGGATACATGATAGAGGATGATTTGAATTCTAGATTTTTCGTGTTGGAGTACGTTTCCGATCGTTCTTTCTAGTGTTTTCAAAACTATGTGATATGTGCATATATTTGATTATTAAAACTTCGGTTAAGTAATTATTTATTTTGAATTGATTTGTGTTATTGTATATGTGTTATGTGTAAGCAATAGTCTCTAGACTCTGATTTATGCCTTGGTTTGCAAAAATAAGAATAAGGACCGAGTCACTGGGTTGTAGTGACAGTTTTTCTAAAATTTAGGTCCGTTATCATCGGGTTGTAGTGGCCGTGGTATGAATTGTGGGTTTTAAGTTATTGTTGTTATGTGGTATCGTATCGAATAAGAATAAGTGCATCATAAGTGACTGTTTCATATAACGTTATCGTATCGTATTAAATATTATAATATCTTGTATTATATGTGTTACTTGGCCTTACTAGTTGGATTGATTGGTTACTTGCTGGGCTGTATAGCTCATTACTTACAATTTTCAGGTTCCGTGTAAGATCGAATGGGATAGCATTGGAGTTCAAGGATCTTAGGTTCGTATTAGATCATCATTGTTAGCTGCGTTTTTGTAATAGTTATCTTTATAATAAACTTTTGGATTAATAATATTTGTAATTTGTTTTAGTTTTCGATTTAGAATTAATAGTCCGGAAAGTTGGGCTGTTGCAAATGGTATCAGAGCTCTACCCGGCCGGAAGTGCAGAGATACTGCCCGGGTTTAGTAAGTTTGTGTGTGGGCTCGACGAGGACGTCGATCCTATAAGAGAGGGTGTTTGTAACGTCCCACATTGATTAGAATAAGAGTATTTGAGACCTTTATAGATACAAGTCAACAACTAATGTGTACCAAATTGCTAGCTTTTTTGGACTAACTTGTGATGGGTTGTTGGGTCTGGTATGCATTCGGTTGTGGGCTTGACCTGTGGTGGGTTGTTAGGTCCGGTATGCATTCGGTTGTGGGCTTGGATGTTATAGAAGTCCCAAATACTCTTAATCTGATCGATGTGGAACGTTGAAGAAAGTTATTAACATCTCCACATGTATTTTCATGGATTAACGGATCCAGATAACGTTGAAAACAAGCTCCTAATCACCTTCTTCAAAATTATCAACCACTTTGGCAAAACAACAATCTATCAACTCAAGAAAGAAAGTCACTGATCACCCCATTCACTATTATTAACCACTTTGGCACAACAACAATCTATCAACTTATAGAGAAACTGCTGAGAACCAACATAAGTCAGCTATTATTGTATTTACTTATTCCATAAAAGGCTGGAATGGTGAAAGGCTCATAAAAGAAGACAACCAAGGGCAAATAAGTAACAATTTAACCATGGAAGTTTGTTAGAGTGAGGTGGCTAGTAATTGAGCAAAAAGAAGGCATGAATTGTAATTGAACGCACGTGAATGAAATATTATTATGTGTAATTAATGTTCTCAACGGTTGATCTTTAGCGACTTTCCAGTTCCTAAAGAACAAAGGTTGGTTTACAAATATTAAATTGAACGTGTGTATATATATATATATATATATATATATATATATATATATATATATATATATCAATTTCAACAATTTAATATGTAAATTAATAACATATAAATATTAAAAAAAATAATATAATTATGATATTAAAAAATAGTTGTGTGTTGCACTGATTATAAGCTTGTAAACATAAAAGCTATTAGTTAGGTCTTTCGTGCTTAACCATCCTAAAACTAGCCTCTGAACTAGAGTATTTACGAACTAAACACGTCCTCTTGTCCGTAAAAAAAAATACCTCTTCAAAAAAATTCAGAAGGCCGTATATTTTTCAAAACATGTATTTACATGTTTGTAACTCACATATGCATTAAATCTATGTTAATATTGAAAGAAAAGATATTTATGCAATAATACGAGTCAGTGAATTTGTTGTTGCCGGTGGTGTTGATGCCTATGCAGGCCACAGGCGGTGCACCAGCACGAGTCTTAAATGTTGCTACTGCTTGGGATTAGTTGTTACTGCTTGGGATGGTTAATATCATAATTAATTTATAATTTAATATGTAAATTAATAACATATAAATATAAAAAAAAATTAATATAATTATGATATTAAAAAAATAGCTGTGCGTTGCATTGGTTATAAGCTTGTAAACATAAAAGCTATTAGTTAGGTCTTTCGTGCTTAACCATCCTAAAACTAGCCTCTGAACTAGAGTATTTACGAACTAAACACGTCCTCTTGTCCGTAAAAAAAAATACCTCTTCAAAAAAATTCAGAAGGCCGTATATTTTTCAAAACATGTATTTACATGTTTGTAACTCACATGTATTTACGAACTAAGCAAGTTGGAAGGGGCTGAAATGAGGATGTTACGGTGGTCTTGTGGGCGCACGATGTTGGACAGAATCCCGAACTCGGTGTTTAGGAGCGAGCTTGAAGTGGCGCCTTTTTCTGCGAAAGTTAGGGAAGGAAGGTTGAGATGGTTCGGTCACGTTCGAAGGAAGCTGCCTGAAGCCCTAGTTAGGAGGGTCGAGAGTCTAGCGGTTGTTGGAGCGAGGAGGAGAGGCAGGCCGAGGAGGTCGTGGGAAGAGCAGCTCAGGTTGGATTTGAAGGCCTTAGACTTAAATGAGACCTTGCTCGCGGATAGGTGTGCTTGGAGGCGGCGTATCAAAGTGGTGGATTCCATTTTAGGTTGTGGCTCTGTTGTCGAGAGCCTCAGAGTTGCCTTGTCTCGGTTAGCGATTTTTTAGAAGTCCGCCTTTAGCGTTCTCATATTTAGTTTTTAGTGTCTTCTGTTTTCTGGTTTTGCAGTTGCAGGGAGCTTGGCTCGGTGTTATCTCTGTGCGGGATTTTTTCCGTGTGGTTGGAGCGCATCAAACTAGGAGTTTCATTCTTCATCGCAGGTATGTATGCCCCATGTGGAGTACGCCATGGGCCTCAGGTATGTCTTTGTCCATTTCCGTTTCATTCTCGTTATATTTTCCACACTCTCTGTATGTCATGCACTCAGCCGAGGGTCTTCACGAAAACAGCCTCCCCGCTCTAAAAGTGGGGGTATGGTCTGCGTACAACCTACCCTCCCCAGACCCTGCTCTGAGCGGGATACACTGGGTATGTTTGGTAGGGCTGCACAACTTTCCGGTCTGGACCGGTAAATTAGACAGGACCGGGTCTATCGGTCCAAGGACCGGACCGGACCGAATATAACCGGTCCGGTCCCCGGTCCATAAAATCAAAAAAATCCGGTCTTCGGTCCGGTCCGGTTCAAACCCTGAAAACACCCGGTCCAGACCGGATCGGACCGGATTTTATGTATATAGTTAATTTTACACTATTTTTTCTTTTAAATTATATAGATTAATGATTAAATATTAACACATAACATATTTTAGTGATCCTAATTGGTAAATAATAAATTTATGAAATAGTATATATAAAAACTATAATATAAATGATTAAATTTCATATTTCATACTATATATAATTTATAATTACGTTTATAAATTAATGTTGCTTTACAAATAATATGACATTTACTTATTTTTAAACTTAAATTAACTTACCAAGTAATTTAAATATCAACAAAGAATGAAAATTAAATTATAAAAATTATTTTTTTAAAAAAATATTAACTAACCGGTCCATACCAGTCCGGTTCCGGTCCGGTCCGGGTTTTTCCCGGTCTGGTCCGGTCCCAAGACCGTTTATGACCGGTCCGGTCCCCGGTCCATGAATTCAATAAAATCCGGTCTTCGGTCCGGTCCGGGTCGGTCCGGTCCGGTCCGGTTTTGAACCTTTGTGCAGCCCTAATGTTTGGTTTGGTTTGGTTTATATGCATTAAATCTATGTTAATATTGAAAGAAAAGATATTTATGCAATAATACGAGTCAGTGAATTTGTTGTTGCCGGTGGTGTTGATGCCTATGCAGGCCACAGGCGGTGCACCAGCACGAGTCTTAAATGTTGCTACTGCTTGGGATTAGTTGGTATTAAAATTGTTCGTACAGCGTAAGAGATTTCTTATTGATAATTTTGATCCCTGTATCATTAAAATAATATCAATCGTCAATTCTAATGTTTTAAAAAAAGACGATCAAGATCATATCATATTAAAAATAATATTATAATCTAAAAAGGATATAATTAAAAAAGGTTGTACAAGAATTGAATTTTGAAAAGAAAATTATAGTCTAAAAAGGATATAATTAAAAAAATTGTATTAAAATTGAATTTTTCTATTTTTTATTAATATTAAAAAAAATCATATTTATTATTTGGGCTCTATCTTAAGATCTAGAAATCTGATTTGGATGATTTTACAGCTCACGCGAAACTCAGAAAATTGTCTTTATTTTATTTATCATTTAAAAATTATTATCCAATTAGAAACATTCAAAATCTCAAGATAAACTATAATTATGAATTTTTACATTAATCGTATTTAATGTTGAAAACATAATTAATTATGTATGATTTAAATCATTAACATGCACTTATTTTGTATTTCTATAAAAATACACTTTTTAGTTTATATATTAAAATATAAAAGATTTTTTTATGCTAGATTTAAGAGTTTTCATCTATTTATTTTAATATCTAGCAGTTCTTATTTATTTTGTCGCAGTGAGGACCGGATTATCGATTATCAAAGTTTTGGACAAAATCTCTCTTACACTTATTATTAAAATTGTATTTAGTTGTTAGTAGAACTATTTTCAAATAATAGGAAGGGTGTTTTGATAATCAAAACGAAATATAAGTAGATTTTACTAAATCGAATAAAATTTTCAACGTAAAAAAGCATCAATTTCTTCTCTATTTTTTTCTGTGTAGTTTTAATTAAAAAATAATTATTAGTCCATCACTAAATTAAATATTATTTTTTAATTTCACGTGGGCTATGAAATCGTCCAAATCAAATTTCAAGAATTAAAGACAGAATGCAAATAGTGAATTGAATGTGTAAAATCTTATATATATATATATATATATATATATATATATATATATATATATATAACAACATTTTGATATGTAAACTAATACTTCCTTTGTCTCACTCAATTCTTTACATTTTGGAACAGAGGATTTGACACGTATTTTAAGATTCATATAAAGTATGATTTCATAAATTATTTTAATTTCTTTTTTCTTCTGAATAAAAATTTTATGTTTTAATTTTTATTCTGGAAAAAAAAAATTATAAATAAATAATGGAAAATACTTCATGTACAACTTAAAATTCGTGCCAACCAGTGGGAAAAAATGTAAAGAAATGAAAGTGATAGAGGGAGTAAATATGAACATTAAAAAAAATATAATTACAAATATTAAAAAAGGAGTCGTACGTTGCACGATAAACTAGTATTTTTCTTTAAAAATATAGTTTATCGCATTGGGAGTGCTACCTCTGAAGGTCTCGTGTTCGATCCTTACTCAGCAGCAGAAATCTCCTTACGTCAATATTTTGTGTACCCACAACACTGGATCATGCATTTTTAGTGTGTGATTTGTTTACTTTTCTTTTCATATTTTATTTAAATTAGATATTATTTTGTAATATAATATTTTAAAATTTATTATATAATAATATAATATAAGAAATATATATATATATATATATATATATATATATATATATATATATATATAATGTCATGAGATCGAAAAGGCACTAGAAGCGTTTAAGATATTTTTCTTGGATTGTTTTTTTATTTGATTTTTTATTAAAAATCTTTTCTTACACTCTTAATGATATCTTAACTAGTCATTAATTATACCTATTACATATATATTATATTTTTTTATTTTTTATTTAAAAAATTAGAAAATATTGGCAATAGAGGAAAATCGATTGCAATTACATTTGAGCATTTTAATTATTATTTCAATATTAAATATTAATTATACATATAATTAAGTTGATTTGTAGATAAAATGACAACCAAAAACTATTTATATTGCGTTTTTTTTTATTCACTATCGAAGACCAGTGCAACTTCTTTTTTGGCGATTGTAGGAGAAACAGCCTTAACTTCTCAAGCAATCATTATTATCAGTGATTATGGAAATCGTTATAAATTACGGAAGTATGTAGATCTTCGTTTAATATTTTAAATTTGTATAAAAAAATACAAATAGAATTTTTTTTTTTTGCACATGAATCAATTACACATGGGTTATGATCAAACCAATTAAATTGAACAAACCCAACCATTTTATTGACAGATTAAATTCATAAAATAGTTTTGCATCTATTGCTCGGTATATTATGTCGAAATAAATTAATATTGTAATTAAATAAATTCTAACACAATTATTGAACGTGTATGTTATGAGAGAGGGGCGTCGACTTTTAAAAAATGATATTATTTTTGTTTTTTATAACTTTTGATCATAAATATTATATTCGTATTGTAATTGCTATTTTTTTTTATAGTTAAACACACGCACACGCTAGTAGTCGAACTCTTGACCTCTCTTAGAGAAGTCAAGGCCTCAACCACTGCACCAACCCTTTGTTGGCAAACTATTTTTTATGTTTATAATAATTTAAAGATCATCAAAATTTTAGATATATAATGAAGCTAACAACATTGAAGAGGTTATGATGGAGGAAGCTTTCCAGGATGGCATAGCAGCTGTTGATGGCTTTGTTTTTGCAGGCGACCTCATCCCTATAGAAGTGGCGTGAGAAAGCTTGGTGCTGGTGTAGCAAGACTGGGTTTATGATATATATGTAAACTATGATCTTTTCCTAAGAAGTAGTCATAGTCGGATTGTAAAATAAGAAACGTGCATTGTGCTTAGGTCAAGATGATAGGGCCTCGTCCGATCATCTTGTATGTAGGGTGCATTCAGCACACGCTTTCCTGTTTGTATCCAAACGAGTCTTGCACTCGTTTTTTATTAATCTAATGTTGTTTATAAAAAGAAAATTATAATTCATGTAATCAATATTTTAAATTTTTTTGAGGGACCAATCAATTTTTAAATAATAAAAATTAATTTATCAATTTTCAATATTTTAAATGAAAATTTATATATTGCGCGAAATGCGGATAAGTTGCCAAGTATATTATAATATAAGAAAAATATGTTTATATTATCACATCTATACTATACTCTATTATAATAGCTGAAAAATTAAAAATTTGGTCGATTGGTATGGTACCTATTGTATTTATATAATTACCCTTACTTAATTGTATATAAATTCCATCCTAATAACTAGTCAATTTCCATTTTCAGGTTAAACATATTACATTTTTAACTTTTTAATAACTAATCAATTTTCTTTTTCAAGTCAAATATATTACCTTTTTAGCTTTTTAATAACTAATCAATTTTCCTTTTCAAGCAAAACACATTATCTTTTATATTTCATCTAGCTAAATTTTTTTATTTTATAAAAACACCACAAACAAATCTTTTCAATAATATAATTACATTATAATTATTATTAACCAATCAATTAGTTTTTTCAGTTAAAACACATTGCCTTTTCTATTTTATCTAATAAATTCTCTCATTTTCCAACAATATTTAGGGCGGTTCTATTTAATTAAATGAAATAATAATATTATAATTATAATAATTAACCTCTTGCCTTTTTCAACTAAAATATATCATATCTATAATTTTTAACTAATATTTCTCATTTTCTAGAAATATTACGGGCAACTTATTATAACTATCATCAAATCATATCATTTAATAATTTAAGCCTATAGAATTTATGCCTAGAAAATTCAATTAAAACTGAAGCAAAAATCATATAATATGTTAGGATTTATGGGTGATAGCGTAGAGACAACTTAACTAGTACTTAGTTTATTTGTATAGGCTAAGTAGAACATACTGTCACAGCCAGAGTGTGTTCTTGTATTCAAATAATTGCTGAAATGTAATAAGTATGTATCTTGGAAGAAGTTCATTGATATGTTCAAGCCTCAAGAGAATACATCAGTTCGTCAGCAATAATAAAGTTACTGTCAATACATTGATGGTAACGTTACAAGAAGACTGCATGTTGCAAGGTCACGACAGCAAGTTTCATTTGACAACAACATTGGTTGAAGCAGGGGACAGCAACATTCTCACAGTTGACAGCAAATTTGGAGTTCCGACAGCAACATTGGCGGGAGCTCATACTGTCAGCTACTGAATATTCCTATGACAGCAAACTTGGCGGCAAGAGTTACTATCTCACTGAATTATTTGATTAGGGGATTTTATCTCAGTCAAACCCCCGTGACAGTTTAGATGTTCGAGAAACAGATTTGCTGCAATTCGTCAAAGATTGTAGCAGACCTGCAAACGACAGAAGCTTGAGAGATCATAAGACGAGGCTCGACAATTCAAAGAGTATGACAAGTCTGCATCTACTAGAATTGTTATAGCATTTTAGGAAAGGTCACATGGGTGTGCAAATTGTGAGGAGCTGTCACTTGAAAACGATAACAGCTCCGCCACTCATGTGACTGAGATGCAAAAGGAAGATTAGTTTATATATAGACACATCTCTCATTCTTTCTGTAACAACAACAACAAGTGATTCTCACAAGAAGTCGAAGCTTGAGAAAACCATTTTTCTCGAGGTTTTACAACACATTACAAAATAAATAAAACATTTATTTTGTGAGAACATCTTGAATTAGTACTTATGTTTGCAATTCTTATCTAGATAGTTTACAATCTTTATCATTGTTGTTGAGTTAAAGATTTGAAATTATCTATATTGCATTCAACCCCCCCTTCTGCAATATACTCCGGGACCAACAACTGGTATCAGATCAACAGATTGATATACAAATCTAAAGATCATGACGAGTATTCAGAAGTCAAGTGGTATCAAGATTCTAGTCTTTGATAAAGAGAACTACAATTTCTGGAAAAGAAAGATCTTGTTATTTATCTAAGTTGCCAATCCACTGTACTTGGGAATCCTTGAGAACGGCCCCTTCATTCCTCAAAATAAAGTAGCTGCTACTATAAATGACGAAGTCATTCCAGCCCATTGGGTTGCCAAGAGGCCTTCAGAATACACAAAGACCGAAAAGGAGAAAGTAGCCTTGGATGACTACTTACAACTTATCTTACTCAACTCTCTCACTTTAGACAAAGCCATGTGTGGTAATGTCATGGGATGTTCATCTGCAAAAGAGATGTGGAGCAAGATAGAGCTGCTGTGTGAAGGAAGTGAAGAGGTCCGAGAAAATCAAAGGCAAATCCTTGTATCACAATATGAAGCCTTCACGGCCAAGCCAAGCGAAGAACTCACACACATGTTTGAAAGGTTTAGTAAGCTAATAGCTGAGTTAAAAATTCATGGGAAGTTCTATGATCGAAAGGAGATCAACATCAAATTTCTGCTCACTCTCCCTGAGCATCTTGAGCACAAAGTCACAGCCATAAGAGAAGGAAGAAACTTGAGCGATGTCTCTCTAGAAACTCTTTATGGTGTCTTCAAATCATATGAACTCGAACTCTTTCAAAAGAGAGCTATTCAAACTGGAACCAAAGGAAAGTTGGCAAACATGTCAGGAGCCCTTGAGCTTATTAACCACAAGTAGCTTGTCCAAGTGAATCCTCACAAAGTTCACAACCAACACAAGTACCACGATTGAAGATTGAAGAGGTGTTGGATGACGAGGAGAAGGTGGTTCCGCATCTCAAAGATGCTGAAGATGAAGACTTCTACACAATGGAAGAGATTGAAAGCATGGATAATCCAACCATGGCTTATATGGTTAAGAGATTCAAGAACATCAAGTTTAGAAGGGACAAGTCATACAAGCCACAGGGTCAAACATCTAAGTTCAACAAGGGGAGTTTTTCAAAAGCTGCTGGTGGTGCCACGAGAGGTGGATACAAGACCGGGATTGTGGATAGGTCGAAGTTCAGATGCTACAGTTGCAATGAGCTAGGTCATTTTGCTACTGAATGCAGAAGACCAAAATATAATCAAGGAAAAGGATCTGGAAATTAGTTTAAGAGGAATCAAGGTAAAGCCTATGTGGCTGAAGGGAAATGCTGGGATGATTCTGAAGATGAGGAAGAAGAAGAGTTTGTAAACTTTGCCCTCATGGCTAAATCTGATGATGAAGCTTCTAGTTCCTCAACTTAGAAGCAAGTCATGTGGGTCATTGATAGTGGATGTTCTAGACACATGACAGGTGATATAGCCCTGCTATCACATTTTGTGGAGAAAGCCGGCCTAATCATAACTTTTGGAGACAACAGCAAAGGTTACACTGTGGGATATGGATGTTTGGAAATTGGAAATGTTGTCATTGAAGACATTGCTCTTGTAGATGGATTGAAGCATAACCTACTCAGTGTCAGCCAGTTCAGTGACAGGGGATTCAAAGTTGACTTTGATATGATGGTTTTTCAATATCTATCACAAGAAGGATGGAAGCCTCTCCTTGAAAGGAGTCAGGAAAGGAAGCTTGTTTGTTGCAGACTTAAATTTTGTGAAGAAAGACAAGGCTTACTGTTTTTACAGTAAAGCATCAGTTGGTGAAAGCATGCTTTCGCACAAGAAGCTCTCCCATCTCAATTTCAAGAATATGAATATTCTGATGAAGAAGGATTTGGTGAGAGGACTACCTCAACAGGAATTCTGTCAAGAAGGATTGTGCGAGGATTGTCAAATGGGTAAATTGAAAAGATCAGTGCACAAGTCAAAGCAAGTGAATACCAACACTGAGCCACTCAAATTAATTCATATGGATTTGTTTGGTCCAGTAAATGTTCAATCTCTTGCAACAAAGAGATATGCCCTGGTAATGGTGAATGATTACTCGAGGTACACTTGGGCAAAGTTCTTAGAGACAAAGGACGAAGTTGCTCAAGAAATCATTGATCACATAAGAGTTCTTGATAGAACCCCGAATGCAAAAGTTCAATATCTAAGAAGTGACAATGGTACTGAGTTCAGAAATGCCACATTGGGAAACTTCTGCAAGGAAGAAGGCATTGTCCAAAAATTCTCCACTGCCAGGACACCACAACAAAATGGAGTTGTAGAAAGGAAGAATAGAACTCTCATTGAAGCTGTGAGAACTATGTTGAATGATTCTAAATTACCAACATATTTCTGGGCAGAAGCTATTAATACAGCTTGCTACACACAGAACAAAATCTTGATCAACAAGACTCATGGAAACACTCCTTACTATCTGTTAACAGGAAAGAAACCAACTGTCAAATATTTTCCTGTATTTGGGAGTAAGTGTTTCATGATGATTGACAACCATGAAAGGAAAGGAAAGTTCTATGCTAAAGCTTATGAAGGCATTTTTATGGGATATGGATTGGAAAGGACTGTGTACAGAGTCTATGTCATTAATCACAAAGTCATTGAAGAAAGTGTAAATGTCACATTTGATGAAACCAAGTTCCCTGGATTACAAGAGGATGGTCAAATGGAGCCTCTTAGATTTGAAAATCAAGGTTACTTGGAGGAAGAAGAAGTTGTTGCTGATGAACCTACTTGCACTCAGTCCATTGAGTTTGGAAGAGATGCTGTCAACACCAATGAGGTTACTCAAACCCCAGCTCAGTCTCAAACAATAACTCGAAATCATCAGAATGAGAATGATTCTGGAGATGTTGAAGAACATGAAGGAGAAACCATCAATGGTGGAGAATCAACTCCTCAAAGAGGAACTGGTCAAGCAGATTAGGAAAGAAGCTTGCCTAGAACCACTAAGTGGAACAGAGATCACACCATCAATCTAATCATTGGTGATCCCACTACTGGTATAAGGACAAGGAGAAATGTTTCTGCTGACAACATGTTCTCTTGCTTTCTATCTCAAACTAAGCCAAAGTCAATTGATGAAGCATTGTTGGATTCAGATTGGGTGATAGCCATGCAAGAAGAGCTCAACCAATTTGAGAGAAACAATGTATGGAAGCTGGTCCCTTGACCTAAAGGGAAATCAGTTGTTGACACAAAGTGGGTCTTTAGAAACAAACTGGATGAAGGTGGAAATGTGACAAGGAACAAAGCAAGACTAGTGGCCAAAGGATACTGTCAACAGGAAGGAATAGACTATGATGAAACATTTGCACCTGTTGCCAGACTTGAAGCCATAAGAATTTTCCTAGCCTATGCCGCACACTGTAACTTCAAAGTGTTCCAAATGGATGTCAAAAGTGTTATTCTCAATAAAGAGCTAGAGGAGGAAATGTACGTTGAACAGCCACCTGGATTTGAAGATGCTGAATTGTATGACTTTGTCTACAAACTGTTCAAAGCACTTTATGGATTGAAAAAAGCCCCAGAGCTTGGTATGATACTCTCTCTACCTTTCTGTTGGAGAATCAATTTGTAAGAGGTGTTGTGGATTAGACACTGTTCTACAAGCATCATGGCAAAGACATCATTCTGGTGCAGATCTATGTTGATGACATAATCTTTGGTTCTACAAATGAGAAGCCGTGTGAAAAGTTTTCATCTCTTATGAGGAACAAATATGAGATGAGTATGATGGGAGAACTGTCATTTTTCCTAGGTTTACAAATTCATCAAAAGCTTGATGGCATCTTCATTTTCCAAGAAAAATATGTCATAGAACTTCTCAAAAAGTTCAACTTGGAAGATGCATCACCTGCCAAGACACCTATCTCTACTGCAACCAAACTGGATTTGGATCCTAAAGGAAAGAAAGTGGACTCTAGTACCTACAGGGGCATGGTGGGATCACTGCTGTATCTAACTGCTAGCAGACCAGATATTATATTTGCTACATGTCTCTGTGCAAGGTTTCAAGCTGATCCAAAAGAGTCACACTTGGTAGCAATCAAGAGAATCTTTAGATATCTCAAAGGTACTCAAAATTTAGGTCTTTGGTATCCTAAAGATTCTGGATTTGATTTGATAGGATATTCGGATTCAGACTATGCTGGATGCAAGATTGACAGAAAAAGTACAACATGAAGCTGTCAATTTCTTGGTGGAAGATTAGTGTCATGGTTTAGCAAGAAGCAGCATTCTGTGTCTACCTCAACTGCAGAAGCTGAATACATTGCAGCTGGAAGTTGCTGTGCTCAAATTCTTTGGATGAAAAATCAGCTAATGGATTATGGTTTAGAGTTGTCCAATATTCCCATTTATTATGATAACACCAGTGCCATAGCCATCTCAGATAATACGGTTCAACACTCCAGGACGAAGCACATTGATATTACACATCATTTCATCAGGGAGCATGTTGAAAAGGGAACCGTGAAGCTGGTTTATGTTCCAACAGAAAAGCAACTTGCAGAAATCTTCACGAAGCCACTAGATGAAGCAACCTTCAACAGGTTGGTAAGTGAATTGGGAATGCTAAATTTGGTACGTTAACTTACTAGTTTTTATATTTTCAAAGTGGTTAAATCGCAGCTTGTGACCGTAGCTTTCAATGTTACTGTCATGAGAAGTTACTGTCTTATGTGCTACTTGTTTGTTGACAGCATGTTTGCTATGACTATGCTAAATTCAAATTACATGCATGTTTTAACTTATGTAATGAGTAGTCACGTGACATTAACTTAATTCACACGCGTGTAAGTGATGAGTAGTCGTGTCATTTGAAATATACCCGGGTATTTGTCAGACTTTTAGTTTAAAGTTTAATACTTTATTAAAAGGAAGCGTGTAGGAAGCTGTAGAGTCACTTAATGTGTTATAAATAAGACCGAGGCAAAACCCTTATCTCTCACTTAACACACTCCAAGAACTCTAGAGAAAAGTATGAGTAAGAGGAAGGCGTCTAAGATGTCTACATCCAAAGCTCCAGCCAGCGAAGGAGTCAAACCGGAAATGCCAAGCTTGAAGAAGCAGATGGAGATCGAAGCCTCTGATGAATCATTTAATCTCTGGGTCGATAAGCTTTATGCTTATCTGGATGAGCAGGGAATCTTCGATGAAAAGGAGATTGAGTAGATTGTGGAAGGGCTGCTGTTGGAAGCCTTTCCCAACTTAAAATAATTTTCAGTTCTTAAGAACTATTTGTATTATTTTAAGGTTTTTTAATGAAAAGACCGTTCCATCTTCTTAATGTTCTTGCATATCTTTCATTATCATCTTCTCATCTTGGTTATTTGTGCTTGTATGCATGTGTTTACTTGTGTGTATGAATGTATGTGGATGTGTGCCTGCTTAACAAATATGTGCTTAAATCGATTAAAATGCTAATTGGTAATTTTACTCTTAAGCAATGGGCAAAGTCGATTAAAATTCATGACACAAATTATTTCCGCACAAGTTGTTGTCAATAAGTGAAGATGCTGTCACGATGTGCCTTGACAGCAAGTTCCTTATCAGCAACGAAAAAAGTTTCTGTCATGAAATTTAAAGGAAATTGTATAAATTGCTTAATGGTGACAGCATGTTCTTGCGCCGATGTTACTGTCAAGCAAAACTTGCTGTCATCCTCCCAAATTACTAATGAATTTGTTACAGCGCACAGTCATCCTCCCAAATTACTAATGAATTTGTTACAGCGCATAGGTTACTGTCAAAGTTAGTGGACCGATTTAATTGAGACTTTATCTCCACGATTTACAGCCACTAAAAAGTAACTACCCACAACACCACGTGACTGATTAATGGGCTAAGACATTACTACTTTCCCTTCTTCAGTAAAACATTTGCTATTTTCATGTAAGCAACTTTCAAACACACAACACTCAACATAACCTCTCTCTCTAAAAAGCAAATCTCTCTCTCCTAAAACTCAAAGCAAAAATGGTACTTAAACAATCCTCTTCTCAAACAAACTTTGCTGGTATTCTCTCTGCTGGAGATGCTGGTGAAGGTTTCAAAGGACTCGTATCCTTCATCAACAAGTCCTATCTAGGTCATGCTATAACATATACACCCTTATTGGACCTAGAAAGACTTGAAGAATTCTGGAAATCTTCTTTTGTTCCAGGAGGTGCAGGTAAAGACACCATAAACTGCAAAATCAAAGGGGTTACCTGCATCCTCACAATAAAAGGTATTAACGAAGCTTTAGGAACTGGACTACAAGCTAAAGAATCATACAAGGAACTTGCAAGTGATGAAACCCTGAAGAAGTTTTTCTTGAAAATTGGGTATTCTGGTCCTGTCCTCGAAGAGGGTACAACAAATTGGTACTCAACTGGTGAAATGGAAAGAAAGTTTTTCAGAAAAGAATGGAGCATGATTTTTGATGTCATGGTGAAGGTTTTCTCAACCAAAACCACTGGCTGGAATGGAATTCCCTCCTACATCAAGAAGCTCACTCACTCTCTAGTCCATAGTTACAAAGTGGATGTTGGAAAGCTGCTATGAGTCAACTCAAGTCAGCTCTGAGCAGGAAGGTACATGTTTATCCTCGCTTTCTTACAATGTGTTTAAATTCATTATGTGGTATTGATGATAATGCATCTCTAATCATGGAATGCAATGTTTTGAAAAAAAATACACACACATCACTCAATTCACAAAACTTGAATGCACATATTCCACTATGTTTCACCAAACACATGGCTGATCAAGAGCCTAATCTTGATTTTGAACTACCTTCTGGGTATGTTCATTTCTCCCTTGAGAATGAAGCTGAATTAGACCCAAATTCTGTTAACCCACATTCTACACCATTCGTTCCAATCAGACCTTCCAGACAAACAAAAGCCATAAAAATAGCCTTTCAAGAATCCAAGAAAAGACCCTTGGAAACTGGAGTTTGTGTTAGTTCTGAGAATGTTGAGGGAGAAACTGCACCTGGTGCAGCAAATAAGGATGTTAGTAAAAGTGAACCCACAGTGGTTCCTCTTGAGTCTAAGAAGAAGAAAGCTAAGAGGGAAAAAACCATTGTCAACCACCCCTCAGTCTCACAAAAGGCTGTGGAGGATAAAAGGGAATCAAACACATCCCTAGGTGCTTCTTCTCAACAAGAAGTATCTATTGAAACTGGCCTGTCTCCCAAGGCATCCTATAAAGAGTCTGCACAACCTCATGTACTCACTCATGAGAAGCCTACACTTGCAAAAATGCACATGGAGTTAGGGCACAGTGAGGGTCATGAAACTTCTACTCTTGATGTTCCACAAGTTATCTCTGTGGAACAGCCAGAAATCTCTTCTATACCATCACCTTCTTTATTCTCTAATCCATCAATTGTTTCTTCTCAACAACCTAGAGAAGGGGACAGTCCCAACCCTTCAGGTTTTGATCATCCATCTCAAGTCATGGATGAGCCCCCGTCAAGTGGTCCACAAGAACCCATTTCTCAAAGTGAAATGGATACCGCTCCCTCAAACACTGAGCTAGATCAAGATAGAAATCTGCCAGAAAATGAAACAGCCAACATCTTGGTCGACCTCCAAAAAGCAACTGACCTTCAGGAAGTTGTTGTCACAGCCTCAGCTGCTGTCAAAGACACCACAAAAGTTGCTGTCAACCCACCTGTGGACAGTAACATTTTGGGCAAAGATGATGTCACCTCTGCACAGCTTGATCAAGATTCAGTAATTGTTGAAGATGCTTCTGATAATAATCATGTGCCAATCTCTACTTTCAAAAAGCTAAAATCTAAACCTTCTCTTTCAATGCATGTAAGTACTGCTCATACCCATGCATCTAGGATGAGTGAGGGAGTGCAAAAGAAAAGAGAGATAAAAGAAAAGAGAGGTGAGCATTAAAATGAGAGGCAGCCAAATGAGCTTGCAAAAGGAGAGGGACTAGGCCTTGAGAATTTGAGGGAACCCCACACAAGAAGGCACTAGGCCTTGAGAATCATTCTGTGAGGAGTGATGATATCACTCAGAAAAACAATGAGAGTGTGAGACACCCCATAGCCTCCTTGCCTCAGTCTTTTCCTTTCTCATCAAAAAGGTTAAGGTCTGATGGTCCTTCTAAACAAGCTGAATCAAGGTTGAAATCCCTTGAGGGCAGATGTGCATCCATGGAAGCTAAACTTGATGCTCTGTCCACCATGGTAGCTACTGGCTTTGCTGAGATTCAACAAAATCTGATATCATTTTCTGTTATCCTTAGTGCTGTCAACTTAACTAAGGGGGAGAAAGTGGTATATCAGAATAAAATGCAAAATCAGAATACTGCAAGTCTAGTAGAGAAGGAGACACAAGGTGGAGCAACAAGCAAGGGGGAGTCTAGAAGAGAGGGGGAGCAAATGGAAGAAGATGGAGATGGAAGTAAGGGGGAGCAAAATGAAAATGAAGATAGATTCTTTGGTGAGAGCTAGTGGAATTGGTGAATATGTTGAAGTAGATGGTGAGCCAATATTGGTAACTAAAGAAATATTGGAGCAATTACAAAGGGCTCAAACATCAACATTGCCTCCTCCGAAAATCAATGAAACAGCTCCTGAAGTCATGGAAACTCCACTGTAGAAACATTGGAGAGAAATAGAAGAAGCCAACAGACTCAGCAAAGGAAAAGACAAAATGCCTAAAAAGGTAAATCCTACAACATGATACATTTGGTCTGATGGAAGTGAATATAGTCCAGAAGAGGCAGAAACGATGATTGTTAGCTACATGGAGAGTACGTTGCAGAACAAAGATGAAGAATTCAGTGCATTGGTGAATAGTGCCATAAAAGAGGCAGGAAGAGTATATACAAAACTGTCACCAATACTGAAGGACAAAATAACAAGTATCTCTGTGAAGGTGAATCTGGAGAAAAGATGGGCAGTTGATGTTTATCTAAAAACTGGCATCTCTATATTCATTACAATGCAGCTACTTTAAAGTCTGCAAGCTAGAGTACTGAATGTCATGGGAACGAAAGTGAAAGCAAATTCTACAATCTTCAATAACGATCTGCTAGCACAAATTAAAAGTCTTATTGAAGAAAACCTACCAGAAGTGATTGAAGAACCCTATGGTATTTGCTACAGAACAACCATAAGCACAGGAGCTAAAAGGATTGGATTTCTGATCCTAAAAGAAGAACCCATATTGCATTCTAACACAATCATGGGAGTGATGAAACAGATCCTCAAATCTAAGATAAACAAAGACAAAGTCAAGGCTGTCAAAGCTATTCACAAACTGCTGGCTAAGAGAGATGAAAGTCTTAGCTCTCAAGTGAAGAAATTGATTTCTGAAGCTAATGCCAAAAGAAGTGAGAGTGGTGGAAGCTGCACATATGATGACAACCTTGATGATGATGATCTTGATGGAACTGGAGGATCTGGTCAATTAGAAGTGGTAAAGAATCTGCTGAGATTACTAGAAGTCAGAATTAGGAGGAAACAAAGAAAGAAGCTCCCAAGGATAATAAAAAAGATGCTAAAGCTAAAGATGAGGGAGAGACAGACATTCTTGACACACTAGAATGAAGTATCTTAAGACTTGTTATTGACTGTTTTGATGCTGAAAAAGATACTGTCAACAAAGAAGCTGTCAAGAATGATGAAGTTACTGTCGAAGAAGCTGCTGTCAAAGAAGACACTGTCAAGAGCTTGAATGAAGAAGCTGTCACAGGCAAAACTGTCAAGACATCCAAGTCTAGGAAGACAAAACAAAGAGCAAAAGCCTGGCGTATAGTTCTAAGAAAGGGCAAGACAAAGGCTGCAGCAAGGAAAAAGAAGCATGGAGTGATGTTTCTTAAGAAGCCTATTCGAAGAAGAGAAACAAACAGCTTCGAAATCCAGAAGGAAGCTGCGACACGAGATATTACTTCAGTCAAATTGGAGCTGGATAATTCTAAGGAATATGCATCCAGATACATTCTTTAGAAAGATAAAGCAAAAGTCATGTTTGTTGAGAAGGACTTCACTATGGTGAATATGTCAACAATAATAGACAGATACACTCTCAAAGAAACATCACAAGAAGTAAGGCGTAGAGTCAATTACTTCGTGCTTGAAAGAATGGTGGAGCTTATGGGGACGTATGAAAATGTTCATAAGAAAGCCATGGAACACATCCAAAAGTACCATGCTGAAAGATATGCTGAATTTTTTGAGAGATATGGTGACTGGAGAAACATCGATGATGCGAATGAGGATGTGAGTATAGATGAGAAAGAACTTGTGTCTAAGTATGATTGGACAGAAAGAATGCCCTCCTATACACCTGAAGCTATGGCTGCCTATGAAGCCGAATTTGCTGCTAGGAAAAAAGATAATTTTGGTAAACAGACTGCTGAGGTAGTTGAAGCTAAACTGAAAGAAAAATGCAAGAAAGTCAACAAGATGAACAGTGAGCTCTAAACTATCAACCATGTGCACTGGAAAATCCTCTCAGAATCATAGATGGCAAAGAAGAAATCTATGCAGATAGTTTTCATAAGCTGAGGACCAGTGTACTAAAAAGTCTATACTGGAAAGTTGTTGGATCATCTCACAAACTAGAAATGCTGTGTGCATGGGAATTGAAAGTTATTTTTGATAGTATGAGAGATGAAGATCCAAAACTTGACAGAAATAGAAGAGTGACCTTGAATTCTTTTCCTGGCAGAAGATTCAAGATTGAGAACAACATCTTGAAATTCAGAACTTACACCTATGGTTTTGAATCATGGTTTGATCTGAAAGATGTTCAGTATGCCTCTTCTAGACAAATCCAATAGTACATTAATGATATTGAAGATGATGCTATATCTGCTAATGAAAAGAAGCTAGTGCAAGATCTCAGAAATTACTTGGAAGAAGATCTCCACAAAAAGAGAGAGAACAGACAGAACAGGAAAGCTTAATAACAATATAAGTAAATCTCATATCTACTCAACCTCGAGGAGTACTTGTTTTGCTTTAGATCATTGTCCTATGTAATGCTAAATGTTTGGAAATGTTCTAGAATCCTATTATGATCTATGTTAGTTAAGTTGTCAGCGTGCTTGTATTGAGAATTTGTTGTTATTGTCCATAAAACAAATTTGGGGAGATTGTTAGGATTTATGGGTGATAGCGTAGAGACAACTTAACTAGTACTTAGTTTATTTGTATAGGCTAAGTAGAACATATTGTCACAGCTAGAGTGTGTTCTTGTATTCAAATAATTGCTGAAATGTAATAAGTATGTATCTTGGAAGAAGTTAATTGATATGTTCAAGCCTCAAGAGAATACATCAGTTCGACAGCAATAATAAAGTTATTGTCAATACATTGATGGTAACGTTACAAGAAGACTGCATGTTGCAAGGTCACGACAGCAAGTTTCATTTGACAGCAACATTGGCTGAAGCAGGGGACAACAACATTCTCACACTTGACAGCAAGTTTGGAGTTCCGACAGCAACATTGGCGGGAGCTCATACTGTCAACTACTGAATATTCCTATGACAGCAAACTTGGCGGTAAGAGTTAGTGTCTCACTGAATTATTTGATTTGGGGACTTTATCTCAGTCAAACCTCCGTGACAGTTTAGATATTCGAGAAACAGATTTGCTGCAATTCGTGAAAGATTGTAGCAGACCTGCAAGACTACGACAGAAGCTTGAGAGATCACAAGACGAGGCTCGACAATTCAAAGAGTATGACAAGTCTGCATCTACTAGAATTGTTATAGCTAATTTTGGAAAGAACCCAGAATGCCTTATGCTTAAACATAACTCTGTTTGTATAGCATTTTAGGAAAGGTCACATGGGTGTGCAAATTGTGAGGAGCTGTCACTTGAAAATGATAACAGCTCCGCCACCCATGTTGATGTGCCGAAAACATGACATTTAATATCGCAAGCGCACGATCATCATTTTAATATTTGAGATTCGATCCACAGGGAATAATATTTATTTCGCAATCCTTAATAATTAATTTAGGCGAACTAGACAATTAATTTTTTTGAGAAAAATTTTGTTTTATGCAATTTAATAATTAAAAAGAAAAGAAATTACAAAAATGACGTAGCTAAACAAATAATTAAACTGGACACTAGCATTATGAGGCGACTTAACAAACAAATGACAAGCATTACGGGAGACATTAACAATTGATAAAACAAAGAAAATGGGTCTCTAAATTGGACCAGAACCTAACATGGACTATAAATGCAAACGGACCAAATATAAAAAAGAGAGTATGGGTCAGAAATGGAGATGGCCAGATACTAGTTCTTTTTTTTTTCTTTTTTTTTTTGGCCAAAATTAAGCAAGACCCAATTACTTATAAGATGAAAACATTATTCTGTATTAAAACTAAGCCACGTCATTTGAATGGAGGAATAAAAACAATATAAGCAAATCTAGAAACTAAAGTAAAGCTAGAGATTAATAAATGAAGGAGAAATTGTCTAGTAATTAAAATCTTAATTGTCTAATAATTACTAGTGGATCATTAATTGTACGCTACAAATAAAAACATTAAATAAATTGGGCTAAACAAATGTAATGAGCCATAAACTAAATAAATTAATTAACATGAAATTTTTTTAACGATTCTTTCAATAGATTTACATGCACTTAGCTAACCTACAACAAAGATAAATTACTTAATTAATGATTACATTAATGATAAACCATTAATGACAAAGAAGCATAAATAACGTCACAAGCATGTAAATGGGCCAGAACTTTAATTCTAACAAAGCATATACAAGTAACCATTAATAAAAACATAACCAAGAGATGGATCTGGGCCTGATTCAAACATGGGCTGCACAAAACAATTAAATAAGGAAACAAAGTCACGCATGTAAAAAGAAAGCTAAAATGAAAATAAAATAAAGCCAACACAATGAACTAATTGGTAGAGAACAAGCCTGCCGGACATAAGTGCAGATAACGAAAAAGGAAAACGAAAAAGGAAAACAATAAAGATCAAAAGGAATAAACTTCGAACAAACCGTAATGTCATTAAAAAAAAAAAGAACAAAGACCCCTCACACCAAACTTGTTGACGGAGAAGTGCAGTTGTTAGAAATGGAGGAGAGCACCGGAAAAAAAAAAGAAAAAGAAGAAGTAGATCTAAATATTTAAATTTGCATTAACTAAAAAGGAGGAGTGTTTACAAAAAAATAGAAAATTACAACTACAATTTTTGGATATGACCTACTACAACATAATTATAGTATGTAAGGTAATGGGTGTTTTTTACAAGTGAAGAAATGAAGGCTATTTATAGGAAAATTTTAGGGTTTTTGGTTGGTAAGGTTGAATCTTGTCCATTGATTTAGTTTTGGTTGGCTAAATCTTGGCCATTCATTTTGGTGGGCTACAAAGATGCACCACCCTCCCTAGCTTTTCATTTTTCTTTCATTTTGGTCCTTCTTTTCCTTCTTTTGCCATTTATTTCTTTATTTTGTCATTTCTTCATTTTTCTCGAATTTTCCTGAAATGCGACAAAATAATTTATTAAAATACGATTTCAAACAATAAATAGGCAATAAAAATATGCAAAATTATGCACTTATCACATGTGACTGAGATGCAAAAGGAAGATTAGTCTATATAGAGACACATCTCTCATTCTTTCTGTAACAATAACAACAAGTGATTCTCACAAGAAGTCGAAACTTGAGAAAACCATTTTTCTCGAGGTTGTAGCAACACATTACAAAATAAATAAAACATTTATTTTGTGAGAACATCTTGAATTAGTACTTGTGTTTGCAATTCTTATCTAGATTGTTTACAATCTTTATCATTGTTGTTGAGTTAAAGATTTGAAATTATCTATATTGCATTCAACCCCCCCTTCTGCAATATACTCCGGGATCAACATAATATTAAAAGAATCCGTGCATCGGGTTTAACCTCTTATTTCTTTTCATTTTTTTCATTGGTTGTCACACATTTTAAATTTATATTCAATAAAATAAAATTTTGAAAACGAGTTATGAAACTATATTTTATATTTACCCTAAAATGCGTGCTAATTAGTGGAAAAAAATTGTAAAATGAGAGGGACTGGGGTAGTATGTCATAAAATTTGATTCTCGAAAATTTTATAGTTTAAATTATCGGGTAAAAACGCAAAAGTTATTGACATTATTCCACGATCATATTGAAAAAATAACATGTTTAGTTATTAAAACTGCAAAGATAAATTAATTAATTATTAAAAAATAAAAATAAATAATATGTTTTACCTGAATGGAATTATATAGACTGAGCTATCATACATACGAAAACAATAAATTAATCAATATTGTTTTACAATAGTTAAAGAGCTAAGATTTGAATTCATGGACAATCTGTTAAAGATTGTGCAACAATGTTGATAATATATGTGAATGAAAAATCTTGGATTTCATTTTCTTGTTAAAGATTTCACGATTGTTGATAATCCTAGCGTTTTACCCGTGTTACTTACTGAATGATAAAATCTTTTAATTAGTTAATATAAATATATTATTTTAATAATTACTTAAAAAAGATAATTTCATTAGAATGTAACTAATTTAAGTATAAAATTATTTAACCTTCAATTTATACCAATTGCATTAATATTAATACTATCAAACAATCACATCCCTCGCTGAAACGTTCTAAGTCCCTCTTTATTGTTTTTCTTAATTTTGTTTTTCATTTGATTTTTCTCTTTTTTGAGAATCTTTCTACCAAGTTCATAAGTTTTTTTTACCCCTATTTTGAGTTTTGTTCTTTTGGAAATTTGGTATATTTAAATGTGCATTGGATCTCTAGAATTTTTATTATATTAATTCATTCATAATTTTGTATGGGTCACGATCAATTTTTTGAGTACAAATCAAAAATTCACAAACAATTATTTCTCGCGACCATAATAAATCATTAGACTATCTCTTAAAAAATTATATTTTTCAATGATATGAGAAAGGATTCCTACTATGCTTGATCCATTAAACGAATGTAATTATGATGAAGAAAACTTTCATCTAATATACTTTCCTATTTGTTCGTTCAATATCATTTTTACAAATTATATATTATTTTGATAGTGAATTGATTTATCATAAAAAATAAACATTAGCAATCAATTAAAGATATTCAATGTATCTCGTTCTTAGAGGTAGGTAAGACTGTTAGAGTTATGGTGATTGCTCTCAACATATTTTTAATGACAACTTAAACTGTATGTGTATATTCAGTTTGGGAGTTTTATGTTGAATTCCTTAATAATATTTTTCTATTAGAATATGGTATATACCGAATTCAAAATTTTTTATTTGGGTTTAGATTTAAATTTAATCTCGAAATAGTTTCAATTTTGATTTGGATTTGAGTTGTACCAAATCCAAAACCCGATACATGAATAATATTAAATAATAATTTAAAATTATTAAATGTAATATTTATGATGTAAGATATGTTATATATTTATTTTTAATAAATTATTTCATTAAAAAGAGCCGATACTAATTTGGTAAATTAGAACTTCTATTTCTCAATCTTAAGTTTTATCGATATATTTAAGCTGTAATTTATTTACTTTACATAAATTTTTCATTTGTATTGTATATGATGAAGATTTTTTTTAATAAATTTTAGATTTTACTTAGTATGTCAATTCATACAATATATTACATATGATTACTTACTTAATTTAATTATTATATAAATATAATTAATATTGTTTACATGTGGCAATTATTTTAAATTTGACTACATCATTTCTAATTTTGGATACCCAAACAAAACTCGATCTAATCCGAAATCCGACGAATTTGATTTTGGATATTGTTTGGATTTTGATTTATTTTTAAATCCGAAAATATTTGGATTTGGGTTTGGATTTTACAAAATTCGGATAGACACGACCCGTTGTCATCCCTACCCATAAAATAAGACATTCGAAAATGTGTATCACCTATCTTTTTTCTATTTGACTAACGTGTTATAATAGAAAATTGTACACGAAACTAAAATCAAATGTATAATATATAAACACCTAATCACATTATTATATATATGTCCTTGAAATTTAATTATTGGGTTAAAAAACACGAATTTCATTTTCCTTTAACAGTGAGTATATTTTTCCGACATAAATTTGAAAAAGTGCTTACGTAGACTTGGAAAATCGTTTGTGTTATGTAAATTCATGCAGTGTGTCTTTAGGGTCTTGCACGAAAATGACATGAAATTTTTTCGTATACCCAAAATCCAAACACAAAATGATACTCCCTCCGTCCCGGCCAAATGTTTACATTTGGTTTGGGCACGGAGACCAAGAATAGTAAGTGTAATATTATTAAAATAAATAAAGTAGTGGGTGTAATTGTAATTTTATTGTTAAAATAAGTGAAGTAGTGGGTGTAATAGTGTAAAGTGTTGAAAAAGTGGAGTGAAGTAGTGGATGTAATAATGTATTTTATTGTTAAAAGTTAATATTTTTAGTAATGTAAAGAATTGATGGGACGACCCAAAAAGGAAAGTAGAAATAAATGAAAGGGACAGAGGGAGTACTAAACTACCAGAATTTTTTTCTGTACACGATACGAAAATTATACACTAAAAAACATAACATGACAATTACATGAAATGTTACTCTCTGCCCAAGTTATCTAAGTTATCTAAGTATATTACTATAAAAAAGTATATTAATGTATAACTGAAAATAACATTGAGATGCTACAAAGCAAAACTAAGAGTAGAGTACATAAAATGAAGCCCTCTTTTTCTTCTTTTTTTTTAATATTTTCTTCATTTTGTTTATTGTTAATTTGTACCTATGTTCGTTTAGAATCTATCTAGCATTTATATTTTATATTATGAAGTATTGGTAACAAATTAGTGTATATTCAAGCTAATTTATTAGTAGACAATTAGATAATGGCTAGAGGGCACGAAATGTGACTTGATATTTAAAAATAATTTTGATGAAATCGGATTGCTAATCTTCAATTTTATAACTGGATTATGAGATTGAATTGTATATAATCTGGGTTCAAATGAAATAAAATTATCACACATGATGGAATCCCATAAAAATTAATGGGGAGGGGAGCGTGATTTTTTCCCCGTTTATTAGGACATGATTTGATATTTAAATTATGGTACCTTGCTGCTTTCTATGCTAATGTTTCCGTGTTGGTTGAGTTATTACCATAATTAGCGTAATTCCGTAAATATATAGTTGCTACTTAATAAAATTGAAAATAAATTATATGAGAAATTTATTATCAAATATCTTTTGATTAAAAGTATATATAATATATAAGCATGTTAAATTAAATAGGTATTATATTTTAATTAGAATTCTTAATTTTGTTATTGTTAATAAGTACATATGTTCGTTTAAAATCTATCTAGCATTTATATTTTTATATTATGAAGTATGGGTAACAAATTATTGTACATTCAAGCTAATTTATTAGTAGACAATTAGATAATAGCTAGAGGCCACGACATGTGACTTGATATTTAAAAATAATTTTGATGAAATCGGATTGCTAATCTTCAATTTTATAACTGGATTATGATATTGAATTGTTATCTGGGTTCAAATAAAATAAAATTATCACACATGATGGAATCCCATAAAAATTAATGGGGAGGGAAGCGTGATTTTTTTTCCCGTTTATTAGGACATGATTTGCTATTTAAATATTGGTTCCTTGCTACTTTCTATGCTGAAGTTTCCATGTTGGTTGACTTATTACCATAATTAGCGTAATTCCGTAAATATATAGTTGTTATTTAATAAAATTGAAAATAAATTATATGAAAAAATTATGATCGAATATTTTTTGTTTAAAAGTATATATTGATAGTGTTAGTGCCTTAGAGACAATATAATTATGCTTCTAGGAAAGACTATTTTGTTACTTAATGATTTTGTTTCATCGATTATTTCAATGTTGATTTATTATGTCTTTATTTACTACGCAATAAATGTTAGAATAATAAATGTCCTTGGATATGTAACATGTATTCTATATCTTTAAGTATGTGACTTAAAAATGAGATTATATGAATAGTGTTAATATTCCTAAATATCCCTAATCGAGCATTTATAATATGGGACAATTATAATGCACAAAGATTAGTATGTTTGTTGACTGATGACCACATCTCATTGGTCATAGGTATAGTGATACTAAAGTCAAGAACATAGGTGCATGTAATATTCTACATGGCACTGGATAGACCCACAGTGAGATTCTACATGTTGATAATGTCATTAGAAAGACTCAGAGTGATAATGGTGTAATGATCCTTAGACTTGAGATCATTATATTTCTATACGAGGATTAATATACTTTGAGTACATTAAAAGTTACCTTTGACCGGGTGATGATAAAAGTGGACATCGGATATATTATGAGATGTATGAGAAATATGAATGATAGATAAAGGATTTAACCCTCCTATTTATAGGAGAGATATTATTGGCCTCTTGATTGAGTGAGACTATGAAAATGCATGGTCATTATAACGCCCTAGAAAATATTGTAATTATTATTATTATTATTATTTAATTATTTAATATTAAATGTGGAATATGTGGTGTGATTTTTTTGTTTAGGTTAAATGTAAGAGACATTATATTTACATGTTTATATGATGATGTATGTGTGACGTGTAAGTCCGTGTATTTGTTTTTATTTGAATTTTTATGATTAAAATCTATTTAAATATGCATTAGTGATCTTTGAAAACTTTTATAAAATCATCAGAGTATTTAAAAATCATGAAATCTTTTGTAATATTATCTTTGTATATTTATTTAGTTTTTAAAATTATTGGGAGAATTATTTTGGGTGTTTAGGTATTTTAAAATGATTTTTAAGAGTTATATTGTATTTAAAGGACCAAATTTATAAAATTCATATTTAAATAATTTTTGATCCTAAAATTATTTTAAAAATATTAGAGTGTTTGTAATTTCATGATCTTTATTTTAGAATTTTAGAATTTATTTTTCCCTTTATGTTCTGTTTAATTTTGAATTTGGAACTGACTTAAAAAGAATACATTAATTGGTTTCCAGCAATTATGTAATTACAAAAAAAATAAAAAAAATACCCCTGGCCTTATTATCTTTCCATCGCCACTTTCCTTTCCCCATTCTTCTGCATTCTTCTCGATTTTTCTTCATTCTTCTTCATTTTTTTTTCTTTTTCCTTTGACTTCATCCTCTGTTCTCTCTTGATGTTCTTTTCCCAAAAGTCTATCTTTTCCTCACTTATTTCTCCTCCATTCTACTATGTGAGCATATATATATGTATTCGTGTGTATAGCCGACGGTGTTGGTGGTGTATCTATGTTGCCGTTCTTTTTATTCATCTCCTCTCGAATTTCTTTGACCTATGCTCTGCTCCCCTCCTTTTCTATTCCTAAACCTAAAATCTCTCTAAATAACTGTTAAATCCCTGCATTTTATTGTTTATACAGGTTATTGTATAAATTTGTGAGTTGTTTAGATGATTGTGCTAAAGGTTCTTGAGTGTGTACATATATATTGTATGTGTGAATTCGAATGTGACATGTAACAGTTTGGGGGTTTAATTCAAGGGAACTGTTGCGGGTATGGTGGTGTGAGAAATGACCGTGAGGAGAGCATGGGAAAGGGGGTTGTGCAGAGGGTGGTGTGTCCGTGTATTGTCTGTGCGTGTGTGTGTGTGCTTACAGGCCCGTGTGCGTGTGTTGAAGAGTGTGTAAGTGAGGGGTTGGAGGTCGAAAATGGATGCGGTTGCGGGTAATTATATGCAGTTTGAGTGTACAATTGTGGGTGTTTGTAGTGGCCAGGTGTGTGTGCGTTTTGGGTCCCTTGTGTGTGTTTCGTGATGGTAAAGAGATGGAGATGAAGTGGAGTGAAAAAGAAGGTGGTGCAAATCTGTATGTAATTTGGATGCTGGGTGTGATCTTGGTGTCGTATTGTTCGAAGGGAGAAGAGGCGGTAAGGAGAGGGGGGCTATATCTATGTGCGTGTATTACAAAGAAAAATAATGGGTGTGTTGTGTGAGAAGTATGTGAGCTTAGGGATGGGCATTCATCCCGGCCCGCCCGATCCCGATCCGATCCCCGCACCGAATGGGGCGGGGATTCGGGGATTTTTTCGGGTACGGGCCGGGGAGCGGGGACAATTTTCAAAAAAAACCGGGGAGCGGGCCGGGGCCGGGTTTTTATGTGTCCCCGGCCCGACCCCCTCCCCGATTTTCTCTACCCGGTGCGATTTTCAATCCCGACTCGATTTCACTACACTTTAATACATACATACATACATACATATATATATATATATATATATATATATATATATATTAATCATATATTAATATAAACGAATTTCCAATACTTCATATTGGAAACAAAAAGATCTTTTAATTTTATATGTTTGTCTTTTTAGTAGTTAAATAACTTTATTTCCATGTTATTTATAATTGTTTCTTTAAGTAATATTTTTTTATCATAATTTAGTGCATTTGAGCTCACTAATTAGTATTTAAAATTATTTTTAGTTTTAAATAAAATTCCTCAATTCCCCGCGGGGATCCCCGTTACCCATTTGGGCCGGGGACGGGGAATGAAAAATAGTCCTCGACGGGGATCGGGCCGGGGGACGGGGATCGGGTTTAAATTCAGGGATGGGGACGGGGATAGCACTCCCCAGCCCCGAAGTCCCCTGACGCCCATCCCTAGTGAGCTATTGTGTGTTGAGAGATGGTCTGAAAGGTCGAAAGTGAGAAAAGAAGGAAAACCAGGGTAGAAAAGAATAAGAGGAGAAAGAAATAAGGAATAATTAGTGTGGTTCGAAATTGGTACGAAATGGAAATTCATTTCTCAATTGTTTGTATATATATATAATGTGCAAGACAGTGATTGTATTACGGTTTTTAAGAGGGTGACAGTTTGTTAACAAATGGGAAGCCTAAAGGTAGACGTGGTAATTGTTATTATTGAGGACAATGTACTTAGCCGAGTCAGAAGTTGTAGTCCAAGTTCTTGATTATGTTCTGTGCGAATAGAGATAAAAAGGAAAAACAAGATAGTGCTCGTTGTTGGGTTGTAAGGTATATAAACTTGTCAAGTTGGAGTCGCAGTAATGTAATCAATATAGTGTTTGGAATTTGTTTTAAAGGAAGTATATGTGGTGTTGATCATAATATGAATTCAAGAATGGTTTAAGTCAGTAAGTATTTGCTTACTTTCATTGTGGTTAAGATTTCAATTTGGTAAGGTGTAAAGAGAGGATATGTTTTGATTCATATATGTGTAACCCTACAAAAAGGGCACTTATGTGAGTTATTTGGTTTCGTAAGTATAATTGGTATATATATATATATAACTCTATGTGCTAAATGTTATTGCTTTTACACGAGCTAGGAAACGTATGGGTAGACCCGAATAAATCGTGAGGTTTTAGGTTGGTTATGTATTGAAGTAGTGTTTTATTTTCATATAGGTACGAGGAGGAGGCCCGGCTAGGTGTCAGTGTACGAAAGGATGGAATTTTGGAAAAGGAGGTATTCATCGAAGTTGACGAGTATAATAACAGAGCGACTGACTAATGATAGGGGAAAGACGAATATATAGTCGAGCAGAGGGCAACGTATAAAGATGTAGAGACTGATGTAAAGTGGTTAATGAATCGATGTGATGGAATTGGATCAAACTTCATGCATGGAGGCAAGTTACTATCCCCCACTTATCATTCAAGTGATATGAAACTGTTTCTGTTATGTATATATGCGTTCCTCCCATTTCTTTCTTGTAATCATCTGTACGGTTCATTGTCATTTTTAAATAATGTTTCCTTCAAATCATTTTTCTAGTGCCTAAACTTTTCATTTTTATTGCCAGTGACGTTCTTCTTCTAATAATTTAAAAACAATCATTTTCAAATTATTCTATCATTGTTATTTTCCTCACCTATTATTCAGGTGTTGATTTCTTCTAAAATTATTTCATATCAATATTCCTAGTCTTTACTAATATTCTTTAAAGAAAGTTTTCCTCAAATTGTTGTAAACTAATTCGAGGTTTAGATTGTCGTTGAGGCATGTGTTGATCAGTGACGGTTTAAGCCGAGAATGAATTGAGATCTTCTTAATTATTCAAACTCATTATTGTCATGCCGGTTCTGGCAGCTAAAGCCTATGAGTGCTTAGCCGACAAGAGTGAGACCCTGAGTAATTTAGAATTTCTTAAATCTTCATTTTTAATCTATTCAAATCTATTCTGTTGTTCAAACTTTACAGTGTAATTTCATAAATTGAAAATCTTTGAAATAAATGGTTATATCCAGTGCAGTGACTTAATTCTTCTATTGAATTTCGAACTTTCTTATTTCCTGCTTTCTTTATAATTGTTGTTCCATTTCTAGATTCTAAATAAGTGCTCAGTTATTTAATTTATCATATTTCCTTGTTGATATATGATCCTGTTTTGCTGAACTGTACCCTGCTTAGTTCAATCTTATTGCTTTGCTGTTTATAATTCCTTATATCCATTGCTTCCCTGACCCTCAGTCTTATATAATTGAAAATGAAAATGAGTTAATTAATTTAAGATGTTTTTAAAATTCCTTATACTTGGCTGATCTGTTATCAGTGAGTATAAAGGACTTAAAAATGAAATGTTTTAAATTATTAATAAACAGTTATAAATTGTAAAAGCGTAAGAGGCTAGGGTGGTCCTAGTCCAGCACTTTTATTTAGCGTAAGAGGCTAGGGTGGTCCTAGTTCAGCATTAAAGGCCAATGTGTTGCCTAATTGGGAACCCAATTTCAAAGGAAGGGGGATTTTACGTGGCTGATCACCCGTATTGTCCGTAATCAGGATAAAAATACAAACAACTTAAATGTCTTAAAAAGGTTTTATGAAAAGTATGTTTGAATGATGGAATGGTTTTAAAGAAAAAAATATTTTGATAAGATATATATGTTTCAAGGTAAATGGTCATTAGTTTCGAAATTGTGGATATCAGAGTTAGTCATTTTCTATCTTGATTAAAATTTGGAAACTCAATAAAACAATGAGATTAAGGATGGATAGAAGTTTCCCAGTTATTCCCTTCGCGAGTAACATTGTACGTTGAAAGTGGAGTAAGAATAATTGGGGGATTTCTTGATATTCTTTTTCTCAAAGTTTTATCTGAGACAGTGGTGGGTTGTAGTAAATGGAAAAGTTTTACCTTATGATTTAAATTGAATGATCTCTTGAGATAAAGTATTCATTGATATTGTTCATCAATGAATTATCGTAATACCGTTGTTTCACTATATTATTAACTTGCTGAGCGTTCTTTGGCTCACTCTTGCTTTGTTTTTCATAACTCTTTGCGGTTAAGATTAAGGATGATCTACTACATTTATCCCTGCGAATGAGAGCGATGAGGCATTTTATACAGGATAGATTTCGGAGCTAGAGCGGGTAAGCACAGATTTGGATTGCGCTACAAATTAGATGATATAGAAATTTTGTATTCGGAGCAGAAATAGAAGTTGAAAAATTTTTTATATTGTGTAGATTCTTGTTTCATACCATAACCTGGAATCGATCCTCGATGAGGAATCATTGGTGTATTAAGTTTTAATTGTATTTGTTAAATTGGAATTTGGTTGGGTTGAAATACAAGTGGATAATCCGATTTACGAATACTTCATGCCGAATTTTCTAAAATTCCCCTGTATCAAAGTTTATTTTATTATAAAAAAAATATATTTTCAGTATTGGGAAGTCGGGGCATTACAGTCATGCTCAAATATTTATTTGTTTTTAATAGTCTACTCATTGATCAAGGAAACCTGGATTAAACGTTGAAGAGGATGACTAAACATATGCCTCGAGTTTAATCTATAATATTTGGTTAAATTGATTATATTACACGGAAACATTAATCACGAAAGGTTTAATTGGATCACCAATTATTATTATTACTTGTGTAGCAATGATGTATTACTAGATGCCGCTCATTGTTTATAATTTTATTATTGGATATTAAAATTATTGCCAACGTAAAAATAACCTAAAGGGTTACACAATAAGAACATATAAAACATAGCTTTATTAAAAATTATGAATTTAAATAGTTATTAATTCGAATTATTGAATTAATTAAGTGGGACATGATTAATTGCAAAGTATAATTCTAATTTAATAATAATAAGATTAAATCCAAAACAGATTGGGTTTAATGAAGCCCAAAACGTTTTAGGGTTTTAAGCCCAAATCTCTCATTATAAATACATTTAGATGTGTTGGTTTAGGGTAAGCTTTTGCAGAATTCGTTTTCACCTAATCCTTAGCTACTCTACATCTTAGAGAGGCTAGAGAGAGAGAGAGAGAGAGCAGAGAGAGAGAGAGAGATGCGTTTTCTTGGCTAGTACCATCTCTGTTGGTCGTTGGACGATCGTTGTGTTCGTGTGGACTTCTTTGAAGACGCAGATCTTGGTAAGAGGGTTGTGTGGTGATTGCATCGTTGGACCTCCATCTATCATACGTTTTTAAAGCTTCTTAAAAGGTATTGATTCTGTTCTTCATAATCTGCTCGTCTTATACATGGATCCTGAGTTAGGGTTTCGAATTTTATTGTTTCAAGCACTGTTTACGTTGCGTTTTATGCCTCGAAACCCAACATATATAATATATAAGCATGTTAAATTAAATAGTTATTATATTTTAATTAGAGTTGTTAACTAACTACAGTTAGTAAAGTGGATATCGAAAGATAAATAAGGAAAACTTTTAATATGATATGATTGGTCTAAAATTTAAGAATGGAATCTGATTGGTCCTAAAATAATTCCTCGTTTTTTATTGGTTAACCGCATGGTGTGGTAGACTCATGTATTATAATAAAGAATATGTGAATAAAAGATCTTGGATTTCATTCTCATTTATATTTAGATTTTTTAAAATATATATTCATTTATAAGGTATATAAATTTAATTATTAAAAAAATTGATCAAATTTAAAACATATTTCATTAATAATTTGAAAGAGGCTCAGTCAGAACAAACGCTAACGATCATGCAACCAGATTGAAAAACAAATAAACGAGCTAAACAAATAGCTGCTTTGTTTTCGAATTGCTTGACAAATTGAATACGAATATTCTGAATATTATAAATGACTTTAATAGTCTCATGTGCAATTCAACCTATATCTTTCCTGCAATCGACTTTTACAATAATTCTGTGGATAATTCTTAGTTGGAAACTTCAAGTATATTAACAAATTATAATTTTTTTAACCCTTTAATGGTTTCTAAATTATCTAATCTATTTTATTTGCGATATATCTAATAATTAAAGAGAATTGATAAATAAGCTCCTCGTTTTAATATTTAAGTTCCAACCTTTATTTTCAAACCTTTTAATTACACAATCACCCATCATTGATCAATAATGGAACTAATTGATTTTTGTTTTTACATGACAATTATGTAATTTACATGTTAATTGGAGATTAAATAGTAATATATAGAGGTTTTTCTTTTTGAAACAAGTAATATATAGAGGTTATTTATCAATTCCTTAATTAAATCCAAACATTAAATTATCGTTTTATTTTCATATTACTTTTACGAGTTACAAAATTACTAGGTTTATTAGTTGGTAATGTAATTTTATTTTAAGGATAAGTTTATTATTATGTATTAATATGAAGAATATAATAACTTTCACCATTAATAGAAAACATTAAAAATCAGAAGATTGTGTATAATTAAGTAGATATTAAAATCAAACCTAAAAGAATAATTTAAATACAAATATATTACGAATATACAATATATTTTTTCTTTTTCCTACTCACACAATCTTTGAGAATAAGGATTTTGAGATATCTATACTATTATATAAAAGCCGAAACATTGAAAGTTTTGGTACCTATTTTTTGGTACTGAGTGAATTTACTTATTTACCCTTACTTATAAAGGAAAATAAATACACCTAAAATAAATAATAACATAATATAATTAATGGTAATTAGTCGAGATATTAGCTTTTATAAACACCTAAAAACATCAATCGTGTCATATCTTTCTATCATTAATATTTCCTTTCGAATTAAAACACGTTATAATTAATGGTAATTAGTCGATTAACATAATAAAATTAATGGTAATTAGTCGATTGCCTTTTTCACATTATTATAATAAAATTAATGGTAATTAGTCGATTGCCTTTTTCACATTTACTTTTAGTTAAAAATATTACCTTTTATAAACACCTAAAAATATCAGTCGTATCATATCTTTCGATTATTAATATTTTCTTTCGAATTAAAACACGTTACCTTTTTAATTTAAAACAAATCTTACAATCATTAATTTATACCCGAAAATATCACACCATAATTTTCTCAAGAAAAATATAACACCTAAAATAAATAATAACATAATATATTTAATGGTAATTAGTCGATATAAAAGCCGAAACATTGAAAGTTTTGGTACTTGTTTTTTGGTACTATATATATATATATATATATATATATATATATATATATATATATATATATATATATAGGGTCTTGTTCTAATAGAAACTAACTTAGAATAGAAACTAGAAACTAAACCTAAATTAAATATTTCAAGCTAATCTAATGACCAAATTAGGGGTACTTCAATACAAAAAATGTTTAAAATTCTTGGCTCTATTCAACAAAAATATAAAAAAAATAAAAAAATTTTAAAAAAAAGTTACTGTTCACGTGATGACGTGGCACGTGAACAGTAACTTTTTTTTAAATTTTTTTTTATTTTTTTTTTTGTATTTTTGTTGAATAGAGGCAAGATTTAAACGCTTTTTGTGAAGGTGCCCCTAGCGGGGCCATTAAAATAAATGAAATATAATTTATTTAGTGTAGATTTCTAGTTTTTATTCTAAGATTGGTTTCTATTTGAACGCTAGCCTATATATATATATATATATAGATTCCAAAAAAAGTGGTCAAAAATGCTAAAAAATGCATATTTTCGAAAACTGGAAAAATTGGAAACTGTAAGTTGCAACTTCCAGTTTTCAGTTGCAACCTTTGCAACCATTGCGATCTCATTTGCAACCTAGGCCGGCGCTAGCCGCGTGCCTTTAAACTGAGGTTACAAAGGAGGTTGCAACCTTTGCAACCACTTTTGCAACCTCCTTTGCAACCTCTTTTGCAACCTATGTAACCTCCTTTGCAACCTCTTTTGCAACCTCTTTTGCAACCTCCTTTGCAACCTCTTTTGCAACCTCTTTTGCAACCTTCTTTGCAACCTCAGTTGAAAGGCACGCGGCTGGCGCCGCCCTAGGTTGCAAATGAGGTTGCAAATGAGGTTGCAAAGGTTGCAACTGAAAACTGGAAGTTGCAACTTCCAGTTTTCAATTTTTCCAGTTTTCGAAAATATGTATTTTTTTAGCATTTTTGACCACTTCTTTGGAATCTAATGTATATATATATATATATATATATACATTAGATTCCAAAAAAGTGGTCGAAAATGACATCTGAAACCCGGAACTTGCAATCTGAAATTTGTAGCATCGAAGTTGCAAATGAGGTTGCAACAGTTGCAATTGAGGAAGGTAGTATTTTTGGAATTTTGAAAACAAGGTCGGTATTTTTAGAATTTTAGAAAGGTTGGTAGTATATATTTAACAATCTAATAGTTGACATGGATAGTTTTGAAACTATCCCTATAATTATTGGTAATTAGCCGAGATATTAGCTTTTATAAACACCTAAAAATATTAATCGTATCATATCTTTCCATCATTAATATTTCATTTCGAATTAAAACACGTTATAATTAATGGTAATTAGTCGATTAACATAATAAAATTAATGGTAATTAGTCGATTGCCTTTTTCACATTAGTATAATAAAATTAATGGTAATTAGTCGATTGCCTTTTTCATATTTACTTTTAGTTAAAAATATTACCTTTTATAAACACCTAAAAATATCAGTCGTATCATATCTTTCGATTATTAATATTTTCTTTCGAATTAAAACACGTTTCCTTTTTAATTTAAAACAAATCTTACAATCATTAATTTATACCCGAAAATATCACACCATAATTTTCAAGAAAAATATAACACCTAAAATAAATAATAACATAATATATTTAATGGTAATTAGTCGATTGCCTTTTTCACATTTACTTTTAGTTGAATATATTACCTTTTATAAACACATAAAAAGATCAACCGTATCATATCTTTCAATCATTAATATTCCCTTTATAATTAAAACACGTTACCTTTTTAATTTACAACAAATCTTACAGTAATTAATATATACCCGAAAATATCATAGCATATTTCTCAATTATTAATAAAATATATTAAAAATCGTATACGTTGTTTATAATAAAGAAACATTAGTATAATCTACAAACATGAGTATATTAAATTATATTAAATTAAAATTAAAAAAAATACACCTAAAATAAATAATAACATAATATAATTAATGGTAATTAGTCGAGATATTAGCTTTTATAAACACCTAAAAACATCAATCGTATCATATCTTTCCATCATTAATATTTTCTTTCGAATTAAAACACGTTATAATTAATGGTAATTAGTCGATTAACATAATAAAATTAATGGTAATTAGTCGATTGCCTTTTTCATATTTACTTTTAGTTAAAAATATTACCTTTTATGAACACCTAAAAATATCAGTCGTATCATATCTTTCGATCGTTAATATTTTATTTCGAATTAAAACACGTTATCTTTTTAATTTAAAACAAATCTTACAATCATTAATTTATACTCGAAAATATTACACCATAATTTTCAAGAAAAATATAATACCTAAAATAAATAATAACATAATATATTTAATGGTAATTAGTCGATTGCCTTTTTCACATTATTTTTAAGATATTACCTTTTATAAACACATAAAAAGATCAATCACATCATATCTTTCAATCATTAATATTCCCTTTATAATTAAAACACGTTACCTTTTAAATTTACAACAAATCTTACAATAATTAATATATACCCGAAAATATCATAGCATATTTCTCAATTATTAATAAAATATATTAAAAATCGTATACGTTGTTTATAATAAAGAAACATTAGTATAATTTATAAACATGAGTATTTAAATTAAAATTAAAAAAATTATTAAAAATAATTATTATATAAAAACATAATTATAATATTAATTAAAATTTATAATATAATATAAGATACCCGTGCATTGCACGGGTTATAAGCTAGTATCTCTTAAAATTTTGTTTTAGCTAATGATGGATTTGTGTATATTGCATTAAATTCCTATTTTCTTTCTTTTTTAATATTTTTAAAAAAAAGTTAAAACTTAATAATAAATAATTAATTTTATTGCATACAAGTTTGTCCTGATCTTAGAGAAATTATCCTCAAGTTAATCTTTATTCTCTACTACTCCCTATTATCTACTATTTTTATATTTGAGTACAACTATTTTTTTCACTTTTCAGTAAAGAGTAAAAACATACTCCATTAATTATGGTTAATCGATTGTTGATTTGTTGGGGATATGAAGGATTCCGTATGACCCACAAAAATGAGAGAACTGACCTTTCTCCTTTCTCAAGACGACCAGTTGGGTGTCAGACTGTCAGCTCGCATTTTTAGACCGTCACTGACTAGCAGCATTATTTTTAAAAAGAAAAATTACAGGATTTCTATCCAGTATTTTTGTTTTACATTAATTTTAAATAAATATATGTGATTTATCATATTTATATTTATTTATCTAATTTGGAATTATGACTGAAATTTTTGGAATATCAATACGGCCCACTTAAAGTAATAAAAATTTACCTGTTCTCCGTTTATATTTATCAAGATTGAAGCATATGGGATCCAGCTCCCATTACTAGACTTGTGACAGCATCATTATTACTGAGACAAATAGGAGTATATGGGACTCCATGCGACCCTCTCCAAAGTCGACAGTAGATTCGACATTATGTCCACAGTCAGCCTAGTCCCACAAATAGTAATTTTTGTTGTCGGGAATTAACGTTTTTTAAAAATATATTTAAATTAATAAATAATATCCATTTTTTATAAAATGGAGCGAGAATCGAATCGAATCTTGATCATAAGATAATCTATACTATTATATAAAAGCCGAAATATTAAAAGTTTGGTTGGTTGGTCGGTCGGTACGGTACCTGTTGGTTTTACTTATTTACCCTTACTCAATTACTACTAACTAATCAATTTACTTTTTCAGATTAAACATATTATTTTTTCTACTTTTCAAGAATTAAATAATTTCCTTTTACAAGTAAAATACAATATCTTTTATATTTTATCTAACTAAAATTTCTCCTTTATGAATAAATTTCTTTTTCAGGTTAAACATATTACCTTTTCTATTTTTCAATAATTAAATAATTTCCTTTTTCAGGTAAATTAGAATATCTTTTACATTTTATCTAACTAAAATTTCTCTTTTTTAAAAACATTATGAGCAATTTTGTTTAATAAAATAACATAATTATATTATAATTACTATTAACTAATCAATTACTTTTTTCAGTCAAAACACATTACCTTTTTTCTTTTTTCTCTAACTAAAATCTTTCTTTTTCCAATTATATCATGGACGGTTACCTTTTTCAGCCAGAACACGTTACCTTTTTTCTTTTATCTTACTAAAACCTCCTTTTTTCAAATTATATCACCGGCGTTTCTATTTAATTAAAATAATAATAATAATAATATAATACTAATAATTAACTGATTAGCTTTTCAACTAAAATATATCATCTTTTCTATTTTTTCTAATTAAATTTCTTTCTTTTTTCTATAAATATAACAAGCAACATTAATTTCTCAATTTCTAAAAACTATGCAATTTTATTTAGTGAATAACATAATTAAATTATAATTACTATAAACTAATCAATTGCCATTTTCACATAAATCATGTCATCTTCATGTTACCTTTCTATTTTCCCTAACTAAAATCTCTCTTTTTCCAATTATATCACCGGCGGTTCTATTTAACAGTATTAGCAATTCTGTTTAATAAATAAACATATTATAATTACTAATAATTAATCAATTACCTTTTTCAGCTAAAATATGTTACCATTTATATTTTTCTATTTTTTTCAGTTAATTTTATTTATTTACCCTTATTTAATGGTACATGTTATTTTAGGTATCCTTACTTAATTATTTATAATTACTAATAACTAATAAATTTCCTTCTTCAGGTAAAATATGTTAACTTTTCTATTTTTCAATAACTAATTTTTTTCACATAAAATATGAGAAATTCTTTCCTTTTCAAAGTAAAATATGCTACCTTTTCTATTTTTCAATAGTCAATTTTTCTTTTTACGTAAAATATAGTTTATCTAGCTAAAAATTTTCCTTTTCTAAAAAAACTATGAGCAATTATGTTTAATAAAATAAAATATTATAATTACTAATAATTAACCAATTACCTTTTTCAGCTAAAATACATTACTGACAAGGCTGTCGCGTGCCTATCAAATAATAAAAATCTAACAAATCCTTCTAACTATGCAGTAGGGTAAGTCAGAGTCGTTCCCACAGAGACAAAAGTGCCAATCACCAGTCTTTTTCTGATTTAATTTAGCTAAGCAAGTAACACAATAAATTTTGAGGATTTAATTAAACTAATTTATACTAAGAAGAATTGTGTTTATACTAATCAGATCTAAAAACATCCAGAATTAAGTATCCCCACTAGCATGGTCAATGCAATCGTGAATTTTCCTCCCCAATTAATCGTATAATACTCAACAGGAAAGATGCGCCCTATAAATACCAATAATCCCTCTCGGGTATTAATGGCTTCTCTAAAATACAATCAAGCCTATTCTCATGGTATCATGCAATTCAGAGACATTAATAACAGCACCCTAACTTCCTAACAATCCGTTCTACCTATTCTCATGGAGAAGTTCATGTTCTTATTGGATAAATCACAACCATCTAAATCCAACTCTCGTTGATAAATAGATAATGGTTCAAACAATACACATAATCACGTCTGATCTGCAATTGCTAATTAAAACAACTCAATAAGCAAGAGCAATTAAACAATCAAATTGGGGAATTCACACATCGACCATAACTAGGGTTCAACTCAACCCTAGATTAATAAACTACTCACACATGATTGAATTAACAAAACAAGAATGAATATAAGAACACATAATTATAAGAATAGAGAAAAAGTGTTTACAAAAGTATACGTACCAATGCTTTTGATCTCTAAGATTGGATGATAAAACAATACCCCTAGATGTGTTTATATAGGCACCAGGAGCCTAAAAATTAGCTAACCAAAACTAAGTAGGAAACAGCTAATAAAATATTACAATTATAATAGAAGTAGGAATAAAAAAAAAAATATCCTCCTTGAATTAGATAAGCCTCGTAGACTTCTGGTAATTTCCCTCTTTGTGTTGGATAAGAATTTGTTGTCCAAGATTTGCCGTAATTAGAATTGAAATAGGATTCCAGGAAGTGAAATTCGTCATCTGTCTTTCAGGCCTGTTTCTGGGCTTCTCCAGTTGGAATATTGATATTGGACCACCTTTGACTTGTAGAAAATTCTGTTATCTTCGCGTGGGCTGTAAGATCACCCAATTCTGATGTCTGAAACTCAAGTTATGGCCCAAACAGTGATGTACACGCAAGCTGCCCAATAGTTACGAATTTTCTAGTAATTTAAGTCCAAATAAACTCAATTCCTTCCAAGTTTGGGAATTATTTATTTCCTGCAATAAACTCCAATAAAACTTATTAAATCGACACGATTATTCGCAAAAGCTCATTAAATGTGGGAATAAAATCCTCTAAAATATATGTAAATTATATTCTATCAAATATCCCCACACTTAGCACTTTGCGCGTCCTCGTGCAAGCTAAAATAATAACTACACTAACTAATTAGTACCACTTCCGTAGGTGATCACGGTTGCATTTAACATATGCAACAAGTCCTTTAAACCCCTAGGTAGCCCTAGTGGACGAGTAGGGTCTCGTGAGGGCTTATAGTGAATATACCCACAAAATCCATCCAACTCATGCAAAAGATCACACATCAACACAACACCACACACACCCGTCCTCTCATGCCATATCAACTTAAGAATCAAAATGAAAATGCAATGTCTTGGTGTCTAAAGTGCAAGTATCCACATAGTTTACTCAAGAAAGATGCATAAAATTATAGAAATCCATGTCAAATGTAAGAATAGGTTGGTAAACATGCTAAGCACACAAGAGCACATCTTTGAGACAAAATCTGGGATCTCCTATGCCAAAAGCAAAAACTCACCTTCACTCACAAAGAATATTCACTCAAAACAAGGGTAAGTGTTTCACTCAACTCCAACAATATCATAAACATGCTTTGTCCTTGTTATCAATCTAACTCTTAACACAACATACATTATCGATGACAATCAAAAGGTCTTTGTTCAGGTTGTAATGGGGCTAGGGACAAGGTATGTCAAGAAAGCTAAAGAAGGTTAAGTCAAAAGCTAGTACCCAACAATGAAATTCAAACAACTCCCATACTTATGAAAACCAATGATTACTTCCCCACACTTGAACTTTTATCATAGTCCAAAAACTTTGTCTAGTCGAATCTAAGTAGGATCACAAAGGATAAGTATGCTCTCAAATTTATTTTTTCTGTTTTTTCTTTTTCTTCTTTTTTTTCTTTTTTTTTCTTTTTTTTTTTCAAGACAAGTAATTCTCCAGTAACCACGGGTAGCGAAAAGTCACCAAAATACAATTGCTTAATACCAGCGCATGCACATGGATCGTCCCTTTCATATGTCATTGCACTTACCACCCAATGATCTCAAAGGAGTACTTGCTTCTTCCCTTTTTTTTAGAGAGCTGAATAATAACCAGATGAACAATGATCCTTAAGATATGATTTCCAACTTCGACTAACAAGCTAACAATCAAACCCCAAATATTCCCCAAAAGTATGATCATCAATAAAACCCCCTTTTTATTACACACCTTATTACTCCCTTAAGCACAATACTAGCCTTTGACAATTGGGTTCAAATTTAATATAGGCCAATACAAGAAAAGGATATATGGCAAGTAACGTGGTGTGTCACCGAAAGAATAGGATTAAGCTCAAAGGGTTAACTAATTGATCATGTATAAATGGTTTGGAATTATAGGAAATATGAGGTTATACCTAATTGCCTTTATCATCTTATCATCAATTAATGTCATGCATCTCAAGAAAGACTTCAAGCAAGTGCTAGCAATGTAAACAACAAGTGGACACTCAAGCAAACGAAAAATCATGCAAAAGATGTGCATATAAGCTCAAAACTCACTTGGTGTGACAAAACATAATCAATCCCAAAGTAATAGTCTCTCTAACGCACCTACTTGTATTCAAAGCATATAGACCAAATTATCTTGCACATATTCATGTCATTCTAATCATTTAGCACATTCAATAAGTCTACTAGTTTCTACTTGCTAGTGTACGTGTGTGCACAAGAACATCACATATCATCTCTCAATCAAAAGTATCCATAAACACAAGATTTCTAAGCATGCATGAGTGCATTTACGTAAGTAACCTTCACATGGCTAGAATTATTTTTGGTTTTTTTTTAATTATTATATATTTTTTAATTATACTACTAATACTATGATACTACAAAGAACACATCCCCACACTTAAATATGGCAATGTCCTCAATGACACAATACTAAGTATTTTAACTAATTAAAAGAAGGAAAGAAATACTCCCCTATGCCTTAGCATGACGTGTCTGGCCGGAAAAGAATTGCTAAAATCCGTCATAATAGTATCAACCTGCAAAAATTCTTTATGTTCCTGAAACACCTCACACCAAATTCATCAAAGTACCTTGTAGGAGTAAACAAATAAAAATAAAAATATCTAAGCTAAAAAAAACTCATGGGTTGCCTCCCAAGAAGCGCATTTGTTTAACGTCGTTAGCCCGACGCCTGTTGACAATTATCCTGGCGAAAAAGCATATAAATGTACATATCTCCTAATTTGAATTAATCTAATGATGTGAGCACCAATTAGATAACCAATAAGATACATAAATTGGCACGTGAGACTCATGTGATGCTCACGAAATTTTGGGATGTGAAAATATTTAGCAAAATCCGCATCAAAACATTTATGACTACTTTTCACAAATCCCTCCCAAATCGGGTCTGCAACAGGCATATATACATTCTCAATCTTAGCATTCTTCAAGTCAAGCGTATCCAAATTCGGTTCTATCTCATCTACCACAATGGGAATCACAATATCCTTATTTAAATTTATATCTTCCACAAACATACTATCATCATCGTCAAATAGCATGCAAAGAGAGTCATCTAAGAAATCAACATCATTATTATCAAAAGAGTTTTCACACAAGTTAATTTCTTGAGAAGCGTATGGGTCAATAAGAGTAGGACTATCAAAATAACCATCTTCATCATCAAAATCATCAAAAATTAGCTTACTGTTACTAACCTCGTTTGGTGACTCTTTGAACTCCGTACCACTCCACAAAGTTGCATCATTGATATGACCCCTTTGTGGTTGCTCAGTTTGACCAGGAAGTTGGCCTGAAGATTTATTGAGCTGGCTTAACTGTTGAGAAATCTGAGCGACAGTGTTTTCCATCAGTTTGTTGTGAGCTTTTATCTCGTTAATGCTAGAATCGAAGTGCTCATTCTTCCTTGATTGCATAGCAATAAAACTTTCCATGAGATTCTCCAAGTTAGATTTCTGAGGTTGAGCTTGTTGAAAACCAGGTGGCTGAGGTGGATTGTCTTGGTAGGAAAAATTAGTGTAATCTTCCCAACCAGAAGTGTAAGTATCAGCATAAGGATTATATTGTGATGGCTGGTGAGGGTGGTCATGGGTATTGTAAAAATTATTACCATCCCAAAATTGTGTTTGAATTGGGTAGTAAGGGATATTAAATTGGCAATTATTTTGAGTATGGCCCTGTATACCGCAAACATCACAAGTGGCAAACAAAGAAGAATTTCTTGACTCAATATCATTGATCTTTTGAGAAAATGCCCGCATAGTCTCAACCAATGCCTCCATGCTTTCTTCTTGCTCCTCTCTTTACTCGCTTAATTTCTTGTCATAGGAATCTGAAAATCAATTTTACAAGAAACAAGAAAAACCACAAGCAAAGATCAAACAGAACAAGAATAATAGCCGAAGCAACACAACTAAAAAACTTAGCTAAACTAACTCAAAAATTAACCAATCTAACACTGCTTTGTCCCCGGCAACGGCGCCAAAAATTTGACAAGGCTGTCGCGTGCCTATCAAATAATAAAAATCTAACAAATCCTTCTAACTATGCAGTAGGGTAAGTCAGAGTCGTTCCCACAGAGACAAAAGTGCCAATCACCAGTCTTTTTCTGATTTAATTTAGCTAAGCAAGTAACACAATAAATTTTGAGGATTTAATTAAACTAATTTATACTAAGAAGAATTGTGTTTATACTAATCAGATCTAAAAACATCCAGAATTAAGTATCCCCACTAGCATGGTCAATGCAATCGTGAATTTTCCTCCCCAATTAATCGTATAATACTCAACAGGAAAGATGCGCCCTATAAATACCAATAATCCCTCTCGGGTATTAATGGCTTCTCTAAAATACAATCAAGCCTATTCTCATGGTATCATGCAATTCAGAGACATTAATAACAGCACCCTAACTTCCTAACAATCCGTTCTACCTATTCTCATGGAGAAGTTCATGTTCTTATTGGATAAATCACAACCATCTAAATCCAACTCTCGTTGATAAATAGATAATGGTTCAAACAATACACATAATCACGTCTGATCTGCAATTGCTAATTAAAACAACTCAATAAGCAAGAGCAATTAAACAATCAAATTGGGGAATTCACACATCGACCATAACTAGGGTTCAACTCAACCCTAGATTAATAAACTACTCACACATGATTGAATTAACAAAACAAGAATGAATATAAGAACACATAATTATAAGAATAGAGAAAAAGTGTTTACAAAAGTATACGTACCAATGCTTTTGATCTCTAAGATTGGATGATAAAACAATACCCCTAGATGTGTTTATATAGGCACCAGGAGCCTAAAAATTAGCTAACCAAAACTAAGTAGGAAACAGCTAATAAAATATTACAATTATAATAGAAGTAGGAATAAAAAAAAAATATCCTCCTTGAATTAGATAAGCCTCGTAGACTTCTGGTAATTTCCCTCTTTGTGTTGGATAAGAATTTGTTGTCCAAGATTTGCCGTAATTAGAATTGAAATAGGATTCCAGGAAGTGAAATTCGTCATCTGTCTTTCAGGCCTGTTTCTGGGCTTCTCCAGTTGGAATATTGATATTGGACCACCTTTGACTTGTAGAAAATTCTGTTATCTTCGCGTGGGCTGTAAGATCACCCAATTCTGATGTCTGAAACTCAAGTTATGGCCCAAACAGTGATGTACACGCAAGCTGCCCAATAGTTACGAATTTTCTAGTAATTTAAGTCCAAATAAACTCAATTCCTTCCAAGTTTGGGAATTATTTATTTCCTGCAATAAACTCCAATAAAACTTATTAAATCGACACGATTATTCGCAAAAGCTCATTAAATGTGGGAATAAAATCCTCTAAAATATATGTAAATTATATTCTATCAATTACCTTTTCTATTTTTTTTTATTTTTTTTCAGAAAAACCTATTTGGTTTGCTTTATTTAAGTACAATAAAATAATAACAATATAATAACTAATAACTAACCGATTACCTTTTTCAGCTAAAATATTTCATCTTTTCAATATTTTAAACTAAAATCCATCATTTTCTAAAAATATAACGACAACATATATATAATTATATCAGATCATATTTTTTAAAATTTTAACCCAAGAAAATTTATGTCTTAAATTTTTTAATTCAAATTAAAAAATATTCTGTTAGATTAAAGAACATCCGTGCATCGCACGGGTTTTAAGCTAGTATATGATAAATCTTCTTTTAACACTTGTTGTTCTATCCAATTGTACTTGGATTATTTATCTTTATAATCTTTTTTCAATACTTGTCCTATTCAGTCGTACTTAAAATGATTTCCTTCAAAAAAGTGAATATAATTTTTTTTTGAAACGCAAAGATGATAATATTAAAATAATAGATGCAGCCATTATATGAAATGTACCGCATCCAAGGAAAACATCCCATAACAACCTAAAACATCCATCATATCAATAATTCCAAAAGAAAACTCACTAGCATCAAAAGAGAACTTCATAGGATAACTAGCTAGATAGCTTAAGACTTAAATTAAAAGAGACATAGTGACCGTTTGGGATTGTTTAAAATAAGTTACTTTTGACTTAATGGAGGTGTTTTTAACTTTATGGAGAAAGTAAAGTTGTTTACTTTAAGTTGAATTAATGTGTTTGGGTAATTTTACTTAAAGTTAAATGGGGATTTAATAATTTTGACTTAAAGTGATATTTGACTTAAAAAAATTTTAAATTCATAATATTTAAACTTTAGAAGAATCGTGAAAAGAAAAAAAAAACTCGATAAGTCATAAGTCAAAAATACCTAAATGGAACTTATGACTTAATGGAGTTTTTTAACTTAAAGCCGGCTTAAAGCAGTGGTTGCCAAACAGGTCAAAAACTACTTAAAGCTATTTTTAGCTTTAAGCACATGTTGCCAAACGGCCTCATAGACCCACTACCAATACTTAATAGAACTAATGATTAAAAAGCAAGGCTAGATCATATAAACGGTTCATTTCCCCAAGGCTGCTGACATAAACCTTCAGAGCACCTCTGCATTAACATCTCTTCATCATCCAGCTGAACTAAACCTGCAACCTGAACACCCAGTTCCTCCTCCACGAGTTCATCACCCTGCACCTCTTCGTGCACTACATCAGCCACTATATTGAGTTCATTAATCGACATGAACTGATCTCCTATTGGACCCAAGCCCATATCATTACTCCAGAGTTCAAAAACACGTCCCACCGGACCAGCCAGGATGACCATTCGGTTGTAATTTTCTATAACGCCTTAGAAAATTTTTGATATTTATAATTAGTTATTTAATATTAAATGTGACTTGTGAGACGTGAATATTTTCGAGGAGGTAAAATATGTGTGATTTCGTTTTGTGGGTTTATTTGATGATTTATATGTGTCAGATAAGTATACGTATTTTTATTTTTATTTTTGGGGATTAAATCCTACTTAAATCATGCGTTACTTATCTTCTGAGAATTTTATAAAATCATCGGGATTAGTATAAATCCTGAAATCTTTTGCAATATTAACTTTATGGGCTTATTTGACTTTTAAAAATATTAGATGTGTTTATTTTGATTCTTAAGGATTTTAAAATGATTTTATGAATTTATTTTTGTCTTATTGGTTTAATCTTGTAAAATCCATATTTAATTCGTTTTTGATCCTAAAAATATGGGGAGATAGCTAATTTCATTTTATATATTCTAAAAATGAAATTTAGATTTTTCTCCAATACTATGTATTTAATTTATATTTTACCATGTAATTTCAAATTTGTTTAATTCAGAAAAATTATTATAAAATTTCCATTTTTATCTCTCTCTACTCTAAATCCCTAGCTGTGGTTTCCCCAATTTATAACATCAACTCTCTTGAACTCTCTACACAACTCTCCCCAAATCTCTCTCAAAATCTTCTCTCTCTCAAAATCTCTCTCTCTCTCTCTCTCTCTCTCTCTCTCTCTCTCTCTCTCTCTCTCTCTCTCTCTCTCGGTTTCTCAATTCCTCCTCCACAACCGTTCATTTTTCTCTATATCTATCTGTCCTCTCTCTCCCATAGCTCTTTGCACCTCGGTAATGATCTTCTTACTGTTGCTGTGATTGAAACGCAACTTCCCTCCCCTGTTCTGGTGTTGGTTCTGTGCAGTGTTCGTGTACCGTGTGTGTGTATATGAATTTTCTGGTTATTATGGTCAAATCCCCTTCCTATGTTCTCCCTGCGTGCTGTGTGTGTGTGTGAGAGTTTTGGAATAAGTTGTGTAAGTGTGTGTATGGATTTGGCCGTGTGTTTTAGGCCGTGTAAACCGGCTGTAACAGATGGGTTATGGTCCTTGTGAATTCTATCATGCTTCGAATTAGTGCCCTGTTAAACTTTCCGTGACTTGTGTTAAATAATTGTGGTGCTTCGACTTTGCTATTACGACATGGTGTCATGTTGATTTATTTCGTGATTTAATTTGATTACGAACCGATATTTTGTATGATAAATTTTGAGGAATAAAATTGTAAGATTTGTTCGTAAAAAAATTATGTGCGGAGTTTCGAGTCGGAAACCCGATTTGGGTACCCTCGAAATTTTGCCCCATCGACAGTGATTTAATTTGAGTCGATGGAAATTGGCGATGATGAATGCTTGAGCCAAGAATTTATTTTCGTCAACTATGTAATGTTTTTCAGTTCGTGTTTTAATTTACGAATTGTATATCCGGTTGATATGAATGAATTAATTTAAGGATTATTCGAATTAGAGTAATATTAGTTTGAATTGTTAATTTATGGATAGTAGTGGATTTCTTTTGGAATGTGATAATTGTTGGTTGGTTGTGTCGGTTATGTTCCGACTGGTAGTTACCCATATAAAGGGGATGCCATCAAAATTTTCTAAAAATCTTAATTGTATTTTATCGAGTCTATGTATACATGTATGTACTACTAGTATGGAGTGGTATTTGGATTATATTTTAATTACGTGATTATTTGTTAAATATTTATCCGTTGTAATTAAATATTTATGTTAGTGGTCAGGGGTTGATATTATATGATTAAAGTAAATAATTTAAGAATTATCGCAAGGGTAGATTAAGATTAGACATTTGTAGAGGAACGTCGAATATTGAATAGAATTCTGAAATAGTGTTTTTATATGTGTAGGTTCGAAGGACGTAGACATAAGGGATAAAGGGAAGGCAAAGGCTGAGAGTTTTTGAACTAAGTGACTAGAGTGGATATATTTGGTTAAGGCAAGTAACTTGAACCTTTTATCGAAGTTCAGATTTTATCAATTATTCATGGATTGTTGCTTAAATTCTTATAACTTACTGTTTGTTTCTTTCAAGTCAATTGTCGAATCTCTTGTACTATATTGTAAATGCATATAAACTGTTGCTTAAACCCTTGTACCTTCTTGGTTACCCTTATAGATTACCGTTTAAACTGTTGTACCTTCTTGCTTATTCTAATTCTCGTTGAACTGCAAATCTTGCGATATAACATACTTTTTGCCCAGGCTTAAACATCATTTCATATCTATTCCCTTATTTCACCCCAGCATAACTATACCTTATAACCCTTGATTAATCTCTAAATCCTTAAACCTTGTTTGTTCTTAATTTAACTAATGACCCTTATTTCTTATACGCCTATTTTTCCCCAAGCCATACCATATTCGATGTCACCTTATATTACCCCTCTAAAATGACAAGAGCTTGATAATCTTTAAATTTTAAACACTTGTGAATCACACTTGAACCCTACCTTGCAAACCTTATACAATTAAATTGAATTGTTTACTTGAATGTTGGTCACTTATTCTTGAAATTAAACAGAATAACCCATTGCTCTGAATTGTTGCATAAGAATTCCATTCATCGAAACTTGTTTTACTTTATGGACATGTACATAATTATTTTAAATTAGAGTAAGAGGCTATGATGGTCCTAGTCCAGCAATTTAATTTGGCGTAAGAGGCTAGGGTGGTCCTAGTCCAGCAATAGAGGCCAATGTGTTGCCTAATTGGGAACCTAATTTTCAAAGTCCAGAGGGACCTAGTGTCCGGTATGGGGACATTACGTGGCTGATCACGCGTATTGTCCGGTATTCCCTATCTTTGGAATGAATTATAAATTGTCAAAATTTTTGAAAGAGCTCAAAGAATGATTTCTTATATTGTTGTATCCACATTTCTGTTGTTGATTCTTTTGCATCTATATTGTTACTTGCTGAGCATTTGGCTCACTTCTTGCTATTGTTTCTAACCCTTTTTCAGTTAAAGAAGAGGATACTACTTAGAAGCTATATCTGGAGAAAAGGTTGTGGTGGACTGTAGACTGACTAGCTTTGCAGGTAGAAGGTTGGACTTTTGGATTAGCAGTCAAGACTTGTAGTAATAGTACCAGTTGGTTGTATTTATATTGTGATAGTGTATGTAACTTTTTATTAAGGATAAGTATTGTAATGTAATAACTTAGTTAGTAGTTGCTTGTTTCATACCAGTACCTGTTAGAGATCCGGGTTAGTAGTGGGTTGCTATATTATGTTTTATTATTTTGTTGACAGGTTGAACTTGTATTGTTTTTTTTGGAATTGTTGTTTGGTAATTGGATGAAATTTGGGTTGGTTTGAATTACAGGTGGATAGTTCGAATTACGAATACATCATGTCGAAATTTTTTTAAATTCCCCTGTATCAAAGTTTAATTTTAACAAATAAATTCCAATAATTAAGTATTTTGTTATAAAAAGTATATTTTCAGTATAGGAAAGTCGGGGCGTTACATTTTCAGCACCATAACGGGCCAGATAAGCAGCTATATTGTTTGCATTTGCAACAATGATTTTCTCAACTATACGAAAGTTTGCATCAGCTTTCCTCTGCTCAAGTTGTTGTAACACATACCTACGAACATGCACCACACCATTAACATCAGTGAGTCTCCATTCCCAGATAGAGTCTTCATTGTCAGATTCTATGATCACATCGAACTTGTCATCGAGATAGGCCCTCTTAAGACCCTCCAAGAGAGCGTAAAGCTCATTACGCCTTTGATCATTTATCCCCAGAGTACCAGCCACCATTCTAAGGATCTTTCCTCTGTGATTACTAATGACAACACCTATTCCCGATACATTACCATTCGGGAGAGGTACTGCAGAGAAAAAGCTATGTACATTGATCTTTACACGACCACAAGGAGGCATACGCTATAGAACATTAATAGGCTCCATATGATAATTACTAAGAGGCTGTGAAATACAACTAAAGGAGAGAAGTAATCTTATAGGGAGAGAGGGCTACCTATAAATACTAATTACTAGCTCATTGGAAAGCTCTAGAGGTTTTGTTACTTCCCAGGCCACTACACTAATCTCTTCGACTGTTAGGATTCCAAAAGACACTTCCCGCCTGCCGATTAGTACCGTAGCCAAATTCAGAAAAATAGTAGGCCCAAATATAATTCTAGTCCATAATAAACGGGATTAAAAGAAACCCAACCCAGGAGATCTAAAGATAAGGCCCAAAAGCACTCACTAAGAAAATGTACAGAGTCACTTATTTGTTCTTCCTCTAAATTAACTAATTCAACTCGATCACTAACCTATTACTGAATGCAACTCTCTAGACATACTAATTTAACTAATCCATCCTCCTACTATTGAATTTCTATTCAAACCTTGTTTAGCCAAGTCATCGGATCCAATATTAAACTTTCTATCTATATGAACAAAAGAAATCTTAAGAACTCTTAAAATCTCTCTGCATTGATTTATCTCCAGAAATAAATCTGTTACTCCTCCTGCCTTAACCTTATTGAAACCTTTGACTAGAATTTCACAGTCAGAGAATAGTTTGCAAGATACTAATTTTTTGTTACTATGAAAAACCTTAATGATGTGAATGACTGCTTCCATTTCAGCCCGTAGGGGACGATGAGCTTCTGATTTACCCGAGAAAATGTATAGAAGGATTTGGTCTCTATCTTTTAAAAAACCTCTTATCCCAGCTTTGCAATTTTCCAAATCAATTCTTAAGAACGTTCCATCAGTGAAAGCAAAAATATCACAATCATCAGAGAAAAGAAGGATTGTACTTCTCTTGGCCTTGGCTTCAATAAGATTGACTGGATAAAATAGCCATTCATTACTCATTACCTCATTTACCAATCCAGCAGCTGAGCACCATTTAAAAGTCCTGACTTTGGTTATGAAAATTAAGTCATCCATCTCTGTTCTAATTCCTTCAAAAATCAGGCGATTCCTGCTAAGCCATATGGTCCAAAGGCATGCAGCCATACAAGAATTCCATCCCAGACGGACATTTTGATTAGCAAAAAGCTTATGCAAATCCCAAATATTTGTCATTTGGTGGTTACCCATATTCACAGTTTTACCCCACCAATTAAACACTTCAGCCCAAAACTTTCTAACCAAAGGACATGTCCAAAAGATATGGTCATGATTTTCCTCATTAACTGAACACCATGAGCATAATGTATTCGATAATGCTTGCCCAAGTCTGGCTTTGAGTAGAGTTTTAGAAGGAATAATCTGGTTATGATATTTCCAGAGGAAGATTAAAACCTTTGGAGGTGATTTGATCTTCCATAAAAACACCCAGCTGAGTCTTTGACTAAGTTCATTCCCTTCCAAAAAAGCCCTACCCTCTCTGCAATGGTATTTCTCTCTAGACTTGGACCATATTAATACATCTTCTCCCTCAAAAAGTACAATGTCATAGATGATCTCATTAAGTTTTACTACCTCCTCCATTTCCCAATTCCTTAAAGATCTTCTCCAGAAGTTGACAACATTATGATTCGAGGTAAACCACTTTGTGAGAAAGTCTTTAACTGAGAACAATTTGAGATTGGATAGGAAGTATAACCTTGGGAAGCTAGTCATCAAATTTGGACCTTCCCTCCAGAAGTCTTCCAAAAAAAGTACAGTTCTGCCATTTTTAATCGTCCATCGAAAATTTGATTTCGATAAAGAATCCTTGAAACCGGCATTGCCATTAATACTAATGAACCCCTTGAATAATTCTGAGCAATGATTATTTCTAATCAAATTTTCCATATCCTCCCCAGTATTGCAAAGATATTTGGATCTGAAAATCTTATTTCAATCTTTGTCTCTCTCTGACCACCATTTAAAGCACCATTTTGCTAGCATAGGTAGGTTCTTCTGTCTTATAGACAATATTCCCAGACCACCCTTTTCTTTTGGTCTACAGACTGCCTTCCAATTCATTAGATGAATTTTCTTCTCCACCGATCCATCTGTTTTGCACTCTCCCCATATAAATCTTCTTCTAATCGCTTCAATCTCATTACAGACAGTAATTGGCATGACAAAAACAGTGAACCAATAGGCTGGTAAACTATCTAGTGTAGACTTTAATAGGACCAGTTTACCGACCATGTCTAGGGAGCCACATTTCCATGAGGCTAATTTACCTTTATTTTTTCCTCAAAGAGGATCCCAAAAGTTAATTCTCCTCAGAGAACAACCAACCGCAGCACCTAAGAAGGTCATGGGCATGACTCTTACCGAACACTCCAAGATTTCTGCACTTCTACTTACCATATTGACATCTTTATCAAAAGCATATAAATTGCTGTTATTGAAGTTTATTTTTAAACCTGAAAGAAGCTCAAAACTCTGTAGAATTCTCTTAAGCGCCTTGACCGACCTTTGATCATTTTCAATAAATATGACCGTATCATCTGCAAATTGTAAATGTGTAATTTCTAGAGAAGTCTCCCATGAGGAGATGCCTTTAACTATACCCAACCTACTTGCTTCCTGGATCATTCTACTTCGGATTTCCACTGCTAGGTTGAATAACAATGGTGATAACGGATCACCTTGTCTGACCCCTCTGCCTGGTGAGAATTCTTTGGAAGGAGAACCATTAATCAAAATAGATGTTCTCATGGAATTGAAGTAACTCAAAATCCATTTGCACCATTTGTCTCCGAAACCCATATAACTCAGTAAATCCATTAGGAATGTCCAATCTACATAGTCAAATGCTTTCTCAAAATCTATCTTAAAGATTATACCTGAAGATCTTCCATTTTGCAAATTGTGACAGATTTCATTGAGAATTAGAATGCTATCAGCTGCTTGTCTATTCTTCATGAAGCCATATTGATTCTCACCAACAATGCTCTTGATATGAATACTCAATCTGTTTGCTAACATCTTAGTGAGTAGCTTCATTGTGGAGTTAATTAAACTAATTGGTCTAAAGTCTTTTACCAACAGAGGTGAGTCCACCTTGGGAATCAGGGAGATAAAAGATGAATTCATCCCCTTAGGAAGATTTCCTAGTTTCCAAAAAAATCAAGAAATCTTGTAACAACCTATCTCTAAGCTGCTTCCAAAGAAACTTTAAGCATCCCGAGTTCATTCCATCAGGTTCAGGAGCCTTTTCATCACCAGATTCCCTTAGAGCCTGATCTAACTCTGCTCATTCGAAGTCTCTCTTAAGCCACTCATTGTCCTCCTTTCTTAATTTCCTTCCTTTGAGGTTACCAATTTTCAGAGTAACTGGTTGAGGTTTAACACTAAACACTAGGGAATAGTGGTTAAAAAAGCCTCTTTGATCCGATTCGGACAAGATATCAAATTATCTTACCAAAAGATTTTCCTAATAGAATTTCTATTATGCCTTTTCTTTACCACTTTGTGAAAGAATTTTGAGTTTTTATCACCATATGAAATCCAATTTATCCTAGTTTTTTGCCTGAGCATTTGAGTCTTGAGATCATATAAGTTTACCAGCTCCTCTTTAACACGCATCTCTTCAAAATTAAGAGATGAAGACTCATCAAGAGAATTAAGCTTCTCTTCAAGACTTTTGATTCTAACATCAACATTATTACCTGGATTGTCAGCCCATTTTTTAATAAAAGTCTTGAATCTTCTTACCAAACTTTGAGAGTTCAAGTTCACTTTATTCTGCTCAAGCTTTAGAAATTCTTCAAGTATAGACTTTAGAGAATCATCTTTTAACCAACAATTGAAAACCTTGAATGGTTTGGGCCCCCAGTTCAAGTCTTCCATCTTAAGCAACAAGGGCTTATGATCCGAGTTAGTTCTGCACAATGCTTTAAGAATCCATTGCCCCTTATCTAGCCATGAAGCATTTACTAGAGCTCTATCTAGTTTGCTCTTTCTACCCAGAGGGCCAAACCAAGTGAAAATAGAATTCATAATTTCTAAATCCAAAAGGTTGGAATTATGTATGAATTCATTGAAATCCACCATATCCCTTATTCTGTAAACACACCCTTTTCTTTCAGATTCATCCCTTATACAATTGAAGTCTCCCACTAAGCACATTACTTCATCACCTATTCGTCCAAGGACATCTGTCAAGCTATCCCACACCACTAACTTGTCACCCACTTCTTGGGGGCCATAAATATTTATAACATGGAAGATACTCATGTCCAAAGAATTCTGAAAGGTGCACCAGATCCAATTTCTATTATTAGCAGAAGCTAACATCCTAAATTCGCTCTTAATTCATGAACACATGAGTCCCCCTGATAGTCCTACAGCATTAACTTCAAACCATTCAACATTATTAACATCCCATATAGAGTTTATCATGTCAGGGCTCCATCCACCACACTTCGTTTCTTGCAGACACAAGAGATTTACCTTGTTATCAAAAATCATTTTACTAACCATCTTTCTCGACACTAAATTACATGCTCCCCTCAAATTCCACGATAATAGTGACAAATTCTTCATTGAAAACCATTATCAAAAAACTGTCACATTACTTACTGAGATTAAACTGCATTCTTATCCAATTTATCGGCTAGTGCTTTCAAGCCATTATCCCTTCCTGCCGGAATTTCCAACCCCAACAACAATTCTGTATCCAAAATCTCTGCCGCTTCAATTGATCTATCCAACTCTAGTATTACCAAAGTTCCACCAACATATTTGCTATTTCTCCCCACTGGTCCTTTATGCTTAAAAGCACCTCTCCCCTTTTTCTTTCCTATTCTTAAGTCAAAAGGATTTACCCTATTTCTGAGCTTTAATCTCGGCATACCCCTTTTCGCTCCCATTTTCATTTTTTGAGGTTGTCGCAGATTATAGTATTTGACACTTGCATAGGAGGATTAATTACCAGCTCTTCCTCTTTTAAAACACCTTCTATCTTACTTTCAGAAGTGAAATCCAAGTTATTGTCTGTTGAGCTAGATTGAACTTCCTCCCCTGGAATCTTCCATTCCTCCCCCTAGAAACTTCTTTAGCCCTTACACTTTCATCATCTATATCCAAACTATGCTCTTTAGCCATACTGATATTTTCTTCTAGTTCCAGCGTTTCCGGTACCACCGTGTCTGAAACCTTATTATCCTTAAAAATTAGATCTCCTAACTTGGTTACTATTCTTTCTTTATGGACCATACTATCTTTTGAATCATTTCTGGAGAACCCCTTATCAATACCTATACCATTATCTGGATATGATTCATTGCAACTATCTCTTCCCATCTCATTTCCCACCAAAGAGCTCACATAAGCCATCGAGTTCTCCCTTAACTCATCAGAAGATTTTTCCTTAAATATAGTTCTGTACTTTACTCCTTTAACCAATATCGTAATCTCCTCCATTATCAATTCATTATGTGTCATATGAATTTCAACTAATGGATTGTGAACAAGCTTCTTTTCATTGTTCTAAAAACTCCAGGATATCCATTCCCCCATTGAGCTTGTAAAAGCTTTCATATTAGTCTTCACCCAAGCATTCATAGGAAGACCTACACATTCAATACATGCAATTCTTGGCATAATATAATCTTCCATCACGAAATCCTTTACCTTAAAAAATCTTTTCTTTAAGAAACTTCTCAGAGTATCCTTCTTTCCTTCAAAATGTGAGAGTGAAAAAAGGAATTTTTTCTTATTAATCATTAGCACCTTAACATCCTTGATACCTGATGAGTGGGTATTTTATTCACTTAAAACGTTTCCATTTGGCTTAAAACGAATGTTTGTACTCGAGTTGTGGTATTTTTGAGCTCTTTTAAGGGTATTGTGCAGGAATGTTAATCACAGGTGTTCAAGGAATGCAGCGAAGCAATTGGAGAGCAATTCGGAGTTGTAATGAAGAAATAAGGAAAAAAATCCAGTGTTGAGCAGAAGCTAGGGCGCGGCAGCGCCGCCGTTGTACTGAGTTGAGGCGCGGCAGCGCTGTGTATTCTGGAGGGGCGCGGCAACGCCGTTCTATACATGTTGGATGGCGCGACAGCGCCGGCACGACTGAAGGGAAATTTCTGTTTTGCTGTTTTTTTGAGATAAAGTCAAAATAAAATTCCTTTTCTAATTTCTTGCACCTGGAGGCCTATATAAAGAAGGAAAAACCCTAGAATAGGGAGGTTTGACCACATATTGTATCTACGGAGTTTTGAAGCACGAAGAAGCGAGGAAGAAGATAGTTTTCAATTTATTCTTGTATTCTTCCTAGTTTGTGGATGCTTGGTTTTGGTGTATTCTTTAAAACCCTTGTTATTTTTTTAAATCATTATTCGTTTCCTTTTATCATGTTTACATTGGAACCCATGGTGACGATTAGTTTGATTATGAACTAATTCGTTGTCATGGGGTTTTAGTGGATTTATTCATGAAGTTTATTTGTTGAATCTTCTTGATGCCTATAGTGTGATTGATGTGATATCCTATCATGGTTGATTTAATTCGTTATAGGAGAGTAGCTAACTCCTGTAATTGTGTGTTAATTCTTATTAAAGCGAAAGTGAATCTAAGAGTTTAGAACTTGCCATGCTAGCATAGGTTTATGCGTGAGAATATCATTCATAATTAGTGTTGTAACTCTAACCGTTTTATGACGACTATGTGATCAATTGAATGCTTGTACTTCAACCATTATGTTTCAATCTTTATAGACATATGGAGATTAAGCATGATTGGGAGACTAAGTGATTTCTATCTTTATTGTAGATGTTATTTAGGATGGTATTTGTGCAACGAAAGTTGGCTTATATCAGTTTTGCGTATTCGATCAGGTATTAACAAATCACATGAAAAGGCTAGAGAAGTGGAGACTATAGATGGATTGTTTAATGAAGTTAAAATCCCATGTTTTATTCCGCATAAGTAATTCGATATAATTCTTAGTTCAAGTAGTTGATAATTAGTTATAAATCTTAGAGTAATTGTAGTGATAAACAAAAATCCAATTATTAATTTGTCGTAGCATCGAATAATAATCATACATTGGTGAGTGAATTAACTAGACAATACAACGAGTTCCTGTAGGAACGAATCTTATTTGCTATCTATATTACTTGAGATCACGTGCACTTGCGTGTTGAGTTTGGTCGTAACAATACCTTCAGTGTTTAACCATGATAACAGCTCATTCGGGCATTGTTCTTCCTCTGTGATACCCACCCAGCTACTTTCAAAAGCTTCTTCGATACTATCATCTGTATCCGCCTCAATGAATTAAAAACTTTTATTGAAGTTATGTAAATCTTTATCCTTCTTGGTCTCTTGGGGAATGACTAGTAATTTCTAACTAACCACCCCAATTGCTTGCTTATTATTTGGCGAGCTCTTGATTACTTTAGATACCTGACCAGCTGGAAGAACTTCCGTCTTATTGTTTGGATTAATAGAAAACCTTAACCTTCTACCTAGGCCTTTGCACTGCTTGACGTTGTTAATCAGAAACCCCGCTTCTGATTCATTCTTCACTTTGATGAAACCTATTCTGTTATTTCGCTTGTCCCTTTTCTTAGGAAGAATCACATCTTGAACTTCACCACAAGATTTGAGCAAATCCCAGAGATCCCTTGCCATTGTTTCTTCTGGGATTTTGTACATAAAGATAGTACAGCCTACATCCCTCTTTGCAACCCAAGCCTTCTCCCTATAACTAGCTCGTACCTTGTTCAATTTGTTTATTATCTTCCCACTATTACTTTTATCTTGCCCGTTTCTTTTCACCACTTCCATATACGAAGCTTTCTTATGCTTAGTCAAATCCATTGTATCATCCTTAAACCTAAAAGAGAGCCCCTTTCTTTCATTGCTCACCTGATCCAATCTATTTTTCAAACTCCTTCAGTGGATTTGGTTTAACGCGTCCGTTATCGCTTGATAGTTACCCAGTCTGACTTTATCCAGAACCTCAACATCTATTATCTCCTTATATTCCTCGATGAACTTCCTCAACAAGATATCCCCCTGATTCTCTTTACCTGAGTCTGGGTCCTTCTTTACCGGATTACCAGTATAGCCGTTATCAGCAATCTTCTTGTTTGAAATTTGAATATCGCCTTGGAAACCCCTGTTTGCACAAAATCACGCAAGCGTACGTGGTCACAAGTAATATAGAATAAAGTTGAGTTGGTTCCCACAGAGATCTGGTTATGGTTTTAATTCAGTCAATGTACCTATGCAACAATGTATGGTTATTACTCACTGCTAAGACAATTAACAAGATTGGGATTGATTAACTAAAATTATCTAAAAAGTAAATTAACAACTAAGAATTAACTAACTAACAAGAATTGGAATCGAATTACTTCTACAAGAATAAACATGGGATCCTAACTTCATTAAATACTTCGCTTAGATCTGACGCCTTTAGTCACTATATGCAATGGTTATGATATCTGATCGGACAACACGAAACAAGTATACGTTACTTCTCAGTATACGAATACCAAACTAAACATACATCCACAAAAGAGATAGAAGATGAATAGACATCAATCATGCTTAGACCCTATATGTCTATAGAATTTGAAAACATAACGGTTGAAGAACAAGTTATCCATAAAGATCACACAGGGCAATATAAGTATTTTCATCTCATACTACGAATCATGTTGATAAACAATCATGAACCTATGCTAGCATGGCAAGTTCTAAATCTCAAGATCCACTTTCACTTCACAAGAGATTAACAAATTAGATGTTCGCGACGCATCTATCAATTAAGCACAACCATACAAGGATATCAGATATACATCACCCACAAATCTTTAAAGCATTAAAATACTAAAGCTCCATAAATAAATCCGTTAGAATCCCATGACAACGATTAGTTCATAATCGAACCTCTCGTCATCATGGGATCTGATGAAACCATGATAAAAACAAAGTATGAAAAGATACAAATAAACCTAAGTAATTGATATGTAATGGTGTTTTTTTTTTCTGTCCCCCAAGATGTGTGTATTTATAGCCCCAATATTGCCTCTTCTCCAAGTAATTGCCGTTCTTGAGTAGGAATCGAAATTGACAAGTTTCCATCTTTGATTATGATACAAATTGCAATTTCCCTTGTCATATAATGATTCTAGATCATTCCCACCGTCCAAGATTATTCCCATGTTGAATAGAAGAAGAAAAAGGCAAATTCCCTTATCAAAATCTGAATCAGAATGCAATCTGTCGGTCAGGATCTCTTCGGCGCGGTCGCGCTGTTCTGTAGTTCAATTCCCGCGCGGTCGCGCTCTCCAAAATCTGGCAATTCCTGGAAAATCCACTAGCGCGGTCGCGCTTGTCTGTAGTGTAAACCTGGCGCGGACGCGCCCTTGTGATTCTGTTTCTGCAGATTTTTCCTCTTGAATTTATTTCTTCGCGCGCCGTTTGCACCACATCTAACTTCTGTTCCTTAGGCCACAAAAACACCTTAACAACCTGCAACACATATATCCTGCACAATCTCCAGAAAACACATTAAACCACACAAATACTTGAGAATTAAGCTATCAATTCAAGCCAAATAGAACGATCCAAGTGGATAAAAATCCAGTTATCACACCCGCAAACTTGAACCGATGCTTGTCCTCAAGCATAAACAAACAAACTATTTATACTAGCTAGTACCACTTCCGTAGGTGATCACGGTTGCATTTGGCATATGCAACAAGCCCTTTAAACCCCTAGGCAGCCCTAGTGGACGAGTAAGGTCTCGTGAGGGCCTATAGCGAATGTACCCACAAAATCCATTTAATGCAATGCAATGCATGAATGCAACTAATATGAAAATGCAATAATCCCCTTCAAACTAACCAACACCAACTAGCAAGCAAATATCTCAAAGAATGCAACTAAATCCAAACAGAGCTCGACTAAGTCCCCGTATACTAACAATACATGACAGAAACGTGCGTGTATGCGATGCTCATCAGATATACTCTTAACACTAGATCAAAATCAAACTCATTCTTCGCCAAGACAATCACAAGTTTATAAATAGAATAGACTGTAAACACTTCATAACCTAGGAACACCTCCATCCTCATTCAAGTTATTTATACTAGTTATTTATACTAGCTATTTATACTAGCTATTTATACTAGCTAGTACCACTTCCGTAGGTGATCACGGTTGCATTTGGCATATGCAACAAGCCCTTTAAACCCCTAGGCAGCCCTAGTGGACGAGTAAGGTCTCGTGAGGGCCTATAGCGAATGTACCCACAAAATCCATTTAATGCAATGCAATGCATGAATGCAACTAATATGAAAATGCAATAATCCCCTTCAAACTAACCAAAACCAACTAGCAAGCAAATATCTCAAAGAATGCAACTAAATCCAAATTGAGATCGACTAAGTCCCCGTATACTAACAATACATGACAGAAACGTGCGTGTGTGCGATGCTAATCAGATATACTCTTAACACTAGATCAAAATCAAACTCATTCTTCGCCAAGACAATCACAAGTTTATAAATAGAATAGACTGTAAACACTTCATAACCTAGGAACACCTCCATCCTCATTCAAGTTAGACAGAAATCCATGCTTTATTACTAACAACTAGGACACATAATACTATATACAATAACGCATGCTTATTTAACCGTGCAATGGATGAGACCCCGAAAGGCTTATACAATAATACCCATGTAACGAGCGTTGGGTTAGTGGATCCCAGACTATAAAAGCCTTAGGTCACTTGGCACAAAGTCCCCGTGAACTTAATAGCTCGAGTATTAAAGAGCTCACCCTGGTTAATTTTGCAATTAAACGATTTAACTATTGACTCTTTTTTTTTTCTTTTTTGTTTTTCATTTTTTTTGTTTTTTTTGCGATCTGGAATGAGCCTTTCTCATTTCCAACCCTAGACTACTCATATAAATATGAGCCGGCTACTAGCCATTTGACGCCTAGCCTTTATTGACAATTATTTACAACTAGCATGAAATCCCTGGTTTCCCCCAAACTTAGACTTAAGTGCTCCTATGCCATAAAGGGAATAACGAAAATTCTAAATATAATCAAGTGATTAAATCTCAAAACAACCAAACAAGCATGACCCTAACCTAGCTCAAAAGCAAACTAATGAGACTGTGTAAAAATTTTGTTTCTGAAACATGCAAGTCGATTTCTAGGAACTATAAATGAACCCTCTATTCATCATTACCACACTCAATTAGACATTGACCTACCAATCAGAATTAGCTCGTCTTAAGGGATCATGAAATATGCATGCTATGCAAATGCAACTATATGAACTCACATGGTATACGAAAAACAAAAATAACAGAATGTCCTAAATGAAACAAACATGCAATAATACGAACAAAACATGAATGAATTACTACTAAGCATGCAAAACAGGATATCTAAATGAACACAATGACAAAAACAACTAACACATACTACTTATCCCCAAACCACCCCCAAACTTAAAATATTCAATGTCCCCATTGAATTGAAGGTAATATAAGGAAAAGTAGAAAAACATACCTACTTGTCGGAATATGCAAAACAAAATGCAACACAAATGCGTGGGTTGCCTCCCACGAAGCGCTTGTTTAGAGTCAATTAGCTTGACTACGCCATGCTTCCATTAAGGATGATAATAGTTGGCCTGGTCTTCTCTTCGTGAGACTTTATCATCATCACGGCGGCACACTTTCTGCCCCTTCTCCTCGCTTGGCCTATTCGTATAACAACTATGTCCTGTTCCAATGCCTTCCTCGGTTGACCCAAAATCTGTCAATTTGTAGAACAACACACATTCGTGTGCTTTGGGAGCTTCATATGAATATAATGGAGGAGGGTAAATGTAAGTTGCTGAAGCCTTTGGTTCCTCAACGAGAACTTCCTCCATTGGCTCTAATGCGCTACCTCCATCTTTATAATATGAGACAAGTAGAAGACCTGAATCTTTCCCATGGTCATCAGCCTCTTGGTACGCACATACCAATTCTCGAAATTTGTGTAGCTCACCAGTGTCTGTCCCAAATAGTGCCCTTTCCAAAGCATCCACCTCACCAGCATGATCAAATTCCTCACATGGGATGCGAATGCTTACCTCTCCTTGGAATTTGTCTTTCTCAACAATGCATGTAGTACCTTGCTCCAATTCACCATTATTTTCTGGAATTGCCTCTGGTATGAATTGCTGATTCTCTTGTTCCAAGGTACTCCTAACTTGAGCAACTATTGTTTCCAAAAATTTGATAGACGCCTCGTTACTCTTTACAAGCATCCTAATCTCCTCCAGAGTAGGGCTGAGCAAAACCGAACCGAAATATTGAATTTCGGTTCGGTTTGGATTGTATTTTTCTGAAAATTTCGGTTAATTCGGTTTTTCGGTTTAAACCGAAATTTATTTCGGTTCGGTTAGGTTTTTTTTTTAAAACTTCGGTTCAAACCGAAATAACCGAATTATATATATATTTTATGTATATTATATATGTATATGTTTATATTTTATATATGCATGATTTAATTAATTCAAAATTAAGTTTAAATATTTAAATTGATAGTTTGTGTTTTATTTTTATTTTAATTGTTACATATTTTAATATATTTACTATTAAAATTAATTTTAAAATTAAAAAAATAATATTATATATATATATATTTTTAAATCGGTTTGGTTCGGTTTTGGCAAAATATTTCGGTTCGGTTTCTACTGATAAATCGGTTCGGTTCGGTTTGGTAAAAATCGAATTTCGGTTATTCGGTTCGGTTTTTAACCGAACCGACCGAATGATCACCCCTACTCCAGAGTCTCTTGTTCCAATGATCTCACAGCTTGAGCAACTAGTGTCTCCACAGATTTTAAAGACTCCTCGTTGCTCTTTACAAGACTCCTAAGCTCCTCCATAGCATCAACCTCATCTGATTGAAAAGTAGGAGTAGGTTGCTGATGTTGAAACTCTTCACTACCCAAAAAATATGACATATTTGGAACATCTTGCTGGTACTGTTGAGGATGGTACTGAAAATATGGTTGTTCCTCATAAGTGACATATGGATCAACTCCTTCGTAGTAACAATATTGTGAGGTCTCATGAACGCCCGAACATAGCTCACATTGCTGAGGCATAGATGTCCTCGAATATGCCCACCATGGCCACTCCTCGCCTGCCATTTTCAAACACTCAAGTACCTGAAACACACCAAACAACAAACTAAGTAAGAAAATAATCTTAGTCAGTGAACTCTAACGACCACTGATGACAAGCACATAAACTAAAAATAAAACACCGATGATCCCCGGCAGCGGCGCCAAAAACTTGTTTACACAAAATCACGCAAGCGTACGTGGTCACAAGTAATATAGAATAAAGTAGAGTTCGTTCCCACAGAGATCTGGTTATGGTTTTAATTCAGTCAATGTACCTATGCAACAATGTATGGTTATTACTCACTGCTAAGACAATTAACAAGATTGGGATTGATTAACTAAAATTATCTAAAAAGTAAATTAACAACTAAGAATTAACTAACTAACAAGAATTGGAATCGAATTACTTCTACAAGAATAAACATGGGATCCTAACTTCATTAAATACTTCGCTTAGATCTGACGCCTTTAGTCACTATATGCAATGGTTATGATATCTGATCGGACAACACGAAACAAGTATACGTTACTTCTCAGTATACGAATACCAAACTAAACATACATCCACAAAAGAGATAGAAGATGAATAGACATCAATCATGCTTAGACCCTATATGTCTATAGAATTTGAAAACATAACGGTTGAAGAACAAGTTATCCATAAAGATCACACAGGGCAATATAAGTATTTTCATCTCATACTACGAATCATGTTGATAAACAATCATGAACCTATGCTAGCATGGCAAGTTCTAAATCTCAAGATCCACTTTCACTTCACAAGAGATTAACAAATTAGATGTTCGCGATGCATCTATCAATTAAGCACAACCATACAACAATATCAGATATACATCACGCACAGATCTTTAAAGCATCAAAATACTAAAGCTCCATAAATAAATCCGTTAGAATCCCATGACAACGATTAGTTCATAATCGAACCTCTCGTCATCATGGGATTTGATGAAACCATGATAAAAACAAAGTATGAAAAGATACAAATAAACCTAAGTAATTGATATGTAATGGTGTTTTTTTTCTGTCCCCCAAGATGTGTATTTATAGCCCCAATATTGCCTCTTCTCCAAGTAATTGCCGTTCTTGAGTAGGAATCGAAATTGACACGTTTTCATCTTTGATTATGATACACATTGCAATTTCCCTTGTCATATAATGATTCTAGATCATTCCCACCGTCCAAGATTATTCCCATGTTGAATAGAAGAAGAAAAAGGCAAATTCCTTTATCAAAATCTGAATCAGAATGCAATCTGTCGGTCAGGATCTCTTCGGCGCGGTCGCGCTGTTCTGTAGTTCAATTCCCGCGCGGTCGCGCTTTCCAAAATCTGGCAAATCCACTAGCGCGGTCGCGCTTGTCTGTAGTGTAAACCTGGCGCGGTCGCGCCCTTGTGATTCTGTTTCTGCAGATTTTTCCTCTTGAATTTATTTCTTCGCGCGCCGTTTGCGCCACATCTAACTTTTGTTCCTTAGGCCACAAAAACACCTTAACAACCTGCAACACATATATCCTGCACAATCTCCACAAAACACATTAAACCACACAAATACTTGAGAATTAAGCTATCAATTCAAGCCAAATAGAACGATCCAAGTGGATAAAAAATCCACTTATCAACCCCCCAGCCCCATCTCTCTCCTTAGTGAATACTCCCTCCGTCCCACCCATTTCTTTACATAAAAAACCGCGTATCTGACACGCATTTTAAGGTGCATTTTAAGGATAGTTCTATAACTTATTTTTTATATTTTTTTTGTATAAAAATAGAATTGTTCTATTTTTATACAAAAAAAGAAAATATCAAAAATAAGTTATAGAACTATCCTTAAAATGCACCTTAAAATCCTTACCGAAAATTGGTCCGCAAATGTAAAGTATTACATTGGATAGAGGGAATATAATACTTTGCTCAATAAAATAAAATAAATTACAAATTAAAATATGAGATAATATCTTAATTTACAATGTCAACGCTACTTTATCTGTAGTTGAAAGAACACAAATTATAAACATGTAATTTATTAACTTTTCATCTTATCGAACAAAATTTAAATTTTTGATAATATGAATGTCTGATAAAATTAAAACTAAAATTTTTATATTTCGTGTTAGAAAAACCTGAAATGTTGGCTAGTAAATATCTTACAAAAAATCTAATTTGAAATTTTTACCAGTGTATATAAATAGAATATTATTTTGTACTAGCAACACAACATTTCCCCTACCGTTTTATCCCCAAATCCCCCCTCTCCTAGTCTCCGCATTTACAACACACACCCACCTATACACACACTCGTTCATTTTCAATTCCACCGCCATGGCTTCAACTGACGGCACCAATAATAATCCGGCGAGCGGAGGATCTCAAACACCGGCGATTCCTACTCCGATATCAAACGTAAATACTCCGCCGCCGTTCCTTGTGAAGACGTACGAGATGGTTGATAATCCGGCGATTGATAAGATAGTATCGTGGAGTGATACGAACAATAGCTTCATCGTGTGGGATCCACCTGAGTTCGGTAGAGATGTTCTTCCCAAGTATTTTAAACATAATAATTTCTCCAGCTTTGTTCGTCAGCTCAATACTTATGTATGCTTTCTCCTCACTCTCCTTTTTATATTTATTAAAATGTGCTTTTGTGCTTGTTAGTTTACTCCATAAATGTCGAAAAGGTGCGGTGTTTTGTTTTATCTGTTCAATTTTGTTTTTCGATTGCTCGATTTATTTCGTTGATTGATGATATTGAGTAGGATTTGTCTGTAGTCTTTAGCTGATTTACACTTCTTTTGCTTGCGTTATATATGTATTTTTCTTTTAATTTAAAATTTGTGGAAGATTTGCGGTATTAACTTTATCTGTTATGTTTATTAGTTACTTGTGTGTGTGTCGGAAAAATGTGGAAAAAGTGCAGTGCGGTGTGTTAGCTTCAATTAGGTTTTTGATTTCGTAATTTGGTTAATTAATGGTGTTGAGTGCGTGTATGCTCTATCTGCTGAGATTCGATGGTGGAGATACTGTCTGAAATGATTTTGTTAAATATATTATTGTTTTTATGAATCATAGAAACATATTAATTGATTTAATTGTCTGTTGTTATAGTATGCATATACAAGTTTTGGATGTGGAGATTGTGCGTGTTAATTAAGACTTAAGAGTTGGTATGGAGTTTGACAGATGTTGTTGCTGTATAGGATGATTATTTCACTCAGTTTACGTTTTTGATGTGATTTTATAGTATTGTTGCATATATACAACCGGATGTTTGATAAATGTTGAGAAATGGCAGTATGTATCTGTTTAATTTAGTTTATTTCCAGATTCTCTTGGAGTTGCATATATTGCATTTGGATGTGAGAAATGTTGAGAAATGGCAGTATTTATCTGTTTAATATAGTTCTATTTCCAGATTTTTTTTGGTTGATAGATGATATTGAATAGGATATGTACTCTAGCTGCTGCAATATGATACCATAGCTAATCCTGATTAAATTTTGTGAAAATATCATTCTTGAGCAAATTTTAGAAATATATACGAAGAAAATGGATTTTACTGTGTGGTGTTCTTGAAATTTTTTGGGCGTCGGGAGTGTAGTTGTTACTTGGAGTTGAGCTTGAGAGATGTTTATGTTGCATGGGATGATGCGAAACTTTCTGCTTATTTTTTAGTCTATTTTGTTGATTAAATGTGGTCCTTCGGCTTGCAAATCTTGAATGTGTATGGTGTTGTTCCTTATTATTTTTCTCCCTTCTGATGCAGTTTGTGTTACTTGACTTCGAGTGGAATGTCGATAGGTTCTAGGTTTCCTGTCAGAACTGAGTTGATGGCTGAGGACAACTAAATGAAAACACCATTCTTGGGCTGGTCTGGTTTACAATTTTTTATCCAGCTTTCACAGTTTTTAATCAGTAGATTGGTGTACCCTTAATGTGTTACTAATTAGTGCTGGCAAGTTATGGACTGTCCAGGTTATTAGGTTCATGTAAGAAACAAGCACAAACAAAGAACATTGGTGGAGTTGAAAGTAGTACAGGGTATAGCGCATGAAAACCTGAATAAGCAAGAGCTGTGGTATGAATTAATGGTTTAGGAAACAGAAGATTTGATAAATAGCCAACAATTTACGGACAACTAACAGAAAATATATAAGAAATGGAGTAACGCCTTACACGGTAAAAGGAGAAATTCTGCGTATTAAGAAAAAAATATACCTTGTAATTCTTTTATTAGACATCAAAATGGAAGGTAGGCTGAAGAAGTACTTATGAGTCTTTCCAGTTATATTCCCAGAATTAAGGCTAAGAATAAGTCATTATAAATATATATTTCTAGTGACTGTGATTTGAAAATCTAGCTTGTATCCTTTCTATTATATGTATTTCATACTGTTATATGACCATGAGAAATGATAAGTAGCTTAGCTTTGGCAACCATGATCTCCGCTTTCCTCATTGTGGCCAACGGTCAATATTTTCTGTATAAAGTTATTTTAATACTGGATATTTTGGAAGATATGCCTTCTGATTGGTCAGTCTACAATGAAAATTCTATACGAATTAACCAAGATACTTTATGGACAACCTTTTTTACTTTCACGCTGACTTCGTATTATTCCTAGGAACATCACCTCACTGTCTAAGCTCTATTTACGGGGTAGGGTTTGCAGTTCTCTGACATGTCCCTTTGGTGCTGATATCTATATTCTGGATTGTGGATGATAAGTATCTGTGTGATTTGTTGGTGGATGTCTGAAGTCTTTGGCTTCAAAATGTTGATTGTCGAAATCTGATAATGTATTTTAGTGTGTTCTTCAAGGCTGCAGGTCAAGCTTTGTGTAGTCTGGAGTTTTATGGTAAGGATGGTGCTGATCAGTCCCTTTGTGTGATGTTAGTTCGCCCATTCTTATAATTTATCCTCCTTTTCTAATTCTTTTGCAGATACATGAATGGGATTTACCATAATCTGAATATAATTATAGCCTAGATTAATTTAAGGCTAAGTTGCCAATCACAGTTTTAGTTTGAAAGTTCATGTTTATGTCTCGGAAACCATATTGCAGTACGCTTGTTCTATAGAAATTAATCTTGCTACGAAATTTTTTTTTGTACTAGATCATTGGATGTATCTGTTGGTTCTTGCTTGTAATAAAGCTCTGTGACATTATGTTACTATCATAACAGGGTTTCAGGAAGGTTGATACTTTGTCTGATATTGTTCGCTAACAGGGTTTCAGGAAGGTTGATCCAGATCGCTGGGAGTTTGCCAATGAAGGCTTTTTAAGAGGCCAAAAGCACTTGCTTAGGACTATTGTCCGTCGGAAACCAACTCATAGCCAGAGCCAGCAACCACAACAACCGCATGGACAGAGCTCATCAGTAGGGGCATGTGTTGAAGTGGGTACATTTGGCCTCGAGGAAGAGGTTGAAAGGCTAAAGAGGGACAAGAATGTCCTTATGCAAGAGCTTGTCAGGTTGAGACAACAACAGCAGACCACTGACAATCAATTACAAGCAATGGTGAAGCGCCTTCATGGGATGGAGCAAAGGCAGCAGCAGATGATGTCTTTCCTAGCGAAGGCTGTGAATAGCCCTGGATTTTTGTCACATTTTGTTCAGCAGCAAAATGAGAGCACCAAGCGCTTAACGGAAGGCAACAAGAAACGGAGGATCAAACCTGATGATGGACAGATTGTCAAGTACCAGCCTAATGTGATTGAAGCTGCAAAAGCATTCCTCAGTCAGATAGCAAAGTCAGATGCATCTCCTAGGCTGGAGACCTTCGACTGTAGCACGGATAGTGTTATCCCTAGTAATATGTCGTCACCTGTGACTGCATCAGACCATGGAAGTTCTCCAACTCATAGCTCAGGAGGGACTCTTTCTAATTATCCACCAATATCTGCTAATTCATATGTCCCATCAGATTCAGGGGTTATTCTTAGTGGTCTTGCAACTTCCATATCTGATATGAAGGCAGGTGTAACTTCTGATACCCTTATAACCACACAACTTCCTGATGTAAGCTCATTAATCGGGGAACACGAGCTACCGTCTGTGAGTCTTCCTTCAGATGACATTAATATCCTTGATATCTGCAAGTTCGAAGAAATGATTTCAGGAAGCAATGTCAGTAATCCTAGTGGAAGTAATGGTGCATTTCTAGATCCAGCTTCATTGGATGCAGATCCAACCATGTCCTTGGACATTGGCAGTCTCTCTCCTGATCTAGGTATCGATTGGGATAATAACTCTTACTTTGATGAGATGCAGGTACTTAATCCGGTTGACCCCGCTTGGGAACAGTTTCTCGAACAGAGCTTGGTACAAGCAGATGGTGAGGCAATGGATTCTACTTTAGAGGATTCTACACAGAAGAATGAAGTGAGAACTCCGGACAAGGAATGGTCTAAGGCTCAGATGCAAAGGCTTACGGAACAGATGGATCATCTGTCTTCAGACAACAAAAAGGCCTGATTCTTAATATAGCACTAATGTCATGTGGTAGTTTGTGAGCGTTCCTGTGAACTTAAAAAGCAAATCATCTTATACTAATGTGCTTCCTCTTGCCATCTTTGTTTTGCTCATTTTGAGGGGAAAGTTTTTAGTGTGCTGTTTTGGGGTCAATGCATAATTTGTGACCTTCACATGGTTCAGTACTATCCAAAGAGTATGAGCTCCTCAGTCATCACCGCTCATTTTCCAGTGCAGTAAGTGGTACTCCCTCCATACCAAAATAATAGTCCTGTTTGGAAAAAACACACATATTAAGAAAATTTAATTGTGTTGATTATTCTCATTTTACACATTATGCATTGATTACAATCATTGACTTGTTTAGGGAGTAGTACCACTCTCATCACATGAGTGAGTACTATGTATATAAAAACTCAACTCTTTAGCTTACTATTTATGTGTACTCACTTTGTCAACCTTGGAAATATTCAAATTAATTGTATTGAACAAAGAGTATTCCAAATAGGGCTATTATTTTGGGATATTTTTTTTTCCCAAACAAGACTATTATTTTGGGATGGAGTACAATATACTGTTCGTGTATGTTCTACAGAAGTAATGTAAAATTTAGAAACCAATTTCAGTAAGAAAAAAAAACAACTTTAATCAATCCTGTTATCAATGGTAGTATGTTAGTTTATCATTTTCTTAAAATTTGGGATCCCGTTGTTATTACTCCTACTTTCTTTGTACTGTTCGCAACAAAGTTTTCTAACATCACGAAGCCAAGCCAAACATATCATATACGCATGCTTTTATTACTAACAACAATATATATGCAATGTTGGTTTCTTTTGTCAAACGAAAAATAAAATCTAAATATAGGTAGTTACGGTTTGGGCTGATAAGGCTAGATATCATGTTATTTATACCATTAAAGGGATGAGCCATTATGTTTTTTTAGAAAATTGCAACCCAAATAAATAAAACAGATTATAATAGGGTGTGTAAACCATAAGCTAGAACTATGTCCGAAAATAATGCAATAAACACCTGAAAGATGGGTACAAAAAATTACTACTAAACTACACGTGGCAGTTTACAGGAGTACTTTAGTTACTATCTCAACTCACAGCCAGAAACAGCAGCCGATGTTACCACAAAAAACTCACCTGCCCATTAACTGTGGGATCATCTTCACCACTTGTAATCCCATATATCTCATTAGCCATTGTACAAGATCCTTAATGTATAAATATAGATGATTATACACACACAGTCCTAATGAGTTTTAAGTCAAGTAAGTAAAAATGTGTTTTAACCAACAATGATTAGGCAGAGGAGACACCAACAAGCCTTAAGGCTTTCTTTACCAGCTCCACTGCCATCATGTGAATTTCAGCATCATAATAATCTTTCATCATCATCTTCATCGTCTACGTTGTCGCCTTTATCGTCGACAAGTTCAACTAATTCTATTACTATTGATAATGTTTTGGACCTGGAAAAGCTAGCTGTTCTTGGTCATGGTCAGGGAGGCACTGTTTATAAAGTTAGACACAAAAAATCTGCTAATGTTTATGCATTGAAAGTGTTGAGATTCGATGAAGACGAGATGAAGATACAACAACAGGCTGCAGTACGAGAGGCGGAGATTCTTAGACGGGTGGATTCAAATTTAATTGTCAAGTGTTACGGTGTGTTTGATAATGAGTTTCTTGATACAGATAATGGTGGTGATCTCTGTTTTGTTATGGAGTATATGGAAGCTGGATCTTTGCTAGATATCTTAAGTATTTGCCACACATTACCCGAAAAGGTAACATAATTCTTTAAGATAATTGTACTATCTTTATCTATTTAGTAGTAGTTTATATTATTAAAGCATGCATTCTTTACAGGTTATTTCTGTGGTGGCAAGAAGAGTGTTGGAAGGATTGCAGTATTTGCATGGAATGCAGATAGTGCATAGAGACATTAAACCATCAAATTTACTGATCAACAGCGAAGGGGAGATAAAGATTGCTGATTTCGGCGTGAGCAGAGTAGTGGCAACGACGAATGAAGAGCGTGAGTGGTGTGTCGGAACATGTGCATACATGAGTCCGGAAAGATTTGATTCAGAGAGGTTGAATGGTGGAGATTGTTATGGATTCTCAGGCGACGTTTGGTCACTTGGAGTGGTAGTGTTGGAATGTTTTGTGGGGCGTTATCCTTTGATCGATCCGGGACAGAAGTTAGATTGGGCAACACTAATGTGTGCCATATGCTTTGGGGAGAAGATGGTGCTGCCAGAGAAGGCGTCACCGGAATTTCGTAATTTTGTTTGGAGGTGTTTGGAGAAGGATTGGAGGGCCAGAGGAACAGTGGAAGAGCTTCTTGATCACCCGTTTGTAACTACATGTTGCAGTGGTACTGTAGAAGGGCTACTCGGGAATGCGACTTGGACTCAAAACCCTCATTCGGCTTAGAAGTGGCCTGACAATTTTGAACTTTAAATATTCCAATGACCATTAATTCCAACTAAAAATCGTATTTCTAAAAATTTTGTTGTTTGAATATGATATTTAATAATATTCTAAACAAATAATTTTAAAATAATATGGCCATCACTTAGATTGAGAGAAGCCGAGCTGCTGATGACTCTTAACTTCAGCTTGCTTACAAATGTAATACCGAGCGGTTATTTGTTTTGTCCTCTCAGTAATAAAGGTAGAATGCAGCATCAAGAATCTATAAATTGTTTCGAGTACTTCTGTTCGGAATAATTAAACTAAATTTTTGCAAACCATTGGTGTCGCACATTTACTAATATTATCTTTGCTACTTCCCAAACTTGAGCCCCTCAAATTCTTCAGTCCACTGGAACCAGTTATCGATGGATGCAGATTTTAAGACCTTGCGCCAACTTCAACCAAAACTCTATAATTTCAGGTTGATAATCAAAATATACATACTGCAAGTCTGCAATGACAAGAACTGATCAAGTATCGCTCAAAAAAAAAAAAAAAACTATAAGAGAACTCTTGTACACTGAGGCAGGATATGAAATGAAGAACAAATTTTAGTTAAGTAATCAAGTAAATCAGAAATCAATAGCTACATTTGACTACAGGCTACATTATCTCCAGCTACATCAATAGAATATAACAGTAAAGAAATCAATAACTATCGTCATTTTTTTGATGCCAAGTTAATCTGCAAACTTTCTGTACGCTTGTTCAGAAAACCACCTGAAATTAAGAGGGCACAACCAGTGAATAATGAACAAAAGGTATAATAAGGGAACATGCCTATACACGAAAAGCAGGAATTTCCCCCAAAATAATATTAACACTTAACTGAAGCCAAAAACGAATCTTGGCCAAGAAAATTGTCAAAAGATCAAAGATGTTAGTCATACATTTACACTAAGTCAATAGTCAGAAGATCTACAGTAGTTAACTATGATGTAATCAGTTACGTTATTGTAGTCTATATATAGGAACGTCAAGAACTCTTGTATGATACAATATATATGATTAACACATTTCTTCTGTTAAATCCCTCTCTATTGCCGTTATATATTTCTAAGATGGTATCAAAGCATGTTATATCCTAGGGAAGCATATTTGCACAGAAATCAAGCTTACAGAAGGAAAAAAAATCAGAACTGCACAGAAATCGAACTACCCAGATTTCTGTTTTTTTTATCCAAATCAAAACCAAAACAAACTTCATACCTGTAAAGAAGAGCTGAAGAGAAGACGAAACCAGAAAATTCGGTCGCCAGAAACGTCACGACGCGCCCTCACGCGCTGCCAGACGCCGCCAAACGCGCCCACGCGCCGGCGCGTGGCAGCCTCCAGTGCTTTTCCAGCCAGTTCGTGGAAGGCTTTCTGGTTTGTCCTGTCGTTCCGATTCCAACAGTGGTAAAATTTTTCAGTTTTGTGAAGGTTTATTTTCTGATATATAGTTGTATATATATTTGCGTATGATAAAAACAGTACAGAGAGATGAAACTGATATATGCTAAATATTGAGTTTCTGCGTGGGTCCTACCACTGACTGACTTATATATCCCTTTGTCATATATATATCTTGGGTAGTTAAGACTTACTAAGATTTAAGGTGGAAAAAAGGGGGAATTGTTATTTAAATATTTTATAATGACAGATACTGGCGATTCCGTAATTTCAAGCAAAAGTACTGCTATAAGTAGCAGTAGCAGTAAAATGGGGTTTCATAGTACTCCATTTGTAAGTCCTAAATTCGATGGGAAAAATTTCCTTGAATGGTCGAAGGCCTGCACAATGGTCCTTTAATCCCATAAATTAATGAAATATATTAATGGGAAAGTCAAGCAACCCTTGGAAAAAGATGCGGACTTTGATGATTGGGATTCAGAAAATGCCATGGTGTGCTCTTGGTTGTTCAACTCTATGGAGGTACATATTCGCAAGAGCTATATCTTTATTGACACGGCTGAAGAAGTGTGGAAATCTCTTTCCGGAAATGTAGCCAAGCGATTTGAAGTAAATCGGAAAATATGGGCATTGGCTCAAGAAAGTAGAACTCTTGCTCAGTATTACTCAGAGCTGACATCCCTATGGAGTGAATTGGCTCATTACACCATTTTTGAATGCAAAAATGCCGAAGATCAGGAGAAATATCAAAAAATGTTGACAGAAGAACGGGTGATGAAATTTCTGGATGGCCTGTCTGATGAGTATGACTCAATCAAAAATCAACTTATCGGACAGATTCCCTTTCCGACTGTAGAGGATGCATATAGCCGTGTTCAATTAGAGGAGAGTCGAAAGCAAAGCATGGCTCCTGTGACTCCCTCTGATAGATCTGCACTTATAACTGGAAAAATTCTGCAACCTGAGATGGAAAAAGAAGAGCAGTTCCCAGTGGCTCTTATGGATGAAAGATCTACTCTTCAGTGTGATTATTGCAACAAGATGAATCACACCCGTGAGAATTGCTTTATCCTACACCCTCACCTAAAAAGCAGAGGCCGTGGAGGACGCAGCAGAGGTGGCTATCGTGGTGTATCATCCAGAGGTACAGGCAGAGGCAATCCTTTTAATGTTCATTATGCAGTATCAGAATACGAGGTGCCTCCTTCCACAGGAACAATGACCCCTTCAGAACTCAACAACTTTCGACAGTTAATGTCCCAATTGAACACTACTCCATCAACACCCACTGCTAATTCTGCTCATGCAGGTATATCTTGTCACTTTACCTCCGATAAAAGTTCTAATTCATGGATTATTGATTCTGGAGCATCAGCACATATGACTGGAAATTTCAGTTTTCTAGAAACATATAACGGTGAAACAGGCAATATTCGTGTTGCCAATGGAGCTATTGTACCTGTTCATGGACAAGGCACTTCTCACTGCCTCTCATCATCATTGCCATTATCTGATGTGTTACATGTTCAATCCTTAACAGCAAACTTATTATCTGTTCAGCGTATTACTGAAAATCTTAACTGTTCAGTAACCTTTTTTTCTTCCCACTGTGTATTTCAGGATCTGGCGACAGGCAAGGTCCTTGGCAATGGTAAAGTGGTAGATGGACTTTATGTTATGGAAGGGAATTCTATTTCTCCCTCAACTTATCAGGTGTCATCCAAGTTAAATTCTGCTTTTAAATCTTTGTGTCAGTGGCATAGACGGTTAGGTCATCCATCTTTTGGTATTTTAACACATCTATTCCCTGCCCTAATAAAACACTGTAAGAAAGAAGATTTTTTTTGTGAACCATGTGAACTAGCTAAACAAAAAAGATCATCTTATCCATCCAGAAATAAAAGAAGTTCTACTTTATTTTCTATTATTCATACTGATGTTTGGGGTCCATTTAGACATCCCACACATGATGGGTATAGATGGTTTGTTGTCTTTGTTGATTGTTATTCTAGGCTTACTTGGGTATATCTCCTTAAGCTAAAAAGTGAAGTTTTCGAGTGTTTTAAATCTTTTCACCACATGGTACAAACACAGTTTAATGCATCTGTTAAAATTCTTCAGAGTGATAACGGTACTGAATATGGAGGTCCATTTATATCTTATTTGGACACATGTGGTATAATTCATCAAACTTCGTGTGTCAAAACTTCTCAACAAAATGGGGTAGCCGAAAGGAAAATTGGTCACATACAACAGGTTGCTCGGTCGCTTATGTTAACAATGCATGTTCCCAAATACCTTTGGGGAGAGGCAGTCATGACTGCTGCATATCTTATAAATCGTCTTCCTTCTAGTGTTCTCAAATTCAAAACACCGTTGTCCTGTGTTCCTGCACCTTCATCTCACCCACTACCCCTTCGAGTATTTGGGAGTGTATGTTTTGTTCATAATCATGCTCCCTCTCAGGATAAACTTGATTCTTGGGCACTCCGCTGCGTTTTCATTGGGTATTCCCCAACTCAGAAAGGATATAAATGTTATCATCCTTCCTCAAGACGAATATTTGTCAGTCATGATGTTACTTTCTGGGAAACCATTTCTTATTTCTCTCCGGGTTCCTCCTCCTTGCTTCAGGGGGAGATAAATCGACACAGTCTTGATAGTAAAGCAATGGATGAGTCACAGTCACTTCCATTTATTAATATACCTATTCCAAACACTAGCTCAAACAGGTCATCTATTCCTCCACATACAAGTAATGAGTCAGATGATCTGAATAGGTTGGATATGCCAGACTTGATCACATATTCAAGGCGGAAAAGAAATGATATCACCACTTTACCGCATCCAGAGACCTCTGACCTCGAGACAGATCCTGCATCTCCTGTGTTTGAGCCAGAAACTGGTAATACTCTTGATCCTACTTTAGATCTTCCTATTGCTATAAGAAAGGGTGTACGTTCTTGCACTAACAATCCTATCTCGAACTTTGTTTCTTATAAAGCATTATCTCCTTCTTCACTTGCTTTTGTGTCATCTTTGTCTAGTGTTTCTATTCCACATACTTGGCAGGATGCTTTATGTGAACCTAAATGGAAAGATGCCATGATAGAGGAAATGAATGCATTGAAACATAATGACACTTAGGAGTTATCTCATCTTCCCGCTGGAAGGAAGGTAGTAGGATGCAAATGGGTGTTCACTGTGAAACAGAAACCTAATGGGCTGATTGATAGGTACAAAGCAAGACTTGTGGCAAAAGGGTATACTCAAACTTACGGGATTGATTATCAGGAAACTTTTGCCCCAGTAGCAAAGATGGCTTCTATTCGAATCTTGATATCATGTGCTGCAAATCTTGGATGGGAACTTCAGCAATTGGATGTAAAAAATGCATTCTTACATGGAGACCTAAAAGAAGAAGTCTACATGGATATTCCACCAGGTTTTTCCTCAACGGCGACCATTGGGAAAATATGCAAGCTAAAGAAAACTATTTATGGGTTGAAACAATCTCCAAGGGACTGGTTTGGCAAATTTCAGAGAGCAATGATTAAATTTGACTACAAACAGAGCAACTCGGATAACATCATGTTTGTGAAAAGACGAGATGGAAAAATCACAGTGTTGATCGTTTATGTCGATGATATTGTGATTACAGGCAACGACACATGTGAGATTGCTAATGTTAAACGCAATCTTGCCTCTGAATTCGAGATGAAAGACTTAGGAAAACTACGGTATTTCCTTGGCATAGAGGTCTCTAGAAGTCCGGGTGGTATCTTCCTCTCACAACGGAAGTATATCCTTGATCTTCTGAATGAAACAGGGATGTTGGGATGTAGACCTGCAGATTCTCCAATAGAAGCAAATCATAAGCTGTGTGGAGATGCTGGTGAAATTGTCAATAAATCTCAATATCAAAGATTAGTTGGACGACTAATCTACCTTGCACATACAAGGCCAGACATAGCATATGCAGTGGGAATTGTTAGCAGGTACATGCATGATCCTCGCCAACCTCATTTGGATGCAGTTTATATGATATTAAGGTATCTCAAAGCTGCTCCTGGAAAAAAAATAATGTTTACTAAAAACAATCATCTCGAGGTTGAAAGCTATACAGATGCAGATTGGGCCGGATGTCAAGACGACAGACGTTCGACTTCAGGATATTGTACATTTGTTGGTGGCAATTTGGTTACTTGGCGAAGCAAGAAACAACCTGTGGTTGCCTTATCCAGTGTTGAGGCAGAATATAGAGCTATGGCTAAAGGTGTACGTGAATTATTGTGGATAAAATTGTTTCTAGAAGAATTGGGACTTGCATCCGCAACTCCAATGAAGCTGCATTGTGATAACAAAGCTGCTATTGCCATTGCACATGATCCAGTTCAACATGATCGGACCAAACATATCGAAATTGATCGACACTTGATAAAAGAGAAGATCAATAATGATACCATTGGTATTCACTTTGTAAGATCGGAGGACCAGTTAGCTAACATATTTACCAAAGGTTTAAATCGAAAGATGCTTCATCCACCTATTGACAAGTTGGGCATTAGTGATATATATGCATCAACTTGAGGGGGAGTGTCAAAAGATCAAAGATGTTAGTCATACATTTACACTAAGTCAATAGTCATAGTTAACTATGATGTAATCAGTTACGTTATTGTAGTCTAAATTAGTCTATATATAGGAACGTCAAGAACTCTTGTATGATACAATATATATGATTAACACATTTCTTCTGTTAAATCCCTCTCTATTGCTGTTATATATTTCCAAGAAAAATGCAAACTCTAAATATATTAAGACTCGAAGATATAATGTTCCTACTAATAAAGGGTCTATGCATCCAAAAACAAAAGTATTTGGTTTTAACCACAATAACAATACTGTTATCGTTAGTAGACACTTGTTAAAGGGTAAAATTAATCAAGGCTATACCATCTTGGCTGTAACAATGAAGTCTGAACAGAGTAGGCAACTATTACCAGAATAAGCTAAAACTCATAGAAGTGGCCTCAGAGTTGATCTATTTGTCATGGCTCCGTAAATTTAGTTACACCAGAAAAATGATTTTCGTCATGTCAAGTCAAAGAGAAAAGATTTCATACTTGAATCATAGCCTTCTATATTATTATTAACATATTACTTGCAAACCAACAATAAAGAAGTTAAAGAGGCATGGGCACTGCAATATAAAATAAAGCAATATGAGACTTTATACACACACTTACTCATTTTTAAGCTCTATATTCCTATTCAAGGTTCCCCTAGCATGTGTTGATCCTAGGCTGTCTAAAATTCCGATAAACAACAAATGAATTGCTTTCTGATGCAATACTAACCCACTACATGCACATTCTATTCGAACTTCAGTATTTTACCACATAATTACCAAAAAGTGATCTAAAATCTACTCACTCAAACTCTCATGGAATAAACGGTTATTAGGAGTTCCAAAATCAGAGGAAAAACAAGATGTCTACTAAACAAAATAAACATGGCTGGAGTGTTGGTCAGTGGTCAGTGTGCAAAATTGATATGATATTTTACAATAAGTAACTGTTAACAAAACAGATGCCCCCAGAGTTCCACGACCAGCTGAACTAGTGTGAGCAATACAAGAAGTTTCTCATACTTAAAAATTTAGAATTAATTGCAGAAACAAAAGTATTTGTATTATATCACCACAGAAAAGAAGAGATCTGGTGACAATAGAACGGTTAATTGACTCTACAATGTACCTGGCTTTGATATATGGTTAATACGAGATCGAGGTCCTTCAAACATCCAGTTATCTTCATCCAAGGATCTAACCTCCTTTGCAAGTGCCGACATCAGGTCAGCCTTCAGAACTACAATTCATACATATGCATTAAGAGCATAGAAACACACCAGAAATTTCTTTTAAAAAAAAATGCTATAACATAAAATAAAAGAGATCCTTCACTAGTTTACATTGGGTATTAAAAAAAATAGCAAGCCGATCAAGTATTGGTTTCTTCGGTTTATGATTTTCAACATTAACGAATCTTAACCAATATAACCCCTCATTCCCTCAAACATTATCAAAACATACAAACATAAACAAAAACAGGCTTTTCAGGAACTTTAGTCGTATCTTACGTATGTAACGAATGGGCTGCCTTAATATATATCTTGCAGGCTGATTTGTTATTGGGCTTGACAATGTTATCACAACAACTTAGTCCGGTTTATTAATCCAGTTTTACAAGCCCAACTGAGCCCACATCAACAAATGTTCGACTATATACATCATGTCCAGAACAGAGGGAAGGATCATCGAAGATTCAGTTGTCTAGTTCATTTCATTTCAATTCCTGTAATTTACATTCTGTTATTTTAATTCGAGTACTCTTGTCAGTTTTCCTGTACCTTTAATTCCAGTTATCATTTTCAGTATTATCAATTTCAGTGCATCTTAAGTATGTATTCTCCAAGTTACATTCCCGTTGAGATACCTTCTAATGGAGTTGAAGCTGATGTTAACCAACAACAAGTTGGTTACAACGTACAAGATACTATCATTACCGCCTGGACAATTAGACATAAGACATACATATAACAATGACCGATAAAACTTGTGCATATTTCAAGCACTCAAAACCAAACAAAATTACTTAATTATTTCCCTTAAGTAGAATCGCAGACACACACTCAAAGTTACGCAAAACAAATAAAATTAAGAAGATTATGAAAATTTGTTATGAACGTTTTTAAGTGCTTGTTTTATCTAATACTATTACAATAAACTATAACCTTGTGTTTGGTTGGGATGAATAGAATGGAAAGGAATGAAATGAAATTTGAACTATAAAATAGGTTAATGTCTAAAATATTCGTTCATTCATCCATTCCATTCTTAATCATTTGAACTAAAACTCAAACTCACCTATTTAAGAAGGAATGCTCCATTCTCCCCATCATTCAATTTCTTCACATTTCTCATCATAGAATTTTTGTACATATCCATTTTTTTTCTAAATCTTTCCTCTACCTTCATTTTTTTCTTTTAATTTCATTGATTCCATTCCATTCCATTCCACTCTCCCCAACCAAACACAACATAAAAGTTTTGAGCTAAAAAGACAAAGAGCCTATTCTTAATAACTGAAGCTCCATAGCAAATTTGAAGATATTTTTAAAATAATCAAGCAAAAAAAAAAACTAAACAAGATGCCCAAATTCACTAATTGAGTACAAAAGCTAGTTCAATCATTTGTATATATACACAGAGAGAGAGAGAGAGAGAGAGAGAGAGAGAGAGAGAGAGCTGACCAAGAAGAGCCTCGTCTTTGCGATCCTGAAAGGAGATAAGATCAGCCGGGAAGTGAAAATCATCGGAGGGAACCGCCGGACCATTTGCTCCGACGATCGCCGTCGTCGAAATTGATGAACGCGCCGGCGACGTCGATAACGATGAGTTACTCATTTCTTAATTTTTGGGTGTTGCAAAATGCAAATTAAATTTATCAATGCAATTTGCAGAAATTATTCTTCTGTCCTTCTTTGAATAAAGTGTGTGCATCCTAGTTTTTTTATGTGTATTGTATTTTATTAATACTAGTTTATAGGGTATAATATAATATTATAAATATTTTTAATATATTATTGTAAGAATTCGAACTTTACATCTTTGTATATAATAATTTTTAATATTAAATATAAATTAATATGTTGTTGGCAGGAATCGAACCATGAACTATTGTATGTAACAACTTTTAGTATTATTATATTTAATAGTTATGATCTTTTGAGTTGATGATTAAACGGTTGTGATGAGGGATAACCAAAAAAAGGGGTTAACAAAACTATAAATTTTACCCCTTTCGCTTATTATAGTATACTTGCTTCTAACCCGTGTAAAGCACGGATTACTTTTAATTTCTTATAATTTGTTTATAATGTAATATAATATTATAAATATTAATTTTAATATATTATTAGAATAATTCGAATATACATCTTTGTATATTAACACTTCTAGTATTAAATATAAATTAATATATTGTTGGCGGGAATCGAACCTTGAACCTCTATGTTAGCTCCGGAATAACGTAGAAGGGGGGTTGAATTCGTTATTTAGCAATATTTCGATTTTTGATGTGAATATGAAATCAAAAATACTGAATCGAAATAACACAACTGTTTTGAAAATATCTTTGAATAGATAAAATCCGGAGGTTTGCTACACAATCTAATCTTATAGATCAGCTACAAAATCAAACACTCCTAAGGATAGTTTAGGCACGAGGACCTTCTACCCGACACTTCCTGAAAGTGGGCTAAGCCGACTTTCCTACTAGATGGACTGTCTAGCAGCTTACACAGAGAAGATATAAGAGAGAGAAGAGAGAGTTGTGTGTTGAGGTGTGTTTTAAAATGAAATATAACAGGCCTATTTATAGATTTTAGAAAGTTACTATGCAGCTAAATTAACGTAACTGCTGACGTTCTTTCTGCTTCCGCCGCCTGTTGCTTCTTCAAACAATTCTACCGAATCGTTGATTTTCAATATTCTTGATTCGAACACGGTCCCACATGTTTTTTACCTTTTCCTTTTACTTTGTCAAATGAATAGTATTTTTGGTTACTATTCACATGAATAGTACTATTCATATGAATATTAATTTCAGTTACTATTCATATGAATAGTAATTTCGGATACTATTCATATGAATACTATTCATATGAATAGTACTTTCGGACACTATTCATATTCCTCTTAATTTGACATCCTTAAATATTCAGCTTCCAACTAACTAGAGGATATCAACACTGCTCTAAACTCAATCATATCTCTTAACAGTTTTTCTGAGTTAAATACTTCGATTCCTTTGTGAAGTGTTGACGCCTAGTGCAATTGGTCTGGTTCACAGATGACTAACATTCACTCGTGGTCTTCGTATCATGTCTTTAAGAACACTGCTAAGAATTGTGTAACCATAAAAACTTTATCACTGGAATCTTTTGGCCCTTCAACTGAATCATATGTACATCTTATTTTGTCACTGAGGCTTGATCATGTTAATGAACTTCTTTCAGCAACTTGATCCTTGTTGATGCATGTTCTTCAAATTTCACGATCCCTGTATAGAGTTAATATTATTTATCTTTCATCCTAGTTGAGTTATATATGTCCTCTATTACATATTACATTACATTATACTTTACAATCTCCCCCTATTTGATTGTTAGGGTTTGACAAGCAAATTCCTAGAGGATAACTCAACTGATAAAAAAATGAAGTACAAAGATAAATAATATTAAAGCGCATTCTGGATCATATATATACATTTTCCAAATTTCAAAAATTAACCAAGTGCAAGACAATTGTTCCTTTAGACTGAACATATCTTCAAGTTTGCCTTTGCTTTCTTTCCACATAGCAATAATACTCCCATTAGCTTTTCCTTTCCTAAAATAAAGTTAATTCTGTGTCAACAATCTTTTCCTGACCCTTACGCCTAGTAGATTTTTTTTGGTCATCCACCCTCTCCTCCTCAGTTGGGTTATCCTCCAGAGTAGTAGGATGTGGAGTTGGTAAATTAGACGAAGATGACTTTACCAAGGAGTTGATTACATCATTAAATTGGGCTGCCATGGAACTTAATTGAACCTGGAATGCATCATGTTGAATAAGTTGCAAATTTTTCATTTCTGCAATGGACTTACAGATATTTGGCAACTCTTTCTCTATTGTTTGGACCCGTGTAAGGAGTCTGTTGTATTCCTTTCTGGTTACAGGTGCATGTGGTTGAGTAGGTTGCTCACTCGTACGTTCTGCAAGTGTTTCACTCAACACTCTATATTCACTCGGTTTAGTGGTTTGGGTTACACTTACATGTTCTGTTCGTGTTTCCCTCAACTCTCCTCCAGAGCTTCCACCGATATGTGTACCTGCAAATGAAATCATCCTAGCCCCTTTTTCAGAGGTCACAGATGGTGCAATGAAAGTTCGTGAGCTTCCGTCCTCGCGTGAAGCGAGTTGCCGACCACTGGTAAGGAGTGGTAAATCTCGAAAGAGATCCAGAGATTTTTCCTCTGGGAGGTTAAACTTGAATCGATTAAATGGCACAAAACCCAAGTTTCCCTCGTATGTCTGTGAAGACACTTGGTTCATAAAAGAACCATCTACCGATGGATCTTTCCGTAAAATGGAAGATTCACCAGCAGTTATTAAGGTAGGTAATTCCACCTCGGATGCCTGTGAAGGCATTTGATCTTTAGAAAGATCATCAACCACTCTTATGTTCCGTGAAATGGAACTCAAGATAGTTGCTCCCATCAATTTAACCTCATTTACATTTTCACTCATTGGATAAGGAAGAATTGTTTCACTAACAGTTGCCGTTACCTCAAGTTCATTGGGTTTACTCCGTTTAGAATGAGGTAGAGCGGCTGATGTAACTAACTCCTTATGTGGTGCTGCTGAGGCACTATCTCCCTCAAAAGTGTTGATGGATGGTCGTTTAAGTGACAATTGAGGTGTAGGAGTTTGTTGTGTTTGTGTTTGCATTTGTAGAATGGGCTCTTCGACCTGTGTTAGAGTCGGTGGGATTTCTTGCTCTTGGTCGGGTAAGATGGCCACTAGGGGCTGTAGAAACTTTATTTCATGTGACACAGCAGGGAATACAGAGGTTGGAATAGCAGGGATTGAAATATTACCTTGTCGTATTCCTGCTCTCACTGGTCTTGGTAACAACGGAAGTGGAACAGTCTTTAGATATTCAGTTAGGACTGTAGGCACATCCGTATATTTCTTTTTGCTTATGTAATTAATTACATTCGTCTTCATGGAAGAACATTCCACCTTTTGACCATTTTCCAAGCGTGCCCTGTCTTCATCATTCAAAAAATCATTTAATATTAGCCGTAGAAACCTTGGATATAGACATTTGACATTTTGAGTCTGAACATCTCTTGTTCCCAAGTGTTTCATCTTTAAAATGATTTGACCAATCACTATTTTTCCAAAATTAATCCTCAAATTATTGGCGACCGCATACCCTATTTTTTGAATAAATTCAGGTATTCGATCTTGATTTGTTCTATCTGAGGAAAAAACATGGTTAAAAGTGTGAAAGAAGAAATTCCAATACTGGGTTAGAAATGTTCTAGAAAGATTACCAGTATTGAAATTGCCATCTTGGTACCTTATAAAACGAAAGAACATTTCAATCTGTTCAGGTGTAGGATCAGAAACAAGATTTTCTATAGGAAAATGAAGAATTCGATTAACATCTCGTTCAGTGACCCTAATCGACCTATCAAATAGTCGTTATGTGATTGCACACCCGTCCTGTCCATAAGTGTTAACCGCACTGCAATATAGTTCACGCAATGCATCATGGTTAAGCTACACTGGTGTAACTAAAGCATAGCGAATTAATGAATGTTCATTCAGAAATTGTGTCCAAGCCCGAAATTGTTCATCCAGAATGATTTCGATTTGCTGAATGGAAATAGGATTAACTTTAGCAATTAAAAAGCTTCCCTGCAATGCCATTTCCAAAACTTTGAGGAAATTAAAAAAAAAGGGTTAGTTTTTATAAAGGATGATGTATAAAGCAAGCATATGAAATCCGATCTAAAAACCACCAGCTAAATTTGAGAGATCTTTCCGATCAAAGCTCGAAATATTCAACAATCGTGTGTATATACTCTGTATATCTGAAAAATGATGATGTTAAACACAAACAAAAACTCATCATTTATAAGGATTCAAGGACTAGTGGGTTAGGTGAAAGCGTGACAGGTTAGGTTAGAAAAGAAATTAAATGCATTTATCACCGCTCAATAATTCTAACCAAACAACCTAACCAGCCGAAAAACATCTTATCACCGAGACCTATCAGCCTATGTACACACACATACACACTTATTATTTCTAATTATTGTGGATTTAAAATAATCAATCAATAATCCAAGAATTATTCCACAATAATCAGACAAACTAACAATTAAATAGACATAAAATTAACAAAATATCATTAATTGATATATGTCAATAAAATATTTATTTAATTATGCTACAATTAACACAATTATTTACTAACTAATTACCATAAAATATAGCATTTATAAGCATGGTAATTAATATAGAGATAACTATAATATGAGAACTGGATGCAAATAAATTCACAAATCCTAAACATATGGACAATTAAAATACATGCGAACTTATAACAAATTGCAGTTATTGATTATCCAAAATTAATTAGACAGATTTAGCATCCCAAGTTCACCAACTAACCTGGAGAAAGTGGATTCATTCAGTGGTTTAGTAAAGATGTCTGCAATTTGTTGATTTGTGGGAACAAAATATAGTACCACAGTTCCATTCATGACATGCTCTCGTAGGAAATGATACCTGATATCAATGTGCTTAGTCCTGGTATGTTGAACTGGATTGTTGGCAATGACAATGGCACTCGTGTTGTCGCATAGAATTGGAATTTTGTCCAACATGAGTCTATAATCCTGAAGTTGATTCCTCATCCACAGGATCTGAGCACAACAACTACCTGCCGCAATGTATTCTGCTTCAGCTGTCGAGGTAGATACTGAGTGTTGCTTCTTGCTGTACCAATATACCAACCTTCTTCCTAGAAATTGACAGCTTCCAGAAGTACTTTTCCGATCAATCTTACAGCCTGCGAAGTCAGAATCTGTATAGCCAACTAGGTCAAAACCTGTTCATTTAGGGTACCAAATCCCAAGATTGGGGGTTCCCTTAAGGTATCTAAAAATACGTTTAACAGCTATAAGATGTGACTCTTTAGGGTCAGCCTGGAATCTAGCACATAAAAAAGTTACGAACATAATATCTGGTTTACTAACAGTTAAGTATAAGAGAGAGCCGATCATACCTCGATACTTTGTGATGTCAACTGACTTACCAGATTTGTCTTGATCAAGCTTGACAGCAGTTGGCATCGGGGTCTTGGAAATAACTGCTTCTTCCATCCCATACTTCTATAGAAGATCCTTTATGTATTTTTATTGGCAGATGAAAATACCATCAGGCTTCTGAACAACTTGAAGTCCAAGGAAGAAGGACAACTCACCCATCATGCTCATCTCGTACTTACTCTACATTAACTTAGCAAATCTCTTGCATAGCAAATCATTAGTAGAACCAAATATTATATCATCCACAAATACTTGCACTAGAATTATATCATTTTTATGCTTTTTATGAAAGAGAGTTTTATCGATGATACCTCTTGTAAAACCATTTTCAAGTAAAACTTGGAGAGAGTATCATACCATGTTCGAGGGGCTTGATTGAGACCATAGAGAGCTTTAAAGAGAAAGTACACAAAACCTTCAAAGTCCTTGTCTTCGAACCCAGGGGGTTGTTCAACATAGACTTCTTCTTCTAGTTCTCCGTTCAAAAATGCACTCTTCACATCCATCTGAAAAACCTTAAAGTTGGAGTGTGCAGCAAATGCTAAGAACATCCTGATTGCTTCAAGCCTTGCAACTGGAGCATAAGTTTCATCATAATCAATTCCATCTTCTTGAGAGTAACCCTTTTCTACCAATCGAGCCTTGTTCCTCGTAACAATACCATTTTCATCCAGTTTATTCCTAAACACCCATCTAGTGCCAATTACAGATTTATCTTTTGGTCTTGGAACCAGCTTCCAAACTTTCTGCCTTTCAAACTGATTGAGTTCTTCCTGCATTGCAGTTACCCAATCTGGATCATCAAGAGCTTCATCAACCTTTTTAGGTTCAATTTGAGATAAAAATCCTGCGAAATTGCATTCATACTGTGTTGCTCTTCTAGTCTGTACACCCGTGTCCGGTTCACCAATGATCTGTTCAAAGGGATGCGCTCTACTCCATACCCTTTGTCTCGGCAGATTTGATCTTGATGATTCCCCAAGTTCATAATTGTGTTGAGTGTGGTGACTAGTAGATCCAAAATCATTGTTTGCTCCCCCTGAGCTGTTGCTTTCAGAGTTTAAAGAATCATTAGTAGCAGATGTTTCTTCACTTGATTGGGGTTCATTGTTCACTTGCTCCCCCTCAACATGTGCTGCTGTCTGATCTACTGGTATAGATTGAACAATAGAGTCTGAAAGAGTATCAGAATTTTGTAGATCAGCATTTATTTCTTCATTCTCAAATCTCAGATGGTCATGTTCATCAAAATCTTCAAGTCCTGTTATCTTCTTATCATCAAAAGACACATAGATAGATTCCATGACCACTTTTGTTCTTAGATTGTAGACTCTGAATGCTTTTATGGATAGTGGGTATCCAACAAAGATTCCTTCATCAGCTTTTAAATCAAATTTGGAAAGCTGTTCTGGATGAGGCTTAAGAACAAAACACTTACATCCAAACACATGAAAGTATTTCAGGTTCGACTTTTTACTTTTCACCATCTCATATGGTGTTTTACTATACTTGTTTATGAGTGTAGCATTCTGTGTGAAACAAGCAGCTTGCACAGCTTCAGCCCAGAAGTAAGTTGGCAGCTTTGCTTCATCAAGCATGGTCCTTGCAGCTTCTATGAGAGTCCTGTTTTTTCTCTCTACTACTCCATTTTGTTGTGGAGTTCCAGGTGCAGAGAATTCTTGCTTTATTCCATTTTCTTTACAAAACTCTTCCATGACTGCATTCTTGAACTCGGTGCCATTATCACTCCTTATGATTTTCACTGTATGCTTAGATCCTTTGTCCAGTTGTCTGACATGATCTGTTAAGATTGATGCAGTTTCTTTTTTCTTGTGCATGAAATATACCCATGTATATCTGGTGTATTCATCAACAATAACCAAAGCATATCTTTTCTTTCCAATAGACATTATATTTACTGGACCAAATAAATCAACATGCAATAAGTGATATGGCTCAAGAATTGAGGATTCAGTCTTACTTTTGAATGAAGTTTTCCTTTGTTTTGCCTTTTGACATGAGTCACATAGGCCATCTGGAGTAAAAACTGATTTGGGAAATCCTCTCACAAGATCCTTCTTCACTAGCTCATTAATGCTGTTGAAATTCAGATGAGAAAGTCTCTTGTGCCAATCCCAGCTTTCTTCAATTGATGCTCTACTCAGTAGACAGATTGCAGAGCCATCAGAGTTTGCTGAAAGCTTGGCTTCATAAATGTTACCATGCATGTATCCCTTCAGAACAACTTTTCCTGTAGATTTGCTTACAACTTCACCGTGTGCTTTAAAGAAATCCACATGATAACCTCTGTCACAGATTTGACTCACACTCAGTAGATTATGTTTGAGTCCTGAGACTATAGCTACAGTTTCAATGATGACATTCCCAAGATTGATATTGCCATATCCCAGAGTCCTTCCTATGTTGCCATCTCCATAAAAAACACTTGGGCCAGCTTTCTCCACAAATTCTGATAGCAGGGCTTTATTTCCAATCATGTGTCCTGAGCATCCACTGTCCATAACAAGGATATTTTTCTTGTTACCCTGCAATCACAAAAACCACTAATGATTAGTTTTAAGGACCCAGACTTGCTTGGATCCTTTGGCATTATTAAGTCTGTTACTTTTGTAGCAGAAGTCTTATCAGAGTTTGTGCTAACATTCTTTTTATCAGAATTTATACATGTAGAATCAATCTTGAATTTATTCAAAGAGGGTTTAAGTTCATAATAATCATAATACAAATTATGATACTCTTTGCATGTATAAATAGAATGCCAAATACTGCCACAGTGAAAATAAGGATTCTGTGACTTAAACCTAACTGAACCACTCTTAACTCCTGACTTAGGAGCTATAGAGTTTATATTCTTCCTACAAAAAGTAGTAAGATTGTTAGGATTTCCACAGTTATGACATTTCTTCCTAGGAGCATTGGGAATAGGCATATAGTTATTGCTTTTATTGATGCCTACCTTTCCATTTCTGTTTTTCCTAGGTTCTTTTACATTGTTCACTCCTTTTATCTCCTTCAGCTTGTGTTTAAGTTGTTTCTGAGACATTAATTCAATATTTACTGATTTGACTTCATCCTGTTTTGGTTTGTCAGATTTTGGTACAAAACTCACAGGATTAATTTTGGGCTTTGCAGCCCTTTCAGTAAATACAGGTTTAGAGGTCTCAGCTTCTAGGTTGGCAGTTTTCTTTTTATCAGTGTAACCTAGACCTTGTTTCCAACAACCATTCTCTAAGATACTCTGAGTAGTTTTACCAGAATTAGTCCAAGTTTTAATAATGTTTCTTTCTTTAGCAAGTTCAGATTCAAGATAAGCATACTTTTTCAATAATTCAGTTTTAACAATAATAGCATCATCTCTCTCTTTCTGAATTTTTAACATCTGGACTAATTCTAATTCTAGATAGTCATTTCTCTTTCTAAGGTCTAGACTTTCAGATTTTATTCTTTCATTTTCTAAAGTCTGATCTCTGTAGCTAACATGCAAGTTTTTAAGAAAGAGTCTTAACTCAGATATATCAATAGTATCAAAAGCTAGAATAAAACGAGGTACCTTGGTCTCAGTATCTTCAGAGATTCTATTAGCATTTGCCATCAAGGCATAGTTCACCTCATCTTCAGAGTCTGAAGTGTCAGACCAGTCCTTCTTCTTTGTGATGTAAGCTTGACTTTTATCAGTTTTGGCTTTCTTGCACTCAGGTGCAAAATGTCCTTTCTCACCACAATTATAGCATGTGATCTTGGACTTGTCCACTTTCCCAGACCTGCTTTCCTTTCCCTCAGCTTTTCTGAAATTCTTCTTTTCAAAATTTGAATCTCTTCGTGTGAACTTCTTTCCCTTCTTGAAGTTCTTGTAAGCCATCTTCTTGAAGTTTTTTACCATCAGGGCTGCAAGTTGTATCATCTCAGCATCACTACCCTCATTATCAGAGTCTGTAAGATTGTCAGAGTTTGATGACTCAGTATCAGACTTTGTAATAAGAGCCTTTCCCTTGGATTGATTCTTTTTCACAGTAACTTCTTTAGAAGCTTTTTCTTCAGCTTTAAGAGCAATTATCTTGGACTTGCCTCCATGCCTCTTGCTTCTTTGTTCCATCTCAAGCTCATGAGCTTTGAGCATTCCATAGATTTCATCAAGAGACATGTCTTCCAGATCATGATTGTCTCTGATGGTAGTGGCTTTTAAGTCCCATTTCTCAGGAAGAGCCAACAAGAATTTCAGATTGGAGTCTTCAAGATTATACTCCTTATCTACCAGTGACAGATCATTCAGCAATTTCAGAAATCTGTCATATATATATGTTAATGACTCATCAGTATTTGAGTCAAAGTGCTTGTACTCCTGTGTGAGTATTGTTCTCCTGTTTTTCTTGATGGCTTTGGTTCCTTGACATCTGACTTCCAAAGCATCCCAAATCTCTTTAGCAGTTTTGCATCCAATGACTCTGTTAGACATAACATTATCAAGATTGCTATGTAATAAATGCCTTACCTTGGCATCCTTGCTAATAGAGGAGATATCTTCAGGAGTGTAGTCTTTCTTCTCCTTTGGAATCATTTTCTGTTCCTCTTCATCAACTGCAACAGACAATTTGGTCGGCTTATGTGGACCATCATGGATTCTGTCTAAGTACTCTAGATCTGTAGCCTCCAGAAACATTTCCATCTTCACCTTCCATATGGGATACTCTGATGCCCTGAGTATTGGAACTCTTATTGATTCATACCTGCTTGTTGTTGGGGTTTGTGTTTTCTCTGTCATGATTGTATAGCTTTTTGGATCTTAACTGTTGTATAATAACAGAGTGGCTTTGATGCCAATTGTTAGGTCCGGAATAACGTAGAAGGGGGGTTGAATACGTTATTTAGCAATATTTCGATTTTTGATGTGAATATGAAATCAAAAATACTGAATCGAAATAACACAATTGTTTGGAAAATATCTTTGAATAGATAAAACCCAGAGGTTTGCTACACAATCTAATCTTATGGATCAGCTACAAAATCAAACACTCCTAAGGATAGTTTAGGCACGAGGACCTTCTACCCGACACTTCCTGAAAGTGGGCAAAGCCGACTTTTCTACTAGATGGACTGTCTAGCAGCTTACACAGAGAAGATATAAGAGAGAGAAGAGAGAGTTGTGTGTTGAGGTGTATTTTGAAATGAAATACAACAGACCAATTTATAGATTTCAGAAAGTTACTATGCAGCTAAATTAACGTAACTGCTGACGTTCTTTCTGCTTCCGCCGCCTGCTGCTTCTTCAAACAATTCTACCGAATTGTTGATTTTCAATATTCTTGATTCGAACATGGTCCCACATGTTTTTTACCTTTTGCTTTTACTTTGTCAAATGAATTGTACTTTTGGTTACTATTCACATGAATAGTACTATTCATATGAATAGTAATTTCGGTTACTATTCATATGAATAGTAATTTCGGTTACTATTCATATGAATAGCAATTTCGGATACTATTCATATGAATAGCAATTTCGGATACTATTCATATGAATAGTAATTTACTATGAATAGTAATTTCGGACACTATTCATATTCCTCTTAATTTGACATCCTTAAATATTCAGCTTCGAACTAACTAGAGGATATCAACACTGCTCTAAACTCAATCATATCTCTTAACAGTTTTTCTGAGTTAGATACTTCGATTCCTTTATGAAGTGTTGACGCCTAGTGCAACTGGTCTGGTTCACAGATGACTAACATTCACTCGTGGTCTTCGTATCATGTCTTTAAGAACACTGCTAAGAATTGTGTAACCATAAAAACTTTATCACTGGAATCTTTTGGCCCTTCAACTGAATCATCTGTACATCTTATTTTGTCACTGAGGCTTGATCATGTTAATGAACTTCTTTCAGCAACTTGATCCTTGTTGATGCATGTTCTTCAAATTTCACGATCCTTGTATAGAGTTAATATTAATTATCTTTCATCCTAGTTGAGTTATATATGTCCTCTATTACATATTACATTACATTATACTTTACACTCTATTTATAACAATTTTTAGTATTGTTATATCTAACGGTCTTGATCTACTTGAGTTGTTGATCTAACGGTTGTAAATGAGGGATAACCAAAAATGAGGGATAACCAAAAAATGGGTTAACCAAACTACAAATTATACCCCATTTCGCTTATTATAATATAATATAGATAGTATAGATACATTTATTTTATTTCATGTCTTGTTCATATTTTATTTAATTTATTTCTCATCATTCATATCTTATTTTATCAAAATTATATTTATTTAAAATATATTATACATTTATATTTTCAAAATATACATTGTACTTAATATTACATTCATATTAATGTATGGATATATTTAATTTATATTATCAATATTAATAAAATAATATTTAAAATCTTTATATAAATTCCAATATATGTATATAAATAATGCATTATATCATTTTTTGTCATTAACCTTTTTTATCACTACCTTATTAGTCCATATAAATTAATCTGTGTTGTTTTTCTAAAAAAAAATTAATCACTTTGTTTTGTACGTATATATTATTATCAATATGATTTTGTTCAATTATTAACTCATATGATTTCGTAACACTATAATCAATATTTGAAAGTTCATTTGATCGATAATTGTCCTATTCCGTAAATTTAAGAATTTTGGTTCAGATTTCATGAAGATTCTATAAAGAATAGATGCTCCTCTAAAATTTATGGTTGAGAATTGGAAATTGATACATGTTTAAATGATAATATGTAATTTAGTCAAATATATATAATACATTTGATAATTATTAATGTTTTTTATCGTATGTTTAATATTAAATGTGCTTGTTATGCATTTAATATAGGTAATTATTCATTTAAAATAAAAATTATTAATAAGATAATATATATAATTTGAATTTTAAAATATAAAAGTTTATTTTAAATATTAAAATAAATACTACATTTTATAATGACTCATAATTATAATAATCTATTTAAAAATAAAATTTATTAATAACATGATATATATAATTTGAATTTTTAAATTAAAAATTTGTTCTAAAATACTAAAATAAGTACAAATATTTTATGATGACTCATAATTATATTAATATATTTAAAAATAAAAACCATTGATAAAATGATACATGTACTTTGAATTTTAAAATAATGACTCATAATTATATTAATCTATTTATAAATAAGAATCATTAATGACATAATATATATAGTTTATATTTTCAAAAATATAATAACATGATATATACAAATAATTTAAATTTTAAAATATAAATTTTTATTTTTAAAATGCTAAATATTGTATTCCTTCTTATGTGTTACTCCCTCTGTTTTCAAATAATTGACGTTTGACTTATTGACACACACTTTTAGGAGCATTGACCACATAGTTAGAAAAATTATTTTTAAAATTTTCTGTTTGTGAATAAAAGTTTAATCCTATATTTTTATTCACAAAAAGAAAATTTTAAAAATAATAATTCTAACTATGTGGTCAATGCTCCTAAAAGTGCGTATCAAAAAGTCAAACGTCAATTATTTGAAAACAGAGGGAGTACTCAGTTACACCCATGACAGTAAAACATTTATTAGAGTTTCATGTTGAAACATTTATTAGGTTTCATCCATTTAATACACATTTATTAGAGTTTCACGCTGAAGCATTTATTAGGTTTCATCCATTTAATACACATAGGATATAAGAATAATATATTAATCTGTATTGAATAAAATTAATTTGTATTTAGAAATCATGTACTCCCTCCGTCCCAAAATACATGTTCCTTTTAAAAAATGGATTTGTCCCATTTTACACGTCCCTTTTCTTTTTTCAATACAAATTTAATGCAATTTTCCAAAACTATCCCTACATTTATTGTATCTAAAATTTGACCTTTTTCAAACTTAATACTATTCTCATTTTCCAATATATTAATTAAGGATATTAATTGGAAAATATTATTCAACTAACCTTTATCTTAATATGCGTGTTTTTTAGAGAAGGGACATGTAAAATTCTATTAGATTTAAGAAATATACTTATATTTCATTTTGATTATCGAGATAACCTTATAATTATTTGAAGATAGTTGTACTAATAATAAAATACAATTTTAGTATAAGTGTAAGAGGGATTTGTCCACAACTTTGGTAGTTCGACAAAATAAATAAGAACGGTTAAATCTTAAATAAAGAGATGAAAAACGTTGGATCTAGCATAAAAATATTTTATATTTTAACAAGTAAACTAAAAATTGTATTTATATTTAAATAAGAAAAAGTGTATTGATTTTAATCATATATAATTAGATTTTCTAAATTGAATTAGATTATTAATGTAAGTTTTCTACACTTAATTGAATCAATGTAAAAATTCGTAATTATAATTTTCTCTTAAGATTCTGGATGTATCCATTTGGATAAAATTGTTAAACAATCACAATATTAAAGATGACTTTATGAGCTTCGTGTGGGCTGTATAATCATCCAAATATGATTTCTAGATCTCGAGATAGAGCCCAAATAGTAATTTTTTTAATATTAATGAAAATTAAATAAAATTCAATTCTAATACAACATTTTTAACTATATCCTTTTCAGATATTTTTTTAAAAATTCTAATCCAACCTTTTTTTTTAATTATTATATCCTTTTCAGATTATATAGTTTTTTAATTTCATTTAATCTTGATCGTCTATTTTTAAAAAAATTAGATTCGACAGTTGAGATTATTTTGGCGGTACAGGGACCAAAATTATGAATAAGATCCCTCTTACACTTATTATATATAAGGATATAATTGGAAGATATGGTGTTATATTTTGGGTATTTATTAATGATTGCAAGATTATGTTTTAAATTAAAAGTTAACATGTTTCAATTAGAAAAGAAATATTAATGATTGGAAGATACGATATTTTAGGTGTTTACAATGGGTAACATCTTCAATTAAAAGTAAACGTTTTTTCATTCAAAAAAGGTAATCATTTAATAACCTTTAATTACATGATTTTATTATTTATCTATTTTAATTATTGGGATAACCGTAACAAAAACCAAACACCAAAACTTTCAATCTTTTAGCTTTAATATAATACTCTAGATGGGTGACGCTCTACAGATAACCACTTTATATAGAGTTTAAGAGAAAACCACTAATAAATACATATATTATTTTATTTTATATGAAATATAATTATAAATCTTAATTAAGAAATAAAAAATGAAATCACACAACTTCTTTTTTGGAAAATCATTGAAAATTAATATATTAACCCAAAGCGATTCTAACACAATCAAATTTATGAAAAATGATTTTACAGTAGAATCAAATTCAAAATCACGTTTTTTTGTTCAAATTATACATGTTAAATTTTTTACAAAAGTTATATGTCGTTAGTATTCTACATTAGAATCAAATTTTATATTGGTGTTAGAGTCCGTTTTATTCTGATTTCTGCAAAATATATCCTTTCTATTTTGTGAAAAAGGTTTTATTTTATTTTCCCTGATGTTTTTCTGCACTTATTTCAGCTGGAATATGTCTACAATGGCATGTATTTATGGCTACATAGCTGCATTGAATTTCATTCTTAATTAGAAACTAGAATGTATTGTCCATGGTGCTTCAAAAACGGATTCAGATGCAATTATGTTCTTCAAATTTAGATATATATTCGTAACCAAATTGTCCGGTTGACACCCGTATTTGATACAACGTTAACTAAAATAGTATTGTTAACTCAAAACATAATGGAAGTGTTGCGTTAATAAAGTATCTAACCAAAGGGATAACCCTTTGGTTAGATAGTTTTCATGAATTTATAGAATATTAGAGTTAGAATATTTTAAGAGTTTTAGCTATTATAAATATCTAGATAATATTTTTGGAGACTTATTATTTTGACTGTCTATTGGTTTTCGGGGGATTATTCTTTTTACGGAAAAGCAACCTTGATAGACAGAAGGGTGAGTGCTGGCTAAAGCAAGATGCAAGATGTGAATACCACTTTTTCAAGTCCAGTTTATTCATATTTGTAACTTATATTACTTTGGGCGTTTCTTCTTTTTAGACATTAAGTTTTATTGTCTAAACTTCCAGGGATATCTTGCATGACCTTCGGTTAGATGATAAACTTTTTGTATGAAAAAACTCGCTAACGATGATTGTACCGGATACAATTCAATAATAAAACCTTTAATTTTGTCAAAAAAAAAGAATCAAATTTTATATTTTAATTTTTTTAATTTTAGAATTATTGATGAGATTCTAGTAAAACCAGTGGCTCCATCCGAAACTCTTTATAAGAAGTTTCTCTCCGAAACAATGATAATTATGCAATAATGATCTTACCAAAATAAAAGATTCATTCAAAATTATATTAAATGGACATACCATAAATATTATAGATGACATTACGGTACTTACCTTATATAAATTTTACTTTATTACTCTTAATTATTTAATATAATTATTAAAAAGCAAAACAATCTTTTCTCAAAATATTACACGTAGCTCTTCCTAACACTTTTCCTAAATAATAACTAACCAATTATGTTTGTTAGATATTACCTTTTCTAACTTTTCTAACTAAAATCTATTTTTTACAAAAATATGGTTGTTCGAATTAATGAAATAAACTAAAAATATTATAATTACTAATAACTAACAGATTACCTTTTACAGCTAAAAGTTAATATCTTTCAAAAATATGATCGTTCTAATTAATGAAATAAATTAATAATATTATAATTACTAAAAATTAACTGATTACCTTTCCAACTAAAAGGTAATATCTTTTATATATTCCTAAATAATAACTAACCAATTATTTTTTCCAGCTTTTACCTTTTCTAACTTTTCAAACTAAAATATCTTCTTTCAAAATATGATTATTCTAATTAATGAAATAAACTATTAATATTACAATTACTAATAACTAACTGATTATCTTTTCGAGCTAAAAGGTAATATCTTTATGACTAAAATGTCTCATTTTCTCCTAAATAATAACTAACCAATTACCTTTTCTAAATTTTCTAACAAAAATCTCTTCTTTCCAAAAATATGGTCGTTCTAATTAATGAAATAAACTAATCATATTATAATTACAAATAAATAACTAATTACCTTTCCCAATTAAAAGGTAATATCTTTATTATATTTTCTAACAAAAATATCTCATTTTCAAACTTGATTTTTTAAATTAATTATCCTTATTTAAATATTTATTATTGGTCTAAACATGCATTTCTATTTTATAAAATCATTATAGTTTCTAATAACTAACCAATTACCCTTTTCAGCTAAAACACATTATCTTTTCTAACTTTTCTAACATAATAAAATCTCTTCTTTTCCAATTTAATCATAATATTGTTATGATTACTAATAAGTAACAACTAACAAATTACATTTTCAGCTAAAACACGTTACCTTTTATATTTTCTGTTACTAAAGCCTCTTCTTTTCCAATTGTATCACGGATAATTGTATTCAACAAAATAATATCATAATAATTAATAATTGACTGATTACCTTTTTCAGCTAGAACGTATCATCTTATCTATATCTTATAACTAAATTTTTCCTTTTTAAAAAATAATATGGCTAGTATATATATAATTATGTTTATATATATATATATATAATTATTATCAAATCATATCGTTTAAAAATTTAACTTACAAAATTCATATCATCAAAAAATTATTCAAATTATTGAAAAAATCATATAATATTAAAAACAATTAGTGCATCGCACGGGTTTTAAGCTATTTAATACTAAAAGTTGTTATATACAGAGTTCTAATATTCGAATTCTTCCAAAAACATATTAAAAATAATATTTATAATATTAAAATAGTATTTATAATATTATAAATATTACACTATAAATAAATTAAAAAAAAAAGTAACCCGTGCTTTGCACGGGCTATAAGCTAGTGATATTTAAATTTTGTATTCAAACTTCTTAATAGGTCCCGTAAAGTAAGTGGTAAGATAAGCTAGAAAGTGGTAAGATAAGCTCTAATTTTTAAAATTTCTTTTTTCTTTTAAAAATTAATTATTTATAAATAAGTAATATAAAATGCGTAAAATAAAAGGGAGAAAGATGAAGAGTACGACACGATCGATTTACCCTGGATAGCGATGCCGCAATCTCCTAACGGATTCGAACACCCCTACTCCAGTCCCCGAACTCCTCCCGAACTCGATATTTCTCCCACAATAAGTAAAACACTCCTTATAGTAGGCGGAGAAGCCTTTACAACCACTAAATATTTATCTTAGAGCCTAACTACGAGTTGCCTCCTTAAAATACTGTAACTACCCCTTGCAAGATTATATTGGAGCGTAACTCCCTGCCATCTTCTCAAATACTATGCAAGTAAACCCCTTACGAGTTTATCTTGGAGCGTAACTCCCCGTTACCTAGGGGTGTGCATCGGGTGGTTTGGGCGGTTTGGGACGGCCAAACCAACCAAACCATAAATTTCGGGTTTTTAATTTTTCAAACCATAACCAAACCAAAAACCATATCATTCTAAAAAAACCAACCAAATTATAACGGTTTGGTTTGGTTGGTTTCGGTTTAAAACCGTTATTAAATATATATTTATATTTGATGTTATTTATTTTCTCCAACACTAAATACAAGATTCAATTTTATTTTAAAAGAGCCAACAAAATAAATGCACAAATAGTAGCACAAAATATCATCAAAAATAGTTATAAAATAAATTATACTCCTCAAATATTTTCATTAAATCATAAAATAAGTCTCAAAAGTCTTATATATAGCTTTCTGGTACTTTCTTCTTTTAACTGGTTTTTGGCATGAAATAAAACAAGTTAACCACTATAAATCTAACTAAATACAAAACACACGTGCACACACGTAAGCATGGTTAAGACATATAATATTATAGTCTATAAGTGTGTTGAAGATAGGTGTGTTGAAGAAATAACCACACGAAAAATACAATATATATATATAGTTGCACTCCATGAAGAACACCTTATATAAAGAACAATAAAGAACACATCATATTTAATTCAATATAAGAGTTCCGTCATGACACCCAATACAAAAAGTTCGTATTTTTTTATCTTCTATCCATTTAGCAAAAAAAAAAATTAAAATTTTTTTTTTGGAAAAAACACTGTTCATGATGACATCAGCAGTGACGTCATCATGAACAGTGATTTTTTTCAAAAAATTTTTTTACATTTTTTTTACTGAATGGATAGAAGATAAAAAAAATAAGAACTTTTTGTATTGGGTGCCCCTGGCGGGGCCAATGAATCTATTGGAATAAATGATTTTATAGTGTTCTTTATTGTTTGTTATATAAGAGTGTTCTGTATGGAGCAAAGGCCTATATATATATATATATATAAAATATTTTTATACGACTTGATGGTCGGGTTGGTTTAATCGGATGGGTAAACTAGTGAAACCAAACCCAAACCAAAATTTTCGATTTTTAAAAATATAAAACCATAACTAAACCAAACCGAAAAAAAACCTAAATTTTCGGTTTGGTCGGTTTGGTTTGGTCGGGTTGGTCGGATTTGGAAAACCATGCTCACCCCTACCGTTACCTCCTCACAACCATGCAAGTAACCCTTTGCGGAGACTTCTTATCTACACCCTTTGCCGGTCTTGGATCTTAGATCTTAGATCTTGGATCTTTTCTCCTCCTCACGGTGCAAAGACACCCAACTCCCCGTCGGCGTGTCTAAGACTTAGGTCTTAGAGCGAGAATCACCTCAATTCACTTCACCTCACGTCAGAGGATATAATACAAGCACTACTGTAACACCCCCAAATCCCCTACAGGAATCCAGGTCATCACATCTCTTACGGAATATTCAATCACCTGCTCACAATATAATCTACAACAATATTCATAACAACTCCATATTTTACTCCACGGCTTATAGTCTTACAACAAGTACTCAATAATTCAAAAGTTATTACATCACAAGTTCACCTCCCAGAATCTCTGAAATATTATTACAACTTCAAAATACCAGATAATAAAGCATTAAATAACTTCTTCCCAGCTTGCACCATCCTCAGATACTCTAAGGCTAACGTGCTGAATTAGTTGCCTTTCCCTTTCCCTTTATCTCGGTTCGCCGTACTAGTGTCGGCTCTGGATGTCACTGTTTAATAATATTTAAATAGCAAGAATGAGCAAAAAGAATGCCCATCAAATATAAAGACACCAATGAAGCAACAACAACTCGCTCAAAAAGTATGTTATTACCACTTTATAAAAACTCATTCACGTAAGTAAATATACTCTTTTGAAAAGAAATTATCTCAAAAGTTTTTATAAATCTCGGAATACTACTCATATGATAGAATAAATATATCTCAATAACTTCTCAAAGTACTACTCGAATATAATTCAATAACTTCTCGTAACTACTCAATTTGATTTGAAGGAATAAAATTCAACAACTGCTCGGATCAACACCCTAGTTAAGTTAACAGAACCACAAAGGCATCGGTTAACAGTTAGGGTATCGATGATTGGACTTCTGTTAGGTCCGATAAGATTGTAGAAGGGGGGGGGGTTAAATACAATCTATATCATTTTCTCAAAATTTGTTCTTTAAATAAAATTTATCTTAAACAAATTTGTGCGGAATAATATAACACAGATTTCAAGTTGAATATAACAATATATTAACTTGATGGGTGTTACAAAATCAGTCCAAATGATTGTCAAGTAATTAATAACTAATTAGAAAATTTGACATGAATTTTTCTAATTTAGTTAATAAAAATCAAGATATCAAGTTGTTAACTAGGAAACTTAATTCGCTAGTAGTACAAGAATCACAAGTAAACAAGTTCCAATGGATAGAATATTACAACTGAGATGAACTTGAATTTACAGAAATTAATTTGTATGTGTTCTTGAGCTTGAGAGAGAGAGAGATAGGCTGCTGTGTATGTATTTGATGTTATGTTCGAATGCTTCTGCTTCTTTTGCAATCTGCTGCCTTTTATAACACAGCCATAGTCATATTGCTTTGTTTCAACTGATATAACAATCAGTTAACAATAATATGACATTCAGTATGACTATCCACTGCAAGAAATATGACATTCTCTTTAAATATAACTTTCGGTATGACTATCTCTTTGAATGAGATATGACTATCCAGTTGAGATAATATGATTGTCCAATCCAATATAACATTCGGTATTACTATCTCTTTGAACTGTATATGACAATCGGTATAACTATCCTTTGATAGTTATATTATCATATTTTTTCAGCTTATAATTAATCAAATGATTTATAAAAATCATTTAAATAACTATTTCTTTTTCATATTAATTCTGATTTAATTAATCTAATAATTACTTTAACAAATATATTAATTCTGTTAGAAATAATTTATTTATTTAAATTAATTATTTGATTTAATTAATTAAAGTAGAATTAATACAAATCCTTTAATAGTCAATACTTCACTGTGAACCACGTAATTATAATAAGGAACATACACTGGATCGATGTTGACGCTCGATGTACTGTCTGGTTCATGAACGACTAACTCCAATCTATGTTCTTCATCTTGACTTTAAACTGTGGTCTTTTTCTATTCTTCACTCTCTTCAATCATTCTGTACTGATATTGTTTCTTATCACTTATAGAAATCTCTGTCCTCTAAATGAATCCATGTGTTTCAATGCTACCTTGAGGCTTGATCAAATAACTGAATCTTCTTCCAGTGTAAAACATCAGAACTATAGATTGACTTGTTGATTTTTCTTCTGACCTCATCTTTTGAGATTCCTGTGACAGTTGATATTATTTACTTATTACAATCTAGTTTAATTGGATTAGGATCCTCGAACTACAAATAGGCCGTGTCATATGCCTTTCAATCTCACCCTATTTGTTTGTTAGACAATAACAAGCAAATACCTAGAGTGTAACACCCCCAGATCCGGGGTCCGGGATCCGGTGGTTACGGTTTCCAATTCTGTCGACAACAATTGAACTTTCCTTAACATAAAATAAATTACGCCTCTATGACCCAACACAACAATATAAAACACACCTGTTATAGTCCCAGAGATGAAATCAGAGTAACAATCAAATTTTTATTAATCACGTTATGAGTTCTTACAATCCAAAAGAATTTCAATATAAATACATACTCTTTGCCATCCATTTACATAAGTCATACTAGACCATATTCTTGGTACTGAAAGAATAAATATATCCTACCAATAGCTTCATCTTCAGCTCTGGTAGTCTCATCGTCCTCACCCGCGTCGAGTGCGCCTTGTGCGAGTCATCTGGTCTAGCTGTTGTTGTGATATAATAATAAAGCAAGGGTGAGCAATAGCCCACCAACAATAATATATAACTGAATGATAATATATAACAGTTCAAAAGTATCTTTCAAACCATATGCCATGCATTTACGGAAATGATGCCAGTATAATATGAACGATGAAGTTACAAGGTAACTTAAAGTATTTGTTTGTAGAAATATCTGCTACATCAAAAGTAAGCGTGATATTCTCATTGCCATTAAAAAGAGGAACTTGCATGAAAAGATTGCAATTCCAGTTATGAATACTTTTCCAGCTCTGCCAACAGTAATCATGTTGCAGGAAATAAATAAGTTTGGATGATGAACCAATGATGGAGTATTCACCGCGCCCGCTGTTCCAATCTTGATGATCAGTCGAGATCGTACAGCTCAATTTAGATTTACTACCGGTAGAAGGAAGAACTGACGGCTTTACTTGTCTACCGCCTTACTAGCTCTCCCCGGCCAACGGTTGGGCCAAAGGGGATGGACCGGCGCTACTCGGCCTCTTACACGACTCCTAGTTCAAATAGAATTCATGATTCTGAATGTAACGTTCGTCCCCCTTTCCCCAAGTATAATACTTGTTGATAAGACTCTACAAGGTAGTCGTATCTAGTTGGAAAGGAAAATTCACCAATAACTTCCAAGCTGTGGCTTGGTATCGAATATCAACTTGTTCCAACAATCTTACCCCTCGAAAGATGAGAAGGTAAACAATGACTTAATAAGTTGATAAACCTTATCAAGGTTATTCTAAGTATGGAATAAATATTCAGAGAATATTTATTGAATTAAAATATTTTACAGAATATTTAGGAATATGAAAGAATATCTTTAATCAGAGTATTTCTCAAATAATCCTTGAAGAAATATCTAGAGAATATTTATTGCATAATTAAATATTCAAATGAATATTCAGAATAATATTCATTAATTAATAAGACCTGAAAGGAATATTTAAAATATTTAAAATAATATTCGAGGATTAAAGAGAACCCTGGATGAATATTCAAAATAATATTCATAATTAATTAGGAATTTAAATGTTTATTGAAAAAGTAATATTCGTTTAATGAATAATATTCTAAATGAATATCAAGTAATATTCATTTAGTAATCCAAGCTTTAAAGGAATATTCGAGATAAGACTCGATAAATAAATCAAGCTTCAGATGAATATTAGAATAATATTCATCAAGTAAGTAATATCTTAAGTGAATATTCAAAAGTAATATTCATTTAATAAAGTAATATTCTAAATGGATATTCAAATAATATTCATTTAGTAGTCCAATCTTTAGAAGAATATTCGGAATAATAATCGATAATCTATTCGACTTTGAATGAATATTGAAAAATATTATTCGTCGAATGGTTACGTTCAAATAATTATTTGAAGTAAGGATCGTTAAATAAATAATCTCGAACGAATATTCAAATAATATTCGTCGCCCAAATAATAGAAAATATTTACTTAGATATTTTCTTTCGAGGTAATCTCGATATGTCAAGAAATATTGACTCCCGGTCTATATTTGATGAATAAGATGTATACACCCTTCTCTGAGGGTCTCACAATAACCGGCTTATAATTGATACGATAGCCATCTAATTTATAAGCCAATAACAATCAGGGAACAAGCATAATGATATAACTTGAAAGTAGGCATGCATGCTATGGCATATGTATAACAGAAAACATATATATATTCAATCACAACAACAGCCTAAAAGAAGGGAATTGAAACTTGCCTGGTAGTCGAGTACGGTAAGGGGTAGTGGTAGCGGGTCCCGGTTCAGCTTGGTGATCTATAAATAGCCAAGGCATTCGGGATTAATCACTTAACATATTAAAAGTTAAGTTATCCTTAATTCGAAACACGTTCTCGAGTTATCTCGTTATACCCCTTTTAGTGGATTCCTTTTTTATCACTGATCCGACCCGACATTCGTTCGTTAATACGACATGTCACTGTACTTATACTTGGGACATACTTAAGTCATACGAGTTCTAAGGTCGATCGTTACGAACCAATATTATACTCCGAGTTTTATCGCCCGTTTTCTAAGTGTTTTACCGAAGTTATAAAAGAGTCGTCTTTTAGGGGTTCGTTCGCGTTTAACCTCGACTCGAACATTTTTAATAAATCGAAAAATGATCCTTTTGACATATGGTTTTCTTTCACACCTTCCTTTTTACCTCTAGTATTTATTTACCAAGATTCGCCATGACGTTACATAGATTACGAGGGTTTAATTTCAGTTACGAACTTTCGTTTACGGATTCGAACTACTTTTAGTAATTTGGTCATAATTCCTAAACCGTAAATCAAAATGCTTCGATTCTTTCGCCAAAGTGATCTATGTTCAAACATCTATCAGTAGGGTTCATTAACTTGCCAAGAACAGAGAGTTATGGCTACTGACCAGTTCAGTTTCTTAGTGTTAATGAAAATCGGGCATTACGACGGCTACGAATCGAGCGTTCTAAAATTCATTACGCAACAACCAAGCCACACCGGGCATCTAATCAATTACTACAGTTAATAATCATCTCTTAAAAGCTCAAGAATATCATGCTTCATCAATATATCATCATAAAGCTAATCTAACCACAAAATCATGCTAACATGGTGGTAGAATACTACTAATATCACTTAATCCAAAATCACCATGAATCATGCATAAACTCAAAGTAAAGCTTAGGGTTTGAAATGATTTATACCTTCCTTAGAGATTAGTATAACCTTCCTAAGCCTTGATCTATCCTTGGATGATCCTAAGCTAGCTAAATCCACCATGAAAAACAAGAAAAAACAAGATTAGTTCATAAAACCACTATTCATCCTCCTCTTTGATGAATTATTTGAAAATGGAAACAAGAGAGTTTGGCTTTGAAATTTTTATGGGATCACTTTTAGGAAATGTAAGACTCACCATAATTTTCACAAGATCAAAAGATGGTGGGAAGAGGGGTTTTGATTTTGGAATTAGTGAAGGGCCGAATGGATGTTTTCTTGCAAGGGTGGAGTATTTTGCTTGGTTTCTTTTGATTTCTATGATTTAATCTCATCCACTCTCATCCAATTACAACATAATATCTTGTATAAAGCTACTTTATTAAAGTAGTGAGGTGTTGGATGAGGAAATACCATGACAAGTGTTGAAAATGTGGTGGTTTTAGCCTAACTACATGGTTCCCTTGCTAAGTACTTAGTTGCATTCTCTAGGGCGCTAGTTCTTTGATTCTAGTTTGGTTACTAGATATTTTATACTAGTAGCTTGCACAAGACTCTTGCTTCCTCTGCTTGTTTCTGTGTCCGGTTATTGCCCGTTTCGATTGATCGTTCGTAGGAATATTTCACGAATTTCTAATTAGGGTTTACCGGAAATCCTTTTTAATATTAATACTTTCATTCTCCATCTTTCATTCTAACTTTCCAATTTATATTCCTTAAATCCATTCGTTAAATATTTAAGGCTATCAGTGTCCAGGGAACTCTCGGAGAAATTAAAATTGCGGTTTTTCAGAATCCGACAGCTTTTACATACACTTATTTTCCCCCTGGATCAATAATACGAACTCAGAAATCCGTTCCGAATGCTTCTATATAGTGTCGTCTCATATTATTCTATACTCCCATCAAAACACTATTCATTCTGTATTCTTTACTTGTTCTCTTAGGGTTGTATAATTGTCCGTATTCTCTTTCGATCGTTCCTTAACCTTTTTACGGAACTACTGGATTAATCGTTATCGATCTGGATGACATGAGAGTATTCTCTTGCTTGAAGTTGCCATATATTATTCCCTTAGAAGATAGATTATTCTTACCTATGTTGTCACCCTTTAGCATTCTTCAAGACATAAACATAATAAAGTCGAATTCCATTCATTCTTTCCAAATATCAATTATTACATTGTAGCCATAACCACTCCTCAATGGTTTCCTACCTTCATTCTTAAATCAAATATAATAACATCCCAATATATCAAATCCTCAAAGTTAATATCTCAATTCTTGGATTATAATAATATTTAATCCACTGTCCGGTAAAATATTATACCGAAAAGAATTTGGAATTTCTGAATTCCGATCGTCTCTGCATTCACTTATTTCCTCCGCGTATTACTACTATGACTTCGAAACATCCATATCACGTCCCGTACATAGGGTGGCGTGAAAAGTTTTCCAACTTACAAAATCACTATTCATCCACCAAATTACTATGCACGTACAGGAAACACTATGCACGTACGGGAAACACTATGCACGTATGGGAAATACTATGCACGTACGGAAAACACTATGCACGTATTCATTTCCGTTCATGGATCCATTAGCTCCTTCCTGGATGGTAGATTATTCTTATCTAGGTCCTCAACCATCGAATTACTCTATTCTGACAATATACCAATGCATCAGGATCATTGTCCAAAGCAATATCCATTCATTACAATCATTGTTCTTTGAAACCACCATTCATTAGAGCTGGTGACCTTGTTGTCGGAATCATTGTTCTTCATTTTATCATTACTTAATAAAAAGTTTTAATTATATCCAAAATTTGGGGTTCTTACAGTCTCCCCTCCTTAAAAGGATTCCGTCCCGGAATCAGGTAGGAAGCAAAGAGTCGTTTGCCTGTCGTTCACTTTTTAGCTTCCCGGTCAATTCTTAGTCGTTCTACCCTTCCTCATCACATCTTCTAGTGCTACAATTCCTACTGTATCCTTTTTCCATCAACGTTGCTACTTTTCGTACAACTCACTATCCGGGTTATACTCTTACTCAGTCTTATCCTTATTGATACCTGCAGTAACATTGGTATCACTATCACCCTACGAATTCGGAGGTAACCTCGCTCGTACTGTGCATTTCCTGATCGCTTTAATCTTCGCAATCTCGATCAATATAGAGAAGTGGAAAGATTTATTGAGAGATCACTATGATCAATTGAACATTTGTTATATTGCATAGTTAGTACAGAAGGGGGCCAGCCTTTAGTACTTGGCAAGCAATTAAACAAGTCATGGTATTCCACTTAGACTTCTATCACATAGACAGATAGTCACGTAGCAGTACCTCCCCTCCTAAAAGGGTTGTTCTTCTCAATTCATAAAGAAGATGAATAGGAGAGAAGAAGAGAAAAGAGTTCTAAAGGATTATAGAAAGCTTTCATGATTGTAGAATATCATACTCAGAATTTACCTCTGAACTATAGAGGTTTATCAAAGAAGAAATTAATCATAATTATATCCAATACTATTTGATCGCAACCTCACGTGTCAACATATCTTGCTGCTTTGTCCACTATTCTCTGGACATGTACTCTGGTTCAACCTTAGCAACACTTACTTTTGGAAAATCTTTGAACCTCTCAGGTTAAATCTTAGTTTTCTCACTTGACATCATTATTACTGACATCCCATATCATGATACTAGCTTTTTCATAACTATAATATTGACACTATCAGGTTGTCATCCTGAGAATTCATTAGAAAACCCATTCATAACATTCCTTGCTTATCATTCCATAGTTGCTTTCCCAGCCTTTTCTTTATCAATCACATCCTTCTTATTATCTGATTCTTACTCATTTCTATTATTTACTTTCACCTTCACCTCTTTATTGAGACACCTTTTTGAACTTGGTACCACCTTATCGGTATTCCGTCACATTTATTCTATAATCATCACGTTATTCCAATTTAAACTTTCCGAAATGAATCTGGCCCGATCCCTTTAACTTAGATTCATATAATCTACTTCTGCCAACCTTGTTTCTCATCACTTGTTCTTTTCTATCCGTGGTTTTCCACAGGTTGTCTTTCGTAAGTCAGACCAGGTCGTATATCTACCGGCTCATGCTCTTATCATCTATCGAGCATCTGCATTTTACTGGCGTAGCCTGGCCACATGAAAACCCGTTATGACTGTGCTATAAGTTTTGGGGGTAAGTTTGGCTCGAATACCGCCGTCCGAACACTTTTAAACTCTCAAGTGGCCCAATAAGTCTCGGGCTCAACCGCCCTTCCCTCCAAGTCTCATTAATTCTTTCCATGGGAATATCTTTAACATCATGAATCATCAACCTCATATTCTCTATCTTGTTTGCGCAGAAGTACACTAACATAAACTTGTTTGTCATTCATCAACATGCCATTTAGTTAATCAATGGCAGCACTTTCTTTATCTTTACATTGTCATCTACTTTCTTAGAAGAATCACCATCGCTTGTTGTTTACGTAGTGCATTAATAGCTAATCCTACGGGTTTCAAATCCTTTAGGGAGACAAAGTAACCACTATTCCTTATCCATAAGGAACACTTCCTGAACTTGATGTAGATATTACATGAAGAAGATACAATTGCAGAAGAGTTTCAAGCATCGCAGCTATGTCAGGTTGATGAAACTATCTCTCATTCAGCTTCCATAAAAGACTGGAAACTTAACGGTTTACTTCGTTAATTTTGTATCATGGTCCTGTTCTGCCTCAAAACGGGAACTTCTAAGATACGTAATATGCTTAAGACTCCATCAGGAATCGAATCTTTACTTAAACTATTATTACCTTCGATTCTTGCACAATCATCAAAAGGAATGTAACTTCCTCCACTCCAATATGACCTTCAAGGTCTTTCCAAATATCATTTTGTTTCTTCGGTATGAACATTTGTAATTATTCCTTTATACTTAGACTGTCGGCCACCTCATTGGCCTTTCCTGATAATAATAATTTCTGGTAATCCTTGTTCTCTGGATATATTCCAATTCAAACATTTCTACCTCATTCCCATCATTGTCGGGTGAAAGCATTCTCCCTTAAGCTCTGCTGATGGAGAAAAAAAAAATATATATATTTATCAGTCTTTATCCATAAGTCATTGCTTCCACCTACCCGTGGGAACTTTATCACGTTTATTCCCAATCCTACTTCGGATACTTCTTTTCTTAGTTTTTTCCTTATCTTAAGATAATCTCAACCATTATAGGTTCAATCCATACTTCCTCAGGGTTTCATACATGCCTCATCTGGCATTATTGTTACTATGTCATACATTCCTTACCAAACTTCCATTTTGAAGTTCGGAATATTACCTTTTTCCTTGTAAGGTTTCATAGGTCATCCTCATCCTTTCTCCTGTATTTTCTGGGTACAGGGTATATCAAAATGTCATTGATCAATACTCTAATAATTCTATCTATGTTCTTTCCAGAACTCTTTTTAATAATCCTTACCGGTCATTGTTGGCTTAGCAAGTCCAACTCATATCATCTGAAGTCATAATGTCGTTATTAGGGTTAATGCCACCCCTTGTGCATTCCCCAGGGTTTGTCTTAATTTATGGATACCCTATCCTTAATTCAACTGCCAAGGAATTCTTGCATCTTATAATTGGCAATCAGATCATGCATCCTTAATAAAGGTCTTTTTTTTTTCAATCATTCTCATTTGATAATCGATCGGTGGCTTAATGCCGCCCTCTTCTTTCCGATAGTTGTCAGCCTATTTGGCCTTCCAAAAGGCAACGTATGCCTATCTGCTCTCTTACAGAACTTGGTAATAGTAGCAAGGATGTTTTGGAAGATATTGGTCGAGTTCAACGTGAATCTCTTAGTACTTATCGTTCTTCTCAAATGTACTTGCCTTAAACAAAATTTCTACAGCATACTGATCCATCTCTGACCATTTCCATACTCTCTTCATAAACCTTCGTTGTTTACTTTTCTAGCAATTACCGGCATAGTGCCTTCTTCTTTGATACCTTTCTACCTTTCCAAAACTTTACTTCCTATAAGTCTTAATCGGTTACTCAGCGCCGTCTCCGGTCGCCTTTCCTCTATTTTTCTCTTTTCAACTGTTCTTATCAATCCCGCGTGCCACGCACGCTTACCATTCCTGGCATAACAGCCTTTTCACTTAAGTCAATCCCGGAGTTTCTCCGTCCGGCTAATTTCTTACTTACATTTCCTGTTTTCGTCCAATCTCACTTCATCATTTTATCACTACCGTCGATTGTAATGCTCAGGGTCCGTTTACTAACCCATTTCACAGCATCCTTACCCAAATCACAGGGTTTGCTCCTGTTTCTACTCTCTTCCATGACATTCTCTGATAATCAGTAAGACAAGGTTTGCCAAAATTCACCGAATTACTTTCCAGACTCAGGGAAATTCTGGTCAATCTATCCATCTACTGGTAACATTTAAGGAGACCAGTTTCGAAACCTGAAGAATAATCCTATGAATCACCAAGCAGGTAGAACTATAAGCAGTCATAATACGGAATTATTGACATAAAGTTGGAAGTTTAACCACTAGAAAGGAACCAAATATATATATCCCATAGAAGGGAAATCAAAAGTTTCAAACTGAAACATGCCACCTCTTCCTGATACATAATCATCTTAGTTGTCGATAATATCAAATGTCAGTCTTCCTAACCACAGGTTTCAGAAGGAACACTACCGTCGGAGTTAGTCGTTTCATAAAAATTGGCACTACTAAAGTCATCCTAGTCTGGCGTACCGTGTTGTTCGAATGCATCCGCAATTACTCTACCGTGCTGCATAAGCACACCACCTAAACCTGTATGAGATGCATATTAGTGTATCATAAAGTCTTCCTTCCCCCGTTAGGCAACACCAACGCCGGGTCTTTACCAATTTCATCTTAAAACATTCTCTATTACATCTTAACCACTAATCGCATTACTTGATCCATTTGCAATTCAGTGTCAGAATAAACTTAAGGTAACTACTATAATCTATTCGGGGAAAAGAAGGAATTTAATATTCTTCTGAATCACATGCATCTAACGTTCCTGATTCACCATTTTACTGAGTTAAAATAAACTTATACTTAGTACCTGATAGTAGTCATATTACGAGTTCATCATAGACCCACTGGTCTTTTCCTCTGGTAGTTTCTGAGATCATCGTCTCGCGTACTACTTTATATAACTTTATCCAATCAGGCCATCACTTTCCACTATCTTTACTTTCGAAGTTGGTTCATTCATAATATGGACATTTCGCTGAATAAAACTACCTCAACAATCTCAATTTGGTTTCATAAAATATAACCCATGAAATCCGCCTTCTCAGGACGAATTACCATTGACAATATTCACACTAATCCATTTATCCGATAATATGGCACTTGTTGCCTCTATCTCAACTGCTCCTGGGTGCTCCCCGTCCTACATCGACGTCTTTGATAATCATGCATCATTCTAACTCTTTTCTTATTAATCTGAAAGTCTCTAATGATCTTTATCTATCCCCATATAAGACCTCAAGTAATCCTTCCAATCTGTCTTAATTGCTGGTACTACCTCTCGTAGTCCGGCTATAAATCCAACATAAAATTTCAATTCTCTTAATAATATCTCAGTTCTTTGTGCTCACTTCTCTGAGCACTATAATCTTAACTCTCGCTATCCCTCTGGCTACAGCCCTCATTTCCTTGGAGTAATCTCCTCATCCTCAATAGAATTTTCCTCTGCTGGAACCTCTTTCGAGTCCTCAATAGGGTACTCTATCGAATTCACAATCCGATCGTCAGCATATAATACAACATCATCATGCTGCTGCTCGTACGCCTCAAGGTCTGTCGCCTTACTAGTCGATACGAGAACGAGCTAAGTTACTATCATGATACTTAAGAGTTCCCATAAGGGTTTTATATGTCAGCACTACATTAAGTAGTCCGACTATGAACTTGGCAAGAGTTCTTATTATCTTAGTAAGTTTATGGTTTTAACGTCGCCTCATCTCTGGGATTTATAACGTAACGCTCTGATACCACTTCTGTAACACCCCCAGATCCGGGGTCCGGGATCCGGTGGTTACGGTTTCCAATTCTGTCGACAACAATTGAACTTTCCTTAACATAAAATAAATTACGCCTCTATGACCCAACACAACAATATAAAACACACCTGTTATAGTCCCAGAGATGAAATCAGAGTAACAATCAAATTTTTATTAATCACGTTATGAGTTCTTACAATCCAAAAGAATTTCAATATAAATACATACTCTTTGCCATCCATTTACATAAGTCATACTAGACCATATTCTTGGTACTGAAAGAATAAATATATCCTACCAATAGCTTCATCTTCAGCTCTGGTAGTCTCATCGTCCTCACCCGCGTCGAGTGCGCCTTGTGCGAGTCATCTGGTCTAGCTGTTGTTGTGATATAATAATAAAGCAAGGGTGAGCAATAGCCCACCAACAATAATATATAACTGAACGATAATATATAACAGTTCAAAAGTATCTTTCAAACCATATGCCATGCATTTACGGAAATGATGCCAGTATAATATGAACGATGAAGTTACAAGGTAACTTAAAGTATTTGTTTGTAGAAATATCTGCTACATCAAAAGTAAGCGTGATATTCTCATTGCCATTAAAAAGAGGAACTTGCATGAAAAGATTGCAATTCCAGTTATGAATACTTTTCCAGCTCTGCCAACAGTAATCATGTTGCAGGAAATAAATAAGTTTGGATGATGAACCAATGATGGAGTATTCACCGCGCCCGCTGTTCCAATCTTGATGATCAGTCGAGATCGTACAGCTCAATTTAGATTTACTACCGGTAGAAGGAAGAACTGACGGCTTTACTTGTCTACCGCCTTACTAGCTCTCCCCGGCCAACGGTTGGGCCAAAGGGGATGGACCGGCGCTACTCGGCCTCTTACACGACTCCTAGTTCAAATAGAATTCATGATTCTGAATGTAACGTTCGTCCCCCTTTCCCCAAGTATAATACTTGTTGATAAGACTCTACAAGGTAGTCGTATCTAGTTGGAAAGGAAAATTCACCAATAACTTCCAAGCTGTGGCTTGGTATCGAATATCAACTTGTTCCAACAATCTTACCCCTCGAAAGATGAGAAGGTAAACAATGACTTAATAAGTTGATAAACCTTATCAAGGTTATTCTAAGTATGGAATAAATATTCAGAGAATATTTATTGAATTAAAATATTTTACAGAATATTTAGGAATATGAAAGAATATCTTTAATCAGAGTATTTCTCAAATAATCCTTGAAGAAATATCTAGAGAATATTTATTGCATAATTAAATATTCAAATGAATATTCAGAATAATATTCATTAATTAATAAGACCTGAAAGGAATATTTAAAATATTTAAAATAATATTCGAGGATTAAAGAGAACCCTGGATGAATATTCAAAATAATATTCATAATTAATTAGGAATTTAAATGTTTATTGAAAAAGTAATATTCGTTTAATGAATAATATTCTAAATGAATATCAAGTAATATTCATTTAGTAATCCAAGCTTTAAAGGAATATTCGAGATAAGACTCGATAAATAAATCAAGCTTCAGATGAATATTAGAATAATATTCATCAAGTAAGTAATATCTTAAGTGAATATTCAAAAGTAATATTCATTTAATAAAGTAATATTCTAAATGGATATTCAAATAATATTCATTTAGTAGTCCAATCTTTAGAAGAATATTCGGAATAATAATCGATAATCTATTCGACTTTGAATGAATATTGAAAAATATTATTCGTCGAATGGTTACGTTCAAATAATTATTTGAAGTAAGGATCGTTAAATAAATAATCTCGAACGAATATTCAAATAATATTCGTCGCCCAAATAATAGAAAATATTTACTTAGATATTTTCTTTCGAGGTAATCTCGATATGTCAAGAAATATTGACTCCCGGTCTATATTTGATGAATAAGATGTATACACCCTTCTCTGAGGGTCTCACAATAACCGGCTTATAATTGATACGATAGCCATCTAATTTATAAGCCAATAACAATCAGGGAACAAGCATAATGATATAACTTGAAAGTAGGCATGCATGCTATGGCATATGTATAACAGAAAACATATATATATTCAATCACAACAACAGCCTAAAAGAAGGGAATTGAAACTTGCCTGGTAGTCGAGTACGGTAAGGGGTAGTGGTAGCGGGTCCCGGTTCAGCTTGGTGATCTATAAATAGCCAAGGCATTCGGGATTAATCACTTAACATATTAAAAGTTAAGTTATCCTTAATTCGAAACACGTTCTCGAGTTATCTCGTTATACCCCTTTTAGTGGATTCCTTTTTTATCACTGATCCGACCCGACATTCGTTCGTTAATACGACATGTCACTGTACTTATACTTGGGACATACTTAAGTCATACGAGTTCTAAGGTCGATCGTTACGAACCAATATTATACTCCGAGTTTTATCGCCCGTTTTCTAAGTGTTTTACCGAAGTTATAAAAGAGTCGTCTTTTAGGGGTTCGTTCGCGTTTAACCTCGACTCGAACATTTTTAATAAATCGAAAAATGATCCTTTTGACATATGGTTTTCTTTCACACCTTCCTTTTTACCTCTAGTATTTATTTACCAAGATTCGCCATGACGTTACATAGATTACGAGGGTTTAATTTCAGTAACTTTCGTTTACGGATTCGAACTACTTTTAGTAATTTGGTCATAATTCCTAAACCGTAAATCAAAATGCTTCGATTCTTTCGCCAAAGTGATCTATGTTCAAACATCTATCAGTAGGGTTCATTAACTTGCCAAGAACAGAGAGTTATGGCTACTGACCAGTTCGGTTTCTTAGTGTTAATGGAAATCGGGCATTACGACGGCTACGAATCGAGCGTTCTAAAATTCATTACGCAACAACCAAGCCACACCGGGCATCTAATCAATTACTACAGTTAATAATCATCTCTTAAAAGCTCAAGAATATCATGCTTCATCAATATATCATCATAAAGCTAATCTAACCACAAAATCATGCTAACATGGTGGTAGAATACTACTAATATCACTTAATCCAAAATCACCATGAATCATGCATAAACTCAAAGTAAAGCTTAGGGTTTGAAATGATTTATACCTTCCTTAGAGAGTAGTATAACCTTCCTAAGCCTTGATCTATCCTTGGATGATCCTAAGCTAGCTAAATCCACCATGAAAAACAAGAAAAAACAAGATTAGTTCATAAAACCACTATTCATCCTCCTCTTTGATGAATTATTTGAAAATGGAAACAAGAGAGTTTGGCTTTGAAATTTTTATGGGATCACTTTTAGGAAATGTAAGACTCACCATAATTTTCACAAGATCAAAAGATGGTGGGAAGAGGGGTTTTGATTTTGGAATTAGTGAAGGGCCAAATGGATGTTTTCTTGCAAGGGTGGAGTATTTTGCTTGGTTTCTTTTGATTTCTATGATTTAATCTCATCCACTCTCATCCAATTACAACATAATATCTTGTATAAAGCTACTTTATTAAAGTAGTGAGGTGTTGGATGAGGAAATACCATGACAAGTGTTGAAAATGTGGTGGTTTTAGCCTAACTACATGGTTCCCTTGCTAAGTACTTAGTTGCATTCTCTAGGGTGCTAGTTCCTTGATTCTAGTTTGGTTACTAGATATTTTATACTAGTAGCTTGCACAAGACTCTTGCTTCCTCTGCTTGTTTCTGTGTCCGGTTATTGCCCGTTTCGATTGATCGTTCGTAGGAATATTTCACGAATTTCTAATTAGGGTTTACCGGAAATCCTTTTTAATAATAATACTTTCATTCTCCATCTTTCATTCTAACTTTCCAATTTATATTCCTTAAATCCATTCGTTAAATATTTAAAGCTATCAGTGTCCAGGGAACTCTCGGAGAAATTAAAATTGCGGTTTTTCAGAATCCGACAGCTTTTACATACACTTATTTTCCCCCTGGATCAATAATACGAACTCAGAAATCCGTTCCGAATGCTTCTATATAGTGTCGTCTCATATTATTCTATACTCCCATCAAAACACTATTCATTCTGTATTCTTTACTTGTTCTCTTAGGGTTGTATAATTGTCCGTATTCTCTTTCGATCGTTCCTTAACCTTTTTACGGAACTACTGGATTAATCGTTATCGATCTGGATGACATGAGAGTATTCTCTTGCTTGAAGTTGCCATATATTATTCCCTTAGAAGATAGATTATTCTTACCTATGTTGTCACCCTTTAGCATTCTTCAAGACATAAACATAATAAAGTCGAATTCCATTCATTCTTTCCAAATATCAATTATTACATTGTAGCCATAACCACTCCTCAATGGTTTCCTACCTTCATTCTTAAATCAAATATAATAACATCCCAATATATCAAATCCTCAAAGTTAATATCTCAATTCTTGGATTATAATAATATTTAATCCACTGTCCGGTAAAATATTATACCGAAAAGAATTTGGAATTTCTGAATTCCGATCGTCTCTGCATTCACTTATTTCCTCCGCGTATTACTACTATGACTTCGAAACATCCATATCACGTCCCGTACATAGAGTGGCGTGAAAAGTTTTCCAACTTACAAAATCACTATTCATCCACCAAATTACTATGCACGTACAGGAAACACTATGCACGTACGGGAAACACTATGCACGTATGGGAAATACTATGCACGTACGGAAAACACTATGCACGTATTCATTTCCGTTCAAGGATCCATTAGCTCCTTCCTGGATGGTAGATTATTCTTATCTAGGTCCTCAACCATCGAATTACTCTATTATGACAATATACCAATGCATCAGGATCATTGTCCAAAGCAATATCCATTCATTACAATCATTGTTCTTTGAAACCACCATTCATTAGAGCTGGTGACCTTGTTGTCGGAATCATTGTTCTTCATTTTATCATTACTTAATAAAAAGTTTTAATTATATCCAAAATTTGGGGTTCTTACATAGAGGATTCTTCAACTAATCCCAATTAAACAAGTAAAAGAAAAACATTTTAAATGCTAAGTAAATAATGGAAAAGTTCTGGTTCATATAAAACATTATCCAGATTCAAACAGAAAAGATAAATACAAGATAGATGATCCTCTAGACTGATCATATAAGACAATTATCCTATCTTGTTCTATCAAAGCTCTAAAGATATCACTTGCAGAGCTGATCTTCATTTATAACTTTCTTCCTCGTTGATTTCTCCTTCTTCTTGTTCATCCAGATCAGGTAGATTCTTGATTAATTCAGAGTCAACAAGTAACTCTCTTCTGGATGATACATCTGTAGGATAAACTAGTGGTATTCAAAGTTTCTTTCTCAACTCACCTTGATACTGCTTATACTTCTTCATGTTGGTCTGAGCATAGGATCTTATATGATCTGCAGCTTCAATTTTTTCTTGAGTTGCAAAACCATGATTTCGAAGAGCATATTCAACATACACCAAATGTCTGGCAAGATGTGTATATAATTCCTTTGTTTGAAGATTAACAATGTGAATAACTTCTCCCTTAAGAATTTTAACTTGTGGAGGGTTATCTATTACTTCAGGACCAGCTCTTTCAGCAAATTCTTGAAATTTTTCATGAAGTAGTATACCTAGCTCAGAAGATGTTCTGACTTTTGGTCTCAGCACCCAAAGCTCTGACAGAGATCTATCATAGAAGAACTGAAGAGATACTTTATGAGATCCAAGCTTATGACATTCAATAAAGATTAATAGCTCACCATTCTTCGGATCAGTTGCAGTAGTTATTCTTACAATTTCTGTCTTCAAAGCTTTTAGGTACATGTCATGTACATGGTTCTTCTTTTTAAAGCTTTCAAAAATAACAATCAACCGACGATCATCATAGTCAGAAGTTTGTGGTGAGTCTATTACTTTTTGAGCACGTTCCCATTTATCACCACTTTTGTACTTGATATACATCTTCCTTGCTTCTAGCTTCTGAGCATGTTGCTTTTGTAGTGCTTCCTGTTCAGCCTTTTGAAGCCTTTCATTATGAGCTATCTGTTCCAGTGTCTTCTTGAGTCTTTCTTCTCTCATAGACAGATTAGCATCATTGTTAGGTCCGATAAGATTGTAGAAGGGGGGGTTGAATACAATCTATACCATTTTCTCAAAATTTATTCGTTAAATAATTTTCACTTAAACGAATATTTTTGTGCGGAATAATATAACACAAATTTCAAGTTGAATATAGCAATATATTAACTTGATGTGTGTTACAAAATCAGTCCAAATGATTATCAAGTGATTAATAACTAATTAGAAAATTCAACATGAACTTTGCTAATTTAGTTAATAAAATCAAGATATCAATTTGTGAACTAGGAAACTTAATTCGCTAGTAGTACAAGAATCACAAGTAAACAAGTTCCAATGGATAGGATATTACAACTGAGATGAACTTGAATTTACAGAATTAAATTTGAAGGTGTTCTTGAGCTTGAGAGAGAGAGAGAAAATAGCTGCTGTGTGTAATTTTCTTGTTTAGCTCGACTGATCCTGATCCTTCTGCATTCTTCTGCCTTATATACACAGCCATAGTCATATTACTTGATTTAAACTGATATGACAATCATTTTACATTAATATGACAATCGGTATGACTATCAAATCAATGTAATATGACTGTCCAGCTTAAATATGACTTTCGGTATAACTTATTAAGTCAATATAACATTCGGTATAACTTACCAAATGAATATAACATTCGGTATAACTTACCAATTGAATGAAATATGACTATCTCCTTTGAACTTCATATGACTATCTCCTTTGAACTGAATATGACTATCTCCTTTATAAACTGAATATGACTATCGGTATAACTATCAGTTTGATAGTTATATCATCACAATTTTCAGTTTATAATTAATTAAATGACTTATTAAAAATCATTTAACTAATTAATCCTTTTTCATATTAATTCTTATTTAATTAATCTAATAATCACTTTAACAAATATATTAATTCTTATAGAATTAATTTATTTATTAACTTAATTACTTGACTTAATCAATTAAAATAGAATTAATATAAATTCTTTAATAGTCAATATTCCGCTGAAAACCACGTAATTATAATAAGGAACATACACTGGCATGATGTTGACGTTCGATGTACTGTCTGGTTCATGAACGACTAACTCCAATCTCTGTTCTTCATCGTGACTTTTAACACTGTGGTCTTTTTATACTCTTCACTCTCATCAATCATTCGGTACTGAAATTGTTTTTTGTCACTAATAGAAATCTATGTCTTCTTAAATGAATCCACTTGTTTCAATGCTACCTTGAGGCCTGATCAGATATCTGAATCTTCTTCCAGTGTAAAACATCAAAACTATAGATTGACTTGTTGATTTTTCTTCTGACGGTTATCAACTATTGAGATTCCTGTGACAGTTGATATTATTTACTTATTACAATCTAGTTTAATTGGATTAGGATCCTCGAACTACAAATAGGCTGAGTCATATGCCTTTCAATCTCCCCCTATTTGTTTGTTATACAATAACAAGCAAATACCTAGAGGATTCTTCAACTAATCCCAATTAAACAAGTAAAAGAAAACACTTTAAATGCTAAGTAAATAATATAAAAGTTCTGGTTTATATTAACATTATCCAGATTCAAACAGAAAAGATAAATACAAGATAGATGATCCTCTAGACTGATCATATAAGACAATTATCCTATCTTGTTCTATCAAAGCTCTAATGATATAACTTGTAGAGCTACTCTTCATTTACCACTTTCTTTCTCATTGATTTCTCCTTCTTCTTGTTCATCCATATCCGGTAGATTCTTGATCATTTCTGAGTCAACAAGTAATTCCCTTCTGGATGACACATCTGTAGGATAAACCAGTGGTATTCCAAGTTTCTTTCTCAACTCACCTTGATACTGCTTGTACTTTTTCATGTTGGTCTGAGCATAGGATCGAATATGATTTGCAGCTTCAATCTTTTCTTGTGATGCAAAACCATGATTTCGAAGAGCATATTCAACATATACCAAATGTCTGGCAAGGTGTGTATACAATTCGTCTGTCTGAAGATTAACAGTATGAATGACTTCTCCCTTGAGAATTTTAACTTGTGGAGGGTCATTTATAACTTCAGGACCAGCTCTTTCAGCAAACTCTTGAAATTTTTCATGAAGCAGTATGCCTAGTTCAGAAGATGTTCTTACTTTTGGTCTCAACACCCAAAGCTCTGACAGAGATCTATCATAGAAGAATTGAAGCGATACTTTGTGAGATCCGAGCTTATGACATTCAACAAAGATAAGTAGCTCACCATTCTTAGGATCAGATGCAGTGGTTATTCTCACAATTTCTGTCTTTAAAGCTTTCAAATACATATCATGTATAGGGTTCTTCTGTTTAAAGCTTTCAAAAATAGCAATCATCCGACGATCATCATAGTCAGAAGTTTGTGGTGAGTCAATTACCTTTTGAGCACGTTCCCACTTATCACCATTTTTGTACTTGATGTACATCTTCCTAGCTTCCAGCTTCTGAGCATGTTGCTTTTGAAGTGCTTCCTGTTCTGCCTTTTGAAGTCTTTCATTATGAGCTAACTGTTCAAGTGTCTTCTTGAGTCTTTCTTCTCTCATATCCAGATTAGCTTCATTCTGTTCGAGTTCTTTGTTTGCTTCAAAATTCATTTGTTGTGTTTCAACAGAATCAGGAATTATTTGCTCTTCATCATCCCAAAAACTGAGATCTGGTTCATCAAATTCTTCACCAACATCAGGAAACTGTAAGTCAGCAAACAGATCAATATCAGGTTCACCTGTATAGTAAAAACCTTCTACATCATCATTTTCCTGTTCTGCTGCTTGATGAGTTGTCTTCTTCCCTTCACTCCTATCTTCAATTTTTTCTTTACTTGCACTTCCTCCCCCTCTAGATTTCTCCCCCTTAGTTGAGGAATCCTCTACAGTCTTGTGACTTGTACCAGCTCCAGGGTCACTTCCATCACTACTTCCAAAGAATTTCTTCTCTTCTGCTGTAAGTGAGTGAGTTCTGCTGATGATATTACATAAGTGTCTTAACCCCTTTGCTTGATGATCACTTTGCTTTTCAATCTGACTGAGACGATGTTCAGTGGTTAAGTGATTTTCATTTATGTTGTTCTGAAGATCTTCAATCTGATTAGCCATAGATGATATAATAAGATCTTGAGCCACTGTGACATCTCCAGAGTCTTCAACTGCTTGTTGTTGAGAGAGTTTAAGTGCATTGATTTTGTTGTTGAAGATAGTTCTCATGTTGTCCATATCAAACCTCAAGTTTTTGTTGTCCTCTTCAGCTTGAGCAAGACTTTCTTTCATTTGATTGAGTTGAGCAATGAGAGATAAAGTGTATGTGTCATTGTGTGCTCTCACCTCAATAGCTCTCTGAGTATCACTCACCTCACGTGCTAGTGTTTCACTCAGATTTGAAGTAATTCTCACATCACTCCTCTCATAATCCTGAGCTGCATCCATTGTACCTGCACTAGAGATCACCCTAGCCTCCTCTTGGAAGGTCAGTGGTGGTGCAATGGGATTTCGCAAATCCCGATCAACCTGTGAAGGTTCTTCTGCCGTAACAATGGCAGGCACTGTAACTTGCTCCACTTGCATAACAATGTTTTCAGCTTCATGTGCGAAAATATCTTCCCCCATTGTGAGTAACAGGGGTGAACTTGAAGGAATGAATGGGTTTAAGATTGCCTTTGTCATGGTTTTACTTTTCTTTTGTGATGGCAAATCTGTTTCACTCAAAATATCACTACTGGGAATAGATCTTTTGAATGACAATTTCTTTCTACGATAGTGTTTGGAGAATTTAGGATCAGTGTTTGGTGCATTGACCTGGGATAAAGGTTGTGGATCTACAACCCCTTGGTCACTTCTCATAATCATTTGACTATCAGAAAGATATTGAGATTGTAAAGGAGTTGAGTCAAATACCTGATCATTGACATGAACATCATCTTCATTCTGAGTGGATTGATCCACTGGAAGTTGATGTTCAAGAACATTCAAGGGTTCAGAATCAGGTTGAGGTGTTGGAACTTGTTCTGCTTCAGGCTGTGGAGCTTGTTGAATTAAAGGTACCTCAGCATCTGGTTGTGGCATGACATTTGGCAAATGTATGTATGTAGACATATATGGTGTTATGACTACAGGAACATGCAACAAGACCTTAGAAGTATCCAGCCTGGTGTAGAACTTCTTGTTTGGTTTACCAGACCATTGAATTCGATCATTTGGAAATGGAGCAGGTTGATCCTTAGGCATTAGATGATCAAAAATTAGTGTCAAAAATCGAGGATAATGACACTTAACCAGTTTACCTTTTCCAAAGTTCTTTGTAGCCTTCTTCAATCGATTCAGCAGAATAGGCCATATCAAGCTGCCAAAATTGATTCTTCTATTGTGAGCAATCGAGAAACCAATTGACTGTAACATACCTGTGATGACAGTATTGTTACTCTTTGTAGAATTAGCAAACACCTTTGCTATGATCTCGAAGAAGATATTCCATTCTTGAACAAGATTGCTTTTGAGTGGTCGTTTCAGATTCAGTTGACCATGATAGTTGATATTTGTGAAAAATTGAGTCAACTCATCATTTGAAGGCACTTCAGCAAATCGTTCAGTAGGAAGCCCCAGAGCAGCATTGAAGACAGATTCATCCACTGTATATGTCTTGCCATTAAAATCGAATGAAAATGATCTTTCATCTGAGACAGCTGTAGTACACATTAATTTGAGTGGACCAAATTTCATTTGAACATTTGCAGTTATAGAGTGACTACAGAGATTTTGTTCGTTTAGGAACTTTATCCAGGACTTGAACCGATCCACTGGGCAATCCTCTGGATTAAAATATCCAATATAATTGTGATTCACAAGTTCAAAATTATTATAAGCACCAGCCATTGCAAATCAGGGATTAAAATTAGTAAATTTGCAAAATTCAACAATTTAACCCAATTAAATTACCAAATTCGAATTAATAAATAAATAAAAATTCGAAAAATCAAAAATCTTTATCAAAAATTCTGAAAAATTTAGACAAAGATCTTGATTGTAATACAAACACACATGTATTTTTAGCTTTTACAAAATCACCACCATTTGTTCAGATTTTTAGATCAAAAAATTCGAACTTTTCAAACTCAAAAACTCAAAAACTCGACCAAATCTAACATTTTAACCTTGATTATGAAGATAACTCAACAATTCTGGCAAATGTGGATTCGTCAAGAGACTTAGTAAAAATATCTGCTGTTTGTTCTTCCGTGGGTACAAAAAATAACTCCACGGTACCATTCATGACATGCTCTCGAATAAATGATACCTGATGTCAATATGCTTTGTCCTTGTGTGCTGCACAGGATTGTTAGAGATTGCTATGGCACTTGTATTATCACATAAAATTGGAATTTTATCAAGCACAAAGCCATAGTCTCTCAACTGATTCCTGATCCATAAAATCTGTGCGCAACAGCTTCCAGCAGCTATATATTCAGCTTCAGCCGTTGAGTTGGAAACTGTCTGTTGTTTCTTGCTGTACCAGGAAACTAGTCTACCACCTAGGATTTGACAACTCCCAGATGTGCTTTTTCTATCCACAACACTTCCTGCATAGTCAGAATCTGTATATCCAACAAGATTAAAACCAGAATCTTTAGGGTACCAGATGCCTAGGTTAGGCGTACCCTTAAGATATCTCAGAATTCTTTTAATAGCAATGAGATGAACATCTCTAGGATCCGATTGGAACCTTGCACACAAACACGTAGCATGCATAATATCAGGTCTACTCGCAGTAAGATAAAGTAATGAGCCTATCATACCTCTGTAGCTTGTGATATCTACCTTGGCAGAATTTTCACATGCTCCAAATTTGACAGCAGTGGATGATGGTGTCTTTGCTGAAGAAGAGTCCTCCATTTGATACTTCTTGAGAAGCTCTTTGATATACTTGGATTGACAGATAAATATTCCATCTGTCCTTTGACTTATTTGCAATCCAAGAAAGAACTTCAGCTCACCCATCATGCTCATTTCAAATCTACCCTGCATTAACTTTGCAAATTTCTTGCACAAAAGATCATTAGTAGACCCGAATATTATATCGTCCACATAGACTTGGACTATAATTATATCATTCTTATGTTTCTTTGTAAAGAGAGTTTTGTCTATGACACCTCTAACAAAATCATTTTCAAGTAAAAATTCAGAGAGAGTGTCATACCATTTCCTTGGTGCTTGCTTAAGACCATAGACCGCCTTGAAAAGGAAGTAGACATAGTCAATTAAATCTGGATCTTCAAAGCTAGGGGGCTGTTCTACATAAACCTCTTCATCTAGCTTGCCATTTAAGAAATCACTTTTGACATCCATTTGATAAACTTTAAAGTTTGAAAATGCTGCGAATGCCAAGAATATTCTTATGGCCTCAAGTCTAGCCACTGGAGCATAGGTCTCATCATAGTCAATGCCTTCAGATTGGGAGTAACCCTTTGCTACCAGTCTTGCTTTATTTCTCGTCACTGTGCCATCTTCATCAAGTTTGTTTCTGAATACCCACCTTGTGCCAACTACTGGTCTGTCTGTAGGTCTGGGTACCAGCTTCCAAACTTCTTGTTGTTTAAATTGATTGAGTTCATCTTGCATAGCAATCACCCAATCAGGATCAGAAAGAGCTTCTTCAGTTTTCTTAGGTTCCATTTCAGATAGAAACCCTGAATAATTGCATTGATTCTGAAAAGCTCTTCTAGTCTTTACACCAACAACTGGATCACCAATGATTAACTCAAACGGATGAGCTCTATTCCAAACAGTCTATCTGGGAAGATTAGATCTTGATGATTCACCTTGACCTTCATTGGGATGTTGAGTGTGACCAGTTGACCCTTCATTTTCTCCCCCTGAGTTGTTACTAGGTTGACTAGATGATAATTTCTTCACTACTTTCAAATAATTTCTTCTCTTCTGCTGTAAGTGAGTGAGTTCTGCTAATGATATTATATAAGTGTCTCAACCCCTTTACTTGATGATCATTTTGCCTTTCAATTTGACTGAGACGATGTTCAGTGGATAAGTGATTCTGAAGATCTTCAATCTGATTCGACATAAAAGTTATAATGAGATCTTGAGCCACTGTGACATCTCCAAAGTCTACAATTGCTTGTTGTTGAGAGAGTTGGAGTGCATTGATCTTGTTGTTGAAGATAGTTCTCATGTTATCCATGTCAAACCTTAGGTTTTTATTATCCTCTTCAGCTTGAGGAAGACTTTCTTTCATATGATCAAGTTGTGCCGTGAGAGATAGAGTGTTTGTGTCATTGTGTGCTCTCACCTCAATAGCTCTTTGAGTATCACTCACCTCACGTGCTAGTGTTTCACTCAGATTTGAGGTAATCCTTACATCACTCCTCTCATATTCCTGAGCGTCATCCATTGTACCTGCATCAGAAATCACCCTAGCCTCCTCTTGGAAGGTCAGTGGTGGTGCAATGGGAGTTCGCAAATCCCTATCAACCTGTGAGGGTTCTTCTACCGTAACAATGGTAGGCACTGTAAATTGCTCTCCTTGCATGACAATGTTTTCAGCTTCATTTAAGAAAATGTCTTCCCCCATTGTGAGTAACAGGGGTGTGCTTGAAGAAATGAAGGGGTTTACAGTTGCCTCAGATATAGTTTTACTTTTCTTATGTAATGGCAGAGCTGTGGTTTCACTCAAGACATCACTACTCGGATTAGATCTTTTGATTGACAATTTCTTTCTGTGATAGTATTTGGAGAATGTAGAATTGGTGTTTGGTGCATTGACCTGGGTTAAAGGTTGTGGTCCTACAGCCCCTTGGTCATTTCTCACAAATAATTGACTATCAGAAAGATATTGAGATTGCGAAGTAGTTGAGTCAAATACCTGATTATTAACAGTTGCATCATCTTCACTCTGAGTGGGTTGATCCACTGGAAGTTGAGGTTCAGGAGCAATTAAGGGTTCAGGATCAGGTTGAGGTTCTGGTTGATGTTCAGGAGCTTGTTCTGCTTCATGTTCTGGAGCTTGTTCAAGTGCAAGTATCCCAGCAACTGGTTGAGGCATAACATTTGGCAAATTTATGAATGTAGACATGTATGGTGTTATGACCACTGGAACATGCAACAGAGCCTTAGAAGTATCCAATCTAGTGTATAACTTCTTGTTTGGTTTACCAGACCATTGAACTCGATCATTTGGAAAAGGAGCAGGCTGATCCTTAGGCATTAGATGATTAAATATTAATGTCAAAAATCGAGGGTAATGACAATTAACCATTTTACCTTTCCCAAAGTTCTTTCTAGCCTTCTTCACACGATTTAACAATATAGGCCATAGCAAGCTACCAAAGTTGATCCTTCTGTTATGAGCAATTGAGAAACCAATTGACTGTAACATACCTGTGATGACGGTATTGTTACTCTTGGTAGAATTGGCAAAAACCTTTGCGATGATCTCGAAGAAAATGTTCCATTCTTGAACAAGGTTGCTTTTGAGTGGACGTTTAAGATCCAGCTGACCTTGACAGTTCAGATGTGTAAAGAATTGGGTCAACTCATCAGTTGATGGCGCTTCATCAAACTGTTCAGTAGGAAGTTTCAGAGCAGCATTGAAGACAGATTCATCCACTGTATATGTCTTATCATTAAAGTTGGAAGAAAACGATCTTCCATTTGAGACAGCTGTAGTACACATTAGTTTAAGTGGACCAAATTTCATGGGAATATTTGCAGTTATAGCATGGCTACAGATATTTTTTTCATTCAGAAAAGTTATCCAAGGCTTGAACCGATCCACCGAGCAATCCTCGGGATTAAAATATCCAATAAAATTGTGATTAACAATCTCAAAATTATTATAAGTACCAACCATTCCAAATCAAATATTAAATTTATGGAATCTGCAAAATTCAACAATTAAACTAATTAATTCACAAAATTCGAATTAATAAATAAATAAAAATTTGAAAAATTGAATTCTTCACCAAAAATTCTGAAAATTTGAGGCAATGATCTTGATATCAGTACAAACACACGTATATTTTTAGTTTTTGAAAAATCACAACCATTCCTCTTGAATTTTAGATCGAAAATTCGAAAAATTTCAATCTGAAAATCAAAAAAAACTCGACTAAATCTCACATTTAAACCATAGTTTGAAGATAATCGACTGAGTAATCGATTAATGTTCTTAGAATCGTGATTTGAGACGAAAACCGGGCAACAATTCGACAGTTATATATGTGTATATATGTATGTATCGCACGAGAGGATTATGTGACTTAACATGCTAATATTGAAGAACACACTGATATAACTTATGAATATAACAATCGACTTATATACAAAATCAATTCTAATATGACTATCGGTTGATAGTCATACCGATAGTTATATTATGTGTAAACGTAATATAACTGAACTAATTGAGTAGTCATATTGCAAACAAACTGATAATATAACTATCAAATAACTCAGAATATGACAATCGATGGAATTATTATACTGATAGTTATATTTAGACTAACAACACTAATATAACTAATAACAACTACAGTTATATTGAGAGAAAGCAGTATTATGACTATTTAATTAATTAGTTATATCTAGAGTTATATTAACAATAAAACTAACTGTTTATTATAAAACTAATTAATATAACAACAAAAATCAAATATAACAATTAGATGGATTGTTATATCGATTGTTATATTTAACAAAACAGTTAATATAACTATCCTAACATTCTAATATTAACAGGATATTTACAGTTAGCAAATTCTAACAATAAAGCAACTTAATTATTAATTAATAAACTATAAATAACACTAATATTAGCAGACATAATAAAAATTATTAAAACGATCATAGGTAGTCCTTTTTACGGAATCAAACATTAATAACAAAAGGACAAACATTACAAATCAAACAAAAATAAAATACTAAATATTTACATAATTATTTATGGTGAATTAATAAATCTATAAATATTCTAATAAAATAATTTCCATATAGAAAATTATTCAAAAAGAAAATATAATTTACTAAACATAAAAAATAATGAAACTGATTTTTTAAAATAATGACATTTTCAAAAAAATAGATTTCTCATAAATTACAGCTTGTAAAATTCGAGAAAAATATTTTTAAGGAAAATGAATTACTCTAAAATTACAAGAAGTAATTAGAAATATATAAAGAAGATAATGACAAATATTTAAGAAGAAACAAGCAAAAGTATAAGTTGATAAAATAATTATACAAGTGATTTTAATAACAAATATTAACACATCAATCACTTGTAAATTATTAAAGATCAAACCTCAGATATTAACTAGTTTAATTACTAGGACTATTTAACATACCCAATTCACCAAAAAGTCTGATGAATGTGGATTCGTCAAGAGACTTAGTAAAAATATCTGCTGTTTGTTCTTCCGTGGGTACAAAAAGCAACTCCACGGTACCATTCATGACATGCTCTCGAATAAAATGATACCTGATGTCAATGTGCTTTGTTCTCGTATGCTGCACAGGATTGTTGGAGATTGCTATGGCACTTGTATTATCACCCAAAATAGGAATATTGTTTAATACAAAGCCATAGTCTCTAAGTTGATTCCTAATCCATAAGATCTGAGCACAGCAGCTTCCAGCAGCGATGTATTCAACTTCGGCTGTTGAGTTGGAAACTGTCTGTTGTTTCTTACTGTACCAGGAAACCAGTCTTCCACCTAGGAATTAATAACTCCCATATGTGCTTTTTCTGTCTACAACACTTCCTGCATAATCTGAATCTGTATATCCAACAAGGTTAAAACCAGAATCTTTAGGGTACCAGATGCCTAAGTTAGGTGTACCCTTAAGATATCTCAGGATTCGTTTAACAGCAATGAGATGAACATCTCTAGGATCCGATTGGAACCTTGCACACAAGCACGTAGCATGCATAATATCAGGTCTACTTGCAGTAAGGTAAAGTAATGAGCCTATCATACCTCTGTAGCTTGTGATATCTACCTTGGCAGAATTTTCACATGCTCCAAATTTTACCGCTGTGGATGATGGTGTTCTTGCTGAAGATGAGTCCTCCATTTGATATTTCTTGAGAAGCTCTTTGACATACTTGGATTGACAGATAAATATTCCATCTATCCTTTGTCTTACTTGCAATCCAAGAAAGAACTTCAGCTCACCCATCATGCTCATTTCAAACTTACCCTGCATTAACTTAGCAAATTTCTTGCAAAGATGATCATTAGTAGACCCAAATATTATATCGTCCACATAGATTTGGAATAATATTGTATCATTCTTATGTTTCTTTGTGAAGAGAGTTTTGTCTATGACACCTCTAGTAAATTCATTTTCAAGTAAAAATTCAGAGAGAGTATCATACCATTTCCTTGGTGCTTGCTTAAGACCATAGATAGCCTTGAATAGAAAGTAGACATAACCCAATAGATATGGATCTTCAAAACCAGGTGGTTGTTCTACATATACCTCTTCATCCAGCTTACCATTTAGAAAGGCACTCTTGACATCCATTTGATAAACATGAAAGTTAGAAAAGGCTGCGAATGCCAAGAATATCCTAATGGCCTCAAGTCTAGCCACTGGAGCATAGGTCTCATCATAGTCAATGCCTTCAGATTGTGAGTAACCTTTTGCTACCAGTCTTGCTTTATTTCTTGTTACTGTGCCATCTTCATCAAGTTTGTTTCTGAATACCCACCTAGTACCAACCACTGTTCTATTTGTAGGTCTGGGTACCAGCTTCCATACTTCTTGTTGTTTAAATTGATTGAGTTCATCTTGCATAGTAATCACCCAATCAGGATCTGAAAGATCTTCTTCAGTTTTCTTAGGTTCCATTTCAGATAGAAACCCTGAATAATTACATTGATTTTGCAAAGCTCTTCTAGTCTTTACACCAACATCTGTATCACCAACGATTAGCTCAAAAGGATGAGCTCTATTCCAAACAGTCTGTCTGGGATGATTTAGTCTTGATGATTCGCCTTGTTCTTCATTGTGATGTTGAGTATGACTAGTAGATCCTTCATTAACTCCCCCTGAGTTGTTGCCAGGATGATTAGATGAGTGTTCAGAAGTATGAGTGGTGTTTTCAATATTATCATAATTTTCATCACCATTATTCTGATTAGACTCATCATTGACATTATTGTCGTTAGTATCAGCAAAAACATCAGGTGGACTATCACCATCTGAATCTAGATTTGTCATATCTTCAAAAGATAGCTTTTCAGATGAATCTTCAGTTTGGATACTAGGGAGTTTAGTGTCATCAAATGTTACATTGACACTTTCCATCATCTTATAATGTTCAATAAAATACACCTTATAAGCTCTTCTTTCATAACCAACAAAAATTGCTTCATGTGCTTTGGCTTCAAATTTTCCACCTTGATCGTCCCTTCTTTAAGTACAAAGCATTTTGCTCCAAATACATGAAAGTATTTGAGTGTTGGTTTATTTTCATTCATGGCTTCATAGGGTGTTTTCATCAAGTCTTTGTTGATAAGAGTTCGATTCTGAGTATAGCAAGCAGTGTTGACAGCTTCAGCCCAAAAGTACAATGGAAGCCTTGATTCACTTAACATAGTACGTGCAGCTTCAATCAAGGTTCTATTCTTTCTTTCAACTACCCCATTTTGCTGAGGAGTTCTTGGAGCTGAGTATTGTCTGGTTATACCCTTTTCAGTACAAAAGTCATTCAGAACTGCATTCTTGAATTCAGTTCCATTGTCTGACCTTATAGCCCTCACTGGATACTTGGAATCCAGCTCAATTAACTTGATGTGATCAATTACCAGTTGTGGAGTCTCATCTTTAGAATTCAGGAACAAGACCCATGTGTACTTTGAAAAATCATCAACAATCACAAGAGCATATCTTTTCTTTGACATAGACATCCCATTCACTGGACCAAATAGATCCATGTGAAGTAACTTTAAAGGATCAGTTATTGAAGATATATCAGTGCTTCTGTGAGTTGACCTTTTTAGTTTTCCTTTTTGACAGGCATCACATAGTCCTTCCTGTGTGAATTCCATAGGGGGTAAACCTCTCACCATTTCCCTCTTAGCCAAATAATTCATTGTTTTGAAATTTAAATGAGAAAATTTCTTGTGCCATAGCCAGCTTTCTTCTGTGGATGCTTTAGAATAGAAGCAATTGATTTCTTCAGTGCTTCCAGTGTTCATGTTGGCTACATACAAGTTTCCTTTTCTGACTCCCGTCAGAGATGGTTGTTCACTTCTTTTGTGTGAAATCAGACAATTCTTTTTGTTAAAGTAGACTTCAAATCCCTTGTCACAGAATTGACTGATGCTGAGCAAATTATGCTCAAGTCCTTTTACAAAGGACACTTCTTCTATGATAACATTTCCAGCTTCAAGTCTGCCATATCCATCAGTTCTACCTTTTCTGTTATCTCCAAAGGTAACTACTGGGCCGGCCTTCTCCACCACATTTGTTAGCAGGATTCTGTCTCCAGTCATATGCCTTGAACATCCACTGTCCAAGATCCAGGTTACTCGATCAACCTGTTCAACACCCTGCAATGACAAACGGATTAAACCTTCTTTGGAAACCAAATTTGATTGGGTCCTGCAGATTTAAAGTATTGGCCTTTATCAGGCAAAACAACATTTTTAATCAATAAACATTTAACCTTATAAACAGATTTGAAATTCTTTTGTTTTATCTTTGGTATCCATGTTTCTTTAGCAGCAATAACACCTGTGTCATTGACTGGACATTTGACCTGGTAAACATTCTTGGTAACCCTTTGTTTAGTCTTAGGTACAAATGTCTCTCTCCTAACTTGAGGAGGAAAAGCAGTCTTTGATCGAACATTATTGTTCCTGTTCATATGCTGTCGAGGAGCAGTCTGTTTATCACATGCATAACTACCATTAAAATAAGCACGCATAGTGTTAAAAGCACAAGACAAACAATTGATAACACCACATGCTTTATGATTAGAATCAATGATAGGCATGGTACTCATGTTAGACATGTTATTTTTCTGCTTCAACTTATTACCACCTAATCCAGTCTTAGAAGAACTAGTTGTTTCAACAACCTTGACTGGCACTTTAGGTACATCTTTCTTTGATGAAACATTATTTGGATTAGCGTCCTTAACAGATTTAGCCTTAACAAAGACTGTGACATCTTTCTAGGATGAAACATTCTTTGGATTAGCGTCCTTAACAGATTTAGCCTTAACAAGGACTGTGCCATTTGCACTGTCCTCATTTCTCATTTCTTCCTGGATAACCATAGAAAGAATATCTGGTGGTCCAGCATCAGATTGTTTAAATAGAGGTTCTTTAACATTCTTGAGCACATGTGGTATTCCCCTTTCTTTAGCACTAACAAGGTTAGGGGAATTTATGCCCAATGATCCAACAGCTTCATTGTAACCATACCCTATACCTGCTGTTCGTTCTACGGATTGTTTGTCAAAAAACTCTTTGGAAACTTTAACAGAATTATAACAAGCCCTGACCTGTGTTTTAAGTTCAGTAATTCTAGCCATTTGTTTGCCTACAACTTCTAGAATAGATTTCTCTTTTTTATGAAGCATTGTTATTTCATCTCTTTGTTGACCTTGATTAATATGCACCTTTTTCAATTCTGACACTTCATTTCCAAGTTTAGTGCTTAGCAGATCTAGTCTATTATATCCAGTTTGAGCATTATCTAATGAATTATATAGACTACGAATCAACTCAGTGTCAGTAAGAATTACCGGTTTGTTATGATGACCAGATGCTTCTTCATTTGCCACCAGCGCAAGATTTCCATATTCTTCATCTTCGCTGTCCGTGTCATCCCAACTCTTACCAGCCGCAACATAGGCTTTTCCAGGTTTCTTCTTCTCAGCAGCAAAGTCTCTTCTTTGTGTTTGCTTGGGTTTCTAACATTCAGTGGCAAAGTGCCCCAATTCATTACAGTTAAAGCAACGAATCTTGCTTCTGTCAATAGATCCAGTTTTGTATCCTCCCCTGTTACTAGAGGAAGAAGAGCCTCCTCTCTGGAATCTGTTATTTGACTTGAACCTGTACTTTGGGTTTCTTCTGAATCTAAAGTTGCCAAATTGCCTTACCATCAATACCAGGGATTCATCTTCCAGTTGATCTAGCTCTTCCAATGAGTAAAAGTCTCCACCATCCTGAGTAGGTGGTATCTGACCAAGTTCTACTTCAGTCTTTTCCTTGTCTGAGCTGTAAGGTAGAACAACCTTAGCTTCCACTTCCTTAGGTGCCTCAACTACAAGAGCTGTAGATGAACTTGGCACTCTTCCTTTACCAGAGACCTCCCTCTGCTGTACTTGTTCCAGTTCATAGGTTTTCAAAACACCAAACAACCTTTCAAGAGCAATCTTATTCAAATCTCTTGATTCTCTGATGGCCGTTATCCTATGTTCAAGATGAGTGGGCATCGTCAACAAAAACTTCATATTAATCTCCTTCTGTGTATATTGCTTGCCATGAACTTGCAAGTTGTTGATTATCTTGTTATACCTTTCAAACACTTCCTGAATGCCTTCATTAGGGCCAGCTCTAAAGTGTTCATACTCAGAGGTTAAAATTTGAAGTCTGTTTTCCCTGACTTCATCAGTTCCTTCATTGATAGTCTCAATAGTTTCCCACATGTTCTTTGCAGTTTTACAATTCATCACATGACTGTACATCACAGCATCCAGGGAATCTATTAGAATAAGTCTCAAATTCTTATTTAGTCCTGCGTCCTCCTTTTCATCAAGAGTAAGAGAAGCAGCAGGCTTTGGAAAAGATGATGCAGGTGTTACAACAATTCCTCCAACGATAGATTCAGTTACATATTCTTTTGGAATTATAGGTCCATTCGGTTGAACACCCAAATATTTAGAATTTGCGACATCAAGAAACAACTCCATTTTATTTTTCCACATTTCATAATTGTCCTTGTTAAACATGGGAATCTTAACAATGCCTTTTGACGACATGATGAATTTTTAAGTGAGTTAAAAATTCGAGATAGATTTTTGACGGAATAAAATTAGGATCTTGATTTGTGTATCAATCAATAGGCTCTGATACCAATTGTTAGGTCCGATAAGATTGTAGAAGTAGGGTTGAATATAATCTATATCATTTTCTCGAAATTTGTTCTTTAAATAAAATTTATCTTAAACAAATTTGTGCGGAATAATATAACACAGATTTCAAGTTGAATATAACAATATATTAACTTGATGGGTGTTACAAAGTCAGCCCAAATGATTATCAAGTAATTAATAACTAATTAGAAAATTCGACATGAATTTTTCTAATTTAGTTAATAAAAATCAAGATATCAAGTTGTGAACTAAGAAACTTAATTCGCTAGTAGTACAAGAATCACAAGTAAACAAGTTCCAATGGATAGAATATTACAACTGAGATGAACTTGAATTTACAGAAATTAATTTGTATGTGTTCTTGAGCTTGAGAGAGAGAGTGATAGGCTGCTGTGTATGTATTTGATGTTATGTTCGAATGCTTCTGCTTCTTTTGCAATCTGCTGCCTTTTATAACACAGTCATAGTTATATTGCTTTGTTTCAACTGATATAACAATCAGTTAACAATAATATGACATTCGGTATGACTATCCACTGCAAGTAATATGACAGTCTCTTTAAATATAACTTTCGGTATGACTATCTCTTTGAATGAGATATTACTATCCAGTTGAGATAATATGACTGTCCAATCCAATATAACATTCGGTATTACTATCTCTTTGAACTGTATATGACAATCGGTATAACTATCCTTTGATAGTTATATTATCATATTTTTTCAGCTTATAATTAATCAAATGATTTATAAAAATCATTTAAATAACTATTTCCTTTTCATATTAATTCTGATTTAATTAATCTAATAATTACTTTAACAAATATATTAATTCTGATAGAATTAATTTATTTATTTAAATTAATTATTTGATTTAATTAATTAAAGTAGAATTAATACAAATCCTTTAATATTCAATACTTCACTGTGAACCACGTAATTATAATAAGGAACATACACTGGATCGATGTTGACGCTCGATGTACTGTCTGGTTCATGAACGACTAACTCCAATCTCTGTTCTTCATCTTGACTTTAAACTGTGGTCTTTTTCTATTCTTCACTCTCTTCAATCATTCTGTACTGATATTGTTTCTTATCAATTATAGAAATCTCTGTCCTCTAAATGAATCCATGTGTTTCAATGCTACCTTGAGGCTTGATCAGATAATTGAATCTTCTTCCAGTGTAAAACATCAAAACTATAGATTGACTTGTTGATTTTTCTTCTGACAGATATCATCTTTTGAGATTCCTGTGACAGTTGATATTATTTACTTATTACAATCTAGTTTAATTGAATTAGGATCCTCGAACTACAAATAGGCTGAGTCATATGCCTTTCAACTTCTTCTCGAAACGCCTACTCAAGTAACGGATTGATCAGTCCATTGTCACTACTCGTTTACTATCGATAAAAGGATGAGCCGACTTGCTCGGACCATCACCCTAGGATGAGCCGACTTGCTCGGACCATCATCCTAAATACTATTTAATTGGGTCGGTGCGTTACTCCGATCACTTTTTGCCATCTTTCAGTCCAGAATATAAGGTGTCGGAATCTTCGACCACCTTCAACAACAAATTTCTTAGGCGTCACGGTGAAATAACACGTGCACCTTTATTTACTTCTCAATAAATTATACTCTAATATCGTTCAGAACAATGAACGATAAACACCTCCAATAATTGGTTTTCCTCTCGAATGAGTAGAGGAAATATTTATGAAGAACTGTTCTGATCATGGGTTTGGAATGAGGTAATATATATATATATATATATAATACTCCACACTAAATATCAAATAAGATATAGTATGAAGATATTATTTAATATATCTCTATCATCTCCTCTGCAAGTACGAATGAAGTATCTCGATAAATGTCCCAACAATATGGACCAACTCATGAAATAAATTTGAACATTTCGAGTAAAAATATCCGGATAACATCTCAACAATAATATATATGCATGTAAATTGTATGAATAAAATCCGATATAAACAACTAGGTAGAATACTTACTTTTATATATTAAAACTTAATCAGCATACTTATGCATTTAAAAATATATAAATACTCTGAACAATAGAGTATAAATTAGTAAACTTGTCTGGTACTCTGGATGTAGCAGGGGCTCATAGCGGGATCCGACAATCTAAACAAAGTCAAGAAAACACGCGATTAATCCCCTATACGATCCACTTATAACTCAATGCTCAGACACTTTAGCCAATCACAAACAAGGCACTAAGGGGTCCCTCTAGACTCGTACTAAGTCCACGTTAATCGACAAACACTTAAGTCATAAGTTTAGCCCGAAATCGTTCCTCAAATTCATACTTAACGTAAGATATTCTGTACATCTTACTAACCATTTATAGCCTCCTCCTCTACACCAATATGTTGCCTTAATAATTCTTAACAAGTTTCGTGTTTTAGTCAACTCGAAATTCCTCTTTTAACTTAGCCAAAACGGATGGTCAAAGTAGTACCTCTAGAGTTGACTTTCCTGAAAATTACTATTCCGCGACTCGCACTCCAACACTTTTAATAAATCACTGGAAACATATTTAAATACGAAACCACTTCTAAAATTATCTTTGGTATTTTTAATATTTATCATAAAATTCCGATTCAAAAACACGGGTCTAGATAGGTGAAATGTATTTTTGAAGTTGAGTCAACTACGGATTTTTACTATTTGCACCACTTTTACTAAAACGTTCATAACTCAATAACCGTTAACTCAAATAAAGCACCGTTTTGCGTGCACGATCTAGAGAATGTCTAAAAGGTAACCAAACGAAGACATGGCTCTGGTCAGAAGATGTATTTTTCGTATTTTACAAAACAGGGCAGGGGGTTTGCAATGAATAGTGTCATCTCCTTAAAGGGCTTTTCCACTTGCGCAACCTCGGCTTACGCATTTTTATAAAATCTAAAAATAATGTTTTTAACTCGAAACCTTCGCAAAAACCTTGCTAACTGACCTTAGTATTTATCCTCAAAATTTCACACTATACAACAACTATTAAGGGTCTCAATCGTAGCCACAAAGTTGGTACATTTCTGCAGTTTCATTCCTCGAATCACTTTCACTAAAATGGTCATATCTCCTAAACCGTAAACTCTTTTGACATGATTCTTACGTCAAAATAAACTAGACAACAATATCTACATAACCATATGCAGTGGTCACTCTAAACACAAAGTTATGGTCTCGGGTTTTTACTGTCAAATGGTTCACAAAATTTGGGCATTACGACGGCTTTAAATCAAGCATTTTCATTTTTGTTACTCCTCAAACAAGCCATACAAGGCAACCCATACTCTTACATCATAAACCAACACTCATACAAGGCCTCTAAGGGCAGTGGTAAGGTCCAATGACCACCACTCAACATATACATATGAAAACAAGGCTAAACAATCACATAACCTCTTAATAAGTGTTTATCTTCACATCAACTCAAAACTAACCATAAGAATCATAAAAATAAAAGGTAAAGTTGAGGTTTATACCTTCCTTAGTTCTCTCACAACACTAACAAAGTTTTTTACACCTTATAATAGCCTTGGGTAGTCTTAACAATGCCTAAAAAGCCACAAACAAAACATGAAAACAACTTAAAACACTATTCATTACTTTTCATCCTCCTTTTTGGATGGTCTTTTGACATAGCTATTAATAATATTTGAAGCTAAGATTTTAACTATACCTATATCTCTTCAAGACCTTTCTTTTAAGATATGGATCATTAAAAACAAAGCTTGGGAGCTAGGGTTATGAAAAAGAAATTAACAAAGGGGCCGAATGGAGCATTTCTTGAATGTTCTTGATATTTTCTTCACTTTTGATCCACTTTGACTTGTTCAACTATAATTTGATGATGTATTCAAGATAAGATCAGATGCTAGGCTGAGTTTCATCGTCTTGGTTCTTGTGCAAGGTGTGTTTAAGAAGCTTGGTTGATATTTGTTTGATTTAAGTGATTAAATCACTTTGTTCTTGATTTTCTTTTTGATTTAATCCTTTAATCCACTTGATATGATGCTCTTGATGATCGTGCATGGTGTTTAATCTCGTTATGAACTCAATCCATAATCCATAATTCGTTCTCTTTATCGCTTAATCTCGTTATAAAGTTCTAGCGATTCCTAGAACGTTCGTTGTACTAACTCAGGGGTTTTCGTACTGAATCCTTAAATCATCCTTATTAAAATAATAAAATATAAAATCCTCAAATCCTTAATTTAAATATATCACTTGTCTTGATCGCATTGATATACTCTTCACTGCCCGGCCAAACACTCCATATAAATAAAGTTTGGATTTTCTGAATTCTGATCGCGTTTACATACACTCATTTACTCTGTAGATTACTAATATGACTTCGAAATATCCATACCATGTCCCGTACATAGGATGGCATGAAAAATTTCTTAGTCCCAAAGAATCATTATTCATCCATAAATTTACTATTCACCCATGTAAATCACTATTCATCCAAAAATGGATATTTTTTCTCAAGTACAAAAATTAGGGTTATTACAACTACGACTTGAAATCCCTTTTAAATTTGACGATTAAAAATGAACTAGTATGAAAAATAGATCAAGAGAGCAAATATAAATATTAACGAGATAAACTACGTCAATATAAATAAAAGCCAAGTGTTTAATTTGTATAAATATTCGGTTTAGCCGAATATAAACAAAATTAAATATACAATTTACTTGTGTTTTACAACACAAATAAATATGAGATAGAGCAAGTTATAAATATTCCGTAAAATATTAAACAAGCTCCTAAACTCGAAGAATACATGTGTAAATATGGGATTCGTTTAATTTTTGTTGTTATCTTTTTATAACATATCAAAACAATTTTGTGCATCGCGTAATAAGGAAACATAAGTGTAATTGTTTGTTTTTTGGTTAAACTGTTCTATCAAACAACGAATAATGACTGTTAAATTTTTAGTAAATAAATAAGAATTGCTAGATCCAATAATAACATATATTACTCTACTAAAGTCTAAGGGTCGAATCCCGTTAACAACATATTTAATTTCAAAATTTATAATATAAGTTCTAGATCATACGAATCACTAACTAAATTTATATTATATTAAAATTAAAATAGATTTTAATTTATATTAAAATTAAAATATTAAAACTACAGTATATGATAAAAATCAAATTTAATATAAATAAATTTTAATAAATATAAATCTATCTATACTATATTATAAAAGACGAAACATTGAAAGTTTTGGTACGGTACGGTACGTTACAGTACTTACCTTATTTAATTGTTTTACCTTATTACCATTAATTATTTTACTTACTTATTAAAAAGCAAAACACAATCTTTTCTCAAAATATTACACGCAGCTCTTTCCAACAATTCCCCTAAATAATAACTAATCAACTACCTTTTCAGCTATTACCTTTTTCTAACTTTTCTAACTAAAATCTTTTCTTTCCAAAAACATGATCGTTCTAATTATTGAAATAACTAATATATTATAATTACTTATAACTAACTGATTATCTTTTCCAGCTAAAAGGTAATATATTTTGTAACTAAAATATCTCATTTTCTTTTAAATAATAACTAACAAATTATCTTTTTTAGCCATTACATTTTCTACATTTACCTTTTCTAACTATAATCTCTTCTTTCCAAAAATATGATCGCTTTAATTAATAAAATAAACTAATAATATTATAATTAATAACAATTAACGAATTATCTTTTCTAACTTTTCTAACAAAAATATCTCATTTTCTCCTAACTAATAACTTTTCTATTACCTATACTAACTTTTCTAACCAAAATATTTTCTTTCCAAAAATATAGTCGTTCTAATTAATGAAATAAACTAATAATATTATATCTATACTATATTACAAAAGACGAAATATTAAAAATTATTTCTTACATAATTTAACATAATTTAATTATTACAGATTATTACATTATTACAGTGCTTACCATATTTCTTACATAATTTACCATAATTTAATTATTACAGATTATTACATTATTACAGTGCTTACCTTATTTCTTACACAATTTACCATACGAAATGTTGAAAGTTTTGGTTCGGTTCGGTACGGTACGGTACTTACCTTATTTCTTACATTATTTAACATAATGTAATTATTACAAATTATTACATTATTACAGTGCTTACCTTATTTCTTACATAATTTATCATAATTTAATTATTACATTATTACAGTGCTTGCTTTATTTCTTACATAATTTATTTTCTTAGTACTTACTTTATTTTATTATTTTACTTTATTATCCTTAATTATTTTACCTAATTATAAACTTTCTAACTTTTCTAACTAAAACATCTTTTTTCCAAAAATATGGTTGTTCTAATTAATGATATAAACTAATAATATTGTAATTACTAATAATCAACTGATTTTCTTTTCCATCTAAAAGGTAATATCTTTTCTATATTTTCTAACTTAAATATCTCATTTTTCAAACTTGATTTTTTTACTTAATTATCATTACTTAAATATTTTTTAATTAATTAGTCACTGTATAGCCCTCTTTGTTCATCTTGTTTGGCCATTTCCAGTTCGACATCCATAAGCTCACTTAAATATTTAATATAAGTAAAAAATGTATTTTTATTATTTTCAAAAATATGGTCGTTCTAATTAATGAAATAAACTAATAATATTATAATTACTAATAACTAACTGATAACCTTTTCCAGCTAAAAGGTAATATCTTTTCTATATTTTCTAGCAAAAATATCTCATTTTCAAACTTAATTTTTTTTACTTAATTATCTTTATTTAAATATTTATTATTGGTAAAAAATGTAGTTCTATTAAACCAATTTTTTTCAGCTAAAACATAATATCTTTTCTAACTTTTCTAACATCTCCTTTCCAAAAATATAACGGACCATTCTATTTAATTCAATAAACTAATAAATTATAATTACTAATAACTAATTGATTACCTTTTTAAGCTAAAACGTATTATTTTTTCTATATTTTCTAACTAAAATATCTCATTTTCAAACTTTTTTCTTAATTAATTATCCTTACTTCAAAAGACATGTTACCTTTTCTATTTTTTTAATAACTAATTAATTTAATTTTTAGGTAACACGGGCAATTATATTTAATAAAATAAAATAATACTATTATGATAATATGATTACTAATAACTAACAAATTACGTACATTTTCACCTAAAACATGTTACCTTTTATATTTTCTCTTACTAAAATCTCTTCATTTTCAACAATATCACGAATAATTGTATTCAATAAAATAATACCATAATGATTAATAATTGACGGATTACCTTTTTCAGCTAAAACGTGTCATCTTATCTATAACTTATGACTAAATTTTTCCTTTTTTAGAAATATTACTGCCAAAATCATATCATTTAAAAATTTAACTTACAAATTTCATATCATAAAAAATTCATTCAAATTATTAAAAGAATTATATAATATTAAAAAAAATCCGTGCATCGCACGGGTTTTAAGCTAGTATTAAGAAATTTTGTTTGCTATAATTTTAGAGGTGTACTGACCCGACAAACTTTTGGGTCGGTCCCTTGTAGAAACCTTGCTGCTTTCTACCACATCCAGTTGAGAGCTTCCCTTTGAATAACAACGTTGTTGCTTTCGTCACGTTATTTATATACTTAATTCAATTTGGTTTTATTTGATTTGTTACCTCCGCTGTGTTTGTTAATTGAGGATATCTGTGTTTAGGAGTAATAGTATGTTAAGTAATTAAGTATAGTTTTGTTTCCCATGCACAGATAAGATTCATTGTATATATTGTAATCCATCATCATCAAATTACTTTGATATTATCGAGAACATGTGCATGATCAATTGATGCAATCATTATTCTGTCAACCCATCTAAGGTTGACAAATAGTAAACTAGTGATTATTTTACAACTAGATGATACATATATTTTTCCCTGGTTATGTTCACTTTGATTTTCATATTTCTCCATTTTCGACATGCATCAATTAAGTGCCTCTCTACAAGCGAAACAAGTGAATACTTAAATATTACCACAAGACGCAACTTCTACGCAGCTGAAGTAGATCTTTTCGCTTCTAGATGAACACCCTTATTAAATTCAGTTTGGGTCGGGTTGATTCAATTTGGTTGGGTTTTTGATTTCTGTTAAATTTTTTTAAGTAATGCATAACCTCTTTCATTTGTTAATCGCCTTTACAACTTGAAATTTATGGAACGAAGGGGAAAGGGTAAGATGTTTTGGGAACGTCATCCAGCTTCAATTAATTATCGTGAGTTTTTTTTAAAAGGGTTCTCTTATATGCATTAAATTGTTTATGTTGATGCATTCAATATGTTATGCAGCCCCGGAGGATATTTATTACTTTTGTTACTTGTCTAATAAAAGGCCAAAGCTTATTGAAGACCCTTTTATGCCTATTCCAAATATTCATGAAAAGAGAGCGGCTTTGGCAGTTTTACCATCTGTGGTTGCACTTGTTTCATGTTCGGGTGTGAAATTTGTTTTTCTTACTTTCACTGTACTGTCGTTTCAAGATTTTTTTGTTTCAAGGTGATAAAGAGGTTATGGAAGGCCAGGCATGATCATCGAAACCAACAATGTCACCAGCATTGTGTTGACTTCAGCTAATCTTGTTAGGAGTTCTAGTGTTGGAAAGTTTATACAAAACAATATGATTGACTATCTTAAGGTTTGTGCTTTTTTGAGTCAATATTAATGTGATTTGGATCCAATACTTCTATTCTAATGTGATTTAGATCCAATACTTCTATCTCATTTGGGTTGTACTTAAATTATATAGAAATAGTGTTTTATTGAACATTTATGGTAATTTTAAAGAAAAATAATATTCAGCACTCGGAAGTTTTAAATGAGTTACTAATGATAATGAAAATTGTCTTAAATATGATCCTATTTTTATTTGTACATGTTATTGTGTACGATCATGGTGGTGAGTCGTATAAGGGCAATGTAGTTGCATTTGACTACCATTACTCCTGTGATTTTCCACCTAGTAACCCGTCATTTAAGCTTCGACCACATTCAAATTCATACAAATTTTCTCCTTGTGCTGAAGTAGTTGCTCTTGGCTGCTTTTTCTATGAGCCATTTGGTCCAATTGTTGCTCCTGATGTTTATTCGTTAGCCATGCATTCCTTGAAGACAAGATCTATGTATCTATGTTGCATTAGATTTTCATTGTGATATTATTATGTTAAAATTTCCTTTATTTAAATGATGAGTTAATGTAAGAATGACATTGATTATATGTCCTTGCCATATATGTTTCTTTTTAAGCCTGATCGTTGCGGATATGATTGCAAAGAACTCTTCAAGGCAAGTTGCATAATCTTAAAGGTACCTCTTTGTTCCTCACTCCATGTTAATTTTAAGTAGTACTTATTAATGTTGAGTAACATTAATGATGTGGCATTTTGCTTTTTGAATTATTTTGTTAAAAATATGAGTTATAACACTGTGTTTTAGAAAAAATGTTGACTACAAATTCATAAGATCACGTCTAAATATTGCACGTATATTTTACTTAGTTTGATTATGAGTTGTGCAATTGTTTACTCATTTTGATTATGAGTTGTGAAAATAGTTATTCATTTGATAGTGTGCATCGGTAACAGAGACAATAAACGTCATTATTTTTTGTTCATGCATATTAGAGAGTAAGTTCTATAATAGTTTAATTAGAGGTTAAAAGATGAAAAATGGCTGCTAAGTGATGTGATAAGCGAGGTGACGTGGAACATACAATTTAAACAACTAACATCTTGTTGTTTAAAAGGATGAGCATTTGGCCAAGGACCTACCAAAATTTAAAAGTCACCGTGAAAATTGGTATATAGATGACGAGAGAAAGATAGCTCTTATGAAGGTTTCGAATTTTGTTGTTGCACTTGGATCATATATATATTGGTATCAAAAAATGTCCCTACCCAAAATCATAGTTTCCAGAAAGATAATAACTTACAAACAACAAATGAAAAGTAAAGATAAGTGGGACGTATGTATCTTGCCTTTTCTTATCTCCATGTGTTGAGTATTGAATACAGTAAAAGAATACAGAGGGGGGGTGAATGGATTCTTGAACTTTTCTTTGTTCTTGAATCTTTGCAACAAGATATGTGTTTAGTGTGTGAGATATGTAAGTGCAGATAACAAAGACAAACACAACACAATATCACTTTAATCTAATATTTTATTAGATAAAGATTTTGCTACAATCTTTGAATACAAATGGTAGTATTCTCAGCTTCGTTTTTCTTAGAGAGATATTTCTTGTGATGTATCTTAAAAAAACTTATGTGCTAAGGAAGTGAGGCTGTATCCTTATAGACATGGATACACCTACTTACTACAAATAAGGTAGGTAAAACAAACTACTTTCCAGTATGTCTATCTTATTTGAGTAAGAGTCCAAACGGCTAGAGATTTGACTTTGCAAAGCCTGTTCAGATCCACTTCTTTAGCTCCTTGTCCCTTTATCTTATCTCTCCAAGCTTCTTTGTAGGCTTTCCAATCTGCTTTAAAGTACATAGTCAAATAAAGCGTCTTGGCTTGTTGCAGGTTTCTGACTTGTACAATTCTTCAGTATTTTGTCTCCAAGAATGTATTCGAGAAGTGGCTAAGTGATTAATTCGAGAACTCGAATTGACTTAATCGATAACTCTGAGTTCTCGAATAGTGTTATGTTGACATATCGAATTACTTCTCGAATAGCTCTTTTCTTTTAGACTCCTTTAGATATCGAATAGAGCATTTTGACATATCGAATCCCTGAGATGTCGAATAGCTTCTTTAGTCCTTGAGATATCGAATAGTTCATTGACTTGTTGACTCTTAGAGAACTCGAATGATGCTTTGACTTGTTGACTCCATGAGTTCTCGAATAGAGTAATAGACATATCGAATCTCTGAGATATCGAATGAGATATCGAACAGTGTATTCAGAGATATCGAATAGTGACTTCTGAGATATCGAATCTCTGACTTCTCGAATGCTAGACTTCTCGAATAGACAAATGTACTTCTCGAATTGGTACTTAGGCAAATTCTTCATTTCTTCAAATCCCAACTGTGATTATTTGGCAGTCTTTATCTCCTTGCTTGAGGCATGAACCTTGGAACTTCTTTCAAGCATTATTCTTGACTTTATAAGTACAGTAACACAACTAGAATTTGATGCCTATTACAAGTACAGAACAAATAGAAACTCTACAACTAGAGGTTCCCTCAATTAAGAGGTCATGTAGGTAATGCATAGCATTACATATACTTAGGCTTGTTATTAGATGTATTCAGGCATGCCTCTGTAACTAACAATCTCCCCCAAATTGTGAGTAAGACCCTTAGTCACAATTTCATGTCTGATAACAAGCCTAACATACATAAAGATAAAACTTGACAGTACATGTATGAATTTTGATTAGCAATGTGGATAGAACTACAGGGTGAGCAATCTTACAGCCTATGATGAAGTACTAGCCATTGTCATTTGTTTCCCTTTCCATAGCTTTGGCTTGCAAATCATCATATGCTTTCTGTCTTCTTTCTTTCTCCTTCCTTGTATTCTCATCCATAGCTTTTATTATTTCTGCCATAGCATCCAATTCTTCAAGCAAAATTGAGTCTTTGAAATCTTCAAGTACTGAATTCAGAATGTTTGTAGGATAGTGGTTGAGTAGATTCATTCTGATGTGGATCTGATTCCCATTTCTCCTCCTATACTTCACCACATAGGGGTTAAACTGAACTCTACACAATCCCTTTGCCCTTAGCTTTTCTGCTTCAATCTCCAGTCTCTCAATTTCTTTCTCCCTTGCTAGCCATTTCTCAAGACACTCTTTTCTGATTTTCTCCATATTATCTCTCTTCATCTTCACAAAATCAATTAGCTCCAGCTTCCATACTTTTTCCACTTTATCTTCTTAGCTCAACAATGCAATGATTCTTTCTATGTCATGTAGTTTGCCCCAGTGTTGACATCCTCCTTGTTTGAATTTCTCCTCCCTTCCATCAGTATATTTGATCTCAAGGCAGTTATCAACAATGGCAACATGATAGATTCTTTGAGCTTGTAAGAATTGCAGTTGGTCTTCATCAAAATCTTCATCTAGTGGTTGGAGTTTTAAGCCTGGATAGATTGTCAGAGTCCTTGACTTTGATAGCTTTGGTTTCCTTGCAACTTGTTTGAATTTGATCCTTTTGATATGGTTTTATGGCAGTAGCATGTGACCTTTGTTTGTGGACCATTGTAGTATTCCATTAGCAGTATGCTTTTTGAAATGTACAGATGGTTTCTTGACTTGAATCTTCTTCTCTTCTTGAGGTGGTAAAGCAGTTGTAGAAGCCATGGGATTAGATTTTGGTAGGTCATTACTAACAACATTCACCCTAGACTTAGAGTCTTGTGTTGTGGTGAGATTACTGCTAGCAATGCCTAAGGCTTGCTGTTTTCCATTCTTCCTCTCATAGACTTTGCCTTGGTCATCATCCTTCTTATCCTTGCTGTCTTTCTTCTTCTTCTTGTCCTCATCCCCCTTATCACTCCTGTGATGACTTCTCCTCCCATCACTCTTGTCTTCATCTTCATCATCCTTATTCCTCCTTGGCTTGGCCATTTCTGGAATTACACCAGTTGCAATGTATGATCTGAGAATGTGCAGTGCCTCTATCTCTTCAGCAGTACTTGTCCCCTTCTTCTTTTGCAGTAGATCAATGATGGCAATAATGAGTCTGTGATTTCGAGAGGTGAGATCATTGGGAATGACCAATTGTTTAATCTCTTCAATTCTGGTGCCAGACTGATAGATGATGGTCCATCGATTCTTAATCACTTCTGGCAGCCTTGAAGGTTGGCCATTCCTCAAGTCATCATACAGACTCTTATTGTTTTCATTTACATTCCTCTTCTCTATGAGCGCTATCAGTGCATCTATCTTTGAATGTTTCAAGGCATGTAGAGTTTTGTAGGTTAGATGCTAGATTCTGGATTTTGCTACCATCATTACTTCCTTGAGCCATGAGCTATCAACTTTTCTAGGTACCACAGTGAAGTAATCGATCTGATCCTTCAAGCTCCTTAGATACAATTGAGTGTCACCAGCCTGTTCTCTTGAGACTTTCAGAAACTCCAAGAATGCATCATCATGATAAATATTTGAGTTTGCAATTTCTTGTAGCTTGGCCTCAGTGACCACCTTCACTTCTACAGGCTTGGCACTTTTAGATATGGAGAGTGAAGGTTTATCAGATGGCATAAACATTTGAGTTTGCAATTTCTTGTAGCTTGGCCTCAATGACCACCTTCACTTCTACAGGCTTGGCACTTTTAGATATGGAGAGTGAAGGTTTATAAGATGGCATACTCCCTGCAACCACTGTGGTTGTGATAGTTTGCTTTTGACCACTGGAAGTAGTGATGTGCACAGTTGGTAGAGTGACAACTGGCAGAGAAGTAGGAGGCTCATCAATTTTGTCTTTTCCTTTGCCAGACACATGAATTAGAGATTTTGAAGTTCTTTGATGAGCACCTTCAGTGATTTTGATGCCCTTTACTGGTGGTTTCTCCCCCTTTGTATTTGAGTTCCTTGATGTCCTCTTCTCCCCCTTAGGCTTGTTGTCAGGCACAGAGGCTGTAGTATTGACCTTTGGGGTTGAAGATTCTTCAGGTAGAGGGAGACCCATGTGCTTCATTATTGCAGACAACATTGATTGTTGATGCAGAAGAACATCAGCTGTGGTGGTGGCTTGAGTGTTCAACTGCTCAGTTAGAGTTTGTACCTTGTCTGTAAGATGAGCATTGGACTGAGTGAGAGTAACTACCTCCTTTTCAAGTGCATCGACCTTACTGAATAATGCATTAAATTTGAAGCCAGACAGGGATTGTTCTTTAAGTCTCTGCACTTCAAATCTAGACAGCTCATGCACAAGAACCTCAGTTACCAGCTTGCCTCCATATTGATTTGCAAAGAGTGTCCTAAGCATGGCATTGGCATCTGTAGTCTGATCAGATAGAATTTGAAATTTACTTCCTAGACCTGTGACTGTATCTTTAAGGAGAGCTAGACTATTATCCATCTTGGTGCAGGTGGTGTTGCAGTGTCTGATATCTTTGACCACACTGTCTAGTTGAGGAAATTTGGCATCAAAGACCCTCTTTATCTCTTCTACTGAAGTGGCTGTCTTGTCACTTACTTTGTTGACTTCAGTTTTGACTCCCTTGCCAAGATAGTGTGCAGCCTTGAGAAAACCCTTGTAGGAATCATTGACAGCTTCATATACTTCACTAGGGGACAGGGATTTTGCATTTGAACCTAGTGAAGTGATGTATTCCTCTCTAAGATATTGAAGTGCTTCACTGAGAGTTACATCATACTTTCCTTGCATCCAGGCATCTACATTGCCATCTCTCTCAGCATCATCAATAATCTTGGCCTTCTGCATCTCCACATCATCCCTATGGCATAGTAGGATGGCTTCATAATCTGGGTTTGAGATGTTGGAGGTGACAAGGTTCTGGGCTATTTTGACAAACTCAGGAATCTGATCCACAACATAGTTTTGGAGAGCTTCAATGGACATTTGTGGTGGAACAGACCCTGATCCTGAAGCACTGTCATGTTGCACAGGCTTCAGCCATTGGGACAAAAAGTGAGAGCTAGAGCTAGGCAAGCTAGACTCCTCAGTTACAGATGCAACTTCTGTAACCGGATGAAAAGACTCTGCTACTGTTGTCTCCACAGAAGTGGGATGAGTTACAACAGTAGTTGACACAGGCACGGAGTCTCTAGTTAAAACTAGTGAATCCTCTGTGTTTGTGATGGTGTCATTAGGAGATGCCCCAGCATGCATTCCCTGACCATCTAAATGTGGTACATGGGTGGTGAGCAAGGTGTCATGCACCAAGTCACTTGAATCCATTGGCTCATCAAGAGAAGAGAATTCTTGATGATCAATGCCTTGCTCCTCAATTGCTTGAGTTGCAGGCTCCAAAGAAATATGAGTGGTAGATTCTGGAAGAGAAGTGTGTTGTAGATTAGATTTTGGCAACTCCCCCTGAGAGATAGAGGGAGTTTCAATTGTGATGTGCTCTCCACTCAGTGTCGTGCCAGCCTTATCACTCCCATGTGCTGACTCTGTACAAGTAGGTGCATTGGGGAGAATGCTTGATTCTATAGATGCACCCTGTTGAGAGGATACACCTAGTGAGCTGTTTGCCCCTGATTTTACAACTTCAGCCATTTGGGTGACTGAAGAGGTGGTTTTAGACTTCTTCTTCTTCTTTGGCCTTGGTAAGGGTGACTCAGGTTCCTCACTTGCTATGCCTAATTCTACAGCCAAGGCTGCTTCAGTTAAGATTTTTAGAGGTTCAGAAGCAACCTGTTTTCTCTTCTTTTTACTAACATCACCCTTTTGAGAGGATGATGCAGTTGTCTCTGTGTTTGGTAAAGTGTTTGGCTGAGAGGGTTGGTTAGCAAGCCCTGGGTTAGCATTTTGCTCTACATGCTTGGGCCTAGCTAACTCAGATTTTGAGGCACATATTGGCATGTTGTGGGGTTAATTCCTAAATAAACTCTCCATAAGGGGAGTTATTTTGAGCCTTACATCCGCATCATTCCTAGTCTCCAAGCTACCAAAAATGAGTTTGGTCATGGATTTCGGATAGCCTATTCTATTTTTGTCTAACCCATGCAATTCAATCAATTTAACATCTATTAAATTAAGTACAGATTGAATAAAGCGAGGGAAGAAAATTTCATTACCTCTCTTGGCTGAGTTCTTACCAAGTCTCCCATACAATTCTTGCATTATGATCAAACCAACATCAATCTTTCTCCCATATGCTAGAGCATATCCTATTTGTTGAACAGGTGTGCTGATTTGATCAAAGCTGGACTTCCTTACTGTGAAGACTTGTAGAAGAGTGGCAAAGACATAGCTCCATTTCTTCCTCAAGTACTTCCTATTCAAATTTCCAAGCTTGATTCTATCTGAGTAGTTGATAAAATCAAAGAAATCTTCCAATTCCTGATCAGTTGCTTGACTGTCAAACACTCCTTGTTGTAACCCCGGTGCTTGATTCATATTTTCAGTAGTGATGGTGATTTCCTTGTCCTGAATCTTGCAATAGATTACGTATGAAGTTATTGCATTCTCTAGGGCCACGACCTCCACAGTAGCAGTTCTCCAAAACTGTTCTAGTAAATCTAGATACAGAGTTTGGTTGGTTGAGAGTGCATCCTTGATGTATGATTCAGCCATCCATCGAACGAAGCACTTAAAGTTTGCATTGGGTGCTTCAACATCGTTGGTTATTGCTATGAAATTGGTGTGGGTAGGAATTGTGAGTTGGGTATTTGCCATTGTTACACAGAGAGATGAGAAGAGAATGAAGGTTGAAGAAGAAATTTAGCTTTTGACATTAGGGTTTACAGAGGATTTGGAACTTTAGCTGCCTGAGAAATCGAATGAAATGATTTGAACAGTTGTGGAATTGTATATATGTGAGTGACTTGAGTTGTCGATTAGATATAAGTTTTGTATCGACAAGTCAGTCATTCGAGAAGTATAAAACAACTATTCGATAAGTCAAGAAAGGCTTATTCGATATCTCAAGTAGTTTGTAACTCACAGCTGGCAGTTATTTAACTCAGAAAATAATTCTAAGCTAAATAAAATATGTTTTTATGAGCGAAATGAAATTTTGAATATAAATCCAAAAAGCGATTAAGTGTCAGCGAGAAATCAGCCATTTCAAATGATTCGATAACTCAAATACAGTATTCGAGAACTCCATCATTAGAGAGCTAAAATACTCTATTCGAGAACTCAAAGTGTGCTATTCGATTTCTCAAAAGACACTATTCGAGAACTCAGGAGGGTTCTTGATAGGCCTATTCGAGAACTCGAGCCATGACAAAACAATGAACCATTCGAGAAGTCTGACTTATCGAACTATACCTTTCACTCATAAAATTCAATTTTCACTATCTTTTAAAATTTACCAGAAATATTCACTGAAGAATATTCTACTAAATTAAATAGTGATTCTCTCAAAATTTCACAGAAATTTCAAGCTAAAGATGTATGATTTTCAACATATGCAGCATTGTGGAATATTTATAAATCATAATCAAGCCAATACTTACTTTAAAAATATTGAGCATTTGATAAAGTAAGTATTTACTGCTGCAACAATCTAGTTGATATATTCACTCAGCCAGAATTTGAAGAATTCAGCATTCCAATCTCACTAACCAACCTTGTGAAGGTGGCTTCATCTAATGGCTTAGTGAATATGTCAGCTAGTTGTTTCTCTGTGGGAACATAATGTAACTCAATGGTTCCATTAGTTGCATGCTTCCTTATGAAGTGATATCTGATGTCAATGTGCTTTGTCCTAGAATGATTGACAGGATTGGAAACTATAGAGATTGCACTTGTGTTGTCACACATGATTGGAATTCTTTCCAACACAAGTCCATAATCTCTAAGTTGGTTTCTGATCCAAAGCACTTGAGCACAGCAACTTCCAGCAGCTATGTACTCAGCTTCAGCTGTGGAAGTTGACACAGATTGTTGTTTCTTGCTGTACCAAGAGACTAACCTTTGTCCAAGAAACTGGCAGCTACCTGAGGTGCTTTTCCTATCCACTCTGCATCCAGCATAATCAGCATCAGAATAACCAACCAGATTGAACCCTGTGTCCTTAGGATACCATAACCCCAAGTTTGGTGTGCCCTTCAGATATCTGAAAATCCTCTTTATTGCTATCATATGTGATTCCTTTGGATTTGATTGAAACCTTGCACACAAGCATGTTGCAAACATGATGTCTGGCCTACTGGCAGTGAGGTAGAGTAGAGAACCAACCATGCCTCTGTAGATTGAGATATCTACCTTCTTGCCCTTACCATCTTCATCTAACTTGGTAGCAGTGGCCATGAGTGTCTTTGCAGGTGAGCATTCTTCTAAGTCAAATTTCTTCAATAGATCCTTGATGTATTTGGTTTGACTTATAAAAATGCCATCCTTCCTTTGACTCACTTGCAGCCCAAGAAAGAATGTTAATTCTCCCATCATACTCATCTCATATCTGCTCTGCATGAGCTTAGAGAATTTCTCACACAGCTTCTCATTTGTAGAGCCAAATATGATATCATCCACATAGATTTGAACTAAGATAATATCATCACCATGTTTCTTGTAGAACAGTGTCTTGTCTAGTGTGCCTCTAGAGAATTGATTCTCAAGTAGAAATTGTGACAATATGTCATACCATGCCCTAGGAGCTTGCTTAAGTCCATACAAGGCTTTAAGCAATCTGTAGACAAAGTGAGGGAATTGTGGATCCTCAAAGCCAGGTGGCTGTTGCACATATACCTCTTGTTCTAACTCCCCATTCAGAAATGCACTCTTGACATCCATTTGATAGACCTTGAAATTAGAATGTGCAGCAAATGCCAAGAAAATTCTGATGGCCTCTAGTCTGGCAACAGGGGAAAAAGTCTCATCATAGTCAATGCCTTCCTGTTGAGAGTATCCTTTTGCAACCAACCTTGCTTTGTTTCTTATGACTACACCATTTTCATCCATCTTATTCCTTAGAACCCATTTTGTTCCAACAATGCTTCTATCCTTTGGTGCAGGCACAAGTTCCCATACTTTGCTTCTTTCAAATTGGTTTAGCTCCTCTTGCATAGCAATTATCCAATCAGGATCCAACAATGCATCTTCAAGTTTCTTAGGCTCAACTTGGGATAGAAAGCAACCATAGAGACATTCATTTAGAGTTGCTCTCCTTGTCTTCACTCCTGTATTTGGATCTCCAATTATCTGATCTGCAGTATGTGATCTATCCCATTTCCTTGTATGTTCAGATTGATTTCTCAGCCTTGATGTTGCTTCATCATCCCTATCATGATCATTTACATTTCCTCCCCCTGTGAAGTTTCCACTAATCACAAGTGTGTCTTGGATGCTTGTTTCTTTATTGTTGTTGACACAGGTTCTTCATTCACTTGAGTTTGTTGAATTTTGGGCTCAAATTCAGTTTCAATCTCCTCATCAGAATCATCTAGATTGTCAAACTTCAAAGGATCTTTATCTTCGTCATTGGCTTCTTCTAATCCAGGTAGTTTGCTGTCATCAAATGTCACATCTGTGCTTTCCATAACTTTCTTTTGAGTGATGACATAAACTTTGTATGCAATTCTTTCCATAGAGTAGCCAAGAAAAATTCCTTCAAATGCTTTTGCATCAAACTTTCCAACATATTCTGAGTTGTCTTTTAGCACAAAGCATTTGCTTCCAAAAGTATGAACATACTTTAGGGTGGGCTTCTTTCCAGTCATCAAGTTGTAAGGTGTCTTTCCAGTGTTTTTGTTGATGAGAGTTCTGTTTTGGATATAGCATGCAGTGCTCACAGCCTCAGCCCAAAAACATGTAGGCATCTTTGCATCAAGTAACATTGTTCTAGCAGCCTCAATCAGAGTTCTATTCTTTCTTTCAACAACTCCATTTTTTTGTGGAGTCCTTGGAGCTGAGAATTGTTGAGAAATACCATTTTCTTTGCAGAATGCTTCAAGCATGGCATTTCTGAACTCTGTTCCATTATCACTCCTTAATGCAATCACACTTGCATTGTTGGCCTTTGCTTCCTTGTCAATTTTCTTTATATGCTCAATGATTACTTGGGGAGCCTCATCCTTTGATGCCAGAAATTCTACCCATGTATACCTTGTGAAATCATCAACCATCACCAGAGCATACTTTTTCTTTCCTAGTGACATAATATTGACAGGCCCAAACAAGTCCATATGAATTAGTTGTAGGGGCTTGGTTATTGATGTCACTGTCTTTGACTTGTGGCTTGATCTTTTCATTTTTCCCTTTTGACAAGTGAAAGACATATGATGTAGCCTATTTGTATTTCGAGGATACAACTCAACTTGAACAAGATTGTAATAGTAAATAGTATATAGACTGTCACAAGGAATCTCAGATAGTATTATCTGTCAGAAGAAAAAGATCAAGGTCAATCTACAGACTTGAAGAATTACTACATTGAAAGAAGTTCAGACATCTGATCAAGCCTCAGTGAAGTATTCGTTAAAGAAGTGGATTCATCTAAAGTGACAGAGATTTCGACAGTGAAAGAGATAGTACAGAAGAATTAATAGAGAGAGATGAGAAAAGAAAAGGAACCAGATTTTAAAGTCAATATATGAAGAACAGTCATTGCGGTTAGTCACTCATGAACCAGACAGTACATCGAGTGTCAACATTAAATAGTGGTTGTTTATCATTAATTTCAGTGGTTCAAGAAAAAGAATTGAGCTGTCAAAAGATTTATATTAATTCTCTTTTAATTAATATAATTATGTAATTGATTTAATTTAATAAATTAATTCATTCTGAATTAATTTATTTATTAAATTAATTATCATGTTAATTAATTTTGAATTAATGTATTAATCTAAATTGATTTATTTATTTAATTAATTAATTAATCATTATTTATTTAAATGATTAATTGATTAATCTATTTAATTAAATCAAAAAAAAATATTAAAAAAATAGTAGTCGGCTGTTAGTTGAGTTAATAGACAGTTGTTGTCAGCAGAAGGAATAAAAACAAAACAAACGGAGAAATCGTCTCTTTGTTTTATAATTGAAAGGAACAAAAACGTGGTGGTCAACTAGTCATGCATGCAAGGAAAGTGGAATTCAGAAGTTCAGTAAACCAACAAAAGACATGCATGCATGCTGGGCATTTTTCAGAAAAGTAGAAAGGCAGCAAAGCAAATGGAATACAAGGAATATGTACTCATACTGTCGGTAGTCTGTTGGACGCGCCTGGTAGCACGTAGAGGCCACGCGCCCGAGAAAAATGCTTCACAGTTCGCGCGTGTCCTGCCATCTCCGTCCCTGCAACTGGTTTTCGGTTCTGACAGTCATGAATATTTTGTTTACGCAGATATCTTCAAATCATTCAACCGAGTTTTTAATTTAACAAGACAATCTCAATTGTCTTGCCGATTGTCTTGGTTAGCCTTGATTGTCTTGACTATTGTATTGCCTATTGTCTTGGCAATAAAAATTGATTGTCTTGGAGATTTTGGATTGTCTTGCCGATTGTCTTGGCAGTACAAAATTGATTGTCTTGGAAGAACAGATTGTCTTGCCGATTGTCTTGGCAGTACAAATGAAAAAGAAAAGTTGCAGAAGACTACATAAATTAAAGACAGGCGGCCAGACAACACAAAACACAGAACATAATATCTTCAAAAACCAAGAACAGCTCCATTCTCTCTCATTGAAGAACAATACAGCAAGAGAAATAAATTTGTATAAATTCAAGTTCATCTTAATTTTAATATCTGATCCGATAGAACTTGTTTACTTAATACTCTTGTAATATTAGCGAGTTTTTACTCCTAATCTATATCTCGATTTTTATTAACAAATCTAGAAAAATTCATGTCGAATTTTCTAATTTGTTTTTATTAACTAGATATAATTTCTGTACTGTATTTGTAACAAACCCCTCAAGTTAATATAATTTTATATTCAACTTGAATTTTATTTCATTTAATTCCGCTCAAATTTGTCAAAATATAAATTAAATTTATCCGGACAAATTTCGATTGAACAGTACGTTTGTATTCAACCCCCCCTTCTACAAACATATTGGACCTAACAATTGGTATCAGAGCCTATTGATTGATACACAAATCAAGATCTTAATTTTATTCCGCCAAAAATCTATCTCGAATTTTTAACTCACTTAAAAATTCATCATGTCGTCAAAAAGCATTGTTAAAATTCCTATCTTTAATAAAGATAACTATGACATGTGGAAAAACAAAATGGAGTTATTTCTTGATGTAACAAATCCAAGATTTTTGTGGGTTTTGAAAAATGGACCAATAATTCCTATCCAACATGATGCTGAAACGGTTACAAATGGAGTTGTAACAATACCTGCAAAATCCTATCCAAAGGACCCTAAGAACTTTACCGCTGAAGAAAAAAAGGATGTTGGACTGGATAAAAATTTGAGACTCATTCTATTAGATTCCCTAGATGCTGTAATGTATAGCCTTGTAATGAATTATAAAACTGCTAAGCACATCTGGGAAACTATTAAGATCATTAATGAAGGGACTGATGAAGTCAGGGAAAATAGACTTCAAATTTTGACCTCTGAATATGAACACTTTAGAGCTGGCCCTAATGAAGGCATTCAGGAAGTGTTCGAAAGGTATAACAAAATAATCAACAACTTGCAAGTTCATGGCAAGCAATATACCCAGAAGGAGATCAACGTGAAGTTTTTACTGACTATGCCTACTCACTTAGAGCATAGAATCACCGCCATCAGAGAATCTAGAGATTTAACTAAGATTGCTCTTGAAAGGCTGTTAGGTGTTCTGAAAACATATGAATTAGAACAAGTACAGCAGAAGGAATTCTCTGGCAAAGGCAGAATGGCAAATTCTTCTACAGCTCTAGTAGTTGAGGTTCCTAAGGAAGTGGAAGCTAAAATTGTTCAACCTAACAGCTTCAACAAGGAACAAACTGAAGTGGAACATGGCCAAACACCAGCTACTCAGGATGGTGGAGAATTTTATTCACTTGAAGAGCTGGATCAATTGGAAGATGAATCTATGGCGATGATGGTGAGACAATTCAGTAACTTCAGATTCAGAAGAAATCCAAAGTTCAGGTTTAAGTCAAATAACAGATTTCAGAGAGGAGGTTCTTCATCCTCTAGTAACAGGGGAGGTTACAAAACTGGAACTGTTGACAGAAGCAAGATCCGTTGTTTCAACTGTAATGAGTTGGGACACTTTGCTACTGAGTGTCAGAAACCCAAGCAAGCACAGAAGAAAGATTATGCATCTGGTAAGAAGAACACAGACACGGCCTATGTGGTACAAGGCAAAAGCTGGGATGACACAGACAGTGAAGATGAAGAAGTTGGAAACTTTGCACTGGTGACAAATGCTGAATCATCAACTTTTTTTTTTTTTTTGCTAAATTACTGAATCATCAACTTATTACACCACACCGGTAACTCTTACTGATGCTGAGTTAATTCATAGTTTACGTAATTGCTTGACTAATGCACAAAAAAGGTACGAGAGAATAAGTCTTGTTAACACTAAACTTGAAAATGAAGTGTTAGATTTAAAAAAGGTGCAGATTAATCAAGATAAGAATATAGAAGAAATAGCTCGACTTAACTACAGAGATAAGTCGTTAGGAGAATACATGGTAAAACAAGTTGATAGGATTGCTGATCAAGACATAAGGATTAAAGAACTTGAAACACAGATTAGAGCTTGTTATAATTCTGTTAAAGTTTCCAAAGAGTTTTTTAACAAACAATCTGTAGAACTAACAACAGGTATAGGGTATGGCTACAATGAAGCTATTGGATCATTGGGCATAAATTCCCCTAACCCTGTTAGTGCTAAAGAAAGGGGAATACCACATGTACTCAAGAATGTTAAAGAACCTCTATTTAAAAAATCTGATGCTGGACCACCAGATATTCTTTCTATGGTTATTCAGGAAGAAATGAGAAATGAAGATAGTACAAATGGCACAGTCTTTGTTAATGATAAATGTGTTATGGATAAATCTGTTAAGAACGCTAATCCAAAGAATGTTTCATCTAAGAAAGATGTCACAGTCTTTGTTAAGGCTAAATCTGTTGAGGACACTAATCCAGAAAATGTTTCATTCAAGAAAGATGTACCTAAAGTGCCAGTCAAGGTTGTTGAAACAACTAGTTCTTCTAAGACTGGATTAGGTGGTAAAAAGTTGAAGCAGAACAATAACATGTCTAACATGAGTAACATGCCTATCATTGATTCTAATCATAAAGCATGTGGTGTTGTCAACTGTATGTCTTGTGCCTTTAATGTGATGTCTGCTTACTTTAATGGTAATCATGCATGTGATAATAAGACTGCTCCTCGACAACATATGAACAGGAATAATGTTAGATCAAAGACTGCTAGTCCTCCTTATGTTAGGAGAGAGACATTTGTACCAAAGCCTAAACAAAGTTTTATGAAGGCTGTTTACAAAGTCAAATGTCCAGTCAATGATATTGTTACTAAACAAACATGGATACCTAAACTGAAACAAAAGATTGTCAAATCTGTTTATAGGGTAAAATGTTTATTGACTAATGGTAAAATTGGTGTCAAGGTTAAAAATGTTGTTTTGCCTGACAAAGGCCAATACTTTAAATACTCTGGACCCAATCAAAGTTGGGTTCCAAAGAAGGTTTAATCCGTTTGTCATTGCAGGGTATTGAACAGGTTGAACGAGTAACCTGGATCTTGGACAGTGGATGTTCAAGGCATATGACTGGAGACAGAACCCTGCTGACAAATGTGGTGGAGAAGGCCGGCCCAGTAGTTACCTTTGGAGATAACAACAAAGGTAGAACTGATGGATATGGCAGACTTGAAGCTGGAAATGTTATCATTGATGAAGTCTCGTTTGTGAAAGGACTTGAGCACAATTTGCTTAGTGTCAGTCAATTCTGTGACAAAGGTTATGAAGTTCATTTCAACAAGAAGAATTGTCTAATTTCACACAAGAGACATGAAAAGCCACAACTGACAGGAGTTAGAAAAGGCAATATGTACGTAGCCAATATGAACTCAGGAAGCACTGAAGAAATCAATTGCTTCTACACTAAAGCATCTAATGATGAGAGTTGGCTATGGCACAAGAAACTTTCTCATCTTAATTTTAAGACAATGAATTCTCTGGTTAAAAGAGAGTTGGTGAGAGGTTTGCCTTCAATAGAATTCACTCAAGAAGGACTTTGTGATGCATGTCAAAAAGGCAAGCTAAAAAGGGGAAGTCACAGGAGCACTGACACATCTTCAATAACTGAACCATTACAATTACTTCATATGGATTTGTTTGGTCCAGTTAATGTGATGTCTATGTCAAGGAAGAGATATGCTCTAGTGATTGTTGATGATTTTTCAAAATACACATGGGTCCTGTTTTTGAATTCTAAAGATGAGACTCCACAACTGGTGATTGATCACATCAAATTAATTGAGCGAGATTCTACGTATCCAGTGAGAGCTATAAGATCAGACAATGGAACTGAATTCAAGAATGCAGTTCTAAATGACTTCTGCACTGAGAAGGGTATAACCAGACAATACTCAGCTCCAAGAACTCCTCAGCAAAATGGGGTAGTGGAAAGAAAGAATAGAACCTTGATTGAAGCTGTACGTACTATGTTAAGTGAATCAAGGCTTCCATTGTACTTTTGGGCTGAAGCTGTCAATACTGCGTGCTATACCCAGAATCGAACTCTAATCAATAAAGATCAAATGAAGACACCCTATGAAATTATGGCTGATAAGAAACCAACACTCAAATACTTTCATGTATTTGGGGCGAAATGTTTTGTGCTTAAAGAAGGAGATGATCAAGGTGGTAAATTCGATACCAAAGCATTTGAAGCAATTTTTATTGGTTATTCAATGAGAGCATACTGGGTGTATGTGATTGATGAACAGAAGATGATGGAAATTGTCAATGTAACATTTGATGACACTAAACTCCCTAGTATCCAAACTGAGAATCCATCTGAGAAGCTATCTTTCGATGACATGACAGATACAGATTCAGATGATGACAATGCACTTGAGATTTTTGCTGATGCTAATGACAACAATGATGATCAGGGTAATGGTGATGAAAACAATGATAGTAGTCAAAATTCCCCTGACTCTTCTAAACAATCATCATCTAGTCAACCTGGCAACAACTCAGGGGGAGAAAATGAAGGGTCAACTGGTCACACACAACATCACAATGAAGATCAAGGCGAATCATCAAGATCTAATCTTCCCAGACAGACTGTTTGGAATAGAGCTCATCCTTTTGAGCTAATCATTGGTGATCCAATTGTTGGTGTGAAGACTAGAAGAGCTTTTCAGAATCAATGTAATTATTCAGGATTTCTGTCTGAAATGGAACCTAAGAAAACTGAAGAAGCTCTTTCTGATCCTGATTGGGTGATTGCTATGCAAGATGAACTCAATCAATTTAAACAACAAGAAGTTTGGAAGCTAGTACCCAGACCTACAGACAGACCAATGGTTGGCACTAGGTGGGTATTCAGAAACAAACTTGATGAAGATGGCACAGTGACGAGAAATAAAGCAAGACTGGTAGCAAAGGGTTACTCCCAATCTGAAGGCATTGATTATGATGAGACCTATGCTCCAGTGGCTAGACTTGAGGCCATAAGAATATTCTTGGCATTCGCAGCATTTTCAAACTTTAAAGTTTATCAAATGGATGTCAAGAGTGCTTTCTTGAATGGCAAGCTAGATGAAGAGGTTTATGTAGAACAACCCCCTGGCTTTGAAGATCCAGATTTAATTGACTATGTCTACTTCCTTTTCAAGGATGTCTATGGTCTTAAGCAAGCACCAAGGAAATGGTATGACACTCTCTCTGAATTTTTAATTGAAAATGGTTTTGTTAGAGGTGTCATAGACAAAACTCTCTTCACAAAGAAACATAAGAATGATACAATTCTAGTCCAAGTCTATGTGGACGATATAATATTTGGGTCTACTAATGATCTGTTGTGCAAGAAATTTGCTAAGTTAATGCAGGGTAAATTTGAATGAGCATGATGGGTGAGCTGAAGTTCTTTCTTGGATTGCAAATAAGTCAAAGGACAGATGGAATATTTATCTGTCAATCCAAGTATGTCAAAGAGCTTCTCAAGAAGTATCAAATGGACGACTCATCTTCAGCAAGAACACCATCATCTACTGCTGTTAAATTTGGAGTATGTGAAAATTCTGCTAAGGTAGATATCACAAGCTACAGAGGTATGATAGGCTCATTACTTTACCTTACTGCAAGTAGACCTGATATTATGCATGCTACATGCTTGTGTGCAAGGTTCCAAGCGGATCCTAGAGATGTGCATCTCATTGCTGTTAAACGAATCTTGAGATATCTTAAGGGTACTCCAAATTTAGGTATTTGGTACCCTAAAGTATCTGGTTTTAATCTTGTTGGAAATACAGATTCAGATAATATAGGAAGTGTTGTAGACAGAAAAAGCATCTCCGGGAGTTATCAATTCCTAGGTGACGGATTGGTTTCCTGGTACAGTAAGAAACAACAAACAGTTTCTATCTCAACAGCCGAAGGTGAATATATAGCTACTGGAAGCTGTTGTGCTCAAATCTTGTGGATTAGGAATCAGCTGAGAGACTATGGCTTTGTACTGGATAATATTCCTATATTATGTGATCATACAAGTGCCATAACAATCTCCAACAATCCTGTGCAGCATATGAGAACCAAGCACATCGATATCAGGTATCATTTTATTAGAGAGCATGTCATGAATGGTATCGTGGAGTTACTTTCAGTACCCACGGAAGACCAAACAGCAGATATTTTTACTAAGTCTCTTGACGAATCCACATTCACAAGAATTGTTGATGAATTGGGTATGTTAAACAGTCCTAGTAATTAAACTAGTTAATATCTGAGGTTTGATCTTTAATAATTTACAAGTGATTATTTTGTGAATATTTTCTGATTTAAATCACTTGTATAATTATTTTATCAACTTATAATCTTGCTTGTTAATTTTTAAATCATTGTCATTATCTTCTTAATATTTTCCTACTTACTTCTTTTAATTTTAGAATAATTTTATCTTCTCTAAAAATATTTTTCTCAAATTTTACAAGTGGAAATTAGTGAGAAATCTATTTTTGTTGAAAATTCCTTATGAATATTTGTGATCTTTTAATAAATCATATTTTCTTTCAAAATAATTTTCTGATAAGAAAGTTATTTTATTCGAAAATATATATAGATTTATTAATTTGCTACAAATGTTTATGTAAATAGTTAATATTTTATTCAATATTTTGTAGTGTTTGTTCTTCTGTTATTAATGTGTTAATTCCGTCAAAAGGACAACCTATGGTATTTTTAGTATTTTATATTTTCTATTTAGTTATTTTAAGTAGTTATATTATTGTAGATATTTTTCTAAATTATTATCTTTTATCTTTAATATTCTGTAAATATTATTAATACAGTTTTTTTAATTTAAAAAAATATATATATAAAATAAAAATTACTAAAAATAAAAAATTTTGTTTGTAAATTATTACTTATGTATAGTTTTACTATTTTTATTTGTTTCTATACTAATTCGAATTCGAATTTTTCTTTTCTTATAGTTTTTATTTTGTAATTATTATGTATATTATTTCTTATTTTTGTCTAGTCTTTTTCATGTGTATATAAATAGTGTGTATAGTTTTTACAGTTTAGTCACTATACTTGCAAAACTAACAAGTAGGTCACTGTACTTGATTCTTTTGTTGTTCTTCTTATTAACACACACAAAACCTGCAGTTTAAGTATAAATCTTTGTTTTGTGATTGCTGTTAACAGATCTTCGTGTTAAGGACTTAACAATTGACCAATGTTGGTATCAAATTGGTATGTGTCTATACAATTGGTTAGGAACTAATGTTTGATTTTCAGGATCTAACAATTGGAAGACAAGTCCTATCAAGTGCTAACAATTTCTAATAGTTGGTATCTATCTTGCAGGACCTAAAGTATGATAAAATAGTTTTGTTTGTATTGGTTTAAACATTAACATACATTGATTCGATTAATATTTATTAATTAGATTTTTGCCTATGTTCTTGTTTAGTAAAAGCAGCTCAGGATCTTTATCTTCCTAAATTCAAAATCTCTTTATACAGCTGTGATTGCTTACATTGTAAATCTTTTGAAATCACAACTGTACATCATTTCACTTAAGATAAATGCAATATTTTCTTAGAAAATTTTTCAAATGTTAAAAATGCATTCTATCTCTATGTTGCTCATATTCTGTGATGCAGGTTCATCTACATGGAATTTTGTATTCTCACATGTTTAGTCATAAGGTTGTAAACCCAACAACTTTTATCCCAGACTACAGTCAAACTCAAACACATTCTATCTTACACCCTAAATGGAAGTTACCTATCAGACTAGAGGTCACCAGGGAGTAACTGCACTTGATGCAGCAAACAAGGATGTATGGGATATTCAGTTGGAGAGTCACTACCTTATACACTATCCAAAATATTTCATATGCACAAGTGAGATTGCACACACCGGAAACCTGTAATCCAACCATTTTACGGTTAGGATTATAAGTTAAAGGTTCTTTAATGAATCAAGAGTCTTCACAGACCTCGAGAGAAGGTATTGATCTCAAATGCAAAATTCAACAAGATCATTATCTAAATCCCCAGATGGAACATATCTGGATCCTACGGGTAACGGATCCGACATAGGTGCGGATTGGCAACTTGTGAACTATGATTCAGATTTTACCTAATGAGTTTAACAAGGTGATGTCTTCACAGACATTAGAAGGGAACCTTGATCTCAATGCTAAATTTTATAGATCATTGTTTACCTTCTCAGAATTCAAATCTGAAAACCCTAAAAAGGGAAATTAGCAACTTGTAGATTATGACTCAGATTCGTCTGACGAGTCCAACGAGGATTTGGGATTTGCGAACTCCCATTGCACCACCACTGACCTCTCTAGAAGGGGCTATGATGATTTTTCCTTGCAGGTACACTAAAGGATGTTGGAGCAATGAGTGAAACACTAGTGAGCAAGAGTGTAAACACAGAGAGAAGTGAGACACTCAACGCAAATGAGTGGAGAGAAGAGTGAAACACTTGTGAGGTACACTAAACACTATCACACACAGAAAATGAAACTTCCTTTCTAACAAAGCTTTATCAATTGATTTCAATGTACTCTAACGATTGGTATAAATTGGGAACAATTTGGTATCAACCACTTTGTCAATTAGTTGAATGGAGGATTCCTCAACTAAGGGGGAGAGATATATTGAAAAAGATATATATTCAAGCTTTACCTTAGTAGGATATACTCAACTAAGGGGGAGAAGTATGGGGTACTAGTAAAAGAAGAGTGAGTTAGAAAGGGGGAGCAATAAAGACTGTGCTTAGGATGCAAGTCTATTTACTAAGGGGGAGCCTAATAAAGACTGAATGAGAAGCAAGTCTAGTTTCTAAGGGGGAGCCTTAGATGAAGAAGCAAAAGAACTTTCATTTGTTATGAAAGTGGAGATATAAGGAGAATTACATCACAATACTATTCTATTAGTCTTTCAATGTACTATGTATAAAGGCTAAGTGGAAGAGTAGTAAATTCACCAGAAGTTATAGAAATGGTATTGATTCACCATTGTCTATATAGTAGGAACAACTGTTTTTCTTTAGTGAGAAAAGCTGTGTCAGAAATGGGAAGTGATTGTAAATCAAGAACTACTGATAATCACCAATGTAAGATGTGAAGGATTATCAGGCAGAGATATGAAGAATCAGAAATGAAGATGAGTTATCTATTGAAGATCAGTTCAGTGCTAGAGGAACAATCATCTATCATTTCATCAACTGAAGATTCTGGAATTGTTAAATCTAAACCAGAGAAATTTTTTTTTTTGTATTATTTACTTAATTCCTAAAAGTTTTATCTTTTTCTTGTTTAAGTGAGGTAGTTGAGTTATCCTCTAGGTATTTGCTTGTTATTGTCTAACAAACAAATAGGGGGAGATTGAAAGGCATATGATGTAGCCTATTTGTATTTCGAGGATACAACTCAACTTGAACAAGATTGTAATAGTAAATAGTATATAGACTGTCACAAGGAATCTCAGATAGTATTATCTGTCAGAAGAAAAAGATCAAGGTCAATCTACAGACTTGAAGAATTACTACATTGAAAGAAGTTCAGACATCTGATCAAGCCTCAGTGAAGTATTCGTTAAAGAAGTGGATTCATTTAAAGTGACAGAGATTTCGACAGTGACAGAGACAGTACAGAAGAATTAATAGAGAGAGATGAGAAAAGAAAAGGAACCAGATTTTAAAGTCAATATATGAAGAACAGTCATTGCGGTTAGTCACTCATGAACCAGACAGTACATCGAGTGTCAACATTAAACAGTGGTTGTTTATCATTAATTTCAGTGGTTCAAGAAAAAGAATTGAGCTGTCAAAAGATTTATATTAATTCTCTTTTAATTAATATAATTATGTAATTGATTTAATTTAATAAATTAATTCATTCTGAATTAATTTATTTATTAAATTAATTATCATGTTAATTAATTTTGAATTAATGTATTAATCTAAATTGATTTAATTATTTAATTATTTAATTAATCATTATTTATTTAAATGATTAATTGATTAATCTATTTAATTAAATCAAATAAAAAAAGAGAGAGAGAATTAAAAAAATAGTAGTCGGCTGTTAGTTGAGTTAATAGACAGTTGTTGTCAGCAGAAGGAATAAAAACAAAACAAACGGAGAAATCGTCTCTTTGTTTTATAATTGAAAGGAACAAAAACGTGGTGGTCAACTAGTCATGCATGCAAGGAAAGTGGAATTCAGAAGTTCAGTAAACCAACAAAAGACATGCATGCATGCTGGGCATTTTTCAGAAAAGTAGAAAGGCAGCAAAGCAAATGGAATACAAGGAATATGTACTCATACTGTCAGTAGTCTGTTGGACGTGCCTGGTAGCACGTAGAGGCCACGTGCCCGAGAAAAATGCTTCACAGTTCGTGCGTGTCCTGCCATCTCCGTCCCTGCAACTGGTTTTCGGTTCTGACAGTCATGAATATTTTGTTTACACAGATATCTTCAAATCATTCAACCGAGTTTTTAATTTAACAAGACAATCTCAATTGTCTTGCCGATTGTCTTGGTTAGCCTTGATTGTCTTGGAGATTTTGGATTGTCTTGCCGATTGTCTTGGCAGTACAAAATTGATTGTCTTGGAAGAACAGATTGTCTTGCCGATTGTCTTGGCAGTACAAATGAAAAAGAAAAGTTGCAGAAGACTACATAAATTAAAGACAGGTGGCCAGACAACACAAAACACAGAACATAATATCTTCAAAAACCAAGAACAGCTCCATTCTCTCTCATTGAAGAACAACACAGCAAGAGAAATAAATTTGTATAAATTCAAGTTCATCTTATTTTTAATATCTGATCCGATAGAACTTGTTTACTTAATACTCTTGTAATATTATCGAGTTTTTACTCCTAATCTATATCTCGATTTTTATTAACAAATCTAGAAAAATTCATGTCGAATTTTCTAATTTGTTTTTATTAACTAGATATAATTTTTGTACTGTATTTGTAACAAACCCCTCAAGTTAATATAATTTTATATTCAACTTGAATTTTGTTTCATTTAATTCCGCTCAAATTTGTCAAAATATAAATTAAATTTATCCGGACAAATTTCGATTAAACAGTACGTTTGTATTCAACCCCCCTTCTACAAACATATTGGACCTAACAACAAGCCTCACACACTCCTTCTTGACAGAATTCAAGTGTGGGCATGCCTCTTACTAACTCTCTTTTGACTAGAGAATTAATGCCTTTGAAGTTCAAGTGTGATAGCTTCTTATGCCACAACCAACTATCTTCATTTGATGCTTTTGAGTAAAAGCAACATATTTTGTCCTTGTTTGCAGAGTTCATATTGGCTACAAACAAACTTCCTTTCCTTACTCCAGATAGAGCAAAGTCACCAGTCTTTTTGTGGGTGATCAAACATTCATCTTTGTCAAAATTCACTTTGAAGCCTCTGTCAGTAAATTGACCAACACTCAGTAGATTGTGCTTGAGTCCCTTGACCAGTGCTACATTTTCAATGATGACATTTCCAATTTCCAACTTGCCATATCCCAGTGTGTTGCCAATGCTGTCATCTCCAAAAGCAACCATTGGGCCAGCCTTCTCCTCATACTGTGATAGCAGGGCCATATCACCAGTCATATGGTTTGAGCATCCACTGTCCAAAATCCACATGACCTTTCTTTCACTTTCTTTGCCCTGCAAACACAAAGGTATTACTTCTCCTTTGGTACCCAAACAAGTTTGGGTCCATGTGGCTTAGCAACAGTCTTATCATAAACAGCATGCTTATCAATTTTCTTGATGTTAGTCTTCTTGTCACTGTTAGAAGTCTTAGAATCAGGGTTCTTAGACTTAGGTGACAGAGGCACCTTCCTAACTTTAGGAGGACTTGAAGACTTTGTTCTTGTGTAGTGTGTGTGAACATTGTGACTGATGCAACCTTCCATGAATTGTCTTCTCAAATTAAAACAACTAGTCATTACATTCGTGTTACATGGCATACAATCAAATTTATCACAGAAAGGAGAGTCTCTATGTCTTAAAGGCACAGAGCAATCATAGAATGGTTTCGCAACACTACCAGATGGTTTCTTGCATGCATGAGTTAAATGATTAGTGCTAAAACAATTTTGACAAACTTTCCTAGGGGCATTTGGCACATAAGCATAATTGTTGTCCTTGTTAATCCCTAATTTGACATTCCTGTTTTGTTTCTTTTTAGCCACTTTCTTCTCAAACTCATTATTCCCAGCTGAAACAAACTTCACAAATTTCTCAAGTCTAGGTTTACCTCCTACTGACTCCTTGGCTTTTGTTTTGACATTCTCACTCTTAGAGGATGCTTGTTTTTCATTTGATTGTGCCTTATCTTCATCATCCAACATTTGCTTAATGAGTAAGGCATCCTCATCAATCTCAAGTGTTGGTGTTTTAAATATTGGGGTCTCAGCCTTTTTCAAAACCTGAGGCACTTCCTCTTGAACAACAATGTCATCTTCAATGACTGCATAGCCTTTCCTCTGCTTGAGAGTGTCATACTCAAGTCCAATAGCAGCCTTAGGTCTAGCTAGATTTTTCTCATGGTAGGACTGCAATAGACTAGAGGAATTCTTGAATGTTTTCAATTTAAATTCATTTTCAGCTAGTTCATCCCTAAGAGCTTTCTCAACTTGACTAGCACATAGAACCTTATTCTTTAGATATTCGATTTCTTGTTTAAGGTTTTCTATTTGCATAGCAGTTAGTTCTAGTTCCTCATTTCTTTTGTTTAACAGTTCATTCCTAGTAGACAGTTTAGCAATCTCTTCATTAGCAGCAGTCATACTAGTATGAATATTAAACATCTCAACAGATAGTTGTCCAACCATAGATTTGTATTCAGAAATAGACATGTCTATAGTAGTGAGGGATGGTACCTGAGAGTCTGATTCAGATGGTTCTTCCTTGGAGTTGGCCATCAAGGCATAGTTGCAGAATTCTTGTTCTTCTCCATCACTATCAGAATCATCCCAACACTTCCCTTCAGCTATGTAGGCCTTACCTGGTGCATGCTTCTTTAGCAGAGCCTCATACTTAGCTTCAAGCTCAAGAAACTCTTTATCCTTCTTCTTAGGCTTCTTGCATTCACTGGCAAAATGCCCTAGGTTATTGCATCTATAACATCTCACAGATGACCTATCCACATAGCTGGTTTTGAATTTGTTTTTGTTTGCTTTCACAGGTGCCTTGCTCTTGTTGAATGAATGATTTTGAGATCTAGACTTTAAGGGCTGATTTCTCTTAAATCTGATGTTTGGGAATTTTCTAGCCATAAAAGCATATGAAGTGTTTTCCATGGCATCCAACTCTTCAAGAGTATAGAACTCATCTTCTTCCTTTTCATCAACAGGTTCAGTCACTTCTTCTTCAGTCTCTTCATCATCTACTATCTCTTCTATTCTCAGTTGACTTGTAGATGCTTCCAGGTCTTGAACGGATTTATTGACAATCAAGGCACAGGATGTGTTTATCATTCTGCCTTGGTTGGCTTGGATAGCCCTCTTCTGAAGCAACTCAAGCTCATGAGTTTTTAAAACCCCATAGAGCACATCATATGTGACTTTGTTCAAATCTCTTTCTCTTAGAGATATGACCCTTTGCTCTAGATGGTTTGGTGCAGATAGTAGAAACTTCATGTTTAATTCCTTAGTGCTGTAAACCTTCCCATTCATTTGAAGCTCAGTCACTAGCTTGTGAAATCTCTCAAACATATCAGTAATACTTTCTTTGGACTGTGCCATGAAAGCTTCATACTGTGTGACCAGTATCTGTTTCCTAATTTCTCTTACCTCCTATGTCCCTTCACATAACACCTCGATGTGGTTCTACATGTCCTTGGCTGATGTGCAGGATGCTATATTAGCAAACATCGACATATCCATGGAGTCTATGATTAGCAACATGAGATGACTGTCTAGGGCAACCTTTTCCTTCTTTGAGTCCGTCCATTTGGATGGCTCTTTTGCAACATATGATCTAGGAATGACTATTGTGCCCACTGTAGATTCAGCAATTTCTTGTTGTGGTACAAATGGACCATTCTTGAGAATGTCAGGGTAGAGAGGATTGGCAGCTTTGATGAACAACAACATTTTTATTTTCCAGAGGTTGTAATTCTCTTTGTCGAACTTAGGGAACTTCACCGTACCTGTAGTCTTTGGTGTATTCGAACTCATGATCGTTTTCTGTTTAGATTAAACAGCCTGCTCTGATACCACTTGTTGAGTATTGAATACAGTAAAAGAATACAGAGGGGGGGTGAATGGATTCTTGAACTTTTCTTTGTTCTTGAATCTTTGCAACAAGATATGTGTTTATTGTGTGAGATATGTAAGTGCAGATAACAAAGACAAACACAACACAATATCACTTTAATCTAATATTTTATTAGATAAAGATTTTGCTACAATCTGTGAATACAAATGGTAGTATTCTCAGCTTCGTTTTTCTTAGAGAGATATTTCTTTTGATGTATCTTAAAAAAACTTATGTGCTAAGGAAGTGAGGCTGTATCCTTATAGACATGGATACACCTACTTACTACAAATAAGGTAGGTAAAACAAACTACTTTCCAGTATGTCTATCTTATTTGAGTAAGAGTCCAAACGGCTACAGATTTGACTTTGCAAAACCTGTTCAGATCCACTTCTTTAGCTTCTTGTCCCTTTGTCTTATCTCTCTAAGCTTCTTTGTAGGCTTTCCAATCTGCTTTAAAGTACATAGTCAAATAAAGTGTCTTGGCTTGTTGCAGGTTTCTGACTTGTACAATTCTTCAGTATTTTGTCTCCAAGAATGTATTCGAGAAGTGGCTAAGTGATTAATTCGAGAACTCGAATTGACTTAATCGATAACTCTGAGTTCTCGAATAGTGTTATATTGACATATCGAATTACTTCTCGAATAGCTCTTTTCTCTGGGACTCCTTGAGATATCGAATAGAGAATTTTGACATATCGAATCCCTGAGATGTCGAATAGCTTCTTTAGTCCTTGAGATATCGAATAGTTCATTGACTTGTTGACTCTTAGAGAACTCGAATGATGCTTTGACTTGTTGACTCCATGAGTTCTCGAATAGAGTAATAGACATATCGAATCTCTGAGATATCGAATGAGATATCGAACAGTGTATTCAGAGATATCGAATAGTGTCTTCTGAGATATCGAATCTCTGACTTCTCGAATGCTAGACTTCTCGAATAGACAAATGTACTTCTCGAATTGGTACTTAGGCAAATTCTTCATTTCTTCAAATCCCAACTGTGATTATTTGGCAGTCTTTATCTTCTTGCTTGAGGCATGAACCTTGGAACTTCTTTCAAGCATTATTCTTGACTTTATAAGTACAGTAACACAACTAGAATTTGATGCCTATTACAAGTACATAACAAATAGAAACTCTACAACTAGAGGTTCCCTCAGTTAAGAGGTCATGTAGGTAATGCATAGCATTACACATACTTAGGCTTGTTATTAGATGTATTCAGGTATGCCTCTGTAACTAACGCCATGTCAACCTAGTTCTACTTTGCTTTTTTATCTTCTCTTGTTATGCTTCATAATCGAACCGTTCTGACAAATTTGTTTTAGATGGGGAGGAGTTTCGGCATGGTTCAGGCACTGTTATCGAGATCTATGATATGATGAATATTGTGTTGAGATCAACAAATATTTTCAGCCGCGCTCAAGATGTTTCAAAGAATAAATTACCTGATGATCTCAAGGTTTCTAATAATCATGTTTATCTAATCATGTTTCATATTGATTTTTCTAATAATTTATGCTATAAATTCTGAAAATTAAATAACTTTTTTCCTTTATAGGATTTAAAGACTCTGAATCAACGCCATCGGACTAACCTTTATATTATATAAAGATAACTAGTCGATAAAGCCGCGCTTCGCGACGACATTACAATTTTTTTAAAAAAAACTCAATACATATTTACGTTATATTATATTATCAATATTAAATTTTAATAGTTATATAATCATTTCTAATTAACCGATTTCTTGTTAAACGTGATTCTTTCGATTGAGTCACTCTCTCGTTAAAATCGAAATCCCAACTTTAACATATATTATAAAGACTTATATTATAATTTTTATCCATTAAAATCCAATCCTAAAAATAAAAAAAAATTATGACATCAATATCAAATTCTAATAGCTAATACAATATTTTCTAGTAAGCCGTCTTCCCGTTAAAACATGTTTCGAGCCGTTCTTATTTGGAACCGAAATTCTAACTTCATTTCATATTATTTATGACACTTATCTTAAGAATTAACTTTTTTTCTTAAAAATTAAAACCTTAAAAGAGAGTAAGTTCCAATTTTTACATTCTTTAAACATTATAATATTTATGGAGTTTTAAAAGATGAAAATACATCTTATATTTTCTTTATATTATAGATATTCATGTATTAATTTACAACTTCCATATGGAAATTTTTTCCTGTTATGTTAACACATCAATTTTTTTAAATGCAAAGACTTTTCATTACGGGAATAATATTGAATTTATGACATATTTTTCTAATGCACGTATAATTAACTTGTATAAAAAGTTAAAATAAAGGATTTCTAGAAAAAAAGATATATAGTTTAAAAAAAATCGTATAAGACGCCGTCCTCGTATTCTACTTCCAATAAAACATTTTATTATGTTTTCTTTATATATTTAAACATCTTTTCTACCTCCAATCAATAATTATATGTATTTTTTTTATAAATTTTAACTATTTTTATTTATAAATTAGAACTCCTATTTTACCTACAATAAAACTCTTAAGTATATATTTTACAAACACTTATTCTACTTCCAAAAAAACTTTTTATTATATGTCTTCCCTGTAAATTCAAACTCTTATTCTCAATAAATTTGAACACCTCCTTTGCTTCTAAAATGTTAAAAGATAGTTTTTTAGTTAATAATATTTAAAATCCTAAAATTCTAAAAAAATTAAATATATTGATTTTTTATTATATCATCAATATTAAATTCTAATATTCAACACGATTTTCTTTAATGAACCGCTTTCTCGTTAAACATGATTATTCCTATTGAGCCGCTCTCTCGTTAATATCAAAAACCCTAACTTTTACATATAATACTTGTATAATAATGTTTATCCATAAAAATCGAATCCTAAAAATGAAATAAAATTTATAAAGTCAATATCAAATTTTAATAGATGATACATTTTTTTCTAGTGAGTCATCTTCCCATCATTAAACACATTTCGACCCACTCTCGTTTGGGATCGAAATTCCAACTTCATTACATATTTTGATCATACTTATCTTATACAACTTTTTTCCTTAAAATCAAAACCTAAAAATAGATTGAATTCCAATTTTTATTTTCTCCAAACATTTTAAAATTTATGGATTTTTTTTTAAAAGAATATTTTATTTTCTCTTTATATTATAAATACTCCTGTATTTATATAGGATCCCCGCATGAGAATGTTCTTTTATTATGTTAACACATCAGTTCTTTTTTTAAAATACGAAGAATTTTTTATGAGATTAATATTGGATTTAATAAAAAAAATTCCTAATATTAAGTATAAATAACTTGTATAAAAAATATATAATTTTAGAATATTGAAAAAAATGTCACCACCGTCCTTATATTCTACTTCCGATAAAATTTTAATTATGTGTCTCCTTTATATATTCAAACACATGTTCTACTTTCAATAGAACTTACAATTATATGTTTTTTCTATAAATTCGAACTCTTATTCTTTAAAAATTCGAACTCCTATTCGAGTTCCAATAAAACTTGTAATCATATGCCATATAAATATATATTTCCAATAGAACTTCTAATTATGTGTCTTCCCTATAATTTCGAACTCTTCTCATCCATAAATTCGGACACCTATTCTAATTCTAATATGGTAAAAAATATTTTTATATTTATTAGTGCTTACTCGAACTCCTATTCTACTTTTAATAGAATTTTAATCATATGTCTTATAATTAAATAACTATTCTACTTCCAATAGAACTTCTAATTATATGTATTCTCTATAAATTCGAACTCTTATCATATATAAATTCAAACACTTATTCTATTTCTAATATGTTAAAAGATATATTTTTATAATTATTAGTGTTTTAAAATCCTAAAATTCAAAAAAATTAATAAATTAGATTGAGACGATCTTAGAACGTCACCTAAACGCTCACGTATCCAATATCCTCCTTCAACATTTTGATATATTGATATATTGATGATTAGTATATCCAATATCCTCCTTCAACATTTGATATCTATACTATATTATAATAAGTGAAAGGGGGTATAATTTGTAGTTGGTTACCCCCTTATTTTTGGTTATCCCCTTATTTTTGGTTATCCTCATTCACAAACGTTAGATCTTCAATTCAAATAGATCATGACCGTTAGATACAACAATACTAAAAGTTGAAGGTCTAATGTTCGAATCCCGCCAACAACATTTTAATATAAAATTAATATTAGATTATGTTATATAAAAAGGTTGAAGGTTCGATTCTCACCAACAGCATATTAATTTAGATTTAATACTAAACTAAAAATAATGTTTAAAATATTATATATACTAAACTATAAACAAATTTATACTAAACTATAAACAAATTTAAAAAAAATAAAAATAACCCGTGCTTTACACGGGCTATAAGCTAGTATTGATAAATTGATGATTAATATACATCCATATATACGGATGTTGAGAACGAATGACTATTTGGTAATAAAAATTTAGTGTTGCAAATACTATACGGCTCGTATTAACAATAGAAAAAAGAAACTGCCATACAATTCCATCCAAATTAATCACCGTAGTAATTTGTTGCTGTATTTATTTGTTATCATCTTCGTTCAGTTCTTTTCTAAGAAGATTCGTTCAACTTGTGTATTGCATCAGCATATAACATAAGAAATTGCATCAAAAAAATTTCGTTAACAATGTTGCTTTGTAAGTTCCAAATAGATAAAATAAATTAAGTTCTAACATCAAAAGTCGAGAAAGAATTCTTGTACATTCACAAAAGCCATAATGTTACTCAAACATATCAAGTAAATTGTAAAAGAATTTCGTAATGATATAATGATTCCATACTTTGGTTGCTTCGTATTTTCTAGTACAAATTTTATTATAAAACATAGTCGCAATCTCAAGGTGCATCTCTTTACGATGTGTATAAAGAAATTGAATATGATATGCTATGATAATATATGTGAAGATCACTGTATTATACTCATCATCCCGTGGTGAGTCATACGTGGGAGATGTGCTTGCGTATGACTACCACTATAATCTTGCAATAATAAGAGTTCAGACATTTGCGAAAACTGCCGTTATTGATGACTCTCTCAGTATTTCATTAAATCCTCCATCAGGTGAGCTTCGTCCACATTCAAAATCCTATATTCTGGCTCCCGAGAATGGGGTATTGTTGTGGGTCGCTATTTTTACCCTTCATTGGATCTGATGGATGCTTGTGGTTTTTACTGGTTAGTCATTTACTCTTTCTAACATTGGATTTACTTTACAATTAAAAAAATATAATGGAGTTGTCTTATGTCCAAACATTGAGTGATTCTTAGTTGCAAAATTAAGAGCATCTCCAAGAGACTCTTAAAGCCAACAACATGTTGGTGCAGTGGTTGAGCCACTGGCCTCCTTTGAAGGAGGTCAGGGATTCGACTCCTGCGTGTGCGTGAGTTTCTTAGTTTGTATTAGGTTTCCTTTCTGTATTTGTAATGGCCGGGGGTCCTTCGGAAACAGCCTCCCTATTGTATAGGGGCATGGTCTGCGTACAGCTACCCTTCTCAAACACCACTTTGAGTGGTATTATAATTGAGTAAGCTAAGTTTTTTCCAAGAGACTCTTAAATAGGCTCTTAATTTGAAATTTGAGGAGAGAGATTGAAATTTTTTGCTCCAAGAGACTCCTAGTGGCTCTTAAATTCACTAAAATTCTCTTCTCTCTCCCCAATTTTAAGAGTTACTAGCAACTCTTAACTAATATTATATTATAAATTTTTAAATCAACATTCTCTTTCTATCCACCTCCTTTTGTACTTTTATGGATGTGACTTATATTTAATAATATAAAACAAAAATAAGGAGTGAATATAAGAAGCATTGTTGGAGATGAGTCCACATTAAATCATTAAGAACTATTATTTTATAATATATTTAGGAGTAATTTAAGAGACTCTTGGAGATAGCTCTAAGAGGAAGGTTGATTACTTATCGATGTATTTACTTTTTATTTAGCCTTGCTCGTTCGAAACTCAATTGCAAGGAACTTTTCATGACGACATGCTCAGTCACAGGGGTACCACTCTCGTTCCTTCTTCCTGTCAATGCTAAATGGCATTTTTTACTTTTGTTGATTCATTTTGTACTAAAAATATGAGGTGTTATGGTGTGTCCTCATTTAATTGTTGATACTAGCAAGAATAAAAAAAATGGCTACAATTAACACAAGTCATTGCTAGAAATTACAACAATTACATGAGAACATGTCCATAAGCTCGAGTTTGTTTTGTTGTTACATTTTAGATTATGTGTTTTGCGAATAATTATACCTGTGCTACTTGATCAAAGCCTACTTCATGATTGGGTGCAATAACCACGTTCGTTGCCATTAAGAAAGTAGTGTCATTGGCTCGTTAAAGCCTCTAAATAATGTTAGATGTTTAAAGATTAGTGCTAAGAGTGTCCAATGGCGATGTTAAAAGTGGTGCTATAATATAGCATCTAAGAAAAAACTCTGGGATGCTAAACATGGATGCAAAATAGCAAAATGTTATACTTGATGCTAAATATAGAACCAAGTATAGATGTTATCATTGCCACATAAGCATGCAAGTGGGTAAGTGAATTATTAAAGTAATAGTTACAAACATAATTGTGCATTTAAATATTAGAAATATAGTTTCATTTGGATATGTTTGGTGCTATTTTAGAACTATACATTGGAACACAAATTATATTTTAACATCAAAATTCCATTTTTTATTCCAAAATATAGCAATAGCTAAACGCATTTTAGCACCACCATTGGCCTTGCTCTAACATGAAGAAGTATGATAGCACCACTGAGTTTTTGTCTGTCTAATGTAATGGTTGCCTTTGTATTATCGACGAGCGCACTTGACTCAATTAATGTAAGTTGATACCGGACTCTAAATTACCCTACAATATCACTATCTATTGGCCTCCATATCACCCTAATCATACACCTCACTTACTAATTTACAGCTTTTACATATATGAATACTATACACTAATGCAAGAAGTCTCCGGCATCATAACTGAATTATAGTTTGCATTACTTTCCATATGTGTATTATCTTCACATGTGGCTTTGTGTCGAAGATAATTTTGCTAACAAGTGCCTTCGTTGCAATGTGGTGATGGAGGCCCGTTGATAAATTATAATGGAGAAGTAATAGGTGTTTTCTTTAGTTATTTTGCGTGGTCGACTCCATTCATGCCAGTGAACATAGCTTTAATGTGGTGGAAATACTACAAGCTGTCTGGGTATGTAACGGAGTAATGATAATAATTTGAATCTGTCAAGTTTCATTAAATTCAAGTTCAAGTTTTATAAATAACAACATTAGTATGCCAAATTGCCAATTCCAATTCAAATGCACTTAAAAGACAAGTTCAAGTTCACTTACAAAAAACAAAACCACTACATATAAAGGCTCTCACCTTGCAGGAAGAACGAAAAAAAAAAGAAAAAAAGATGAATATCAGCACCAAAAAATACACGATTTTTAAACCAATAAAAAGAAAGGTATAATTTGCAACAACTGCACTTGCTGGTTGCTATCAATCTTTATGTCTCAACTTCATGCAGGGGCGGAATTCCTTTATCCATGATTTGGGAAAATGAAGGGGCACAGACAAGCAAAGAATTCATCTTTATTCCAAGGCTAGCTCTTCATGTTCCCCTTTTCAATGTTAGAGTTATCTTTAGGAATAATTGACATAATATTTTCATTAGGCTGCAAGTAGTATGATGACAATAAGAAGCACGATCGCAAAAATCACCAGCAGCAAGCATGTCTGCATTGATTCGGACAAATACACTTGCGTTAATATCAGCAACAATAGTACACATGACTCAATAAAAAGCGAACATTATTTTGGAGTAGAACTGCTTTATGCAGCATAATATGCTAAGGACTGGCTGCGTCTGTCCCCTTTAAAAGGAAAAAAAACGATGGATTGAACACCTTTGCACGGAATGTAAAACAAGAGGACTGAACACGGAGGGAGAAAAAGGGGTGTACGGTAGACATGGAAACAGTAATCCTCAGCAGCAGCAAAATGGAGTGTACAACTTTCTAATCATCATATACTTCTTCAATATCATAAATTATTATATTTGATCGTACACATTCTAAAATTATAACACTAGATCTCGTCTACACAATCGAAAAATACAATATTTGATTGATCCCTTGGGATAGGTGAGGGTATTTGAATTTCTACACAATCTTTTCCAAAAAAACAAAAATTTAATGATAGTGTAAGCAATCATGCAAGTTGTAGTCTAGCAAAAACTGCAGATCAAATATGAAAAAAATGTTTTACCAGGGACGAGTTTGATTTCTGGGTCTTTGACGCTTTGACAAGTTGGGATTTTCCCTGAGCTGTTGCTGCATGTGCATTCTCAACATGGGATCCAATATCATCTGAAAATAAAAATATATTTGCATATAATATCTTAATTTACTGAATACAGTAAGATGGGGGGAAGGGCGAAGGATATATAAAACGCTTATTAAAAACCAATGAAAGGAATTCTCACCAATCATAGCTCCTTGCTCATGAACCAGAACAGCAAGATCTTTAAATATTTCATTAACTTCTCCAATCTGATTCTGGACTTCTTCAATTCCCTGGTCTCTTTCATCAATTATAGCCTCATTGAAGGAAATCTCATTATCCAACAGCAAAACCTCCTGCCTGTTATGGGAAAGATCAGATATTAATGGGCCTTAGCAGTTGAATTCAATCTGGTCTAATCTGACTCGACAATGCATGCAGCCTAAACCAGTTGGGACTAGTATGAAAGTGATTTCTGATGCATATTCATGTCTACATATAACTCTGATGGCCAAATTAAGTTCACAAAATATTATCTAATGAACCCCATATATTAACATTTCCTAATAAAGCAAATGTTGAAAGAAAAATGATACAAAAGATTAGACTATGGCTTTGCATCAATCTAGTAAAGACTGTTATTGATGATTTTAAAAAATGATTAATTCTATTAATCCAAAAAAAAAAATCGATTTAGCTGGAAAGCCAATCGGTGGGCCTGATAGCTCTTTCAAGCTCACCACATCCATTCTACTGTAACAGTGATCCATGTAGAAGTGATGCATATATAAATTTAACAAAGGAGTACACAAACACAAAAGGTTGTGTAAACCTCACCTTCTAGATTCAACAAGGAGAGCACGTTGTTCTGGATGCTTATCTGAACGTTCAGCTATTTCACTTTCTGCGTAGCTGTACAAAATAGAGTAGAAACGATTTATCATTTATGCCAAATTCATAATTTCTTCTAGCTAAGGTCCTATAATTATACACTACTATTCTAACATATGTACATTTAACAAAATAAAAGAAAATCAAACATAACGAGCATGCAAACAGGTTTCTTGCTTGTGGTTACCTGGATGGAGGAACTTTTTGGGGAACAAAAGGGCTGTATGCTGTCTCCCTCTCAGCAGCAAGCCGCTGTGCCTTCTGAAACTCTTTCAGAACTGCCTGAAAATCTTTTGCTAGTTTTGCATCCGTAATCTTTTTGTTGGCCTGCACATAGCATAAATCCGGTTGCAATTATAAAACTATATGTGGAAGTAAGTCCCCAAGGGGAGGAAAGTAGAAACAGGGATTAAAGTTTAAAAGCTGCCCAGTATTCTACAATAATACAAGTGATGCAGCATCTTAAAACCTCTTGAGTCTTTAAATGTAGGAAAAATATTAAATTTAGAAAAATATAAACTATGGTTGAGACAAGTGAAGAAATTTCTTGAAGAGTGAACAGGGCCACCCAAAAAGCCAACTTACACTGACTTCTGTGTGATGATCAGTTTCGCTAGCTTGCTTAAGTTTAGCTGAAGTATCCTTTACCAACTGTCCAATATGTAGTCTCGTCTTGTGCCTGTCAAAGTAGCAAATTGAGTAAAATAAGAATCTCACATTATGGCTTCTGTGGGAGTGGAAACAGTCCAATAACACATTGTGATCAAAATGAATGAGACCAATAGTCCGCAACCAACTTGTATCAGAAAAAACATTAAGGTCACACATACAACTCTGATTACTAAGTTGTCTCTACTTCCTACTTTAGCAAATAATAGCTATTGGTAAATACTCAGAATCCAACTTTTATAAAAATATCAAATCTATGATTCGTGTTATAAATGATACAATTGCATGTCACCTTTCATCAATTAAATGAAAAGGGATTTCACCATATTTAGAAAGGGAAAAACTGATAATAGGACTAAGTCTACAATTCACGTAAGTCTTACTAAGAACTATCTAAGTTCCCAATTAATGGTCTGTCATTTGTTACTAAATAGCCAAGACAGACAATCCAGTATATATATTGTTCTTTTCAGTGGGGAAACTGAGGTCTAGAACCCTCGACCTCTTGTTACCATTAGCAAGTGAAGAGAATATCCACTGGGCTACAATGCTAGGAATGCAATACCTCAGTGTTCAAGCCTTACATGTAATATGAGTTCTACAACTTCACGACCCAGGTTCGGTGTCTACCTAACTATCGAACACATATTTAGGCCAGACTCCAGTTCCTAAAACACAGAGTTGTCTCTTCCATTTATTTGCTTCTCTCACTAGAAATCAATACAATACGTAAAGAAACAAACAATCAAAACGATAATTAAAATGATGATAATAAGAATTTCAGTAACCAAACATTTCATTATATGATGTGGATGTGTACAAACCCGTCCAAAATATCATTTCGAACCATACACATAAACTAAAAAAGATTAAAACTAAAACTCGAAATCAAGAAATTCAGTACAAGCCAGTAGAAAATTCCCAATCAATGATACTACACAAAAACCAATTCAACTCATAAAACAGGAAACACACACATGTGTGTGAAATTGAGGAAAGTAAAACTCACAGCTTTTCACGAAGCTCAGGCGTGTCCTTAGGGGTACCTAAAGTATTAACGAGTCTCTGAAAGGTGGAAACAGCAGTATTGATCTGAAAAATACCCGAAGCCACGGCTTGGGTCGGGTCTTGTTTACCACCCCCACGTCTAAAACCTACCGATCGACCCGCTTCCAGATCTTGGAAGCTCATTTTTCTCGACCTGAATTACAATTCTTGATTAATTGTATGTATAGATGTGTGTATTTAGTTTGAGAGTGAAAACCCTAGAGATTAAAATTGGGGAAAATTACAAAGTGGGATCAAGGCGAAGACGAAAATGAAACGGAATGATTAGGAGGAGGGGTATGTGGTGGGAAAGCAGCCTCTCCCTCTCTATTGTTATATTTGACTGCCGGCTCGGTACCGCGGCGTCCTATTTACGCGACACGTGGATTCGTTGAATCACATTTTGTAAGAAGGATTAAAAAATGGATAATGATGTGTAAAATTCTTAACTAATATATGTGGCACTTAGGTGTCATTGATAATATATAAAAATTTAAGTATTGACAACCATATATTGATGGGAATCCTTAATATTGTATTTGGTTGGGGTAATTGTAATGGAATGAAATGAAATTGGATTTAATGAGATTTATATTATAAAATGAATAGAAGTTCAAAATTTTTATTTAATGATTCATTCTATTCCAAATCATTTACATTATAATTTAAACATATCAATTTTATCTCTTCTATTTCCTTCACAATTTTTATCATAATAATTTTATATCATTAAATTTTTTTTTCAAATTTTACCTCGAACTTCCATTATTTTTCTTTGATTTTATCAATTTCATTTCATTCCATTAATGCCAACCAAACACAACAAAAATCTCTTATGTACGATTTTATCCAAAAAAATATAAATAATGTCATTAGAATATATATCCTTACATTTAATAAAAATGTTTCATAATTATTAAAATTAATTATGATAATAATCATTTTATCTATTACCTTTAAAGATATTCTAATAAAAAGATGTCTTGGTCTCCATGAAAATGAGTTTTCGAGAAAATTAGTAAAAACAACATGTGGTGCATTAAGATTTAGTTCCAAAGATTAAAAAAAAAATATATGAATTATATATATAAAATTAGTAATAAAAAGTTAGGATATTGATAAATAAATTACACATATTGATATTTAAACTTCAGTTAACATGTAAATGATACCATCATCCACGGTTAAAGAAAAAATCAAATAATTTTATTATTGAAAAATATGAATAATCCTATAATTAAAAATGAAACTTAAATGATAAAAAAAGGATCCTTTTATCAATTTCCAAAAATTATTAAGATGCTAATACTACACATTAAAACTAAAAGGGACAAGTAAATTTTTACTATAAATGATACAAGAATTGTAATGAGGCTAATTTCATTTTCAAGAGTTCAAAAGTAAAAATTTTGAGAAATCGAAAGTTATCTTAATTGAACATAGGATATAACACTGTTCACATTTAGTGGATCAAAAATATTTCACACTTATTTAGAATTGGGGAATATAATTTGAGCCGATGTCTGAAAATATTGAAATATAATTAAAATTATAATATATTATATTAAAATTAATTTTCAAAAATTTGATTCATTAAAATTATTGAAAGTCAGAATACGAAGACTTATGTTAATCTATACTAATTATAATAAGCAAATAGGGGTATAATTTGGTTGTTTGGTTCAACCAATTAAAAGAATAGTGACCGTTAGATATTTAGTAAATAGATGATAGCCGTTAGATCTAATAATAAAGAATATTCTATATTTAAATCCCTCTCCTAAAGATCTAATGTTCGAATCCCGTCAACAACAAATTTACATTAAGATTTTATATTATTAGTTCTAATCAATACATATCATTTACTAATAATTTTATCCAGTGGGTTCAGTTCTTACTTCTAGCAAACACACGTGATCTGAAATTTTTCTGACATGACATGCCAAGTTTTTGGGTTTTGTTGATGGTTCCTGGTCATCCAAGAGAAATGGGGAAGTTCAAGCAAGAATAGGAGGTTTCTTATTAGGAGAAGATCAGTGCCAATAGTCCTCAGGAAGCAGGCAATCTTGTGTTCTGTTCTCAAAAATTAAGGAAGCTATTTCTCCTTTGATCAAGGTAGTAATCTGCACTGATTGTTTGTCTTTGGTTGAAAATTTTAATAAGGTTAGAGCTGATTTTTTAAATAAAGATCAAAAAGTTTGGGGGGAAATGTTATGGATGTCTGATTTTCACTTACTGTTCGTATCAAGAAATGATCTTAGAGGAGCAGATGATTTACCAAAAAGTGGCTCTCTAAGAGAGAGGATAATGTTTGCATGGTGCTAATCAGAGTAGGGTGGTTGTTCTCAGAGGATCCATTGTCTACATGGGGCTAATGTCATTGGGTGAATGCAACTTCAGGTTGGATTATGATCATAGAGAGTGCTTAAGTAGTGCAGTTGTTCTAGCATTATTAGGAAAGTGAGGAGTAGAATGATTTATGCATGTAATGTCATTGGGTGAATGCAACTTCAGGTTGGATTATGATTATAGAGAGGGCTTAAGTAGTGCAGTTGTTCTAGCATTATAAGGAAGCTATTTCTCCTTTGATCAAGGTAGTAATCTGCACTTATTGTTTGTCTTTGGTTGAAAATTTTAATAAGGTTAGAGCTGGTTTTTTAAATAAAGATCAAAAAGTTTTGGGGGGAAATGTTATGGATGTCTGATTTTCACTTATTGTTAAGAAATGATCTTAGAGGAGCAGATGATTTACCAAAAAGTGGCTCTCTAAGAGAGAGGATAATGTTTGCATGGTGCTAATCAGAATATGGTGGTTGTTATCAGAGGATCCATTGTCTACATGGGGCTAATGTCATTGGGTGAATGCAACTTCAGGTTGGATTATGATCATAGAGAGGGCTTAAGTAGTGCAGTTGTTCTAGCATTATTAGGAAAGTGAGGAGTAGAATGATTTCTGCATGTAATGTCATTGGGTGAATGCAACTTCAGGTTGGATTATGATCATAGAGAGGGCTTAAGTACTGCAGTTGTTCTAGCATTATAAGGAAGCTATTTCTCCTTTGATCAAGGTAGTAATCTGCACTGATTGTTTGTCTTTGGTTGAAAATTTTAATAAGGTTAGAGCTGGTTTTTTAAATAAAGATCAAAAAGTTTGGGGGGAAATGTTATGGATGTCTGATTTTCACTTACTGTTAAGAAATGATCTTAGAGGAGCAGATGATTTACCAAAAAGTGGCTCTCTAAGAGAGAGGATAATGTTTGCATGGTGCTAATCATAGTAGGGTGGTTGTTATCAGAGGATCCATTGTCTACATGGGGCTAATGTCATTGGGTGAATGCAACTTCAGGTTGGATTATGATCATTGAGAGGGCTTAAGTAGTGCAGTTGTTCTAGCAATATTAGGAAAGTGAGGAGTACAATGATTTCTGCATGGTGTTAGTTCTGCATGGTTCTAGTTCGTGATGAGATTTTTAAATAAGGTTTGCATTGTTTTAGTAAGTATATGGGCCTATTTTAGTATTCTGTGTGGTCTATTTTATGTGGAGTTGATGGGTTTTCTTGGGATGGATTGGATGGGCTCTTTGGAGACTAGCCCATTTTGCTATAAGAAAGTTATTGGGGGGAATTATATGCAGGTGTATTAGATATTTTGAAAAGAAATTCGAACAGGCGCAGGGGTTTTTTTCAAAAAAAAAAGGTATTAGACGAGTATTGAAGGGGCTAATCTATATCTATTCTCCTCGGGCAGTTAAAAAGGGCAGTAATTACTTAGCGTGTTCTCGAGGCTCTTGGGGTTATATACACGCTACATCAGTCATTTGTTCTCACTCCAGTTGTTTCTTTTACAGAGCTTTTTAACTTTTCTTCTAGGGTTTATTATGGAGAAGGGTTGGGACTATCCTATGGGGGGTTTTGCTAAGGTGAACGTGCACTCTCTTACCCTCAATCAGCCTCTGCCCAATGGCAACGACTCAGGCATTGGAATGGTGGTTAGAGATGATGAAGGGGTTATCATTAAGATGGTGTCAGGATCAATTCAAGATCTTACTGAAAGGGCTAATGAATTATGGGGTTTGCTTGCTGGCCTTCGTACTGCATTCTTGGAAGGCTTGGACAAGATAGAGTTGGAAACTGATAATACAGAAGCTCTGAGGGAATGGGAGGACTGGAGATGGTTCCTTGATCTGGATCATTCAAGGGTCATCCAGCAGCTTGAACAGAGGAAAAAAGATAAAAAATTGAAGTTGGTTATCAAAGTTTGTGAAGAAAGTCAGAACATATTGGCTCAGTATCTGGCGATAGATGGTGCTAGGCACAGGAACAGGTTGGTTGTTTTTAGGAGGTCTTTTGGTCGAGTCCGTGAGTTGTGGAGGATGGATATGGGATTAGGCTCTGCAGCTGGTATTTTTGATGAGTTTTCAGAAGAGAAATACAATAACATGCAGGAACATGAGATTCTAAATGTTGATGGAGAAATGAGAGTTGGTTTTGCTAAACATTCTGAGGATGAGGAGGAGGCATGGCTCGTTCATGACATGCATATGCCAGAAAACAATGACAATGTTCGTGTGGCAGCTCAGGGTGGTGCTAATGGTCAGTTGGTTAATCAAGATGTTGAGCAATCTAATCCTGGAACAAGTGTGCAAGCAAGGGGAGGGGGAGAAGGCTCTGAGATGCAGGAAGATTGAAGGAATCAGCAACGATTGGAATGTCCGTAAGCCTTGATGCTCGTGCAGTGTCAAGTTTCAAGTTTTTTTTATGTTTTATTTAAGTTATGTTTTTATTCTGCTGCTTTAGACTATGATGTTGGTGGAATCTAGGCCCAAGTTGGTGTAAGGGTTAGATTGTTTGTGTGGATGTTTTGGCCTTGGGCCCTTATTAATATATTTGGTTTATCAAAAAAAAAGTTTTATTAATTAATATTACAAAGTTAAATTATATCCATAATAAATTATTATACTCTATTTTATTTAATCATATAATTTTAAAAGTATTTAAAAGTAACACGTGCTTTGCACGGGTAAGCTAGTATTTCCTAATACCCAAAAATTTGAAGGTGAGAATGAGGTCGTGGACATTTTAATTTTTATTTAATTTAATAATTATGCCAAAAATTATTTAATAATAAGTTATTATTAAATTTTATTCAATTTATAATTACACCAATATATACATAAGTTTCTTATATTAATAATATTACATAGACACTTTTTTTTAGAGGATTTTTTAATAAATTATTATTCTCTAGAGACTTTTGTGATAATTAAATATGAATGATATATGAGATAATAATGTTAGTTATGTAAAAAAAGAGATATTAAAATTTATAAATAATAAAAAAAATTATTTAGTGATTATTATTTAAACACTAATTATATCTTTATAATAAGAATATATTATAAAAACATACATAAAATGAGATGCTTGACTTGTGAAGTACCTGGGCAAAACTGATCCGCTCCGATATTAGAGGTGTTTGAGGAGTTTATTTTCTAGAAAAGTTAGTTTAAAAAGAAAGAAATTTTTTAGAAAAGTTGATTTATTTAAAAAAAAAAGGACTAAAATTCTTAGCTTTTTTATGGGAAAAAAAGGATTTTTGTTTTGCAACTTATGAAATCTCAAACATATATTAAATACATTCATAAAATTTTTTTATCAAAATATAAAATTTTTATCCAAAAATAATAAGTTCATAAAAACTTAAGTTATGTCAAACAATACAATTATATATAGGAACACAATCTAGAGTTCATGGATTATCCGCCCATTTCATGAGGACGTTGGATTTTTTTTTATGAGGGGTATCTATTTCATAGATGAAATATATCGAATACAATATTCATAAAATGGGGTTTCTTTCATTCAAAAAAGTTTATTATTTAACCGAAAGACACACATATCGTCCCTGATATTAGATAAAAGAACCTTTAAGTTCGAAAAGAAAATTACCGAATGGGAAAAAGAAATTACAATTAAAAGGAGCAACAAAATAGTGCCCAAACAAAGTGAGAATAGCATTCCATAAGAACAAAATCGATCCGATCTTCAACTAACTCAAAATATGCTTGATTGACCACCAATTTCTTCTTATCAGGACGTCGATATTTAGGTAAAGAGTAATGCTACGTACCCCAAAAACGTTCCCAAATTAAGTTCCCGAATGACGTGACATAGCTAACGTAGCATTTTGAGAGATTGTAATTGGTGAAATTTATGTGAATGCAGGGGATCTATCATTATTATTTGAATTAGTAACAATAACATTCTAATACGTGACATTTGGGAATAAATTCGGGAACGAATGTGAGAATTATAAGATTTCCCTTTAAGTAAATGAATTTGTAACTTTCACATTAATACATGTAAAAAATTTAGTTCATGGAGTAATATCATCAAATGTTGATAAATCATGGTTATTTGGGATATTGTGATGAATCTGTGAATTATTCAAATTTATTACATATTTTGATTTTTCTTTTAATTTGACATTGAAATTTATTCTAATATGAACCATAAATTATCAAATATCAAAAAATTGCTTATTATGTATTTGTCAATTGTCTAACATATTACTTGGCATGCAGCATTCTTTTCCTAACAATTTTTATGTTAATATTTTTTAAATATCTTTTCTTGTTTTTTTTTCTTGTTTTTACTTCCTTAAAACCAACAAAAAAACTCATACAATTGAATAGTAATGAAAGGTTTTTTATTTCATAATATTATATTAATTTAATATTATTTTAAAAAATATGTTCGTAAACGAATTACGAATATATCTCATGAGTCATTATTCACGAGTAACTCATGAATATTAATTACAAGTCCGTATATACAAATAACTCATTTTATGAACTTTGTCCTCACTAACAATTAAAGAATGTTTTCATTGCTTTTGCTTATTTCTTTGTTGAATGACTATGAAAATAACACATAAAATTATTAAAGAATTGCAAGATAGATAAATAAATTTAAGTTCTAATATCAAGATAACAAGTTAATTATAAATTATGCATATCTTCAATTTCAAATAAATACAAAATTCTAGACTCACAAATTATATTAACAAAGCTATTTACGAACATTACAATCAAAATTATTTACAAAATTTCACATAAAATTATGTTGTAATCAAATTCAACTAATTTGTAAGTTAAACATTCAAACGGTACTTAAATTTTTGCTCGTAACAAAATTTTATTTTAATATTATGATATTTGTAAATTTTGTTGCAACATTCCACGAACAACACTTATTAGAGCATCTCCAACCCAAACAAATTTGTTAGCTAAATTCTAGTTGGCACTTCATATAGCTAACCCTTATACATAATTACCTTCTCCAACCATAATCTGCTATCAATAAAAATTTTAGATAATCTCACTTGGTCTTCTATATTTGTTGATCCACTACCATTATCTATAAATGGCCACATCATCTCCCTCCAATTTTATATTAATATTTTACACTTTTTTCATATCCAACTCATCTCCCTCCAATAATTATAATAGTAAAATATGGTTTTTGAAATATAGCCAACAAATATAGCTAACAACATTGGAGCAAAATCACTTTTTCATCATCTATAATATAGCTAATTATTATTATATATTATTTTAGCTAACCAATTTACCTAATAGCATTGGAGATGCTGTTACCAACATGGATATCTAAATGGAAGTGAAAGTGCATCATGATCATGACACAACATGCAATTTCGTGTGTAAAAAAGTTCCCTTAACAAATCTGGATTTGTCATGGATCCCACCCCTAAAAATCTCAAACCGCGTTTCCTGCTAAACTTTTTTTGTTAAACAGTTTTGACACTGAAAACGTGCTTGTCGGTCATATAAACAACTTAACAAATTTTTTTTTTTTAAACCGGGAACTACCCCACACACGTGAGATTTCAAACCCGGGGAGATATATCGCTGAGCCCTACCACCCAGTACTCCCACGTAAATCCGAAGCTTTCGCTCCGAGGTAGGTTCGAACCCCTGAACTTGGCTGAACCAGGGAAAGGGGGTGTCCACTCAGCCAAAGCTTTGTAGACAACTTAACAAATTTCATTAAATCTAATTTGATATGGCTTTTCCTTAGACATAATTGAATTACAATAGTTAAAAATTAATAATATATCATTTTTCATTTCCAATGCATTTGTAATGTGCACTTTTTTTTTTGTAATATTACTAGCTTAAATATATTTAAGTTAAATAAACTTTAAATAATTATAAAATGTTTTTTTTAATATGACAAATATCTTTAAAAAATAAATAAACTTTAAATATTAATATAAAATTTGTTTCAGATCAAAAAAGGGGTCTTTAAACTTAATTTTTTAGCTGAAGTAGGTCAACAGTCAACGCTCCCTCGCCCGCCGGCATCAGCTAGTCTATTTAGAAAAATACATACACTTTTACTTGAAATCACATTATTCTTACACACCCCTATCTACATTTTCTCCGATTCCAGCCCTATTTTCCAGGTGAATCTCTTTCCGATGTCGGTGAGTACTCCTACCCTCCTTCTTAGCTATGTATCTATATTTTTTTTATGTTGTATCTATCTATTACATACACATATACATGTTTTTGATTCCGATTAAGTTAGTTTGTTGCTAGTATCAACTGCTGATATTGTAAATTAGACATAAGTCTTATAACTGCTGTGCTTATGAGATCTGTTTATTCATTTGTTTTTAATTTATTATTATCATTTTTTTGTATCATTTTTTTTTATTTGAATGATGCTACTGCTTAGTTGCTCATATGTGTAATGTGATGAATTGTAATCTAGGTCTAGTGGACACATATAGTTGCAGATTTAAGCTGTTCTTCGTAGGATTTGATTGAGCTTGCTTTTGAATAATGCGATATTAGGCTGTGTTTTAGAATCTATCGATTTCGAAGAAAATGAATAGAGTAATTAATGATACAATAATGTGTGTGTTTTACTATGAGTGTGAATCTTTGTACTTTGAAGGAAGGTAGGTGAGTAATAGATGGTTAGACCGTGTGCGTATTTAGTCGAATGTTGCTGATATTACATTGAATTTGAATGTGGATTTATTAGATACACGGTGGTTACAGATTTAAGTTGTTTTAAGAAACATTGGTTGAGTAGGTGTTTGAATTAATTGATGTTTTTCAATACATTAAAAAAGTTAGATTCGGGTGTTTTCTCTGTTTATATATATTTGTTTGTAATGTTGCATTATTTCCTTGGAATTCTTGATTCTTCGAAAGTTAGATGCTGAGTTATGGTAAGCTACATATTTGCCGCTTTGTGCAACAATGTTTTTGTTTGGTATACTGGTACAATTGAACATTTCTACTTGATGAAAACAATTAGGTTTTTTACTGTGGATTGTGGAATAACAAGGGTGAGGCTTATACAGGCCGTGCGTAGTTAATACACAAACTTCTTTCTACATCTCAAGTCGTGTTTCTATTGCAGATTAAAACTGTCAAAGTCAGCAATGTTTCTCTGGGAGCCAGTCTGCAAGATGTTCAAGAGTTCTTTTCTTTCTCTGGTGATATCTTTTATGTTGAGATGCAAAGGTTAGTAAATTTGATGATTCAAATTCCTATTAGATTTTTCTAAGTTTCATGGGAAGTTGTGACCTCAAACAATCATATGAAATATATGCAGTCACGATGAAAGGTCCCAGGTAGCATTTGTCACCTTTAAAGATGCTGAAGGCGCAGAAACTGCAGTTCTACTTTCGGTAATTACCCTTTAGATTATGCTTTTTTCCAGAGTTTTAGCATTCTTACATATTTTTCCAGTACATTACGTTTTTCCAAACACCTCATTGACATCGTCTATCATATGTGAAAGGACTATCAGTCCATGAACTCATTAGATATTAGGATTTTGATGTGCGTAACAGTTCAGAGCCATAACATAGCAGACTAGGAAACAAAAAGTTTTTGTGCCAGACTTGAGGTAGCATTAAATCTTAAATTTTGTTTCTGTTTCTTGTCCTTCATAGTTGAACACTTGAACCACCTCAAAGGCCTGCTTCCTCGAAAAAGAAAACAATTAAATTTGTATCTATGTCTAGCCTGCCTAATTGGGACTTGAAAGTATTAAGAAAATTGAAGACGCTATCTATAGTAAGAGCACATACCACTTTGTAAGAGGCAGGTTTTTTTCCCCCCATCTCCTTTTCATTTTGTAATTCAACAGTTAATCTATGAAGCACGGACTCGGATACGGAGATACGGGACACGGGTCGCTAATTATTAAAGAGCCTTGGATATGGGACATGGAGAAAAAATATATACAATTTTATGCATATAGTATAGGATATTTATGTGTTAAATACTCAACAACTTCATCCATGAAAAGTAATAAAAGTTAATTTCACAAAAAAAACTTCTCCAAATCAGAACTACCACCACTTACTCCTCTTCGATTCTAATTACATTGCCACCTAACTTTCCACCCTTCTTTTCCCCTTTGTATAACTGACACAACTCCGCAAAAGAAATTTAGTACCATTTTCTTCTTTTCTGCACTTACACACCACTGTTAGCAATGGGGCTAGAGTTAATTGAATCACCAACCGAAATAGACTTCAAATACACAGATCTACAAATACATACACAGGAAGCCTAACAAACTAGGAGTACAGTGTTTTGTAGATATATGGGTATATGTATGTGTGTGTGTGTATATATATATATATATGAGAATGATTTATGTATATGTGACAATAAAACAGATTGTGTTGGTGAGAGGAGATGATAAATGAGAACTTGGCTCTTAAGTTGCGGTAAATTTAGATTGGATTGGGCCATTTTGGGTGGGCGGTGGGCTGAGTCGTTGAGGAGTCCACTGGGCACTGGTATTTGCATATCGACACTCCACCGAGTTGGACATGTACTCCGCTGAGTCGGCCATGTCCGACACTCATTCGGCAGCTTCCGAGCCGTATCTGTGCTTCCTAGCAGTTAATCTGTTGAATTCTAACAATTTTATATAAGCAAGTGAAGGTTACAAATTTAAGAAGCTCAAGGAGCTAGTTGAAGCTCGCCTATTAAGTTGAATAAAATATATATGAATTAAAACAATTTGAGGATAGTTCGACGAGTCCAGCACTATAGCTCTTATTTTCCTTACCTATTCCAGAGCAGAGAGCTGCATGAATATGAAATCAAAGAGTTATTATTTAGTTCCTATCTTTTGTTATCTTTTGATATGCAACTTCTGCAATTCAAATTAGATGGTGAAGTTATTACTTGAATAGTTTTCTGGCATTTAACAAGGATTTGCCACTCAGGGTAAAAAAAAAATGTAGTCATTTCATTGATGTAAACTCCAAATATGACATGTGAAGGGACCTTTGTGATTCCAGTGTAGTTACCTCTTGAAGTGTAGTTCACTTTAGTTGGACCTTCTTGAGGTTGATAATTTGTGCTTCTCCAACATTTATGTATTTACGAAAGGCTGCATGTTACCTCCTCATTTCAGGGGGCAACCATTGTTGATTCAACTGTTACTGTAGCCTTGGATCCAGACTACAAGCCTCCTGCTGCTGCTTTTGTTCCCCCTCCTGTAAGATATATTTGCACGTTAAAATTTTCTTTTGCTTAGTAAATGGTTATATATGGCCTCTTAACTGCTCAAATTTCTTCAGGCGACAGAGAATATAACTCCAAAAAGTGGTGGATCTGCTATGAACAAGGCAGAGGATGTTGTTACTAGCATGCTTGCAAAGGGTTATGTCTTAGGTAAAGATGCTGTTGGCAAAGCAAAAGCTATAGACGAGAAACACAAGTTGACTTCCACAGCATCGTCTAAAGTTTCCTCTTTGGACAAAAAAATTGGATTCACTGAGAAGATTAGCATTGGCACATCTATTGTGACTGATAAAGTCAAGGAAGTGGATCAAAAACTTCAAGTTTCCGACAAAGCAAAGTCAGCATTTTCTGTTGCAGAACAGAAAGTCAGTACTGCTGGTTCTGCCGTAATGAAGAATCGTTATGTGTTAACTGGAGCAACATGGGTAACAGGTGCTTTTAACAAAGTTGCCAAGGCAGCTGGTGAAGTTGGACAACATACTAAGGAGAAAGTAACCATGGTTGAAGATGAAAAAAGAAGGAAGATGGTGGATGAGTATGCTGAAGTTCATTTATCAGAGTCCCCAAAAGCTTCTGAAGCAAGCGAGCACAAGCCTTCTAAGCCTGCGCCAGCAGAAGGCCTGATCCTCTGATTCATTGATTCTGTAAATATATCTTTTACCAAGACTTTGAATGCTGTTATCTTCATTCATTATTAATACCCAGCCATCAAGAAAGTAACAACTCTGAATGTAAAACACATGCATTTATATTTCTTTCAAATTGTGGCTATATTTGGCACCTAGCTATTTAGGAGCTTTGGGTGTTTAGCTTTTGCCAGAAAACTTAGTTACTATAAGTTTTTTTTCCGGTTTGAAAAGCCTTAGTTTCTATGTACACCTTTGGTGAGCCTATTCATCATTGCTTGAAATGTTCTCTGCTCGGCCAATCTGTGATGTGTGAATTGCGAGGGCAATATTTTGGGCTCTGCAAAATTCCCAAAATAGTAGCCTACACTAGCAGCATCCAAGAAGTGGCGTCAGACTTTTGCAGACTGATCTTTCAGTTTTATCCCCGTCTTACCGAGTCATATTCATTATCATCACATTTTATTATTATTTCTTACTCAAATAAATTTAAATATATGTAATCATTTTTATCAAGTTCCTCCCTTATATAACGTATAAATATAATGGATTCAAATGTACTTATTTTGATTGAAGCATGTTGGTGGAAAACCAGCAACTAATTGCCCTGATTCAATGAAAACGAAGTTCAATGGTCTGAGCGACTGAGCTTGTATAAATACTTCACCCATGAAGCATAGTAGATTAGTTGTAAATTCTATTTGTGTAGTAGAAAAAAAAAAAAAAGACAAACTTCCAGCGGAAGTGGAGTTGTAATTTATGCGCATTCAAAATTTTTTTATACCTAAATAACCTTAATCTAAAATAATTTTAATCTTGGACAGTATTTTTTTTCTGACATAATCTTATCCAAATATTATGATTATGCATAATATTCTTTTCTAATAAAATGTTTTATGAATTTTGAAAATAAATTATTATTATTAAAATTTTATTACTTGTCCCTTTTTTTTTTTTTGATCCAAACTTTTTGTGACGCCCCCAAATCCACTACTTGTAGACTTAGGTCGCCACTTACCGTCAATACATGCCTTATTCAAAAATACAATACATTTCATAATAAACATGAAGGTTTTATTGTACAATAGTGGTTCCATCCCACGAGTCCAAGCATCGACAAGTCTCTGAATTATTACAACATATAATTAGTACACACGATATCAATACACACGTCGAAAGATATGATAATAGTCTTCGATAGCGCTGTCGTCTCTGAGATAAGCACACTAGTCCAGCTCAGTGCTCTGGTGCATTTTCTCCTTTCCCTTGAAACGAGAGGTTTCGCCTTTTTCCGTCTTTACTGAAAAACAATATCAACAACAAGAATGAGCAACTAGGTGCTCAGCAAGTCCACTGACTCGCTCTCTCACTAACAAGGAAGGTGGAAAGAATACAACTCTATTTATGAAAGATACTCATATGCAGGCAAAATGCCATGGAAATAATTACTGATAAACTCAACAACTTAACTCTGAATAAAGAAATTGGAATTTAAAACTTGAAATACCGGTCTTCCACCTTTACGATACCCCACAACGAGATCAACCGCTGTGTCTCAAGTACCACACACCTATGATACCCCATAGCACGATCACTACTATGTCGCAGGTACCACCATATCGTTTTGCTAGCAAAAAGTTGGTTGAAAAGTCAACCCGGCAACATTTGTGCCAAAATGTTAATCTTTTTCCTTCGATGCCACGAGTTTATTTCTCGTGTTGATCTGAAAGAAAATCCATGGGCCATCTCCCATGTTGACCAGTGGATTACATGATTATTCCTCCGGATAACAATTGATTGACTTGGATTCCTATTCAATTCTGGCCGACCGCCAGTCTACATTTTGTACAAGACCGACCTGATCAATAGGTCGTCACAATATTTTCAAAAGAAATTAATTTATTATATTGACACGAACAATATGTCAATTCAAGACAATAAGTAACAACCTTGAACAAGTAAGGTTCGTTGATTAAAATAATTCATGTGAAGTCGTCTTGAAATAATAAGAACGACTCGATTCAGGAGAAGACTTTCAATTACGCTAGAGTATGTATTTTAGAGGAAATTCTGATGATATACTATTCTTCTATTCACTATTCTGAATGCAACTATTTTGATTCGAACAATGAATCAAATTTGAATATTGAAACAACATTTATCGGATCTGAACAATAGATCTGATTAAAGTCAATAAAAATCTAACTACCTCGATATATGAGCATAGTTATAACTGAATAATACTTAAGGGTCATCTCGAAACAATTAAGATACCCTGGATTTCAATCAAATTACGTTATATGAATTTATCAAGGGAAAATCTCTAAAATTTTCTAAATCAATACTATGATAAACAGGATATTTTATAACAAACTAAAACCAAACCAAACCAAACCAAACATACCCAGTAAATCCCGCTCAGAGCAGGGTCTGGGGAGGGTAGGTTGTACGCAGACCATACCCCCACTTTTAGGAGCGGGGAGGCTGTTTCCGTGAAGACCCTCGGCTGAGTGCACGACATACACAGAGTGTGGAAAATACAACGGAAATGATACGGAAATGGACAATGACATACCTGAGGCCCATGGCGTTCTCCACATGGGGTATACCTACCTGTGAGGATTGAAGATACTCGTAGCTTGACACGCTCCAACCACACGGACAGTCCCGCACAAGGAAACCACCGAGCCAAGCTCCCTGTAGCTGCAAAACCAGAGAACAGAAAACACTAAAAACGAAAAGTGAGAACGCTAAAGCCGAACTACTACAAAATCGCTAACCGAGACAAGGCAACTCTGAGGCTCTCGACAACAGAGCCACAACCTAAAAGGGAATCCACCACTCTGATACGCCGCCTCCAAGAGCACCTATCCGCGAGCAAGGTCTCATTTATGTCTAAGGCCTTCAAATCCATCCTGAGCTGCTCTTCCCACGACCTTCTCGGCCTGCCTCTCCTCCTAGCCCCAACAACCTCCAGACTTTCGACCCTCCTAACTGGGGCTGCAGCCAGCCTCCTACGAACGTGGTCGAACCATCTCAACCTTCCTTCCCTAACTTTCGCAGACAAAGGCGCCACTTCAAGCTCACTCCTAAACACCGAGTTCGGGATTCTATCCAACATCGTGCGCCCACAGGACCACCGCAACATCCTCATTTCAGCCCCTTCCAACTTGCTTACGAGAGCCTTCTTCTCCGCCCAACACTCAGAACCATATAACATCGCAGGACGGATAGCCGCTCTATAGAATTTCCCTTTCAATTTTAATGGGACTTTCTTATCGCACATTACTCCTGACGCTGCCCTCCACCTTAGCCACCCGGCCTTGATACGATGCGTGACATCGGCTTCAATCTCACCTTCCTTCTGGATGATCGAACCCAAATACTTGAATTTATCCGTCTGCGGGACGATCTGGTCTTCAATCCTGACCTCCACCCCTTCTTCGTTGGCCTCACCACTGAAGTTACACCAGAGATACTCGGTTTTAGAACGGCTCACACGTAACCCTTGGGACTCCAAAGTAGATTTCCAAAGCTCCAATTTGTCGTTCACCTCCCTCCTCGATTCCGCCACTAGAACGATGTCATCCGCGAAAAGCATGCACCAAGGGACAGCATCTTGGATCCCCCGCGACATGACATCAAGGATAAGGGCGAAAAGAAAAGGACTCAGGGCCGACCCCTGATGCAGCCCCATCTCAACAGGGAAGAAACGGGAGTCCCCCACTGGAGTCCGAACGCAAGAACTAGCTTGGGAATACATGTCTTGAATCACCCTAACGAAAGCCGACGACACTCCCCTCTCCTCAAGGCTCTTCCAAATAGCTTCACGGGGGATGCTATCATAGGCCTTCTCAAGATCAATGAACACCATATGGAGGTCTTTGCGACGTTCCCTGAACTTCTCCATTAGGCGTCTAACGAGATGAATGGCCTCGATCGTTGATCTCCCAGGCATAAATCCAAATTGGTTCTCTGAGATTTCAACTTCTCTTCTAATCCTACTATCAACCACTCTCTCCCAAAGTTTCATAGTATGACTGAGTAATTTAATACCCCGGTAGTTACTACAACTTTGCGCATCACCTTTATTCTTGAAAAAAGGGACCACAACACTACGCCTCCATTCCTCTGGCATCTTAGCACCCAAGAGAAGAACATTGAACAATTCTGCTAGCCATTGGACGCCAACCTCACCTAGACACAGCCAAACCTCGATTGGGATAAGATCCGGACCTACCGCCTTCCCTCTAGCCATCTTTCGCAAAGCACCCTTGACTTCATCCTTGCTGATGCGCTCACAGGGATCGAAGGAAATCACAGGCGCAAGAGAGGCCTCTAGTTCCACACCGGCACCACTCCTCCTAGCCTCGTTGAAAAGATCATTGAAATACGAACTCCACCTGTCCTTAATAGCATCCTCATTCAATAACACTTGGCCTAAATCATCTTTAACAAACTTAACAGAACCCAGGTCGCGCCTCCCTCTCTCCCTAGCTTTAGCTAGCTTAAAGATTGCATTCTCTCCTTCTTTGGTATCTAGGCGCTTGTACAGCCCTTCATATGCCTCCTCTTTAGCTTTCGCTACTGCCTTTTTTGCCTCTCGTCTCGCCACCTTGTATGCTTCCATCTTCCGAATCCTCTCCGGCCCTGCGCAGCTCGATAAAAGCTCTTTAAAGAGCGCAAGTTTAGCCTTAACCTTCTTTTGAACCTCCTCGTTCCACCACCACGACTCTTTCTGACCACTGAACCTACCTGAGGAAACCCCCACCACCTTCTCGCCCACACTCCGAATGGCCTTTGCCATGTTGGACCACCTGAAGTTAGCATCTCCACCACTCGCAAAACAGCCTTCGTTGAGCAAAGCTTCCTTGAATTCCGCCGCCTTCTCGCCCTTCAAGTCTTTCCAAAGGATTCTAGGTCTAAACTCCCTCTTCCTGAGAATAACTCGACCCCCCATGGAAAGATCCATGGCCAACAGCCGGTGCTGGGATGCGCACGCCTCACTCCTGAACACCTTGCAGTCCACGCAGGCTCTAGCGTCCCGGCTGCGCACAAGTAAGTAATCGATTTGAGTGCTGCGTCCCCCGCTACTAAAGGTGATGAGGTGCTCAGCCCTCTTCTGAAAAACAGAATTCACAATTACCAACTCCTGGGCCGTAGCAAACTCCAGAAGTGCGGACCCACCGACATTCCTGGACCCGAAGCCAAAACCCCCATGCGCCATGGGAAAACCATCTGACCTCTCGCCAATGTGACCGTTGAAATCGCCACCCAGCACTACAAATTGGTCTGCAGGAAAACTTCCTACCAGCCCGTCTAGACAAACCCAAAAGGCCTCCTTCTCAGCGTCACCCAAACCGCCTTGCGGGGCGTACGCACACACTACATTCACCACAATCTCCCCCACCACGACCTTGACGGCCATGATCCTGTCATTGCGTCTAATCACTTCCACTACGTTGTCTTTTAGGTCTTCCGCCAAAAGAATACCCACTCCGTTCCTCGAGCTGGCAAGGCCTGAATACCACAATTTATACCCGTTCGCTTCTCTTGACCGCGCCCCCTTCCACCTCGTCTCTTGGATACACGCCACATCTACTCTACGCTTCTTCAACACGTCCACTAGCTCCAGAAATTTGCCCGTCAAAGTACCTAAATTCAGACTCCCAATACGCAAATTACGCAACATCGATAAACCCAATTTAACCAGCGCTAACAAAGAACCGGAAATAGTAAACAAACCGAGACAACGAAGATATAAAATAAAAAAACAACGAATAAAAATACCACAGCAACGAATCAGATACCAAAACAATAAGAAGATAAATAACAGGGGAGACAGGGAGAAGATAAACAATAAGAAGATAAATAACAGGGGAGACAGAGGGAAGATAGAAAAAGATAAAAAAAACATAAACACCAAACAAACGAAAGACGCAGGGGATGAGAAAAAAAAAATCAACGGCAAGGGGTCGAATCTCGATGCTACGGAGAAAGAAGGTGATGGGAGTAGCGAGGGTAATACAAACAAAATAAAATTCCAGAAACAAAAACGAAAGAAAAACGAACCAAGAAAAACACACAAAAGGAGAAAAACAGATAGAAACAGGGAGAGAAAGGTGAAAACAAAACAATCGGTTGAGGGGGGTAACGACGGAAAAACGGGGGAGGAGGAGAGGGGTGCCGGTAGGAGAGGTTACAAAGAGAGAGAGATTGATAGTAAGAGAGAGGAAGATTAAGTAAAATATGTTAATTTAGGTGATGAAAACGGTAGCGAGGTTGCGTCGAAAACAGAGTAGGAGGGAGATTGATGAAGGTGAAGAGTTTAAGAGTAATGTTTTGTTTTGTTAAAAATTGGGTTGAGTTTAGTTTTGATAAAGGTCGCCGGAGGGATGGGGGGATTGGGGGGGTGACAGAGGGACGGATTGAACGGGAAGCGGAGGGTAGGATGTTCGAGGCTGGGGTGGCGAAAGGAAGGGGACGGTGAGGAGAACAATGGTTGAACGGATACGAACGGTGGTTGAAGGCGACGGTGACGAACGGAGGTTGTATGGGAGGAGAGGGGCTGGCTGGGAGAAGAGAATGTCTGAGCAAAACTACTGAAAAAATATACACGCAACGAGAGGGGAAGCAATTAAGGGGATAAAACTGCTGATTCTTTAAGTTTCCGGCGAAGCGCCGGCCAGTGAACACCAAAACTGACAGAAATGGCCGATAACGGCTAGTTTGCTTTAGAGAGAGTGTTGCCGAATTAATATGTTTAAGTTAGTAGTACTAACTTAATTTTATAACAAACTGGCAATTCAAAACATAATTTTAACAGAATAATATCCAAACATTTCTCGAAATATTTCAGAAGGAGTGAGGGTCAGAAGGTACTTGCCTCGATCTCGAAGTGCAAATAAGTGTAGATAAAATTTGTACTCTACCCGTGAACTTGGCTTTGGTCTACGGCTCGGGAATTATTTTCTAAAAAAATGGCAACCAGAAATATGTGAGCGCTTCGTCAAAATAAAATATTCCCGATCCGATAATATAATTAATAATAATATAATATCTCATAAAAATCTCTTGAATAAATAAAGGAAGGTAATTCCAGGATAAATAAATATCTCTTCGAACTCGGGAATTAAATCTGGAGAATATATCCTATTTTTAATATCTGGAAATCTCAATTTATTGCTCAAAATGAAAAATTCAACAATCTATTTTTATTCAATTTAAATCCAAAATAATTATGCTCATTTTTAAAATAATTTATCAAAGAATTCTAATTTTAAGCAACCTCACAAATTCTAATTTATTTAAATCAAATTTTTAATCTCTAAAATAAATCTGACTCGATCCGGTTAAACAGAATAAACCGAAATCGCTAATTATAAATCTCCTAAAATAATACCGCTTTCTAATTCTATTTATTCACAATTATTCCCCCTTTTATTTATAAATTAATAAATCTCTAATTTGTGTTCAAAAACACAAAATGTATCTATTTAATTACTCAATTAATAAATATCTAAATTACGTTTTAAAAACTATAAATAATTCTATTTAATTAATTAAACTCTTTTATTACTCACAATTTTTAAAATAGCAAACCAATTAATAAAGTCTCGATTTTAAACATTCAATCGTTAATATACTAAACTGTATCGTTTTATTACTACTGTATTATTACAATATCGATGTGGGCCCCACCTGCACCAAGTGGGTCCCACCTGCTACCCCTCTCTCCCGTTTCTCTATCTCCCTTTTTTCTCTATCTCTCTCTCTCTCTCTCTCTCCTAATCTCTCTCTCTCGCATCTCTCTCTCTATCTCTATCTCTCTCTCTCTCTCGTTCTCATCTCTCGTCTCTCTCGTTCTCATCTCTCGTCTCTCTCCATCATCTCTGTAATCTCTCCACACAGGAACCATCACCACCACCACCAATCGGTGGCGGTTCTTCGTCCAAAACATTTTCCGACAAAGTCACGGCAATAGCAAAGCACTGCCCCTCACTTTTTACTCCGATTCAACATCCAATCTCCCTCCACTCCGATTTCAACCACAGTCCTCCTCCTTTCTCCGCTGCAAAACTCCGACCGCAACACCGCACAAAGCCACACGCACACCCTTACCTCCTCTCCGTCATCCTCCACTCTCTCCCTCCTCTGCATCTCTCCTTTACCGTCATCTCTCCGCCTCAATCTCTCCCGCCACTGCCTCCATCTCTCCACTCTCTCTTCTTATTTCACCAACAACTACAACGACCACAACACTGACCTCCTTCCCCCTTAGATTCCGATTCGAACACAATCACCCACATCGAAACACAAATAATCGAGCATAACTGATTAAAACAATGAAATCGGAAAAAAAACAATAGAAAAGAAAAAAGTAAACTACCTGTACTCTATTTTTGTAAATATGGTCGAAGTTTTCACTGGAATGGACAGTCAAGTAATGGAGAGAATTTGATAGTTTGCTGTTGTGATGGATACTCTGTCTTGTTATATATAAAGAGAAGTGGCTGGTTTGTGTTTTAAAGGAATAAAACGGGGGATTAAAAAAATAATGTAGTGGAACAAAACATGGATGCTGTGTTATATCTGTTTGTGTTAACACTATCTATGCAGTCCAGTTTTTCTATTACTAAAAAAAATATGCACTACTCTTATAATCATGAAGCTGTTAATGCTTGCAATAAAAAAAATAAAAAAACTAAATCATGAAGGCAAAATCATTTTTAGTGGCCATAATGCCTAATTATTATTTTGTAAGTGGTAATTATTAAATTAAAAGAAATAAAAATGGGGGACAAATTGAAATGATATAATGATGAAAATATTTAATATAATTATTTGGTAAAAAGAGTTCGTTTTCCTCCCGCTGACTAATTAAAACGATACCCTAAATTCGACTCAAAATTAAAATATTATTCGAAAATTCGCGATTATTACACTTTTGCTTGGTCCTTAAGCAAAAGTCGTCATTTACCACATGAGCTACACCATCACCCCATTTTTATTACTTGTCTTAATTTTATTAACTCAATTATATCCATGACTTACTATAAATATGAATATCCAACTCAAAAAATAACCAATAGAAAAATATGAAAAATAAAAGTATTTTTAGATACTCCCACCATCCCATGTTTATTGTCCAAAATTTCCTATTTCACTTGTCCCAAAATAATTGTCCATATGTAGTTAGTATGGTAAATTATATGTTAATTATGTTAACTTTTGTAAAAAAATGATACAATAATTTGGTAACTATCAATTTATTTAACATGATTGAATAAAAGGTGGATTTTTATGGTGGATAATAAAAATGGGAGGGAGTATGTTTTATTATCTACCAAAATAAAATAATGGTCCTTTCAAGTTACAATTTACTCACTTCTAATCACATTTACTAATTAATTTTTTTCTTATATTTTATTTCAAGATAAGAAAGTTGACAAATTTTAATAAATTTATATAAAATTTTCTTATAATTACTATTACCATTTTTCTAATTTAAAACTTATGTTTATAATAATAATAATAATAAAAGAATGTCAACAAAAATAAAAAAAATCACCGAGCACGGTTATCTTTCTACCAGTACCATCCTCTTTAAGCAAGAGGTATATAATATAAATAATCAATATTATAATAATAAACAAAATAAGAAATTAAAGGTATTTTAGTAAAATACATAGAAAATGTACATGAATAAGTGTGTAAAAATCAACAGTTTTTTCCTCCTTCAGGGACCCGAACCCCGAGGCGACCATTTGTTCCTACTTCCTCCTTTCAAAAAGTTGACCACATTCAAACATACCTACGGAACTTGAACCGCCAATAAAAAAAAAAAAAAAAATTCCATCCTATCCGGTCTCCACTTTGTAATTACCGTGCGAAATTTAGAATCAAAATTTCAACTTTTCCATTAAACAGATTCATACAATCTCCCCCACCCCACTTATTGAGATGGCTTTGAGATTCTCTCTCAGTCTCCTTTTACTTCTGTATTCCATCTTGCATGCAAGTATAGCTCACGATGATCCAGTTATACAAACTATGGAGGAACTTTCCGGGTACCCACCAATTGAAGAACCCTCAGTTGCAGACTCAGAAGAAGCTCCACAAGAAGCTCGACAAAACCAGGTTTAACTTCTACTTTTTTGAATAATAATTAGTTACAAAAATTCAAATACTCACACACGCATGCCTTCACTGATATGGAACTTTCAACATGTACTTACCAATAACAAGGGGGTATATCTAGACTCCTGGGATTATATAGTATAAAGTTAAAGGCATGAACCAAAAAAGTTTAATTTAGGTGTGTACAAATTGGTGGTTTCCAATAAAGTACAAGTGCATAACAAATTTATTTAATAAATACGCTATTGCATGACATTGTTTTGGTTGAAATTCACTGCTAATAAAGAGAGAAAGAATTAGATTTAGATAGATCAATGAGATAAGCACTGACAGAGAGCTTTTGGGTTATTAGGGTCAGGAACGTTTGTATAAAGAACATGATCTATTATACTATCTTTTCGAGGATGCTACATTTTGGGATTTTTTGCGTGCTTTACGAAAAAAATTGCTTTGCATATATGTTTGAAAGATACCATACAATTCATAGTAATGCCTCGAAAAGATCCATCATATCGTTCTTTTCCTCTTGCGGAGATATTGAGTTTGTTGAAATGCAAAGGTTTGTGTACGCTGTGAAATGTACTTTCTTGGGTTTAAGTATACATGGCCAAACCGGAACCGGAACCGGAACCGGAAAACCGGACCGGACCGGGTCAAAACCGGTCAAAACCGGCCCGAACCGGAACCGGCCCTAAACCGTCGGTTTATTTATTTTAAAGGTTCAGGTTCAGGTTTATGTGTATTGAAACCGGTGAACCGGCGGTTCAAACCGACGGTTCGAACCGGTGGTTAACCGTTAGTAATGACTGGCTATGTATTAATGTAGTATAGATTATAAAAATTATTGTAATAAATTTTATTGTTTGTTGTATTCTTGTAAAACATTTAAAATTTATTGTAATATATTTACTAATGTTTTAATAAAAAAAAAAGTACCAATGAATTTAACATTAAATTAATTTACGTGAAAGTACCACTTAATAAAAGTGAAACTATTATATCCTTGAACTTTTAAAACGGTTTGCATCTTACAAATTTTAAAAAATTACTTAGCATTACAATACTTCTAAATTATAATTCATTCCATCCAAATTCAGAAAAACTTATCGTATTTCGAAAAAAAAACGTATCACGTATAATGTATATATAAGGTTCAAACCGGAACCGGGACCGCGTCTTGAACCGGGTCAAAACCGGGTCAAACCCTGAACCTGAACCGTCTGAACCGGAATCGGCGGTTTATATCCTGTTAAGGTTTAGGTTCCGGTTCAAGATTTCTACAAACCGGAACCGGCGGTTCACGAACCGTGACCATGTATAGGTTTAAGCATCCCTTCCTGCCTTGTGGTAACTCATGTTCTACGGTATTTTTTTAGCAGTAAATCTGAGCAGTATCAGATAGCTTTCGTAACCTTTAAACACTCACTTGGAGCAGACAGTGCCATTATTCTTACGGTAACCTAAACTTCTCGTTTCTTTTAAGTTTGGTTTAGTTTCTGCAGTACCTTTTTCGCAACTTTTTTATTACCCAAACACAGTAGGGAGAGATTATCCAATATTAATAATAGTGCACCTGATCCCCTAAAGCAGGTTCGTCGTTTAACATGTCACTTAATAATCCTTTTCAAGATAAATTTATATTAGATTTTGACATTAGATTATCTATCCATACTTCTTTTAGTCTTCACAATATGTTTCTATAGTGTGGAATCCCTAGTCTGTGATATCAATTTAGCACAAGACTTGTCATACTTATAGTAGTAACTCATTATTTCCATCTGTTTTGACTCACACACACACGCCCATTGTCATTGACAGCAGCTCTTAGTAAGAGCTAATGACATGAAATTGTAATTATTTTGTTGTACTTGTGGACATTGCGTCATTTTGCAGTATCAGACTAGAATTTTGGGGACAAAAAACTTTCGTAAACTGTAGTTCTTCATTGTTATAAGTAGAAAACACAATTAGGGTACAGTATCAAGCCAATTATGTATGGGGTCGAGATGTGCCAACACTGAATAGTAGCTCTTGGGAGGTTAAGAACTGGCTATAGCCTATAGGACAAACTCATTAGTCCATTACTCCAGTAGGTGGCATGAATATGTTGAACATATATGAAGTAAATTATGGTATTGAAGTTCGTTTCAATTGCTTGCTCTTATTCTTCAAAAGCTTTTTTGAATATTAGATATTGTAATGGAAGGGTTGAACAGTAGTCTTTAATTAAGTTTGTTATGTATTATAATTTCCATGGACAAGCTGTAGATAAATATAATCTGATAGAAAATGAATAAATATAATCTGATAGAAAATGTACTTTGCTAGCCGACACAAACAAATGGCTACTTCCTATAGACTTGACACAAACAAATGGCTACTTCCCAAAGACTTACCGTTACTGTGTTATGGCACTTACAAATTTTCCAGGGTACAAAGTTACTGGACTCGACAGTAATTGTAAGTCTGGTTCTCAGTCGCGAGATTCCAACTTCATTCCCACATCTGGTAAGGATTTAAATTTTCATGTGCACCTTTTAATCTTTAACCTCCCAGATTTTGTTCTTTGATTGCAAAACCTACTGCAATTTGATTTAGGCAACAGGGGAAAAAGCTACAGATGGGGCTGAATCTTATATCTCTAAAACAAAGGATGTAGTTAGTAGCATTTTGGAAAAGGGTTATGTTCTTGCTGTTGGAACTTCTGACAAAGTCCAACAAGTGGATCAAAACCTTCAAGTCTCCAAGAAAGTTAAATCAGCAGTTGCCAAATCTGCTGTATTAAGTAGCCAGTATGTATCTATAGGTGCTTATGGGTAACAGTTGCATTAGATTCAATTGCCAAGGCTGCTGCAGAAGTTAGCCAACATGACAAGGAGGAAGCGGCAATTGTGGAAGAGGAACGGAGAAGGGAAACGATTGCTGAAGAGGAACAGGAAAGGAAAACCATGTAGTACTCCGTTAAAGTTAGCTCTTGCAAACTCTCCTTGTAACTTGTGCGGTTGTGCCAATGAAGTCTCACTTTGTTCAGTCAAGAAAGGAACTCCCAATTTCTCTTAGTGGTCATTTTCCTAAGGTTATTGCAAAAAAACATCTTGAGTTGTAGTTTTTACATTATCGTTCATTCTTCATTCTTCATCCTTATTTATATGTAATGTAAAGTGTCCGTTTTGCAAACGGCTTGAATTTGTCAATGTATGATGACGATTTACTTGAAAGGGTAAGGTGTTAAAGAAAAATTACCATGTAGATCATATATCATATACAGTGGTCGCGAATAGAATACAAATGACAAGAAGTAAACGAAAAGGACGGAAAAAAACTACTCCGTATCTCAACAGTTAATTAAATTAAGTTATATTTAATCACAAATGTGCAAATGATAACAAAAAGAACAGGCTGTCCTGCAAACAACTAGAGTTTCTCTAAAGCTCATTGACCACAGGCCATATATTAAAGGCAAGGCAAGCAAGACCCAATGATTGTTAATAGGATTGGCAAAGTGCATATTAATAGGATTGTTAATAGGATTGGCAAAATGTTCTAAGCACCACAACTGGCCACCAGGACAGATTTTCAGGTAAATGACAGTGTACAGATACTGAGATATAGTAGTAAGTTGATAGTTAAGTGTGGTAAGGCTGTTGGATCATCAAAATTCATCGTCCAAAACAATGTTAGATGTTACATCTTTGCAATTGTTTTTCACCAAAAACACTAGTACTTGTGAGGCATTAACAATGACAATGGTGTGGAGGTCGAATACCAAATCTCAGAGTATACTAAGAGAATCCCCTCTACTTTCTTGAAGATATTCGGAGCTCCAATAATATTTCTTTACATTACGGATATTAACAAATAAATCTCGAGTGTTACAAGTTAAACAATTTCGAATAAATAGGCATGTAGTATTAACAAGGACCAAGCTGATTAGCCAAAAAAAAAAAAAAAAACAAAGGACCAAGCTAATAAGTAGAGGAGCCATGGAGCAAATTGTCTCATCTCATGTGTGAAATTTATGAAGCAAGATGAATTCAAGTAATCATGTGTTTGATACCTAGCAAATAAGAAGCCAAATATGTACATGATATATTCGCAATACTGGTAATGGTGTCGACAAGGTTGTAAAAATCGGAAATCGGTTCAACTCGGTTTGATTCCAGAAAAAAGAGTACTCGGAAATCGGAAGAGTACTCGGAATGAGTACTCGGACAACTAATCGGATATTATTTTCATAAATTTTACTAAAAATATTAAATTCAAATATTATAATTTAGTATATTAGTGTTATAAGTTATATACTTCTTGTTATTTACTAATAATCTAATATAAATATCAAAATTATAATTAGTAATATTTTTAACAATGTACTAACAACGGTAATGTCAAAATATTAATCCATTTTATTTGATAATTTTTATCAGTACAACTTAAAACAAGTTATGATGATAAAATACATGCATTTTTCAATGGTACTTAAAATAATAATAAAAAATTGAATAATTTAAAATTGAATTTCACTCCGAGTACTCGGAGTTTGACCAAATATTGACTGAATTATGTAAAAATCGGGTTTCGACTGAAATCGGTACGACTCGAATCGGATCATACCCAAAAAACGAGTACTCGGCCGACTCAGTGATTTTTAGAACACTGGGTGTCGGTAACGGTCCGAAGTACACAGCTGGACTCCAATCACCAATGAGCGCATAAATTTTTTCACCATCCAAATTCATCATTATTTTAAAATGAACTTAAACATTGGTAGTTTATCAATTGATTAACAAAAAAGTCACTAATTACTTTACGTGCTTAACACTTTTAGTTACTTTTAGGGTCATATTTTTTTTTTACACAAGTGGTACATGCATTCTTCGGTCAAAACTCTGGCAGCAAAATGTAATTCCACGTGTAACATACAACTGTGAAATTCGAATTTGATAAATATGAACAAGACATAATGAATTATAATTAAATTAGTCGAATTCAAATATTATGATCAGAATGAGAGAGAGAGAGAGAGAGAGGCGTAGAAGCAGAAAACACGGACTAGAAATGGCCGAGTTTCCGGTTAAGACGATTATCTGGACTCCGTTTCATGTTATGAAACTCCTCCTGCAAGTTCCTGGTGCTTCGTATGGCCAAAACACCGCTCGCCGACACTTCTCCGATATCGTCAATCTCCGTTGAAATTTCTATATACAAAAGCATAATCAAACACTATGCAATTAAAAGAATAGATACAATTTCGATATAATCCGCATTTGAACTTACCTATGGCCTTTGAATTCTTGTTGAAGCCTTTCAAGTTATTAACACCTACAACAAAAAATTATACAAAATAGTTAAAGAATTTACCTTTGAAATAAACAGTTGATTTAATCTTTATTTTCACTGATCGAATATGTTAGATATATATATACCTTTTTGAGAAGGATCGTGAGAAGTTAGATAGAGGATGAGAAAGCAAAAGATGAGGAGCATCGGAATGATATGAATCAGCTTCTCCGGTGACTTGTGAGGCTTTTGTAACTTCCGGAGTTGTTCGTCATCACCGGCGACGATTTGAGAAGCTAGCTGTGGCTTTATTTTGAAGTCGTCTGTAGTGAGTAGTTCGATGTTATCATTATCTGCGATCAGGACTCCAGTGCTGTGGAGCTTCGAGTTGGGGGAGCCTAGGGATTGTCGGTGCATTTTCGAACGAGAGAGAGAAAGAGAGATTATAGAGTGAAGGCTCAAGCGCGTGAGCCTAGTAGAGATTATCAGGTTTAATATACGAGCATATCTCTTTTAAATGGTGGGCTATGTTTGGGTTCTTTATGTTTTTACTAACTTTTGCTAGCGGAGACGGCTCGGGGTGGTTTTATGTCGAAACCAAATCCGAAATCGCAAATTTTTGATTTTCAAAATTTAAAATCGTCATTGCAACCGAATTATCAGTTTCGATTTTAAAAAACTCGATTCGATTTTTAATAATTCAGTTTCGGTTATAAAATTGAACGAAAAAAATTATAAATATATTATAAAACTTTAAATTCATAAATTAGAATGTTCTCGACTTTTAAACAAAACGAACATAAAGACATATTCTCAAATATTGGTGATCTACATGTCAATTGATCAAATATACATTTATCAACATCATTCTTTGAGTCAGAAAATCAGCATCATTGTTCACTTGCTCGTTATGAATAGATGGCTGAGTGACTGTGATACTGTGATCCTCTTATCAAGATCCAATCATTGTTCACTTGCTCGTTATGAATAGATGGTTGAGTGACTGTGATACTGTGATCCTCTTATCAAGATCCAATGGAAATATTTTCTCAAAAAGGTCCTTGAAGTTGGATAACATCTTTGGGTCATCCGATGCAAATAATCATTTTGGTTCGGTTTTAACCTATAATTGAAACTGGAATCGAAAGTCTCGGTTTTTAAAAATCAAAAATCATAACCGCCGATTAGGTTTCAATTTCGTTTTTTCGATTTGGTTTTAATCGATTTCGATTCGGTTTTGATTTTAATTCGATTTTTTGCTCACCCCTACCATTTGCAGTTAACTCATTGGACCTTTTTAAAAAACCAATAAATATATAGACATATTTACAAAAATATCCAATATTTTAAAAAATGCTATTTAAAGTTACAGGTAAGATTAGGGCTGTACATGGATTCCAAAAACCGACCAAACCAACCCAAATCGATCCTCTTTTTAACCGTTCAAATCGAACCATCCAAAACCATGGGTTAACTGGTTAATTTTTAAAAAACCCCGAACTAATCGGGTTGGATAAGAGTTTAACACATTTTAACCCTTACCAAACTCAACCCAGCCCAGCCCCTTTACATAAAATGGAGAATTTTTTACATAATTTCTGCATATTCTGTATATTTTCTACAAATTTCTGCACTCTAAATTTTTTTTACATTATATAAATTTTCTGCAACACTTTCTGCAACATTCTGCAACACTTTCAGCAACTTTCTGTAACATTTTGCAATACCATCTGACTTGTGCAACATTTTCTACGAAATGCATAATTTTCTGCAATATGCGGTATTTTCTGCAAAGTTCTTCTGATTAGCAAATTTAACCCGAACCAAACCGAACAAATTGGGTTGGGTCAAGGTTGGTTACAATTTTTTTTCAATTAATGGATTGATTTCATATAAAACTGAACTAATTGGATTTGGTCGAGATTTGACAAAAACCCGACCCAGTCCCAATGTGCATCCCTAGGTAAGATTGCAAATGCCATTTGGGATTGTAACCGTATTTTTGAATGAAAAAAAATTCCGCAATAAGGATATTTTTGAAAAAAATCCATAAATATATCGGGTTAAATATCTTGTTGGTCACTGAAGTCAGCCTAATGTATCAAGATGGTCACTGAACTGAAATTTGACTCAAACAGGTCACTTACTCGTATCAATTGTACACTCCGTTAAGTTGTCTTAATTTTTTTGACGGATTTGATGACATGACATCTACGTGGCTAACAGACGTTTGTGTAACTATAGTTACTTAACTTAAGTTAAACTATGAATATTATTTGGAAATATAAATATTTTTCTTTCCTAAGTCTACCCGCAAAACCCCCCCCTTCTTTTCTCTCGCCTGCAACCTCCCCTGTTCTTTAACCCTTCAAAACAATCAACCCCTCTTTTCTACTTGTTTTTGCCATCTAAATCACGGGTATGGGTAACCAAACTTCACCTTTTCTCCTCCTCTACCTATATTTGCCATCAAAATCAAGTTTGGGGTAACTTTAATTTTCGGCCAAATTTGATAATTGACTTTTATTGCTTGCTTCTGCGTTTTGATTACATATAGTTATAGAACGTTTAATTAGTATGTGATTCAAGTTAATTTTCTGATGTTTGGGCATGATTTTCTCTCGCCGGAAAATTCTTGAGATGGCCGGAAAATATTTTTAGTACTTGGTTGTTATTTTCGGAACCATGTATGTATAGATCGTTGAGTTTAGAATATGATACGTATTAATTGAAATTTTCTGGTTAATTTTCTGAATAGTAAGTACCCAAAAGTTACTTTCGATGAACAGTTCGTACACAAAATGCTATTAAATCTTTCAATTGTAATGTTTATAGTATCATAAATTAATCAGTTTTTTTCTAAAAAATAATATGATTTGCAACCAATTACTATTATAAAAAAAATTAATTACATTAAAAATACATGTTTTTACAAAAGTAAAATAACAAAAACAATTTTTTGCATAAAATAAAACTTAGTATTTTTCAAAAGGCCAATTTCTTCAATGAATTATTTGGATAAATAAAAAGTTATTTTCTTCAATGAATTATTTGGATAAATAAAAAGTTATTACAAGTAAGTAATTGCGTCGTCAAAGACTAAATATGTAAGAAATACATTTTAGTAAAATGCTAAATATTCAAAAAAAAATCTAAAAAGTTTCACCAAATGTTAAGGTGTATTATATGTAAAATATAATCCTTTAATAAAATTCCGGGTATATTAATATGCAATTATAAATAAAAAATCGTGATATATCATGTCAAATTATTTGGTAAATATTTTGAAAATAAATTTGGAAAACGTTATACTACTCTATATTTTAATGGTAGTTTGGAAATGAACATATATTTCTTTTCAAAGGTTTACTATTTCATAATTTAGAAAGATAAAATTAGTATTGTTAGAATGTGAGCCCGGATATCAGATATTGGACGGTTTTGGAGGCGAAAGAGCTGAAGACAACTGGAACATAGCAAAAGCCAGCTACACATTTTTATCAATAAAATAACCACGTCAGCATGTTTTTCCACGTCAGCATGATTCCGTTATGACAACTTAACGGAGTGTACAATTGATACGAGTAAGTGACCTGTTTGAGTCAAATTTCAGTTCAGTGACCATCTTGATACATTAGGCTGACTTCAGTAACCAACAAGATATTTAACCCTAAATATATCAGGTGAATGTTTATATTTAATTTTTTATTCTTTATTTATTTCGAAATCCACATTTACTTATGCAACTTGTTCTTTTTTGTTCGTATCCCATTCCACTAATCAAAACGTGAATACTATATACTAGCCTTTAATCCGTGTAAAGTACGGGCTATTATATATTATTATTATGAATTAATATATTAATTATTTGATTTAATATTAAAATTTAATTGTTTTAATAAATCTTATTATTAACTTTAAATTTACATATGTTCCATTCTTAATTTCATGACATAAATAAATATTATCAATTTAAAGTTATTTTTAAATTTATTATTAAATATCTTAATAATTCCATAGATATTTTTAAAAAATTATTTAGTGTAAATTAAAATCATAGAAGAAAGGATCGTAGGAAGAAGTGTGTGCAGACGATTATTCTCATAGGGATATAATTGAATACAATATACAATTTAAGTGAATTTGGAATTTTTAACATGTTTTATTAATTTTTTAAAAATACATTTGTGTGCCTTATTGGTAAATATTGTTGTTTATAATAAATAATTTAATATTTTTAATATAATTTTTGTAACTTGTTATTTTTTAGAAGGTGTTAACAATTTTTTTGGATGGCGTTAACCAACCACCCAACTAACCAAATATTTTTGCTTATAATACACTAGCCTATAACCCGTGCAAGGCACGGCCTATCATCTATTATTATTAATTATTTGATTTAAGTGAAAATTTTAATTTGTTTTAATAAATTTTATTAATAATTTTAAATTTATATATGTTTCATACTTAATTTCATGATATAAATAAATACCACTAATTTAACGTTATTTAAATTTATTGTTAAATATCTTAAAAATTGAATAGATTTTTTTAAAAAATTAAGATATGTTACCTAAAATTTATAGAAGAAAGAATCGTACAAATAAGTGTGTGCGGACGATAGAAAATATATTCCACATATTCCATACTAAAAAACTTCAATGAGAGTCGACAAGAGTGTATAGCCGCCGCCCTCTCCCCCTCCTTCTTGCGATCTACATCCTTCTTCTCCGTTTAAAGCCTCATTCATCCCTTCTAATTCTCCTTCGACCCTTCATCCATTCTTCTAAACTTTCTTTTTTTTTCCAGTTTTAATAAAATTGAGCCTTCTGTTAGGATTTTGTTTAATTTAAATCTGTTATTTGTTGAGTTTGTTCCTAATTTATTTGGATTTTGTTTATTCTCTCCTTGTGAGAGCTTTGTTTGTTTTTGGTTTGTTTTGCAGTAAATTAATGTCCGGAATGTTAGATCTGCGAGATTTTCAAGGTTTTGATTTAGCGATGAAAGTTTTTTTGGTATTGCATTTATGGTCAATAGCTCAAGCCAGATGTGGCGAAGTGGGTACATGTACATATATCAGTTTCAACAAATCGCTTGATGGTATATCCAAGAGGTCTAAGAAGACTGGATTAATCTGCGATTGTATATTTTTACGGTTTGTTCGACTCGATTATTCTTGTAGATGCCGTACGACTTTTTATTAATGAATTAAATCCTTTGTTAAAAAAAAAAAGTGTGTGCGGACGATGATTCTAATCGGGACATAATTGAAAACATTTATAATTCTATAAAACATGTAGTTTTTATTTTTAATAAATTACATACTCTCTCCGTCCCTTTTATATTGGTCATAATTCCTTTTTTTCATGTCCCAAAAGTATTGACCATGTTTTCTTAATAAAACAAACTAAGGTTTAAATATGTTAAGTTTTCTAAATATATAAACAATCGAGAGTAAGTTTGACAGTTTTCACTTGATCAGTAAATACGTGTTTTTTTATTGATGACCAATATAAACGGGATGCAGTAAATATAATTTTATTGTTTATAATAAGTAAATTAATATTTTTGATTAAAACTTTTAACTTATTATTTTTAGTAAGGTGTTAACAATTTTTTTGGAAGGTGTTAACTGAAAATACACCTAGAGGGGGGGTGAATAGGTGTTATGACTAACAATGATCAAATAAAAAATCTGTCTAAAATTTTACTCTGGCAGCTAGCTGGATGCAATAAATTAGTGAATAAGCAGCTAGCTGAGTTAACTTGATATGGCAGATTAACAAATAAGCAGCTAGCTGTGATATGCAATGCAGAAGGACAAAAGTGCAGTAAGTAAAGAACACCAAGAATTTTAGCTAGGTTCGACCCCTAATCTTCTATGGTCTACGTCCTAGTCCCTTACCAACTTGGTAAGAGAATATATTATTGATCACAATTAAATCCAATTACAAGACACAATAATATATCTCCCTTATCACCCAGTTACTGACTGCAGCTAGCTGGAACCCCTTGTTTCTTGAACACAGCTCTCTAAGCTCTATACTAAACCAAGTATAAACTTCTCTAGCCTAATGCTCCTTGAACCCTGGTTCCACAAGCTTGACAAACCAGCAACTACCAACTTTACAAGTTGAACAATACAAGGATGAAATAAATAAATACAACTCAAAAGATTTGAACTCTCTAAACTGTATATACGATATAATACACGAGCTCTTTGAAGTATATGTGCTGAGTTGTTTTCTTGACACTTGAATATTGCTTGTATGTTTTTCTCTGTGTTCGTACCTGTGAAGAACATTCATACAAGTATATATAGTGAATTAAAGAAGTTAGAATTAAAGATGCAAACTTGTAACGGTCTTGAATAGCATTTCTCACGTTTCAAGATTTGTTCCATTAATTCTACTTCTAACGTTCACAATCAGTTTAAACAATAATTCTTACTCAGAAAATAATTTAGTTTAGAAATGGAGAGATAAGAATGTTTAAGAAGAAAGAAACCGTTAGAGAGAAACTTGAAGAAGATAAAGAATATGAAAGAATATGATAATGAGTGCATGTAATTCTTTACAATCTTTAACCAAGACAACAGTTGGTGGAGGATAGGAATAAAGCATAAATGATATTAAATAAGAGCATGCTTGGAAAGTAAGCACATGGGTTGCCTTTTTAAGAACATTAAAGAATTCAAAGATTCCTTTTTCTAAGAAAGTATTGTTTTAGAAATACTTTTGAAATTATGTCATGTTATTAATATATAAAAAACCGTTCATGCCACTTTTGCAATTATAAGCATAATAAAATCATTTATTCGAATACTTGTGAAACTGGACAGACTGCCAGCCAGCTTGCTGAGTTGAACTGTCAGCTAGCTGAGTTACCCTGTTTTTCTCATAAAATTTTATATGAGGTAATCCTGCAAAACAAAATTAGTCTAATGCAGAATCCAGCTTGCTTACTAAGTATGATCATCAAAATCATAGAGTTTCAATCTCCCCCTTTTTGATGATTATACACCAATTTTTAGGAGAGATGAAAACAAACTCCCCCTGAGTCTAGCAACCTTATAAACATATAACAATTTGATAAAAACCAAGGGTAATACACAAGGATAACTTAAGAAAGATCAAAACCAACACATGACAGATAAGCACATGTTCTCAAACCAAAATATCCCACATAATAGGTTCAGACATACATAATTCTTAAACACATAAACAGGTTCATAGGTTCTTAAAAACTTAAACAAGTTCACAGGTGCATAGACATCATATCATATCATCCTAAAAAGTTCTCCCCCTTAATCATAAAAAGGAAAAAACTTAAGAGTCCTTATCCTCATCATCAACTTGAGCATTCTCAGCTTGAACCACCCCAGAAGCAGCCACAGTTGGAGCATCCACACTTTCTTTGAGCACATCTTCGGTAGCAGCATTTGCAAGGTCATTAAGCCCTTGTGCATCAGAGACAGTGGCAGAGAATAAACCAGTACGAGTTGAGGTAGACGGACGTGGACCAGCATCAATGTCACGAAGGAAGGAAAGTTCATCAGCCATATCAGTTACCTTATCAGTCAATACTTTCAGGGCAGCTCGAATTTCCTTCATGTTTTCAGAATGGCCAGCCTCAGTCCTACTCTCACTTTCCAACAATGCAGGGGATGGGATTGGAGGTGGAGGAGGTTCCATTCGAATGACATTACCATCAGAATCCAACTTCAAATGAGATTGCAACAAGCTCTTAGCATCCAGAAATTCTTTAGCAAGCTCACACTCTTCATTTTTTAAGTCAATACCATACCATTCAAAAATTCTAGTCAATAAACAGCCATAAGGAAGGCTTGGAGAGGTATGTGGCTCAAATACATCCAACATATTTTTCAAGATAAGTCCAACCAGGTTGAATGGCTTCTCAGAGAGTAACATAGCCACCACAGAAACATCTTGACCCGCAAAATTCGATCGACTACCAGTACGAGGGTTTACATTATCGATACACATCTTAAACAACACATGACTGATAGGGGTCACAATGGAAGTAGTTGGAGGGGCATAAACAAGTAAACCATCTAAACCACGAATCAATCTCAACTGGTCCAATTCAGTAAAATTTGGAAATTCAGTAGGACCCTTTTTGGTTGTGATAGAAACAGACGATGGTTTCTCAATACCAAGGATATCATTCAAAACATTAGTAGTTAACATTAGTTTTTGACCACGAACTACCGAAGAAAAGACCATTGGTTTGACAATAACAAGGTTTGAATAAAACTCATAGACAAGAGATGGATAACATTCTCGGGGTAAATCTTTGATAAAGGAATCAAACCCTAATTTAGAGAAATAAGCAAGAGCCCCGCATTTGACATAGGAATTACCTGCAATTGGGCGTCCAAAAACGATTCGACGGTTGGCCAGATCGAGTTGCTTGAACCTGGATTCTAGTTCTTCACTTGTAAACTTAATTCCATACTTGGTTCTCTTAGCAGGCGTGCCATCCTTAAGCCCAGATTTCTGAACTTCCGACATTTCATCTCCGCTGTCGACTTGAACCCTATCAATGTCATCTTCTTCATCAAAGAGCCTTTTGTTCTGCCCTTTCTGTGTTTTGGGGACAGAGATTGGAGTTTTCTTGGAGGATCTGGTTTTGCCCATGGTGAGATTTGGTGTCGAAGAGAGAAATGGTAAGAGCGGCTAGAAACCCTAAACTTGATTTGGGAATAGTTTGATGATATCTCAAGAGTCGGATTGGAATGTATTAAGTAATTCTCTTTTATTAATTAAGGGGAAAAACTTACTTATAAAAAATAAAAAATCATTTTATCCCTACATATAACATATTTCACCAATAGCATAGAATAAGGTACTAAGTATAAATAAATAATGAGAAATCACAGAGACATATTTCAATGCATAAATTAAACAATTAACTTTAACTCAGTACTTAAAAAAATTAAACAAATAGCACAAAACCATTGAGCATGAAATTGTACATAATATCATAAGAATGTACCGAATTTCCATGGCAGCTAGCTGGCTAGACATAAAAAGATTTCCATCCTTACATAGCAGCTGGCTGGCTAGATATTACACATGCCTAATTCTCTACGCAGCATAGAGAAACGCTCCTCAGCTAGTGGCTTTGTGAAGACGTCAGCTAGCTGGTATTCTGTACTTACAAAGATTAGCTCAATTTTTCCCTTTGCAACATTGTCTCTCAAGAAATGATGTCGAACATCAATATGCTTTGTTCTTGAGTGATTCACTGGATTCTTCGATATGTTGATAGTGCTTGTATTGTCACAATAAATGGGGACTTTGCCACATTTAATTCCAAAATCTAGAAGTGTTTGTCTCATCCATAGCATTTGAGAGCAACAACTTCCAGCTGCTAAATACTCCCCTTCAGCTGTGGATAATGCAACAGAAGTTTGCTTCTTGCTTTGCCAAGATACTAAACTCTGTCCTAAAAATGCACAAACACCACTTGTACTCTTTCGATCAGTTTGACAACCTGCATAATCTGCATCACTATACCCAACAAGATCAAATGCATTTGTGATGGGATAAAATAAACCAAGAGTAGTAGTTCCACTTAAATATTTAAAAATTCTTTTAATAGCATTCAAGTGAGATTCTTTTGGTTGAGCTTGAAACCTAGCACACACACATACACTATACATAATATCAGGTCTAGAGGCTGTAAGATATAATAAACTACCAATCATACCTTTATACTTTCGAACATCTACATCTTTACCTCGTTCATCTGCAGCCAGCTTGCTGGCAGAACCCATAGGTGTAGATTTTGCCTTGATATTCTCATATCCAAACTTCTTTAGCAAGTTCTTGATGTACTTGGACTGATGTACATATATTCCATCTTGAGTTTGCTTGATTTGGAGCCCCAAAAAATAGTTGAGCTCACCCATCATGCTCCTGTCAAACTCACTATGCATACACTTAGAAAACCACTTGCACATCTTATCATTAGTTGATCCAAATATAATATCATCAACATATATTTGCACAACTAGAATATCATTACCAGTAAGTTTAGTAAACAATGTAGGATCGATTTTACCTCGAATGAACCCATTCTTTATCAAAACTTACTTAGCCTTTCATACCAAGATCTAGGAGCTTGTCGTAATCCATATAGTGCCTTCTTCAATTTGAAAGCATAATTAGGAAATTTATCACTCTCAAATCCAGGAGGTTGCTTGACATATACTTCTTCTTTCAAGTATCCATTAAGAAATGCACTTTTCACGTCCATTTGATGTAGCTTGAACTTCTTGAAGCATGCAAATGAGAGTAGCATTCTTATTGACTCTAGCCTTGCAACCGGGGCATAAGTTTCATCAAAATCGATTCATTCTTGTTGATTATATCCTTGTGCAACAAGCCTTGCTTTATTCCTAGTAACCGTTCCTTCTTCATCAACTTTGTTCTTGAAAACCCATTTAGTACCAATGATTGAAGCATCTTTAGGTGGCTCTACAAGTTCCCAAACATCACATCTTTCAAATTGATTAAGTTCTTCTTGCATTGCCATGATCCAATTTTCATCTTTCAGTGCTTCATTGACATTCTTTGGTTCCTCTTGAGCTAGGAAGGCAGAAAATGCACAAAAGTTAGCTTGGCTTCTCCTTGTCTTGATGCCTTCTGATTTATCACCAATAATCAACTCTGGAGGATGATTCTTTACTGTCCTTGTTGACTTTGGAAAATGATGATGAGCCATAACTTCTTCATTGGCTCTAAATCTCTTGGATGGAGGAGGGGATTCATCCCCATTATAAATTGGCATCTTTTCTTGTGATCTCTGGCCTCTAGAATCTTCCAAGGTGAGTTTTGACACCTTATCACAAGTTTCATCTACTGGAGGAGAGATTTCAGCTTGATTATCATTAGCTGAACTTGATTCAGTTTCTACTGCAGCTCGCTGGGTTGCTGCATTTCATGAGTCTGCTTCATTGGCAGCTCGCTGAGTTGCTGTATTTTTGGAATCTGCTTCTTTGTCAGCTCGCTGAGTTGCTGTATCTGACCTTGGCAGCTCGCTGGCACCATCTGAACCTGCAATATCTTCCTCATCTCTTGACAGATCAACATTAGATTCTTGAAATGATACATCAATTGACTCTTCAACAGTACGTTTAGATATATTATAAACTCTATATGCACGACTTGTTGTAGAATAACCCAAAAATATAGCTTCATATGATTTGGCATCAAATTTACCATCTCTATCAATGGATTTGAGTACAAAGCACCTGGATCCAAAGACCTTGAAGTAGCTTATGTTTGGCTTCTTGTTCTTTAGCAATTCATAAGGACTCTTGTTGAGAATAGGCCTGATTAGTACTCTGTTAAGAACGTAGCTAGCTGTGTTGACTGCTTCTGCCCAGAAACTTCTTGGCAGCTTGCTCTCTTGCAGCAATGTTCTAGCTGTTTCTTGCAATGACCTGTTCTTTCTCTCCACAACTCCATTTTGTTGTAGGGTTCTTGGAGCAGAGAATTCATGTGAAATGCCTCTATCTTCACAATATGAGATAAAGTCTTTTTGGAATTCACCACCTCGATCACTCCTTATACTTACAAGTCTTAACTTAAACTTGTTCTCAAGTAACTTAATTAGCTTTTCAAACTCACTGAAAGCACAATCTTTAGTACGAAGAAACAATACCCAAGTATATCTAGAATAATCATCTACTATAACAAATGCATATTGTTTACCTCCAATGCTTTTATATGCTTCCGGACCAAATAAATCTAAATGAAGTAGTTCTAAAGGTTTAGAAGTTGATACCATCTTCTTTGATTTATGTGGAGTCCTGATTTGTTTGCCTAATTGGCAAGCCGAACAAGTTTCCATTTTGACATACTTCAATTTTGGCAATCCTCTAACTAGCTTCTTCGAAGACAGCTTGCTGAGTAAGTCCATATGAGCATGTCCAAGCCTTCTATGCCAAATTTCTGGATTTGAATCAACAGCAGCTAGACAACAAGATGAATCCTGCATTTCAAAGTCCAAAATATATATATATTTCCTTCCCTTCTAGCAACTAGGGGGACTTTGTTAGTGCCAACAATAATAGTACACTTTTCTTTATCAAAAAGAACAGAATGTCCATCATCATATAACTGACTTACACTAAGCAAATTATATTTAAGACCTTGAACATATTGTACTTTATCAATAGAAATGACACTATTACCAATCTTCCCTTTCCCAAGAATCTGAAGTGTTTTGCTATCACCAATGGTGACATTTCCACCCCTTTTCTTACTGAGAGACAGGAATTGAGATTTATCACCACTCATATGTCTTGTGCATCCACTATCCAAAATCCATTGATTTGATCTCACTTTGACAACAAGACATACCTACAAAACAAATAAAAAACCAACTCAACGTTTTGGTACCCATATTTGCTTGGGTCCAGAATGGTTAGTTGATAGAGCATATAAAACATTTAAATCAGATTTCTTGATCCACATTTGGACCACTTTAGAAGCTGTATTTCTTGTTCCAACTGTTCTGTCAGCTAGCTGCCTGTGACCTGTCTGTCTGTTCCAGCTAGCTGGGTTGGCATTCTGAATTTTGCAATGATTTGCCAAATGACCTTTATTTCCACATTTATGACAGATTCTCCATGGCATGGCATAGTCATAAGGAATTCCATGTTTGCCATCATACTTTAGAGGTGTTTTGGAAGCCGATCCAACTCCTTCTCTTTCGATTGGAACTTTTGCATATCTCATCATTGTTTTGAGAGTATCTTCTCCTTGAATGAACTTTCCCATTCCTTTCTGGAGGTCCTTGATTTCAGTTTCCAATTCTTTGATTCTTTCAGCTTGTTGAGATATTTCCTTTGAGCATGATTCCCTTGGACTAAATGCTTCTAAACATGCATCTTGAGCCTCTATTTCTGTTCTCAGCTCGCTGAGTTCCTTCATAAGTGTATCATTTCTCTTGACAAGCACTTTGTTTATCCCTTCAAGCTGGGATATCTCAGCCTTAAGATCAGTAAGCTTTTGAGCATGATTTGTAGCAGGTGTCTTCTCATCCATTAACTCAGATATGATCTTCTTAAATTGAATATTTTTCTTTTTGAGTTTTTCATTCTCATATCTTAATTCTTCAACCACTTCATTTGATAGATTACTTTGATCCTGCATGGTTAATTCATCTAACTTTGAGGAATGAGAATACATATCAGAAAAATAATTTACCTCACTATTGTTGTCATCCGAATCCGAGACATCACTATCTACAAGGCCATCTTGAAAAATTCCTTGAGCATTATTCTCATCATCAAGACCAACAAGAGCTAGGTTCACCATCTCATCACTTGATTCATTATCAGAATCCGAATTTTCATCATCACTCCATGTCAAAAATGCCTTAGCTTTCTTTTTGTCTTTAGAGGCAGCTAGCTGCTTCTGCTTATTTTTCAGCTTGTAGCAGTCTCTTTTGTAGTGACCTTTCTTGCCACATTCAAAACATGCTTCCTCTTTGACATCTTTCTTTGTTCCAGAAGCTCTACCTTTCTCCTTCTTTAGCTTGTTTCTTAAGTCAAGCATCTTCTTGATTTTTCTGGATAAAAGTGCTAATTCTTCATCAGAATCTGATTCTGATTCTGAATCCAGCTTGTTGCTACTGGAGTGCAGAGCTAAATTCTTCATCTTTTCAACTGGAGCTTTGACTGATTCCATCTTGCTACTATTGATTTTGCTTTCAAATTGTTCCAATTCTGCAAATACGGCCAAATGATCCATAGAATCAATGGAGGGACTTGATTCCAATGCAGTGACTTTAGCTTCGAATATAAATGGAACTGCACTTAGAATTTTCATGTTGATTTCATCTTGAGGAATGGTTTTTCCAAGTCTCTTCAGAGTGTTGATAGTGATTTGAAACCTTTCTTGGCTCTCTTTGACAGTTTCACCATTCTTGAGCTTGAAATTTCCGAAGTCATTCATCAATTTGCTAAGTTTAACTTTTCTCAAGGTTTTCGAACCTTCATGATAGGATTCCAAAGCTTCCCACATTTCTTTTGCTGTTTTTAGAGAGGATACCTTGTCATATTCAGATTGATCAAGTGAATTCATTATGGAGTTTCTTGCTTCTCCATTATAGCCACACTTGATAATCTCATCGAGAGTGAGATCATCAACATCTTTTGGTTCGTTTTTGTCGTTGAGAAATTCATAGTTTCCTTTCTGCACAACTCTTAGAACCAGAGGTTTCTTGGACAAATAAGTCTCCATTCTGCATTTCCACCAACTATAGTTTTCTGACCTAGTGAGAAGTGGAGCCTTATAATCCGACCTGCCTTCTAGATAATTGTCAGCCATTTGATCGATACTTTTCCTGTTACAAAAATATTAGTATACCAAAGCTTTGATACCAAATGAAAATACACCTAGAGGGGGGGGGGTGAATAGGTGTTATGACTAACAATGATCAAATAAAAAATCTATCTAAAATTTTACTCTGGCAGCTAGCTGGATGCAATAAATTAGTGAATAAGTAGCTAGCTGAGTTAACTTGATATGGCAGATTAACAAATAAGCAGCTAGCTGTGATATGCAATGCAGAAGGACAAAAGTGCAGTAAGTAAAGAACACCAAGAATTTTAGCTAGGTTCGACCCCTAATCTTCTATGGTCTACGTCCTAGTCCCTTACCAACTTGGTAAGAGAATATATTATTGATCACAATTAAATCCAATTACAAGACACAATAATATATCTCCCTTATCACCCAGTTACTGACTGCAGCTAGCTGGAACCCCTTGTTTCTTGAACACAGCTCTCTAAGCTCTATACTAAACCAAGTATAAACTTCTCTAGCCTAATGCTCCTTGAACCCTGGTTCCACAAGCTTGACAAACCAGCAACTACCAACTTTACAAGTTGAACAATACAAGGATGAAATAAATAAATACAACTCAAAAGATTTGAACTCTCTAAACTGTATATACGATATAATACACGAGCTCTTTGAAGTATATGTGCTGAGTTGTTTTCTTGATACTTGAATATTGCTTGTATGTTTTTCTCTGTGTTCGTACCTGTGAAGAACATTCATACAAGTATATATAGTGAATTAAAGAAGTTAGAATTAAAGATGCAAACTTGTAACGGTCTTGAATAGCATTTCTCACGTTTCAAGATTTGTTCCATTAATTCTACTTCTAACGTTCACAATCAGTTTAAACAATAATTCTTACTCAGAAAATAATTTAGTTTAGAAATGGAGAGATAAGAATGTTTAAGAAGAAAGAAACCGTTAGAGAGAAACTTGTAGAAGATAAAGAATATGAAAGAATATGATAATGAGTGCATGTAATTCTTTACAATCTTTAACCAAGACAACAGTTGGTGGAGGATAGGAATAAAGCATAAATGATATTAAATAAGAGCATGCTTGGAAAGTAAGCACATGGGTTGCCTTTTTAAGAACATTAAAGAATCCAAAGATTCCTTTTTCTAAGAAAGTATTGTTTTAGAAATACTTTTGAAATTATGTCATGTTATTAATATATAAAAAACCGTTCATGCCACTTTTGCAATTATAAGCATAATAAAATCATTTATTCGAATACTTGTGAAACTGGACAGACTGCCAGCCAGCTTGCTGAGTTGAACTGTCAGCTAGCTGAGTTACCCTGTTTTTCTCATAAAATTTTATATGAGGTAATCCTGCAAAACAAAATTAGTCTAATGCAGAATCCAGCTTGCTTACTAAGTATGATCATCAAAATCATAGAGTTTCATTAACCAAGCAAGAAATTAACCATATATACCTTATTTTGCTTATAATAGTATATTATAGATAAATAATATATTATAACCTATGCGATGTACGTCTTTCTTTAATTTAAATAATATTTTATATATATTTTAATAATTATATATCTCATAATATGTGAATTTAATTCAAATATAATTGCATATAAATTGTATTATAATTAAAAGAGTTTGTTATTAAGTAAAATATGTAAATTTTTTTGGCAAAATAAAATTTTACTTGCATTCTAATTTATTTTTTATTTTTTGGATGGTGTTAACAAACTTTTTGGGAATGTGTTAACCGACTGACCAACCATCCAATTATACCATGTTTTGCTTATAGTAGATATAGAAGCAAAATATGTAGTTTTTTTTTTTGCAAAATAAAATTTTATATGCATTTTAATTTAGTTTTTTTTTGAAGGGTTAACAAACTTTTTGAGAATGTGTTAAACGACTGACCAACCAACCAATTATACCGTGTTTCGCTTATAATAGTATAGTATTTTTTGGTAGGTGTCAATATATTTTTTGGAAAGTTGGAAAGGTGTTAACCGACCGACCAACCAACCAATTATACAATGTTTCGCTTATAATAGTATAGTATAGATGGGAAGGTGTTAACCGACTAACCAACAAACCAATTATACCATGTTTCGCTTATAATAGTATAGTATTTTTTGAAAGGTGTCAATAAATTTTTTGGAAAGTTGGAAAGGTGTTAACCGACTGATCAACCAACCAATTATACCATGTTTCGCTTATAATAGTATAGTAAGGATAAAATATGTGATTTTTTATTTTTAATAAATTATATATAATTTAAGTGAATTTGGAATTTTTAACACGTTTTTGTAATTTTTTAAAAAAATATTTTTGTGCCTTATTTATAATAAATAAATTAATATTTTTAATATAATTTTTTTAACTTGTTATTTTCAAGATGGTATTAACAAATTTTTTTGGAAGGTGTTAAACAACCAACTAATTAATTGTTTTGTGTATAGTATTAATCTAATTAGTAAATTCAAATATAGATCGATGTGGATTGAGAGTAATACCGTACATTGAGTGGTTGGAGCTCTAAGCATAGTAGAAAACTGGTAGTAGAGGGCTTAGATTGAGAATTTGAAGTGTAATACAATACCATTTGCTGTTAACACCTACAATGACTTTGTATATTATATAGTTTATTTATTTATAATTTTTATTTAATTTAATAACTAAATAGGAAAGTTGTACATTTTTTTGGAAGGTGTTAACCAAAATCAACCAACCAATTATACCCTATTTCGCTTATAATAGTATAGAAAGTATGGATATTATATAGTTTATTTATTTATAATTTTATTTAATCTAATAACTAAATAGGAAAGTTTTACATTTTTTTGGAAGGTGTTAACCAAAACCAACCAACCAATTATATCCTATTTCGCTTAAAATAGTATAGTATAGATTTATAATTTTATTTAATTTAATAACTAAATAGGAAAGTTGTACATTTTTTTGGAAGGTGTTAACCAAAATCAATCAACCAATTATATTATACCCTATTTCGCTTATAATAGTATACTAGCTTATAGCCCGTGCAAAGCACGGGTTACTTTTAATTTTTTAAAATTTGTTTATAATATAGTATAGTATTATAAATATTAATTTTAATATATTATTGAAAAAATTCGAACCTTACATATTTGTATATAATAATTTTTAGTATTAAATGTAAATTAATATGTAGTTGGCAGGAATCGAACCTTAGATCTTTATATATAACAACTTTTTGTATTGTTATATATAACGGTCATGATCTATTTGAGTTGAAGATATAACGGTTTTGAATGAGGGGATAACAAAAAATGAGGGCATAACAAAACTGCAAATTATACCCCCTTTCGCTTATTATAGATAGTAAATAGATTTTTATATAAACATTATTTTCAATAATTTTTTTTAATTATAATTTGATATATTCATGTTTAAGAATTATACTGATGTTTTCTTATTATAAACCATGTATACTGATTTTTAATATATTTTATTAATAATTGAAAGATATGATGTGATATTTTTAAATATATATTAATGGTTGCAAGATTAGTTTTAAATTAAAAGGTAACGTGTTTTAATTAGAAAAAAATATTAATGATAGAAAGATATGTATGATTCATGTTTTTAGGTGTTTATTAATGGTTGAAAGATATGGTGCAATATTTTTGGATATATATATATTAATGATTGTAAAAAGGTAACGTGTTTTAATTAGATAGAAGGTAACATGTTTTAATTAGATAGAAATATTAATGATTAAAAGATATGGTATGATTTATGTATTTAGTTGTATATATTAATTATAGTAAGGGTAATATTTTAAACTAAAAATTAACGTGAAAAGGCCAATCAGCTTATTACCATTAATTATATTATGTTATTATTTATTTTAATAAATAGGATAACCAAACCGAAAACCAAAATAAATAGGATAACCAAACCGAAAACCAAAAACTTTGTGTCTTTAGGACTATAGCCAATAACGGATTAAAATTGATTTATTTTATATTTAAAATTAATTAAAAATTAAATTAACCAAATCGAAAACCAAAATAAATAGGATAACCAAACCGAAAACCAAAATTTTCAATGTTTCGACTGCGAAGCACGGGTTTATTTTAATATCTAATAAATTTTAATTAACATTATAATTATGTTTTTATATAATCATTATTTTCAATAATGTTTTCTAAATTTTAATTTAATATAAATTTAAATAATTATATGCATGGTTTAAAATTTATATTGTAAAATTCTAAATTAAATATCTCGTTGACCGGTTTGAACCTTTTTAGTAAGTAATTTAATCCTATAATATATCTTATTATTAAATCTGACGATTCTTATTTATTACTAAAATAATGATTTGAATATATGGTGTGATATATTTGGTTGTATATTAATGATTGCAAGATTAGTTTTAAATTAAAAAGTAACGTGTTTTATTCAGAATAAAATATTACTAAAATAATGACGGAAAGATATGGTGTGATATTTTGGGTATATATTAATTATTGTAATATTAATTTTAAATTAAAAGATAACGTGTTTTAATTAGAAGTGAAATCTTTGGAGAAGATGGGTAATTGAGTTGTCATAGTAAAGGAAAGAGTCCAAGCGGGTGGAGGAATTTTAATTGTAATATAATTACCTTAACATTAGTAATTAACTTTTTGAGATATTATTTTTATTATATAATAATATTATTATTTATTTAATAATTAGGATAACCAAACCGAAAACCAAAATAAATGGGATAACCAAACCGAAAACCAAAACTTTCAATGTTTCGGCTTTAATATAATAGTATAGATATAGTATAGATATTATATAGTTTATTTATTTGTAATTTTATTTAATTTAATAACTAAATAGGAAAGTTGTATATTTTTTTGGAAGTTGTTAACCAAAACCAACCAACCAATTATACCCTATTTCGCTTATAATAGTATAACTAGCTTATAACCCGTGCGAAGCACGGGTTTCTTTTGATAGGTTATAAAATTTATTTAACATTATAATTATGTTTTTATATAATCCTTATTTTTAATAATTTTTTAATTTTAATTTAATATAAATTTATATGATGATATGCATGGTTTGAAATTTATTTTGTAAAATTCTAAATTAAAAATGTCGTTGACGGGTTCTAACTTTGAATTTTTAGTAAATTAATCATATAATATATCTTATTATTAGATCTAACGATTCTTATTTATTACTAAAAATAATGATTTGAATATATGGTGAGATATTTTTGGGTATATATTAGTTATCGCAAGATTAATTTTAAATTAAAAAGTAACTTGTTTTAATTACAAAAATTACTACTGAAATAATTACGGAAAGATATGGTGTGATATTTTGGATACATATTAATTATTGTAATATTAATTTTAAATTAAATGGTAAAGTGTTTCAATTAGAAGTAAAATCTTTAGAAAAAATGGGTAATTGAGTTGTTGGAGCTGAAAAAAGAGTCCAAGTAGAAGCTCAATATGGATAAAGAAATTTTCATCTGAATATAATTAGGTTAACCTTAGTAATTAGCTTTTTAAGTTATTTTTATAATTTAATTATCTGTGAAAACCAAAATAAATGGGATAACCGAACCGAAAACCAAAACTTTCAATGTTTCGGCTTTAATATAATAGTATAGATATAGATTTATAATTTTATTTAATTTAATAACTAGATAGAAAAGTTGTAGGAGTACATTTTTTTGGAAGGTGTTAACCAAAATCAATCAATCATACAATTATACCATATTTCGCTTATAATAGTATAGTATAGATATATTTTTTCTTGTGTAATACGTGCATGCATTTTATTATTTATTTTCGGCTTATGTTGTATACTTGTATACACCACTTAAAAAAGAAAATGATAGAATAATAAGGGCTGAAAAGTGAAAACTTCTTCCTGCCGATTGCAGTGTGTCTCAGACTTTTTGTACATGATTAGCAATTGTAAAAGGATCCGGACATTGACAAATGATTGCTGGAGCAAATGGATAAAATGTTTGTGCGATATATGTATAATAGGATTTTTTAATGTAAATATTGGAAATTCATTTCTCTATATTTTGCAGAAAATTTCTAAACAAACGATAATAAATATTTATTGTTGACCACCATCCTTTGTAAAAACATCATTATTGATTTATTATACAGGACACTTTTGCTGATTGTGCTCTCAATCAGCTAGTAGAGTTTTATAAGGACATGTGTTATCCTCTACTTATCCTAATCCATTTCCATCATCATTATTCATTATCCGTGACTATTGCTTTTTCGATTAAAGCTAGGAGTATATATTTTTCAAATCTTAATATTCTATATGTTTTCAAATAATTGACGTTTGATTTATTGGCACATACTTTTATGAGCATTGATCACATAGTTAGAAAAATTATTTTTAAAATTTTCTTTTTGTGAATAAAAGTTTTAATCCTATATTTTTATTCATAAAAAGAAAATTTTAAAAATAATAATTCTAACTATGTGGTCAATGCTCCTAAAAATGCGTGTCAAAAAGTCAAATGTCAATTATTTAAAAACAGAGGGAGTATATAATAACATTACGTTTATTAAATTGCATCCATTGTATATATTTTTTTTGAATAAGTAAGGTATATACCTTACAAACTGAATATCCATTTTAATAATTTTCAGAATAAACAAGAATTGAATTCAAAATTTAGGACGATAAAAGATAAACCTTATCATTTGGACTATTTCATCGTGTTCCCAATTATATACTTTTATTTGCTAAAATACTATACGTATTTTGGTGGTTCTAGCCAGCCAACCAACTAGGATGAATGGCACAGTGGCACGGACATCATGTCAATTTAGACATGTCCTATGTTATTCAGAACATTTCCAAGATGTTCTTTATTTTAGTTTTTAACTCAAAAATTGAGGAATGAGAACAAAAATGTTATTCTAAGAGATATTTAATGCTTATTAAAAATACCAAGAGATTCTTCTATCTTCTCTATTTTAAGTACAACTAGTAGCTCTTAACTTATATTTTATTAGTAAAAAATTAATTCTTCTCTCTCCTCTGATAAATGCTTGTACTAGTGGAAATGTAATATGAATAAAAAGTTTTTCTAGTGTGTGCCCAAGGGCACATGCTAAAAATTCGTGCTCGCTTAGTTGTTAAATTTTGATTGATAGAAATTTCATTAATAAATGATGGACCCCCTGCATGCACAAAAATCTCTACCAATTAAAATTTTTCAACAGGTTTTTTTCTTACATGTCCCATTTTAACTAGTCGATTATGAATGTCCCTTTTTAATTTGTAATTAATAATATATCCCATTTTTTTAATATGTCCCAATTTTTAGTGTAACTATGATTAACTCATTAACTATACATTGTCAAAAGACATTTTTTGTCCTCCTTTAATCGTATAAGATATTAATAATGTATTTGCTAATATTTTTGCACATCTAGTTCATGTACATGTGGTTCGGGTGTAACTATATATTGTAGTTCCTTACAAGTCATTGAAGGTTTTGGAAACCAATAAGGCGATGGTGTGCAAGGTCGGGCGATGGAGGTTGTGCAAGGGTACATGGATGTGCCCCTGCGGAGCCAGGAAGAGGAGGAGAGAGGTGGGTGGATGGTGGATGTAGACCTGACAATTCGTGTCGTGTCGTGTATATTCATGTCGTGTACTTTCGTGTTTCGTGTTTTTTATACCTTACATAAAAACGAAACGAAATTAATTCGTGTACTTGTTCTGTGAAACAAAAACGAAACGAAAATTTTCGTGTATACACGAAACGAAACGAATGTACACGAACTATGTCAACTTTATCTCATGTACACAAAAACGAAACGAAAAATAAAACGAAACGAAACGAAATAATACACGAAATAGTTTAATTGTTTTAGTTTACATCAAATTTCAGTTCAGTGGAACTAAAAAAACAAACTCAGCTGCACTAGTTCACATTTCACAATACATAAAAAAACGATGTTATATGGCAGGAGGATCTGGATCATTAACTGATAAATTCAGAATATCTTCACAGAGTTCTTCTACTTTCTGCTGGGGAAGGACTGTGAAAGAGAAAAAAAAACTCAATAGCAGATTAAGCTCTAGAAAATCAGAGAAGCATATTTAACGTGAATTACCTTGTTTTTCATTGTATCTCCAGTCCCGTGTGCATATCATATAACGCCATAGAAAATTTCGAATTTAGAAATATTTATTTAATATAAATTATGGATTTTATTATGTGAATATTGTTGTAAAGGTGGTATATATGTGAAATGGTGTTTATGTGCCTCCGTGATGATTTGTGTATGCCGTGTAAGTCGGTGTATTTTTATTTGTATTTTTTAAGATTTAAAATTATTTAAATCAGGCATTATTGACCTTCTAAAAATCTTATAAAATCATCGGAGGGATTAAAAATCATGAAATATTCTATGTTATTATCTTTTTATATTTATGGACTTTTTAAAAATATGAGTTCAATTTATTTCGAGCATTAAGTATTTTAAAATGATTTTTACAAGACCTTTTGTTTTAAAAGTACAAATCTTGTAAAATTCATTTCTAATTATTTATGGGTCCCAAAAATATTTTAAAAATACCTGGAGAAAGGTAATTTTGTGTTTTAAGTATATATGCAAGAATTTTTATTTTTTAAACCCATTGCATTTTAAAATTAGAATTTTTGGATTCGTTTTAGTAGCATTTTTTTAATTAGAGTATGTAAATAAAAAAGGGGCAGTACACAGGGAGGGGGATAAGAAGATGCAGGAGAAACAAATCGGAGCTGTGCAGGTGGCGACAGGAAAGGAGGCTGAGTGGTGGTGGTGGTGGTGAAGGCTGCTATGCCGAGAGAGAGAGAGAGAGAGAGATATATATATTCTCGCGGAGATTGAAACCGATGGCATAAATTTTTATTTTTATTTTTATTTAATTTATGTTTTCGATGTAATTATTTAATTTCCATTTTAGATTAAATTGCAAAGATATTGTTTTAATTTTTGTGATGTAATTTAGAAAGTCGATATTTGTTAATTATAATTATTGGGATTAATTGCGAGAATATGGTGTTAATTTTATAATTAGATTATATTCGAAATTGTGAATATTGTTTTAATTTCCGTAATTTAATTCGGAAAGTATGTTGGTAATTATAATTGTGGAGGTTAGTCGTGGTCCGATAATATGTTTTCGTGTTTGTTAATTTCTAATTATTATTGTTGTGTAATAGTTAGAGTATATTTGTAATTATAATTATTGGGTTTAATTGTGGGCCCGATTTGATGTGCGGGTTAGTAATTGTGAAATGTTAATTGTTAGTTGCTAATTATTATTATTGTGTAATAATTAGAGTTATAATTTCGGAAGTTAAACATTTGGGGATTTTGATGAATGTCGGAGTTGATTATTTTGTAGTCTCGTAAATATTCGAGTTTAATGATTGTGGGTTGTTAAATATAATTTTGGTAATAATTGTGGGTTCGATAGTATGTTCGGGCTTAGTGGTCACTAATTGCTAATTGTTATAGTCGCATAATGTGTGGTTATATGAGTTGGTCAACTTATAATTGTCTACGTGCTAAATGGTATAAAACGAGTCGTAGTATTTGATGGCTTTACTAATTATGAATGTTATAAGTTATTTAGTTTAACTGCGAGGAGTTGTAAAGAGATCATAAGTTCTAAATGTCAATATTTAAGGACTTGTGTAATTCTCTTCGACTAGATCCTCGGGCTTACGAATACCAATGATTAATTGCCACAAGTATAATTAATATGCTCTAGTGGTATGATCATTGATATAGCGTAAGTAATAGTAGTGCTAGGGGTTTTTCCCTAGGGCTTACGAACATCAATGGTTGATTGTCACGTGTATCATTAAAATGCGTGAGAAATACGATCATTGGTGTAGCGTAAGTAGTAGTGTAATATAAATTACTTATGTGCTAGTTACCGCATGTTCGGGCGGATACTTTTCATTAATTGTTTACTTTAGTATTGCTGCAAGTTGAGGCAGCTTTATTTTTGTAAAAGCAGGGTTAAATTGTTTTTGATTGATATTGAGGGGCGGTGCCCATAGTCCGATAAACGAATACTTCATGCCAAAATTTTCTAAAAATTCCCTGCAAATCTATTTTAAATCTCTTTAATTTACTTGATTAATGATTTAAAAGTATATTATGAATTTGTTGTGAAGTGGTTGCCTAGTTGATATCTAAGTAATAAGTGGTCAGCTGTGTTAAGTGTTTATTTGACTTAGTTGGGTATATTAACTCTATTTTTGCGAATATGAGGTATATGTTATTTATGATATATTTATAAGCGTTATAGGACGCGTATGGGTAGAGTAGAGCAAATAAGAGTTTGCTTGATTTGATACTGAAACGGTACTTGAATTTGTAAAGGTACGAGTAAGAGACCAGTCCGAGAGCAGTGCAAGGACAAGTGGAAATTGGAACAAATGGTAGTTAGCGAAGTCGACGAGGGTATGGATGTGAAGTAGCAAATTTCAAGTAAGGACTGATGTGAAATTGTGTCGAGGATCCATAGTTGATAAGTGGATTTTATATCCACTGGGAATGCCTCCGTTCGGCTTAAATTGATTGCTTTGGCCTCAAGTTTGTGGTAGTTTTGATGTGTTTTGCTTAATTGTGCAGGGTTGAAGAAATGTCGATTAAAGGTGTAGTTTCCGTCATTATTTGGAGTTGATTTATGATATGGAATGAAGAATAGAGGCTAATGTCAACTCCCAAGAAGTATACAAGTCATTAAGGATGAAAGACGGAAGCTCATGCAAAAGGAACGGAAGAAAAAGCTTAAAAATCGAAGAAAAATCAATTTTCGCAGAACGGGACCAAGCCGGGAGCCTAATTGGCGCCCCAGAGCTGTTTATGCAGATTGAGCTGGCGCATCAGGCGCCAAAACGGCGCCTCAGGCGCTGCGGCGCGCGGGTGAAATTCAGCCAGAATTTCTGATTTTGTTTTGACCATATCTTGAGTTCTAGAAGTCCGTTTGAGGCCCGTAAGCAGTCCACGCGAAGATAACAAGATTCTCTATCATTCTAAGGTGGTCCAGAGGTCCAATTATGATTGGAACGTTCCAGAAATACTGAAGAAAAGTCAGCTACGAATTTTCCTTAAAAAACAGAATCAGTTTAGGAAACGTATTTTGCAGAAATTCTATTATAATTCTGTTTTGGTATTTTCTTGCTGGGCAAGATGTCTAGAGCCCTATATAAACACATCTAGGGTATTATTTGAGAATGTAATTCATAACCTATTTTCAGTACTATTCATACTTTAGATCTAGAACTATTTTGAGATTGGAGAGAAAAGGGAGAGAATCAATTGGAGAAGAAGATTGAAGGAAGGAGCGAAGGGATTCGTCCGGAGTTCAAGACACTTAAAGATTTGTATTCTTTGTTCTTAAATTCTAAACTCATGATTTGTGGTTTATATATATATATATATATATATATATATATATATATATACTTGTTTTGTTCAATTATTAGTAGTTAATTCCCTTTATCCAAGAGTTGGGTAGTATTCGTTGATTTGTCGAGTTTGTTTGATTTCTCTTGTTATTGTTAATCTGTCATTGAGGGCTTAATTCAATTAGAAGAGTAGCTAACTTTTGATTGAATCTGTAGGGATTATAACGAATCGGGAGAAGAGTTGTAATTCTAGTACATGACATGATAGACACAATTTAATTATTGAATCGGGAGATTAATAAAAGAATTGTGAAACTGTTAATCCTTGGTTTTAATAGTTTATGATTATACTTTGATTGACCATGGGAGTGGCGATTAGGGGATGATTGTAGGCATTATGAATTACCTTGGGAGAGGAATTTATAAACTTTAGAAGGATTGTTTTTAACGAACTGTTAGTAGTATTTTTTTTGTTGTTCGTTCGCAGGGAAGGACTGAATGTAATATCAAGTTCAAGTTTCTTATCTCTTTACGTCTAGAAGTGTGTGAGAAGAATTTTTGGGTTTGTGTATTAACTAAACTAACCAAGAACTAATTATAAGCACTAAGAATTGATTTTAAACTAAGATTCAAATATGTTGGAAAACAATCTAAGAACTGGGGTTCTTCACTTGGTCTCAATACATGCTCAATATTAATGTGATATCTGTGTTCCTACCTTGCTGAAAACAATTCTTCTAAAGTTATACTGCACCCTCCCTGGCTACAATATAGTGCTTACAGCTACACCTTAATTGACACTCCCGTGATACAATCAAAGTATATCTATAAACTGTTAAATACCAAGAATTATATGTCTCACAATTCTCCTATTAATCTCCCGATCTAATATTCAAATTATGTCTGTTAAATCATGTACTAAGATTGCAACTTCTCTCCCAAGCTTATTACAATCCCTAGAATACAATCAAAGGTTCATGACTCCCTTAATTGTGTTAAGATCTCATTAACAGATCAGCAAAGCAGAAAATCACATAATCAAGCATGCATGAATACCAAGGAATACTACCCAATCCTCAGATTAGAGAATTAGTTACGCATATTTAATAAGAAAACATAATAATAATGATAATGAATGAAAACATAATATTGAAGAAAGAATTGAAGATCGAAAGTACCTTGATACGATTAAAAGCTATGAATTGTTATAATTTACAATGGTAGGATGTGTTTAAATAGACTCTACAAATCTTGCCCAACAAGAAATTGCCTTCTATTACAATTTGGATTTAAAGAAGGTACCCAAAACTGCCCAGAATACAATTAGAATTAGAAAAAGGGCAAAACAGTAAATTCTCAGCCTTCTTTTAAAAGAACACGTGCGCGATTTAATTCAGCATATTTCTTGCACTTGTTTCCTATCCCAGGTTGTAGAAAATCTCTCAAGTTTCGCGTGGGCAGTAAGATCGCTGAAAACGGACTTCTAGAACTCCAGATATGACCAAAACAGTATAAGCTGCGCAGCCTTCCCGGAAAATCCGAATTTTAATCAATTAAATCTCCAAAAACGACAAAAGCTTAGATATTCTTGCAAACCTGCACAACTACACAAAACACATCAAAACTACACAAACTTGAGTCCAAAACAATCAATTTAAACCGAACGGAGGCATTCCCAGTGGATATAAAATCCACTTATCAAACCCCCAAACTTAAACTGATGCTTGTCCTCAAGCATAAACAATTACAACTACCTAACTAGTACCACTTCCGTAGGTGATCACGGTTGCATTTGGCATATGCAACAAGCCCTTTAAACCCCTAGGCAGCCCTAGTGGACGAGTAAGGTCTCGTGAGGGCCTATAGCGAATGTACCCACAAAATCCATTTAACCTAATGCAATGCAATACATGAATGCAACTAGTATGAACAATGCAACGATCCTCTTCAAGCTAACCAAAACCAACTAACAAGCAAATATCTCAAAGAATGCAACTAAATCCAAATAGAGCTCGACCAAGTTCCCGTATACTAACATTACATGAACAGAAACGTGTGTGTGTGTGCAATGCTCATCAGAAATACTCCCAAAACTAGGTTAAAAATCATACATATCCTTCGCCAAGACAATCACAGGTTTATAAATAGAATAGACTGTAGACACTTCATAACCTCAGAAACACCTCCATCCTTATCCAAGGTAGACAGAAATTCATGCTTTATTACTAACTACTACGACACATATATACAAGCATGCTTATTTAACCGTGCAGTGAATGAGACCCCAAAAGGCTTATACAATAATACCCATGTAGCGAGTGTTAGGTCAGTGGATCCCAGACTATAAAAGCCTTAGGTCACTAGGACTAAGTTCCCTCAGACTTAATTACTCGAGTATTAAAGAGCTCACCCTGGTTAATTTTGCATATAAACACTTGAAACTGTTGACTCTTTTTTTTTTCTTCTTTTTTTTTTCTGCTTTTTTTTTTTCTCTTTTTTTCCGCGATCTGGAATGATCCTTTCTCATTTCCAACCCTAGACTACTCATATAAATATGAGCCGGCTACTAGCCATTTGACACCTAGCCATTATTCACAATTATTTACAATTAAGCACGAAATCCCTGGTTTCCCCCAAACTTAGACTTTAATGCTCCTACGCCATCAAGGGAATAACGAAAATTCTAAATATAATCAGGTGATTAAATCTCAAAGCATCCAAACAAGCATGACCTTAACCTAGCCCAAAAGTACCCAATGAGACTGTGTAATTGTTTTGTTTCTGAAACACATAAGTCAATTTCTTAGAAACTATAAGTCAACCCTCTATTCATCATTACCACACTCAATTAGACACCTACCTACCAATCATAATTAGCTCGTTTTAAGGGATCATGAAATATGCATGCCATGAAAATGCAACTAGAATGAACTCACATGGTATACGAAACAAAAAATAGAATGTCCTATATGAAACAAACGTAGATAACACGAACATATATGCATGAACTATCAATAATATGCAAAGCATGAAATCCTACATGAACACATAATAATACAACAACTACTAATCCCTCAAACCAACTATAAAAGCCTTAGGTCACTAGGACTAAGTCCCCTTAGACTTAATTACTCGAGTATTAAAGAGCTCACCCTGGTTAATTTTGCATATAAACACTTGAAACTGCTGACTCTTTTTTTTTTCTTCTTTTTTTTTCCTGCTTTTTTTTTCTCTTTTTTTTTCTGCGATCTGGAATGAGCCTTTCTCATTTCCAACCCTAGACTACTCATATAAATATGAGCCGGCTACTAGCCATTTGACACCTAGCCATTATTCACAATTATTTACAATTAAGCATGAAATCCCTGGTTTCCCCCAAACTTAGACTTTAATGCTCCTACGCCATCAAGGGAATAACGAAAATTCTAAATATAATCAGGTGATTAAATCTCAAAGAATCCAAACAAGCATGACCTTAACCTAGCCCAAAAGTACCCAATGAGACTGTGTAATTGTTTTGTTTCTGAAACACATAAGTCAATTTCTTAGAAACTATAAGTCAACCCTCTATTCATCATTACCACACTCAATTAGACACCTACCTACCAATCAGAATTAGCTCGTTCTAAGGGATCATGAAATATGCACGCCATGAAAATGCAACTAGAATGAACTCACATGGTATACGAAACAAAAAATAGAATGTCCTATATGAAACAAACATAGATAACACGAACATATATGCATGAACTATCACTAATATGCAAAGCATGAAATCCTACATGAACACATAATAATACAACAACTACTAATCCCTCAAACCACCCCCAAACTTAAAATATTCAATGTCCGCATTGAATGGAAGTAAATAGAAGGAATAGCAGAAAACATACCTAATTAGCTGAGTCATAACCCTCCTCGGATGAATTTGGTGGAGGATAATGCGTACGAGCTCCATACTTCCCAAACAACAAGAATACTACAAAACCCACAATTACAAGAACACAAATTCGTAATAAAAATAAGATTAGAGAAAAAATAAATAAACCAATTACGAATCAAAGAGGTGAACTTGTAATTAATTCCTCATTAGAATTGAATTTAAATAAATAGAAGAGGAATTGGATTTGTATGTATAGGTGGGTATATATAATGGAGGAATTGGGTGAATAAAATTAATGTGGAAAGGAAAAAATTTTGGGTGGGTATGAAAGTTGATGTAAGATAGAAATAGGAATTGATAAATTAAAGAAAAAGAATTAGAATAGGTTTAGAATTTTGGAGGAAAGATGGGGGGTTTTGGAATTGAAATAGTAAAAGAATTAGATAAAATAGGAGTATAAATAAAATAAGAAGAAAGGGAAAAAAAATTAGGGGAATTTTTTTTTTATATAAAAAAAAACTGCAAGTTGCGTGTACAGGGGCAGACTGCGCGCATAACAGTAACGCAGGCGCAGCCTGCGTCACGCAGGCGCAGTCTGCGTTACAGACAGAAATGCAGGTGCAACCTTATTATTTTTTTTTTTCACAACAGATTTTTTTTTTTCACAACAGATTTTTTTTTTCACACAACACTCATTTTTTTTTTCACACTTTTTTTTTCAACACTCAATATTTTTTTTTCTACACTACTGCGTGGGTTGCCTCCCACGAAGCGCTCCTTTAACGTCAATAGCTTGACGCCGATTATACCTGGAAACTTCAATGAGGATAAAAAGCAAACAGATGCACATATCTACGAATTTCTAATATAAGCATATTGTGCAAATAAACCTTAGATTCATTGAAAGGTACGAAAACTTTCAAGAACCTATCATGCTCAAGAGACTTGGAAACATCAAAATAGCTAGAAAATTCGTCAGAATAATCATTATAAGTACGACTCATATACTCCTCCCAAATCGGATCCTTATACTCTAAAGCAAGTTTTACAATTTCATCAATCTTAACTTCCTTCTCTTTCATAATTGGACACTCATCAATTTTAATCTCGTCTGCCAATGTATTAAGCTCAAAATTTTCTAGATTTGGTAGAATTTCAATTGCATCCAAATTATCATTAATGTGCATGGGACAATTATCAACTACACCAGTAGACTCATCAGACACAACATTATCATCAATTGCTAAACAAGAATCATGGCATAGAGGAAAATTGACACAAGGAGGAATTCGATAACAACCGTCATACCACACTGCTCGAACTTCCAAAATAAAATTATTTAGTTTAGCATTCTCCTCGTACCAAGCTATTGAATCACATGGAATATCATTGTCACTAGCAATCTCTAAAGTTGGTTCATAAAAAACTCCCAAAGAAAGTAAGGGAAGATTAGAATGAGTTCCGTGAATCATTTTATTGAGCGCAATCTCCCAATCAGCAAGTAAAGAAGGATTAGACTGAGTTAAACTCGTATCAACATTATTACACATATATGGATAAACATCATCATGATATTGATTTTCAAACGAATATGAATAATCATTGCTAGGGGCATATGGAGCATAAAATGAGTTCTCAGAATAGAACGAATTCACCTGATATGCATTACGATCCTCATAGGAATTGAATTGTGGGTAAGGATTGAAGTCTTGATATTGTTCTTGACATTTGTAGAAATTCTGAGCATTGTTCCAACCAAAGTTGTACTCCACCTAGTCTCTCTCCTCAAAACCTGTTTAGGTTGTCTACCTAAAAGAACCTGTAGACATACCAAAGAAAGAAAAACAAAAAGAAAGAAAAGAAAAATATATACAAAGATAAAATCCAAACTACAAGACAATTAACTCAAACCCAACATTACTGCCTTCCCCGGCAGCGGCGCCAATTTGTTAGTAGTATTTTTTTTTTGTTCGTTCGCAGGGAAGGACTGAATGTAATATCAAGTTCAAGTTTCTTATCTCTTTACGTCTAGAAGTGTGTGAGAAGAATTTTTGGGTTTGTGTATTAACTAAATTAACCAAGAACTGATTATAAGCACTAAGAATTGATTTTAAACTAAGATTCAAATATGTTGGAAAACAATCTAAGAACTGGGGTTCTTCACTTGGTCTCAATACATGCTCAATATTAATGTGATATCTGTGTTCCTACCTTGCTGAAAACAATTCTTCTAAAGTTATAGTGCACCCTCCCAGGCTACAATATAGTGCTTACAGCTACACCTTAATTGACACTCCCGTGATACAATCAAAGTATATCTATAAACTGTTAAATACCAAGAATTATATGTCTCACAATTCTCCTATTAATCTCCCGATCTAATATTCAAATTATGTCTGTTAAATCATGTACTAAGATTGCAACTTCTCTCCCAAGCTTATTACAATCCCTAGAATACAATAAAAGGTTCATGACTCCCCTAATTGTGTTAAGATCTCATTAACATATCAGCAAAGCAGAAAATCACATAATCAAGCATGCATGAATACCAAGGAATACTACCCAATCCTCAGATTAGAGAATTAGTTACGCATATTTAATAAGAAAACATAATAATAATGATAATGAATGAAAACATAATATTGAAGAAAGAATTGAAGATCGAAAGTACCTTGATACGATTAAAAGTTATGAATTGCTATTATTTACAATGGTAGGATGTGTTTAAATAGACTCTACAAATCTTGCCCAACAAGAAATTGCCTTCTATTACAATGTGGATTTAAAGAAGGTACCCAAAACTGCCCAGAATACAATTAGAATTAGAAAAAGGGCAAAACAGTAAATTCCCAGCCTTCTTTTAAAAGACCACGTGCGCGATTTAATTCAGCATATTTCTTGCACTTGTTTACTATCCCAGGTTGTAGAAAATCTCTCAAGCTTCGCGTGGGCAGTAAGATCGCTGAAAACGGACTTCTAGAACTCCAGATATGACCAAAACAGTATAAGCTGCGCAGCCTTCCCGGAAAATCCGAATTTTAATCAATTAAATCTCCCAAAACGACAAAAGCTTAGATATTCTTGCAAACCTGCACAACTACACAAAACACATCAAAACTACACAAACTTGAGTCCAAAACATTCAATTTAAGCCGAACGGAGGCATTCCCAGTGGATATAAAATCCACTTATCACGAACAAGAGACACAAATTAAACATTCTTGGTAGTCAATTGAAGAACCCCAAATCTTGGATTATTTCTCTTATCGTTATTATATAGTTTTTATTTGTTTATTAGTTTAATTTAGTTAATAATCATAATCACCAATCTATTCTTCCACACTTCTGAACTGCTTGAGATAAAAGACTCAGAATTAGAATTGATATCAGTCCTTCCCTGAGAACGAACACACAAAAATACTACTAACAAATTGGCGCCGCTGCCGGGGAAGGCATCAATATTGATTTTGAGTTAATTGTTTCTTGTAGTTTGGATTTTATCTTTGTATATATTTTTCTTTTCTTTCTTTTTGTATTTCTTTCTTTGGTGTGTCTACAGGTTCTTTGAGGTAGACAACTTAAACAGGTTTTGAGGAGAGAGACTAGATGGAGTACAACTTTGGTTGGAACAATGCTCAGAATTTCTACAACAGTCAGGAACAATATCAAGACTTCAATCCTTACCCACAATTCAATTCCTATGAGGATTGTAATGCATATCAGGTGAATTCGTTCTATTCTGAGAACTCATTTTATGCTCCATATGCCCCTAGCAATGATTATTCATATTCGTTTGAAAATCAATATCATGATGATGTTTATCCATATATGTGTAATGATGTTGATACGAGTTTAACTCAGTCTAATCCTTCTTTACTTGCAGATTGGGAGATTGCGCTTAATAAAATGATTCAAGGAACTCAGTCTAATCTTCCCTTACTTTCTTTGGGAGTTTTTGATGAACCAACTTTAGAGATTGCTAGTGACAATGATATTCCATGTGATTCAATAGCTTGGTACGAGGAGAATGCTAAACTAAATAATTTTATTTGGGAAGTTCGAGCAGTGTGGTATGACGGTTGTTATCGAACTCCTCCTTGTGTCAATTTTCCTCTATGCCATGATTCTTGTTTAGCAATTGATGATAATGTTGTGTCTGATGAGTCTACTGGTGTAGTTGATAATTGTCCCATGCGCATTAATGATAATTTGGATGCAATTGAAATTCTACCAATTCTAGAAAATTTTGAGCTTAATACATTGGTAGACGAGATTAAAATTGATGAGTGTCCAATTATAAAAGAGAAGGAAGTTAAGATTGAGGAAGTTGAAAATCTTGATGTAGAGTATAAGGATCCGATTTGGGAGGAGTATATGAGTCGTACTTATAATGATTATTCTGACGACTTTTCTAGCTATTTTGATGTTTTCAAGTCTCTTGAGCATGATAGGTTCTTGAAAGTTTTCGTACCTTTCAATGAATCTAAGATTTATTTGCACAATATGCTTATATTAGAAATTCGTAGATATGTGCATCTGTTTGCTTTTTCTCCTCATTGAAGTTTCCAGGTATAATCGGCGTCAAGCTATTGACGTTAAAGGAGCGCTTCTTGGGAGGCAACCCAAGCATTGTTGTATACAGGTATGTTTTCTACTTTCCCTCGTATTTACTTCCATTCAATGAGGACATTGAATATTTTAAGTTTGGGAGTGGTTTGAGGGATAAGTAGTGTATATATATGTGATTGTTAGTCATTGTGTTCATGTAGGATTTCATGTTTTGCATATTAGTAGTAGTAATTCATGCATATATGTTCGTGTTATCTACGTTTGTTTCATATATGACATTCTGTTTTTATTTCTGTATACCATGTGAGTTCATTTTAGTTGCATTTTCATGGCATGCATTTTTTATGATCCCTTAGAACGAGCTGATTCTGATTGATAGGTAGATGTCTAATTGAGTGTGGTAATGATGAATACAGGGTTGATTTATAGTTTTTATGAAATTGACTTATGTGTTTCGGGAACAAATTTTTTACAAAGTCTCATTGGGTGCTTTTGGGCTAGGTTGAGATCATGCTTGTTTGGATGCTTTGAGATTTAATCACCTGATTATATTTAGAATTTTCGTTATTCCCTTGATGGCGTAGGAGCACTAAAGTCTAAGTTTGGGGAAAACCAGGGATTTCATGCTAGTTGTTTAGTGTTAATGGCTAGGTGTCAAATGGCTAGTAGCCGGATCATATTTATATGAGTAGTCTAGGGTTGGAAATGAGAAAGGCTCATTCCAGATCGCAGAAAAAAAAAAGAAAAAAAAGCAAAAAAAAAAGAAAAAAAAAAGAAAAAAAAAGAAAAAAAAGAGTCAATAAATTGTTTATATGCAAAATTAACCAGGGTGAGTTCTTTAATACTCGAGTTATTAAGTCTGAGGGGACTTAGTCCTAGTGACCTAAGGCTTTTATAGTCTGGGATCCACTGACCTAACACTCGCTACATGGGTATTATTGTATAAGCCTTTTGGGGTCTCATCCATTGCACGGTTAAATAAGCATGCTTGTATATATGTGTCGTAGTAGTTAGTAATAAAGCATGAATTTCTGTCTACCTTGGATAAGGATGGAGGTGTTTCTAGGTTATGAAGTGTCTACAGTCTATTCTATTTATAAACCTGTGATTGTCTTGGCGAAGAATTTGTATGATTTTTGACCTAGTGTTGGGAGTATTTCTGATGAGCATCGCACACACGCACGTTTCTGTCATGTATTGTTAGTATACGGGGACTTAGTCGAGCTCTATTTGGATTTAGTTGCATTCTTTGAGATATTTGCTTGTTAATTGGTTTTGGTTAGTTTGAAGGGGATCGTTGCATTTTCATATTAGTTGCATTCATGCATTGCATTGCATTAGGTTAAATGGATTTTGTGGGTACATTCGCTATAGGCCCTCACGAGACCATACTCATCCACTGGGGCTGCCTAGGGGTTTAAAGGGCTTGTTGCATATGCCAAATGCAACCGTGATCACCTACGGAAGTGCTACTAATCAGGTAGTTGTACTTGTTTATGCTTGAGGACAAGCATCAGTTTAAGTTTGGGGGTTTGATAAGTGGATTTTATATCCACTGGGAATGCCTCCGTTCGGCTTAAATTGATTGCTTTGGCCTCAAGTTTGTGGTAGTTTTGATGTGTTTTGCTTAATTGTGCAGGGTTGAAGAAATGTCGATTAAAGGTGTAGTTTCCGTCATTATTTGGAGTTGATTTATGATATGGAATGAAGAATAGAGGCTAATGTCAACTCCCAAGAAGTATACAAGTCATTAAGGATGAAAGACGGAAGCTCATGCAAAAGGAACGGAAGAAAAAGCTTAAAAATCGAAGAAAAATCAATTTTCGCAGAACGGGACCAAGACGGGAGCCTAATTGGCGCCCCAGAGCTGTTTATGCAGATTGAGCTGGCCCATCAGGCGCCAAAACGGCGCCTCAGGCGCTGCGGCGCGCGGGTGAAATTCAGCCAGAATTTCTGATTTTGTTTTGACCATATCTTGAGTTCTAGAAGTCCGTTTGAGGCCCGTAAGCAGTCCACGCGAAGATAACAAGATTCTCTATCATACTAAGGTGGTCCAGAGGTCCAATTATGATTGGAACGTTCCAGAAATACTGAAGAAAAGTCAGCTACGAATTTTCCTTAAAAAACAGAATCAGTTTAGGAAACGTATTTTGCAGAAATTCTATTATAATTCTGTTTTGGTATTTTCTTGCTGGGCAAGATGTCTAGAGCCCTATATAAACACATCTAGGGTATTATTTGAGGATGTAATTCATAACCTATTTTCAGTACTATTCATACTTTAGATCTAGAACTATTTTGAGATTGGAGAGAAAAGGGAGAGAATCAATTGGAGAAGAAGATTGAAGGAAGGAGCGAAGGGATTCGTCCGGAGTTCAAGACACTTCAAGATTTGTATTCTTTGTTCTTAAATTCTAAACTCATGATTTGTGGTTTTTATATATATATACTTGTTTTGTTCAATTATGAGTAGTTAATTCCCTTTATCCAAGAGTTGGGTAGTATTCGTTGATTTGTCGAGTTTGTTTGATTTCTCTTGTTATTGTTAATCTGTCATTGAGGGCTTAATTCAATTAGAAGAGTAGCTAACTTTTGATTGAATCTGTAGGGATTATAACGAATCGGGAGAAGAGTTGTAATTCTAGTACATGACATGATAGACACAATTTAATTATTGAATCGGGAGATTAATAAAAGAATTGTGAAACTGTTAATCCTTGGTTTTAATAGTTTATGATTATACTTTGATTGACCATGGGAGTGGCGATTAGGGGATGATTGTAGGCATTATGAATTACCTTGGGAGAGGAATTTATAAACTTTAGAAGGATTGTTTTTAACGAACAAGAGACACAAATTAAACATTCTTGGTAGTCAATTGAAGAACCCCAAATCTTGGATTATATTCTCTCATCGTTATTATATAGTTTTTATTTGTTTATTAGTTTAATTTAGTTAATAATCATAATCACCAATCTATTCTTCCACACTTCTGAACTGCTTGAGATAAAAGACTCAGAATTAGAATTGATATCAGTCCTTCCCTGAGAACGAACACACAAAAATACTACTAACAATAGTAGGATCAGGAACTCCGTAATCGAGGAAAGTGTTTTGCTATTCACTTATTGTTCAAGTGATAAAATTTAGCTTATTTATAGTATGTGATGATTTGGCCAAGTATAGATGACTCATATACTTTTCAGATAAGTGTAATGTTGATTACCTCCCCTACCCGTAATTCAAATAACCCTTTTTGCTCATTTTCCTATCCCTGAAGTGCCATTTCTTCTATTTTCGTTGAATGGAGTTGAGAACTCCCTAAATAAAGGAAATCCCAGATTTTAAATTCTTATGAAAGTCTGCTAGCAAAATTCTCAATTCTAGCATATCTCCATCAATGGATTCCCCATTTAGAAAAATGTTTTCTTTTAAATTGAACTGAACTGTTCCATATTGGAATTGTTATTCAAACAAATGTTAAATCATTTCATCTGTTTATGGAAACTCAAACTTTTTAGTATGTCTAGTAATTGACCATACCTTCGCTTTAACATAGAGTTTGATGGTCGAAAAGTCTTATTACATTTTATATCTTTCATGTACTCAAGTGAAATTCTCTTTAAATAAGTTGTTGATGTTATAAGTGCAAATTATTCACATTTATCTTCTTGATATGAACTCATAGTATTGCTCATCATAATCTCCTCCTCAATTGTTATCGAACTTGTCGATACTAATAAATGTTGTTGCCTTCTTCTTAACTCTTAATCATGAGTTATTATTTTGGACATGAGTTTCCAGTTGTTTGGTTGAAACAGGATAGTCGATTGTCCCGACACCTGACCTGAGTATTAAAGATAGAATTGGAAATGTTTTTATTAAATGAAAATGTTTTCAGGACTGTGGACGCCAGTCAGAGTATGAGTATTATGTTTTAGGCCAGAATGGGCCATGGATCCAGTTAAGTATTTGGATATACCAAGAGAGTATATCCGGAGTTTTAGTGTGACTGATCATCCACTTTAACTCGTTGCGTCAAAATGAAAATCCAATTCTAATCTATAAATTGAGTATCCAATGGACATTGATTCTCATCGCTTGACTTTGAATTCCCAAGTATCATTATCGATTGATATCATTTGACCTTGAGTTTTTGAGTATCAATATTGAATAGTTAAAGCCTGGTTTCTTTGAATTTTTTAATGCTTATTTTGGTTGAACAAAACTCTTATTCGTTCTAGTTCCTATTGCACCTCATTTATGGTGAAGTATTGGCCATCGTGGCAATTTAAAAGTATTATCACATATTCTTTCACAGTATGAGTTGAATTTCTTTGGTTATCAGAATTGTTTCGATATTAAAATTGTTATCAATTTATGCACTTGCTGAGCATCGTTGGCTCACTCATGCTTTTGTTTGTTTTTCTCCAGTTAATAGTGAAGTTTAGTAGACCTAGTAGTGGATAGGGAGTATTGATCTCCGGGCAGCGAGAGGAGACGTTCGAGTTGTGGACTTCGTCAAATAGTGGTTGGATATGTAGTTAGATAGTGGTTTTGTATATTCACAGAATTGTATAATATTCTTTTATTCTGAGATTGAGTTGTAATGATGTAGTTCTATAGTTTGTTTCATACCATAACCTGTATGCGATCTTGGTTAAGGGATTTTATTGTTTTATCAGTTGATATTATGTTTATATCCTAGTTAGTAAAATATTGTTTATAGATAGTGGCCCCATATCTGTACCCCGGATTTTGGGATGCTACGTATCAAACTCTCTACAACTGTATGTGCCAAACAACTTCGGTACTGATCCAATATTCTTCCTCCAGTACTAAACGCAGACTCTAAGGCAACTGTTGAAATAGGAATCGATAGAATATCTCGAGCCATAAGTGCGAGATTTGGAAACCTGAACTGGTTTGAATTCCAATATTCCAAAATATCAATATCAATGCTCTTATTTATCCGCTTCTCTTACCACGACATTTGTAATCAAATCTCTGAATACCTTTGGATCGAATGATGAGTTGTGTACTGTGATAGAACCTTGGCTGCTGGACAAGATCATTTGTCGTATATCTCATGTGTTTAAACAAAGTTTCTGATGTTTAGGCATATTACCAGTCCCACTCGTCGAGTTGTAAACGCAGGTATACCCACACTTGGTGCATCTGACATGGAGCACATTATCTTCACCAACTGGAAGTTCATCGAATGTGTTCCAGGCTTGAGATCTTCGACTTTTAGGTCTATTTCCTTTGCGTTTTTTGGTAGGTTTACTGTTGTGCTAAGAAAAATGATTTTTGAAAATTGAATCGCAAGCGCACAATTCGTTTCGTTGTAAAATTTATGATTCGTTCCACAGGGACTATTTTATTTTCGCAATCCTTAATTTTTAACTTAATCGATTTAGAACAAATTTGGGTTTTTGAGAATTGGATTTTATACTATTTAATTCCTAATTCTAATTTGTAAAATTAAATTATTCTAAACAAAATTTAAAACTATATTTTTTTTTACTTGAAACTCGAAACTAGCCTTAAACAAACCACATAAAAACTAAAAAAAATCAAGTCTTTGACGAAATTGTAAACAACATAATATGTCCAGTAAGTACCCTCCTTGGCATAGTTTATTTAAGTTAGCTTAAAGCTACACTAGCAGCCTTCACAAATGGTTCCATGCGACAACAAAAGAAACTATGTGTAAACTGCAAATAATTGCCAAGCTGCAGCAACATGCAAATGATGACCTCCAATACTTGGCTAACGATAAGACTAATCAGTATAACAGACTCGATAACAACTCGAAGACCAAATAAGGCTCAATCAACACAAAAGACAGCAGAAAAGAATTCCACAAACAGAGTTAAACAAAACCAATTAGCAAAACGAGACTCAGCAGTTGGAAAAAAAAGTTGCACAAGTAGAAAACTCGATTACTACTCTGCAATGCTAAAAACTAAGACAAAACGAACTCAGCCAACAATCGATCACTACAACAAAACTAATTACAAAAACACAATTCGACAGCGCAAGAAGGAACAGTAAAGTGACTACAACAAATGCTGCACAATCCAAAACAGGAAACAACGAGTAACCATTAGCTACTCGGTAGTAAACAGGAAACAAAACAACAATCCAGTCAACTATTAAACGAAAACTCGCGGTGGTGATTCAGAATGGTGACTCGGCAGAACTAGTGAACACAGTACAACGCAGGGAATCATTACCAAAACCAATACACAAATTAACCCCACTCAACTCTCTTATGACAACTCGATAAAACTAAAAAAAAAATTACAGTCTAATGAAGTATGATTCAGGGACGCAGAACTCACAACTCGACTCAAGCCAACTAGAAGAGAACTATATTTTCTAAAAAAAAAACTCAATGTTAAGAAACAAAAAAAAGAAAAAGGGAAGGGGTTTGACTCGAATAAGCAGGTGAATGGATTCAAGATTCAGCAATAATTAAACGAAAACGCATACACAAACCTATAACGCAATAGACTAACAAAGCTATGACACTAGACAAATTAAAACACAAGAAAACATGGAATGGGTTGAATGTTTGAATCGCGAACGAGAAGAAAAAAAACTGGGTATTTGTGCTCTGATTTGCAGCGAATAAGGAGGAAAGGGAGGCAAGAATTAGAAGGAGGCTGTGGCTTTGCAGTTAACGAAGAGTAAAAGAAATGGGTTTGTCTGGGAAACTAAAAGTATGCTGGGTTCAAACCGAAAACAGGGGAAAAAGAAGAAACTGGGAAAAAAGAAAAATAACAATAAAGCTTCGAATTTTTACAACTAAAACGAGTAAAATTGTATTGAAAATTTTAAAACTATTATTTTTATGTTTTTTTTTTATTTTTGAAAATTAAAAACGAGACAAAGTAATTAATTACGAAATTAAAATTTACACTAGAACGAGAATTTGGAATTAAAATGGCCCACAATAAAATTGAGATTTTTAAAGGGGCTTAAATTACGAATTACGAACAAGAAATTAAATTTCGTTAATTTCAACCCATAGTGGTTAGCTTTCGCTACTTTGTCCACTACTTGGATTTACGAAAATAACGAAACAAGGCAACAATAACGAAAGAGCAAGACAAGAATTAAAGAAAATAAAAATTGCATTAATTATAATAAGAGTGTTTACAAGATTTGAAACTAAGAAAATACAAGAAAATAAAACTACCCTAAAATCTAAGTTACTAAATACAAGGGGGGTGAGGGGGTATTTATAGGATATGAATTAGGGTTAAGGGGGGTGTTGGGTAAATCCCCACCATACATTTGGGTTGTGTGGTGGTGAAATCCTAGCCATCTATTTGTTTCCTTCCCCCTTAAGCTTTGAAGAGTTGATCTTGGTCATACACTTTGTTAATGTGTTGGGATGATCTCCACCTTCCACTTGTCTTGAAATATTCCTTTTGCTCCAAGCTCCTAATTCTTTTCCTTCTTTCATTTTTGGTCCTTTTTCTTCCTCCTTTTTCCCTTCCTTGCACTTTATTTATTTATTTTGTCATTTCTTTATTTATTTACGATTTACCTGAAATGCAAGAAAATAATTTATTAAAACACGAGTTCAAGCAATAAATAGGTAAATAAAATATGCAAAAATATGCACTTATCAAATGCCCCCATACCTATCTTTTGCTCGTCCTCGAGTAAAACAAAAACAAAAAGAAAATCTAGATGCAAAGTCCTATACTCCTTTTCGTAGGTGTGACGGTTGCATTTGGCATATGCAACAAGCCCTTTAAACCCCTAGGCAGCCCTAGTGGACGAGTGAGGTCTCGTGAGGGCCTATAGTGAATGTACCCACAAAATCCATCTAGCTTGTATAAAAGATCACATGGCAATGCACACCACACATACATGTCCTCTCATGATACATCAACTTAAGAATCAAAATGAAGTTGCAAAGTCTTGGTGTGGAAAGTGCAAGGATTCACATAGTCTACTCAAAGAACCATGCAAGAGTGATTATAAGTTCATGTCAAGTGCAAAAATTATTGGTAACCATGCTAAGTCTACAAGGGCACAAATCAGAGTCAAAACTTGAGATCTCTTATGCAAAAACAAATAAGCAATACCTCACCTTTCACTCACAAAAGAATATTCACTCAAGAACAAGGGTAAGTGTATCACTCAATTCCAACAAAATCAAATGCATGCTTGACACTTGGCATCATTCCAACTTAAATCACAACATACATTAATAATGACAATCAAAAGGTCTTTATTAGGGTTGTAATGGGGCTAGGGACAAGGTATGTCAAGAAAGGCCAAAGTAAGGTGAAGTGTCAAAAGCTAGTAGTAACCTTGAATATCATGCACAACACCAAACTTCCTCCCCACACAATTTATTTTCATTTTCAACAAAAAGCCTTGACTAGTCGAAGGAAGGAGGATTACAAAAAACATAAGTATGCTCTCATATCATTTTTTTCTTTCTTTTTTTTTCTTCTTTTCTTTTTTTTTTTATTTTTTTTTTCCTATATATTTTTTTTTTCTTTTTGTTTTTTTAAGGAAAATGATAAATGTAACAATAATCCTCCTTTCGATTTAATTTTGAAAATCGACTATCAAGGTAACAACAAATATTTCCTCGAAAGTTATGAACAATAGTAAACCCTATTTCATACACCTTATTGCTCCCTCAAGTTCCTACTAGCCTTTGACAAAATGGGATCAAGAATACGTAAGGCTGAACAAGAGAAAGGTCTTAGGCGAGTAATGTGGTGTGTCACCGAAAGAAAGTGATTAGGCTCAAAGGGTTAACTAATTGATCATATAATAATGGTGTGATAATTTGGAAATATAGGTTATTCCTAAGTGCTTTTATCATTTTATCATCAATTAATGTCATGTACTTCAAGAAGGAACTCAAACAAGTGCTAGCGATGCAAATGACAAGTGGACACTCAAGCAAAAGAATATAAATGCAAAAGATGTGCATATAGGCTCAAAATCTCACTTGGTGTGGTAAAACATAATCAATCTCAAGTAATGGTATCCTCAATGCACCTACTTGTACTCAAAGCATGAAGACCAAATCATCTTACACCTAATCATGTCCTTCTAATTTCATGCATAATTCAAATAAGTCTACTAGCTTCACCTTGCTAGTGTAAGTGTGTGAACAAGAACTTTAGCAAATCACTTGTCAAACAAAAGTTAATGGATCATAAGATTATCATAGCATGCAAGGGTGCATCAAGCAACTAGCAACCAATTAACAATACTATAATACAAAAAGAACTCTTTTTGATTTTTTGATTTTTTTGAATTTTCTGATTTTTATATTTACACTAAAAACCGGTTGACTTTGAAATCCTCATTGAGAAGAGACTCAATCTCACTATCCGCAAGGTTTGACCAATTAACAATGTCATCAACAAGATTAACCGCTATTGGTTGCTCGTAAAGCTCATTGGGTTCTTTTCCGACATTAAATATGTTAAGGTTAATTGTCATATTACCAAAAGTGAGTTTCATCGAACCATCCCTACAATTAATCAAGGCATTGGATGTAGCAAGAAAAGGTCGTCCAAGAATGATCGGGATTTGGTTCTTAGGATTCGTGACGGGTTGAGTCTCGAGGACAACAAAGTCAACCGGAAAGATGAATTCACCAACCTTAATCAAGACATCTTCAGTTATTCCCTTAGGCATTTTGACAGAACGATCGGTTAATTGAATTGTCATGTTCGTCTTTTGAAGTTCGCCTAAACCTAGGGCTTGGTAGACCGAAAATGGAAGCAAGTTCACACTAGCGCCTAAGTCAAGTAACGCCTTGTCCACAAAGGTATTGCCTATGACACATGAAATTGTAGGACAACCGGGGTCCTTATATTTCATGAGAATTTTATTTGAAAGAATTGAACTAACATGAGAAGTAAAAAAGGCTTTCTTAGGGACATGAGTGGAACGTTTATGAGTACACAAATCTTTTAGACACTTAGCATAAGAGGGAATTTGTTGAATGACATCTAAAAGAGGAATGTTGATCTCGACTTGTTTGAAAACTTCCAAAATCTTTTCGATTTGAGCCGATTGTTTGTTTGAAAGGAGTCTTTGAGGATAAGGTGCTTTAGGCTTGAAGACTCGTTCGTTAGACACATCGGGAAGAGAAGTGGAAAGTGGAACGATATTCGAAGATTTGTTAGGTGGTGAGGATGATTTAAGAGAAGAATTTGATGACTCGAGAGGTTCGGAAGTTGGAGTAAGGTTTGAATGATCAAGTGTAGGGTTCGGTTCAACATTTGACTCTTCTTCTTCTTCTTCCTTAGAAGACTCGACACCTACTTGATTGTTAACTTGGTTTCCCGACCTAAGAGAGATGATAGCATTAACATTTTCGTGAGGTCTTTGGTTGAGAGGGAATTTAGGGTTGACCTCTGGTTGACTCGGGAACTTATTCTTCTCTCGCTCACACATGGCGTTGGCTAATTGACTCACTTGAACCTCTAACTTAGATAAGGCTTGAGTACTAGCATTCAAAATTTGCAGTCATGGTTTGCATGAAGGTCTGTTGAGAGAGCCAAATTAGTCGTTGATTTCATCAAGAGTCTTTTCCAAAGAAGTAATTCTCTTAACCGACTCATTAAAGCCGGGTGGGTGGGCGGGTGCTTGATTTGAATAAGAAAGTTGAGTCGAATAAGGACCGGGATTTTGAGTAGGGTTTGGAAAGGGACCTTGATTTGGAGTCGAGAAAGAATTTTGATTAGGCCTTTGAAAAGATTGAGCATTTTGAAAAGGAGGTTGAAGAGAAGGTGGATTTTGGTAATTTTGGCTTTGGTTCCACGAGAAATTCGGGTGATTCCTCCACCCGGGATTGTAAATAGGAGCAAACGGATCGTTCCTAGTGGGTGGTTGAGACACCGTATTAACTTGATCAAAAGCGGGATAGTCCGAAAAACCTTGATTGAAATTAGGGCACATAGACACATTTGAGGGGGCCTTACTAGTTTCTAGGGCTTCGAGTCTCCTAGTTAGAGTGGCTAATTTGGCATCGGTTGCAATCGAACTCCCAATCGAATGCAAACCCTTAGATGAACTAGACGACTCATTAGACTTGTTAGGTTCCCTAGTAGACTCCCACAACATGGTCTTCTCGGCTAATTCTTCGAAAAATTTCCAACCCTCGTCTTCATCTTTCTCCATGAATTTTCCTTGGCACATAGATTCCAACAACGCGGTTGTTGGTCCATCTAAGGCCTCATAAACGATCTTACAAAGCCTCCATTTTTCTATTCCGTGGTGGGGGCATTGTGATAAAAGATTTTTGAAACGATCAAAATATTTCCAAAAAGACTCATTTTCCTTTTGATGAAATTGATTTATCTCGTTTGTAATTCTTGTAGTCTTATGGTTTGGAAAATATTTTTAAAGAAAAATTACCACAAATCCCTCCCACGTGGAAATAGAATTAACCGGTAGGCTATACAACCATTTCTTAGCATTTTCTTTAAGCGCAAAATTAATGAGTCTAAGCCTAATCGAGTCCTCGGTTAATTGTTGGAGCTTTTGTAAGGCACAAACTTCCTCAAATTCATGAAGAAAGAGATACGGGTCCTCACCCTCGCTCCCGTTAAATTTGGGTAACATACTGATGTGGTGAGCATTAATTTCGAAATTATTACCATTAACGGGAGGAAGGGTGATACACGAAGGTTGGGCGGAACGAGTAGGATAGCAACGGTCCCTAAGAGACATGGCCATGTTTATTACGGGTTCGGAATAATCTAAAGACTCGGAATTAGATGATGAAGAAATCTCAAATGATCTCACTATTCTAGAAGAATTATCCCTAGTCCACGTAGTTTGCATAAACCACACAAGGAAACACGTAGCAAGTAAGTGCGATAAATTTAAACAAACAAAAAGAAAGGGTGTAAAATTAAAAGAAAAATCCTAAACCTAGGGTTCCCTAATAAAATAACTAGACCTTGCTCCTAACCGTAAGGGCTACCAAAAACTAGGTAAATAAATAATTATTCGAACCGGCTTGGCCAGGTAGGTGCAAGCATTGCCAAGAGGCTAAACACCAACCTAGACACCAAACCTTAATTGGCCAGGTCAGCTTTCGCTTTCCTAGACACCAAAAAGTAAGAATAATTAAAGATTAATTCGTTTCTTAAGCACCTTCCTAATTGAGCGCGAGATTCCTAGGGGCAAACGTCTAATTAATTTTATTAAAGGCAAGGTATGCAAAATGAGGAATTAAATTGTTTTTGGGCTAAGGAAAGAGTGATGAAATCCCTTCCCTTATCTTATGAGAGGTTTTCCCCTTAATGTTTATTTACAAAATGATGCAACAAACAATGATATATACAAAAATTATAAACAAATATGGATGCTTACACTACGTGATCTAACTAAAGAAGAGGAAGAATTTAACGTACCTTGGGGTCCTCCAGCGATCACCACAACTATAGGTACGAAAAATTTAAAAACAAAAAATAAAATCTAGCATGATGTGCACCTACGTGATGAATGCATGATGCAACAATTATGTATTTACAACTAATTTTTTTGGATTTTTATTTTTCAATTTTTTTGTGATTTTTGATTTTTTTGAATTTTTTTGTGTTTTTCTAAAAATAAAAAGGTCGAAAAGAGTGAGATACGGTTACCGAAGCTTGCTTTCCATAAATTCCAATTTTTCCACGCTTCGTTGAGAAGAGTTCCGAAATCTCAAGCTTTCCTAAAAAGAACGAAATAAAAAAATAAGACAAGAAATAAAACTAACTCGAAAAATTAAAAATTAAGGCGCGAAAAATAATTAGTCCCCGGCAGCGGCGCCAAAAACTTGATGTGCTAAGAAAAATGATTTTTGAAAATTGAATCGCAAGCGCACAATTCGTTTCGTTGTAAAATTTATGATTCGTTCCACAGGGACTATTTTATTTTCGCAATCCTTAATTTTTAACTTAATTGATTTAGAACAAATTTGGGTTTTTGAGAATTGGATTTTATACTATTTAATTCCTAATTCTAATTTGTAAAATTAAATTATTCTAAACAAAATTTAAAACTATATTTTTTTTTACTTGAAACTCGAAACTAGCCTTAAACAAACCACATAAAAACTAAAAAAAATCAAGTCTTTGACGAAATTGTAAACAACATAATATGTCCAGTAAGTACCCTCCTTGGCATAGTTTATTTGAGTTAGCTTAAAGCTACACTAGCAGCCTTCACAAATGGTTCCATGCGACAACAAAAGAAACTATGTGTAAACTGCAAATAATTGCCAAGCTGCAGCAACATGCAAATGATGACCTCCAATACTTGGCTAACGATAAGACTAATCAGTATAACAGACTCGATAACAACTCGAAGACCAAATAAGGCTCAATTAACACAAAAGACAGCAGAAAAGAATTCCACAAACAGAGTTAAACAAAACCAATTAGCAAAACGAGACTCAGCAGTTGGAAAAACAAGTTGCACAAGTAGAAAACTCGATTACTACTCTGCAATGCTAAAAACTAAGACAAAACGAACTCAGCCAACAATCGATCACTACAACAAAACTAATTACAAAAACACAATTCGACAGCGCAAGAAGGAACAGTAAAGTGACTACAACAAACGCTGCACAATCCAAAACAGGAAACAACGAGTAACCATTAGCTACTCGGTAGTAAATAGGAAACAAAACAACAATCCAGTCAAAACTCGCGGTGGTGATTCAGAATGGTGACTCGGCAGAACTATTGAACACAGTACAACGCAGGGAATCATTACCAAAACCCATACACAAATTAACCCCACTCAACTCTCTTATGACAACTCGATAAAACTAAAAAAAAATTACAGTCTAATGAAGTATGATTCAGGGACGCAGAACTCACAACTCGACTCAAGCCAACTAGAAGAGAACTATATTTTCTAAAAAAAACTCAATGTTAAGAAACAAAAAAAGAAAAAGGGAAGGGGTTTGACTCGAATAAGCAGGTGAATGGATTCAAGATTCAGCAATAATTAAACGAAAACGCATACACAAACCTATAACGCAATAGACTAACAAAGCTATGACACTAGACAAATTAAAACACAAGAAAACATGGAATGGGTTGAATGTTTGAATCGCGAACGAGAAGAAAAAAAACTGGGTATTTGTGCTCTGATTTGCAGCGAATAAGGAGGAAAGGGAGGCAAGAATTAGAAGGAGGCTGTGGCTTTGCAGTTAACGAAGAGTAAAAGAAATGGGTTTGTCTGGGAAACTAAAAGTATGCTGGGTTCAAACCGAAAACAGGGGAAAAAGAAGAAACTGGGAAAAAAGAAAAATAACAATAAAGCTTCGAATTTTTACAACTAAAACGAGTAAAATTGTATTGAAAATTTTAAAACTATTATTTTTGTGATTTTTTTTATTTTTGAAAATTAAAAACGAGACAATGTAATTAATTACGAAATTAAAATTTACACTAGAACGAGAATTTGGAATTAAAATGGCCCACAATAAAATTGAGATTTTTAAAGGGGCTTAAATTACGAATTACGAACAAGAAATTAAATTTCGTTAATTTCAACCCATAGTGGTTAGCTTTCGCTACTTTGTCCACTACTTGGATTTACGAAAATAACGAAACAAGGCAACAATAACGAAAGAGCAAGACAAGAATTAAAGAAAATAAAAATTGCATTAATTATAATAAGAGTGTTTACAAGATTTGAAACTAAGAAAATACAAGAAAATAAAACTACCCTAAAATCTAAGTTACTAAATACAAGGGGGGTGAGGGGGTATTTATAGGATATGAATTAGGGTTAAGGGGGGTGTTGGGTAAATCCCCACCATACATTTGGGTTGTGTGGTGGTGAAATCATAGTCATCTATTTGTTTCCTTCCCCCTTAAGCTTTGAAGAGTTGATCTTGGTCATACACTTTGCTAATGTGTTGGGATGATCTCCACCTTCCACTTGTCTTGAAATATTCCTTTTGCTCCAAGCTCCTAATTCTTTTCCTTCTTTCATTTTTGGTCCTTTTTCTTCCTCCTTTTTCCCTTCCTTGCACTTTATTTATTTATTTTGTCATTTCTTTATTTATTTACGATTTACCTGAAATGCAAGAAAATAATTTATTAAAACACGAGTTCAAGCAATAAATAGGTAAATAAAATATGCAAAAATATGCACTTATCATTTACTCGAGCCTGAAGTAGGGTCTTTTGGGTCAGTCGGGTCTTTTGATTCATCGGCTTTGTCCTCGTCGTGCATATCGCCTTCATCATCACTCAATGATTCATAGTCCTACGAATAATATTCACAGCTAATTACCAAAACATCCGTAGCTAATTACCAAAACATTCGTAACTAATTATGGAAAATATTCAAAAATTGAAGATAAAGAAAGTCGGGAATTGAATATTATCGGAATCATGGGATTTGTTTCCTCCATTATCGGAATCGAAGAATCTGCAGCGACCGTAGAAGAATCGAAGAATGGGGTTGTTGCGGCTCTCTCGTTGCTTTGGAAGGAAAAGGAACCCTAAAGCCTAAATGGGGTTGTGTTTGTGTCGACTGTTGTGTGTATATTGAAGAGTGAAGACTTGGAGTTTCAAATTAAAGCCCAAATCAGCCCAAACCCGTATAAAGCCCAAATAATACTTATATAATATATTAATATTGTATAAAAATAATATACATAATTTTAAATTTATGATATGTATAATATATTTTTAAAATATTTATTTAATTATTTATTTAATTATTTGTTTCGTGTATTTTCGTTTCGTGTCGTGTACCTAATGGAAAATTCGAAACCGACACTAAATTCGCTCGTGTAATTTCGTGTTCGTGTACCGAAAAGGTCAACCCAAACCCGTAATTTTCGTGTCGTTTTTGTGTCGTGTCCAAAATTGCCGGCTCTAGGTGGATGGGTGGGAGAGAAAAAGAAGGGGCATTCTAGTCTTATATCGTATAAATATATGTATAATTATATGTATATAAGTTATATATGAGTTAAATTTAATCATGGGACATATTTGTAATTATTCAATAAAAAGGGACATATTTATAATTGACTTATTAATTTGGGACATATCAAACTAATACTCTTTTTCAACTCATCCAACACGGATTCTTAGCATGTGCCCATGTGTACACATTAGACAAACCCATGAATAAAATATAAAAGGGTTTGTCTAGTGTGTACCCAAGGGCACATGCTAAGAATCCGTACTTGATGAGTTGTTAAATTTTGATTGGTGGATATTTATGTGAATGCAAGGGGGCCCATCATTATTAATGAAATCCCCACCAATCAAAATTTGACAATTAAGCTAGCACGGATTCTTAGCATGTGCCCTTGGGCACGCACTAGAAAAATCGAATATAAAATAAAGAGCAATCATAGAGAGTATTGTTGGAATTGACACACAAATCAATGTAATAACTTGCTAAGAGCTTAATGGTTTATAATGGAGTATTTAGGAGTGAACTAGGAGATTATTGGAGATGCTCATAGTTAGACAAGTTTTTTCATGATTTGACGTGTTATTTTACTAATTTTTTAAAAATTATTTGTATATTAATATTATAGATAAGTAATGAATATAATTCCAAATTTATAGATTGTCATATTATATATTTTATTAAAATTTTTAAAATGGATCAAGATATATGTTTTATACTCCCTCCCCGTCCTTCGTGATTGTTTACGTTGGGTTTTTTCACGGAGATCAAGAATTATAATTAAAATAAGTGAAGTAGTGGGTGTAATAGTAATTTTATTGTTAAAATAAGTGAAGTAGTGGGTGTAATAGTGATTTTATTGTTAAAATAAGTGAAGTAGTGGGTGTAATAGTGTAAAGTGTTGAAAAAGTGGAGGGAAGTAGTGGATATAATAATGTATTTTATTGTTAAAAATTACTATTTATAGTATATAAAGAAACGAGAGGGACGTCCCAAAATAGAAACTGTAAATAAATGAGAGGAACGGAGGGAGCATGTATTAGTAACCAAATATCAAACTCTAAACATCTAACGAAATGATTTTTTTTATTTATAAAATGACATTCCAAATTGGGCATGAGTTTTGGACCTTTAGGTAAAAAACATGCCTATCGACATGTCACAAGATTCGTGATAGGTACTCTCGGCCAGCACACGTAATATATATTAATCTGCATTCAATGTTCGGTAGGTATTTTTACTTTTACGTTTTTAATGGCTCTAGCACATTAGCTGGGAAAAAAAAAATGTAAAATGCATCATTTGAAAGCGAACTTCAAGTTCAACTGAAACTTCACCGACAAGTTTGTAATTTCTTCATGCGTTTTCCGCACTTGTCAATTGTTCAGGAGTTGCCTGCCTGTTATTTTTATATTTTACACTCTCTTTTGTTTACTATATGCCGCTTTCTCTTGTTTTTTCCGTTGGATATTTGCTCACCTGTAATAATAAATTTAATTATATAACTAACTACCATATTTTCTTTTGGATTAATTCGGATCAACAAGTTCTAAATATTATAATTTGTTTGAATATTATTTCACGACCTCCTAAAGAGAGAGCACTAAGGAAGTGGTATTGTATTTATAAATTTAAAGATTTTTAATGATTTTAAAAGTCATAAAATATTCAATTCTAACAATTAAAAAATCTCTAAAAATATGATGTTATTCAATCAAAACTTATAAAAAAAATTAAAAATGGGTGGAATTAAATTTAAACATTTATAGCTCTTTACAAGTACCGTGTTACTCAAAAAATCAATGACTTTTAATGAGATTGACTTTTAATAATTTTTAACAAAAATTATAACTATGTTACTTGAAAAAAAAAATCATGAGTTTTTTCATAAGATTTAACACGACTTCTAATAACTCTAATCATCTTGAATTTCACTAATCCTGGTACAAGTAGTAAAATTCTTGAAAGTCATTAATCTAAAAAAAATCATTAAAAAGTTATTTATATTTAATTAATAAAAGTTTATGCTACAGATAAAAGTTTATGCTACAGATGTACGAGATAAACGGTAACAAGATTCGCCACAACACCTCATCGAATTGCAAATCATATTTTTTAAAACACATAGTCGACCAAATACACAATCATTACATTCTTGTTTTTTTTACTCTCATGACAAATTCAACAACATCAAAAGTCAAAGATTTGAATGTGTTAAAATCGTTAATCGGTATAAATTGGTTGTGGTATCGATTTAAGATTAATCGGATAATCGGGGATTAATCGTAAGGATTAATCGGAACATTAATCGGATATTATAATAATATTTAATATATTAGTCTAATTTACAATTAAACATATCATTTAAAATAAATTTACAGGATTAATCGGATTTCAAAAATCGAATCGTTGGGCTACCTTACAGGAGATTATCGAGAATTAATTAGCTAAATCGAGGATTTTTAGAACCATGGTTAAAAGATAAAAAACATGAAATTGTGTTGATCATCTTTACTGAAACAACAAGATATTAGTCAAAAAAGAAAAAAGAGAAAAGAATTGGGATCAAATCTATCTTGTGGATTCCACAAATAATTTAATTCCCTTTTGGAAAAATGAGAGCAAAATGTAAAGGTCAAAAATAAAAAAGGAAACTACACGGGCTTTTGATAAAAACAAATTAAACAATCCAATGGGCTAATGAAGTTTGGGCTGACAAACCAAAAAAGAGAAAAATCCAAAGAGTAGGAATGATATCTTTTTCCCCAAGATATCTACTTTGACGAGGGAGTTTAATTCAAAGAGAAAGCCCGTGACGGTAGCAGTGACCTACTACCCCCACCAATTCGGACTCGAATTAGAATAATGATCTTTTATTAGTAGTACAAGTACTATATTCAATTACTACAAATTACACACACACTCGTCGCGAAAGAAAAAGCAGCAAGAATTGAATGAATGCAAATTGTAGAAGATTAAAATTTGTTGTTATCTAACACTGTGGAATCAGAGGGATGGTGTTGTGGGAAATAGCATTAGCAACTGCTTATTTTTTAGGCCTCAAACCAACTTATAAGATCGCCCTCAAGATTCAACGTCGCCTCATCCCTACCCAACACCCTAGGGCTCGTCAATTTGTGCACGGGTATTTTTATTTGTATCTATTGTCATGTTCGTATATATTTACATGTTTTAATTCAACTTTGATAGATTATTATTCTGCTTCTGTATTTTGTATTTGATGTGTGTTTTTTTACCCGGTGAAATTGATCTTATTGGCTTTCTTTCTTGTCTGATTAGATGATTGTTGGTTTTGCTATGTAATGTAGAAGCTTTTTGTATGATGATATGAATAATCTCATATTTGGGGGAATGAATGTAACTCCTCATTATCAATGTTAGCATTGGATTTGTTGGAGACAGTTGCGTGTTTCATGCCCGAACAATTATTTTCGACATTTCTGTGTTTCATTTAGTTTGATTTACTTATAACCAAAACAGGGATTGGATTTTTGTACAAGTAAAAAAGGAACAAAAATGTATTGTTGGTATTTCGAGATTTCTAATGGACTGAATTGCTGTGTAATAAATGGAGTATAAATCTGGGAAAGGCATTCAACAAGCATTTATGCAAATAATCTTCATCACCACTTATCTCTGCCAGATCCAATCATGTTTTGTCTCTGAATTGATATGAATAATGTTTTGCCCACTAGGTCAAATCTATCGTCCCAATCACCCCATTTCACCAATGCATTCCCGGTTTCCCTCTCAACCGTGTATACAACAGCTTCGTTTTGCATTGTGATAGTTTACTTTCAACTATACAGTATATGTCACCTGCCTCTACTTGATTGGCTGTCTGCTCCTAAATAGATTTACATTTTTTCCTCTCTTGTTCATGCCCTACCTTCCTAGAATATTTATGATACATCTAGTTGTTGATTGAAGGTGTGAAGGGTCTTTACCACTATATATATCCTTAAAGAAAGGTCACTTTTGAATCCTAAGTATCCAATTAGAAGGCCTTTTTGTGTTTCTTAGTTGTTCTCAGGGACTTCCTGTTAAAATGCCAAATATAGCACATACTGTAGGGGTAAGGCCCAGTTAGCACTTTCTATCGAGTTGGCCTTTTATAGCATATGCTAATGGATTTTGAGGATATGTTTTAACTTATAGGGTCTGCGTGTATTAAATTTTTATAATTGACTATTAGCAAGAAACACTATTGGGCACATTTCAGATAACATGCAGCCGATGTTCTTACTATTACATGTATACTATTACATGTATCCATGCTCTTATTCTTTTCAAGACCAGACAGAAAAAAGAAAATCTTTTGTGTCATTATAATTACTGACATCTAATTTCTTTGGTCATGAAGATTTTCATTGTATTTTACTTTTGTTTTGTTTTGCATCCCAGGCGAACAAGGGCTGTATTTGATATGGTTGTGAGAGTTCACAAGCATATCCAAGAAAGAGACATTGAAGTTGGTCGGAACATAGGAAATTGGATCCTCCGTTGGCTTGACAAAGCGAAACCAACAGCTGAGATCCGTGGTCCACAACTACACCATTATGCCAAGCCAAATCCAATTGTGACAAAACAATTAACCAACGCGTCGCACCAGAAGACTCTTGGAGGCCGCACAATATGTAGTTTGAAGAATGGGTTTCGAGAGTCTGGTAAGCATCTATTTAGCTCTACGAGAACCATGTGGCGTAGGCAATTTCCTTCTATTACAATGATGATGCCTGGAATTAACAGCCAGTACAGACAAATGTCCATCTGTGGCCCTCAAGTGTTTAAACCAAAGTATGCAAGCTTTGGATCAGATGGGTTTATCAGGAGGGACATAATGGAGTGGATGGTGCGCAATTAAGGAATGCAAAATCTCTATTTCTTTCTGGAGTAGAGTTGCAATATGGTCTTGCTTACAAGGAAGTGTCATTACTAGTTATATGGAGTAATCAACCAAGACAAATGCAGTAGTTGCTGGAAAAAGATGTTCTGTAAACATTTTCTGTAGCCTCTCTGCCTTTTTTTTAGCAGTAAAGACCATCTTAATATCTAGCAAAAAAAATTAATAAAGGGAAAGACCATATTCGTGGTCAAGCTTTAGATATATTAACATTTCAGCCAAGAAAGTTGCTTTATATGTCTTCTGATATATTTATAGAATTTTGTATATATAGACAATCTTACGAGCTCTGTTGGGAGGACCAGTTCCGGAATAATGAGAAAAAGACGGTACATTTTGTTTGGCAACAGAGGACCAGTTCCGGAATAATGAGAAAAAGACGGTACATTTTGTTTGGCAGCCAACCGGAAATTGTTTACATTTTTAATCTAAATTCGCGAGTCCTACTTTTTTTGATTTAAGCATATACCAGCACAAGATATTCGCGAGTTTGTAAGTTGCCTTTTGCTCTTTTAGCCATTTGTTCACAGTGATCATTTCGTGCACAAGTATTTCCAGCCTCAAGAGTATGCCATTCCCGTTCCTGTATTCACTCTCGCTGGAGTCACACTTCTATGGTTCTTGTGTGTATTTATTGTATATGTGATGATGAATCAAAATGGAAATGGCGTAAAACATTCAAATAAACTCCCAGTACTTAATATCTCTCTTACTGTAACTTGTAACATCATTTTTGTTATCGAGTTTTTATCTTGTTCGCCTTGGCAGTGTCAAGTATTTTGTCTATTTTGTATTTATGTTCTTTATACTTGTGTGAGCTTGGTGTTTTAACAGTTCTGCTTATGTTTCAGAATTCCTGTCTGTACTGGCAATACGGATTCATTATAGTTCTGTCTATGTTTAGGACTTCCCGTCTGTACATATCTATCTTAACTCTGATTCAAGAACCTCAACTCTAACAGCTGTTGAAACACTCTGTGTTGAAGATTTGTTGAATTAACAGACTATAATCGAGTATGATTAGATTCTGATGCACATTTCTGTGTTATACCGGCTGGGCAATTGTTGTGCCTGGACAAATCTTAACATGTGGCAATATTAATAAACAAAACCAGAAATTGTTGCAAGTTATGTATTCTAATGCAGGATTTACCATCCTGACAAAAAAAAATGCAGGATTTACCATTGGTAATTTGATTTTGGTGAGCTGATTTTATCACTGGCTATAATGAATCTTTAAGATATACAGTAGAACTCGCAACAAAAAATGCACCAAATCACCAAACTTAAGTGGGAAATATCTTTTCCTCTCCGCTCTCTCTTTTCTTCCTCATGAGAGTCGGCCGGACTACCCTCCTCCTTCCTCCTTCTCCTCCCTCCTTCTCCAACCAAGTATTCACCCACCTTCACAATCCCTTTTCATTCCATCCATAAATCGAAATTATTTCCTAAAAATTTTGAAAAATCCATTCGAGTTCTTTTCAGATCTGTTTTGATTTAGAACTCGAAATATCAAATAAACACATTTCTTAGACTCAAAATCTCATGCTTAACATCATATCAAGATTTGGTTGCAATCCGAGATCTTTGACTTTTCGAAGTGATTTTCTCTACCCATTTTTTGGGTTGTTGTCCCCAATTGTTTGGGATTTTATGTTTGTCCCCATTTTTTTGGGTTTATGTTTTGGTTGTGTTTTGGTTTGATGAAGGTCCACGAGATCTGGAAAGTCTGCATCGAAGCTGGGATGTAGACGATTATTGCAAGAGCTCACAACTCACAATCGATTGTTCTTTACCTGTGGGGGGTCTTCACTTTCGGCATGTCTATAGCTAGTATTCGGCATGTAGATAGCTGGGGTATTGCTCGTCCTTTGGAGGTTTCTTTTTCGGCATGTCTATAGCTGGTATCCGGCATGTAGATAGCTGGAGTGTCGTTCCTCTAACCATAGTTTATGCAACTGAGATGTCTGAACACTGGGTTTGGAATTTGCTTGAGGGTTAGAGGGAATATCAGATTGGAGCGAGCTGTTGTCAAGAAGTCATTTATTGGACAAAATTTTTTAAAGCACAATTATCACGTGCTAATAGTTCGATTATTGGTCTGCGAATCGTGTGGTTCTTTTGATTGCAAATGCTGCATAAATTCTATGTCAGGCTATGGAGAGTGGTCTGTCACTCCTCCTATTTTATTAATCATGTACTCGAAAGTGATAATTTTTAAGTAATGCAAGTACGATTTGTTCAAAAAAAAAAAGAAAAAAAAAGTGGGAAATATATTAGATAACCTTTAAATATATTAGATAATCTGTCATCTTCAACTCATAGCTCATGGTGCTAGTTAGATCTTAATAATCATACATGTTCTTAATGATTAGATGGATAATCTTTTCGGTCTGAAGGCGGTGAAAAACATTGCTGACTTCAAATTTAAACTTCAAAATTCTTGAGAACAGAAATTATTGAAAACCAATACATAAATAATTGGTTGCAGGGGTCAGAGAACACATATCAAGCTTGATTCTGAGCAATCTCACAGACTCAAATCAGATTGCTACAATCGAAAAACAAATAATACATAGTATATCAGAACTAGGGTACTAGAGGGTAGATGGTGATGTACGGAGACCTGAATCTCTACTTACAATAGTAGAAGGTTTTCCTGTAAAAATCTTGCTATACATCCAAACGATAACAGGAAAGATGGGATTTGTTTAAACCAAAGATTACAAATTACTTGCCTGAATTATAAAATACGCAACACATTCAAATCCAAGAATTGTCAAAAGCAGCTGAAGTTATGGCCTGTGAAAACTCCTGGAAACTAATCCTTCCATCTCCATCAGTATCAGCTTCTTTGATCATCTCTGTCAGCTCCTCCTCTGTCAATGGATGACCAAGCTTCGCCATTGAATGAGATAATTCAGTCTCCGTAATAAATCCATTCCCATCTCGATCGAACATCTGAAACAACTGCTTTAATTGAGCCTCAGTGTATGGAGATTTCTCAGGCAAAAGTTGTGGTGCAATCAATCCCACAAACTCTGAAAACTCAATTAGGCCATTACTATTTGTATCAGCTTTCTGTATCAACGTCTCCAGCTGATCTGGACTAGGTTTTAATCCAAGTGATCGTAACAATGAGCCGAGCTCGAGTTGAGTCAAGCTACCATCTTTATTGCGGTCAAATGAGCGGAATATTTCGCGAAGTTCAGTAATTTGTTCATCATCCAATTTCGACTTATCCTTGTCAGTACCCATATTATGCAAAAACAAAAACACCCCTTACTAAAAATAAAAATCTCCCAGAAAAACACAACCTATGGCTCTAAAAAGCCATTAACCAAAGTGGGTTCGATCTAAATTACAAAAAAGTAGTATTTGTTCCTGCACAAGACTTCCGCATCAGCATGATCTTGGTACGATCGCAATTCTCGTACCATAGTTATTGTGTATGCTTTTCTGTCTCCTCTAACTCTTGAAAGCCTTTTGAATCAAGAAAGAATGAAGTGTTGATGATTTAAGAAGAGTGGGGATATTATTAACACTAGTAATGGATTTGTAACCCCGTCAAATCAAATAAAACAAATGCATTTCTTCTCTCTAGTAATGGATTTGTATATTTGTTGTGCAGCTGGTTCAAAGGATGATCCTACTAATCAGCATCATAACGTTGACGTACTATTCGGATCGAAAAATTGGACAAAAGGAACAACTAGTGGTAGTCTACAACTCCTTGTCTTTTCCTCCAACTACTAATTTATTCTTAGATTGATGCCTGTTTTATTAATTTGTGGCTATTAATATTTAATTTCATCGGGTATATATTCGATTTCAGCTTACTGTATTTACAATACCTTGGCACATGAGTTTGGCAGGATGTCCGGGTTAATTATCACATTAAATTATAAAAGTTGATTCAAATTAACACATAATTTCAAAAAAAATTCGTAGAATACATAATTTGAATTAAATGAACACATAATTTTAAGACATGAACAATGCTTTGAAAGAATATGCATGATACTTGACAAGCTTTTTTTTAATAGTTGATTTTCTTGATAACATTATTTAACAAAAAAGTGCAAAAGAGGAATGAGGGGGGACTCCGTGAAACTATCAATAAACTTCTGGTACCAGCGGTATGGACGGTGGCCTTGATGTCTTGACATGGCCATTCCTTTCTTTTTTCTCCTTTTTATATTGATATGGGCAGTGGCGGAACCAAACCTGAATCTAGTCGGGACTCAAATAGCTTAGTGTCACCGGCGAAAATTTTTTTTGGATCCGACACTATTGTCATTGACGGGAAAATTTTCTGGATCCGATAATGTTGCCACTATAAATGACTTATTTTTACTATTTGGACTATAAAAAACTTATTTTTACTACTTGACTATAATTTTGATGTCAAGAAACAATCGAAAGAAAGCAGAAAGTGAGAGTGGGATGAGACTGTTGAGCTTGTGACTTATTTTTACTACCTGGACTATAGTTTTGATGTCAAGAACAAAGCACAATCAGGTTATCATCCGGAGCTAAAATAGTTTTGATGTCAAGAACAAAGCACAATCAGGTCATCATCCAGGAAATACCCTGGGCTAAAAAAAAAAAAATTACTTGATTTTTTTGGTTCGACCCGGGCTAGCCCCCTTTAGTTCTGCCCCTGGATATGGGCATTCATTTTTATATTTTCCAAAGTTCTTTTTAAATTATATATTACAATCCTGTGTCTTAGATCTTATGAAAATATTGGTAAGAGTAATGCTACATACCTCGGAAAGGATCTCAAAATTATTCCGGAATGATATATGACATTCATTTATTGGTGAGAATCATATAACTGTACAAGGGATCCATTTCATTAATAAGAGATTAGCCAATAAGACGATGACAACTTCACATTTAAGAATTTTTGCGGGAACTTTTAAGAACTCTAGCATTTCACTACCGGTAAATACATAATTCCAACCAGACCCATGTTGCAAGCTCATGCACAAAATTTAGTTTTGGAAACTATAATAAAGAAAACAAAGCAGCAGTTTCCAAGACACCATCAGTCTAGACAGAAAAGCTTGCATATATAGAATTCAGGAACTACTTGTCCATGGTTAAAGGGACAAAAATTACAACCTTTATTTACAACGAAAGGAAGGCAACTACAAAAAGGTTGAATTGTGTATGGGGTAATATTATGTCGAAATAGTGAGCTATTAGATTAGCACAATATATCATATAAGGTGTTACTTAAGCGAACAATCTCAACGAATCTGCGTCTTCTCATCCTTTTTTCTCTTGACAAGATCTGCTCTAGTAAAGAAATTGTTGAACAGGGGGCCAGCAGAGAGTAACAATAGTTTCAACCTTGCAACGAGAAGAGAAAAGATAACATACATCTCAGATAAGGCTCTATACCGTCTTTAAAGTTTAAATGTGAAAAGTCATATATACATCATTTTTAATTATATAATTCATTCTGTAATATCAAAATTTTCTTTTGACAAGCGTAGAGGCTTTTCTAGAGTAAGATCACAAAGATAGGGCAATTTAATTATTATTTATCTACTCCGACGCCCATGATAAATTTGAATATAATCAATTATTATTTATCTACTCCGACACCCTTGATAAATTTGAATATAATCAAACTGTATACCGTTAAAGGATAGCAACGACGCACCTGATAACTGGTCTAAAAGAGGACTTCCTTCTTTAGCAAGCACAAAGAGGCCACCATCCCCTCTTGAAATGCGAAGATCCTTGTCAAGGTATGTGATAAGAAGCCAAGAATTTGTCCGTTCACCAGGGATGCGAATTTTGAGAGGAGGCTGACCTGAAATACCACGTGTTATACCTGCCAAGGCTTCTTGAAGAGGATTGAGAGACTGCTGGACTGGTGACAAGTTGATTGTCTGGCCAAAAATATCTATACTCTCCGGAAGACTTACACTCGACTTGATCTCTGGAGGTTGAAAGGAACCTTCCTTAAATGTAACCTACATATTTTCAGTGAACATGAGCTGCAATTCAAGATTATAGATATCTACTACAGAAAACAACTATTACTCGGAATAGTCAATGTTATCATAATTTAATTTTCTTAAACAATACCTGTATTCTTGAAGGACTCCGAACTTCAAAAGTTGCGCATGCACTAAAGGAGATAGTGGCCAAAGGGCTTGACAACGTTATGGTATTATCAATGGTCAGGTTGCTAGTATTAATTGATTGACAAATTTTATCAACCTTCAACAAAGGAGTTGTGCCTGCTGCGAGAAGAGGCAGCAACTCAGAAAATGCTGTGTACCTGATGCATAACACTACGAATTAACATCGACAGGTTATTCATGAATACATGAAATTCCAGTATTGTGCTAGTAATTCTAAATCCTAGTGCAACCCACTAATAAGCAGTAATTTGCAGCCAACATAGCATAAGTAATTACTAACATTAGTGATTGATATCAACCGATAATAATAATAATCGGTATGATAATAACAAGAAAACAACATATGAGAAATGCTATGTGCATCATCAATATATAGTCGATGTTAACCACCGTATATTGGTCATGAGGGTATACATATGGGAGAAGATCAAGAATATTTTCAATATTCACCATGTTCTCCTGTTTAAATTAAGTAGCAACTGGGAGAAGATCAAGAATATTATCAATATTCACCCTATAAGAAAATGTTCTGGACACAAAAAAAGTAAGAAGGCCAAAGCATTATCAATATGCCTCAGCCCCCATGTTCTCCTTTAGTTAGATTAAGTAGCAACATCTCCTGACATAGTTGCTTGTTTGACAATCCGATTATCATATATGCAAAATTAGATGATGACTGTAACATGCACGGTCCAATTTTTTGCCCTCTTGTGCAGCACTACTGGCAGGCCACACCCCAACTCAATAACAAAAAAAGAACACTTTCAAAATAAATGGTTCTCCTACTTAAATAAAATGAGCAAATAAAAGTAAAAGACCTTGAAAGAACCACTCCTCGCCTCTTTTGATATTTTCAGCAGAACTGGCGCTTTCTAAGAAATAGGACGAATGATCTTAGTGATCTACGCAGTGCTCATCAAAGAATTGAAATTTGAATACATTTTTCAAAAAAACCCCAACTCAAACACTATATGCACCCTATTGATTTTGATCCTCAAATAATCAATAGCTTTACTCCCTAGTACGACACTCCATCTTCTGAAGCAACAACTAAAGCCTCAATCATTTGACAGCCAAACTATAGGGTCAGAAAGTTAGATACTTGGAATCCTGCATAAGAATTTTTAGGACTTGAAAGTACTTATTTCCATGTCACAATACGATCCCTTAAAGAAAACAAAATGATGCCTTTGCTCAGGTTCCACCAATTTATTCAATACAGCTATTTTTTTAAGAAAAATAGACTGATGATTAAGTAGGGGACCTAGGGGTAGCTGCTGACTCATTTCCACCCTCCTCTTCATCTCTCTGAAATGAAATTGCAATTTGAATTCTGAAGCCATGATCTGCTATTTTTATGAAGAACTTACCGCTGGATTATCTTTGTAAAGTGATATCATATTGCGAGAGATAAAGTTCTATTAAATTTCAAAACTGGTATAGGGAAATCATTACAAAAGAAGAGGGCAGGCTATTCAGAAAACGTAGCTGAAGGTGGCATAGATTGCAATATTCAGTCCCAAAGATAAAGAATAAAAAAACCCAGTTTGTTGTTGAACAGGATACCAATTACCAAACATATGTCAGAAATCAGAATACATACAGATTTCAAAGAAAAAGGTAAGCAGAAATAGCAACAACTAGACCAAAATCTTTTACATATTTATATAATTACAACTACCAGTACAATTATTGCCTTCATAGATCATTTTCAAAATCACTACAAAACTTTTAAAACCTATACATAATAATACTTTACATATTAAGCATGTGCAAATAAAAAAAAAATTGAACTTTTCCCCACATTTGCTTTCTGTGAGACGAACTAAGTGTGAATTCAACATAACATTAGATCAACTATGAAAAAATGATTACTTCAAAACTGCCTAGCATCGTCATTCCTCACATTTTACTTTCAAATTTGCAATTATATACATATAGGGTGTGATCGAGTGAAGTCAAACACTGCCGAGATTGAGCTTGGCTCGACTGAAAAATACAAAGCTTGAGCTCCATAGACGCATAAACTTTAAACTCAACTAAATATTGATACACTCGTGCTGACTCAAAACAAAAATTAAATGTACCAACTGTTGTGCATAATTTGATTTAAACTCAAATATTATAAGCTCAACTACAGCTAAACTCGATCATATACATAAAATAAAAAAAGATTCCTAGTATATAAGGGTCTACTTAACAGTATACATCAAGTCAAAGTTCGTTTAGGCTCGCAAGACAGACAAATGGAACAATTTGATACTGAATCCTGTTTCCATAAACTACTCGAAATACTCAGACCTTGGCTAAATGATCCTCAAGTCAAAGTTAAAATATTTTAAGCCGAATAGCTCATGACTGACAAATAATCCCCTGCATATACATTATACCATAACATAGCTCAAGCAAGTAACATACCTATTGCCTATTCACATTCAACTAAGAATCAAGAAAGCAAGATACAGGTGTAAAAGTAAGCAATGTACATACAGCAAAACCCAGTTGCCATCAAGCTCAACGACAGCATCTGTAGGCGCAGCAATCGGGTTCAACGCCTCCAACTGCGAAACCAACTCGAAAACTTCCCCTCTAACCTCACTAGAAGCCTTAACACCTAAATCAGTCCCATAAACACTATCCACCAAACACCTCTTCAACTCCTCTAACTTGACACTCCCATCATCACCACCACCACCACCATCACCCGAAGCACTACCATTCCCGGAAACAACATAGTCCTCATTTGACACACCCCATTCATCATCATTTTTAGGCGGGTCAGAATCAGCTATTTTGGTAGCGGGTTCTGGATCCGGGTCGGACTTTTCGCCCCATTCGTCGACGATAGATGGAGGGGGGGCTCTGTCCGGCTCTTCATCGTCGTCGCCGGAAATGGGGTCGTCGGGAAAAGGACGGGAGAAGCGGATGGGGGTGGTAAATTGGAGTTTAGAGGGAGATAGGGTGGTGGAGAAAGAGAGGGGGCGGTGGGTTGTCGGAAAGATGCGGTGATTTCCGGCGAGAGTGGGGGTTTTGAAAGGGAGGGAGAGAGCTGTGGTGGGGAGTAGAGACATCTTTCTTTGATTTTCAGGGGAAGTTGAATGGACCAAATAAACATCGGCCTTGCCCTTATTTTTTTCTTTTTTTATTTTTCTTCAATTTCATTATTATTTTTTTTATTACTTGTTTATAACACGTGGGTGGTTTTTTTTGTTATAATTTCATTGTTTTAGTATCTGTTACTCTCTTCTAAAGATACAAGGTTCAAATCCCGTCTACAACAAATTTACAATAAGATTTTATATTATTAATTCTAATCAATACATATCATTTATTAAAGAACTATTATTATTACTAATAATTTTATTAATTAATATTACAAAGTTAAATTATATCCATAATAAATTATTATACTCTATTTTATTAAATTATATAATTTTAAAAGTATTTAAAAGTAACTCATGCTTTGCACGGACTATAAGCTAGTACTCCCTCCCACCCAACCAACCAATCAATTTTTAATATTTTTTTTGGTCACTTTTTGGCATGCATTTTAAGGTGAATTTTAACGATAGTTCTGTAACTTATTTTTAAAATTTTCCTTTTTTTATAAAAATAGGACATATTTTTATACAAAAAATGAAATTTCAAAAATAAATTAGGCAACTATCCATAAAATTCATCTTGGTGCTAGACATCCTATTGTCAAATGTTAATAAATGGGTGGAACGGAGAGAGTATAATTAAGGAAAATGCTAGGTACCCAAAATTGGATCCCAAATTTTTTCCCAAATTACACGTGTCATTATCTGAATGGTTATAATTATAATGGGCCCGCTAGGGCCATATCAACCTCATCAATTAAAATCCTCCATACAGCCAACTCATCCATGCCACATCATTTGGGAACATTTTTTGGGTACAAATTTGGGATACCTAGCATTACTCTATAATTAATGATATGAATCAAATTTCCACCAATTAAAACTGCTAATTTTGTTAACTCAATATTATGGAGATTTTGTTTGGTTCCTAGATATCTAATTTAATGAATAAAAAATTATTAAAGTAACAAATATGTTTTATCAACTTTTTTAATATTAATATGTTATTAATTTACATGTCAAATTGTTGTTAAAAAATTGATACATACATACATACATACATACATATATATATATATATATAAAATTTTACACGTTCAATTTAATATTTGTACTCTATTTTGAATTCTTAAAATTTAATTTGGACGATTTTACAACCCACATCAAATTAACAAAATAATCTTTAATTTAGTGATGATTTAACAATTATTTTCCAATTAAAACTACGCAGAAACAAAAAAAGAGAAGAAATTGACGATTTTTTACGTTGAAAATTCTGTTCGATTTATGAAATATACTTATATTTCGTTTTGCTATCAAAATACCCTTATTATTATTTGGAGATAGTTACAACCAAATATAGTTTCAATCTTTAATTTAGTGATGATTTAACAATTATTTTCCGATTAAAACTACGCAGAAACAAAAAAAGAGAAGAAATTGACGATTTTTTACGTTGAAAATTCTGTTCGATTTATGAAATCTACTTATATTTCGTTTTGATTATCAAAATACCCTTCTTAATATTTGGAGATAGTTAAACTAACAACCAAATATAGTTTCAATAATAAGTATAAGAGTGATTTTGTCCAAAACTTTGGTAGTCGGTAGTCTGGTCTTCAGTACGTCAAAACAAATAAGAACTGTTAGATAATAAAATTATAAATAAATGAAAAACGATAGATCTAGGATAAAAAAATATTTTATTTTTTAACATATAAACTAAAAAGTGTATTTATATTGAAATATGAAAACGTGTATGCCAATGATTTAAATCATATAATTTGGTTTTCTACATTGAATAGGATTATCAATGTAGGTCTTATACACTGAATATGATTAATGTAAAAATCAGTACTTATATTTTCTCTTGAGATTCGGAGTGTTTCCATTTCGATAATAATTGTTAAATCATCACTAAATTATCTTTAATTTAGTGAGCTTCGTGTGGGCCGTAAAATCATCCGAATCTGATTTCTAGATCTCAAGATATAGTCCAAATAGTAAAGATGATCTTTTTTTAATATTAATAAAAAAATATTCAATTATATCCTTTTTTAGTTATATCTTTTTCATATTATAATTTTCTTTTTAAAATTCAATTGTAATACAAATTTTTCAATTATATATTTTTTAGATTATAATTTTTTTAATATGATATAATCTTGCTCGTCTATTTTTAACAATATTAGATTCGACGGTTGAGATTATTTTGGTAGTACGGTGACAAAACCAAAATTATGGATAAGATCCCTCTTACGCATATTGTATATAAGGATATAATTATCATAAACTAGTTTATAACCCATGCGATGCACGGATTTCTTTTAATATGTTATAAATTTTATTTTATGTTATAATTATGTTTTTATATAATCATTATTTTGTAAAAAAAATATTTTAAATTATTTTATATAATTTAATATAAATTTAGTTAATGATATGCATGATTAAAAATTTATATTAGAATTTTAAGTTAAATATGTCGTTGACGGGATTCGAAACTTGAATTTTTAGCAAAGTACTTTAATCATAAAATATACCTTATAATTATATCTAACGGTTCTTATCAATTACTAAAAAGCTAACAGCAAAATGGTGTAATATTTTTGGGTATACATTATTGATTGCAAAATTATTTGGTTTAAAACTTATATTATAATTTTGTTTTTTAAAAATGTCGTTGACAGAATTCGAACCTTGAAATTTTAGTAAATTAATTTAAACATAACATATATCTAATCATTAGATATAAAGGTTCTGATTTTTTCCTAAAAATCTAACGGTAATTATTCGTTGTATACCGATGTTTATTATATTTTTGTTAGTGACTAGACGATATAGTGTTATATTTTTGGGTACATATTACTTAGTATAAGATTATATTTCAAAATAAAAGTTAACGTGTTTTATTTAGAAAGAAATATTATTGATTGTAAGATACGATATTTTAGGTGTTTATAAAAGGTAATATCATCAGTAAATTAAAGTAAACCTCTTTTTATTAAAAAAGGCAATCGGCTAATTATCACTAATTATATTATTTTACTATTTATTTTAGTAATTAGGATGATCGTACTGAAAATCGAATCGACAAACTTTCAATGGTCGTGCGATGCACGAGTTTCTTTTATTATGTTAGTAATTTTTTTTTAATATTACAATTATGTTTTTATATAATCATTATTTTTAATATTTATTAATTTTAATTTAATATAATGTAATATACTCATGTTAATTTACTGATTATACTAATGTTTCCCTATTATAAACAATGTATACGGATTTTTAATATATTTTATTAATAATTAAAAAATATGGTATGATATTTTCGGGTATATATTAATGATTATAAGATTAGTTTTAAATCAAAATGGTAACATGTTTTAATTAGAAAGAAATATTAATGATTGAAAGATATAATATGATTGATTTTTTAGGTGTTTATGAAAGACAATATATTCAACTAAAAAGTAAATGTGAAAAAGGCAATCGGTTAATTACCATTAATTATATTATGTTATTATTTATTTTAATAAATAAGATAACCAAATCGAAAACCAAAACTTTCAATGTTTCGGCTTTAATATAATAGTATAAATTTATGGGATATCCTCGATGGTACCCTTCTGGTATTGATTTTTCTGAATGGTACCACTGTATATTTTTTACTTGCGAGTGGTACCATCAAATGTATTGTCTTCTCAATAAAAATACCCCCGTCATTAGAAAGTTAGTCAAACGTTAGTCAAATAGTAATTTTAATGGGATATTCTTAATGATATCCTTCTGATATTGGCTTTTACAAATGGTACCCTCAAGATTTTGTCTTCTCAATAAAAATACTCTTCTGTTAAGCAAAAGGTTAATCAAATATTTAATGTTAAGCAAATGTTCATACAATTGTTATCAACTATTAATCATCACAGAAATCTAAATCCAGCAAAAATCAATGAAAAAGAATGAGATTTCAATATCACGATCCTAATTTATTACAATAATATTAAATGAAAATAGGCCATGCCTTTTTCACGTTAGTAATATTAGCACTACCCGTTAAAATTAAAATAATTCATATTATCACATCATCCATATTATCATATCATTTGAAAACAATTATATGTATTCTATTTTATTACACTTTTCCTGTGATGTTCGGACTCTTCGAAAAACCCATATACGATGTACGGATTCTTCGAAAAATCCAGCCATATATGGACTGACACTAATATTCATCCGAGCATCTAGTCAAAAAAACCAACCAACTTTATACTTTTTTGTCATTTAACTAATTAACTATTTTTTTCACAAAAAACCCCAACAAATTTGCTAAATTGAAAAAAATTGTCCTAAATTTAACCAAGATTAATTATTATTATCTTAGGTGAAATATTTTAATGTAAAATTAATTTTTTTAACATACTTGTAGAACATTTTGATGTATAATCAAAAATTAATTTCATTACAAAACTTCTATTTACTTTTTTGTCCCCTTTTTTCTTGTAAAATTGATCAACGCATTGAATTCGCACAAATATTATTTTTATTTTAGTTATTAAAAATTTGATAATAAAATCATGAAATTCCATGCAATTATTAATTTTTTTAAAAAAAGTTATCAAACAAATTTAGAAAAAGTCATGCATGCCTTTGTCCTTTACGTGGTTTTTGTCCATATTACATACCTATTTTTCAAATTTATTGAGTTTAGAAAATAATTTTAATTATGATAAAGCAGATCACTCTTAATCTTTCTGTAATAAAATAATGAAGGATACAAATACTTGAAATATAAATTTATAAAATACAAAAATACATAAATTAACAATGCAATTGAAAGATTTTATAATTATTTATAATTATTTTATTTTAGCTATAAAGATAATAAACTGTAATAGAGTAATAATTTAAATGAATTCTTTGATTAATAATTTATTACTTATTTTATCAAGATGTGGTTGAACAATAGGTAATACACATACACATCAACAGCGACTAACTATAATTAATTTATTTTCACAATTTAATAAAGTTTGTTGGGTTTTTACGAGAAAAAGTAAGTTCATTGGTTAAATAGCAAAAAAAATAGAAAGTTAATTGGGTTTTTTTTGACTAATATCTCTATTCATCCGATCCAAATATCCATCTCAGACAATTTATCTTTAATCTCAGTGACCTATCTTTAATTTCGATAACTTATATCTAAAAGAAAGAAAGGAATAAGAAAATATATGAAGAAATAGAGGTGAAATTCATGAAAAAAAAAAAAAGACTTAATTTACGTAATTGTTTATTATGTACTGTAATCAAATGATTTATTTATTTAATTATCACATTGATTAAAAATAATATTTGAATATCCAAATTCAAGTATTATATCCTTATAAAACGTATGCCTGAATCTTTATTTTTTAAGTTAAAAAATCTTATACTTCGATTTGTGTTCATGTCGAATAAAATCCGAGCACCATAGCTCTTGCCCCACTTACTTAGTTAATATCACGATTAATCCTCGTGTATATAGAGAGAAAGATTTTCCTTTTGACAAGATAAAGAGAAAGATTTAAATCTGTTTATTATATTGATTAGCAAATTTGAAGCTAGCCCTAAAGTTATGGTTGTACACCCTATATTATATTTTGTCCAAACTACCCTCTTGTTTCCTTGATCATTCAATTTGGATGTACGCATTCTCTTTTATTCTTAATTTTTTTTAATTAAGTACTTTTAACCTATTTTATATTTTAAAATACCAAGATTGAATTATTATGATTTATTAATTTCTATTTTTTATCTCTAAAATTTTCGAATTTGTAGGTTCAAATTTGTATAAATTTATTTGTTTATAAACGAACAACAAAAGAATGGTTCTTTATCACAATTCTAAGAGTATTAATATAATTTGAATTCTATTATATAATTTGTATATATATATATATATATATATATAGAGAGAGAGAGAGAGAGTTGCACTCCATAGTAAACACCTTATATAACAAATAATAAAGAACATCTCATATCTAATATAATTTAAGAGTTCCGTCATAGCACACAATACAAAAAGTTGTTATTTTTTTACCCTCTAACACGTAGATTTGTTAAAAAAATAACAACCTTTTGTATTAGGTGCCCCTGGCGGAGCCAAAGGATCTAATAGATCTAAGGTGTTCTTTGTTGTTTGTTATATAAGAGTGTTCTGTATGGAGCAAAGACCTATATATATATATATATATATATATATAGGTAGGAAGTTACTTGGCTCGGCTAGTATAAATGAAATTTTAATATAAAAACATAAGGATCTATTTCATTCTTATCAATTGAATTAAGATTATAATCTAAGTGATCTAAAAAAATTTCCTTTTTATTTTGTTTGATTAAAAAAATTCAAATATTTAAGTTATGTTATAAAGAGAAACATTATATTAATTACTAATAATGTAATTTAAATAAATTGATGTTTTGAGCACGATGAAATAACTCAAACGGTAAGAGTTTATTTTTTGTTGTGCCAATTTTTTGGTTCAATTATAGCTCATTCTCGAATTTTTTAGAAAATATATTGATGATATGAGCTAAAAGCAAGCCCTAAATACACATTTAATGTTGCATTAATTAGACCCAACATGGTCCAAACGTGGGGGCCATTTGTGGGGCCCAAACCCTATTTTAATATTAATTTCGTAATTAATATTAAGGGATATTAACAGCTCAGCAATAAGCATCAGATAAGGATCCTATTCCTACAAGACTTAGCCTCCAAGGCACCCAATTCGATATGAAAACAGACTCCTACAAGGAAGGAGTCTAGAACCTTCCTCAAGGCGGTGGCTTGCCCACCAAGTATCCAAATCCTACCATAATTCTAAGGCTCCTCAGCCTATATAAAGGGCCAGACCCCTCATCTCAGAACTACGTCTTGGCTTGATTCTCAATAACGAGATACGTAGGCACTCTGTGAGGACCGATTAGTCTCGAACACGGAAACAGCCATTAAAGCACGAAGCTCCCGAACCCTAGCATTAAATACAAATTCTTAACCTAATTTTTATTCCACAACATTTGGCACCGTCTGTGGGACGACAACATCAACCATGGTGCAAACACGAAGGACACCAGTCACAACCGAGGCGACCACCGTCACCTCTGCTCCGCCTGAACAAGGGTATGTACCCCCATCAACAAGGGCGATCACCCAACCTCAAGTTTCTCAACCACCAGGGACGATTCCCCATGTTGAAAGAACTTTACCCATGGTTGTCCATCCAAGCCAGCAGACCAACCCTCTTCAGATGGTGGTCTCTCCCCTTATCAATCATCCACTACCTCTGGGGGTGCGGATCTCTACTACGGATCTCTCTAGAAGTACGAATCCGACGTATGGCTTGCCTAACTACCCTCCGAATACTCGAGGTATTGGGCCAAGCGGCCATGCCCTGCAGATACATGAGCCGTATCACCCTCCTTACATTAGAGGCTTGGGCCCTGATCAAGGATATTATGACTACTTTGGTCCTTATACTGATGATTCTTCATCTGAGGATGACGATCGTGATCAAGCCCCGAGGAGGCGACATCCAAGCAAGGAGCCTATAAGGAATACTCGACGAATCCATAATGGACCCCCTATGACAGCCGCTGAGAGAATCAAGGCTTATGAAGCCGAGATCCAGAAGCTGAAGGACGATATAGAAAGGGAGCAGCAAAGACAGAATCAAAATCGACCCCCTCCGAGGTCAGGAGGAGAGATTCCCTTTATTGATTTGGAAAGGCCTTCTAGGAGGCAGAGAAGGGCTGAGGCCCCAAGCGGTGGAACTACAAGGGCAGAGGCCCCCAAGGGTGACCCCAAAGAGTTGATGCAGCTAGGAGATCCTGATGATCCTACACCACCATTCACCGAGGAGGTGATGAATGCTCACATCTCTAGGAAGTTTAAGATGCCTACTATAAAGGCTTATGATGGAACGGGTGATCCCGCAAACCATGTGAGAACATTCTCGAACGCACTGCTATTGCAGCCTGCTAGTGACGCTCTCAAGTGTAGGGCATTCCCTCAAACCCTGGCGGGCATGGCTCAAAGATGGTATAGCCGGTTGCCTGCAAATTCGATTGGCTCTTTTAAGGAGTTAAGTGCCGCTTTTGTCAGCCAATTCATTAGTGGAAAAGTTCATGAGAGAAGCTCCGCATCTCTTATGTATGTGGTACAAGGGAAGAACGAAAATCTGAGAGATTACCTCAAGAGGTTCACTAAGGAGACGTTGAACATCACTGACTTGGAGAATAAGGTGGCCCTGGTAGCCCTGGAACACGGAACTACTGATCTATTCTTCAAAAGGTCGTTGGCGAAGCAACCTCCTGAAAACATGGTCGAGCTCCAACGAAGGGCTGACAAGTATATCAAGGCTGAGGATAGCATAAAGAAAGAGGCCACCGTAGGTGGAGGCAACGACAACTCCAAGAAACAAAAGCGAGACCAGGAGTATGATGACCAGGAGTATGATGCTAGGGACAAGTATCCCCGAACTAGCGAGGACTCCGACTCCGCCCCTAAGAAGAGCCAAGGATCAAGGTTCACTGAGTATGCAAGGTTGAATACTCCTAGGAGTCGAATCTTGTTGGACATTGAGAAGGATAAGGATTTCCGATGGCCGAAGCCACTTAGGGGTGATCTCGCAAAGAGAAACAAGAATCAGTATTGCAGATTCCACAAGGATGTAGGGCATGACACTGATGACTGCAAGCAACTCAAAGATGAGATCGAGTTTTTGATCCGTAGAGGAAAACTGAGCCACTTCACTAAGGGTGAAGATCGTGGTGATCAAAGAAGAGACTATAATAGAAGGGATGACGATCAAGATCGCAACCCGCAGCCTCGAGGGCCAGTAATCAACATGATCTCAGGAGGCCCGACTGCGGCCGAGACAACTAGGAAATCTCGGAAGGCTTATGCCCGAGAGGTGATGCATATTGTTGGAGAGGCACCAAAGCGCGCAAGAACCGAGGTAATAATCGGATTTGATGATTCAGACCTTGAAGGGGTGAAGTTCCCCCACGATGACCCGTTGGTCATAACTCTTGTGATTGGAAACTCAGAGGTGAAGCGAGTCTTGATAGATAATTGCGCTTCCGTGGATATCTTGTTTCATGATGCATTTATGAAGATGGGGTATAACGACTCTCAACTGACCCCCTCCAACACGCCTATATACGGGTTTAATGGAGTAAAATCTAAAGTTGAGGGAACTATTCAGTTGCCCACCACCATCGGACAGAAGCCGATAGAGGCCACTCAGATGCTGAACTTTTTGGTTATCAAAGCATCTTCGACTTACAATGCCATCCTCGGAAGGACTGGACTCCACGCTTTTAAGGCTGTAGCCTCTACCTATCACATGAAGATCAAGTTCCCAACCAGGAATGGTGTTGGAGAACATAAAGGTGATCAAAAGATGGCACGAAGCTGTTATGTAGCCTCGTTAAGGCCTGATGGAGTCGGGGGGGGGCAGGTCCTTCCGATTGAAGACATGGATGCCCGCAGTGGTAAGGAACACCAAGAAAGGCCAGTAGAGGACATCACACAGAAGCCTCGGACAACCATTGAGGCTAAGGCATTAACTGACTTCATGGTTGAATGTACCATTGGCAACTAAGAAGTTGGGGGGTAGGAGGTAGTACCCCAAGCAGGAAGTGAACTTCAGAATAAGAATGAGGAGACCAGAAGGAGTGGTGGGCGCTCTATTTTGATGGAGCATCAAAAACAAAATCAAGTGGTGCAGGCCTAGTCTTGAAAAGCCCCGATGGGCTCAAGTTATCCTAGTAGGACTTAGCTTCATATTTATCTAATAGTAGTAGAAATAAGGTTCATTGAAACCATTGCAGAGCATGTTGCTCTGAGTAGGACAGTAGTACTCTATGTAAGGGTTGAACCCATTTCAAGTTATTAATGCAAGTTTGATTTCCATTCATTGATTGTGTGATTCTATTTATGTGCCAAGCACCTGATGTGTGTAAGTCAAAGATGACCAAGTACTGAAAATAAAAGAATACACGAATGGAAACAAACAAACGCATAAGTAAAACCCTGAAGGATCGAGAGTTAGGTTACAACACAGCCAAATAAGAGTTCAAGTCCTTGAAGGACCTGGGATAAAAGACAAACATTGAAGTCATGACGGCCAAGCGATCCTGAGAAAGTTACTTACATAAGAGCTTCTCTGAAGGAACCCTTGAGGGGCAAGTTGATAGCATTTATGCAAGAGAATAGTGATGTGTTTGCTTGAACAGCAACCGATATGCCAGGGATTGATCCCCAACTTATAACTCACAGGTTGAATGTCGATCCTGAGTGAAAGACAATAAAGCAGAAGAAGAGAAATTTTGCTCCTAAAAGGCAAGATGCCATCAAGCAAGAGGTTGACAAGTTCTTGGAAGCTGGTTTTATTGAGGAGATTCAGTTCCTCGAATGGTTGGCTAACCCTGTGATGGTCAAGAAAGCAAATGGAAAGTGGAGGATGTGTATAGACTTCACTGATTTAAATGATGCATGCCCAAAGGATTGTTTTCCTCTACCGAGGATTGATACGTTGATAGATGCCACAGCTGGACATGAGATGTTGAGCTTCATGGATGGATTCAGTGGCTATAATCAGATTAAGATGCACAAGGATGACATCCCAAAGGTATCTTTCATAACTGACTTTGGTGTTTTCTGTTATCTTGTTATGGCTTTTGGTCTAAAGAATGCGGGAGCTACATACCAACGACTGGTGAATAAGATATTTTCCCATCTAATTGGAAAAACCATGGAGGTCTATGTTGATGACATGTTAGTCAAGAGCCTATTCACGGCTGACCACATTGAGCACCTCAGAGAGGCATTTGCAGTGCTGAGGAACCACAAGATGATGTTAAATCCGGCCAAGTGTGCTTTTGGCTTTGGATCAGGAAAAGTTTCTGGGTCTGATGGTTTCAAAAAGAGGAATTGAGGCCAATCCATGATAAGATCAAAGCGATCTTGGACATGGAACCACCCCACTCTATACGAGATGTACAAAAGTTGACGGGCCGAGTTACAACCCTAGGGAGATTCATCTCCAAATCTGGTGACAAATGCTTGCCTTTCTTTCAAGCATTGAAGAATGTGAAGAATTTTGAATGGACACCTGAAAGCCAAGAGGCCTTTGAACAGCTGAAGAAATACATGACTGAAGCCCCATTGTTGGCCAAACCTAGTCTTGGGGAGACTCTTTATCTATACCTGGCGGTATCTGAACAAGCATTGAGTGCTGTCCTCATTCGAGAAGAGAATAAGGTTCGATAAAACCTATTTACTAGGTGAGCAAGGTGTTGCATGGAGCTGAGTTGAATTACTCTCCCATCGAGAAATTTGCTTTGGCATTGGTAACAGCTTTCAGGGAGCTGTGACCATACTTTCAATCACACAAGAATGAAGTCCTGACGGACCAACAGTTGGAAATATTTTGCTCAGCCCGAAGGCTAGTGGAAGGCTAATTAAGTGGGCAATAGAACTTGGAGAATTTGACATCACGTAAAAGCCTCGGACAGCCATCAAGGCTCAGGCATTAGCTGACTTCGTGGTTGAATGCACTATTAGCAACCAAGAAGTCGGGGGGCAGGAGATAGTAACCACCCCTGGGAGAGAGAATAAAGATGAAGAGCTTGTACCTAATCAGAAGGAATATTGGGTGCTCTATTTGCTCTATTTTGATGGAGCATCAAAAACAAAATCTAGTGGTGCAGGTTTAGTCTTGCAAAGCCCCGATGGGTTCACAGCTGAGTATGCCTTGAAGTTGGATTTCCCAACAATCAACAACGAAGCTGATTATGAAGCATTGATAGCCGGATTGGGCTTGGCCAGAATTATGAGAGTCAAGAATCTCAAAGTATGTGGGGATTCAAGACTAGTAGTCTCGCAATTGAATGGTGAATTTGAAGCCAAGGACGAAACTATGGCAAAGTACTTGAGAGTCGTGAAGGCCGTGATGACTCAGGATCTCATGGCAAGCCGGTACCGGACCTTTCAACGCTATTTCGTCCATATCTTGAGCTCCGGGTATCGGATTTGGACGATCTTACAGTCCACGTGAAGCTCACGAAGTTTTCTACAACCTTGGAAGGTCCCGGTCGACCAGGAGCACCTGGTGGCCGACCAGGACCTCATGTCAGCCGACCAGGTTCCATTGAAGGACCTTTCAACGCTGTTTGGGCCATATCTTGAGCTCCGGGTATCAGATTTGGACGATCTTACAGTCCACGCGAAGCCCACGAAGTTTTCTACAACCTTGGAAGGTCCCAGCCGACTAGGAGCACCTGGTGGCCGACCAGGACCTCATGTCAGCCGACCAGGTTCCATTGAAGGACCATTCAACGCTGTTTGGGCCATATCTTGAGCTCCGGGTATCAGATTTGGACGATCTTACAGTCCACGCGAAGCTCACGAAGTTTTCTACAACCTTGGAAGGTCCCAACCGACCAGGAGCACCTGGTGGCCGACCAGGACATCATGTCAGCCGACCAGGTTCCATTGAAGGACCTTTCAACGCTGTTTGGGCCATATCTTGAGCTCCGGGTATCAGATTTGGACGATCTTACAGTTCACGCGAAGCTCACGAAGTTTTCTACAACCTTGGAAGGTCCCAGCCGACCAAGAGCACCTGGCAGGCGACCAGGACCTCCTGTCAGCCGACCAAGTGCCATTGAAGGGGTCTGGCCGACCTCCCGGCACTTCCCGTCAGTTGGTTGGGCCGATTGATGGTTCTGATTCTTAAATTTAGCGCCGTGTAGCGTCGATTAGCACCATTTAGTGCCGTCTTATATCATTTAACGTCATAAATTAAATGACGTCTAGGGCTGATTAGCACCAATTAGTGCCGTCTTATGCCATTTAACGTCGTTCAACACAGATTAAACGTCATTTAAGCATCGATTATTGCCGTTTGCAGTCAACACGGAGCCCCTGTCAGCCAATCAGCCAACCAGGAACTCCTGTCAGCCGACCAGGACCTCCTGTCAGCCGACCAGGACCTCCTGGCAGCCGACCAGGACCTCCTGTCAGCCGACCAGGTGACATTGGAGGGGTCAGGCCGACCAGGAGCTCCTGTCAGCCGACCAGGAGCTCCTGTCAGCCGACCAGGACCTCCTGGCAGCCGACCAGGACCTCCTGGAAACTGACTAAGGGGTGGCTGCAGCTGTTCCGGGTCTCTTTTCGGCCAATCAATGTAGTACCGATTAGTGCCGATTAGTACCGATTAGTGCCGATTAGCACCGATTAGTGCCGAGTAGCACCGATTAGTGTCGAGTAGCACCGATTAGTGCCGAGTAGCATCGATTAGTGCCGAGTAGCACCGATTAGAGTCGATTAGCATCGATTAGTGCTGATTAGCACCGATTAGAGTCGATTAGCATCGATTAGTGCCGATTAGCATCGATTAGTGCCGTTTTAAGTCGTTTAACGCCGTTTAACATCGTTTAAACGTTGTTAGCACCAAGTAGCATTTGCTTAACATTGTCGTAAACGCGTCGGTCGCTCCACGCTTTACATCAAGACAGTACTCATGAAACACTAGTGTATAAAGATAGACCCTGACCCGAGCCTCGAATAAGGTCGTTATAACTTCAAGGAAAACCTGATCAGTTTTCCTGGAAGTTTGGGGGCAAATGATATGGGCTAAAAGCAAGCCCTAAAGACACATTTAATGTTGCATTAATTAGACCCAACATGGTCCAAACGTGGGGGCCATTTGTGGGGCTCAAACCCTATTTTAATATTAATTTCGTAATTAATATTAAGGGATATTAACAGCTCAGCAATAAGCATCAGATAAGGATACTATTCCTACAAGACTTAGCCTCCAAGGCACCCAATTCGATATGAAAACAGACTCCTACAAGGAAGGAGTCTAGAACCTTCCTCAAGGCGGTGGCTTGCCCACCAAGTATCCAAATCCTACCATAATTCTAAGGTTCCTCAGCCTATATAAAGGGCCAGACCCCTCATCTCAGAACTACGTCTTGGCTTGATTCTCAATAACGAGATACGTAGGCACTCTGTGAGGACCGATTAGTCTCGAACACGGAAACAACCATTAAAGCACGAAGCTCCCGAAGCCTAGCACTAAATACAAATTCGTAACCTAATTTTTATTCCACAACAATTAATTTATAAGACATATAAACTTAACTACTCAAAAAATATATTAATGTTTTTTAGTTAAAAAACAATTACATAAATTATTTATTCATTATATTATGAGATTGCTAATATTTTTATTAGTTATCTATTATATATATAATAGGCCAACACAAGAAAAAATTGTGAGATTTTTTAATGTACATGAAAAGACCAATTTACCCCCATGTTTAATATTTATTAAAAAAAGTGTTGTTCATGGGAATCGAACTTGAGTCTATCAAGTAACTTATGCATGCTCTTACCACTACGCCACAATGTCACATGTGTTTTAAAACCATACACGTAATAAGTGAATGTCGTTTAAGAGTAATACATTTGTAAATAACTATGGAGCTAAATTAAACTTAGGTAAAACATCAACACATTTTTATTATAAAAAGTGTTGTTCATTGGAATCAAACTTGAGTCTATCAAGTAACTTATGCATGCTCTTACCACTACGCCGCAATGTCACATGTGTTTATCAATCATACACGTAATATGTGGATGTCTTAACAGTAATACATTTGTAAATAACTTTGGAGCTAAATTAAACTTTAAATAACTATGGAACTAAATTAAACTTTAAACTTAGGTACTACACCAACACAAGATAAATTCGTGAGACTTTTTAATGTATTGGAAGAAATAATAATAAAAGAAATGATATTTAAAAGAAACTATTACAATGTTGGAATTATCCAATAATAATAATATTATTATATATGTTAACACATAGAAGACGATGATTATATAAAATTAGTATGTACAAAGGTTCGTGTAACAAAATATGAGACTTTAAGTTATGATAATCAATGATATTTTATGAAAATTAATATTATCATCGATCAGTCAAATCCATGTTATTTAAAAATAATTAATTCTATTTCATAATTTTAGTATCATAAACAATAATTTTTTATATTATATTTGATTTTTTTTAAATATGTGTACAAAATTAACATTGGTGATAAAATGAAATATTCAAAATAAAAGCATATATAGTGCATACTAAAATTATTAAATTATAATATATAATTTAATTGATGATTTAAAAATGAACTATTAATAATTAAAGAAGACTTTCATAACAAAGCATGCATATACAAAACTCACAAGGAGAAACAACAAATTCATTGAACATGTAGGTCTATCTGTTCGATACAATTTGTAAAGATACTTCTTTGGAAGAAGCTGCGTTTGAAAAAAGAAAGAATTAATTCATTATCAAAGCACGGACAAAAGTCATATGATCAATTTCAACTTATGACAATAAAAGTAATAAATGATAAATTCTCAAGTTTGGAGAACAAAAATGTTATAAGCCCGTTACACAAGGTAGATTCACTCAGTTGAGGACTGAATTATCTGATGTTTTGAAAGTCAGACAAAAATAGGAAGAGATACCAAGGCAAAAAAAAAAAGCTTAAAATCAAGAGTTTAGAAGAAAAGAAATGAAATAGTTAGAAAGATAGTTTTAAGAAGTGAAAGCGTAAGGTCTGAATATCGTATTAGAAGATTTAATAAGGTCTTTTTTTATTAAAATCATGACTAAAACCCACACCCACACTCTTAGAATGCAACATCTTGAAGGCATCATTTTTGAAGAATTGGGAAAAAAAAAATTAGTATCGTAAATGTTTGAAAAATCATCTTAATTAGACAACACCTATTGAACACTCAGATTCTATTCAATGACCCACAATAAAATTAGAAACTGACATGATTTCTATTAGTACTTCTTATATTAGTTTCCAAATTACAAACTTGAATATATTTAAATAAGTATGCAATAGCCACATATACCATTACAAGCAAAACTCTATTAAAATTAATTTTATACTTCAAGGAACATTGATTATACACAATTTAATTTAGAACACAATTTAATACTTTTTGTTTTATTTTGCAAATCTGTGGAAATACTTTCTTTATTACATATTTAGGTTATGATACTGAAACTTTAAAACGTTGAAGCTGAGACATTCTACGAATTTATGCAGTAGTACGGTTTAAAATAAAGCTTCTTTTGCATGCATAGGTCTTAATGAAATTATAACTGTAAGCCACAAAATTGTTTAGTCGACGGGGTCTGAAGGAGCTACTGGTCTACGACAAATAATAAATACATATGTATATGAACCACAGAATATAACGAAAAACACTTAGTTGAGATAACGTCACCAACACAAGATAAAATTGTGAGATTTTTTAATGCATTTGAAATGACTAATTTATCCCCATGTTTAATGTTTAAATAAAAAATGTTGTTAGTGGGAATCGAACTAGGGTCATACAACAAATTTAGACCCAATCATACCACTAGGCTAGCCATTCATTTGTGTAATAAATCATACACATAATATGTGAATGCGTGTGTGCGACTTGAATAAGAAATAGTTGGAACATATTATTTTTTTAAAACGAAAAAATGCATAACTTTTTCGTTAAAACAACATACAAAATAAGATTAATTGATTGTAAAACTAATATCTAAAATCTATTTTATACTCCCTTCGTCCCCCTCATTTGTTTACATTGGAGGGGGACACGAAGACCAAGACAATGCATAAAAAATGAGTAAAGTTAGATGAAAAGTGGGTAAAGTGGTGGGACCCATCAATATTTAATAATAGATTTGAGATAGTGGAGGAAAGTAGTGGGTGTAATAGTGTTTTTTATTATTAAATATAAGATAATGGGGGAAAGTAGTGGATGTAATAGTGGGGTAAACTTAATATTTATGGTAACGTCAAGAAATGAGAGGTACATCCCAAAATAGTAACTGTAAAGAAATGAGAGGGACGGAGGGAGTATATAATACACGAACAAGACTTAAAATTCATGAGATATTTTATTCATAATTTAAAATGACTGATTATCTCTATATTGTTGTTTATGTATAAAAAATTCATTTTTAGTGTAAATCAAACTTGGATCATCAAGTTAACTTGTGCATCTACATACCACTAGGCCACACTTTTACATGTGTTTTAGATCATATATACAATATGTATGTGTATGATATATGAAATTATATTGCCTAAATATTATTGGGTTTTAAATGAGATTTGGACTTTTTATTAATTTCATTGATTGATGAAATAACCACATAAAATATATAATTGGGTTATAAAATGATATTATAATTAATATTACGGATACTATCCAACAATATATTAGAATTAAAATATTGAGTTGTTCACGTAATACGAAAATTGTATATTATTACACAAGATGCAATAATTTATCGGTCAAACACTTCAGGTCGTAGAAATATTTGGCTTGGAAAGACGAATCCTAAAAATAACATATTAAATTTAACATAGAAATTGATTAATGTTCGATTTAAAATTTGACATTTGAAGAAAAAAATGTTAATATATAATATATGGTGTATTATTTATAACGGTAACTCAAAAAAAAAATATATATACAAGATCATGTATAATTTATGATTTGCAGAACTTATATTATATATCATAGACATCACCTATTGAACACTCAAATTCTATTCAATGATCCACAATAAAATTAAAAACTGACAATCTTCGATGCCTTTTGCAATTTACATCATATTAGCTGATAACCCGTGCGAAGCACGGACACAAATTGAACACGAGCCGAGATTAAAATATTAATATTAATAAATTAATAAACATTATTTAATTATATAGTTATAGAGAATCGGATCCGAGATAAAGTTAAAAAAATTAAAATAAATAAATAAATAAATCTTTATAAATATGTAGTTGTAAGGAATCGAACCCGAGATGAAGCTAAAAAAAATTAAAGTAAATAAATCTTGTATAATTATGTAGTTTTAAGGAATCGAACCTCGATTTAATGATAATCAAATTTGGTATTTTGGTACTATTGTCTACCATTAAAACATGATTTTTCATATTAATAAAGAGTATAGATATGACCTATCATAAACACTCCAACAACTCACACTTCAACGACTAAGAACTATAAAATCCATATTAGAGCATGCCCCGTGCCTCGCACGATTCTCATGCTAGTTTTGGTAAATACGAGAACATGAACAATAGAATATGTTAATTTTATTATGTATACAGTTTTGTTAGAGCGAGTTCATGCAGGAAAAATGAAAAATTAACCACAAGCCATAGGAATGAACATACAAGGGTAATATAGGCAAAATAATTTAATGGGTGTGCAACAATAACTTTTGGGTGTGCATATATCACTACCGTTTACATAAATACTCAGAGTTCAGTTTAAAGGTTGTAACTTCCAATGAAGTTAACAGTACGTGAGCCAACACGTAAAACTTTATTCTGCTCATTGAGAACAGTAATATTTTGACCAGAATATTCTGAACTTAAATCCACTTTCTGAACCACCTGCCCGAAAATATTAAATCTGAATCCTTGTGGCGTGACAAAATACGTTTGCGGATTCATGATATTCACAGGCACCCAAAAATCTCCTAGTGAAGTTCTTTTTATTTTACTTGGATATCCAGGAACGGTAAATAGAACTTCAACTGTATTTGCTCGTAAACCTCGAAGCCAATACCTTGAAATTCTTTTATTACCATTTTCCGAAAACACTAGAAATGATCCGTCTAGACTCACTGCTGGTCCGATTGGAACGAATAATCCACGTAACAACACAGTCACTTGTTGTGTTCTTGGATCATATTTTAGTAGCCGGCCACTTGAGTCAGGCTGGAAACCTGGTTGTGTAATGTTTCTGCATAAATATATATATTAAAGAAGGGAATAAAAAAAAAAATAATAATTCACAAACGAAAAGGGTCGACCAGTATATGTATACAGTAGTTACTTTGTTTAAGTGAAACTCCTGACGTTTGAAAATTAAATCTTTTGAAAGATTTTGAAATTTACTGGAAAGAACCGTATGTACATAGTTGTTTTTGTCTGCTTGTATACCTTATGTCGTAAGTTGTTGAAGAGCTAGTAAAGTAAACATTTTCAGTGGTTGGATCGACATCAACACCGTTGAGGAAGCGAAAAGTGACGCCTTCTGCCGATGAAGCTAGACGTCTTGCTGGTCCTCCATTGGGACCGACAACAAAAAGACCAAGTACACCATCCACAATATAGACTTCACCGGTTCTAGGGTTGAAGCTGAATGCTAGAGGCCTCCCACATTCAAATATTAAATCAGAGTTAAGAGTGCCATCACAAACTTCTTTTCTCCTGAAAAAGTTATTTTGTGAGAATACATATAGGTGTTAGTTTATAGAATTTGTATGCTAAAATACAGAAGCATTATTAAGTCCTTAATGTTAATTATTTAAGTCTACAATCCCAATTCTCACGCACCACTGTACATAGCTTTACGTGTCTTCCAATTTTTGATAAAAAAAAAAAATATAACAAAATTAGTATATTTACCTATCCGGTGAAGTTGTGGCAAAATCCATGAAACCGAAATCCGGACCTAAGTACTTTAGAACCCTGCCATCTGCAATAGTCACATACGGTCCACCTCCCCTCGGATCTAACGCAACAGACTCGGGACTTGTTGCTTGTGGTGGGAGCAGGATTTTGCTAAATGATCTTGGCTGACAGAGAACAAAGGGAACAAAGAACAGAAGAACAATGATCACAAACCTACTAACGCTAATCATTTTAAGTTGTTTATAGACAATCACTAAGAAATATTCCAATTGGACGTGTCAATGTTCAAAGCATCTTAGTTCATGTACTATATATACACACAAGGATAAGGCGCAGAGATATGGGATCTGCCATAAAAAGTGCATGTATTTGCTGAAACCAACTTTGAATATTTGAATGCTTACTTCATTCGAAACCAGATTTTGCTTATAGCCGATAGAGTATTGTGTACGACTTCCTTTCCGTGATCAACTGAAGCACTCAAATATGGCCGAGGACGTAAGCCCATCAACTAGCCTTCTGTCAATCATGCCCAATATATTAAAATAGTCGTATGCATTTCTGTAACAATTTTATTTTATCGGTATTGCGGCACATGAGTTATATTTATAAAGGGACGACAGGTCCAGGGGTGCATGACTCCTTGAGATCGACCGTATGATCACTGCCTACTTAGCTCCGTACTGCCTAGCTACTACTGGACGTTATTGCAGGCAAATGATCTGGGGAGCCAAACTTTGGCTTAATTTTAAGTTGTTGAGTCTCAATTCAAATCACAACATTGATAGGTTAATTTTGAATTCGTAACAAGTGCAAGTGATTTAGCAATTTTATTTTGAGAGCTGATATGTGCAGTTGCACACTTGCACCCGCAAATGCGAACATGATTTTCACATATATTTATATATTTTTTTTGGTCAGGAAACATGATTTTCACATTTTGGCAATGAAGATATATATACTAAAACCTCGTTAAATTAATACTCGATAAATTAATAATCTTTCTAAGTTAATAATTTACTCCGGTCCCAACTGGGGCTAGTTCAAAAAATGATAAATATCGATAAGATAATAAGATAATATTTTTTTTGAAAAACCCTATATAAATAAGTGGTCCCAATAATATTATAAATTAATAAGTCCTTTATAATCATAAAAACATATGTATTACCCTTTTGTAAAATATGATTCTAGGATTATTAAAATTTGAATCTACATTAAACTCATCCTTAATCTCTTTGTTGCATCTAAAAGTTAAAACATGATATTTTCGTAAAATATTAAAAAATTATTAATCAATGTTTTTATGTCTAAGTGCTTCTTTACTTGCAAAAGGTTTCAAAAATGTCGTTTTATCTTTGATATCATCTAAAAATACATGAATATTTACTTTGAATCTCGGTGATACTCATTGAATTTGTAAAACAATGTAAACTGAATTAATTGAATTAAGTATAAAACATAAATTGTAAAATTCATTTTATTTGAATGTATATAATTGGAAATTTATTTTCTTTGATATAAAAAATCTTTATAAACTAATAATTATTAATTTATCGATTAATTAATACCTCTCTAAATTAATAAAATTTTACGATTCCGACTATCTATACTTTTATATTAAAGCCGAAACATTGAAAGTTTTGGTTTTCGGTTTGGTTATCCTAAGTTTTGGTTTTCGCTTTGGTTATCCTAATTATTAAAATAAATAATTAAATTACAAAAACAACTCAAAAAGCTAATTACTAATATTAACGTAATTATATTCTGATTAAAATTTCTTCATCCACTTCTACTTGGACTCTTCTTTCTGCTCCAACAACTCAATTATTCATTTTTTCTAAAGATTTTACTTCTAATTAAAACACTTTACCATCTAATTTAAAACTAATATTACAATAATTAATATATATCCAAAATATCACACCATATCTTTCCGTAATTATTTTTAGTAGTAATTTTTGTAATTAAAACATGGAGTACTTTTTAATTTAAAATTAATCTTGCGATCACTAATATACACCCAAAAATATCTCACCATATATACAAATCATTATTTTTATTAATAAATAACAATCGTTAGATCTAATAATAAGATATATTATATGATTAAATTAATTTACTAAAAATTCAAAGTTCGAACCCGTCAATGACATTTTTAATTTAGAATTTTAAAAAATAAATTTTAAACCATGCATTTCATTATATAAATTTATATTAAATTAAAATTAAAAAAATATTGAAAATAAGGATTATATAAAAATATAATTATAATGTTAAATAAATTTTATAACCTATCAAAAAACACCCGTGCTTCGCACGGGTTATAAGCTAGTATTAATTTATAAAGATTTTACTTGTATTCTGATTTCTTTTAATTGTGCTCGTAGCCAATTGGGCTTTGTTTGCTGGGTCAGTCTCATGGGCTTTTGCTTATTTTTCCCAGTGGCCAATTGAGGGTATCGTAACTGACATTTCTACTACTCAATGATTTAACTTAATTATCAAAAGTATAATTTTGTGGTAATCAGCCATTTTGGTGAACTATCGTATATGGGATGTTTTCAAATCCAGGTCAAATTTATAACAGTTTTACCAAATAATTTTAGATGCTCTAAGTTCAACCCGATAAAAATGGTGTGGGTTAGAAGAAGACACTTTTACCCTAGGTACTAAGATCTTCTTCCGTTAGACATGTGAATCAGGTTGTAGCAGCCGATTTTTCAAACTATTAATTCTAAATTTAAAACTAAAATAAAATGAATTTCTTTACTCAATAAATCTCAAATTCCACAAAAATCAAATCTAAATTCAACTTAATGAACGTAAACAATAAATTTCGAGATGCAACTCTATTGTTATGGGCTAAAAGTAAGCTCTAAAGACACATTTAATGTTGCATTAATTAGACCCAACATGGTCCAAACGTGGGGGCCATTTGTGGGGCCCAAACCCATATTTTCAATATTAATTTCGTAATTAATATTAAGGGATATTAACAGTTCAGCAATAAGAATCAGATAAGGATACTATTCCTACCAGACTTAGCCTCCAAGGCACCCAATTCGATATGGAAACAGACTCCTATAAGGAAGGAGTCTAGAACCTTCCTCAAGGCGGTGGCTTGCCCACCAAGTATCCGAATCCTACCATAATTCTAAGGCTTCTCAGCCTATATAAAGGGCCTGACCCCTCATTCTCAGAACTACGTCTTGGATTGATTCTCAATACGAGATACGTAGGCACTCTGTGAGGACCGATTAGTCTCGAACACGGAAACGGCCATTAAAGTACGAAGCTCCCGAACCCTAGCATTAAATACAAATTCGTAACCTAGTTTTTATTCCACAACATTTGGCGCCGTCTGTGGGAAAACAACATCAACCATGGTTCAAACACGAAGAACAACGTCAACCTCGACTGAGGCCATACCCCTTAGTTCTGCTCCACCTGCCACCTCTGATCCGCTTATCACTACAGAAGAAGGACAATTACCCCCATCAACAGGGGCGATCATTTAACCTCTAGCCTCTCAACCCCCAAGGACGATTCCCCATGTTGAGGGAACTCTACCCGTTGTTGTCCATCAAAACCAAGAAACTAACCCTCTTCAGATGGTGGTTTCTCCTCTTGATAACGTTGATCGTACGCTACCCCGGGAATACAAATCCACACCACGGATCTTCCCTTGAATACCAACCCGATGTATGGGCTGCCTAATTATCCCCCTCGACAAAGGGAACCTGGACCAAGCGGTCACGCTTTACAGATCCGAGATCGAAAGTACGATGACTACTCCGGCCCCTACACTGATGATTCAACATCTGAGGATGACGATGATGATCGCGAAGAAGCCCCAAGGAGGCGACGTGCTAGTAGAGAACCTCGAAGGAGGTCCCAAAAAATCCATGATGGACCTCCATAAACGGCTGAAGAAAGGATTAAGGCTCATGAGGCTGAGATCCAAAGGATAAAGGATGATATTGCTAGGAAGCAAGAAAGGCAAAGTCTGATTCGACCTCCTCCAGTGACAAGGAGGATTTCCATTATAAATCTGGAGAGGCCTTCAAGGAGACAACGAAGGGCTGATGCCCCAACTGAAAAATCGACAAGGGTGGAAACCCCCAGAAGCACCCCAAGGATCTAATACCACTTGGGTATCTTGATGATCCCACACCTCCGTTTACTGAAGAGGTGATGAATGCCCGCATCTCAAGGAAGTTCAAGATGCCGACGATTAAGGCTTATGATGGAACGGGCGATCCCGCAAACCATGTCAGGACGTTCTCAAATGCACTGCTGCTGCAGCATGTGAGTGACGCCTTAAAGTGTAGGGCGTTCCCTCAAACCCTGTCGGGCATGGCTCAAAGGTGGTATAGCCGCCTACCTGCAAACTCGATTGGCTCTTTTAAGGAGTTGAGCGCTGCCTTTGTCAGCCAGTTCATTAGTAGGAGAGTTCATAAAAAAATGTTCTACATCTCTCATGTATGTGGTGCAGGGGAAGAATGAGAATTTGAGGGATTATCTCAAGTGGTTCACCAAGGAGACGTTGAATATCACTGATCTGGAAAATAAGGTGGCCATGGTAGCCCTGGAACACGGAACCACTATTCTCTTCTTTAAAAGGTCTTTGGCAAAACATCCTCCTGAAAACATGGCCGAGCTCCAACGAAGGGCCGACAAGTATATCAAGGCTGAGGACAGCATGAAGAAGGAAGCCGCAAGAGGCAATGGCAAGGGTTCCAACGACTCAAAGAAACGAAAGCAAGAGCAAGAGTACGACGCTAGGGACAAGTATCCCCGGACTAGCAAAGACTCTGAGTCACCACCAAAGAAAGGTTTGGGACCTAGATTTTCTGATTATGCAAGGCTGAACGCTCCTAGGAGTCAGATCCTGTTAGATATTGAGAAGGATAAAGACTTTCGATGGCCGAAGCCACTTAGGGGTGATCCCGTAAAAAGAAACAAGGAGCAGTACTGTAGGTACCACCGTGACGTGGGGCATGATACAGATGATTGTAGACAGTTGAAAGATGAGACTGAGTTCTTGATCCGAAAGGGAAAGCTGAGCAGGTTCACGAAGGGTGATGTTCGTGGAACCCAAAGAAGGGACAATGACAGAAGGGATAACGATCGTGATCATGATCATAATCCACAGCCCCGAGGGCCAGTTATTAACATGATTTGGGGAGGCCCGACAGCGGCCGGTACGACTCGAAACTCTAGAAAGGCGTATGCCCGAGAAGTGATGCACATCGTGGGAGAAGCCCCAAAACGTGCTAGGACTGAAATAGCCATTGGATTTGATGATTCAGACCTCGAAGGGGTGAAGTTCCCCCATGACGACCCGTTGGTCATAACCCCTGTGATTGGAAACTCGGAGGTGAAACGAGTCTTGATAGATAATGGAGCTTCTGTTGATATCTTGTTTCATGGCGCGTTTGTGAAGATGGGGTACACTGATTCTCAATTGACCCCGACCAACATGCCAATCTACGGATTTAATGGAGTTGAGTCCAAGGTTGAAGGAACTATTCAGTTACCCATGACAATTGGACAAGAACCTAAAGAGGCTACTCAGATGCTGAATTTCCTTGTGATCAAGGCATTCTCGACTTATAACGCGATCTTGGGAAGGACTGGACTTCATGGATTCAAGGCTGTTGCCTTTACATATCACATGAAAATTAAGTTTCCGACCAGGAATGGTGTTGGAGAACAAAAGGGAGATCAGAAGATGGTAAGAAGCTGTTACGTATCAGCATTAAGAGCTGACGGAATCAGGGGGCAGGTACTTCCGATTGAAGACATGGATGTCCATGGTGATGATGAACACCGAGGGAAGCCAGCAGAGGACTTAGTCCCTATTCCTCTAGAGTTTGGCGACCCTGACAAAATAACTTATGTAGGAGCTTCTTTGAAGGAACCCCTGAAGGGTAAGTTGATAGCATTTTTGCAAGAGAATAACGACGTGTTTGCTTGGACGGCAGTTGATATGCCAGGGATTGATCCCCAACTCATAACTCACAAGTTGAATGTTGATCCTAGGCGGAAGACAATAAAACAGAAGAAAAGGAATTTTGCTCATGAAAGGCAAGAGGCCATTAAGCAAGAAGTTGACAAGCTCTTAGAGGCTGGGTTTATTGAAGAGATTCAGTTCCCCGAATGGTTGGCTAACCCTGTGATGGTCGAAAAAGCAAATGGGAAGTGGAGGATGTGTATAGACTTCACTAATTTGAATGATGCATGCCCGAAGGATTGTTTTCCCCTGCCAAGGATAGATATGTTGATAGATACCACAGCTGGACATGAGATGTTGAGCTTTATGGACGGATTCAGCGGCTACAATTAGATTAAGATGCACAAGAATGACATCCCAAAGGTATCTTTCATAACTGACTTTGGTGTTTTCTGCTATCTTGTTATGGCTTTTGGTCTAAAGAATGCAGGCGCTACTTATCAACGATTAATGAATAAGATATTCGCTCATCTGATTGGTAAAACCATGGAGGTCTATGTTGATGACATGTTAGTCAAGAGCCTATTCAAGGCTGACCACATTAAGCACCTCAGAGAGGCATTCGAAGTGCTGAGGCACCACAAAATGATGTTGAATCCAGCCAAGTGTGCTTTTGGAGTTGGATCTGGAAATTTTTTGGGTTTGATGGTTTCAAAGAGAGGTATAGAGGCCAACCCTGACAAGATCAAGGCGATTTTAGACATGGAACCGCCGTGCTCTATAAGAGATGTGCAGAAGTTGACAGGCCGAGTAGCAGCTCTTGGAAGATTCATCTCCAAGTCTGGTGATAAATGCTTGCCCTTTTTTCAAGCATTGAAGAAAGTAAAAAATTTTGAGTGGACACCTGAAAGCCAAGAGGCCTTTGAACAATTGAAGAAATACATGGCAGAAGCCCCGTTGTTGGCAAAGCCTAGTCCGGGGGAAACGCTTTACTTATACTTGGCGGTATCTGAACAAGCACTGAGTGCCGTCCTCTGTAACACCCCCAAATCCGGGGTCAAGGATTTGGTTGTCACGCGGAAATCCTCAATGACAAATTACCTACTTAATAACATTAACCAACTGTAGCCGTTAATAATTGAGTTACAACATTTGAGACCCCAACCACCAAGCATCTTTTAGGTTATAGGGCTAGAAACAAGAACTCATATACTTACAATTCTCATTACATCCATTCAAATACATCGCACTGCATCTTACAAATCTTACACTACTAGTATAGCTTCGTTGGGAAGTACACCAGCAACTAGTACTACTCAGTACAAAGTAATATATAATACACATCAATATACCTACATAAAACTTACTCCAGCTATAGATTTTCTGGACCACATTGCCTTCGTAGGAGCATACTATCTGCTTCTTCCGAGCTATACAGATAAGCCTCATCCGCCTATCTTCCCCTGAAAGGTTAAAATTTGACACAAGCAAGAATGAGCGAAAGAATTGCTCAGCAAGTACTACTACAACAAAATATCACAACATACAAAATATCCCTTCATACGCATTGAGCGGTTCGATATTCAACTTATACTTAATATCATTCTTGAAACATTTATACCCGTAAAACTTCAATAGAGAAAATATAACGTTTAAAATACGTCAAATGATCGGATTATGTTCATTATAATCAGGGAAAATCTTCATACCTTAGCAGAATAGTATACACGCTTTGATAACCTTTTAGAAAGCTTTTTGATAATACGCAGTTCAATCTACTGCTACAGTAGTTGCTTTACATCATACGTAAACTGAACCATTTATAAGGTACCAAATCAATACTTCTCAAGCTTGAAAATATTTATAGATATGTATATCATTTTCGTCAAAACACTTGACCGATCAAGATACTGCACCTCAGCAATATAGTAACCGTTCTAAAACATCTTTGAACCCATATGCCATGCATTGACGAACATGGTGCTAGTATAATATAAGTGTAATATAAACGATGAAGTTACAAGGTAACTCAAAATATATCTTTTGTGGAAATATCTGCTATGTCAAAGATAAGCAAGATATTATTATTTATCATATAAAGAGGAACTTGCAAGGAAAATATTGCAATTTCAGTTATTAACAATTTTTGAAGTCCTACAACCTGAAAGAAGTCTCTTCGATACTTGTTGCGGAAGACACCGTCAACCTGAAAGAAGTCTCTTCGATACGTGTTGCAGGGAATTCCCAATTTGGGAGATGAACCAATACTGGAGTTATCACGCGCCAGCTGTCCCACTCCCTGATGATCAGTCAGGGATGGTACAGCCCAATATAGTTTACTACCGGTAGAAGGAAGAACTGACGGCTCTACTTGTAGATTGCCTTTAATAGTAACTCCCTGGCCAATGGTTAGGCCTTGTGATGGACCGCGCGACTCGGCCTCTTACACACGACTCCTAGTTCGAATAAATCCACAACATTGAAACGTAGAGTTTGCCTCCATTCCCCAAGTGAAATACTTATTGATAAGACTCCACAAAGTAGTCGTATCTAGTTGGAAAGGAAAATCCACCAACATTTCCCAAGCTTTTGCTTGTTAATGGATATCAACTTGTTCCAACAATCTTACCCCTCGAATGATGAGAAGGTACACACAGACTTAATAAGTCCATATCAACCAAGTTGCGAATGAAAAGGATAAATTATGACCGGTAAGTCAACAAGATAATTAACCTTTCTCAAGTAAGCTTCCCTTATAATTTAAGAGGTAGATTCGAGTGAAGAATGGAATCTAGAGGACCTTTCTTAATATAATATTAATCGTATGACTCCGAAGAATTTCCAGAATGATCGAAGGTTGAAGATAATATTTGAAGAAGAATAAACAACATTGAAGTTGTTTCCAAGTATTGAATAAATATTTATAGAATATTTATTGAGTCAGAAGTATTTAACGAATGAAAGACTATTTTAAAACTCAGTTAAAAGAATTAAATAATATTTCAGGAATATTATTAACTCATAAATATTTAAATAATATCCTTCGTATAAAATTTTGCTCAAAGTGACCCTTGAATGAATATATGGAAATTATTTATTAAATAGGTGAATCCTCGAATAATTATTTGGAGTAATATCCAAGAAATAAATCAACCTTAAATAAATATTCAAAATAATATTCATTTGCTCAAATGAATATTAAAAATAATATTCATTAAAGGAATACTGGAAAGATATTCATCCAATATTTTCCTCAGAAAATAATCACCAGATATACAGAAATACCGACTCTCGGTCTATATTTAAAGAATGAAAATTATATGCCCTTCACTAAGGGTCTTAACAAAACATCCGGCTTATAACTAATATATCATATCTAGCTTATAAGCCAATTACCAATTCGAAATCAAGTATCACAATATACTTTCGAAAATAGTTATACCTTCCTATGGCATATTTAACAGAAATAATATTGATATGGTATTTCTCGACTGGGATAATACTCAAATAACATTCCTCGAAAGATATAGTAAGCAAATACAATTCCTCGAGTGATATCGTATTCAAATAACAATCCTCGAATGGTTTCCAACTAATCAATACCTTACGGAAATATAATTAATGTTTTATAAATAACATTCCTCAATTCATTTCCAAATAATTAATACTGTTTGAAATTAACAATAATGTTTAGTAATAACAATCCTCAAAATACATAGTATTCTGCCGCTGGAATCCCTCCGGGTTTCCACGGCTATCTACTTATCTCAAAATATCGAATCCCGGTTTAGAATCGAAAACAATGAATCTAGAGCTACAAGGCATACCGGGTTATAAATCCTTAACTAAAAAGATCGTATAAAATCTAAAGGTCAAATTCTATTTCAACAGGAAATAAGATATATCGCAAAACGATACAACTTTATCCATGGCAAAAGCAGCATTATCTCATCGATACTTCAAAGTATAGATTTAGAAAACTTGCATAGGTAGATTCCAAATATAATATTTTAAATCAACTATAAAAGTCCTTCAATGACCTCCAAATAACATTTTATGCCCTTTCAAACACTTAAGGTATTTAATAAATAAATACATAATATTTATTGAATAAAATATTCAATAGCCCCTTTTTAAAAGAATATTCAACAATTTTACTACTAATATCGAAATATGTAATAACCTCAAAACACCCAAATGTAACTCTTGGAATATTTCTAATTAAAACCAAGACGTTCTCTCCGGCAGTTCCCGGACTTTAACCACTTTATCGAATACTCACACCGATTCTCAGTCAATAGGTAATAGACCATTCATAAATTCTTTCCAAATGAATATTATAATTAATATTCATTGAATTAAATAAACTCTCAATTAACGTTTATCAATATTATTCCAGGTACTTTAACCGAAAATATTCAATTTATAATTATGGGAATATCTTTGCTATTATTCCGGAACAAAGCGATTTTAAGAAAACGTTTTGAAAATGATATTCATCCAATTAAATAAACTTAATTAGATGAATAAGGTTTATTTAATCCGTAAATGCTTCAGAATTATTTACTAATTAAATAAACATTGGTTTATTGGTGATGTTGCCTTTAGGTTAGTTATTGCGAAATTCTTTAAAAAAAAACTTTGTCCGAGTTTCGAAAATATATACTACAAAATAACCCCGACACGCTGGCTAAGTTATAAATTCAATACATGCTCTACCCTCTGAGCCTCTCTTATTCCGGTACATAGTTACATACCTTATAACATATAGTCCACTTCCATAATATGAAAAGTTTATAAATATAAACAATATAACCCAAGACGTAGGATCATAAAAATATCCCCGCCTATCGACAGTATTATAAGTCCTGGGGTTTTGATTATTACACGAGCAGGATTTACTAAACATGAGCAAGGTCAAAATATACTGATTTTGATGAGGAAGCACAAGATTGGAAAACTCGCAATTATGGATTTAAATCTAGTCCACACATTTCATGTATTTCAAAATACAGATACTCTAAACGATAGAGTATGCATAAATAAACTTGCCTCTGGTCCTTAGCAGAAAACAGAAACCTGCGAATAATTCCTTTGCACCTCGTCCAAGCAGTTCCATGGAGGTATCTTACCTTCCCTCATACGACGCCTCGACCTTTCCTTTTTGATGCACGTCGCTCCAACTTGATTATACCCTAATGGTACTGAAATAGTTACGATTACGTGTCAGTACAACCTCGTATCTCGAGTAGACACGACTCAGAATTACCACTAAGTCACGTAAAGTCAAACTATAGGTGTCCTCCCTATAGTTGACTATTCTAATACCACTTAATCAATTTCACTTAGCACATATTCACGTAAACAATTAACATCCACTTCATGCCTCTAGACCATTTATATTAAATGAGTTAAATAAATTTAAATACAGGGAATTTTTAGAAAATTTCGGCATGAAGTATTCGTTTATCGGACTATGGGCATAGCCCCTCAAATACAATTCAACCCTGTTTTTGCTGAAATAAAGCTGCCTCAACTTGCAGCAAAGTAAACAAGTAAGAAAAGTACTCGCCCAGACATGCGGCACCTAGCACATAAGAAATTCTGCCTCGACATGCAGTAAACACATAATAATTTATTTTAGCATTAACTACTACTTACGCTACATCAATAATCGTATCACTCACGCATTTTAATGATACACGTGACAATCAATTATTGATATTCGTAAGCCCTAGGGAACAACCCCTAGCATTAACTATTACTTACGCTATATCAATGATCATATCACTTGAGAATATTAATTATACTTGTGACAATCAATCATTGATATTCGTAAGCCCGAGGATCTAGTCGAAGAGAATTACATAAGTCCTTAAATACTGACATTTAGAACTTATGATCTCTTTACGAATCCTCGCAGTTAAACTAAATAACATATAACATTCATAATTAATAAAGCCATCAAATATCACGACTCATTTTATACCATTTAGCACATAAGCATTTACCATTTAGTCAACTCGTTTAAACTCCACCAATTATACGACAATTGATAATTAACCACTATGACCACTAATCCCAACATATTATCGAATCCACAATTAATACCAAAATTACAATTAACCACCAACAATTATAATTATAAATATACTCTCCGAATTAATAACGAAAATTAACAATTACAATTGAAAACTAACAATTAGCAATTAGCACTTCCCTTTTTAACAAACACTAACCCGCACATTTAATCGGGCCCACAATTACAATTACCAACATACTTTCCGAATTAAATTTCGGAAATACAAACAATATTCATAATTTACAATACTATGCTAATTACGAAAATTATCACATTAGACTCACCAATTAAATCTAATTTAATTACCACCATAATCTTGCAATTTAAACTAATTAAATTACGGCCATTAAACAATATATCGAAATTCACAACTTATTTAATACGACAATTAAATAATTAAATAAAATTTTATACCCTTTTGGTTTGCTCGGATCCACCCGAAAATCAAACCACCGGAAAATCAATTTCCACCATCTTATTTCTCCTCTCTCTCTCTCTCTCTCTCTCTCTCTCTCTCTCTCTCTCTCTCTCTCTCTCTCTCTCTCTCTCTCTCTCTCTCTCCCTTCACTGCCTACAATTGCTGCCGCGCCTCCTGCCACCAATACTTGCGGCTGCGCCGCCCCTCCACCGGCCGGAACCACTGCGCCTCCCTGGTCTCTCTCCTTCCCCTCCCCGCGCTGCTCCTTCCCCTCTGCAGCACACACACACGACTTCACACACATACACGATTATATATATATATACGTGTGTGTATATATATGTTTCAATTAATTCAAAATCAAAACCCCCAAAAATCTCTTTTCAAATCCCTAATATTTCTTCCCTAATTCTCTCTCCCCGACTTTGTTTCCATGTGTGTGTGTTTTGTGCGCCTGTGTTTGTGTGTGTATCTGTGGTGTATTGTGTTATATTGGGCTTGGCCCAATAACAATTAAAACACTACATTTAATCACTATACCCTCTAAATAATATTTTAAACTAATAACTTTAATTTGTAAAAATAAAATTTCTAGCATAATTAAATACTAGAATACTTTTAAGGATTTTCGGAGAAATAATTAGAATTAAATCTAATTTTTCTGAATTGATATGAATTTTACAAATAATAATAATATATAAAAACAATTCATAAAGATAATAATTGTGATTCATAAATCACAATTTTCAGGGCTTTATAAAATACCACAAACATTATTGTTTTAGTAAAACCTCGAATTCTCGATTATATATAATAATAGAATTATTTCTGTAAATTCTCAAATAATTAAAATAATCATTTTCTAAGGATTTTAAAATATCCAACTTATTCAATAATTTAAAATAAAATCTCTACTGAATAATTCCACAATCCAAAATTAAATCTTTATCCAAATAATTTATTGACTCGAGATATCTACTCGGTCCATAAAATTTTTAAAAAGGGTCCCGGTTCCACTTAACCGAAAATAATTAAATAAAAAAAAAAAAAAATTCCTCCTCATTTTAGGAAAAACATTATTATTATTGAAATAATAATAATTTATTTCTTGAAAAATCCGGGTTATTACATCCTCATTCGCGAAGAAAATCGCGTTCAGAAACCTGTCTATTATGTGAGCAAGGTGTTGCATGGGGCGGAGTTGAATTACTCTCCCATTGAGAAGTTCGCTTTGGCTTTGATAATAGCCTCGAGGAAGCTACGACCGTACTTCCAGGAACACAAGATTGAGGTCTTGACAGACCAGCAATTGAGGAACATACTGCATAGCCCGAAGGCCAGTGGAAGATTGATTAAGTGGGCAATCGAACTTGGAGAATTTGACATTGCATATAAGCCTCGAATAGCCATCAAGGCTCAGGCGTTGGATGACTTCGTGGCTGAATGTACCATTAGCAACCAAGAAGTCGGGGGGCAGGAGATAGTGACCACCCCTGGAAGAGAGAATAAAAATGAAGAGCTTGTACCCGATCAGAGGGAATATTGGGTGCTCTATTTTGATGGAGCATCAAAAACAAAATCTAGTGGTGCAGGTTTAGTTTTGCAAAGCCCCGATGGGTTCACAGTTGAGTATGCTTTGAAGTTGGACTTTCCAACAACCAACAACGAAGTTGAGTACGAAGCCTTGATAGCCGGGTTGGGCTTGGCCAGAATCATGAGGGTCAAGAATCTCAAAGTGTGTGGGGATTCAAGACTAGTGGTATCGTAAGTGAATGGTGAATTTGAAGCCAAGGATGAAACTATGGCGAAATATTTGAGAATTGTGAAAGCTGTCATGACTCAGTTTGATGAGTGCTACGTGGAACACATTCCTAGAGAAGAGAACGTTAAGGCTGATGCCTTGTCTAAGTTTGCTTCTTCTGAGATTGAGAATTATGCAGGATGTGTCTACTTCCAGGTCCTGAAGGCCCCAACAATCAACTCTAAGTTGGTAGCACCAATTGATATAGGAGGCTGCTGGATAGATCCTATCAAGGCTCACCTAGAAACCGGATGGCTCCCTGACAATGCCTTGGAGGCACGGAAACTGTCGGTAAGAGCATTGAGATATGCCTTAATCGAAGGCATCCTTTACAAAAGATCATTTGTTATCCCATACTTGAGGTGTTTGAGACCTCAAGAGGCAAGAGAAGCACTAGAGGAGGTTCATGAAGGGATCTGTGGACAACACTTGGGGGGCAGAGCCCTAGCTCACAAGATCACTCGACTAGGATTCTACTGGCCAGACATGTTGTTAGATGCACAGAATTATGTCAAGCGGTGCGATAGGTGTCAGAAGCACGCTCCAATTGTAAGACAGCCGCCCGAGATGTTAACCTCGATTAACTCTCTTATTCCGTTTGCAATGTGGGGAATGGATATACTTGGTCTCTTTCCCGTAGCATCTTCACAAAGAAAGTTTCTGATAGTAGCCATCGACTACTTCACCAAGTGGATTGAGGCTAAGCCTCTAGCCAAGATAACCACCAAACAAGTTGCCCAGTTCTTTTGGGAGAACATCATTTGCAGATATGGAATCCCGTGAATTCTTGTGACGGATAACGGAACGCAGTTCAACAATCAAGAGTTTAAGAAGTACTGTGAAGAAAAGGCAATTGAGCTTCGTTTCACTTCAGTAGAACATCCGCAAGCAAATGGTCAAGCAGAAGTTGCAAATCGAATTATCCTGGATGGATTGAAAAAGATGGTTGAACGTTCAAGGAACACTTGGGTGGATGAGTTACTACCCATACTCTGGGCATATCGCACCACCTGTAAGGTGACGACTGGAGCAACCCCGTTTTTGCTGGCTTATGGAGCCGAGGAAATTGTGCCCTTGGAAATAATGCATGCATCACCTCGAGTTGAGGCATACGAACAAGAAACTAATGAAGAAGGCATGAGGCTTGCCCTAGACCTAATTGATGAGGTTAGGGATGAAGCAAATGCCCGGAATGCAGAGCATCAGTAGAGGGCGCCCTTACACTACAACCAAAGGGTTAAGGAGAGATTCTTTCGACAGGGCGACCTGGTTCTAAGGAAGATAGAGGCTTCTGGAGTTGGTCAAAAAGGAAAACTAGCCCCTAACTGGGAAGGGCCGTATCGAGTCAAGAAGACAATAGGAAGAGGATCCTACAAGTTGAAAACCTTGGATGGAAGCGAGGTGCCCCGCACTTGGAACGCTGCGAACCTGAAGGTTTATTATGTTTAAGCTATTCTTGTAAAGACTTAGCTTTTTATCTATTTATTAGGAAAAGTTGCTATCTATGTAAGGGTTGAACCCATTTTGAGTTATTAATGCAAGTTTGTTTTCCATTCTATGATTCTGTGATTTTAATTACGTACCAAGCACCTGTTGAGTGTAAGTCTAGAATGACCAAGTACAGAAAATAAAGAACATACGAATAAAGGAAAACAACTGCATAGATAATATGCCCTTATGGGCCAAGGTTTAAGTTACAAACATATCAAATAAAAGTCTAAATCCCTGAAGGACCCCGAATGAAAATAAACACAGCCACAAGCGGCTAACAAGGCCATGCAAGGCCACTTACTCCCGTGGAGCATCTTCAGAACTCTCTTCCTCGGTAGAACCCTCCTCGCCCGAATCATCATCGGAGCCGCCGTCATCTTCGGTTGCCATTGCAGTCGGGTGTGCCCCAGCCATCTCAGCCTCTTCCCCTCATTCTCTCTCTTCTTCTTCTTCGGAGGAGCTGGAAGAAGGGCTTGCTTCCTTTTGAAGCCTCCTACTGCTTGGGATTGGTTGGCGAATCGTCCCATCCCTCCTCGCTGTCATGGGCTTCTTTCCACGAGAACTCGAAGAGCTTGAGTCTTGACTAACAGCTTGGGCACCCCCTCTTGAGCCATAACCAGAACGACGATGGCTTCCCCTAGAGCCAGAACCCGATGCTTGGGCCACTGTGTTAACTCCCAAGCCTGAAGCAACATGACCATAAGGGCTTGGGAAGTCCATTGGGTTAACTACGGTTGGATGCCATTTGCTCCAGCATTAACAGCCCTGTCCCAGCCGACAGACATGATACTCGGGCGTACTTCGTCATCATGCTTGTCTATAAGCTGGAAAAAGTCCTCAGACTCTTGGTAAGCCTTCACCACCAATTTGTAGTCAGCCGCCCTCTTCTTTTACAAGGAGTCATATTGCCTCTGGAAAGAACGTGCATCAGCTTCAGCACGAATGGCCCTGGACTATAAGTCCTGACATTTCTCATCAAATATTGCCTTTTCCTTCTTTAAGGCCACGTTCTCATCTCGGTATGCTCGGCCTTGACGAGAGCTGGCCTGGAAATAGGCGTTAGCATGAAACAAAGGGTTAGTAAGATATTGACAGTTATGATATGAAGACATTACATCTGAGATAAATAGTGTGAAACCTGATACAGGGCTTGGGCTCCTAGAGTCTCCGCCTCGTCAATTTTATCCCGGGCAGTAACTGTCAAAAGATTGGGGGGAGTGATGCAACACTTAGACTAATCCAAGGCCGACTCCGGGCATCCCAAGACAGAGTCTTGTTCGTAAATGCCCCAACCGGGTCCCATCAGCATTCCGGGATCTTTTCGAAGAACGTCCCGACAGGAACTGTGGAATTTTCTGGCGAGGGGGTGCAGCAGCCGCCTCGGCTCTCTTGATCATCCTTCTAGTAACCTTCGGCTGGTTTTCTGGACGGCTATATATTTCTTCAGCAGCTGAAATTACAACAGAAAAGATATTGGGATAAGAACAAACAGAGTTCATAATGTGCTATAAAAAAATTACCCTCAGTAGAAAGTAAGCTAAGGCCAGCTTCCACAAGCCTCTTCTCATTCAAGAAAACAAATGAGTTCGACCATCATCCGCAATTAGTTTATCTCGATCAAGCAGCTCTTCTGGGCTGAGATCACACACGAAGTGCAGACTGTCTTTCACTTATCCGAACTTTGAAACAAAGAAATGGCCCCAAATGCCACCACTCCATTTCAGAATCACAAACTCATTTCCCCAAGAATGATTGGAATCTGGGAAGGAGAAGGCATTCACAATATGAGGAACGTTGGACCTGTGTTGGATACTGATCCATCCCTTTTTAGAGTTAGAAGAATTCTTTATAGAAAATATGCTCCGGAACAATGTGGTGGTCGGCTGGATATCCAGTCCCGGCACCTTAACATGAAAATGAGAATAGCACGCCTTGCATTAGGGTATAGTTGGCAGGGATGAACCTGGATCTCCGCTAGAAGCCTGATAATGAATGGATCAACTGGAAATCTCAAACCTGCTTCAAGGGCACCCCTGAAAACACACAGCTTCTCAGGATGCCAGTTACAAGTTCTGTCCCTAGGCCAGGAAGGCGGACCTTGACCGAGTCCGGGAAGCCATACGTCTGTCTAATTTTTTCTACATCACACTCGTTTAACTTACACGGACTATATTACGAGTCTAGTTCAGAACTGTTAGGGAATACATCCCTCATAGTACTCAACAAGTCTAATAAAGAATGAAATCTACGATCAATATAGGAGGGAGGTTGTAGTCTAGTTTAACCTTGAAGAGTTCTTGCTATGGCCCTCTTGGACATCGCCTCGGACATAGAGAATGATGGGGCAGGTGCTCGGTTGCCGTCTGACATCTTGAACTCGAACTTGGAACTTGAAACTAGAACTTGGAAGCCTGGGAGCTTGAGAGCTTTCAGAGAGAATTTTAGAAGTAAGAAGAGATGAAGTGAATGAAAATGAAAGTTTCTCCCACTCTTTTATAGAAAATGGGTGACTTCCTATACCAGGTTGAAATATAGCTCAGTCCGTGTTCGCAGGTCATCTATCGTTTATGAACGAAAAAAGATGAAAATCATCCGATATATATGGAAAGAATCGCAACAAATTTATATGATTCCGAAGAAAAGAAGCGTTTAAAAGAGTATGTTGCGCCATGTTACGCTTGGACGCTTAACTGAGCATTAAGAGTTAATTACGTTTAAGGAAGATAGATTGCAAGAGATTAGCTTCGCTAAATAAAAGGCTAGTTATGCTTCAAAAGGTGATACTCTACAGCCAACGGTCAAGGTCACGATTCAAGAACGAGAATTCAAATATCACGAAAAAGCTCCGAGAGGCACGACAAGGCGCCCAAGACAAGACCTGGACCTCATGTCAGCCGACCAGCTGCCCGAGAAGGGGTCAGGCCGACCTCTTGGCAGCCTCAGCCGACCAGGAGCACTTGGCACAAGACCAAGACCTCATGTCAGCCGACCAGCTGCCCGAGGAGGGGTCAGGCCGACCTCTTGGCAGCCTTGGCCGACCAGGATCACAAAGTTTTCCCAACCTTGAAGGGTCCCAGCCGACTAGGAGCACCTGGTGGCCAACCAGGACCTCCTAGCAGCCGACCATGTGCCATGGGAGGGGTTTGGCCGACCAGGACCTCCTGGCAGCCGACCAGGTGCCATGGAGGGGGTCTGGCCGACCTCCTGGCACCTCCCGACGGATGGTTGGCCCGGTTGATGGTTTTGGTGGAGGTCTTTACTTTCCAAAACGAGCATCGACCTTCGAACATTCGAAAAACTTAGCGCCGATTAGTGTCGATTAGCACCGATTAGTGTCGAGTAGCACCGATTAGTGCCGAGTAGCACCGATTAGTGTCGATTAGCACCGATTAGTGCCGAGTAGCACCGATTAGTGTCGATTAGCACCGATTAGTGCCGTTTTAGGTTATTTAACGCCGTTTAACATCGTTTAAACATTGTTAAGGCTAATAAGCACCAAGTAGCATTTGCTTAACATTGTCGTAAACGCGTCGGTCGCTCCACGCTTTACATCAAGACAATATTCGTGAAACACTAGTGTATAAAGATAGACCCTGACCTGAGTCTCGAATAAGGCCGTTATAACTTCAAGGAAAACCTGATCAGTTTTCCTGGAAGTTGGGGGCAAATGATATGGGCTAAAAGTAAGCCCTAAAGACACATTTAATGTTGCATTAATTAGACCCAACATGGTCCAAACGTGGGGGCCATTTGTGGGGCCCAAACCCATATTTTCAATATTAATTTCGTAATTAATATTAAGGGATATTAACAGCTCAGCAATAAGAATCAGATAAGGATACTATTCCTAATAGACTTAGCCTCCAAGGCACCCAATTCGATATGGAAACAGACTCCTACAAGGAAGGAGTCTAGAACCTTCCTCAAGGCGGTGGCTTGCCCACCAAGTATCCGAATCCTACCATAATTCTAAGGCTTCTCAGTCTATATAAAGGGCCTGACCCCTCATTCTCAGAACTACGTCTTGGCTTGATTCTCAATACGAGATACGTAGGCACTCTGTGAGGACCGATTAGTCTCGAACACGGAAACAGCTATTAAAGCACGAAGCTCCCGAACCCTATCATTAAATACAAATTCGTAACCTAGTTTTTATTCCACAACATCTACAAATTCAATAATCAACATCTTGCAATTAACAAAATTCGTCTAACAACATAATAAATCTTATCCAATAAAATACATCAATCACGTAGCACGAAATTCACAAATTCACATCCACATTGATCTCAATAAGCTTCCACAATATATGAACCTGAAATATCATAAAAGAGTGAGCTACACAGCTCATCAAGTAACAGATTAACTTACGAATATCCCAAAAATCAATGGGCGTTTTAGAAAACATATTTTCTTAAAGCAATAATAATTTTCGAAAATCTTTTTCGAAAAATGATTCAACCCAAAGTTTATATTTTATAAATTCAGAATTTGAAACAGAATAGAAAAATAGAACAAAACAAAAATGAAATTCTTATAAATACTACAGTCTTGCTCTACGACCACACTTTGCCAGTGATCGGCATCTTATTCTTATTCTTTCGCCATACTTTGCCAGTGACCGGCATCTAAAGTTCAATAATTACGCGCCCTTAATAGGTGTCCAAAGTTGCACATTTGTGCACATTAGTATGAAAATTTGGTAGCTTGCACTATGTCATTACAAATTGTAAAGAATAATGTAATGTAATATGTAATAGAGGACATATATAACTCAACTAGGATAAAAGATAAAGAATAGTAACTCTATACAGGGATCGTGAAATTTGAAGAACAGGCATCAACATGGATCAAGTCGCTGAAAGAAGTTCATTAACATGATCAAGCCTCAGTGACAGAATAAGATGTACAGATGATTCAGTTGAAGGGCCAAAAAGATTCCATGTATTTATATTATTTGAAGATACTGCTGCAGGCTAATCAATTGGAATGTAACGAAGGTGTGAAGATCAAGATCAGTGCTAGTCACTTGTGAACCAGACCAGTGCACTAAGTGTCAGCACATACGAGAAGGATCAACACATTAATTAATAGAAAGAATTGCCAAAGCCTATTGACGATCAAGGACAGACATAATATCTCAAGGTATTGTCAAAAATTAATTTACTCTGAAAATTAACTAAGTAACAGATTAATTAATTATTTATAATAAATAATTAAATTAATCTGGTGCTTGAACTATTTTCTGAGATGAATTAATTCAACAGAATATTTGAAACAGAAGAGAGAAGCCCAAAAGAAACAGCCAAAAATAGTAATACTATGCAAAGTTACTATGCACTTGCACGGTTACTATGCGCGGTTACCATGCAGGTACTATGCAAATAGTGGTTACTATTCAAATAGTGATTACTGTGCAAATGGCGGTTACTGTGCAAATGACGGTTACTGTGCAAATGGCGGCTACTATTCAAAAAGTGGCTGGTGGGGGCCACGGGGGTTGTTGGAATAGTACAGCATAGTGACTTTCTAAAACCTATAAATAGGCTTGTTGTATTTCATTTCAAAATACACCTCAACACACAACTTTCTCTTCTCTCTCTTATATCTTCTCTGTGTAAGCTGCTAGATAGTCCATCTAGTAGGGAAGCCGGCTTAGCCCGCTTTCAGGAAGTGTCGGGTAGAAAGTCCTCGTGCCTAAACTATCCTAGGAGTGTTTGATTTTGTAGCTGATCCATAGGATTAGATTGTGTAGCAAACCTCCGGGTTTTATCTATTCAAAGATATTTCCCAAACAATTGTGTTATTTCGATTCATTATTTTTTGATCTCATATCCACATCAAAAATCGAAATATTTTTAAATAACGTATTCAACCCCCCTTCTACGTTATTCCAGACCTAACAATTGGCATCAGAGCCACTCTGTTATTATACAACAGTTAAGATCCAAAAAGCTATACAATCATGATAGAGAAAACACGAAGAGATTTAAATTCCGAAAAGAAGAATTTCAGAAAAGTTGAGGGAAAAGAAGGCAAGTCTGGGAAAGTGGACAAGTCCAAGATCTGGACAAGTCCAAGATCAAATGCTATAATTGTGGTGAGAAAGGACAATTTGCACCTGAGTGCAAGAAAGCCAAAGCTGATAAAGGTCAAGCTTACATCACAAAGAAGAAGGACTGGGCTGACACTTCAGACTCTGAAGATGAGGTGAACTATGCCTTGATGGCAAATGCTGATAGTATCTCTGAAGCTACTGAGACCAAGGTACCTCACTCTACTATAGCTTTTGATACTATTGATATATCTGAGTTAAGACTCTTTCTTAAAAACTTGCATGTTAGCTACAGAGATCAGACTTTAGAAAATGAAAGAATAAAATATGAAAGTCTAGACCTTAGAAAGAGAAATGACTATCTAGAATTAGAATTAGTCCAGATGTTAAAAATTCAGAAAGAGAGAGATGATGCTATTATTTTTAAAACTGAATTATTGAAAAAGCATGATTATCTTGAATCTGAACTTGCTAAAGAAAGAAACATTATTAAAACTTGGACTAACTCTGGTAAAACTACTCAGAGTATCTTAGAGAATGGTTGTTGGAAACAAGGTCTAGGTTACACTGATAAAAAGAAAACTGCCAACCTAGAAGCTGAGGCCTCTAAACCTGTATTTACTAAAAGGGCTGCAAAGCCCAAAATTAATCCTGTGAGGTTTGTACCAAAATTTGACAAACCAAAATAGGATGAAGTCAAATCAGTAAATATTGACTTAATGTCTCAGAAATAGCTTAAACACAAGCTGAAGGAGATAAAAGGAGTGAACAATGTAAAAGAACCTAGGAAAAATAGAAATGGAAAGGTAGGCATCAATAAAAGCAATAACTATATGCCTATTTCCCAATGCTCCTAGGAAGAAATATCACAACTATGGAAATCCTAACCATCTTGCTACTTTTTACAGGAAGAATAAAAATATGAACTCTATTCCTCCTAAGTCAGGAGTTAAGAGTGGTTCAGTTAGGTTTAAGCCACAGAATCCTTCTTTTCACTGTGGTAGTATTTGGCATTCTATTTATATATGCAAAGAGTATCATAATTTGTATTATGATTATTATGAAATTAAACCTTCTTTGAATAAATTCAAGATTGATTCTACATGTATAAATTCTAATAAAAAGAATGTTAGCACAAACTCTGATAAGACTTCTGCTGCAAAAGCTAACAAACTTAATAAGGCCAAAGGATCCAAGCAAGTCTGGGTCCTTAAAACTAATTATTAGTGGTTATTGTGATTGCAGGGTAACAGGAAAAATATCCTTGTTCTGGACAGTGGATGCTCAGGACACATGACTGGAAATAAAGCCCTGCTATCAGAATTTGTGAAGAAAGCTGGCCCAAGTGTTTCTTATGGAGATGGCAACATAGGAAGGACTCTGGGATATGGCAATATCAATCTTGGGAATGTCATCATTGAAGCTGTAGCTCTAGTCTCAGGACTCAAACATAATCTGCTAAGTGTGAGTCAAATCTGTGACAGAGGTTATCATGTGGATTTTTTTGAAGAACACTGTGAAGTTATAAGCAAATCTACAAGCAAAGTTGTTCTGAAGGGATACAGGCATGGTAACATTTATGAAGCCAAGCTTTCAACAAAATCTGAAGGCTCTGCAATCTGTCTACTGAGTAGAGCATCAATTGAAGAAATCTGGAACTGGCACAAGAGACTTTCTCATCTGAATTTCAACACCATTAATGAGCTAGTGAAGAAAGATCTTGTGAGAGGATTGCCCAAATCAGTTTTTACTCCAGATGGCCTATGTGACTCATGTCAGAAGGCAAAACAAAGGAAAACTTAATTCAAAAGTAAGACTGAATCCTCAATTCTTGAGCAATATCACTTATTGCATGTTGATTTATTTGGTCCAGTAACTATAATGTCTATTGGAAAGAAAAGATATGCATTGGTTATTATTGATGAATACACCAGATATACATGGGTGTATTTCCTGCACAAGAAAGAAGAAACTGCATCAATCTTAACAGAGCATGTCAGACAACTGGACAAAGGATCTAAGCATACAGTGAAAATCATAAGAAGTGATAATGGCACTGAGTTCAAGAATGCAGCCATGGAAGAATATTGTAAAGAAAAAGGAATAAAGCAAGAATTCTCTGCACCTGGAACTCCACAACAAAATGGAGTAGTAGAGAGAAAGAACAGGACTCTCATAGAAGCTACAAGGACCATGCTTGATGATGCAAAGCTGCCAACTTACTTCTGGGCTGAAGCTGTGCAAGCTGCTTGTTTCACACAGAATGATACACTCATAAACAAGCATGGTAAAACACCATATGAGATGGTGAAAAATAGAAGCTGAACCTGAAGTACTTTCATGTGTTTGGATGTAAGTGTTTTGTTCTTAAGACTCATCCAGAACAGCTTTCCAAATTTGATTTAAAAGCTGATGAAGGAATCTTTGTTAGATACCCACTATCCACAAAAGCATTTAGAGTCTACAATCTGAGAACAAAAGTGGTCATGGAATCTATCCATGTGTCTTTTGATGATAAGAAGATAACAGGACTTGAAGATTTTGATGAACATGACTAGCTGAGATTTGATAATGAAGAAATAAATGTTGATCTACAAAATTCTGATACTCTTTCAGACAATATTGTTCAATCTATACAAGTAGATCAGACTGCAGCACATGTTGAGGGGGAGCAAGTGAACGATGAAAATGAACCCCAATCAAGTGAAGAAACATCAAAGAATGCATCTGCTGCTAATGATTCATTAAAATATGATTCATTAGACTCTGAAAGCAACAGCTCAGGGGGAGCAAACAATGATTTTGGATCTACTAGTCACCACACTCAACACAATTATGAACTTGGGGAATCATCAAGATCAAATCTGCCGAGACAAAGGGTATGGAGTAGAGCGCATCCCTTTGAATAGATCATTGGTGAACTGGACACGGGTGTACAGACTAGAAGAGAAACACAGAATGAATGCAATTTCGTAGGATTTTTATCTCAAATTGAACCTAAAAAGGTTGATAAAGCTCTTGATGATCCAGATTGGGTAACTGCAATGCAGGAAGAACTCAATCAGTTCAAAAGGCAGAAAGTATAGAAGCTGGTGCCAAGACCAAAAGATAAATCTGTAATTGGTACTAGATGGGTGTTTAGGAATAAACTGGATGAAAATGGTATTGTTACGAGGAACAAGGCTCGATTGGTAGCAAAGGGTTACTCTCAAGAAGAGGGAATTGATTATGATGAAACCTATGCTTCAGTTGCAAGGCTTGAAGCAATCAGGATGTTCTTAGCATTTGCTGCACACTCCAACTTTAAGCTTTTTTAGATGAATGTGAAAAGTGCATTTTTGAACGGAGATCTAGAAGAAGAAGTATATGTTGAACAACCCCCTGGGTTTGAAGACAAGGAATATGAAAGTTTTATGTACTTTCTCTTCAAAGCTCTCTATGGTCTCAAGCAAGCCCCTGGAACATGGTATGATACTCTCTCCATGTTCTTACTTGAAAATGGTTTTACAAGAGGTATCATCGACAAAACTCTCTTTCATAAAAAGCATAAAAATGATATAATTCTGGTGCAAGTATATGTGGATGATATAATATTTGGTTCTACTAATGATTTGCTATGCAAGAGATTTGCTAAGCTAATGCAGAGTAAGTACGAGATGAGCATGATGGGTGAGTCGTCCTTCTTGAGTAAGTACGAGATGAGCATGATGGGTGAGTTGTCCTTCTTTCTTGGACTTCAAGTTATTCAGAAGCCTGATGGTATTTTCATCTGCCAGTCAAAATACATAAAGGATCTTCTGAAGAAGTATGGGATGGAAGAAGCAGCTACTGCCAAGACCCCGATGCCAACTGCTGTCAAGCTTGATCAAGACAAATCTGGTAAGTCAGTTGACATCACGAAGTATCGAGGTATGATCGGCTCTCTCTTATACTTAACTGCTAGTAGACCATATATTATGTTCTCAACTTGTTTATGTGCTAGATTCTAGGCTGACCCTAAAGAGTCACATCTTATAGTTGTTAAACGTATTTTCAGATACCTTAAGGGAACCCCCAATCTTGGGATTTGGTACCCTAAAAGAACAGGTTTTGACCTAGTTGGCTATACAGATTCTGACTTCGCAGGTTGTAAGATTGATCGGAAAAGTACGCCTGGAAGCTGTCAGTTTCTAGGAAGAAGGTTGGTATCTTGGTATAGCAAGAAGCAACACTCAGTATCTACCTCGATAGCCGAAGCAGAATACATTGCGACAGGTAGTTGTTGTGCTCCGATCCTGTGGATGAGGAATCAACTTCAGGACTATGGACTCATGTTGGACAAAATTCCAATTCTATACGACAACACGAGTGCCATTGCCAACAATCCAGTTCAACATACTAGGACTAAGCACATTGATATCAGGTATCATTTATTACGAGATCATGTCATGAATGGAACTGTGGTATTATATTTTGTTCCCACAGATCAACAAATTGCAGACATCTTTACTAAACCACTGGATGAATCCACTTTCTTCAGGTTAGTTGGTGAACTTGGGATGTTAAATCTGTCTAATTAATTTTGGATTATCAATAACTGCAATTTGTTATAAGTTCACATGTATTTTAAATGTCCATATGTTTAGGACTTGTGAATTTATTTGCATCCAGTCCTCATATTACAGTTATCTCTATATTAATTACCATGCTTATAAATGCTATATTTTATGGTAATTAATTAGTAAATATTTATGTCAATTGTAGCATAATTAAATAAATATTTTATTGACATATATCAATTAATGATACTTTGTTAATTTTATGTCTATTTAATTATGAGTTTGTCCGATTATTGTGGAATAATTCTTGAATTATTGATTGGTTATTTTAAATCCACACTAATTAGAAATAATAAGTGTGTATGTGTGTGTGTACATAGGCTGATAGGTTTCGGTGATAAGATGTTTTTTCGGTTGACAGGTTTCGGTGATAAGATGTTTTTCGGCTAAGTAGGTTGTTAGGTGAGAAATTATTGAGCGGTGTAATTTTTCAAAAAATAACCTGTCACGCTCTCACCTAACCCACTAGTCCTTGAAACCTTATAAATGATAAGTTTTTGTTTGTGTTTAACATCATCATTTTTCAGATATACAGAGCATATACACATAATTACTGAATATTTCGAGATTTGATCGGAAAGATCTCTTAATCTAGCTGGTGTTTTTTAGATCGGATTTCATTTTCTTGCTTTATACATCATCCTTTATAAAAACTAACCCTTGTTTTTGAATTTCCTCAAAGTTTTGAAAATGGCATTGCAGGGAAGCTTTTTAATTGCTAAAGTTAATCCTATTTCCATTCAGCAAATCGAAACCATTCTGGATGAGCAATTTCGAGCTTGGACACAATTTCTGAATGAACATTCATTAATTCGCCATGCTTTAGTTACACCAGTGCAGCTTAACCATGATGCATTGCGTGAACTATATTGCAGTGCGGTTAACACTTCTAGACAGGACGGGTGTGCGATCACATATCTACTTTTTGGTAAATCGATTAGGGTCACTGAACGAGATGTTAATCGAATTCTTCATTTTCCTACGGAAAATCTTGTTTCTGATCCTACACCTGAACAGATTGAAATGTTCTTTCGTTTTATAAGGTACCGAGATGGCAATTTCAATACTGGTAATCTTTCTAGAACGTTTCTAACCCAGCACTGGAATTTCTTCTTTCACACTCTTAACCATATTTTTTCCTCAGATTTAACAAATCAAGATCGAATACTGAATTTATTCAAAAAATAGGGTATGCGGTCGCCAATAATTTGAGGATTAATTTTGGAAAAATAGTGCTTGGTCAAATCATTTTAAAGATGAAACACTTGGGAAGAAGAGATGTTCAGACTCAAAATGTCAAATGTCTATATCCAAGGTTTCTACAGCTAATATTAAATGATTTTTTGAATGATGAAGACAGGGTACGCTTGAAAAATGGTCGAAAGGTGGAATGTTCTTACATGAAGACGAATGTAATTAATTACATAAGCAAAAAAAACTATACGGATGTGCCTACAGTCCTAACTGAATATCTAAAGACTGTCCCACTTCCGTTGTTACCAAGACCAGTGAGAGCAGGTATACGACAAGGTAATATTTCAATCCCTGCTATTCCAACCTCTGTATTCCCTGTTGTGTCACAAGAAATACAGTTTCTACAGCTCCTAGTGGCCATCTTACCCGACCAAGAGCAGGAAATCCCACCGACTCTAACACAGGTCGAAGAGCCCATTTACAAATGCAAACACAAACACAAGAAACTCCAACACCTCAATTGTCACTTAAACAACCAGCCATCAACACTTTTGAGGGAGATATTGCCTCAGCAGCACCACATAAGGAGTTAGTTACATCAGCAGCTTTACCTCATTCTAAAAGAAGTAAACCAAATGAACCTGAGGTAACTGCAACTGTTATTGAAACAATTCTTCCTTGTCAAATGAGTGAAAATGTAAATAAGGTTGAATTGACGGGAGCAACTATCTTGAGTTCCATTTCACGGAACATAAGAGTGGTTGATGATCTTTCTAAAGATCAAATGCCTTCACAGGCATCCGAGGTGGAATTACCTACCTCAATAACTACTGGTGAATCTTCCATTTTACGGAAAGATCTATCGGTAGGTGGTTCTTTTATGAACCAAGTGTCTTCACAGACAGTCGAGGGAAACTTGGGTTTTGTGCCATTTAATTGATTCAAGTTTAACCTCCCAGAGGGAAAATCTCTGGATCTCTTTCGAGATTTACCACTCTTTACCCGTGGTCGGCAACTCGCTTCACGTGAGGATGGAAGCTCACGAACTTTCATTGCACCATCCGTGACCTCTAAAAAAGGGGCTAGGATGATTTCATTTGCAGGTACACATATCAGTGGAAGCTCTGGAGGAGAGTTAAGGGAAACACGAACAGAACATGTTAAATTGAATACCATGGCAACCCAGTTAAATGATGCAATCAACTCCTTGGTAAAGCCATCTTCGTCTAATTTACCAACTCCACATCCTACTACTCTAGAGGATAACCCAACTGAGGGGGAGAAGGTGGATGACCAAGAAAAATCTACAAGGCGTAAGGGCAAGGAAAAATTTGTTGACACGAAATTAACTGTATTTTGGGAAAGGAAAAGCTAATTGGAATATTCGTGCTATGTGGAAAGAAAGCAAGGCAAAACTTGTAGATATGTTCAGTCTAGAGGAACAATTGTCTTGCACTTGTTCAAATTTTAAAAATCTGGAAAATGTATATATGATTCAGAATGCGCTTTAATATTATTTATCTTTGTATTTCATTTTTCTTGTATCAGTTGAGTTATCCTCTAGGAATTTGCTTGTCAAACCCTAAACAATCAAATAGGGGGAGATTGTAAAGAATAATGTAATGTAATATGTAATAGAGGACATATATAACTCAACTTGGATAAAAGATAAATAATATTAACTCTATACGGGGATCGTGAAATTTAAAGAACAAGCATCAACAAGGATCAAGTCGCTGAAAGAATTCATTAACATGATCAAGCCTCAGTGACAGAATAAATGTACAGATGATTCAGTTGAAGGGCTAAAAAGATTCCATGTATTTATATTATTTGAAGATACTGCTGCAGGCTAATCAATTGGAATGTAACGAAGGTGTGAAGATCAAGATCAGTGCTAGACACTTGTGAACCAGACCAGTGCACTAAGTGTCAGCACATACGAGAAGGATTAACACATTAATTCATAGAAAGAATTGCCAAAGCCTATTGACGATCAAGGACAGACATAATATCTCAAGGTATTGTCAAAATTAATTTACTATGAAAATTAACTAAGTAACAGATTAATTAATTATTTATAATAAATAATTAAATTAATCTGGCACTTGAACTATTTTCTGAGATGAATTAATTCAGCAGAATATTTAAAACAGAAGAGAGAAGCCCAAAAGAAACAACCAAAAATAGTAATACTATGCAAAGTTACTATGCACAGTTACTATACAAATAGTGGTTACTGTGCAAATAGTGATTACTGTGCAAATGGCGGTTACTGTGCAAATGGCGGCTACTGTGCAAATGGCGGCTACTATTCAAAAAGTGGCTGGTGGGGCCCACGGGGGTTGTTGGAATAGTACAACATAGTGACTTTCTAAAACCTATAAATAGGCTTGTTGTATTTCATTTCAAAATACACCTCAACACACAACTTTCTCTTCTCTCTCTTATATCTTCTCTTTGTAAGCTGCTAGACAGTCCATCTAGTAGGGAAGCCGGCTTAGCCCGCTTTCAGGAAGTGTCGGGTAAAAGGTCCTCGTGCCTAAACTATCCTAGGAGTGTTTGATTTTGTAGCTGATCCATAGGATTAGATTGTGTAGCAAACCTTCGGGTTTTATCTATTCAAAGATATTTCCCAAACAGTTGTGTTATTTCGATTCAGTATTTTTTGATCTTATATCCACATAAAAAATCAAAATATTTTTAAATAACGTATTTAACCCCCCTTCTACGTTATTTCGGACCTAACACAAATTGTCTGTTAATATTTTATTTAAATAATATTTTTTTTTGCACAAGAATTCGTGTGTGCACATGTGTTAACTTTAGAAAAATTTGGGATTATAATTGCATTTTTACCAATCTAACTTGGTTCATCCGTAACTTGTTTAATTGGATTGGTCAAATGCCATGTTGGGCTTAAGCCCATTTTCTTTTCTTTTATAATTTCTTTTATTATTTTATGACCATTTGTTTTATATGATTATTTGTTTTAGATTAAATACAGTAAGCATGATTCTAGTATGCAGTTGACTATTATATGATGTTAATTAGTATTTGATTGCACTACATGTTTTGAGCTTGTCGAATAAATAATTGATTGCTCTGTCATTTATTATTTAATTTAGCATTTATTCGTGCAATTATTTAATGTGTGTTCGGTCAATTTTGAAGTAAGTACTTTTTGACTTACTTTTATTTTCCGAAAAGAGTTTGATATTGTGATTTCAATTTCATATAAGATATAAGATATAGTTTCGAACTGTATAAGATATAAGATACGAGAATCTTCGAATCCCTCAGTCTCTACGTTTCGAACCCGTTCGTAATTTACGCTATAGTTCCGGAATTAGCCTTAGATACCTTTAGTAGGCGCACAAGTGTGCAATTTTAGATACCTATTAAGGGCGCATAATTATTGAACTTTAGATGTCGGTCACTGGCAAGGTGTGGCGAAAGAATAAGAATAAGATGCCGGTCACTGGCAAAGTGTGGCCGTAGAGCAAGACTGTGGTATTTATAAGAATTTCGTTTTTGTTTTGTTCTATTTTTCTATTATGTTTCAAATTCTGAATTTATAAAATAAACTTTGGGTTGAATCATTTTTTGAAAAAGGTTTTCGAAAATTATTATTTCTTTGAGAAAATATGTTTTCTAAAACGCCCACTGATTTTGAGGATATTTGTAAGTTAATCTGTTACTTGCTGAGCTGTGTAGCTCACTCTTTTATAATATTTCAGGTTCGTATATTGTGGAAGCATATTGAGATCAATGTGGATGTGAACTTGTGAATTTCGTGCTACGTGATTGATGTATTTTATTGGATAAGATTTATTATCCTGTTAGACGAATTTTGTTAATTGCAAGATGTTGATTATTGAATTTGTAGAGCTGCACCTCGAAATTTATTATTTACGTTCATTAAGTTGAATTTAGATTTCATTTTTGTGGAATTTCGGATTTATTTAGTAAAGAAATTCATTTGTTTTTAGTTTTGAATTTAGAATTAATAGTCCAAAAAGTCGAGCTGTTACAGTTGGTATCAAAGCTCTGCCCGGCCGGAAGTGTAGAGGCACTGCCCGGGTTTAGTAAGTGTGGGCTCGACGAGGACGTCGACCCAATAAGAGTGGGTGTTTGTAACATCCCACATCGAATAGAATAAGAGTGTTTGGGGCCTTTATAGATACATACATCCCACATCGAATAGAATAAGAGTGTTTGGGGCCTTTATAGATACAAGTCAACAACTAATGTGTACCAATTTGCTAGCACTTTTGGACTGACTTGTGGTGGGTTGTTGGGTCTGGTATGCACTCGGTTGTGGGCTTGGATGTTGAGTTTGTAACATCCCAGACCCACATCGAGGAGATTTGGGATTGTAGTTTAGTTTATAAGGCAAAGTACTACTACTAAGTGCACCAACAAATCATGATCTTTTGGGGGCCTGTGGTGGGCTTGTGGACTACCCAAGTTGGCTGCAATTAGGCCAGTATGCTTTGGCTTATTTGGGATTTGATATCGGGACTCGACCCGATTTTTGAGAAAAGACTCGGGATTTGACCCGAGTTGTCACATATGGTATCAGAGTCGACTCTCGAAAGCTTGATTTGTCAAGTTGCCGGAGGTGGGGACACAAAGGCTGGTGGTATTATCCCACAATGGACAGAGATCCGGAGGTGGGGACACGAAGCCAGTCGGTATTATCCCACAATGGCTAGAGAGGAACGATTCGGACCTATGGGATGTCCGTTCAGGCGTGACGAGGACGTCAGGAGTTTAAGTGGGGGAGTTTGTAACACCCCAGTCCCACATCGAGGAGATTTGGGATTGTAGTTCAGTTTATAAGGAGAAGTACTACTAAGTGCACCAACAAATCATGATCTTTTGGGGGCCTGTGGTGGGCTTGTGGACTACCCAAGTTGGCTGCAATTGGGCCAGTATGCATTGGCTTATTTTCGATTCGATATCGGGACTCGACCCGATTATCGAGAAAAGACTCGGGATTTGACACGAGTTGTCACACAGGTTTTCTGAATTGGAGCTAAAAATTAAAACAAATTTGGAATAACATTCTTGCTAGTATCCTCCAACAAAAAATTGAACTATTACTCCAACAAAAGTTGTCAAAATATTAAGATAATATATAATCCTGGTAAGCCCGCTTTCCTAACACCTTGAAGTTTTAGGAGAACTGGTAACTTAACATGGTATTAGAGCTCTGGTTATGGGAGGTCTCAGGTTCGAGTCCCTCCTACCCCCAATATTCTTATTTTTGGAAATATTGAAATTGTGTGCTATGATGGGTCCAAAAAGGGACGAGTTCTCCATCTAGTATTGAAAATTGGATCGATCGGACGCTAGGGCCGAAAAGGCACTAAAAATATTTGATAAATAAATGTTAATCCTGATAAAGTCATTTATAATAATATTATTATGAATATATATTTTATTAAGTTTATTTGTCACAAGGTACAAAATTTGGGATATCTTAAAAAAGTAACTTATAACTTAAAATGGATAAGTATTGTATAAATATTTTTAAGTTATTTTGGTGTTTGGATAATTTTACTTATAATTTATTGACTAGCTTATAACCCGTGCGAATCACGAATTTCTTTTGATACATTATAAATTTTATTTAATATTACAATCATGTTTTTATATAATCGTTATTTTCTATAATTTTTTAAATTTAAATTTAATATAAATTTGAATAATAGTATGCATGGTTAAAATTTATATTGTAAAATTCTAAAATAAAAGTGTTGTTGACGGGTTCGAATCTTTAATTTGTAGTAAAGTAATTTAATCATATAAAATATCTTATTATTAGATCTGGCGATTATTATTTATTACTAAAAATAATGATTTGCATATATGGTGTGATATTTTTGGGTGTATATTAATGATTGCAAAATTAGTTTTAAATTAAAAGGTAACGTGTTTTAATTAGAAAAAATTATTACTAAAAATAATGACGGAAAAATATAGTGTAATTTTTTGGGTCTATATTAATCAGAATATTTTTACGTTAACATTAGTAATTAGTTTTTTGAGTTGTTGTTTTTGTAATATAATAATATTATTATTTATTTTAATAATTAGAATAACCAAACCGACAAACTTTCAATCTTTCGGCTTTAATATATTAGTATAGAATTGTTTGGTAAATTATAACGTATATATAAAAGTAACTTTTTGAAAATAAAATAAATTTTAATATTGGATGTAGAATTAAAAAGAAAAAAACTAGACACAATCAAAATAAGAAATTATAAAATACTAAAATAAAAAATGTGAATCAAACTTAACATCAATGTAAAAAAAAATCGGTTATCACAACAAATTTGGACTAGTAAATGAATTTTAATAACGTAACTGAATAAATTGATTTTCAATTGAATTTTAAAAACGTAAAAAGTTTATTTTCAATTTTTATAATACCGCCTACACTTAGAAGAGGTGTCTTAGAACATTTCCAACAGAATTGGCAAGAGGTTTCAACTTGATGTGGTAAGACATTTTTGGTTGTCAATCTATTGGGATTGCAAAATTACGAGGAGGTTGTTTAGCGAGTTTGCCAACTTTTAGCAATACCATGTTATTAATTGGTTAATTACATGTATAAATATAAAATGTGCATATCAATCATATTTAATATAATTTATATATTATTTATATTGTGATAATTTGGAATTACATAGACAACTTTTTTTTTTTGAAATGCATAGATAATTTTTAAAAATGCTACCTATTAAGGTGATTTTTAAATAATTGTTATCAAAATTGACATAAAAGAAAATAATAATAATATATATAACGATTTATTAAACCTAGTCTAACAAAATAATAGAAAAAAAAAAAAAGTTTGAAAGCTGAAAACCGAATCTACCGGCCCACCAACTGACCAACATTCTACTTATCACACGCAAGTTTCATATGCTTGTTTAATTTTTTTTGTCAAACAGCAATAATAATGCAAGGAAAATGTCAGGGTCTTCGAATTGAATTCCAAATTTTTTTCTAAATTATATGTGTCATTTTTTGATTGACTATAATTTTAATGAACCCGCCAGGGTCGTATTAATCTCACCAATTAAAATCGTTCATATTGCCAACTCATTCATGCCAATCATTGGGGATTTTTTTTTGGAAACCAATTCGAATACCTAGTACTACTCATAATGCAAACGGGTTTTGACCCATATAATTAAGTCCATTTTAATTTGCTGCCAAACACACGCAAACTTTGTTTGTATTACATTTCAATTTGTATATAACGATTGTTTTTAATGTAAATCGAACTTAAATGATAATTCTTTTTATTTAGAATTAATCAATTTTATTGAAAACCTTTCCCATAAATATTGACATCTATTTAAAAGGAAATTAATCGAGAATTTTAAAACACTACTTATATTTACAAATAAAATCGAGTTGAAAAATTACGTTGTCCGAGGTGCATATTACTTGTATGCACACATATTGAATTGAAGATCTGTTGTTATACACGGGGGAGTATATGGATTTGCGAAATCGATCAACTCGATCCAAATTGATCCTAGATTTGATCGATTCAATTCGATTAATTTTAAATCGAAGCAATTAAAAATATTTTAATTCGATATAAATGGATTAGGTAAGGATTTCAATTTTTTTTACTCAACCTAACCCAACTTTTTTAGAATTTTGACAAATTAATTAATATATACATATATTTTCATTAGTCTAATCCACAATCCATTATCAATCTAGTCCATATATTATTAATTTTACTCGAATCTTCCTACCGTAACTATTGACTTGATCAGTTTGACTTGCATGTATAAATAATGTGGTTAGGGTGCTTGATACTGTTTTTGTAGTACATAAAAACACAAGCAATGGTAAGGCCCTAGTACTTTCTTAATTAAAATAAATAAAAATAAGACCATGATAATTCTTTTTCGTAGGAATATAATTTAAATCTTAGTGTGATTTGAAATATTATACTTATATATTATTCCTTTTGTCCTTTTTTATTGTTAATTTTTGAAATAAGGGTGTGCAACACGCATTTTAAAGTATATTTTAAGGATAGTTATATAACTTATTTTTAAAATTTTCTTTTTTGTATAAAAATTTAAACAAAGGGAGTAATATTTATAAGTGCACTGCAACGTTTCTGTCTTGTTAACCTTTAGTTAAAGAAACATGCTAGTCGATTGCTTAGCTGGTTTAACAATTTGTTGTAGTTAGTTTCAGTTGGTAATGTACCAAGTAAGAGAAGATTACTGGAAATTATATCCATCACCAGCAAATGTAGATAACCGAAAAAAAGTTTGACGTTGATATATACTTAAACGAAGAACCTCTCAAATCGATAATGTATCCATTCAAATCGACCCAAATCAACCCAATCCGACCATTCAATATAGATAGGATTCGGTTAAAAATTTATTTTCCATGACTTGGATTAAAATTTTATAAATCAATTAAAAATAGGTTGGATTGAGATTTTTTATACCAAGCCAATCCGACCCAGTACACCCCTAGTTATACAGGTTATATTTGTGTTGAGTTACAATTTTGTTCTGATATGCGTAAAAGAAATAAAAATGTTTCTATGACAATTTTGAACTCTAGGGATACATAAATAACCCTTTGTGCCGAATTTTATTTAATTTTTGAAAAATTTGGGTTTTTTTAGGAATCAAGTCAAATTGAGCTTTTATAAAAATCGAATTGGATCGGGCTTTCACTAAAATATGAGGATCATTTTAGGTCCGTGGATCGACCGAACTGGAATTTCATCCGAACTTTTTTTTTTAATTTATATATTAATTTTTTTGATATTATTAAAAATATTACATATTTTTAAATCTTACCCAAATAAATTTGGGGTTTTATCAAGACTTTTTAGACTTCTATATTAATATCTTTGATTATTAAAAATATTACATAATTTTAAATTTTATCAATAAAAAGTTGGATTTTTATCCGTATTTTAAAAAATTCGGGCTTTTATCCGAACCGAACGGGACTTTTATCCGGTTTTTCGGGCTTTGAGCTTTTATCTAGACTTTTCGGGTTTCAGACCGTGCAGATTTGATAAAAATAGGAGACTCGTATGAGGCCTGCGGGCTGGACCAAACCGAATTGAGCTTTTTCGGATCGAATTTTTCAATTTTTTTTCAAATTGGATCAATCGAATTTTGAATTTCGGACTTTTTGAACATTTCAATGATAACCTCAATATTGTAATTATGATGGAAAAAATTGAACGGGACTTTTATCCGAAGCTTTCATCCGAACCGAACGGGACTTTTATCCGGGTTTTTTCGGGCTTTGAGCTTTTATATAGATTTTTTGAGTTTTGAACCGGGCAGATTTGATAAAAAATAGGAGACTCGTATGAGGCCCACGGGCTGGACCAAATCGGATTGAGCTTTTTTTGGATCAAAATTTTTAATTTTTTCCCGAATCGGATCAACCGAATTTTGAATTTCAGACTTTTTGAACATTTCGATGATAACCTCAATATTGTAATTATGATAGAAAAAATTGAAAAAAAACATGAAATATTTAAATTTCGGTCGATGCGACAAAAACCAGTGTTGGGATCGATTAGTAAAATATTATTTATTACTTCATCCATTCGATAATTCTTGTCTAATTTGATTATTTAAAAGTTAAATTAATTGATTTTGACCAACAAACAAAATATTATACATTAAAAAAAATAAATTCTAATATCATATTAAATTTTAGTTATATTATTTTATGAACCAATTTGTAATTATATAAAATTATAAATGAATATGTTTTGATCCTCGGTTAAACTTAGAGGGGTGTATTCAATTTAGATTTTAATGAATTTATAATAGTACATGGATTTTAGAAGATTTTTGTTGATTTCAATTCTACGTTGATTTTGGTAGAGTTGATGAAAAATCTTGTAGAGTCTTGCTGATTTAATTAGAGTTCTTGATAAATTCTTCAAAATCTCATGGATTTTGGTGAGATTTCAAATGATATAAAATATACTACCAAATCCTTCAAAATCCATCATTTTATCAAATACAAAAATATCCATGGAATTTTGAATACCATCAGATTTTAAAGGACTTTTTAAAATCTAAAACGAATACACCCAGATTTTAATGGACTTTTTAAAATCTTAAACGAATACAACCAGATTTTAATGGATTTTTTGAAATCCTTATTGAATACCACCAGATTTCAAAGGACTTTTTAAAATCCAAATTGAATACCGCAGGATTTTAGAAATCCAAAAAATCCTTCAAAATCCGGATTGAATACTTATCAATGTATTATATATCCAATAGGATAATGGGGGGTTTGTGAGACAATTTAATCATCATAAAATTACTAAATTATCTCTCCTATATTATATTAATGATAAAAAAAATTGTTTTGAATGAGAATTGAACCCTTGACCTCTAACTTAGAAATGAGATTTCTTACCACTATGTTAGACATCAATTTTAATTATATTATAAAACTCATTATTAATATATTGTGGACAATTTAATCATCATTAAATTACTAAATTGCCTCTCTTATATTACATTAATGATAAAAAAAATTGTTCCTTATGAAAATTGAACCCTTGACCTCTAATTTTTTTTCTAAGCGGATAGATTAATATTAAAGATAAACAGGCATGGCCTGAGGACTACATGAGGATGAAAGCATAAACCGAAGGAATAAAATACTACTAGCTTATCATACTAGTAAATAAAGTTTAACCACATAACCAAAGAAACCAAATCCCCCTGGCACAATGTTTAAAAAAATAGACTACAACTCTTCCACCAATTATCAGCCCAATAGCTTCTTCCTAGATTAATCAATCCTCCTGCGGTTTGATTTGATTTCCTCCATCAGAACCATTTGCAACATAACCTGATCCACCTCCATAAATTCTTCGCTGAGAGCAACAGACGGGTGCTCAAACTTCTGGGATATTAGGTCCAATGGAGACAATGCATTGATTTTTAAATTAAGATCCTTTGCCCCAGAACTCTGTCCATGCATTGCAGATAAAAGTGAGTCCAAAGTTCCTTCAACAGCTGCATGAAGCACATGCTTAGCTTTAATACCATTTGCAACTTCTTCTTCCAAGTCTAAGACAGATTTCCTAAAGGCTTTGAATAGTGCCTTTAGCCTCCCTTCTTCTAGAATTTTGATAGCTTCCAGGCTAAGAAGACCATCTTTATAGAATGCAAATTCTGAGTACATCTTTTCTTTTCCTTTCGACATAGATTCGACAGCAGGATAAACCGTTGGAGGAGCTTCTAACATCAGTAATAGATTGTGAGTATCCTGGGACAAGGGGGCTCTAATAGGGACTTCTTCCATTCTTAAGTCATCTTGATTCATCAATACTAAATTACCACCAGCACCATTCCACTCAGGAATTATCACATCCCACTGGTCATCATCAAATTCATTATCCATGTTAACTTCATAAATGAGGAGTGGCTGGGGGATGCATCAATTACTTCACCCATACCAAAGTCAGGCATGATAACAAAAGGGAAAGCCCTACCAGCATCTAAATCAAGAAAATGCTGCAGGTTACTGTTATAGGGAGAATATTGTATAACAATATTTTGGAGGTTTGCTGGATTATCGGAGAAAAATACGAATATTTTGCTTAACAAAAAAAGAACAAAGGATGAGGGTTTGTGTGTATGAATGTGGCTGAGCTTGATAGGTGTTTTTCAGGTAAACTGTTTCTCATCCGTATCAAGGTGCCTACGTACCCTATTTATAGGGATCAAGCCTGACGTAGTTCTTGGGCCACAAGTTACCTAGGCGGGCTAGGGTTTTAAGAGATAAGCCAAAGTCCAAGCCCATGTAGCTAGGGCTGACATGGCAATGAACCATCAATCCTATCCATGATCCATGGTCTAACTGTAGAAACCCATGGCCTCGAATGGATAGGTTTGGAATGAAAGATCCAACAGGGCCCTTGCATGCGACCATGAGAGGCCTGGCCATGCGAAGCGACCCCTGTGCTTAGCTACTCATGCAGCCTTGAGTCTGGCCATGAGCCTTCCAGAGAAGAGGAGATGATGATCCCGCTGTGAGTTACTTATGCGATACAAAAGCGAAGCGAGGCGATACATAGCGAGGCGCTATGATGCGAGGCGCAATCATGTAGCGAGCGAGGCGCTCCTGTAATGGAGATATTATGTCCAAGGCATGCTGGGCTGATTCCAATAATGGGCTTTGGTGACCCAATCTTCATCTTCTAGGTCCATCATAGAATATGAAGCATCAGTCTAGCTAATCAAATCAATTTAGCCATTATGCCAGATTTGGGCATAACAACTACCCCCCGAATCCATATTGCCATTGGAGATGCGATGTGGACTCAAAGAATACGAGTTGTCACCGCGAAGCGAGCCCAAGAACATATATAACCATTGAAGTAGTCGCGACCCCAAGAATTTGAAAGGTTTTGACAGCTGTTGTGTCTCGAGATGTGTGTCCAACGGACGAGATTTCAACACGTGTCCCATGTCTTTCTCTCTCCTGATGACTATATATACCCCTGTCACTATAATTTCCTTTTTTATTCTCACAAACACATTGTTGAAGTGCTGTCAGTTTGCTCCCAGATCAAACGCAAAGAATTTTCAGGCTCCTTCACCAGCGACCCCAAGTTTCTTTCGATTTCTTCAACCTTCTTTTTAAAAAAAGTAAGTCTTTTTTCTCTTCTTGCATTTAAAGGTTTATTCTTCATTGTAATTGCATGATTAGATAGCTTAAATTGCATGCGATGCGAACCCAAATAACTGCGATCCCAAAATGTCAATTTTATGATGCGACCCGTCCTCGCTATTGTAGGAGTGCGATCCGTAATTACTTAGATAGAAACATAGGTTAGAACGTTAGCCTTCCCCTTAGGATTGCAACCCCTCATATTCTCTGTGAACAATGCGAGAACACATAGAGCCTTTCTGTCCGCTTGTTTCTTTCCTCCTTCATTTGTTTTCTGTAAGGACACACACTTAATCATTTCACCCTTTTCAGATGTCTCAAGATGATAGTTCAAGGACACCTTCTCCCATGCCTCATATACAAATCAGCGATGCTGCAGCAGCCAGCATCGCAAAAGCTACGAGCACCAGCGAAAGCTCGTTCAAATTATACTTCGACCCTTTATGGTCTAACGAGGAATATACCCGCGAAGTACCTCTGACTTCGTGGAGAACAAAGCACCCTTCAAGCTCGCGGGATCAATCTCTGGATGTACTCCCAGCTGAGGACGAGCCTCACACCATGACTGACATCGAACATGACATCGCAACTTTGACAAAGAAAGGAGATGAATTCAGCGCTAGGGCAGCGAAAATTCTCTCCAAAGCGCCTCCACCACGAACCATGCCTCCATCACAAACCGTGTTGCCCATTCACATAAGTGATTCTCCAACCGATTCATTAGGCGATGCCTATTACGACATCGAGGGAGGTGCTGATAACGAAGCCAACTCTGATGATTCTGACTACGAAGAGCCTTCCTCTGATGATGGCGGCCTCGATGAAGTAGCCAAGGTCGTCAATTTTACTGATTACAATTACATTCCAGAAGCTTCTCCCGAGCCTTACAAACCAACTCCCCAGCCTGAGCTAGAAGGGACCATATATGTCGGCGGTCCTCGTCCTGAAGACATTGAGCTTGGCTCGAAAGTGAAACCGGGCCAACCTCGCGTCCTAGGCTGCAGGGATCTGTCAACGACCCTAGATACAGAATCTTTATCTAAGGCGGTCGACATTTTCAGGCCAGAAGGCAAAATTATTCTTCCTAAATCTGTGATGCGATGCTACCGCTTCGATTATCAATAGAATGGTGGCAGAGTGCCTCGCATGGTTCTGACCTCTGCAATGATGAAGATAGGCGTATCCTCTCCCCTTCACCCTTTTATTAGGGATGTTTGTGAAACGTACCATCTTGCCCCAATCCAAATAAATCCCAATGGCTACAGAGCCATGATTGCCCTTTACATCCTTTACCACAAGCTCGGCTATCCTGAGTTGGATGCGAGGACCATGGGCTATTTTTTGCAATTGAAGCGATGCGGGGCATCAGACTTTGGCTACGTTTATTTCTCCATGTGGCCAGAGTTCAACAAGAAGGAACTATACCACATTGCCCCAAGTAATGCCGCCTCGTGGAAAGGTCCTTATTTCTATGTCCACGACGTGCCCAGAGTCAAGACTTCTTTTAACTATCTTCCAGGTATGGAACTTAACCTCTTAATTTCATCCTCCTTTCATTCGATCCTTGCGCTAACTCATCCTTCCTGAGATCGCAGTTGGTCAAGTGCGAACCGTCCTGAAGGGCGAAGAAAAGCAACGTGCTGACGACGTGCTGAAGACCCCACGGGAGGCTCGTAACATTAGAACTCTTCTTTCCCTCGAGAACCTAATCGAGTGCGGTTTTTTGAAAGAAGGGGTCGGTCTTCCTTCGAAAACGAGGCCCTCAGGAGCGAGGAAGACCTCCTTAAAAAGAAAAGCTCGCGAGGAGGCCTCGTCCTCTCGAGTTGTTGTTACCACAAGCGAGGGTATTCTCCTCGTCATAACATGATCATTATTCCTTCCTCGCTAACTTTAACACTGCATTCATCCTTACTGTTCTCGCATTTGCATAACTTATATTATTATCATGCTTCTAATATCATTTTACTTCCATTTTTCAGGCATGTCGGGTAAGAGTGGTCGTAGGCCTCCTTTTCTCCAAAAGAGCGGGGCCATCCCCGTCGCGAAAATTGCTCCAATCCCTCCAAAACCAAAAACTGTTGAACTGCCACCTCCTCCACCTTTATCGCAGAATAATGAGATCGCTCAGCGAACCCAGGGTACCCCTGAGGACCACATCTCCAAAAAGGCCAGGAAGGATGAATCTGTGCTCCCTGTTCCTAAGCACCCAGCCACCGCTACCCCTGTTCATCACCTCTTCGCGAAGCATGGGTATAACCATGCTACCGAAGAGGAGTGTACGAGCTGGGTGGGGGCCGAGCTGATTGATAATGCCGAATCTCTCTCCAAGTGTCTGTCTGAAGCGTTCATCCGCCAAACTTCCCATCTCAAGGAGTTGAAGACCCTTGCAACCGCCAAAGCCAAGCTTGAAAAGGAGGTACAAGTTCTTAAATTTCAGAAGGAGGAGGATAAGAGATCGCTGATGAAGACTCATAGACTCGCCCTCGAGACAGAAACCGCGTCTCTGCGATCCGAGCTCAAGAAAATTACTGACGAGAGAAATATGTTCAGCAAATCCCTGAAGGAGGCAGAGGAGCTCGAAGAGACTCTTAGGAGAGAGCATGGGGAGGAGGTTGGCAAGTTGAAGAAGGAGCTCGAGGCTGCCAAGCTCGACCATGATGCTGTTGTGGAGGCTGCCCAGGTTGAATTTATGAAGACCTTCATCCGAAGGGTTCCTGACTTCGACTGGGAGAAGCTCGGGCCTGGAAATGCTGAGTTCGCAGAGTCTCTTCGTAAGGAAATAGAAGAAGAGGATGCGAAGGAGGCGGCCAGGCTCGCTAGCGAAGCCACACAAGCCAAAGCAGCTGAAGCCTCCAAGCCTTAAATTATTTCTTTGTTTCTGATTATTGAACTGGGGATGCGGACACCCCTTGAATGTCTCGCCATCATGTAATATTGTTTTCTTTAACTTTGATAACCCCTTAACTTTGATCATCAACTGAACTGGGATCGCATGGCGACCCTTTGTTTATGAATTCGTGCGTTTTAACTTTTCCATCCAATAATGCCTCGTTATTTTTGCACATAACATATTTGCACAAGTAATTTAGCTTCGCTTGCTTAGTACCTTGACTTCGAAATTATATCTTTACTTTTCATCTTTGCATGTTGAATTGTCTTGAATAGTACTAAATTTGCATGACTTTGCTTATGTTCCTTAGATTGTTGTAGCAGTAACTTCAAATGCGATCCTTGCATCGTTGAGATGGCTTGGACCTTAGTATGTTAATGTTAACAAACGAGCAAGTAAAATGTACAATAAAAAGTAATTCATAAAGAAATTGAACTTTTATATTGATAAACGGGGCGAAGCCCAAACAAGTTGACAAGCGGGGCGAGGCCCAATAATTGATAAATGGGGCGAGGCCCAATAAATGATAAGTGGGGCGAGGCCCAAAAAAAGTGGTAAGTGGGGCGAGGCCCAATGCCATTACATCATAAAGGGAAGGTGTCTATACGACCACTACCCCCCAATATTTTGTATGGATTTATTCATGCGAAATAGATAGAAACTACCAGAAGCGATGCCTTCACTGATAGTATTTGCACAAATGTTCCGCATTCCAAGCTCGCGGAATGACCTTATCCTTCATGTCTGTGAGGTAATAAGTTCCCTCTGAGAGAGTAGCATAGATTTTGTAAGGCCCTTCCCAATTAGCACCAAAGACACCATGGCCCTGGACCTTAGTGTTAGGCATGACTCTCCTAAGCACGAGGTCACCTGTCTTTAAAGAACTTGCTTTGACCTTTCCATTATAGTACCTCGCTGTCCTCTGTTGGTAAGCCGCGAGGCGAAACTGAGCCTCGCTTCTTGTTTCTTCTATCATGTCTAGGTACAATCTATGATTCACCTCGTTTGCATCGGGATCGTAGTGTTCCCTTCTAAACGACCCGGAGCCTACTTCAACAGGGACCATAGCCTCGCAGCCATATGTTATGGAAAAGGGAGTCTCTCCAGTTGTGGTCCTTGGGGTCGTGTTGTATGACCACAAGACCCTTGGTAATTCTTCAGGCCAATTGCCTTTGCTCTCCTCTAACTTGGCCTTCAAAGTATGTTTGATGATTTTGTTGATGGCCTCAGTTTGACCATTTGTCTGGGGGTGACTCACAGCTGAAAAACTCTTCTTGATCCCCAGGTTCTCACAGAACTCTTTCATGTCTTTGCTATAAAATTGCTTTCCGTTATCTGATATGAGCTGATAAGGAATCCCATAGCGACACACAATTGCCCTGTACACGAAGTCCTTGAGTTTCTTCGCAGTAATAGTGGCAAGTGGCTCGGCCTCAGCCCATTTGGTGAAATAATCAACGGCCACGACTGCGTACTTGACACCTCCCTTGGCCTTAGGTAGCTCCCCAATTAAGTCAATGCCCCACATAGCAAAGGGCCATGGGCTCGTTAGCGAGGTGAGGTGGGAGACAGGAGCGTTGCTGTAGTTAGCGATCCTTTGGCAATTATCACACTTCCTTGCGAACTCAAAAGCATCTCTCTTCAAAGTAGGCCAGTAGTACCCTTGGCGAAGAATCTTTTGGGATAGAGAACTACCCCCCGAGTGATTGCCACATATTCCTTCATGAACTTCTCTGAGAATGTAGTTGCATTCTTCTCCATCCACACATCTTAGGAGCGGGGTGTTGAACCCTCTTCTATATAGGACCTCGTCATAGATGACATAGCGAGCCGCCTGATATTTGATTTTTCTTGCCTCTTTTTTATCTTGAGGCAGGGCTCCACTTTTCACATACTCCCATATGGGGGTCATCCAGGTTGACCCTGGGGTCGCTATCCCCATAACAAACTCCTCTGGCACACTGGGCTTTGTTTGAATTTCCAGTGGAACAATTCCAAGTAGGGTGGCCTCGCGACGCGACCCCAACTTTGCTAGTGCATCAGCCCCCTGATTCTTTTCTCTTCTAATATGAACCACTTTGATATTGTTGAACTTTTTCATTAACTTCTGTGCACATCGCAGATATAGTTCAATCTGCTCACCTCTAGCTTGCCACCCACTCCAGAGTTGATACGTTACTAGCATAGAATCACTGTAAGCTGTCAGATTCTCCACCTTCATCTCCAATGCAAGTTTAAGACCAATGATGAGGGCCTCGTACTCTGCTGCATTATTGGTGGCCTCGAAGGCAAAGTGTACTGCACTTTGTATCTTGCGACCTTCTGGAGTTACCAACTCGATGCCAGCCCCAGCTCCTTCCTTATTTGATGCTCCATCAACATATAGTTCCCACCACGAGGCGGAATTTTCTTTCTAAGCCTCGCTAGATGCGGTCTCTGGGATCGGTATGATAGCCATTTTATCTTCCTCAGATTGAGGAGGGAATTCTAGAATGAAGTCTGCAAGTGCCTGACCTTTAATGGGACCACGAGGCTTGAACTCAATATCAAATTGGCTGAGTTCCACTGTCCACTTCAACAATCTCCCTGAGGATTCTGGCTTATGCATTACCTGCCTCAATGGATAGGCTGTGCGAACCTCAATGCTATGGGCCTGAAAGTAGGGCCTCAATTTCCGCGAGGCCAACACCAGGGCATAGGCTAGTTTCTCCATGTTTGTGTAACGAGTCTCAGCATCTAACATCCTTTTACTAACATAGTACACAGGATACTGGACTTTCCCCTCCTCGCGAATTAGCACTGCACTGACCGCATATTCTGATACTGCGAGGTAGACAATGAGCGTCTCCCCGTCCTTGGGCTTAGATAATACTGGTGGCGAGCCAAGTTGCTCCTTGATATTCTAAAAAGCCTCCTCGCATTGAGGGGTCCACTCAAAGTTTTTTCCAACCTTCTTAATTGCCTTGAAGAACTCATGGCATTTATCTAATGATTTAGAGACGAACCGGTTAAGGGCTGCGATCCGTCCCGTTAGGCTCTGAACTTCCTTCACACTTCTTGGGGATCGCATGTCCACCAAGGCCTTTATTTTTGCAGGGTTCGCTTCAATTCCCTTGTGATTGACAATGAACCCCAGGAACTTTCCAGACTCAACTCCAAAGACACACTTCTGTGGATTGAGCTTCATTCTGTACTTCCTTAGTATATCAAACATTTCAGTGAGGTGGGCGATGTGATCCCCAGCCTCTTTGGATTTTACCAGCATGTCATCTACATAAACTTCCATTGTCTTCCCAATCTGCTTCTCAAACATCATATGAACGAGCCGTTGATAGGTAGCCCCAGCATTAAGGAGACCGAAGGGCATCCCTATGTAGCAATAGAGACCTCTATCCGTGATAAACGAGGTGTGCTCTTGATCAAGACCGTACATGGGTATCTGATTGTACCCAGAATAAGCATCCATGAAAGAGAAAAGTGCATGCCCTGCTGTTGCATCCACTAGCTGATCAATCCTTGGCAAAGGGAAACTATCCTTTGGGCAATGCTTATTGAGATCAGTGAAATCCACACATGTTCTCCATTTTCCGTTTGGCTTCTTCACGAGGACAGGTTTGCGAGCCAGTCAGGGTAGAATGATTCCCTCACGAGCCCGACCTTAAGTAGTCTATCCACCTCTTCTTTGAGAGTCTCGGCTCGCTCTCCACTTATTGGCCGCCTTTTCTGTCTAACACCTTTTTTGTTTGGATCCAAGTTGAGCCTATGACACATTACATTAGGATCGATCCCGATCATGTCTTCATGCGACCAGGCGAACACGTCAAGGTTGGCCTTCAGAAAAGTGACCAGTCTCTCTCTAAGATCAAGGTTGAGTTGCGACCCTATTTTCAACACCTTTGAAGGGTCTTGCACATCAACAAGAATAGGGATCGTGTCTTCAGCTGCCCCAGCTCGCTCCACATGCTCTGGGATGCGAGGATCCAGGTCTAGATCATATTCACGAGCCTGACTAGATTCTGCCTCGCAGGGGTTGACACCTGCGTGCCCATACTCCTTAACAACAGTTGTTGTCTGTTTGATACCATTTGGCAGTTCTGTCAGTGTAGATGTTTCTTTGCGAACCCATTTTCCCTTTCGGGCTCGCACAGCGGCCCGCTCTGGGCTCTCCTCGCTATCACTATCTGTAGCCTCTTTAACAATCCCTTCCTGGAGAACCATTACTGGCTGCGAGGTTTCCATCATTAAAGCACCTGGTACTGGTTCTACCTGAATTCCCAAATTATCAAAATAACCAGCTGGGAGTTCCTCGATTGATATGATGTTGCATTCATTTGAGGGTCGCGAGGCCGATTTGCGAGCCCTATCTTCCTTCTCGCTTTCCATCCTGTCTACCATAGATATGTTACCCTTTTCAGCGGACTTAAGGGCCTTGTTGTAACATTCTCGTGATTCATGTTGCGCCCCCTTGACACATCCCACTCCATTTGGGGTAGGAAACTTCATGGAAAGATGATAGATAGAAGTGACCACCCTCATTTCTTTAAGTATAGGCCTCCCTACAATAGCATTATATGCTGAAGGTTGATCCACCACCATGAAGTCTGCGATCTGGGTAGTGATGCAGGGCTCGTCTCCTAAAGTCACAGGAAGTCGTATGAGACCCTTGACACTCACTGAGGCTCCAGTAAAACCATACAAGTGTCCCACAGTTGGGATGAGATCTTTATCCACGTAGCCCATCTTTTGGTAGACCTCGTATGTCAGGAGATTCACAGCACTCCCATTATCAACCAGAACTCTGTAGACATTCTGCGATCCAATGCGAATTCGAACAACGAGGGCATCGGAATGAGGGTGATGAACCCACTTCGCATCTTCCTGAGTGAACATGATGTTTGTATCTTCCCCCTTAAAGAGCTTTGGGGGTCGCTCTTGCAAGTGATGTACATTAGTGAGGGGTCGCTCCCTGGCCTCGCGAGCATACCTCTCTCTGGCTTTATTGCTTTCTCCCCCAATGTGGGGTCCCCCAATTATCACATGAATACTTCCGCCTCGCGCTTCCCTTTCCTTAATGACTGGGTTCTGTTCAGGTGGGGGGGCTTGATTATACCCAAGGCCAGACTTGGGATTATGCTTCTTCACCTCGCGAACCGCCCACTCAGTCAACTTTCCATCACGAATTAACTGATCCACTTGCTGCTTCAGCTCTCGGCAGGTTGATGTATCATGCCCTGTTTGTTCATGAAAGGCAAAATACCTGCTAGTGTTTGCGGTCCCTTTCAGACCCATCGGTGTAGGCTTCCTGAATATCCCCTTGTTTTCATTGATTGCATAAATGTGATCAATTGGGGCGACCAGAGGGATATACTTGTCTTCATTCCTCGCGGGGCGAGGTCTCGGTGGGGATCGCCCCAGAGGATCGCGGTCTCTCCTTTTTGGGCTGGGGCTTCGACTTCGATCCCGTCTTCGCCTTGGACTCCTGGAGTCCTTTCTTTTTACCCCCCGATTCCTATTCCAACTGCCACTCCTTTCATTATTCTTCTTCAAATCTGCGAGTGACTTCTCGACACGCTTGAAAGGCTCAGCGATCTTGTGCAATTCAGAGGGAGTACTAGGGGTCTGTTCTTGTAGCTTCTTCCAAAATTCCGTACCTTCCCTTACTCCAGCAATGAGGAAATTTTTCACAGCTTCGTCATTTGCACCTCGCACGCGAGGCACCTCAGCATTGAACCTCTTGAAGTAATCATGAAGGGTTTCGCCTTCCTTCTGTTTTATGTTTGCTAAGGTGGATACAGGGGGTGCATAGAGCATCGAAGACTGGAACTGTTTGATAAAGATGTCCACGAATTGCTCCCAAGAATCGATGACAATCAATGCCCCTAGCTTCGAAAACCACTGCTGAGCACTTCCCCTAAGCGAGGCCGCAAATAGTCTACACCTCGCTAGTAATGAAACCTGATAAACATCCATCTCATTGTTGAATCGAATCACGAACTCCGCTGGATCAGTGTCGCCATTATAGGTCATATCATGCTGATGGCCTCGAAACACAGCAGGAAGCGGAGCGGTTCGAATTTCGTGAGTAAAGGGCGATGACGAGCCCATAGTGCTAAAGATCCCTTTCTCACTGTTCATCGCGTCTAGGGCCTTCTTCAACTCCTCCAGCTTATAGTCTCCTACCTTGACCTCCTTTTCAGCCTCCTTTTTACCTCCAGTACTTCCATGATGAGACTGGGTCTTTTTTAGGACACTGGACTCCTCCTGGTCATTCCTGCGATCCTTCTTTTTACGATCCTCTTCAAGATATTGAGATCGATCTTGGTCTCGATGAGATGGGGGTCTGTCATCGCGACGATGGGACCGCTCACGCTCTCTACGGAGAGAGGGGGGTCTGTCATCACGACGATATGACCGCTCGCGATCTCGAGGAGACAATTGTCGATGTGTGCCCTGACTTCTGTTCTTAGATCCTTCATGACGAGTGATAAGTGGATTTTATATCCACTGGGAATACCTCCGTTTGGCTTAAATTGATTGTTTTGGACTCAAGTTGTTGTAGTTTTGATGTGTTTTGCCGAGTTGTGCAGATTTACGAGAATGTTGATTAAAGTTGATGCTTCTATCGTTCTTGGAGAATTAATTAATTAAAATTCGGATTTTTGAGAAGGGCTGCGCACCTTATACTGTTTGGGCCATATCTGGAGTTCTAGAAGTCCGTTGTCAGCCCATTTACAGTCCACGCGAAGCTTGAGAGATTTTCTACAATATGGGATAGGTTTCACACGACCAGGCCGCGTGTGGTGGGCCCAGGAAGCACGACCAGCAGATAGATGGGAGCAGACAAATTACTGTTTTGCCCTTTTCTAGTTCTAATTGTATTTTAGGCAATTTTTAATATCTGAATTGAATTCTAATTGTAATAGAAGGTAATATCTTGCTGGGCAAGATTTGTAGAGCCTATTTAAACACATCTTACCATTGTAAATCATAACAATTCATAGCTAACAATTCGTAGCTTTTAATCGTATCAAGGTACTTTCGATCTTCAATTCTTTCTTCAATATTATGTTTTCATTCATTATAATTATTATTATGTTTTCTTTATTAAATATGCGTAACTAATTCTCTAATCTGAGGATTGGGTAGTATTCCTTGGTATTCATGCATGCTTGATTATGTGATTTTCTGACTGGCTGATTTGTTAATGAGATCTTAACACAATTAGGGGAGTCATGAACCTTTGATTGTATTCTAGGGATTGTAATAAGCTTGGGAGAGAAGTTGCAATCTTAGTACATGATTTAACAGACATAATTTGAATATTAGATCGGGAGATTAATAGGAGAATTGTGAGACATATAATTCTTGGCATATAACAGTTTATAGATATACTTTGATTGTATCACGGGAGTGTCAATTACGGTGTAGCTGTAAGCACTATATTGTAGCCTGGGAGGGTACAGTATAACTTTAGAAGAATTGTTTTCAGCAAGGTAGGAACACATATATCACATTAATATTGAGCATGTATTGAGACCAAGTGAAGAACCCCAATTCTTAGATTGTTTTCCAACATATTTGAATCTCAGTTTAAAATCAATTCTTAGTGCTTATAATTAGTTCTTGGTTAATTTAGTTAAAACACAAACCCCAAAATTCTTCTCACACACTTCTAGACGTAAAGAGATAAGATACTTGAACTTGATATTACATTCAGTCCTTCCCTGCGAACGAACAACAAAAATACTACTAACAAATTGGCGCCGCTGCCGGGGATCGAACCCGGGTCACCCGCGTGAAAGGGGATTTTTGCCAATTCGTCATTATGGGTTGGTTGATGTGATTAGTGAGTTACGTTGGGGAGAGATTTGTAAGGCACCTGCTCCAGTTCCGTTGAATGTTGTTAGGGAGTTTTATGCGAATGCTAAAGGTGAGCCGGATGGGGTTAGTATGGTTCGAGGTAAACAGGTGGATTACAGTCCAGACGCTATTCGTCCAATTTTGGGACAACCACCTAAGGTTGTGGGGGAAGAAGATTGGGCAAGGAAGACTAGCACGGATGTGGATATGGAGGTGATTGTTCATGAGTTATGTGTTCCCGGTACAGTTTGGAAGTATAAATTGGGAACTACTGAGCCGATTAATTTTCCGTCTTCTGCTCTGAATAAGTTTGCACGAGCTTGGTATTTATTTATCTGTGCAAATATTATGCCTACTTCTCATACGGGTGAGGTAACAGCTGATAGAGCGATTCTTCTCTGGGGAATTCTAAAGGGCAAATACATTGACGTCGGATATATTGTTTATCAAAATATTGTTAGGTTTTTAAAGTCTCATGCACTGTCAGCGATGCCCCATGCTTCTATTATAGCTGGTTTGTGTAAGGATAGTGGTGTTATATGGGGTGCGGAGGAGGATTTGCAGTCACCTTTGGCTTCCATTGTGGACGTGTCTATTGATCGAATGCCGGAATGGCAAGGTGGGGTTCCACATCCGAGGGGGCTTGGTTATGTTGTAAGTGGTGATGATTCTAGTGGTCAGGGAGCGGGCGCTCCGCCACGTGCTAAGAGAGTTCCAAGAGTTTTAGATGCCCACTTTAGGCGGTTGTATAGGCGTATGGATGCTATTCATGCTAGTAACAGGGAGTATGCTCAAGATATGGCGACAGCTTTGAGAGATGCAGGTATTCAGGCAAGGTGGCCAGTCTATGGAGCTCGTACGCAGTATCCACCGCCAGATTCTGATTCCTCCGAGGAGGAGGACGAGTAGGTATGTTTTCTGCTATCCCTTGTATTTACTTCCATTCAATGCGGACATTGAATCTTTTAAGTTTGGGGGTGTTTTGAGGGATTAGTAGTTGTTGTTGTATTATGTGTTCATGTAGGATTTCATGTTTTGCATATTAGTAGTAGTAATTCATGTATATATGTTCGTGTTATCTACGTTTGTTTCATATAGGACATTCTGTTTTTATTTCTGTATACCATGTGAGTTCATTCTAGTTGCATTTTCATGGCATGCATATTTCATGATCCCTTAAGACGAGCTAATTCTGATTGGTAGGTAGGTGTCTAATTGAGTGTGGTAATGATGAATAGAGGGTTGATTTATAGTTTCTATGAAATTGACTTGCATGTTACGGAAACAAAACTAATTACACAGACTCATTGGGTACTTTTGGGCTAGGTTGAGGTCATGCTTGTTTGGATGTTTTGAGATTTAATCACCTGATTATATTTAGAATTTTCGTTATTCCCTTGATGGCGTAGGAGCACTAAAGTCTAAGTTTGGGGGAAACCAGGAATTTCATGCTAGTTGTTTAGTGTTAATGGCTAGGTGTCAAATGGCTAGTAGCCGGCTCATATTTTATGAGTAGTCTAGGGTTGGAAATGAGAAAGGCTCATTCCAGATCGCAAAAGAGAGAAAAAAAAAAGAAGAAAAAAAAAAGAAAAAAAAAAAGAAGAAAAAAAAAGAGTCAATAGTTTAATTGTGTAAATGCAAAATTAACCAGAGTGAGCTCTTTAATACTCGAGTAATTAAGTCTGAGGGGACTTAGTCCTAGTAACCTAAAGCCCTTGAGGTTTGGGATTGCTGACCTAACACTCGCTACATGGGTATTATTGTATAAGCCTTTTGGGGTCTCATTCATTGCACGGTTAAATAAGCATGCGTATTATATATAGTGTCGTAGTAATAAAGCATGAATACCTGGCTAACTTGAATGAGGATGGAGGTGTTCCGAGGTTATGAAGTGTCTACAGTCTATTCTATTTATAAACCTGTGATTGTCTTGGCGAAGGATATGTATGATTTTTGACCTAGTGTTGGGAGTATTTCTGATGAGCATCGCACACACGCACGTTTCTGTCATGTATTGTTAGTAGACGGGGACTTAGTCGAGCTCTATTTGGATTTAGTTGCATTCTTTGAGATATTTGCTTGTTAATTGGTTTTGGTTAGTTTGAAGGGAATCGTTGCATTTTCATATTAGTTGCATTCATGCATTGCATTGTTTAGTTAGATGGATTTTGTGGGTACATTCGCTATAGGCCTTCACGAGACCTTACTCGTCCACTAGGGCTGCCTAGGGGTTTAAAGGGCTTGTTGCATATGCCAAATGCAACCGTGATCACCTACGGAAGTGGTACTAGTTAGTTAGTTAGTTGTAATTGTTTATGCTTGAGGACAAGCATCAGTTTAAGTTTGGGGGTTTGATAAGTGGATTTTATATCCACTGGGAATACCTCCGTTTGGCTTAAATTGATTGTTTTGGACTCAAGTTGTTGTAGTTTTGATGTGTTTTGCTGAGTTGTGCAGATTTACGAGAATGTTGATTAAAGTTGATGCTTCTATCGTTCTTGGAGAATTAATTAATTAAAATTCGGATTTTTGAGAAGGGCTGCGCACCTTATACTGTTTGGGCCATATCTGGAGTTCTAGAAGTCCGTTTTCAGCCCATTTACAGTCCACGCGAAGCTTGAGAGATTTTCTACAATATGGGATAGGTTTCACACGACCAGGCCGCGTGTGGTGGGCCCAGGAAGCACGACCAGCAGATAGATGGGAGCAGACAAATTACTGTTTTGCCCTTTTCTAGTTCTAATTGTATTTTAGGCAATTTTTAATACCTGAATTGAATTCTAATTGTAATAGAAGGTAATATCTTGCTGGGCAAGATTTGTAGAGCCTATTTAAACACATCTTACCATTGTAAATCATAACAATTCATAGCTAACAATTCGTAGCTTTTAATCGTATCAAGGTACTTTCGATCTTCAATTCTTTCTTCAATATTATGTTTTCATTCATTATAATTATTATTATGTTTTCTTTATTAAATATGCGTAACTAATTCTCTAATCTGAGGATTGGGTAGTATTCCTTGGTATTCATGCATGCTTGATTATGTGATTTTCTGACTGGCTGATTTGTTAATGAGATCTTAACACAATTAGGGGAGTCATGAACCTTTGATTGTATTCTAGGGATTGTAATAAGCTTGGGAGAGAAGTTGCAATCTTAGTACATGATTTAACAGACATAATTTGAATATTAGATCGGGAGATTAATAGGAGAATTGTGAGACATATAATTCTTGGCATATAACAGTTTATAGATATACTTTGATTGTATCACGGGAGTGTCAATTACGGTGTAGCTGTAAGCACTATATTGTAGCCTGGGAGGGTGCAGTATAACTTTAGAAGAATTGTTTTCAGCAAGGTAGGAACACATATATCACATTAATATTGAGCATGTATTGAGACCAAGTGAAGAACCCCAATTCTTAGATTGTTTTCCAACATATTTGAATCTCAGTTTAAAATCAATTCTTAGTGCTTATAATTAGTTCTTGGTTAATTTAGTTAAAACACAAACCCCAAAATTCTTCTCACACACTTCTAGACGTAAAGAGATAAGATACTTGAACTTGATATTACATTCAGTCCTTCCCTGCGAACGAACAACAAAATACTACTAACAACGAGGCGCATTAGCCTTTTCCAACTTTAGACGAAGGTCGTGCTCAGTCAGCTTCTTTCCGAGATGATAAAAAACACTGACCGACCTCCCCTCAGATGAGGCGACCTTGTCATGCGATCCCCCTTTCTGTTCGAGCGAGTCCTCCCCCTCATTCCAGTCAGGGTTGGTTTGATCTGTTAGGACATCATCGAAGTCATCAACGAGTTTCTTAGGGGGGAGTTTGCTTCCTTCCACTGGCACTCTACCGCCTGTCCTTGCATTCCTCTTCGATCCTCTAGAGCTATAGCGCCTCTCCACCTTTGCGACCCTTTCATGTACCGCGGTCACCTGCTCACCGAGGCCTTTTAGAAAAGACATGACCTCGCTGTTCAATGTCACCCTCTGTGCTGGGGGGTGTGCTCCTCCCTGTTCCCAGTCTGAGAGTTGTCCTTGGACGCTTCGTCCTCTGGGGGGCCTCTTGTCAGGGGATCGTCCTTGTTCACCTTATGCGACCCCGGGGTCTCACCATCGTTCCTCTTTTTGTGTGATTTAGTCATCGTTCTCCCGATTCAATGACTGCCCCTCCTTCTAGCGCCAAATGTTATAGGGAGAATATTGTATAACAATATTTTGGAGGTTTGCTGGATTATCGGAGCAAAATACGAATATTTTGCTTAACAAAAGAAGAACAAAGGATGCGGGTTTGTGTGTATGAATGTGGCTGAGCTTGATAGGTGTTTTTCAGGTAAACTGTTTCTCATCCGTATCAAGGTGCCTACGTACCCTATTTATAGGGATCAAGCCTGACGTAGTTCTTGGGCCACAAGTTACCTAGGCGGGCTAGGGTTTTAAGAGATAAGCCAAAGTCCAAGCCCATGTAGCTAGGGCTGACATGGCAATGAACCATCAATCCTATCCATGATCCATGGTCTAACTGTAGAAACCCATGGCCTCGAATGGATAGGTTTGGAATGAAAGATCCAACAAGGCCCTTGCATGCGACCATGAGAGGCCTGGCCATGCGAAGCGACCCCTGTGCTTAGCTACTCATGCGGCCTTGAGTCTGGCCATGAGCCTTCCAGAGAAGAGGAGATGATGATCCCGCTGTGAGTTACTTATGCGATACAAAAGCGAAGCGAGGCGATACATAGCGAGGCGCTATGATGCGAGGCGCAATCATGTAGCGAGCGAGGCGCTCCTGTAATGGAGATATTATGTCCAAGGCATGCTGGGCTGATTCCAATAATGGGCTTTGGTGACCCAATCTTCATCTTCTAGGCCCATTATAGATTATGAAGCATCAATCTAGCTAATCAAATCAATTTAGCCATTATGCCAGATTTGGGCATAACAGTTACTAAAGATGCCCGGGGCCTCGACATAAGAAGGGAAGTTATTCATTCCGAAAGATGCCATATAGATAGTTGTGGCATTTGCTGCCCCTGAGATATGAGAGATTCTTCTTGTGGTACTCCCTTCTGTGAACGAGCTCGCATAGAGTGCATCAAATTGTGTCATCACCTCCCTTAATTCTTCAGGAAAGACAATGTGCTCCCTCAGTCTTATGCTATAAAAAACTTCTTTATTCGTAGTTTCCATGTGGATTTTATCAATGCCTATTTTATCCAGGTATACCAGAGCAGATTGGATCCCCCAAATACCCAAATAGTAGCTTGCACTTCTGTTTGATCGTTCATTGGGCCCATTGCTCCCCATAATTTGAGACCACTGGAATCACTGATAATAGTACCCACTCCATTGATGTTCCCATTAGGAAGAGGAGCTTCAGACACAATAAAATGGACGTTAACCTTAACAAAGCCAGCGTCTGGAACATCCCAGGGATTATCCATTTAGAGAAGAGAAGGGAGAATGAAGAAAAGAGAACAAAAGGAGTAGAAAAAAGGAGAAGAGACAATGAACTAAACCCTGGCTTGTTCGAGATATAAACAGCAAACGGGCATTGGAAAGGCTAGAGACACGTTGACCGAGAAGAAAAACGGCTGGAGAAACAACGAGAGTATTATAGGGATAATAAAAAGAGATGCATGCTTGCTTGCAGGGCCGGCTCCAAACAAAAAAAGGCCCCATGCAAAAAATTTTAAATAGGCCCCCTCCTAAAAAAATTTTTTTGTCAAAAAAAAAAAAAACTCATCCTAAAATTTGAAACAACTATTATTTATTTGAGAAAACTGGGTCTAAGGTTGTCCTCAGGGAACAATCATGAGGTTAAAAGATTTTGTTTCTATAAAACAAGTGGGACAATTTTGTAAATAAATTTTTTTTTACAATAATTTACATATATACCCTAAAATTTATATAGAAAATCTTTTAAGCTCAGGGAGAATTTAACGTTTATTATTTATTTACAAAATTTGAAACAACTATTATTTATTTTAACGTTTGCCTTGTATACAAAATATATGATTAGAATATAAATTTTTTCAGAAAAATACTAATGTATCTTAGGTTCCATAATCTCATTTACAATTATTTACCTCCCAGACTATATGGAATTTATAATTCAATAGAAGGTTGTGCTATTTGGTTTTTGTGATTATAAAAAATAACCATGTTAGTGGTATTTTCTAATAATAATTATTCAGTTTTTATACTATTTATTATATATGGAAACTAATAAACATATAATATTTTTTTTGCAAGACAATAAATATAATATAATATAACAAGTTTTTTTTAAAAAAAAAGGCCCCTTCCTCCGATGGGCCCCATGCCATTGCATGTGTGGCTTGGGATCAAAGCCGGGCCTGCTTGCTTGCGGGAAGAGAGAAAAAAGAATTGGGACTGATGCAATCAATCTGCACCTAAGTCGAGGAACAAGAGAGGAGCTGAAATTGGACCCCTACAATTGGGCCCAGTGAAAATTGAAGAAGGCTTTGTTAAGCCCAGATTTTGCTAATGAGTCGGCCTGATTATTCAAGTCTCTAGGAACATATGCTAGAAAAAATTTGTCATCAACCAGTGATTGGAGATTGTGGATGCGGCCCACGATAGCAGGATAGAACAAGAGCCAATTACGAACATGGCCCATAGCTTCATTAGAGTCTGAACATGTAAGAAAACTACCCATCTTGAATCTGTTATCCATGATAAGTCGAATAACATGTAATAAAGCTTCGATTTCTGCTTCTAGACTGTTGAGAGCTTTAATAGGACCTGAGAAAGTGTAGATAATCTTTCCAGTTTTATCCAAAACTTGTCCTCCTATTCCTCATTTCGGACCCGAACTGGAAGCACACCATGCTCCATCAACTGCACACACAAAATCAAAAGCTGCTCTCTTAAATTTCCAGAATTTTTTGTTAATAACATGAGTGTGGACTGCTATTGCCCCTCTAGGATTTGACATCCACAAAGGATCATCTCCAAAAGGTAGAATGCCTGAAGCTTTGTCCCATTTATTGATACGCTGAACAAGTAAAAGAATCAAAACATCCTTTTGCAATTTCTTCCCTGAAAATATGCATTCGTTTCTAGCCAACCATATAGTCCATGTACTTGCAGCAACCACAAGACCCCAAAGTTTTAGCTGAAGTCCTCCCTGGCCTAAGTTGAGAATCTTAGGGAGTGAGAACAAGTTAATCTTTTGAAGGTCATTATCTAGGCTCCACCTGTTATAACGGAAGTAAGAAAGATTATATGCAGAAGAGAAATAAGTTTATAGATCTGAGAGGATAAACAGATTACAAGGTTTTTCAGATGATATACAATATTTACAAGCATATCTATTTATAGACATAAATAAAAGGGTAGGTGTGGTAGGTGGGTTAGGTGTGGTCAAATCCGGCGGCTACAGTGACGCCGCCGCCGGCGGCCGCCGGCGGCCACCGCCCACCACATATTCAAGTCAAACTAACAAATCTCCACCTTGACTTGAATCCTCTCACAAAAACAGATAACAGATGTACCAGATGCATCATAATAATGCCAGATGTACCAGATAACAGACTCCACCTTTACTTGAATCCTCTCACAAACAGATAACAGATGTACCAGACGCATCATAATAATGCCAGATGTACCAGATAAAACTCTTCTGCCTCAGATTTTGCCCTCAAAAGGGCAGTCAACAACTCCGAACATTTAGCAAATTCAAACAATGTTGAAACTTGCTATGTGGAACCGGCTTGGTGAGCATATCAGCTGGGTTATCAGCAGTACCCACTTTTCTCACCTTAATTCTCGTCTCACTTCTTAGAAAATGATATCTCACATCTATGTGCTTAGTCACGCTCATGATGAACTTGATCCTTGGCTAAACAGATTGCACTGAGACTGTCACAAAATACCGTAGCCTGATCATGATGTAGACCTAGATCACTGATCAATCCTTTCAACCAGATTCCTTCTTTTGCGGCTTCTGTCAATGCCATGTACTCTGCTTCTGTAGTAGACAAAGTCACTGTAGGTTGCAGAGTAGCTTTCCAACTGACAATCGAACCACCCAGAGTGAAAGCATAACCAGTCATAGATCTTCTACTATCAACATCTCCAGCATAATCAGAGTCTGAAAACCCTGTCACCAAACACTCAGTATCACCTCCATAAATGAGACCAACATCAGACGTACCTTTTAAGTACCGAAATACCCTCTTCACAGCTTGCCAGTGCTCCTTGCCTGGATCACCCATGAACCTACTAACAACACTGACAGAATGTGCAAGATCGGGCCTAGTGCAGACCATTGCATACATCAAGCTTCCTACTGCACTAGCATAGGGAACTCGAGACATGTACTCCTTTTCCTCAGCAGAATTAGGTGCAAAAGCAACAGACAGATGTGCATTTGCAGCACTAGGAGTATCTATAGGCTTTGCTGTAGACATGCCAAACCTTGACAAAATCTTCTGAATGTATCCCTTCTGTGACAAGAAGAGCTTTCTTTTGTTTCTATCCCTATAAATCTCCATTCCCAGAATTTTCCGAGCCGCACCCAAATCTTTCATTTCAAACTCAGCACTGAGGAGACCTTTCAACTTCTGAATATCAGACTTGTTCTCTGCAGCTATCAACATATCATCTACATATAGGACCAGATAAATGAAAGAACCATTTGCTGTCTTACTGTGATAAACACAGCAATCATACGGACTCCTGGTGTAGCCAATACCTATCATATAGCTATCAAATTTCTTGTACCACTGCCTCGGAGACTGTTTTAGCCCATACAAGGACTTCAATAACTTGCAAACATAATCTTCTTTTCCAGGAACCTGAAAACCGTCTGGCTGAGTCATGTATATCTCCTCCTCCAACTCTCCATGCAGAAAAGCTGTCTTCACGTCGAGTTGTTCAAGCTCCAGATTCTGATGTGCAACTATTGCTAGTAGCACCCGGATGGAAGTATGTCTGACCACTGGTGAAAAAATCTCATTGTAATCTACTCCCTCTTTCTGAGTGAACCCTCGAGCTACTAACCGAGCTTTATACTTGATACCCTCAACCGATGTTTCTCCTTCCTTCTTCTTGTAGACCCATTTACAAGTAACAATCTTTCTGTCTCGAGGCTGTTTGACTAATTCCCAAGTCTTATTCTTCTGAGGTGACTCCATTTCATCTCCCATAGCAGCAAACCATTTTGTAGATTCAGTACATGTCACTGCTTCTTTGTAAGTGGATGGCTCTTCAGAGCTAGGGTCCACTTCTTCAGCTACCTGTAGTGCATATGCCACCATATCTTCAAAACCATATTTCTTTGGAGGCATTCCATACTTAGCTCTCCTCGATCGATCAAGAGCTAAACTGTGCTGATTTACTACTGGTACTGATGATTCTGATTCTGACTGTGGTTGTTGAACTTCTTGTTGTGGTTCACTCTCATCTTGAGTGACTTCCTGCTCCACCTGTTTCTCAACACCACCACTTTCTGTACCAATCGTAGACTTCACAGTAGGGTTAAACATAGAATTTTCATCAAAGACTACATTTCTACTCAGTATAACCCTATTTTCAGATGGAGACCAGATTCTATAACCTTTAACCCCATCCCCATAGCCAACAAATACTCCCTTTTTAGCTCGTGGCTCCAATTTACCCTCATTTACATGATAATAAACAGTACAACCAAAAACTCTTAAATTGGAGTAATCAGCAGGCTTACCAGACCATTTCTCAACAGGAGTTTTGAGATGGATACCTGTGTGAGGTCCACGATTAATCAAGTAACACGCTGTACTAACCGCCTCTGCCCAGAATCTTCTAGTTAGTCCAGCGTTAGAAAGCATACACCTAGCTCTCTCCAGAAGTGTCTGATTCATACGCTCTGCTACACCATTCTGCTGTGGTGTATCCCTGACTGTATGATGCCTAGCAATCCCCTCATTCTTGCAGAAATCTGCAAACTCGGACGAGCAAAATTCCAGGCCATTATCTGTTCGCAGCCTCTTAATCTTCTTCCCTGTTTGATTCTCCACTAGCACCTTCCACTGCTTGAAAACCTTGAAGGCTTCACTTTTGTGCTTTATGATGAACAGCCAAGTCATTCTTGAGAAATCATCGATCATTGACACAAAATATCTGTGACCCCCTAAAGACTCCACCCGGGAAGGTCCCCAACAATCAGAATGGATGTAATCAAGTGTGCCTTTTGTTCTGTGTGTTGCTTTAGGAAACTTGCTGCGATGTAACTTTCCAAAAACACAATGTTCACAGAACTCAAGACCTGTGACCTTATGACCACAAAGAAGATCAGCTTTTGACAGAATTTGCATCCCCCTTTCACTCATATGACTGAGCCTCATGTGCCACAACCTGGTCATGTTTTCTTTTTCAATTTCCGAAGACGCAACAGCAACAGAACCTGTTAACGTAGAACCTTGAAGAAGATACAAGGTACCACGTTTAACACCTTTCAGAATCACATCAGAACCTTTGCAGACATGTAAAACTCCACCTTCACCTTGAAAACTGAAACCCTTGCTGTCTAACATACTCAAAGATATCAGATTCTTTGTCATAAGTGGAACATGCCTAACATCATTCAATGTGCAGAATTTACCATCATGTGTCCGAATTTTAATCGAGCCTATTCCAACCGTCTCACAAGTAAAACTGTTAGCCATAGAAATCTTGCCAACGTCTACTCGCTCGTAGGTTGTAAACCACTCCCTGCGCGGACATATATGATAAGACGCTCCAGAATCAAGAATCCACACATCAGAGTGATGCGTGTCCTTGATAGCAACTAGAGCAATATCTTCTTCAGAAGTAGCATCAGCTACAGCAGCAGTATCTGCAGCAGCATCATGTTGCTTCTTTTTCTTGGGACAGTCAGATTTCCAGTGTCCCTTCTCTTTACAGTAATTGCAGACATCATTAGCTCTCGAACCCTTAGAAGCTGGTTTCTTGGATTTATACTTCCCCAACTTTCCATGTCCGGTACTCCCGCTAGCTACCAACCCAGCAGCATGATTATCTGCACCTGTACCAGCCGCCTTATGGCGCAGCTCTCTAGAATGAAGAGAAGATCTAACCTCCTCTAGAGAAATAGTATCTTTACCAACAATAAACGATTGCACAAAGTTCTCGTACGATAATGGTAAAGAAACTAACAGAATCAAAGCAGCATCCTCATCTTCAACTTTAACATCAATATTACGCAATTCTAATAAAATTGTGTTTAATTGATCTAAGTGATCTCGAAGAGGCATACCTTCCTGCATTCGCAGACTAAACAGACGTTGCTTTAGCAACAACTTGTTTGTTAAAGACTTCGTCATGTATAGACTTTCAAGCTTCAACCACAGACCAGACGCGGTATCCTCCTCCGCGATTTCAGTAGTAATATCATCTGCAAGGCACAACAAAATTGTTGAGTGTGCCTTTTCTTCTAGACTGGCCATCTCAGCGCTTCCAGAAGCAGCCGTTTTTGTGTTCAACGGCGCCCAGAGCCCCTGTTGCTTTAACAAGGCACGCATCTTGATTTGCCACAGACTGAAACTATTTCTCCCAGTAAATTTGTCGACCTTAACGTTAATACCACCAAACATCTTTCTCCCAGAACCGTATATGTGAACAGTTCCCGTGAATAGTGCCTGTGAACAATCCCCGTGAACAGTACCTGTGAACAGTACCCGTGAACAGTACCTATGAACAGTACCGTGAACAGTACCTGTGAACAGTACCGTGAACAGTGACATATGAACAGTATCGTATGAATAGTACCGTATGAACAGTACCGTACGAACAGTACCGTATGCACAGTACCGTATGAACAGTGTCGTCTTCTCCGATGATGAACAGTGTCGTCTTCTCCGGCGATGAACAGTAACTCCGCCTGAACAATGTCGTCTTCTCCGGCGATGAACAGTAACTCCGGCGAGCTTAAAAAAATCCGGCGAAAAATTTTGCAGCAGTTTCGACCAAAGCTCTGATACCAATTTGTTATAACGGAAGAAAGAAAGATTATATGCAGAAGAGAAATAAGTTTATAGATCTGAGAGGATAAACAGATTACAAGGTTTTTCAGATGATATACAATATTTACAAGCATCTCTATTTATAGACATAAATAAAAGGGAAGGTGTGGTAGGTGGGTTAGGTGTGGTCAAATCCGGCGGCTACAGTGACGCCGCCGACGGCCACCGCCCACCACATATTCAAGTCAAACTAACACCACCAATTACCAACATAAGACCAGATTGTCGTCGTCAATTGACATGACCAGAATAAATGATGATTTGATTCGTCCTCTAACTTGCACCAAGAGCATGTGGGAGAAATAGATTGAACCCTATGACTTAGGAACTTACTAGTAGGGAGTATGTTCCACTGAATTTTCCACAGGAAAATTGATACTTTATGAGGGGCCTTAACATTCCAAATGCTATTCCATTTTCGAAATTCTTGGTTGCTGTGAGATGCTTGTGACAACAGTAACTCTACACAAGATTTAACGTTATATATACCCTTGCCATGATCCCAGTATAAGCTGTCCTCCAACAAGTTAAGAGAGATTGAAGACATAATGCCAGCAAATTGCATGAGCTCAACTGAATCCCTTGGGATTAGATTTCTCAACCATAAGGTAGAAGAATTAGAATCATTCCATAAAAAGTAGAAATGAGAAACTGTGGAAAACCCGTGAGATACAATACGGTATAGCCTTGGCAACCTGTGCATAATGGGGCCACCCTCATTCCAATTATCTTCCCAAAAGTAGATCAAATTTCCATTGCCTAGTCTCCATTTGAAAGAATCTGAGTTTATTAATGGAAAAACTCTATCCTCATTTTTCAGATTCACCCAACTTTTAATCATGTGTGAAGAGCTGTGATCAATCCGAATTGAAGATAAATTCTGATGAAAAGAGACACCGTACCTTTGTGAGAGAATTTCGTTCCACAATTTGTTCCTTTCACCATAGCATCTCCACCACCATTTAGCTAGGAGAGCTAAATTTTTTTCTCGAAGTGGAATAATTCTGAGGCCTCCTTTAGATTTCTTTTGGCAGATACTTTTCTAATTCAAGAGATGTATTTTTCTTTTAACACTGTGAGTGTTACCCCAAAGAAACTATCTTCTCAATTTTTCCATTGCCTTTATGACTGTACTTAGAATGTGATGCAAGTTAAACCAATATACCGGTAAATTATTCGCGGAAGCTTTGATTAAAACTAATCGCCCTGCCATTGATAGGTGATCTGCATCCCACAATTCAAGCTTATTTTTTAATTTCTGAATAAGAGGATTCCAGTAAGCCACTGATGCAAGAGAGACTCCAATGGAAGCTCCTAGATACTTGAATGGCACCATACCAACCTGACAAGATAGAAGAGAGGCCCATTCCTGTAGAGAATCGGGATGAACATTTGGACCGTACAGACTACTTTTCTAAAAATTAATTTTCAATCCTGAAAGCAGTTGAAAACATTGCAGCACATGTTTAGCCCCTGTGATTGCCTGGAGATCATTTTTTAGAAACATAATAACATCCTCCGCTAATTGCAGATGAGAGATTTCCTTAGAGCAGTTAGGAAGTAAAATTCCAGAGGTGATACCTGTTCTAAGAGCATTAGATAGCAAGAAGGAGAAGGCTTTTCCTACCAAATTAAAAAGAAGAGGTGATACCGAACCGATCGAAATAACTGAAAACCAAAATATTGGTTTTTTAAAGGACCGAACCGAACCGAATAGACTGAAATATTGATTTAGCTCGGTAGTTTTGACCATCAATTCTCTACTAGGACTTTTATCAAATATATGAGGTGCAGAGATAGTGGATATGCAGAAATCAAGCACAGGTGACACGGGTGGTGGTTCAACATAATGAAAAACATGTGACGTGTGCAGAAAATGAGGTGGGTGGTATGTGGAAGTATACATGTATATAGGTAATTTATCAATAGATGTAAATAAGGAAGAATACATATGTGAATTTATATATTGATGTTCTAACATGTGATTCGTCGTTTCAAGTGCACTGTTCAAGTAAGATGAATAGGTTGTATAATCAGATGTGAAGCTTACAGGTGGTCCAACTTGATGTGGTTCACCAACCTCCAACTCTGAAGCACCACCGACATTGAATAAATTCAAATTATCCTTTATTCCTCCTTGTTGATTTCTGAGACTTGATTGTGCATAAATCGTTGCTTGCTGTTGTAGAATCGACTGGACATTAGCACCTTGTAACCTAACTCTCTCCATCAATTCATTGATTTGAGTATTAAGATCCTTATGCTGATTTGTAAAATTAGAATTCATTGAACCGGACCGGAACCGAACCGAAATATTTCAGTCTATTCGGTTCGGTCCAGTTTAACCAAAATTTGGCCAAAAAAACAAGTCACAACATAAATTACAGCATAATAGAAAGGCATTAAAGCACCCTTTTACCACTGAATTACAGCAGGAGATAAGATAAATTGAAGTAGAAGTGTATGACAATGAATAATAAATCACAAGTCACAACTCAAAACATGAAATATATAGCCCAGTAGCACGTCTGGTCACTGGTGTGCAGAATTACGAAGAAATACAAGGTCTGGTGTGCCAATATTTGATACAAAATATATAGGTAAAGTCAATAAACAGTTTAAAAAATTTGTTAAAAAAATGAGGATTGAGGAAGCATTATCCATGATGTCTGCTGTGTAACCTGTGTTTAACTAGACAGCAGCACTAAGAGGTAAAGTCAATAAACAAACTGCCGAACTTAGATTGGTGAGTGATGACTGAGGACTGATGAGTGGCGATCGGGCGGCGAGGGGCGGCAAGGGGCGGCCAGGTTTTCAATTTAGGTGATTAGGTCTCGTGTTTTAGTCGTGTACTATTACTGTGTTAGACTTAAACAGAGGCTGTTAGAAATTAGATATATTATTTGTGTATATAAAATATAAAATGTAAATATATATTTTTATAATTCGGTTTATTCGGTCCAGAACCGAATTATTTTGAAAAAAACCGGACCGAACCGAACTATATTTCGGTCCAAACCGAAAAACCGAAAAAACCAGAATTTTAGAAAATTTGGAACCGAACCGAATTAACATATTTCGGTTCGGTTTTTCGGTTTCGGATCGGTTTTGCTCAGCCCTAGGGGATCCCCTTGACGGATCCCTCTGGAAGGTGCAAATTCTTTAGATGGGGAACCATTGATTAGCACGAAAATCCTTGATATTTCCAAAATTTCCTTGATCCAGTTGATCCATTGCACATTGAAGTTCATGATTTCCAAAACATGTAGCAGAAAATCCCATTCAATGGAATCAAAAGCCTTTTCAAAGTCGATCTTAAAGATAACACCTTCTGATTTATTGACTTTCAATGCCGAGAAAACTTCATTAGTAATAAGAATACAATCAGAAATTTGGCGACCTTGAGTGAAAGCAGATTGGTTGCTTGGCACTAATGCATTCATAACCTTCTTGAGCCTTCATGCTAGAACCTTGGTGAGCAATTTCATAGACGCATTCATAAGACTGATGGGTCTGAAGTCCGAAGGGGAGCTAATATTGGGTACTTTAGGGATTAGAGCTATGAAAGAAGAGTTACAACCTCTGGGTATAGTTGCACTCTTATGGAATTCATTAAAGAAGCCTAGAACATCTTCTTTAATTGATGGCCATAAAGACTTGATTACTCATGCATTGATCCCATCCGGGCCTGGCGCATTGGATGTTTCTGTGGATAGCAATGTTTCTTCGATTTCCTCTATAGAGAAAGGCTTTGAAAGGTCTAGATTATCACCTTCATTAAGGCTATTAAGAGAGTTTGGACACAGCCTAAAGATTTTCTCCTTCCTTCGACTACTGAGCAAATCAGCAAAATGCTCCATGAAAATCCTTTTTATGTCCAAAGGATTTGAAAGTCTTTTACCTTGAGCATCCACTCCTAGAATTAGATTGGACTTTCTTCTTCGAGCAATACATTTGTGAAAGAATCTAGTGTTCTTTTCTCCTCTTAATTGCCAATTTAATCTCAATTTTTGGCATAACATGATCGACCTCTTCCGATAGAGCTCCTCGAGATTTGATCTAATGTTTTCCTTGATATCAACTCCAAGATTTAACATGTCTGCCCTTGCCTGATCCTTTTCCAGAATTCCCATATTAGCGTCAATGTTCCCAAAGTGAGTTTTATTCCATTCCTTGGCGCACTCCTTGATTTTTTTAAATTTGAGATGGATGCTCTTTTGATCATAGGACTCCCATTCTTTACCAAGTAATTGAACCAAGGAACTATCTCACTACGCCACAAATGGGCTTCAACAACGCTTTTTTCAGTGTTACGAGCAAAAGTGTAGCCATATATGCCTTAAAATTGGTCTACGCCAACACATTTTTATAGTGTTAGCATTGCTATAAATGAGCGTTACTGTAGACTGAATATTGTATCTATCGTAACGCGGAAGTCAGTGTAGCCATTGCTCTTTAAAAAAAGTGTAACTGTTGCTCATCTTTGCCTAAATATTCACTTAATGTAATAGGCGAGTGAAATTTTTGTTCAAAATTTTCAATTAAGCGGTCTAATTTCAATCTCACTCAATAATTCCCTCTATCTCAATTATTTACTCTCTCTCAAACTCTCAACTCTCAACTAACACACACTCTCTCTCTCTCTCTCTCTCTCTCTCTCTCTATCTCTCTCTCTCTCTCGCTATACATAAAGAGATTTTAGCAAGTTTAAATTCACTCAAACTCCTTATTCTGTATACATATACTGCTTCTAATTCGATCAAATTCAGGTACCATATCCATTTCCCCCAATTTTTAGGGTTTTTCTAATCAATTTTGTTTATATATGCTAGTTATTATTAATTAAATTTAATTATGATTTATGTTATGCCATAATTTTGGCATGTCTAATAATCTCCCAAATTTCTAATATCTATTAATTATTAATTCAGATTAATAATTATTACTTAACCGCTAAGTTTTATCCTCTCTCTGAAATGAGGAAAGAATCAATCTTAATCAATCAATAATGGAAAATATCTCCAAACGATATTCTTCACATCAGGAAGATATCACAACGATAAGATTAAATCAGATAAAATCAATCATTACCCACATTAACGTAACTTATCCTTTAAGTCTCTCGGGATAAGGCCAATTAATTCACAGAACTACGTGGGCTTGATCCTATATAAACATATAGGTACGTTGGCATCTTGGCATTATGGGATCCGATACACGAGACAAATCGAGACACCTGCCAAGTCCAGCCCCCTCTTTTTTCATAAACCCTAATCCCCTAAAACAGTTACATAATCGCTCTATTATTCCAACAACCCTCCGATTTCGTGTTGTTACGAAATTCCTCCAACAACATTTGACGCTAGAAGGAGGGGAATTTTCGTTTGAGGAGGACAAACGAATATCATTTTCATGGGGATTTTTGGGTTTTTATTATAATCGGGGGCTTCAATAGTTGAAAAAAGAAAAGGCAGTGATACAAGACATGGCGGGTACTCGGGAAAATGAATTGGCAAATCAACCAAGCAGCGAAAGAGGAAAAAAGAGGGACTAGTAACAAGAGAAAAAAAAAACAAAGCCAAGTAATCCAGAGGAAAACAGTTAGAGCCAAGTCAACAAGAAAGACTCGGAGACGGACTTGTTCGTGGGACCAGCAGATACATTAAGAAAATAAAAGAACTGGAGGACAAGCAATAGCGAGGCTATCGATAAAAAAAAATTGACGCGCGTGGATACTCCAAGTCAATATCAAACAAAAATCAAAGATACGTTTTATTATCTCTCCTCAATTTAATTTTTTGCAAATTAATTATATTATGACATGCATGCATAAATTCATATTTTTTAATATTTTTTCAGAAAAAATATTTATTATTTAACAATTCGTGTGAGTAATATATTTTTACGTTTGTAAAATTATTGCAATTTGGAAAATATCGTACGAGATATTTATGTTGATGAATTGCCGGATTTATTTTACAATCTCGTACGAGCTGCATGTTTTCAAGAGAAAAAAAAATACATATACGAGATGCATTATTTTGTAAAAGATTTTCTACAAACAATGGAGCATTATTTTCGAAGAAAATAAATATCGCGACATTCTTAAAAGAGCACAAATATCTCGATACCTCGATTGATTTTTAAATACCTCGCTTTCTCCCACAAACCACTATTAAAGTAAAAAGTTTGTAAATCACAGATAGCTTCCTTGTTTCCTTGAAGACCTTCCTCTATCAGCTTCGGGCTTGATGCCTTCTTTAGGAATTCAAAATTTTCCTTGGGCTATATGCAGAAGTTTAGAGTTACCTTTTTGAATGGCACGTAATAGTTCTTTATCTAATAAGAACCAGAACTTCAATACTTCTTGATACGCCTTGCTTCCACCTACTTCTGTCTTCTGAATCTTCTTACTATTAGAGTAGCTTGGTTTTCCATTCCACTCTGATGCCTCCTTTCTATTCCATCCAGACCTACTGGAATGCGATTTGAAGTTGGCTGGTTGCGGCTGCTCTCCTGAAACCCTAGATCCCCTTTTCCTCTCCAACGGCTCCATCTCTGTTTTTTTGTAATTTGCAAGTGTAATTATCTAAGCTTTTTGTAATTACACTAGTAGAAAATTGGCCTTTTACGTCGGTTAAATAGGTCTTATACGTCGGTTAAATGGCGACGTATGGGCAGGCGACGTATAAAGTCAGAGTCTTTTACGTCGGTTAAAAAGGCGACGTATATTGTATCCTTTTACGTCGGTTCTTCTAAACAACCGACGTATATTGTATCCTTTTACGTCGGTTCTTCTAAACAACCGACGTATATTATTATCCTTTTACGTCGGTTCTTTTAAACAACCGACGTATATTATTATCCTCTTACGACAACCGACGTATATTATTATCCTCTTACGTCGGTTCTTCTAAACAACCGACGTATATTGTCCAAAATATTAAAAAAAAAATATTTTTTTCTGTACAAAACCCAGAAAATTAATTAAAAACTTCCAAAATCAACCAATAATTTTAATATTCCCTTATGCCATCAAGTTATTTTTTAGCCCTAGCAAGCACCAGTTGGTTAATATACACATCATCAATCAGAACTAACAAACAATTACACCGTATAATCGTATCGTAAGAACAGAAACGAAGTGGAATGAAAAAACAAAATAGAAAATGAATTAACTCAAGAAACCCAAATTGCAAGAACCCAAGGATCAATTTGAATAAAAGAAATCTACAAATCAATAATTTAAATCTACAAGCAATATGTTAGTGGCTGAGTGTCCATCTGTCCAGCATCAAACTTCACGTGTTCTGAAACAACTGATTAAAATTAAAAAAATTCTGCTTCAAATTGTGTGCTACCTGCATCTCTTCTGCATTACGGCTAACCAGAAATGAATCAGCACCAAGATGCTCAATTGCTTCTTGTTTCTTGGCAAGGGAAGTACTAATCACAGTCACCTTTGTGCCCAAAGCCTTGGCAAACTTGACAGCAACATGACCAAGCCCTCCTAAGCCTACAATACCAATGTGCATTCCAGGCTTGTCGAGACCAAAGTATCTCAGGGGACTGTAAGTTGTAATACCTGCACAGAGGAGTGGAGCTCCAGTATCAAGGGGAAGATTCTCTGGCCAGCGAACCACAAAGTGCTCATCAGCAACTAGTGTATCAGAGTATCCTCCAAATGTAAGAGTTCCGTCATAGTAAACGCTGCCACATGTTGTTTTTAGTTGAGGACAGTAACTCTCAAGATCAGCCGCACAGTCATCACATGACCTACATGATCCAATTATGTATCCAACTCCGACTTTATCTCCCACTTTAACTTTTACTACCTTGCTACCCACTTCTGTAACTTCACCAACAACCTCATGCCTGCATTTATGGATCTAATTAGCATTCATGGTAGGTAATAGGTATGATGACTTGTATTGATGAAATTAGCCATTTCTTTGAACAGACAATGGAAACCGAAAACTTGGTCATCGATCGAGTGATTAAATGTTAACTATCAGAGATGATAACTATAGAAAACATCAATCTGACAGTATAAAATTGCTCTGCTATTATCTACCGATTTTCTTGTTGTTTAGGTACTACTATAATCTGTCTTGTTGACCCATTTCTAAGTTTGTTTTATGCACTTGACCTTATCGTTAAAAGAAGACTCACCACCACCTTAGAGTGACTCCGCGCAGAACGTTTTTTGGAAGAACATCTTTTGTGTACATGTTTCTTCATAGATTTAGTACCAGAGCAGCAATGCTTGTGGCTACGAGCAGTTCTCCTTTTTTGTGCAAAAATAGAGGACTTGAAACACCCTTCACCATGGTTGTCTTCATGTGCTAAGAGTAACATACTATTACAGCTAACTAGCAAGCATGTCCCTGCATCTGCAAGAACAGCAGCCCAAATAGCAGTCTTTGGGATAATTGACAGAAATATATTTTCAAGGATTTTCAATTACAAAGAACGGTAGTTATACTTCTAATAGCTATACTTTATCATAAATAAACACATAACAAGCATGGTAAAAATGTGGTATAAATAAACTAACAAGTAATTATTGGACATATGTAGTATATTTGAGATATTAATACTACCTGACTGATTGACTAATATAGGTAAAAAATATGTTGCTTGATTTACAGTAAATGATAGCAATTTTTATCCTAGTTGAATGTTGTTTCTTTCTCACATGTACCACAATCAACCATCAAATTGCTTTTGAAACAGGAAGGAAAAAACATTTTACATTCAGTTAATGAAATTATATTGTAGTAATACTGTCAATGAGATTCATGTATAAGCTAAATCAAACATCTGACCCAACAGAAAGCAGACTTCAAATGCACATGATATGTTATGATAAAAAGATAAGAGAATATCAACAAGCTCACAATAGTAAGTATGACATGTATTAGACTATTAATCAACATACAAAAAAAGAGAGTAGAACTTACATAGGGAACACAATTTCCACTCCAATCCCTGCAATAATTCTCCGAATCCTAACTGTGGTGTGAACACCAGCATTCTGCTTTGAGATCACAATTCCTTTATAAATAGACTGCCTCCTTCTATTTTCCGGAACTTCCTATAATCCATATACAAGGTCACAAACTTCACACACCCAAAGCAAAATACATGAAGAGATAAAACTCCAATATCAATTTAATAACACATTACCAATTTGATTTCCACAATATCCCCGCTTCGTAGGTCCGGAATAGGCCTTACACTCACTGACGCGTCAATAGCTTGCTTGTTCAATATCTAAGCAAACAAACATCTAGTTAATTGTAATAATCCATCACATCTCACTTCAACCACAATCTCGCTCAATGTCATTAGCATTTAACTATAAATAACTTAAAAAATAACTAAACAACTTAGAATGATAGATTATAAGTTCATAATCCAATAAAATTTCAGAATTAGGCATACATGATAGAGAATTGAGTATCGAAAAATACCCCCATTATATCACCAAGTTTGACAATAGGCTTCCTTTTCTCAATTTCAGGTTCCGGTTCAACGACAGCTTCCTCTTCACCTTGCTCATTCTCAGCCACTGCTACGCTGCTTTCCGATGCTTCGGATTCAGCTCTAACAAACAAAGAACGGTTATCTCTCTCACCCAATTACTCACCATCGACACAATTACTCACCGCAAAAGAGATTGAGAGAGATTGTGGAGAAATAAGAGAGAAGGGAGAGATGTCGAGAGAGAGAGAGAGAGGAGAAGAAGAGGGCAGAGAGAGAGATTTGGGTCGATCGAGAGAGAGATGTTGGTAGATCGATAAATAAAATTAAAACAAAAAAGATAGTTAAAATATATGTTTAAGAGATTTAATTCAATCCAACGGCTCAGATCTTGTTAATTTAATCCAGCGGTTCAAAGTAATCTGAGAGAAGCACAATCCTTGTGCTTCAATGTTACCCAATAATAATGTGACACGTGGCAACTTCTAATTTCTTTAATTTCTTTAAAGGTTTTATACGTCGGTTATATTAAGAGCGACGTATAAAGTAGTATTATATACGTCGCCTTTCCTCAACCGACGTATAAAGTAGCATTTTATACGTCGCCTTTTTCTCAACCGACGTATAAAGTAGCATTTTATACGTCGCCTTTCCTCAACCGACGTATAAAGTAGCATTATATACGTCGCCTTTTTCTCAACCGACGTATAAAGTAGCATTTTATACGTCGCCTTTTCCTCAACCGACGTATAATATGACTTTATACGTCGGCGTTTTGTTCGACCGACGTAAAAAATTTTAAAAATTGACCTTATACGTCGCCTTTATGCGGAACCGACGTATATAACTACTTTATACGTCGCCTTTGGCTAGAACCGACGTATAAGAGGCGACGTATAAGGTCAGTTTTGTACTAGTGTTATTAGATTGTTACCCTTGACCTCTAATTTAGAAGTGAGATTACTTACCACTATGATAAAAACAAATACTGTTATCATTAAAAAATAGTAAAATTAATATATATATATATATATATATAACGAAACAAAGATGCAGGAATAGAGACATCATGTGAGACTGGGGTTAAAAAATTAATATCTTCATTACTGCTTCATATATGAAGGCAAACAGTGCTTTGCTTTATAAATGAAGATAAAGATATTTCCCATTGGAGATAACTTTATAGTGTTTTAACTTCAAATATAGAGATAAAGATGATTTTGAAGGAAACTTTGAAGATGCCCTTACAAATAACATTCGGTACAAATGTAGATCCTGATATAAAATGTAGGAATGTATATTTTACAGAGTAAATTACATCTTGCACCCCTTATCTTTGGACCTTTTTTCGATTTAGTTTTATATATGAACTTCAGCATTTTGCATCCCATATTTTATGTTTCGCTTCACTTCACTTTTCACTTTTTCCGCTAACAATTTTTAACTCCGCTAAGTTTGAATTTTTTTTTTTCCAAAATTTGGTAGGAGTATTTTCAGTATTTAGAAAAAAAATTCAGAAAAATTGAAAAAAATTAAGAAAAATATAGTTTTTTTAAAAAAAAATATTTTTCTAATTTTTAAAAAATGGATGGTTTAAAATTTCTTTAAAAAATTATTTATATTTTTTGAACTGTTAACTTTAATTTTTTTTCAAAATTTGACTAGGGTAGTTCCGGTATTTAAAAAATATTTTATTTCAAAATTTTATAATTTTTTAAAATGAATGTATTTTTTTAAAAAGGGAATTTTTTTAGTAAAAATTTATTTGAAAATGATTTTTTTTTCATTTTTTCTGAACATTTTTTAAATATTTTTTGCCAATTAGATATTTAAAAATGAAAATATAATTTTTTTGATTTTTTTCTGAAATACAATTTTAATTTTTGAAATATTTTTTATTTTGTGTTGAGTTAAAACATTATAAATAAGAAATTAATAAAATAAAGAATATAAATAAGAAACAAATTTCATTTTTGAAATTTTTTTGCCAAAAGAATTTTATAATTTTCCCTTAAATATATTTTTTTAAAACCACATATTTTTTAAAAATCAAAAAATATTTTTTTTTAAAAACAAATATAATTTTCTGAATTTTTTTCATTTTTTCTAAATAATAATTTTATAAATACCAAAAATGCCCCTGTCCAATTTTTTTAAAAAATTCAAACTTAACAGAGTTAAAAATTATTAACGGAAAAAGTGCAAAGTGAAGCGAAACATGCACCACAAAGTGCCGAAGTTCACAATTTAAGACCAAATCAATAAAACGTCCAAAGATAAAGGGTGCAAAATGCAATTTACTCTATTTTACAAACAACATATATTGTTGACGTGTATCATAACAATATATGACGTCAACAATATATGATGGACCTTTGCTATTATTATTATTAACGAAATTGGGAGAGTTTCCTTATATTATATTAATTTTCATTATTATTGATTAGGGATTAACTATATAAATAATTGTAATATTGTAATAAATTTAAGGCTTATGCCTGCAACATTGAATGAGATGAGAATTTGAGAATTTTTTATCATATATTATATTTTTTAAAAATATGTATGTAATTTAACATGTGAGATTAGAGCATATGCCCGTGACTTGCACGGGCTTTAAAGCTAATCCATCCATCCATTATATCTATTATAGCTCAACATGGATTTTGTCCCATTTAGTAAATTACAAATTTGTCCTTAGATTATATTAATTTTAAAAAATTTGAAGTTGAGAGGAATTGAACCTATGTCCATCCAGGACCTATAACTCAAAGTTAACATGCATAACCACTAAGACAAATCACTTCTTTGTGAAAATCTCTAAACTCATTTACTACATGTTCAAATAATCCACTTATTAGAAATATTTGTTTTATAATTTATTCAGGATAAAAGTGTTTACATAATTATACTAATTTAATAATTTGAATTTTGATAAGAATTAAATAGACGACATTCATATAATCATAAATTTATATCCACGTTTATTTTTATGATTTATTATGGTAGTCGGGATGTGAAAATATAAATTGACAGATATAATATCGTCAAAGTCAGAACTGAGAAAGGTATCGAGGTGGCCGAAAATTAGTCGAAAAAAAATCAAAGTGAGATGGTAGGTGACGGACAATAAAAGTAGAAGTCTATCTCAAGTAGGTAAACGGACGGAAGTGAAAATAGTTTAAAAAAAAATTATTACAATATATCTCTTTTTTAAAATTATGTATACTAGCTTATAATCCGTGCAAAGCACTGCTTTTTTTAATTTTTTATAATTTATTTATAGGGTAGTATAATATTATAATTATTAATTTTAATATGTTCTTGGAAGAATTCGAACCTTGTATATAATAATTTTTTGTATTAAATATAAATTAATATATATTGTTAGCGGGAATCGAACCTTAGACTTCTGTATATAAAAACTTTTAGTATTGTTGTATCTTACGGTCATGATTTATTTGAGTTGAAGATTTAACGGTTGTGAATGAGGGATAACCAAAAAAAGAGGTAAACAAAACTACAAATTATACCCATTTTCACTTATTATAGTATAGTATAGTATATATATATATATATATTAGTCAAATCGTCGGAATATGGTTATTACTCCCTCTGTCCCACTAGGTTCTTTATATTTGGGACAAAGGGTTTGACACGCATTTTAAAACTCATATAAAGTTTAATTTCATAAATTTTTTTAAAATTTTTTCTTATGAATAAGAATTTAATGTTTTATTCTAAAAAGAAAATTTTAAAAATAAGTTATAGAACTATACTTTACATACACCTTAAAATGCGTGCCCATCAGTGAAAACAATTGTACAAAATGAGAAGGACGAGGGGAGTATTAAATTAATATAAAAAATGATAAATAAAGTGTATGATATGTTTCTACTCGGTATCAGTATAATATTCTATTTAAGTATTAAAGATACCGAGGTTGCCGAAAATTTGTTAAAAAAATCGAAGTGAGGAGGTAGGTGATGGACGTAGAAGTCTATCTCAAGTATGTAAATGGGGGAAGTGAAAACAGATATATAAAAATTTATTACAAAATTTCACTCTTTTAACAATTATGTCTATATATTAGTGGAATGGCTATAATATGTTTATTATTAAATTAATACAAAAAATGATAAATAAAGTGTATAACATATTTTTACTCGATATCAGTATAATATTCTATTTTATTTTAAGTATATTTACATTATATCGATTAATCCTATAAGCATCGGGTAATTTATTGATTGACTAATAAAAAATATTAAAATATTGAAAATAAGAAATAATTTACATATGAGATTTGGATCTGGTAAAAAAATGAGAACATAGTTTTGATATTTTTAGTCTCTCGCACTATATCTTTGTAGCATTTTCGTAATATGTTAATGTTATTAATTTCATACAAAATGAGTTTTACAATATAATTAAATAGTAATTTATCAATTTCACTTGAGTTTTAAACTCCAATGCGAGTTTCATCCCGTTGTGAGACTAATAAACTCAAAAAATCAATGATATATATAATGTCTTATTATCACGGATATGGTATGTGTATTTTTTTATTTCAAGAGTATCATTTTGGTGTTACCTCAAATTAAAATAATATTTCTTAGATGCTTCATTATCGTAATTATGTATATCTTCTTTCCATAAATTGAATTTCATTGTCCACGTGAACTTTTACAACATAATTTATTCGGTGCATATATTGACCCATCTCATTTTAAAAACCCGTTATGAGATATGACACTTTTATTTTAGTTACTCGTATATTTGATTGAACATGTCTAAATATGTTTTGTCTTGAAATTTGAGATATTACCTTGGCTTTTTGAAAGTTCACTTATGACAATGGATGGTAGAATATATTTTAAAAAAAAAAGATTTTGTTATGGTCAATTTATTATTGAAATGATACATCTGAAATGGTCAAATACCATGATCCTAGAAAAGCACATATCATATATTTATTTTGGATGTGCACAACTATTAGGATAAATGTTGTTCTTCTTGTTCTCTGAAATTGGTCGAAGAAAAATATCCAAAATTGGAAAAGTGCGCTGGCTTTTCCAAGTAGAACATATGACTCTATTATTTGCATTTTTCCGTCACATTACATTATTTCCTACAAAATTAGAAATAATATAAATTTTAATTCTTCCCCCGTACCAAAATAAATAAGCCAGCTATTTTTTCACGAATTTCAATACATCAAGATTATTTTGGTAATACTTGACAGTTACAATTAACTCTTACCTATTGCTTTCAGTCAGCCATTTTTCTCACACTGACCAAACACAACTAAAAATATAACTCTTACTGTTCAGAATCTGATAATATTTTGAAACTATAACATTTTAAATAAATCGAATTACGTGAAGTAGATTAACACGAGAAAATTATATGAATTATCATATGGCCCGTGCTTTGCACGGGCTATCATGCTAGTTTAATTTTAAAAGCCAAATTATGAGATAAAATGGATATCATTTTTTCGATTTTTTTTCAATATATTTTGTGACGCTACTTATTATCCGCTCATCTCATAGGCTTTTACAATATTAAATGAAAGAATTATATACGTCCACCTGATTAATTAAGTTGTTGCAAGTTCTTTCAGAAAGTAATGTCGAATTCGTAAGTTGTCCATCCCGGAGAAAACATTTAATTTAGAGAGATCAGTTTATAGATTTATAAGAGATCCGATAGAAGCTGTAGATATCCTATAATCTGTGCTGTTTCAACATACGTTATCTGATATGGAGCAAGACAGAGAAGGGGTGTATATGTTGCAAATTCTAAGATAACATCTACAACGAAACTTCGTGTTAGAGCATATTCCCTTTCGAATTTTGGAAGATTGCAATTAACTTAAAGTCAAGTGACGTATTATGTCTCCATGCAATTAAATGATACTACTCCATGCAAATTCTTACGCATCAACTTTTCTCCATCTTTTTCTAAAGGTGATCTCGAATGCATATTTTCAATGTTGATCACTTTGATTTTGTATGTTACATACATGTGTCAAAACGTATTAATGTTAAAAGCAACAAATTAGGGGTAGGTTACAATTGTATTTGACCACCATTCATCTCTCTTCTAGCTTTGTGCCAAAAGTCAGTTTTATAAAAGAGACACAATTAAGCAGATAAAAAGTAAACTAAATTTGACTCTTAAAGATACCATTAAGAAAAAGCTGTTGACCCTCTCATCTACATGTACATATATTTCCACATTTAGTTGCCGGTTCGCAACTCTTAATGTTGTATTTCGTCAATCCCATTTAATTGTTAATAAGTTTTATATTAAGATATTTCATTTAATTGTTAATAGTTTTTATTAGAATGTTTCATAAAATTATTAGTATTTTAAAATTTTACAAAAATCATAAAATTTTAACATTTTAAAAATTTTAATATGTTCAATAATTTTCACTAACTTCTACTATTTTTTTAATCTATTACTTAAATACTAATGATCCTATCACTTTATCCACTTTTCTTACACTTTTTCACTACTTTATTTTCATTTCTTAATCTTGGTGTCCAATACAAATGTTAACAATCCAATAAAATGGAGGAAGTAATTTTTTCTATTTTTTTTTCACCCAAATGTATACCAACAAGGCCATAATTAAAAATAATTTTATAATAAATAAAGATATCCAAATGCACCAAAGAAAGTCTAAAAGATAACTAGAGATGAGTAGAGCTCAGAAAAATACAATTCAGTACAGATATATTCATTGAATAAGTTTTTGTTTAGAGATAATACAAATTTTACTTTAATTGTTTAAAAAAAACAATAAAAGGATTGACTTTTGATGAGAGAAAACTCTCATCACTCAGCGGTTTCTTTTACTTTGAGCAGTTAAGGCTTGCATTTACTTTGTTCCAAACTTAAAAAATAGTTGAATTATTTTACGTACTTGCCATCAGAAATAAATATATAGAGAGAAGTGATGGTGTGAGAGTAAAAAGAGAGAGAAAGTTAAAACCAAGGCACAGTGAAGAGTCTAGATAGAAACCAAGAACACTGGTTTTTAGAAATAGGATAAAATATATTGTGTTTCTCCATTTCTCAAACAGACCGACAGGTAATTCCGTGCATCTCTATTTTGATGTTGTTTTCAAGTACTTAATTTCATGGTGGTTTTGAGACTCAACATAATTTAAATAGACATCCATGAATGTTGTTTCTTATTTGTTTTGAAGCTGGAATGTTTTTTTCTTGGTTTTCAACTTTATACCTTGATTTATGACCCTTTTTTGTGTTTTTCTTCATACACATATGTGTTTATGTGCCTTTCTTTCTTCGTGTTCTTTTGCTTGTTATTTTTGTTTTACTCCACTAGCTAGCTAGTGTAATTTTGCTGGTTCTTTGTTTTTGGTTTTAATCTTAATTTTGTTTTTCTTGTGTTTTGTAGAGTTGAATCTTGGAAAGATGTATGGAGATTGTCAAGTGATGTCAAACATGGGTTCTGGAGGAAATGGTGCACCAATTCATCCCTCAGATTCATTCGTCTTTTCTTCGCAGATTCAGAACCCTAATTTCAACTTCATGTCTAACATGTCATATACTCATGTTTACCCATCCTTTATGCCTGTAAGTAATTAATCAAACATCTCTTGAAAACATTTAATATTTGGTTATGTAACGTTTTTTTTTTTTTTTTGTATTTGCATGTTTTTAACATGATTTTTATAAATTGATTGCAGGAAGAATTAGACAGTGTGCCAACACTAAAGAGGGGGAAGGAGGAACTGGAAAGTGGCTCCGGGGGAAGTGAACAGATTGAAGGAGGACTTTCCGGAAACGAGCAAGACACTGCACAACAACCCCCGTCGAAGAAGAAGCGCTACCACAGACACACCGCCCATCAGATCCAGGAAATGGAAGCGTATGAACTATATAAACTTTAACTAATTTGCAGTACTAGTCATGTGTCACCTTAGATTTAATCTTGTCAAATTAGATGAATTATTACTGCATATAATGAATGAATGAAATTTTGCTTAAATTTTACAGGTTGTTTAGAGAATGCCCGCACCCGGATGACAAACAAAGGATGAAACTTAGCCAAGATTTAGGCCTCAAGCCAAGACAAGTGAAGTTTTGGTTCCAAAATCGAAGAACCCAAATGAAGGTAGCTGGGACCCACTTAACTATAACGCTCACTAATTTACATTGTTTCATTTAATCTCGCCAGCTAATAAGGCTTTGGAGATTGTACACATACATTTTTTACAGCATGTAGAGTACTCGTTTTTATTACAAAGCTTTAGTAGTAACATTTGAGCTGTTGAAAGTTGAAAAGAAAGGCACTCATAAATATGTACACTGTGAATGTTGAAGTAGTAGTAATAAATTCAAGCAGTTGGGAACAGTCAACTCCTCTACCTCCTGCATCAAATACTCCAGACGAAGGAACACAATATTAATGTCTGTAGATTTAGGAACACAATATTAATGTCTGTAGATTTAGGGTTTGGTGTTTTTATGTCCATGCCAGTTTGTGGCCAAACACTAGTCAATTGCATGTGCATACCTTGGAGTAATATATAATGTGGTCCATTTTTATTTATTTTTTGATTGTGTATATATATAGGCACAGCAGGACCGAGCTGATAATTCTGTACTCCGAACTGAGAATGACAATTTGAAGAGCGAGAATTATAGACTCCAGGCGGCATTAAGGAACATAATTTGCCCAGATTGTGGAGGTCCAGCTATGCTTCGAGACATGAGCTTTGATGCTCAACAACTTCGCATTGAAAATGCTCGTCTCAAAGAGGAGGTACACACTTTATATTTAATTTGTCTTCTTTTTTTTTTTTCGCAATATATTAATTAGTAGTACATATATTTATTAGTAACTAATACTGTATTTTTTACATGCATTTTCAATTATTCTGGGATCTATTTCTTTTTTATATTGTATCTGAAAAAGAAAGCTACATTATGTATCATTTGTTTATTTAAAATTATTATAATAAATTACTACATATTTTAGGAGAATTAGAGATAAAAGTGTGCACATTTTTGGTGGCGTGAATAGCCATGCACAAAAGCACAAATGAATGTGTATTATTATACTTTGTACAGTTGACAGTTGTACATACAATATATACAAAACAAAAGCTAGCAGTGAGTTGTGAAAGTTTTGCATTAATCTATTACTAATAGTAACATGACCAATTTCATTTGATCAATTTAAACTGTAGCAACGACTTACTCCTATGATTACTAAAAATAAGGCGTGTTCTTTCATGTGTGTAACTCAACAAGTAACTAATTATTGCTATTTAATATAGCTAGGTGAACATGGAATATAGTACGAATTCATATGTTAATAATTTATAATTACTTGATTAAATAATTTGTTCTAATTTGAGGAACGTAATTTCAGTTTGAGAAGGTGTGTGGTATCGTTTCACGATATGGTGGGCGTGCAATGCAAGCTGCAATAGTACAAGCAGCTCCTCTTCTTTCCCCTTCTTCATTGGAACATGACATGAGTTTCTATCCAAGGCCGTTTGATCAGGATCCCCTAGGAAACTGCACCTCCATGTTTCCTGTTCCTCTGATGCCCGAAAACTCATCTCATTTTTCGGGTGCTGGTGGACTTTTGATAATGGATCAAGAGAAGGCTCTGGCAGTGGATCTAGCATTATCATCCGTCAATGAACTATTGAAGATGTGTCAAGGTGCTGAACCTCTGTGGATTCAAACCAACGATGGAAAAGAAGTGCTCAATGTCGAAGAGTACAACAAGATGTTTCCGTGGTCGATGAGCCTTGGACAGCTTCCAAGTGAGCAGTTGAGGACCGAAGCCTCGCGTCACACTGCTGTTGTTATCATCAATAGTATTACCTTAGTTGATGCATTTCTTGATGCTGTAAGTTCTATTTACTACTATAAAACCATGAATTCAAAATTTCAATTTACACATAATATCAATTGCATGCCTAATTAATTAATTAATTATATTGTTTTTATGTAGGACAAGTGGGTGGAGATGTTTCCTTCCATTATATCAAGGGCAAGAACTCTGCAAGTAGTTGCGTCTGGTGTTTCTGGAAATGCTAATGGCTCTCTTCATCTGGTAAGTAAATATGTATTTTGTTTGGATAAAGATTGCATGCATGATAGGCTAGTGATGACTGGTGTAGCTGTATAACTCCTTCCGCAGAATGAATTTGAAATAGTTTTGACGAAAAATTATTCTCAAATTAGAGAACTAATACAACAAATATTGGCACACACACTTAAGGATGGTGAGTTTGCAGTGAAAATGTATGTATGCTGATATTGTAACTTTTTCATCTTCCAGTTAAAACTACTCCCTCTTAACTGTCATGATAATAAAGTTTGTCTCAGCTATGATAAACCATTTTAACTCTATATGTAGTTTTGTAAGTGCTTTCTATATGATACTTTAGGCGTACAGCTAGCACAAAGCCACAAATTAATAAGAAAAAAACACTTGAAAATTTTGGATACTGGTTTTATTTGAAATTAAATAATATTATTAATTACGCACGTATTGTCCCTCCTTAGATTAAAATCATCGATATTTTTGTTTATTGCAAATATTTGTTACTAGAGAAACAGCTAATTCGATCTACGTACAGTTACGTTTAAGGCCGGAAAGTACATAAAATTGCATGAAATAAGTAGGAAGGGTAATCTAAGCTAAGTGAATCACAAGTATAGTTTTTACTTTGAACATCTAATTATATTTTACTCGATTATTGCAATTAATTAATGTTGATCATTGTGAAACCAGATGTATGCAGAAATGCAAGTACCGTCACCTCTGGTGCCCACAAGAGAAGCTCATTTTCTGCGCTACTGCCACCAAAATGTGGAGGAGGGAACTTGGGTTATCGTTGATTTTCCCCTTGATAGCCTCCAAGATTATAACTATCCGCCCTCGTTTCCGATATACAAGAGACGGCCTTCTGGTTGCATCATTCAAGATATGCCCAATGGATACTCAAGGGTGACCACTATAATATTCTCATTCTTATTTTTCATCGTCGATTTCTAACCACGGTAGTTTTTTAAGGCTATAATCACTTATGATTATTACTTCAACTAATTAGCCTAGATTAAATTGTTGTATAGGTGACATGGGTAGAGCATGTGGAGGTCGAGGACAAACCGGTTCATCAGATCTTCAATCAGTTTGTGAATTCTGGCTTGGCGTTTGGAGCACAACGCTGGTTAGCTGTCTTACAAAGACAATGTGAGAGGCTCGCTAGCCTCATGGCCCGGAATATATCTGACCTTGGAGGTTTGTATTATTAGTTTGCCTCTTCTTCCCTCGTTTTGTTAATCCTGAAATACATGAATATATAAATTCTCACACGTTCAGACACTTGTGATATATATATATATATATATATATATATATATATATATATATATATATATATATATATATATATATATACTACTTTAAGCACCGGTTTGTATGAAAATACATATAGAGGATCTTTTCACCTAATTATGGATCGTCTGATTACCAAGAAAGGCTCTACTTATTGCTATCAGATTTTCAGTTTAATGTTTTCTCCACTTTTGTGATTTCCGAAAAAGAGTTTCTTTCCCTAGCTAGTGTATTAATTTGCTTTCATCGTAATTGAAAATATGTACAGTTCAATGATGTTTGTGTTATTTGCATTTGGTTTGATTAAATGTAGTGATATCATCTCCCGAAGCAAGAACAAACTTGATGAATTTGGCTCAGAGGATGATAAGAACATTTTGTGTCAGCCTAAGCAGTTCAAGTGGGCAATCATGGACAGCTCTTTCAGACTGTCCCGAGGACACAATCAGAATAACAACAACGAAAGCAATGGAGCCTGGACATCCCAATGGTTTAATTCTCAGTGCAGTATCTACTACTTGGCTGCCATATTCTCACTACCAAGTCTTTGATCTCCTAAGGGATGAACGCAGCAGAGCTCAGGTTCTATAAATTTGCCAATCTATGCGAGTGAATTCATATTTCTCCTTAATTGCTAAACACAGGACACTACACACACACAGACAAGGGTAAAATTTGGTATTCATATTGTTTCATATATATATATCTCAGATGGAAGTTCTCTCCAATGGGTATTCCTTGAATGAGGTGGCTCACATTGCAAATGGCTCCCATCCCGGAAATTGCATCTCTCTCCTTCGCATAAATGTAAGTACTAGCAGCATTCATATATATGATAAAAAATGTTGTTACATTTTTGCTACTCCGGTGTCTCTGTTATTAATTGATTATATCGGCCTGAGGAAATCACTGTGCTTGATTTTTTTATCAGTTCAACTCTCTTTAGACATTTTTTTTAGGCTTGAATGAGCAATAGTACGTAATAGACATTCAATTGAGATTATTCTCATTATTTTTGGAAAATATCCATGTTTAATAATGTTAATCTACTATTTCACACACGCAGGTTGCAAGCAACTCATCACAGACTGTGGAGTTCATGCTGCAGGAGAGTTGCACCGACGAATCCGGAAGTCTAGTTGCCTACACCACCCTCGATGTAGACGCTGTTCAACTAGCTATGAATGGTGAAGATCCATCCAGCATTCCTATTCTTCCCCTTGGATTCGTGATTGTCCCAATGAACCAAAACAACAGCAATGAGACACAAGACCCTGGTTGTCTCCTCACTATAGGCCTCCAAGTTCTGGCCAGCACCGTCCCAAATGCAAAGCTCAACCTGTCAAGTGTCACCGCTATCAACAACCACATCTGCAACACTATTCACCAAATCAACACCGCACTCAGTGGTGCCAGCACGAGCGGATGCCATGACAGCAGCGGCCTCATATCTGGTAGAATATCATCCGAGGAATCACCATCCGGGGCGCAGAAGAAAGAGAATGGTAGCACCTCTAAGGAAAGCCAGTAAATCTAGATATTGAAATCTTCCAAGCACAGTATGGGGGGTTTAGATTTTCTTCTTCTTAATTTACTTTTTTGTTTTTTTTTTTGGGTTGTGATATGATGGGAATTAAGATTATAAGTTTTAAAGGACAAAGATGTCAAAGAACTGACAAGTGAGTGTTTGGTTAATAAAAGATGGTATACAGGTAGTAGGTGTAACTGTAACTGGTGTGTGCATGACATAAATGCATTGTAAGATTTATCATGGTCATCATCAGTACAGAACTAGTGAATGCATGTGGGATGGGTAATGACTAATGAATAGTAGGGGGATGTTATAACCAGGTTCAGGTAGGTGTTTGCAGGTTTTAATGGAAGTCAAGAACGCACCAGATAAATCCTTGCCAGTTGGCTTTTACCAATTACCAAGGATGGTGGTTCGGGAATTGACTTCTTTCCTTTGTGCTACTGTACTTTCTTTATTGCTATTTGAATCGACTATTTCTTCAGTTACTGTATTAATGTCCTTTCTCTTCCCCTCATTTGAAGTTTGCACACTGACACACACACACACACACAAGCCCCCCACTCCCTCACCCCACAAACACATACTTTGGCTCATTATCACTTTTGTTTAGAGTCACAATATTAATGTCTCACTAGATATCACATGCACGCACCACCTGCATATGATTCCGTTCGACAACCATATTTGAATTGTTTCTTGCTGTGGATTATTTTTAGAGATGTTTTTTGATCTACGTTTCTTGCCAAGATGTATATCATTTCTTTTTGTGCACAAACCATTTTTCTTGATACATTGTGTCAGTGGTTGTCATACGTTTTTCGGATCGAATCTCATTTCTTTTTCCCTGTATGTAGAATAAATAAAATGATGGTAAAATTATAAAATACATTGTATCCTATGAAGCTACTCCGTATCTTCCTTAGCCGGATGGCCTCTTCCAGATTCACAGAATTATTTACACGGAGAAATCTCATTCTACGTCATTCTATGGAGAAATAGATCTATTCCACAAATTTTATTTTGTCATCGTCAGATTGTAATTTAATCTTTTTTCTCTCATTTTCTTTGGTTTCATCTATCATGTTCTTCTCCACCATCTCCTTAAACATGGAAGACTGGAGGAGTATGCCAAGTGCTGTTTGTGATGACTTGTTAGAAGGGTCACTCTGCATCTTTCTTTTGACGCATTCTTGATGGGAACAAACTGAATAGGCACCTGTTCTAGGCCACCTGATATATGTGTTCAGGTCAAACTTTCTTACAGAATTGATTCCTCCGTGTTCTATTGCTGCATTGTCAGCTTCCTCCCTGGTACCTACAGAAGTTTACAAGTTTAGTGACAAATTATTGAATGGTCTCGTTCACTCTTTGTTATGTCCTGCTTATGCAGCTAAATTTAAACTAATAGAAACCACAATGATATTTTATAGACTTACTGCCAGTACCAAGGTAAATGTTTTTGTTTCCAAATCTTGCTTCATATCTACCACTTTGATGGTGCCTGTAACAAAAGTATATACACATGTAAAGTGTAACAACTTATCTTCAATATTGACAATTAGAAAGACGATAACTAGATGAAAAGCTTGGGTTATTAGTTGTGAAAGTTAACACCATGTGAGGAGCTAGTTATGTAGATTGTAGGAGATATAATTAAGCAAGAGAGGGCTTTTGCATAAAGCAACGTAATTGTATTCAGTAGTGTTGAGTGAGGGACCGGCAGGGGCGGACCCAAGCTATGGCCAAGGGTGGCCTTGGCCCCTCCCATTCTGAAAAATTGCCAAAATTTACCATGTAAAATTTTTTTAATTTTTTTTTTTTTTAAAATTTCACCATGTAATTTTATTTTTTTTTAAGATTTGGCCCCCCTCAGATTTTTTGGTACCGACGGCCTGCGTCCGCCCCTGGGGACCGGGTTAATATTTGTATTGCATTCATGTTGGCGAATGTGTTCTTTTACCTGCCGTGGATAGAATTTTACAGTACATTGATCCTTGTTGTCTATGTTTGTTATTGTGTTTTATCGACCACTATTGTTTGTAAATACAAACAAAAAGTGCTCAGGAGTGAGGTCAGAGCAGTCCCCAATTAAACCTCAGTTGATCTCCTGCTTTCTCAATTTTTATAAAGTTACTTAGCCTAGGCATAAGAATAAAACAGAATCACTAATGTGAAGCCACACTTTTTCGCAGCTTTCAGTCTAGCAATGTTTGCGACACTAATTTATTTAGTAATACTACATTCATAGAGACAGGCACACACAGAAATGAAAAATCAAACCTGCTGACACAGAGAAATTTTGAACTTCTCTTGACGGTAGTAGTAGCTGGGGTAGCATCAGGGTGATCAAAAACTGATGTTGCATGTGGTTGCTGCTCTGAATTGAGAGAAGATCTTGGTCTGTTCGCACAATTATTCATCGAAATCTCACCTTCCATCGTACAAATCATGTGCCTCGCGGGGTTTAACTCAGATATAAGAAAGCTCAATCTGCAGCCTCAATATCTCCTTAATTACGATTTTAACAAGTAGTTCGTATCTACTGCCGTGTGATGTGCGTGTACATATATATGTGGGTGGGAAGTACTTGCATTTGGTTTTTAGCTGATGTTGATCTTAAGGATTGGTAACAAACTTGTAATAGCAGCTAAAAACAAATGACTTAGCGATAATTTCAGGGTCAAAGCTGATTTCAAGGTTCAGAATATTGGATAACTTACTCTACTATGTAACATTTGTATGATCTAGACTATAATCTGTACGTGGAGAATCGTAATGGATCTGATCCTTTTCCTCAGTTCTTGATATCACCGATCGATCCCGTTGGATTTAACTAAAGGTAGACAATTAACCATATGAATGCATGCATAAAAGAAGTATAAAAAATATTGGCTAAACATTGCAAGACGACTGCATAGATCTTGTACTCTTGTTACAGGGGAAACGAATGTTCAGAACATACTTACATTTGGATTGTTGAATCTAATCTCAACTTTGGGATTGTGTTAGGAAAAATGTGCGTTGTTTTGGTGAGTAATACCGGTCATAAAGAATAAATTGGATTGCAGGTTGAACAAAAGATACAGTTTTGTAAAGAGATTAGTTTTGCTGAGTTTAGCTTGTATAAATTTTCTGAGATTAAAAAAAATTTCTATATAAATACACGTTGTTGTTATTGTAATTACAAAAAATTATATACATTTACAAAAATGTTATTACTATTTTATACTAAAAAACACTCAGTAAGTTCCGGAATTAATCTCACTAACTTTATTCTCTTTATTATCTTTTATATATACTAGCCATAACCTGCACGTGACTATCTTAAATTTTTATTTTCTTTAATAAAATTATTTATCATATTATTTTGGTTAAATAATTTAATAACATTTATTTATTTTATTACTAATACTTTTAATAAAATCATGTTTCAGTTTACCATAATTTTATTATTACTTATATTTTTAATTGATTCTAATATATGTTAATCACCTTAAAATTATAAAGGCCTGCTAATATAAGAGTAGTTATTATTAATTGTATTAATTATTAACTTCCTAGATACTTTTAAATATTAATTAATGGAGACTCAAATTATATATAATACTATAGTCTCGACATTTATTTTTATTTTTAATTAATAAACTCTTTATTATATAACTTCATTATCATTATTATTATTATTATTATTATTATTATTATTATTAAAATTAATTTAATATTCAATGGCATACCATATCTTAAGGGTCCGTTTGGATTGGGAGTTGAGAAGAATTGGGTTGGGTCGGTTTCAAATTTAAAAATTCGTGAGAAAATTTTAAAAGTAAAGTGATGGACTTTGGATTTAATATGTAATATTATTTTAATTATTTCGTAAACAACTAAAATCCAACACTTACTTTTAAAATTTTCTCAAAAACGAATTTTTAAATTTGAACCCGATTCAACCCCCAATCCAAACGGATCCTAAGAGTTTCTGTTCTTAATAAAGAGTGTAGATTAAAAAAAACTAGGTAACAAAACCGCGCAACGCGCGGCACGAAAACATTTTTTAAAATCGTATATATAACATCATTGTTTGTTGAGTTTTATTATTTGAAATTTGATATGATGAATTGAAACTTGTGTAAAATGTAACTAAATTTGAATGTTAATGAATTATAGAGAAAAGAATTAGCAGAAAGGAAACATGGTTCAGTTAAACTCTTAAGTATTAATAATAATATTTTCGAAGATATTGACGACACCTATTTTATTACATAAAAAAATGCTTTTAAAATCCAATATTGATAAACATTTGTAAAGTTCAACAATGGATAACTAAAAGTAACATTTTTGTATCATTTTTTCTGTTAGTGGCATTATGAGAAACATGATTGCTTAGTTTGTTGATAAATTTGTTTGTATGATGAAAAAAGAAGCAAAATGTAAATGTGATAAAAGATGTGATTGACTTACGCCCATCTCATAACATACATGCATAATTAATTCTCGTCTCATAACATACATACATGATTAATTGATTAGTAATGGTATAAGAATTTGAAGTTAGAATATTAATTTAATCCAACACAATATAATGAAACAACAAATGTATAACTTTTTCATTGATTTAATCAGTAAAGAAAAAGGTTGGATTGGTTCAATTTAATCGAGTTGATCACACCCCATGTGTAAATTGTTCATATGTAAAAGTAAATTATACAAAATTGCTTGTATTTAAATTGTGGATGTTAATTGGAAAATTTATATGCTTCCGTATCTTATCATGATTCTCACGGTCACTGATTACAAATTAATCGAAAAGTTAAAATCGTCTATTTATTATTGCCGAAAAAAAATTGCATCAATTTTGAATAAGGATTAGAAATGGACGATATAAATAAGTTTATTTTATCGTTTTACCTTGAAATAATTATACTTTTAGATAGATAATTAATATATTAATTCTAATATTCTAATAAAGATTGCTAAAATTTTATATTAAGTATGAAATAAAGTGTATTTAATATAAGTTTAATAGGTACAATTACTGACTAATTAAAATGCTATTAAATGCAAGAAAATTATTTTAATAAAAAAAATCAAAAATGTGAAAATCAAGAAAAATATTTTGAAACTTGAGTGAAAGCCTCTCCGAATTCCTGGTTTATTACGACTCCACAATCATGATAATAAAGAATGCTTAAGTAGTTCAGGCTAATAACATTTTTTAAAGCCGACACCCCTCTCATAATATACATATTCAATAACAGTGTAAAAATTTGTTTAATTAGAATAAAATTTTATTTCGACACAATGTAATGAAGCAATGGGTGTATAGCTTTTTTATCGATTTTTATTCCGATAAATGGCTGGGTTTGTTAAATTTAATCGATTTGATCATAACTCATGTATAATTTATTCATGTGCAAAATTAAAAATTTATCTGTATTGTTTTTATACAATTCCAGAAATTAAGTAAAAATCTTGTACTTCCATAATTTATTACGACTTTCACAATCATTGATAATAAAAATTGCTTGAGAAGTTAAGGTCGTCTACCCTATAATCATCTGAAAAGAAAATATAATGATCTTGAATAGGAAATAAAAAATAACGCAATATAAACAATTTTTAGTCATCATTTTACCTAAAAATAAACTTAACTTTATATAATTAATATTTAATATTGAAATAATAACTATAATGTTCAAATAAAGTTTGCTAATTTTTAAACAAATGAAGTAGAATAAATTGAATAGATGTTGAATAGGTGTAATTAATGACTAATTAAATTATCATTAATAGTTATTTAATGCAAGAAAATAATTTTAATAAGAAAAATTAAATAAAAAGAAAATTCAAGAAAAATACCTTAAACTGTTCTGGTGCATTTCCGATCTCTACATGTTCAATAATAACGTAAAATTTATTTATTTAGAATATTAATTTACTTCGACACAATATAATGAACATCGGATGTATAAATTTTTTTATACATTTAATCCGCTGATAAAAGAGTTGGGTTGGTTTAATTTAATTGATTTGGTCATAACCCATGTATAATTTATCCAAGTGCAAAAATAAAAATAGTTTGTACTATTTTTATATAAATTCTAGATTTTAAGCGAAGATCTATATACTTTCATAATTTATTATGATTTCCATAATGAGTCATAATAAAGATTATTTGAGAAGTTAAGCTCATCTTACTACAATTGTTCAAAAAGAAATTAATGTGGTCTTATAGGGAATAAAAAAACGCAAATACAGTTTTCTAATTTTTTAAATACGTAAAATAAAGTAAATTTAATACAGATTTATTAGGCGTAATTAATGACTAATTAAGATAGTATTAAGAGCTATTTAATGCAAAAAAAATAGTTTTAATAAAAAAATCAAAAAATTGAAAATTCAAGAAAAATACCTTAAATTGTCCTGGTGTATTTCTGATCTCCTAGCATTATAATAGATATAGAGGTCATTATTCTATATAGGACCTCCTTATATAGAGTATAGGAGAGAACTACTAATTTTATGATTCTATAGTAGAATCAAAGTTTTAATTTTTTGTTCTATAAAAAAAACCAATTTTTTTTGGTTCTATAATTAAAAAAAACCAATTTTTTGATTTTGTAGCAGAACCAAATGCTGACGTGGCGTGGCATTGATGCTGACGTCATCTACCACGTCATCACTGCTAGCGTGGCAGTGCCACGTAATGATGACATCACTGATGAGTCAGCAGCGATGACGTGGCAGGTGGCGTGAGCAGTGACATGGCAATGTCAAATTTTTTTAATTTTTTTTGGAAAAACATTTTTGGAAATAAAAATTAAAAAAAAATTGGTGCTGCTGTAGAATCAAAAAAAATTATATGGTTCTCTCCAATTCTCTATATAACGAGTTCTCTCTAGAAGGGGACTCTAGATATAGATATGCCCTTAAAAACAAAAATGGATAAATATAAAAAGATGGTTTGGAATTCAATTTTATTTTTTTTAACAGAATGGATCCAAAACATAAGTAAAATATGTGGCTGGTTATAATGGACTGTAAGGCCATATAACTGTTACCTGGTAGGCCTTTTATTAAATCCACAAAACCAATCAGGCCTAAACGCCCAATAAAAAATCCTTTGTCCGGCCCAAACGCACATCGCTTTCCAAGTTTTAGATTGCAAAAGGACAGTAAGAAAAATTGCTAAAGTTAAAAACTTAAAAACATGAAGAAAAAAATTCATCATAAGGCAATTGAGGGTACTTATCTAAAAAAAATGCGACAACTTGGATGTATGAGCATGATGCAACAGTTTTCTCCGTGTTACAGTCGTGTTACGGTTACGGGTCGTTGGTCAATATTCATACGTCTTTCTGTTAATGCACCGGTTCATGATGATTTTTTATTATCACGAGATATTATAACTTACTTTCTCTCTCCCATTTATTTATATACACCTATTATTTTGGGGCGTCACATCATTTCTATACATTTCAAATATAGTAAAATTTTAATAATAAAAAACACTATTACACCCACTAACTTTCCTCAATTATCTCAAATCTATAATATAAAATACTATTACATCCACTACATCCCTCCACTATTTCAAATCTACTACTCCCTCCGTCCCAAATCTTTTGTCCTGTTTGACATCCAATGGTCAAATTGACCAAACTTTGACCATATATTACATATATTAAATATATGAAAATTATGATAAAAATTATATCATTAGAAAGTACATCTAATCTACTTTAATATGTATTTTTCAGACTTTGTAAACTATAAAAGAATGATATGTAAATATTGGTCAAAATTTGGTCAATTTGACAATAAAAAGTCAACAAGACAAAAAATTTGGGATAAAGGGAGTATTAAATATTGATAGGTCTCATCACTTTACCCACTTTTCACCTAATTTTACTAATCTTTTATACATTTTCTTGGTCTCCGTGTCCAAACAAAACGCATGCAATTTATGGGGACCGAGGAGTATAAGATAAAGGCTGCATAGTATACGGTACTTTTTGAGTTTCTGTGAACTTTACTTAGTATTTAATTTGCATGGACGACTAATGTACAGAAGTCTTTCTGAATATTGTTAAAAATAAGGCATAATGAAAGCTACTTTCACGAGACAACAACGGCTAGGGGAGAGCACGGTTCGGTTCGGTTCGGTTTTACCCCGAAACCGAACCCGAAACCGCATGCCTTCGGTTTTTAAAATTGAAAACCGCAACCGCAACCGAACCGTCGGTTTCGGTTTCGGTTTTAAAAAGCTCGGTTCGGTTTTTAACGGTTCGGTTTCGGTTATAAAACCGAACGAAAAAATCATAAATATATTACAAGACTTTAAATTTATAAATTACAACGTTCTCGATTTTTAAATAAAGTAACTGAGTTTTTGAATGAATACACTATCTGTATATGTTAGTGGTAATGTTATATGACAGTATCATATGACATTAGTAAGCTAATAAGTTATACAGGACTCAAAATATATTTAACAAAATTTATACATGCATGTGTGATAATGTGCAATGTATATGAGTAAATGACAAAATGTACTCTCAGTTGCTAATACAAAAGCAAATTAGAACTTTCTCATGTAATATGTAAATTGATTGCAATATAATCTTAGTTTTAATACAATTTACATGATAGTAGAAACCTATATATATATAGTTTACGAAAATGAGAAGTTACCAGTCGGAGCAGTCGCAAGTTTTATAAATTTATATAAATTATATATTTATTTTAATAATCGGTTCGGTTCGGTTTTAGTCGGTTCGGTTTTAACCTAAAACCGGAACCGAAACCGTAAATTTCGGTTTTTAAAAATCAAAAACCGCAACCGTCGGTTCGGCTTCGGTTTCGGTTTTTTCGGTTCGGTTTTGGTCGGTTTCGGTTCGGTTTCGGTTTCATTTCGGTTTTTTGCTCACCCCTAACAACGGCCAACCTGGAGAGAACATACGAGGGAACTTCAGCTGATTCTTTGAAATTTTAATATTATATTTCCCATTTTTTCCTATTTTGACATGTGTTTTTAAATATCCGAGGTTAAGATCACCTAGACAAAAAGTTTATCACCTAGACAACTACAGTAAACCTAGACAAAAAATTAAGAAAAAAGGAAATCAAATTTGTGAAGATATTTTTTCAAAATATCCAAATTACAGAATCAATATATATATATATATATATATATATATATATATATATATATATATATATATATATATATATATATATATATATATATATATATAAAGGAGGATACGCGGGCTGGGGTCCTTGATAGTAGAACTTGTTACCAACCACTACACCAAAACATAATTTTATGTTAAGAAGTCCTAAAAAACATATACATATAACATATTATAATCAAAAAAAATTTAAATGGTAGGTCACAAATTATTATAATCATTAATTTGTGCTAAAAAACCTAAAATACATATACATGTAACATAAAATTTGTTATGCACGCACGTTGCTAATTTGTAAACAAATTTTTTTTTTTTTTAAATATTGGTAGGTCCTGTGACCTAGGGTGAAAACATGTAAATCCGCCACTGTACGCGGGCGCTTAGGTGGCGCTCTAAGATCATCTCAATCTATTTTTCTAATTTTCTTAGAGTTTTAAAATTTTAAATATTAATAAAAAAGAAATGTATTTATAAAAAAAGACATGCATTCGAATTATAATGGAGAAGAGTTCTAATTTATAAAAAAAGACATGCATTTATTAATGGTAGTGGTGAGACAATAATAAAAATAAGAGGAAAGCGACTAGAGGTAAAGCTGCTTGATTACAAAATCATTGAATTCATATATTTATATGTACATAAGTTTTTAAAAAAAAAACTTAAAAGAATAAGTTCTTAGGTAAGTTTCTTATTAAATTAATAATAGGTTTTTAGTAAATGTATGATTTGCGCGAAGCGAAGTTTAAAAAAAAACTTAGCAAAATCTATTGACCATAATGTAATTCAAACAGGGTCGGTCCCAACATTTACAAGGCCCCATGCAAACTTATAAAAAGAGGCCCCCATATATAAAAATCACTAATTTGATTTCTTAAAAAAGGTAAAGAGAATTTATCGGACACGGTAGAAAAATTCACTACCTATTCGATTTAAAATCGTGTATTTATCAATTTTTTTGTAAATCTAAACGTACCAATGAAAATTTTATGCAAAAATAAGTAGGCGTGCAAAATTTATAAATTTTATCCTTTAAAAATACATTTAATTTAACATGGTATTTTATATATGGTTTACAATATAAATGTAACGGCTAAGATTTTATATCATTTTTTGATTAAAAATTGCATCATATATAAAATCAATTTCTATGTAATTTTGTGTATCCACTAATTTTTTCCTAATTTTTTAATTTGTATGGTTGGATTTTCGTAAAAAATATTGAAAATATGAATTTGAAACCGCATAGGTAGAGAATTTTTCTACCATATCAGGTAGATTCTCTTTATCCTCTTAAAAATTGCATTACATGCATTTTTCGATGCAAACTTATCCATTAAACTTATATAATCTAATTTGCTATAACTTTTGTTATATGTGCTTGTATATAATATTTGATATTTTGCTTTTTAATCTTCACTACTTTAGCCCAATTGCTTGCCAAAAAGGATAAAACAAAGGTGAGATGTTTAGTCTATGCTTCAATATTTGTGAAGACTGGCGAGAAAGGACAGGATTTTATTGCTTCACGTCACCTAACTTCATTGATTTTAATATATATAACAGGTTTTTTTTTTCATTTTGGGCCCCCTATTTAGCAGGCCCCATGCCATTGCATGGGCCGCATGGGCTTAAAGCCGGGCCTGAATTCAAATTGTTTAATTTTTGCACCCTGTTGGAAGCCATTTACCCATGATGGGCCGGACCGAAGGCCCAACAAGTAAAGCCCAATCGGCTAACGGTCTCCTCTTTCTTGAACGGTATTCATTTGCTTTCGGTGGTGGAAAACACAATGATGCCTATGGGACCCTTTTAAGGTAACGGACATAATTTCTAAGGTATAAATATAGATTGAATCCACAAGAGAAGACACATGCTCATAATTTACTACACACACTCTCTCTTTACGTTCAAAGTACTCTAAAAACACGACTTACTTATTCTCACACCGGAGGTGAATCGGGGGGACAATCCCTCGCATTATTCTCACTTTTCAGGATCAACCCGAAGGCCGACCCGGTGGAAATTCAGTCGTAACATTTGGCGCCGTCTGTGGGAACGTAGAGATACAATCTGTGTTAAAATCTATCAGCAACTATGACAATCGAAGAAACACCCAGAAATAACGAAAGCACCGTGATCGGGAACAGTCCCGCCACGCAAAAGACAACTCCGGCCGCCCAAAGAATGCTCGATTTCAATGAAGAGGACATGCCCTCCCCCGAAGAACAACAAGAAATGCTCGCGAAATGGAGAGAAGAGAAAGCCAGAGGAAAGGAAACAGAGAAGGCGAAAAGCCAGAACGAAGCAGCAAGGCAAGCCGGGCTAAGGGAAGCCGACCTAGTAAAGCTACAAACCTTGAAACTCCAAAGAGAGGAAATCGAACGACAGAAGAAGACATTGCGAGAAGCCCTGGAGGCCGAAGGCCGGACACCCAAAGATAACCAAAGGGATAAAAGGGTCAGAGACGACGAAGATGAGTCATGGAACTCAGAATTACAGTCTAAGAAAACCAAGTCGAAGGTTGTAGATTCCTCAGACTCGGAAGAAGAAGGTCCGCACACGGACGATCGTATTCGCAGACTGGAAAAGGTTATGTTCGGAGATAGGATGATTAACCACGAGCCTGTCGTGACCGAAGAGATAGAACAATACCGACCGCCACCAGGAAGGCAGTTCCCAAAGATGCACGAGTTCAACGGAAAGGGCGATCCCGAAGACCATTGTGAGAAGTACGAATCCCTCATGACTGGTATGGGGCATTGCGATATCATGCTGTGCAAGATGTTCAAAACTTACCTAAAAGGGCCAGCGTCCATGTGGTATCGTTCGCTAAGACCACGGTCAATTGATTCTTATGGACAGATTAAAAGGAAGTTCTTGAGAAATTACTCCCATTTATGCCGAAGGGAGAAAGACACTGAAGCCCTAATTCACTGCAGACAAAGACCGAGCGAGGAATTGGGGGACTACCTAGAAAGATTCAAGGAGGAAGACGGAATGGTCACGAGCCTCGATAAGATCAAAGCCGCTGGATTCCTTTCAGCCGGTCTCGACCCTGTGAAAGGCAAGAAGCTCCGGTCATCTCTCTATGACGTTCCCCCAAAATCACTAAACGACATATACGTTCGGGGAGAGGCAATACGAAGGAAGTTGGAAACAATTGGAGGGTACAAAGAAAGTCGGAAGAACGACAGAGACGATAGAAGAGGCGAACGCAGGGACGACCGAAGGAATCACAACGACACACGAGGACGGATGAACGATCCAAAAACAACAGGACGAAGGCAAGACAAAGATAGTACTGTGTTCACCCGCCTCAACACACCCATCTCCAAGATCCTCCATGAAATCAAAGGAAAACCGGGGTTCGTTCGACCGCCTCGAATAAAAACCCCTGAATCCAGAAGAAACGAAAACAAGTACTGCGAGTATCATCGGGACAAGGGCCACAACACAGATGAATGCTACCACCTAAAGAAGTTGATCGAAAAGATGATCAAAGGCGGAGGGTTATCCCAGTTCGTGGGCGACTTAAGAGAAAAGCTCGATGCGAAGGAAAGAAAAGATCCCGGAGAAGCCGAAAGACCGGAAAAGTATAGAGGCGAGGTCCGAACAATCTTTGGCGGCACAATACTTGATCGGGACAGTAAGACGGCCCGAAAGAAATACACCAGGCAAATATACAGCCTTTACCAATCGAGAACAGCCAAACAACCATTACCGATCAGCTTTACGGAGGATGATTACGAGGACGTCATATGGCCACACGAAGATCCCCTGGTTATTAATCCGGTAATCGGAGATAACAAAATCTGGAAGGTGTTAGTCGATGAAGGGAGCTCGGTCAATATCCTATACCACAAGACGTACTGTAAAATGAATCTGGGAGGAGAACATCTCGAACCATGCCACGAGGCACCCTTATATGGCTTCGGTAATCAACCAGTGCCGATCGAAGGTACCATCAGATTAAATGTGCTCCTAGGAAAAGCGCCATATACCGTGGAAAAGGAAGCTAAATTTTACGTCGTTCGGGTAGACATCCCATACAACGGCATCCTGGGCAGACCCGTTTTATCCCTATTCCAAGCCGTATCATCCATACCGCACTTGAAGCTAAAATTCCCTACCGAGCAAGGGATTGGAGAAATGAAGGGTGATCAAAAGCAGCAAGAATCATCATGTTAGAAGATTTTGACAAAGATAAAGACGAAGAAATGGTCGAATCCGGAAAAAGGAAAAGAGATGAAGACGCCGGGAGCAACCATCAAATGCTGAACATAGAAATCGAGAACTTTGGGACCGATCTTTCCTGTCCAATTGCCGAACCAGCAGCCGAAACTGAAGAAATCGAATTATATGTAGGCCAATCCGGGAAAATGATCCAAATAGGCAAGGGGATGGAGCCAAAGCTGAAGGAGAGGGTCATTGCCGTCATCAGGGAATTCCACGACGTATTCACTTGGAACCCCGAAGACATGCCTGGATTAGACCCTTCAGTCGCGAAGCACTGTCTAAACGTCGAACCCGACGCCCAACCTGTAAAACAGAAGAAGAGAAATTTTGCCATGGAAAGACAAAGGGTTATCCAGACCGAAGTTGAGAAACTACTAGAGGCCAAATTTATCGAAGAAATTGATTACCCCGAATGGTTGGCGAACGTAGTTGTCGTCAAAAAATCAAACGGCAAATGGAGAATGTGCGTCGATTACACCGACCTAAATAAACACTGTCCGAAAGACCATTATCCCCTACCCAACATCGATCAGCTAATAGACGCCACATCGGGACATCAGATTCTCAGTTTTTTGGACGATTTTTCAGGATATCACCAAATCGCCATGAATGCCGAAGACATTTCGAAGACAGCATTCATTACCCCGAACGGCACTTACGCATACATAAAAATGCCCTTCGGGCTAAAGAACGCGGGGGCAACTTTCCAGAAAATGGTTAACAAGCTCTTCAAAAAACAAATAGGACGAAGCATGGAATGTTACGTCGACGACATGATCGTAAAGTCACTTTTCCAGGATCATGCAAACGACCTGAAGGAATGCTTCGAAACGTTAAGGGAGAACAATATGAGGATCAACCCGAACAAGTGCACGTTCGGGGTTAACAGCGGAAAATTCCTTGGATACATGGTAAGTGCCCGAGGGATTGAGGTAAACCCAGAGAAAATCAAGGCTGTCATGGATATGGAAGCACCCAAAACAATAAGAGACATTCAGAAACTAACTGGACGAATGGCAGCTCTCCGGAGATTCATTTCCAGGTCTGCTGAAAAAGCGCTACCATTCTTCGAGGTGCTTCGAGGAAAAAAGAATTTCGATTGGGGACCAAATTGTCAAAAGGCATTCGAAGAGATAAAGGAGTACCTGGTGAACACCCCTCTCTTGATGAGACCGAGACCAAACGAAACTCGACAGTTATACCTGGCTGTGAACGACCGAACGCTTGGAGCTGTACTGGTCAAACAACACGAAGGAAATCAACATCCGGTATTTTACGTATCTCACATACTGAAGGACGCCGAAACTAGATATCCAAATGCGGAAAAATTCGCCTATGGGTTGGTGATGGCATCGAGAAAATTACGGCACTACTTCCAAGGCCGAACGATTCAGGTTGTAACCAACCAACCCCTGAAGAAAATCATGCGCAGGCCCGAGGCTTCGACAAGGATAATCGCCTGGTCGGTCGAATTGGGAGAATACGATCTAGAGTTCATCCCCAGAACAGCAGTCAAGGCACAAGCTTTAGCCGACTTCATGGTGGAATGCTCTTTCTCCAGTCCGAAGGATTTGGTCTAAGAAGAACAATCGATCCATTCTCCAGGTAAATGGAAACTATTTGTAGATGGTTCTGTGGCCGGATCCAAGTGCGGAGCAGGCCTGATTCTAACCAGCCCCGAAGGATTCGAAATATGTCAGGCAATTAGGTTCACCTTCTCCTTAACCAATAACGAAGCCGAATATGAGGCCCTGCTAGCAGGCCTAAACTTGGCAAGAAATTTGGAAGTGAAACACTTAAGAGCCTTCAGCGATTCAATGTTAGTCGTCAAACAGTTCTCCGGCGAATACGGACAGAAAGATCCGCGAACGAAGGCCTACGCCACCAAGGTGTACGAGAACTCCATAATATTTGAGTCGTTCGAGCTAAGCCAAGTAGCCAGGGAAGATAATAGCCGAGCCGACGCTCTATCAAGGCTGGCTTCGGCAGAAACCCAAAACCTCACAGGTTCTATCTACTTGACCGAAGTAAAATCGCCTTCGATAGACAGAAAACAATGCCTGGAAATACACCAAGGAATTAATTGGATGACACCGATCAGAGCCTTCTTAGAAAAAGATACCCTCCCACTCGATAAGAAACAAGCCCAAAAGATAAAATACCGATCCGCTAGTTACTCAATTGTAGGAGGAAGGCTATACAGAAGGTCGGTCACCCAACCGATGCTGCGATGCCTGGACCCTGAAGAACAATTGATGGCATTGAAAAGCATTCACGAAGGTATCTGCGGGGAACATCTAGCCGGACGGTCACTTGCCTTCAAAATCCTTAGGCAAGGATTCTTCTGGCCAACATTGAGGGAGGATGCTTTGAACTACGCGAAAAAATGCAGACAATGCCAGTTATTCAGCAACGTTCCGAAACAACCTCCGGAGGAAATGACATCGGTGCTCAATCCCATTCCCTTCGCTATGTGGGCGGTAGATATTGTCGGCATCTTACCCACAAGCACTAAGCAGGCTAAATATTGCATCGTAGCCATCGACTACATGACTAAATGGGTCGAAGCCAGACCACTTTCCGCCATCACCGAAGAAGCAGCTAAGAAGTTCGTGTTGGAACAAATAATATTAAGGTTCGGCATTCCAATGATATGTGTCTCAGACAATGGAACCCAATTTATTGGAAGCAAATTTCGGAAATTCTTATTCGAGTTCGGAATATAACAAAAATTCAGCTCAGTCGGCCACCCACAGGCAAACGGGACGATCGAAGCAGCCAACAAAATCATATTCGACGGAACTAAGAAAAGATTGGGAGATTCCAAGGGCCTTTGGGCCGAAGAGTTGCCATACGTCCTTTGGGCCTACCAAACAACACCGAGATCATCTACCGGCGAAACTCCTTTCAAGCTCGCCTTCGGCACTGACGCCCTCATGCCAACCGAGGTGGGTCTAGAATCATACCGAACACAGGTGTTCAACATTGAAATGAATGAATATGGGCTTCGGGCAAATATAGATTTGGTTGAAGAAGAAAGAGAGGCTGCCCACCAAAGAAATTCGAGATATCAGCTTCGAGCAGCCCAGTACTACGATTCTGGAATAAAGAAAAGATCCTTCCGTGTAGGGGACCTTGTACTTCGAGAGTTAGCAACTTCAATGCCAACCAAACAAGGCAAACTTATGCCAAATTGGGAAGGTCCTTACGTGGTAATTGAAGTGGTCCGTCCAGGAACATACAAGCTAGCTCATTCGGACGGGAGCCACATCAAGAACACGTGGCATGCTTCACGCCTTCGCCGTTTTTATCAGTAAGCTTTCATATATATATTTCCAATGTATACCCCACTACTTTTTACCCTTGAAATAAACAGAATTAAGGACTCATATTTTTAGTATTTAAGCTACTTTGACATAATTAAGGAGGGAGGATACATTTCCAACAAATCAAAGGACCTTAATTATTCACAAACTCCTTAAATACTGGGGAAATGCTAGGCCGAAAGGCCAAAGATGCATAAATAAAAATTATGCTAGGCCGAAAGGCCAAAGACGCATAAAAATAAGAATTATGCTAGGCCGAAAGGCCAAAGACGCATAAAAATAAAAATTATGCTAGGCCGAAGGCCAAAGATGCATAAAAATAAAAATTATGCTAGGCCGAAGGCCAAAGATGCATAAAAATAAAAATTATGCTAGGCCGAAGGCCAAAGACGCATAAAAACAAAAATTATGCTAGGCCGAAGGCCAGAGATGCATAAAAATAAAAATTATGCTAGGCCGAAGGCCAGAGATGCATAAAAATAAGAATTATGCTAGGCCGAAAGGCCAAAGATGCATAAAAATAAAAACTTATGCTAGGCCGAAAGGCCAAAAATGCATAAACGCGAAAGATATGCTAAGGCAAAACGCCGAAGATGCATTATGCTAAGGCAAAAAACAAAACGCCGAAGATGCGTAAATATAAATTATGCTAATGCAAAAACAAAAAGGCGAAGATGCAAGACAGAATCAAACTACAATATTTATACAATAAATAAATTCAAAGGCCCGAAGGCACGAATATCACGCCCGAAGGCAATGTTAAATGTTACAGCAAAAGCTGTTGAAAGACAAACTACACTACTCATCAGAAAGCTCTTGATCTTCGCCCGAAGAAACATCCAGCGGCTGATCGGATTTCTCCCTGCCGACTGGATCGGACATACCTAGCTCGGTATCAATCATCTGGGTATGATCGAAGCCTAAGGCATTTGCCTTAATGACAGCATCATCATAACCCATCTGATAACACCGCTCTTCGGTACGCTCGAGCTTTTTCACCAACTTCCGAGAACCCTTTCTCGTGGTCTTCAGCTGCTTGTTTCTCCATTCCAAGCGCTTTTGCAAAACATCCAGCTTCTCCTGGAGCAGATCATTCGCCGCCTTCAAGGATTCCGACTGACCCGTAACTCTTTCGAGCTCGATCATCGAATTCCGAAGGTCCTCTTCAGCCTTGACCGCCCTCGACTCCAGCTGGTCAACCCTTTTCAGCTTTTCCTGCATCCCTTCGACCCTCTCGGTCACCACAGCGGACCAAGAAGCACCCTGTAAATAAACAAAGGCAAAGATCAAAAGGTGAAGACAAAAAGACGAATGACGGATAAAACCTATATTACCATGGAGAGAAGGGCCATCATCTCAGTGCAAGCCTGAAGGTCAGTAGCCTGATCGTAAGTCGGTCTGTCGGCCGGAAGGACGAGACCTCTGCACAGATCGGGGCCTATAATGGTCGAGGCTGGAGGAGCGGGGACAATAATCTTATCGGTCTCCAGAACGCCCCATTGGGGTGCATACACCTTTAAGCCCGAATCTTCCGACCGAATCCTCTTCCTAGGTTCTTTCGGAGTAGTAGGGTCAACATCATTCCCCAGCTCCAAATTCTGAATCGGATTTGAGGTTGGGTTAACCTTCACCAAAGCCCTATCCCCTTCGTCATCGACCGAACCGCGCGTATCTTCAGCCTCCTTATTAGCTTCGGCCGCCAGAGCTGCGGCTGCAAGGTCGGCCGCCTTTCTACGCTTCCTCTCGATAATCTCATCATGGGAAGACACTGCACAAAACAAAGAGAAAGGTTAAGGCATAAATAACCGAACAACTACATAAAGATGTTTGGACAGAGTATGGACACAGGCTTATCACGAAAAAGAAATACAAAATAAAAAAAAAACGGAAAGACAAGAGAAAGTTACCACTACCCCAAAGACCAACCAACCAGTCGTTATCCCGACTGAGGGACAACGGAACTTTATCCATCTCTAGGCCGCAGAGCAAGCGATAATCATGCTTATCCGCCTCCGAAAGCGTGGTACGAAAATTCAACCTCGAAGGATCGACATCCTTCCAGACGCCAAACTTTTCCATCCTCGGGCCAGAGACGAAAGCCCACTTCAAATGAGTCTCTTTGTTGCTGGAATTCGTAAACGCCCAATCCGCCCTACCTACCCGGCGAGCGATAGTATAAAAACCATTACTCTTCGAATTCCGCCGAAATTCAAAATGATGCGAAAAAAGATTGGTCCTTGGCATCATCTTCACGGCCAAGCACCGAGCCTGGAAGACGTTAATCTGAATAAAGCTGTTCGGGTCCAACTGACCGATGGCTACCCCTGTCTGCTTGAGGATGCTCCTTAAAATGCACAGCATCGGCAGGTGAAATCCACACTTGAAAGCAGCTTCGGAAATACCCGTAGCTAAACCTCCTCTGTACGCCGCCGGCACTTCGGGGTTGTGCCAAATCCTGTCGTTCTTCCTTGGAGTGTAAAAATACCAAACGTGCTTCTCCACGACATATTCTGAAGAAAACTTAGCGATTGTACCTTCGGTCAATCTCGACCGATGGTTGGCTGCCGGAAACTCTTCGGCGTTGCTAAAAGGGGACACTTCCGAAGGACCCGCACCTTCGGTCGATCGATCCATATCCCTGCATTCGGAAATGTAGAGATTAGCCGTGTACTCGGGCCGAAGTAAGAAAATATTTAACAAGAAAGAGAAAACCGAGTACAGTGGGCCAGGATCGATCGAAAGTTTCCCATACCCCGAAACAAAATTAAAAGACCAATCCCATACAATCCCTTAAAACTCATCTTAACCCTGAATGAAATTCTAATCAATCCCCTAAAATCCTATGGGAAGCTTTTCGAAGATTAACAAGATTCAAGGCCCTCTCTTTTTGTTCAAGAAAAGACGCAAAAAAGAAGCATACATATACATACAATCATACATATATACACGGCGGTTTTCACGAAAAAGGGCAAAAGAAGCTTACTTGTTCGAAGATTCTCGAGAAGATCGTACTCCTGAGGATAAAATGCTTGAACGTGGGACTCCAACGAAGTCGGAGAACTCAAGTTTTCCGGGGAAGAAGCGACGGTTCCAATTGTCGATATAGATTCTCTTTAAAGAGAGATGTGTTTGGAAACTTTTGTGAGATGGTGTACGCATAAAATGAGAGGGATGTGGGTCGCGTAGGTTTTTAAACAAAAGATATGTGACGCTTGGAAATCTTTCGAAATTCAACGGCCAAGATTAAGGCGCAAATCTCAAAATCAGACAGCTGTCCACATAAAGGAACACGACTCCCCAAGAGAAAACTCGACCCTTGTCCATCGCAGTGCGACCGAACGGATGATCAAATCAACTCAACAGACGCGACCGAACGGAACGTGTCAAATGAAAAACATGGGTTCTTTAGCCTTCGTCCTAAACACATTACCGAACGAAACCTAGGGACATGTTGGAAGCCATTTACCCATGATGGGCCGGACCGAAGGCCCAACAAGTAAAGCCCAATTGGCTAACGGTCTCCTCTTTCTTGAACGGTATTCATTTGCTTTCGGTGGTGGAAAACACAATGATGCATATGGGACCCTTTTAAGGTAACGGACATAATTTCTAAGGTATAAATATAGATTGAATCCACAAGAGAAGACACATGCTCATAATTTACTACACACACACTCTCTTTACGTTCAAAGTACTCTAAAAACACGACTTACTTATTCTCACACCGGAGGTGAATCGGGGGGACAATCCCTCGCATTCTTCTCACTTTTCAGGATCAACCCGAAGGCCGACCCGGTGGAAATTCAGTCGTAACACACCCGTTATTTGCTAATAGGTTGACGATTTTTCTTATGCGTACTAATTGCTGATGGAGATTGCATGTGACCAATGTTTACATTCAATTAAATATTTGTGCTAATTCTAAAAAAAAAATGTGCACTTGGTAGTTGATACTTAGAGACTATCACCATGTTTACTAATTTGGATTACTATTAATCTCTGGGCTTTACACATACTAGCTATATTGTGATGGAAAAGGAGCACAGTTCTACATATTAAATCTACCCAACTAGCCATATAGTGTTTATATTTTGATGGCTTTATTATTATTTTTTAAATATATTTCTATTTTTCTTAAATTTCGATCTATAGGAGGTTAGGCACCACATAACCTCCCGCATATCCTCATGCGGCACACGGAAAATTTTAATTATTTTTATCTTAATATTTAATATTTTTATCTTCTTATTCATAATTTTAAAATTTGCATTAAATTATAAAATATAATAAAATATAATAATACGTATTTGAGATTTTATAGATAAAAATTATTATATAAGTCTTTATAATATATGTTAAAGTTGAAGTTTCGATTTTAACGAAAGAACGGCTCAATAGAAAGAATCGTGTTTAACAAGAAATCGGTTCATTAGAGAAGATTATGTAATTATTAAAATTTAATATTGATACTATAATATAACGTAAATATGTATAGAATTTTTAAAAGAAAATTATAACGCTGCTGCGAAGCGCGGCTTTATCAACTAGTTTTTTAAAAAAATAAGATGTAATCTCATTTGCAACTATATATTCAATTGCTTGCATGCAGTTTTTATCATATTTTTGCAAAAAAGTTTGAAAACATGAATGTTTTTGTTAATTTTTCAATTTTTTATTAATTTTTAGATTTAGTAAGAAAAGCTATAAAAAACAGTAAGAATATATCAATTTTCAAGACAAAATTAAAAAATTTGATTTTCTCATCATTTTTTAATCGAAGGACAAAAAATCATTTAAAAGGATTAGATATTATGTAATATATTGATCAATTACCGAAAATTTATAAGTACATGTAAATAACTATCCAGTACAGTAGTGTATGTAATTAATTGTCAACCGAAGGATATAAATATACTAAGTTCACTAATAGAATCATGAATAAAAAAAAATCACTAACTATAAAAAATGGTCAATGTTTGAAGAGTAAGCACTTTGGCCATGTTCAACAACTTTATCCAATCATTTACTTTAAGGAGAGAATAAAGTGGAGACTGGAGTATACACTGACTAGATGGTGTGAAAGATTCCTTGTTCTTAATTACTACCAACTCTAATTGGCTTAAGCTTAGCTAAAAAATATTCACATTGTTTTCTAGGAACACTTGTTAATTCCAATTTTTAGGGTTACATTAAGGTAAATTTTCGCACCTGACAGGTGCTTAATACCGGTCAACTCAAATTCTTTTTATTATTGAAAAGTGAAAATGTATTTTTTTACTCATTATATATATTAAAACTTTATACTGAACACAATTTCAATTCTAAACTCTTTTCACATTAAATATTTTTTTTGTCAAAAAAAAATTATATTTCATAAATGAATTGTAATGAAATACATTATTCTAATAAGGATTTTATTTCGATCAAAAAAGTTCATTATCTAATCGAAGGCTACGCATGTTTCCCCTAAACATTTAGATAATAACACCTTTAAGTCGGAAACTAAGAACCCAACAAAAAAGGGTCTCGTTAAAACCCACAAGAGCAAAACTCAAGAGGGAAAAAGAGCGTCCTTGTTGATACTAGAAGTACAATTGATACTGACGACCAATAAACCGACACATACGACGATCAATGGACCGACTCTTAGGCCCAACGACTGATGACCCATTGGATGTGTTGAAAACCGACCCATCAAGTTATTTGAGGCGGTTACAACATTGACGTAATCAGTCTTCATCTACAAGATACTAGAAGCATACTTGACACTAAATTCATGATGGATTCATTTTGGAGAAATTTATTTGACCGTCTCTTGAGCCCAATGACTAATGACCCATTGGACCTTCTAAACAAGTATGATTAAGATATTGTGGCGGTTGAACAATGACGTCATCAGCCTTCGACTACAAGAAACCTTATATTATTACGGATCAGATATACAAGGAAACCTACCATGAATAGGTAACTTGCTCCCAAAGAATAGGAGAATGGGCCTAAACAGAAATCAATACGAAAAAGAACTACGTGGACTTGATTCCTTATAAAATGATACGTAGGCACCTTGAGAAAGGATCCGAAAAACTTTAACCTCGTAGAGAAATTACTCTCAAGAGCAGCCCCAAATATCTAAAACCCTTATTGTGTTCTTTATAATCATTAAAACCCTTCTTACTATCTCTATCCGAATACCCGATTATAAATCTAATCTTGGAGCTAAGTCCTTGACGAAAATTGGCTTCAACATTTAGCGCCGTCTGTGGGAATCATTTAGGGAAAAAAGAAGAAGATATATTTGTATTAAGTCAGTCACCGATGGCTCATCAAACATCCTACCAAACTCCTAGTCGTGCCTACAATCCATTCGGCAACTTTACTATCGGTGAAACATCACAACATGTCAGATCTACCATCACCCGAATCGTCGTTGACAATGACGGTCGTGCAATCCCTCTGGACAGAGCTTTCGATGATGGACATCGTCATCAAAGTGAACAATAACCCCCTATTAGGGATGCAAGAAATATCCTTTTGGCATTAAGGGGCAGATCCAATACTCAAGATAGGAGAGAAGATACACCCATAAGGGGATAAAACCTAGAACCTGAGTTGTAAGGCATCGTGAAATTGTAAGGCTCCGAGATGAAGAAATCCAGTGGAGAATTGGAAGATCTTGAAAACGAGCTAGCCGATGAACGACGCCGACTTCAAGAGAACCTAGGCGGAAGAACATCCCCGTGTGGTCGGTCATATAATCGACGATCTCCCGCAGATGACCGATCACCAAGGTGGAGAAGATCTAGATCAAGGGATCGGCATCAGACAGCACCTGGCGGATCACCACCCCGTAGAGGCACTCCAACCCGTGATGATGATGATCGTAGAAACAATGGTAGATGGGATAATGGAGGCCACGGTGGGGGACATGGTAATAATGGTGGAGGTCGTGGAAGTAACAATAATGGTGGTTATGGGGACAGTGATGTTGATTACCATCATCGGCATGATGATTACCAAAGGAGAGATAATGTTGAAGATCACAGAAGGAAGGGATATGATGCTGATGGTAGAGACTATAATAACAACCAATCTGATGAAGCAACTCTTTTACGAGAGCAATTGGAAAAGTTGGAAAGAAAAATGCGAGGAGGAGGAAACGAAGACTACTCAACAAAATCACCATTGATCAAAAATATCAAAGACTATGTTCCAAGGGTTGGTCATGTTATTCCAAAGATGACTTATTACAATGGAAAAACTGATCCTTACGAGCATGTCACCCAATACGAGAGACATATGAAGTGTGCTGGCCATGATGAAATTACCATGTGTAACATGTTCGAAGTTTACTTGAAAGATGGAGCGCAAGGTTGGTACCGGACTCTTCTCCCCAATTCAATATATTCCTATGAACAACTAATGTCTAAGTTCTTGAAGCACTATGACTACAATAGAAGGATCGGCCATATGACAGCTTCTCTTAATAATGTGAAACAAAGATCTGATGAGTCTTTAACATCTTATATAAAGCGTTATAAGAAAGAATGTGAAAAGGTGTCATCATTGGATGAGAATCAAGCTATGGGATTCTTCTACAGTGGCTTGGACAACAAGAGAAGCAAAAAGTTATTGAAATCGCTATTTGATTTTCCTTCTTCAAGCTTGAACGACATGTACACCAGGGCAGAAAACATATGTCGAAGAGAGGAAGCCCTTGGCACATGAAGCCCGAAGAGGAGTAATAAGTCTTCAAAAAAGGATAGGCCTCCAGAACGTAAGAAAAACACATCACCTGATCGATCAATGACTATATGAACTCATCTAAGCCGATGAAGTACTATCCGTAGCTTATTATCGGCATCATCTTTATCAGATAAGTTTAAATAAATTGGTGTTGACAAGTTTATAATCTATCTATTTCAATAAGATATATATATATATTCTAATATTTATTTGGATTCTCTCCTTGTTAATAATGCTATATGAGATAGTTATTAATAAAATTTCAATTTCTTTCATAAATGTTGATATGCATATGCCATTTATTGTTATGATATAACTTAGTGGTTTAATTTCCTTGTGAATGACAAGCCACTGGGGACTGAAAAATTTATCCAACCCAAATAAGTGTTCACCGATGGTCACTGGGGGCAACAAATTCGAAGGACTCCCGAATAAGTGACCAATCGTCAAACACTTGGGGGGCATCAAACTGATCTAATCCTAAACTTATGACCTATCGAAAATCAACTAGGGACAAAATTTTGACAAGTCCCGACTTATGGTCTATCGACACTCACAAGACTCGTGACCCAACGACAAGCAATTGGGGGCAAATATCAATTCATTGTCCCAACTTTGATTTGTCGACACTCACTTGGGGACATAAGAATCTTCGTTCCCAGACTAGTGATACACCACTTCAAAATAGAAGTACTGCATCACTTGGGGGGGAAGGAGATATAGGGCCAGATATACGCTTCAGTGCGAAGCTATGATGGTCCACCCGTCAACTTTTAAAGTTGGGAGATGAGAAAGTGGTGATCTACAGTTTTTTAGAATTAACATTTTATAGATCATAGAGTATATCTCATCGCTGCACAATTCGAACCAAGGGTACTCGTATGGACTTTTGAGGATTGGATGCAGAAGTTGAACCGAAAAACTGCGTTTAGTGCTATGATGGTTCAAACCCACACACAAAAATCCAATGGAGTGTACAGTGAATACTTAACCATTGAGTTAAAATGATGATAACAGATGGGTCAAGTCATTCAAGGTCTGATGTTAATACAAAGATTAAAGTGCAAGTACCTGAAAGAGCTTGAAAATATTTTAAAGCATGCAAGATGTGGAAGAACCAAACAACAAAAGCATTAAAGATTTGGAAACCTAAGTTATGTGAGCAACTGACTGATTACCACAAGCTGAACCAGTGAAGCAAACAAGTGTGTCTTGATCTTCAGAGCTAACAAGAAGAGAGCTAGCATTTTACCCAAAAGTGACTGAAGCAGCAGAAGCTACGACACTAGAGTTCTCAAGAGGACTTGGAACAAAAGAAATATCATTGTCCTTTATTTTATTGTTAATAGGTTCATCAGAAATAACCATTGCATCGTTAGTTGTGATATGATAACGTTTGATATGTACGGAAGAACCCTTTGGAACCTCTTCTTGAGGAGTCTTTGGAATAGCTGATTAAGATTCGCTTCTAGACAAGATACTACAAAGAATAAACAAGTGAAGATTCCTCAGAGTCATGAGACCCTTTCATCTCTGAATCATTATCCTATAAAGCTAAAGACCTAAGAATCGATTTTATTCACGAGCCTGCGGAGTTTTTCTTATTATCATGGAGAACATCCCAAAATGTGGGGACTCATCGGGTACGTTTAAAACCAACCACCTGTTGGTTTATTGGTTAGCTAATCGCTAGCATAAAAATGGATTATTAAAAGCATCATACAACGACTATGAAAAGCTACTGGGAACTATTTTGTTCATCATCAACAAAATACCATCAGGAAACTACTGGGCTTCGTGGTGCTCACTATTCTAAGTCGCGCAGCTGAACACATGGTTGGTTTTTATTGAAACCAATGACTATTTCGTTGGATGCGTGACTATGGGGTGCATTGAAAAAAATATCTGAAGTTGTCATGTTTAGTTGAAGAAATTATTGGACTGATTTTAATCCGACTTATTTTATCGATAGTCAAGCTCCATCTGTATAACTGAAAACTCATTGGTCTCTTTCATTACCAAAGGGTAGGTTGAAGATAAGAATAGAAGATCAATCAATATAATATTTTTCGAAGTCTATGCCTTCGATAAATATTGGGGACTTGTTGATACTAGAAGTACAATTGATACTGACGACCATTAAACCGACATGTATGCGTGGACCGACTCTTAGGCCCAACGACTGATGACCCATTGGATGTGTTGAAAACCGACCCATCAAGTTATTTGAGGCGGTTACAACATTGACGTAATCAGTCTTCATCTACAAGATAATAGAAGCATACTAAACACTAAATTCATGATGGATTCATTTTGGAGAAATTTATTGGACCGTCTCTTGAGCCCAATGACTAATGACCCACTGGACCTTCTAAACAAGTATGATTAAGATATTGTGGCGGTTGAACAATGACGTCATCAGCCTTCGACTACAAGAAACCTTATATTATTACGGATCGGATATACGAGGAAACCTACCATGAATAGGTAACTTGCTCCCAAAGAATATGAGAATGGGCCTAAACAGAATTCAATACGAAAAAGAACTACGTGGGCTTAATTCCTTATAAAAGGATACGTAGGCACCTTGAGAAAGGATCCGAAAAACTCTAACCACGTAAAGAAATTACTCTCAAGAGCAGCCCCAAATATCTAAAACCCTTATTGTGTTCTTTATAATCATTAAAACCATTCTTACTATCTCTATCCGAATACCCGATTATAAATCTAATCTTGGAGCTATGTCCTTGACGAAAATTTGCTTCAACAGTCCTCAAAATACATGAATACATCGTTAAACAAAGTGGCTACTAAATGACTATAACTTCTTGTTACTTTTATGAGTCCCCATTGCTATCAATTATTGCCAGAGATTTATCTTCTCTTTTTCCAAAGAATTGCCTTCGCTTTTACTCTACACGTTGACTGTTTCACTACTTACTTTTAAAAGTCAAAACTAAATCTTTTTTAGATTTTTTTGTTACTGTTAAAACTACAAAGTCACCAAAACAAATCCGGCAAGAAAGGAATAAGTCAATGAATCACTTCTAATATATTAAACGCTTAATGACCTTTTGGTCCTTCAAGTTTGGACTGTTATAGCCATAAACTCTTAAAGTTTAAAAGCGTTCTTTTTCGCCCCTCGGGTATCAGAAATGTTCCTTTTTGACACAAAACCGTCGTCTTTTTTACACAAAACCGTCGCCTTTAAAATCCAAAGATGACGATTTGTGTCAAAAAGGAACATTTCTGATACCCGAGGGACGAAAATGAACGCTTTTAAACTTTAAAAATTTATGGGTATAACAGTCCAAACTCCAAACTTGAAGGGTCAAAAGATCATTAAGCATGTATTAAAACTTAATTTGAATTTTGATAAAATAGATGCTCCTTTTAATCGAAAAGGATCTTTGGTTAGGCATCTAAAATAGTAGTCGATAATTTATAAAAATATGAAAATTGTTTTATAAAACTCTATATATAAAATATATACATATATGTTAATATATATATACACACATAAATAGCTATAATTAGCTAATAAATTTGAAAATTATAAAAATTCCCAATATTAGCACATATTAAATTTAGATGTCATTTGGATATGCCATTTAGATGGCTTTTCATTTTTTTTGAGTAAAATTTAAATTTAATTAACCTATACATTTTGTTTTTCAGCACTTGTAACAAGATTGTTCACCTAGGCTATGTTCACTTGGATTGAATGGAATGAGGGAAGAATGGAATGAAATTTATACTATTATTTGGGGGAGATTGGGGAAAGTGTTTATAAATTTCATTCCTTGCTTCATTCCTCTCCAAATAATTTGAACTAGAATTCTAACCCACATGTTTTGGAAGGAATGCTCCATTCCCAATCTTCATCATTTTCCTTGCAATCTTCATCATAAAAAACTTTTTCTCCCTCATATTTGTTCATTATTTCCCCCAACATCCCATTTTTTCATAAATTTTGTTTACAATTTTCATTCAATTCCTACCTCATTCCATTCTTTCCAAGTGAACACACCCCTAGTACCTGCTGCTTGGCATAATTCATTTAAGCTTGGTTAAACACAATTTGTGTATATATATTACATAAAGAAAAAGAAATGGGATATATTTCAGTAACCTTTTTTAGATATTTAACAAAATTAATATATTTTGTTATATACAATTTTTTTAAATGCAATTTTAACATTTACAATTTTTACATTTTGAAATTATTTTATTCAGTATCTCAAGTATCTATGTCAAGTTCTCTATTCTTTGTTAAATAATGAGCAAGTGTCTAATTGACAAGCAACGTACGAAATCCACGTTTTGTTAACAACTAGGAGTATTAGTATTCTGGACGGTTAGAGCATCTCCATCAGATTTTTAAATAATCAAAAAGCATGAATGAAAAAAAAAATAAAAATGGGCTCCAAGAAATTCTTAATGGTAAGGGTCTTTTTTTTAATCTTCTCAATTTTAAGATTTTTAACTATTTTTTTAATAAAATATTCACTTGTTGAATTTAATTGTTTATCATGACTAGGTTTAAAATATTAATAAAATATAAAATAGAAATTATTGTTGAAATTGATACAAAAATTTATATATTAACTTACTTAAAACTATAATATATTTAGAAGCCAATAAATTATTGAAGATACTCTTAATAATCTTTTATCTAATAATGTTTAGGCACTTAAGAATAATGATGGTAATGGTAATCACTAGTATATTGTCAATTCAATTACTTTAAATCACTTAATTGGCTCTAACAAAAAACATCACTTAATTACCACAATTAAATTATTAACTTAATTGTTATTATTATTACTTTTTATAAATTTTTATTAATTATTAATCTTTACAAATTAAAAGTATTATGTTCGTGGAATTATCTCAGTAAGTTAGCGGTTTAGATTTTAAATATTTTTCTACATAAATACATGTCGTATTATTATAATTTTACATTGATTTACATATTTATAAAATTGTCACTACTTTTTTACGCTAAAAAAAATCTAATTTCAAAGAATTATTCTGAGATAAGTTCAGGATCTTTTTTCTCATAAATTATATACTAATAACTGAAAAATAAATAATGAAAATTTTAAACAAATTCCCATTAAATGTATGATTATTTGAATACTGTTTGATAATTATAAAGAACGGTGCTAACATTAGTGGACACAAAAGTTGGATGAAGAAAGTATGGGATCACATCACTAAAAGTGCTAATTGCTTGATATAGTCCCTCGTCCTTTTCAACAGAGAATTTGTCTTATTTTATAGTATGGTTTTTTTTCTTATTTTAATACAAATTTAAATGTAGTTTTCTAAAAGAAAATTTATACTTATTATCTTTAAAATTTAATTTTTTCAAATCATACTTATCTCTTTTGAGAAAAAAATTGTTCCATTTTATATTTTTTTAATACAAATTTAAGTGTTATTTTCTAAATTATTTCTATATTTATTATCTTTTAGATTTGATCCTTCTCAAATTTAATATTATTTTTATTTTTTAATATATTAATTAAGAATATTAATTATGAATTTTTATTCAACTAACACTTGTGTTTGTGTAAAATAAACCAGTAAAATGGGACGAAGAGAATAATAGATACTACAGGTCAATTAGGGGAGAGCACGGTTCGGTGGCGATTTTGTCCCGAAATCGCATGTCTTCGGTTTAAAAAAATTGAAAATCGCAATCGCAATTGAACCGTTGGTTTCGGTTTTAAAAAGCTCGGTTCAATTTTTAACGGTTCGATTTTGGTTATAAAACCGAACGAAAAAATCACAAATATATTACAAGACTTTAAATTTATAAATTATAACGTTCTCGACTTTTAAACAAAAGTAACTGGCCTTTTGAATGAGTACACTTTAGTTCTAGTGTTAGATGTGTAGATTAATGACAGTGCATTGCAACATTTATATACAGGTGGTATGACAATTATATAAATTTTCTTGTAGGAGTATATAAGATAGTCAGCTTTTGTGAACGTTATTCAAGGTTTTAGGAAATTGCATAGCAAATTTACTTTATTTTCTTAAAACCACACATTATTAATGTTATTTATTGTTTACGAAACAAAGGAGAAGTTTACAGTCTCGGTTCTTTATGATGAAATCAACACTCCCTTTGGATTTTGGTATTACTAAAATCTTATACGTGTTTGTAATCTACTCGGATATTTATTTAATTTGAGCTAAAAACATTTATTGTATTTATGTTCTTATGAAGTTCTTCTGCTGCTTTTCTTTCGGAAAAAAAAAACTAATGTTTAGGTTCATATATTTCAATACATAATTAAGAATTTAAGATAAAGAATTTTATTACATATATGCAGCTTCGACATCTTTCCTTTGCTCATCCGACATCGTGTTGAAGCTTAATTATAATTCAAGATATAATATATTTATTAATTTTAAGAATACATATAAATTATATATTTATTTATTTTAATAATCGGTTCGGTTCGGTTTTAACCAGTTCAATTTTAAGCTACCGAAAATCTCGATTTTTAAAAATCAAAAATCATAACTACCGATTCAATTTCGATTTTTTCGATTCAATTTTGATCGACTTCGATTTGATTTTAATTTCAGTTCAATTTTCTCTCACCCCTAAGGTCAACTAGGATACGGTAAAGTGATAGATACTCGGTTGTACCGACTAATGAGAAATCAAAGATTTGGTCATCAGTAGTAGACTGATTTAGGGGGTGTTCTGGAAAACTTATTTTTCAGAATAAGTTAACTTATTTTAAGTTGAAAGTTAAGATTCCTAACTTTCCAACTTATTTTTGCAACTTATTGAATTTCAAACATACATTAAATACTTGTATAAAAAAATTATTGAAATATAAAATTTTTACCCGAAAATAAGTCAATAAATCATTCAAATAAGTTTAGCCAAACAAGCACTTAATAACGTGGTGGCTCCATCTCGTTTCCTATCCATTACGTGTCTGCCTGCTATTTCTGTATCTTCTGTGCTTCCCCTTTTATGTCCATCTTATCATCCTCCCATTTTTTGGTATCTTTTGTGATAATTACCTTTCTTTGGATTTGTTTCTTTAATTTTATTTTTCTGCTAACTTGTTACTCATCTTTAATACAAAAAATATGAATACAATTGATCATCGTATTTTATTTTTAGCTGTACTGAATATAATTACGAATTGATTTTTTTATTTCAATATTGCCATTTCTAGTACGCTGTGAAAAATATTCCTAAGCACAACAATAATTTTCATATTGAAGTACTAGTAAATAATAATACAATTTATATTACTTTTATCATTTTAATATTTGTCCACAAAAGTATGACATGTCAAGTTTAATATTTCTAGCAAAAATTATAGAATATTGTTGGGGAAATATGGTAGTAACTTGGATTTTTCTGAAGTCGTGTGAACACTTTCATATTGAAGTTATTTGTGGTTCACCCAAATAAATCAATCGGATAAAGTCAGAAATTCTGCAATAAGAGAGAATGTGTTTTTGTTATGAATTTCAAATGAATCAATGTGTTGAAAATGATCAATGCAACACCTATATATAGATGTCAACAGACGTGTCTTTTGCCAACACACGTCTTTTGCCAACATACACATCTTATTCTAATAGTTTTGTCTAATACCAATACTCACATCTTATAGACACATCATATCCCAACAGGTGTGTCCGATGCCAATGAACATGCCTCATAAGCATCCTAACAGGTGCGTCTAATGTCAATGAACATGCCTCATAAGCAATCATACTGAAATCATAATAAACTCGAACAAAGCGTGCACTCCGCACTCTCCCGACTAGTTCGATGTAATATTACGATTACATTGATCAACTAATCAATCCAATTACACTAAAATATCCAACAATCCTCCCCCATTTTAGCGTAATCCATGATTAACTAAACAAAATCACAACAAACAACAAACTTATGCATAAAAGAAATATCGTGACGATTGAATTTCACATTAGTATATTACACATTCCAAATATTCGAATACCAAGGTGTCACTATGGATTGAGCCTTTGTTATTCATAGCGAATACATGAAGATAATATACACATAAATTTACATTCTCAAATGTTCTTACTTGACACTATATTTTACTAGCCTAGTGTCCTAATCCTTCTTAAGCATATCAAAGCCAAGTCCAAGCTTCTTGAAGCGGCTAAACTTCATGCTCAAATAGGTAGTTCTTTTACTCTCGCACCTGCATATACAATTTTTCAAAAGAACTATTAAGAAGATAAACTTCAACCTCCTCAACTTGCAGGTCTGAACACATACCTTGGGATGACAATACTAATGTGTTCCAATCTCTAGATGTTAAGCTTTCCACATTGAATTCAGCACCTAATGTCATATTAGGTGGGGATTGGGTATCTCAACATGAGAGACTTTTAGATGGACTTTAATCCCATCCCCACAGCCGACTTGTGCACAAGATCTCTACTCAACCCTTTGGTTAGATGATCGGCTAAATTATGTTGACTTCTTATAAACTCCATTGATATAACACTGTACGTGATAAGCTCACGAATCATGCTGTGTCTAACACCTAAGTGTCTAGACTTGCCTTTGAACACTTGTCTATAAGCATTAGCCAAGGCAGACTCACTGTCACATCTGATAGATATGGGTGATATCGGTTTAGGCCACAATGGAATCTCATAAATCAGATTTCTTATCCATTCAGCTTCTTTACCAACCGCTGAAAATGCCACAAATTCAGATTCCATCGTTGAATCAGTAATGCAACTCTGTTTCTTTCATGCCCAAGAGATAGCACCTCCCCCAAGAAGGAATACCCATCCACTTGTGGAAGAATGATCTTCCTTATTGGAAATCCAACTTGCATCTGAATGACCTTCAATAACCGAAGGAAATCCAGTATATGTCAAACCATAATCCATGGCCCCTTTCAAGTACTTGAACACTCGGCTTAAGGCTTGCCAATGATGTGAACTTGGTTTGCTAGTATACCTACTAAGCTTTCCAACAGCATAGGCAATATCTGGCCTAGTGCTTATCATAGCATACATAAGACTACCAATAGCCCTTGAGTATTCAAGTTGAGATACTGCAACACCTGTATTAGGTAGGAGTTTAATACTAGGATCGAGAGGAGTGCTAACAGGAGAACAATCCTTAAAGTTAAATCTTTTCAAAATCTTCTCAATATAATGAGATTGAGAAATTGAAATACCACTGTTCTCATGCTTGATCCTTATACCAAGAATCACCTCAGCCTCCCTCATGTCTTTCATATCAAAATTAGATGACAAAAACTTCTTGGTTTTATCCACTTGATTTTGGTCAGTACCAAAAATCAACATGTCATCCACATATAAACAAATTATAACTCCTTTACCAGAAGCATCAAATTTGCTATATACACATTTGTCTGCTTGGTTAAGAAAATAACCATTAGACAAGACCACATTATCAAATTTATCATGCCAATCCTTCGGTGCTTGTTTTAAACCATAAATTGATTTCTTCAATTTACACACCTTGTTCTCACAACCAGGCATAACAAACCCTTCGGGTTGTTTCATATAAATCTCTTCATCTAATTCACCATTCAAGAATGCAGTTTTCACATCCATTTGATGAATGACAAGGTTGTGTATAGCAGCAAGTGCTATTAACAACATAATAGTAGAAGTCCTAGCAACAGGAGCATAAGTATCAAAATAATCAATCCCTTCTTTTTGTCTAAAGCCTTGGATAACCAATCTGGCTTTAAACTTATCTATTGTACCGTCCACCTTCATTTTCCTTTTGAAGATCCATCTGTTTCCCAATGCTTTACAGCCAGGGGGCAGATCACTCAATTCCCATGTATTATTATTCATGATAGAATCCATTTTATCCTGGATAGCTTCTTTCCAGAATGCAACATCCCTTGATGTCATAGCTTCGATAAAAGTATTTGGATCCTCCTCAATAGTAAAACAATATTGATATTGTTAATCAATTTCATCTCTAGAACCTTCAACTAGATAAAGATGAAAATCATCTCCAAAAGACTTTGCTTTTCTAGCTCTAGTGCTTCTCCTTGGTTCAGACGGTCCATGAACATCTTCAGTAGAAACTGAGTTCCTACTAGAAGAATTCTGAAGCATGTCCCTTGGTCTAGGTATAGATGTAAATCTGTTTTCATCAAAGATAACATCTCTTGACTCGATAATCGAGTTCACAGACACATATTCATTAGATTCCAACACATAGAATCTATATGCGATGGAATGCTCCACATAACCAACAAAGATACAATCTATACCTCGTTCACCCAAGTTTATTCTTTTGGGTTCAGTGGGTCTTACAACTGCTCTACATCCCCAAACTCTAAGAAAACTCAATTTTGGTGACTCTTTATACCAAAGTTCATAAGGGGTAATCTTATTCCTCTTACTTGGAATTCAATTCAACAAATAACAGGCTGTTAACATAGCCTCACCCCAAAAACCCTCACTCAAACCCGAGTAGGATAACAAGGAATTAACCATTTCTTTCAAAGTCCTATTCTTTCTTTCTGCCACACCATTTTGTTGTGGTGTATAAGGAGCCGTGGTTTGATGTATTATACCAGTAGATCGAAAGTATACCGGACCATAATACTCACCTCCTCTATCAGTACGTAGATTTTTAATCATGGTACTATGATGTAGCTCTACTTCTTCTTTATTTATTTTAAAGAAGTCAAGAGCTTCATCCTTTGCATGCAACAAATATACATAACAATATCTAGAAGCATCATCAATAAAAGTAACTACATACCTTTTATTTCCTAATGATGGTGTAGAATGAAAATCACATAAATCGCTATGTATTAGTTCTAATACATCAGAGACCCTATTAGCATCTTTAAAGGGCATTCTAGTTATCTTTGTTAACATGCATGTTTTACATTTTTCATTGTTTAAATCAATAGCAGGTATGAGACTCATTTTAGACAAATCCTTTATTCTTTTATAATGTACATGTCCTAGTCTAGCATGCCATAATTCTGGTTTATTCAAATTATTGCTAGTACTAGTAGAAGCCATGCAAGCAGATTCATCATTAAATGGAGTATTTACATTCAACATAAACATACCATTACATAAATAGCCAAAGCCAACAAAAGTGCCATGTTTTGACAAGATATACTTGTCACTTTCATAAACTTGTTTATATCCACAATTATTTAATACAACACCAGACAAGAGATTCTTTCGAATCCCAGGAACATACAACACATTATTTAATAATATACATTTTCCAGAAGTAAAAACAAGCTTGACATTTCCTAGTCCTTTGATCGGTTCAGTTGCAACATTTCCCATCTTTAAGATAGATCCATCTTCGATTGGTTGAAAGTCTATGAACCAACGAAGATCTTTACACACATGACTCGTTGCTCCTGAATCAATCCACCAAGCAACATTATCATCCTGCACATAAAATGCCTCAGATATTAGTGATACATAATTCTGACCAGAATTATAATTTTGTACTAAAATCTGACCTTGTTGCTTTTCTGGATCTTTGGATCCACTTGGACCAGCATTTTACTTTTCCTGCTTGCCTTTACAAACCCGACAATCCTTCTTGAAATGTCCAGGTTTGCCACACTTCCAACATGCCATCTTAGGCCTTTTGTTGGAAGAATTATTGTTGTTGTTTCCTTTAAACTTTCGTTTATAACCCTTGCCATTCTTAGAATTCTTAGAAGATCCACCATCTTCAACCATATTTATAGAAGAGTTACCGACTTGGTTTTTGCCCTTAGGATTATTCTCAATTTCTTGAGTCCTCAAAGCCTCTTCAATTCTGAAGTGACTTCCAAGTTCAACCAACGTCATATCATCTTTATTATGTTTCAAGGTGTGTTTAAAATCCTTCCATGATGGTGGCAGTTTGTCTATAACACCATAAACAGAGATAGATTCATCCATCTTCAGATTGTGTTGAACAAACTGTCCCAGAATCCTTAACAATTCATTGTATTGTACCATCACCGGTCTAGAATTGACCATTTTATAGTTCATAAAATTACTGACCAGAAACTTCTTACTAGAAGCATCTTCTGCCATGTACTTGGATTCAAGAGAATCCCACAATTCCTTCGCTGACTCAACATTTTGGTATACATCGAAAAGGGAATCAGACATACCATTTAAGATGTGACCGCGGCAGATGTAGGCATCGTATTCCCATTTGCAACGCTTCCTTGTCTGTTCAACAGTTTCGTTCTCGATCACTTCAGGCATGGGGGTACTCAGAACATACACAACCTTCAGCGTGGTCAACAGAAAATGCATCTTCTTCTGCCATCTTCTAAAATCCTGACCCTCAAACTTGTCCAGTTTGGCAAACTTCCTTGTCATATCTTTTGCAGATTCTCCGTTCGTCATCTTCAGAAACAAGGTAACTTCAATCTTTGTTGGGGAAATATGGTAGTAACTTGGATTTTTCTGAAGTCGTGTGAACACTTTCAAATTGAAGTTATTTATGGTTCACCCAAATAAATCAATCGGATAAAGTCAGAAATTCTGCAAGAAGAGAGAATGTGTTTTTGTTGTGAATTTCAAATGAACCAATGTGTTGAAAATGATCAATGCAACACCTATATATAGATATCAATAGACGTGTCTTTTGCCAACACACACATCTCAAGATGTGTCTTTTGCCAACATACACATCTCCAGATGTGTCTTTTTCCAACATACACATCTTATTCTAATAGTTTTGTCTAATACCAATAGACACATCTTATAGACACATCATATCCCAACAGGTGTGTCCGATGTCAATGAACATGCCTCATAGGCATCCTAACAGGTGCGTCTAATGTCAATGAACATGCCTCATAAGCAATAATACTGAAATCATAATAAACTCGAACAAAGCGTGCACTCCGCACTCTCCCGACTAGTTCGATGTAATATTACGATTACATTGATCAACTAATCAATCCAATTACACTAAAATATCCAACAAATATTTCTTTTATTACTTCTTAGAATCCTCATATTAAATAATTTTTATTTTTTCCAATACTCGTTTATCTCGAACTAAACTAAGTTAAATGATTTTCGACTTTCGTATGTTTTATATTTTGAAAATATATAACTAGTAAATGTCATAAATTAATGTTCCTGTCACATATATGTATTATCCTATCAGAGCATCTTCACAATTATTTATCATAATAGTTAATCATAATAATATATAATAATAATTTAGTAAAATATAAAGAATTAAAAAGATATTTTATATCAATGCTATTTTTTATAATGATTAACTATAGTTTTAAACTAATATTTTTTAAGGATGAAATTTTTTGGTAGCTGAAAAAAGGGTGGAAATTATTGTGAAATTTATGTGACAATTTTAGAGAACAAAATAGACTAGCAAATTGGGAGAACAATATTAGGGACAAAATTTGTATATCGTTGTTATCGATCTCATCGGCAAACACGACGTTGCCCATTGAAATCATCCTAAGTTAGGTCCATATTGCATATCCAAAGAAATTTTTTTAATAAAACATTGGATTGAAGATTATTAGACTAAATCCATTTTACTATAAACGTCATTCAAATTCATGGGCCTCGTCCCATTAGAAAAGATTTAAAAGATAAATTGGATGAAGTTAGTAGAAAAAGATATATATATATATATATATATATATATATATATATACATATATATATATATATATATATATATATATATATATATATAGGCCTTTGCTCCATACAGAACACTCTTATATAACAAACAACAAAGAACACCTTAGATCTATTAGATCCTTTGGCCCCGCCAGGGGCACCCAATACAAAAAGTTATTATTTTTTTACCCTCTATCAAGTCTGCAAAAAAAAATTGAAAATTACTGTTCACTGATGACGTCACTGATGACGTCATCAATGAACAGTAAATTTTCAAATTTTTTTTTTGCTGGTTTGCTAGAGGGTAAAAAAATAATAACTTTTTGTATTGGGTCCTATGACGGAACTCTTAAATTATATTAGATATGAGGTGTTCTTTATTGTTTGTTATATAAGGTGTTTGCTATGGAGTGCAACTCTATATATATAGGGTTATTCTAATGAGACCCTTTTATTATGAGAACTGCACATTGGGCCACAAATCAGGCCCAATAACCAAACACGTGCCATCTTTGCTTCTCGCCATCCTTACTATCTTTTACTACACCATGATATTTTGCCACCTCTCATGTATTGCCATCACAACTGACATCACAATCGCCACCTTAACCCTCACCATCATTGTAATTTCCATCATCACCAATCGTAACATCACCACCACCATCCCACACCATCATTTATACTCCATAGTCACCACATGGATCATCAAATCTGAATCCAAATCACTAATACAGAACATATCGTCATAATCACCCTACACTATAAAATATTTAATCACTAAATTCATATTCAAATCACCAATATTTAGATCACAATCTCCACCAATAGCTACAGAATCACCAAACTAATTCAAATATATACGTACAACATAAAACATCACCATCACTGTCATCCATAACTCCATCACCAATCAAATTCACCCAAAATATCACCTCCATCGCCATCGCTACCTCATCCACGTCACCACACCATCGCCACCACACCATCGCCACCAACACTACCTATAAAATCACAGTATTAAACCAAAAAATCACCAAATTTTTAGACAGTGCTACTGGACTATGCCACCACTACCACCTCCTACAGAATCACCAAAATTCTCCAATACAAATCAATAAAAAATTGAAGTAAATTACCAGAATTTCAAGACAAATCAATAATTTTCAACATAAATCACCAAAAAATCTAAAACCAAATCACCAAACAATTTCGCCTATATACATTCTAAATCTATAAAAATTAATTCTCCAAAAAACAAACTTGAGTAACAAGCTCCAATCACCACACCGTCTTCCGATGACTTCATCTTCCAAATTTCTACCATTGTTTATGTAGATTTATAAATTTCTTTCCCCGAGACCGTACACGTCTTCAAGCCGGACTCGATATTCGACATGATTAATACTTCAAACCTTCAAGAATACATCCCGAGTAGTGTTTGGATGAAATGAAAGAGTAGATCTGAAAAAATAATTAAAAGTAAATGAAACGATAAGAAGAAAAGATAGACAAGTAGGAAGAAGAGAGAGATGGGAGATGCGTGAAAGAGAAAGAGAGAAAACGGTAGAGAGAGAGTGAGAAAAAGAGGTAATTTAGAAATGACTGAAAAATGAAGAAGATTAGATCTGTAGGTGATGGTTTTAGGAGAGAGAAATAATATAAATACATGTTTATATTAGACGCATATAAGTTAAATGGAATATGTTGTCCGGATTAAAAGTTGTTAAAAAAATTGAATGGTTCAGATTAAGTCTCAGTTCTCATTATAAGAGGGGATCTCATTTGAGCATTTGCCTATATATATATATATATATATATATATATATATATATATATATATATATATATATATATATATATATATATATATATATATATAACGCATATAAGTTAAATGGAATATGTGGTCCGGATTAAAAGTTGTTAAAAAAATTGAATGGTTCAGATTAAGTCTCATTTCTCATTATAAGAGGGGGTCTCATTTGAGCATTTGCCTATATATATATATATATATATATATATATATATATATATATATATATATATAGGCCATTGCTCCATACAGAACACCCTTATATAACAAACAATAAAGAACACCTTAGATCTAATAGATCCAATGGCCCCGCCAGGGGCACCCAATACAAAAAGTTGTTATTTTTTACCCTCTATCCATCCAGCAAAAAATAATAAAAAAAAATTTTAAAAAAAATTTACTGTTCATGATGACGTCATCAGTGATGTCGTCATGAACAGTAATTTTTTTTAATTTTTTTTATTTTTTTTGCTGGATGGATAGAGGGTAAAAAAATAACAACTTTTTGTATTGGATTCCATGACGGAACTCTTATACTAGATTAGATATGAGGTATTCTTTATTGTTTGTTATATAAGGTGTTTGTTATGGAGTGCAACTCATATATATATATAGGGTGTGGCTCAAAAGAGAACTCATTTTTTGAAGAAAACTATGGTACTAATCCTAACCATTGGATGTATTATAATCAATGGCCCCGCCAGGGGCACCCACACACTAATCAAATACACCCTAACACACACAACCCCAACTAATCCCCTCCGTTTTTAATTTGATTTTTCCCGTCAATCAGTGATATTTTTTTAAAATCTAATTTCACCACATTTTTCTCCATCTCCCAACGATCAGTTTGCATACCATATGTGCTATATTTTAATTTAGTTTTCTAAGTTCTCATTTTAAAGGGGTTCTCTCTAGATCCCTGCTCATATATATATATATATATATATATATATATATATATAAGGAGCTAAGGAGCTACTCTAGTGAGAACTTCTTAGAATGAGAACTTAGTCCCTAAAGCAAATCACCAAAATCCAGCAGAATCACCAAATCACAAAAAATTTTATTTTTCAGCGCTACGTCACTGCTGACGTCAACATGATGACGTAGTAGTGGGGCCCACGAAAAAAAATTGGGCAAAAAGTTTTTTTTTTTTGGGGAAAAAATTTTGGCGGGAAAATTTTCCAAATCACCAAATTTTTGGCGAGAAATTTTACCAAATCACCAAATTTTTGGCGGGAAATTTTGCCAAATCACCATTTTTTGGCGGGAAAATTTGCCAAATCACCATTTTTTGGCGAGAAATTATTTAAATTCAAATTTTGTTTTTTACTAAGTCCGGTGGCCTGATTTTTAAAAAATCGAGGACAATTTTTTAAAAATCATGATAAGTTAGGGTTTAGGGTCTAGGTTTAGAAACCCTAAGTCCGTATTCGATTTTTCATCACTCTAAATATTTCTAAAATCCAAAATGGAACTGTTGAACCCTAAAGATTAACTGTTGTGTTTAGGGGAAATGCTAATCTAAGTGATTTGTGGATCACCTTTTTTTGATGGGAAAACCTGCCAAATCACAATTTTTTTGGTAGAAAAAAGCGTGGCCAAAATTGTTTTTTTTCTTGTGGGAAAAATTTTTTGTGGCGGGAAAAAATTTTGGCGGTAAAATTTTTGCCATATCATCATGCTGATGTAAGCACTGACTTGATTTTTTAAATTTTTTATTAATTTTAACGATTTGGTGATTCTGCTGGATTTTGGTGATATGCTTTGGGGACTAAGTTCTCATTTTAAGAGTGGTTCTCATGTTGCCCAGTAATTAACAATTGTAGAAGGGGGGTTGAATACAATTGTATAAGATTTTCGACTTAAACAGAAATAATAACACAAGTATGAATAAATAACAGCTTTATTAATTCTGATATAAAACTGTTACAAACTCTCTCAAGAAATTCTTATGTTCTTGAGAGCTGCTAGGTTACAAGATAATTCGTGTAAGCGATTACAATTAATTAAAACCTAAACTTTGTTTATATACAGTACACAACTACAATATCAATTACAAGATATATCAAATCAATTACATACGTTTCTTAGTACATATCTTGAATGATAGCTGCGTTCCCATAAATCAGGAACCGACATGTCAATCTTCCTAGATTCCTGGACTGATGTATATCCTTATGAAATCCTGATCAGCTTCCAAACCTGATGATAACCCAATCCTGACGGTGCATTATTGATGACATCAGCATCAGTATCTGATCAGTAGTCCAGATCCTGATCATCACTTGAATCAATATCTAACAATCTCCCCCAATTTGTACTTTGTGAAATAAAGCACAAATTCCTTGATTCAGTGATGTCAAAAACTCAAAACAAAATATTACAAGAAATCCTCAGGCTTAGTCTCAGAAATTCTCATAAAGAAATTACTCAACTGCAAGAAACTTGATAATAACTCTTCTTCTTTATCACCGAGAATTTGAATTAGTCTTTTCTTCAGATTTCTAAGTTCTTCATCTCCTTTACCAATCTGATAGATTCCAGCTCTGAGATTCTGAATTGAGCTTCTTGGTAAATCTAACTCTTCCAATAGTAAATATGCAAGTTCTCTTCCACCAGGATTCAGAGATAATTGTTCTTGATAAAATAGCACTTCTTTAACAGCTGAACCCCTTTGCATTTCAACTTCTTATCCTTCTGTATTCAAGTACATGGGAGTGTAATTACCATCATACCTTGATCCTCCTTCTAAATATCTGGACTTGATTGTTCTGAAAATCATGGTACACCAGTTATTGTAAACACTGGCTTCTTTATCAGGGATTTGTCCATTTTCAAGCAAATAGAGAACATATTTTAACTCTTTTGTTGATTTGCACAACACCTCATGAATAGAAAGCTTCTTGACACTTTTGTCTTTCATGAAATACAGCAATTTCTCTATTTTCTTTGAGTTCACATTGCAAGCAACAATAGCAACAAATTCTAGTTCCCAAAGATCATCAAAAGTTAGTTCATCACCAATCCTTTTAACAAGAAAATGTTGATCTGTTTGAGATATAAAAACAACTTCTGCATTATGAAATCCAATACCTCCTCTTGTTCCAGGTTCTAAACCCTTCAAACCAGATTGCATACTCGTCCACAGTGGCGGAGATTTAGCAGATTCAACAGATTCAGCTTTAGCAATCAATGAAGATTCATCAGACTTGTTGTGTCCAAAATCATCATGGGCTGAATTTAGGCCCATTAGGCCCTAGGGTTCACTCCATACGAGCTAGAGGATAGATCCAGTGTGAGTTATGAAGATCAGATAGAAGAAATGGCTAAGGAAGTACGAGTATAAGGAGGTTCCCAATGGTCAGGAAGCTGAGCTGACCATTGGAAGACCAGGTTCCTCCCAGCGGAAGAGTTCGAGTTAGCATAGCAACAGCCATAGAGATGACGAGAGCATGTGAAGAGCTATCCAGTCTAACCAGTTTGTTATTTGTGCAGGTACTGATGCCTAAAGGGAGGTCCCTAAGTGATATGTCCCGAAATAAGGAGGTTCCTGAGAAACAGGCTCCTGAGATATAGGTTCCTGAGCACCAAGTTCCTACGAGTAGCCAACAGAAGGTTCTAGAAGCCATCTAGAACAGATAAACGAATTGGTATTTGAGAATAATTCTAGGGCGCAGATGATCCTAGAATGTCTCTGACCAATGAGAGAATCATAGTAGGGTACGAACTCGAGTTCTACTCTACTTAGCCAACTACTTCGTGGAAGGCTCTAAAGGAACCTGAGTCCTACACGAACTAGGTAATTGAATACATCCATTCCATCAAGATACAGAGTCCCATTAGAACTACATGAGCTTGATCCCTATATAAACAAGGGTACGTAGGCACCTCGGGGGTAAGACGCATTCAAATCTCTAATTCTCTCTAAAGGCACTTGAGATTACTGGAGACACCCTCGAGCACAGCTCAACCCCCACAATCACAACCCAAACCTTTCACAGAACAGTTGATCGTTAGCCTATACAACTACCCGTAAACCTCTCAAAAGTTGTTACAAAATCCACTCATCAACATTGGCGCTAGAAGGAGGGGCACAGTTAACATTTTAAGAGTGGAAAAGATGGCAGGCGACTCTGATAGCGAAGCAACCCGTTCTGAGGAACAAATTCACGATGAAAACGAATCTCCTCGAAAAGCAAAGTAGGTTACCAAAGAAGATATGATGGAAATCTTAAAGACCGTTGGAGAACGATTGTCGACTTTGGAGCAGACTTCAAGCAAAAAGAAGAAAAAGAAGGCAAAGAAAGGCAAGAAGTCGAAGTCGACTCCAAAACAACTGAATTTCGAAGAAGAAGAACCCGAAGATGAAGAGGAAGTTCCAGAAGATGATGAAGAACCAAGACAGGATAATGGTGATGAAGAACCAGAGAATCCTGAGAAGGATAAAACTCCTAGCAAAAAGGGACCTTCCCAAGCCCGCACAGAGTCCAAGGGAAAGAAGAAGGTTAACACTGGAGGTTCCTCACAGAAAAAGAAGAAAGACAAAGACCCATCTGTTGAGATAATTAAAGAAGAGGAAACAGACTCAGATGAGGTTACTGAAGAATCCAGCACTGCAGAGTCAAAAGAGGAGGAAGGAACGAGCAAAAAGACAAAGGCAGAAGCTACTGGAGAGGTGACAGTAGAAGATACCAAGAAAATTTTGGCTCAACTCAAGGATGAAAAGAATCTTGCTGTGAATCCTATAACTGCTTCTCCTTTCACCAAAAGGGTTCGAAAGTCAGCTCTGCCTAGATCTTACAGGCCCTCGAATGAGTAAAATTCGATGGAACCATTGATCCAATCGAGTACCTAAGTCGTTTCGACAAAGAGATGAATGTCTATCAAGTGAAGGAGGCCACTAGATGTAGGTTACTGGCTGCAACTCTACTGGGTGGAGCTCATCAATGGTTCAAGAGGTTACCTGCTGATTCGATCGGTTCCTGGGAGAATATGGGAAAGCTCTTTGTTACCCAATTCAGAGCATCTATCGCGTTTGTACCACCTACCAACACCCTGGCCAACATCAAGCAGAGACCTAGTGAGACATTGATAGAATACTTCAAGAGGTTCAATGCAGAGGTTCCGAAGGTTAGGAAAGCACCTGAGGAAACCATAAAGAATTTCTTAATTGCTGGAGTCAAAAGAGGCTCACATTTTTGGAAAGCACTTCAGGGAAAAGAACCAGAGACGTTAGCAGATTTTTATGCCCAAGCAGAACCTTTTCGTCTCGTGGAGGAATCTCTGGCTGATTTGAAGAAGGATCCAGATTTCGTAAGGCAAAGTGGGTGGTCAGGAAGCAAGAGGTCAAGGCCCAGAAGCCCCAATGGTCGTGACAGTAAAAAAGTGGTTAGTCGTACATCCCAGGTGAAGCCTGAAGCTGAAGCTGTGAATCCTACCAGACCTGTCATGAGTCAGGTCCCACCACCAGCTTCCTATAACAACAACAAACGTGAGAGACCTGTCTATGAAACTTTCACCCCTTTGGTAGCTCCAATCGATCACATCTACGCAGTGAATGAAAAGTACTCATGGTTTAAGAAACCTTTCAGAACTGGCCCTCCAGGGAATAAGAATGAGCGTCCATACTGTGATTTTCATGATAACAATGGGCATAATACTGCAGACTGCCGTCACTTCAGGGACTTAATTGAAACTCTAATCAGGCAAGGGCAGTTAAGTGAATGGGTGGCTCGGGAAGGCAAAAAGTATAGAGATGAGAAGACTTAGAAGGTACAGACACAGGAACCTGTTGTGATGGAAGGACCACCTAAGGCTGGGTGCATACGCACAATTATAGGAGGTCCCCACATTGGAGGAAGTAGCAGGAGCGCCACACTCGTGAAGCTAAAGAACGTCCTTTGACCAGTATTTACAATCTGTCACATATGTCTCCCAAGCTGTTTGAAGGAGCGGATGCAGATATTACCTTCATTGAAGGAGATGCTTCTTGGGTACACCATCCCCACACGAATGCCTTAGTGGTCGAAGCAGGTATCGGGTCTTATGAGGTTCATCGAGTGCTAGTGGATAATGGAAGCTCTGTAAACCTATTGTCTTACTCATCTTTCAAAAAGATGCATTTTCTGGATAAAGACTTAACCCCAACGAAGGATACCTTGTATGGCTTCACTAACAACCAGGTTCCTATCAAGGGTAAGATTCGTTTACCAGTAACTCTAGGTGACAAACCATGTTGCATTACACAGCTAGCAGAATTCATTATTATAGAGGACAATATGAACTATAATGCTATTCTGGGAAGACCCATCCTGAAAGAAATGAGGGTGATAACCTCCATTTACCACCTGACTATGAAGTTCCCTACACCAAATGGAATTGGTATAGTTCGAGGATGCCAGTATGAGTCTAGAGAGTGCTACACCAAAGCTTTGCAACATGCTGCTAAGGCTGCTAAGTTACCTGAGCCAATGAACGAGGTTCCTGATGATTTTCCAGGAAAGAACCCAGATAAAATAACACTCGATCTGCGTAGTCCGCCCTTGGAAGGTTTTGTACCAGCATCCTGTAGAGCTATAAGAATTGAAGAGATTATAGAAGAGGAACCTCATGCTGAGATTCCAGTTTTTCGGGGACCAGATACCCCTTACTTGCTGTTAGAAAGTGCACCCCCCATGGACAAGGATGGTGATGTGTGTATGGCAGAAGAGTTGGATGAAGAAAAATCTAGAAAACTGAAACATAATGGAAGCAGTGAAGACAGTCAGCCAGCATCAAAGAGAAGGAATGTCATGCACGGAGTTAAAGAACCATCTGCACTTCAAGAACCATCTGCAATCCAAGAACCTCAAAAGGATTCACCCACAGAAATGGATGTAGACTTAGATCCTCGAATGCCAGAAACCACGGTCAAGGCTGGACCAGCTGGTGAGACTTTAGATGTGAAGATAAATGACAAGGATGGTACGAAAGTGTTGAAGATTGGAGCTCGACTCGACCCAGCCTTAAAGGAATCTCTTATTACCTTTTTGGGTAAGAACCTGGATGTGTTTGCATGGTGTCACACAGATATGGAAGGGATAGATCCAAGAGTCACGTGTCACAAGTTGAATATCGATCCAGAAAAGAAAGGAGTGAGACAGAAGCGAAGACCAGTTAGTGGAGAGAGAGCTCAAGCATTGAAAGAAGAGGTTGACAGGTTATTGGATGCAGGGTTGGTTAAAGAATCTTTCTACCCAATATGGTTGGCAAACCCTATCTTGGTGAAGAAACCTAATGGGAAGTGGAGAACCTGTGCGGACTTCACAGATCTCAACAAAGCATGCCCAAAGGACAGCTTCCCACTGCCACGAATTGATCAGTTAGTGGATGCAACTGCTGGACATGCCCTCCTCAGCTTCATGGATGCATATTCAGGTTACAATCAAATCCCTATGTATGAACCTGACCAAGAGCATACTTCATTTATTACAGATAGAGGTCTTTATTGCTATGTATGCATGCCATTCGGATTGATTAACGCTGGAGCCACATACCAACGACTGGTGAACATGATGTTTAAAGACCAATTCGGTCATACTATGGAGGTATATGTGGATGACATGCTAGTCAAATCCAAGGAAGCCGTTGACCATGTAAAACACTTAGAAGAAATGTTTGGAATCTTGCGAAAGTACAGAATGAAGCTAAATCCCCAGAAATGTGTGTTTGGGGTAGAATCAAGAAAGTTTCTGGGTTTTATGGTAAATCACAGAGGTATAGAAGCCAACCCAGCCAAGATTAAAGCATTGATTGATATGAGGTCACCAAGGACTGTGAGAGAGGTTCAGTCCCTTACAGGGAGAGTCGCAGCCTTGAACAGATTCATCTCGAAGTCCACTGATAAGTGTCAGGAGTTCTTTAAAGCCATAAAGAAAGGAAGCAAGTTCGAGTGGACGGAGGAATGTGAGATAGCATTTGGAAAGTTAAAGGAGCATTTGGGGATCCCCCCACTTTTAGCCAAACCTGTGGATGGAGAAACATTGATACTTTACTTGGCTATATCAGAGTATTCCATTAGTGCAGTTTTAGTTCGAGAAGAGAATGGACAGCAGAGCCCAGTCTACTATGTCAGTAAAAGGTTACTTGATGCAGAAACGAGGTATACAGGAATGGAGAAGCTGGTTTACGCATTGATTCTAGCTTCCAGGAAGCTGCGACCTTACTTCCAAGCTCACAAGATCGAGGTGAGAACCTCATATCCACTTAGGCAAGTGATGCATAGGCCAGAAACTTCAGGAAGAATGTTAAAGTGGGCTGTGGAGTTGGGACAGTTCGACATAGAATACAAGCCAAAGACAGAAATCAAGGCTCAAGCTCTAGCAGATTTCCTAATTGAGTTTCCACTCCATGTGGAGGTTACTGGTCAAAAGGAACCAAAAGAGATGGTGGAAGAACAGACAGAGAATGATAACTGTGCACCCTGGTGGACGTTGTATGTAGATGGAGCTGCTAACAGTAGTGGAGCAGGTGCAGGCATAGAGCTAGTTAGTCCGGAAGGACACAAACTCCATAGCTCGATTCATTTTGCTTTCAGAGCCACAAACAATGATGCAGAGTATGAGGCATTGATTGCAGGCCTAAAGCTAGCTTTGGAGATGAAAGTTGAGAATATCATAGTGTTCAGTGATTCGATGTTAGTAGTTTGGCAGATTCGTGGTGGCTTTCAGGCAAGAGGTCCACAAACAGACTTGTATTTGAGGTACTCCCAGGAATTGATCGCAAAGTTCAAAGAGGTGAAGTTAGATCAGATACCACGGGGAAAGAATACCAATGCAGATGCATTAGCCAAGCTAGGATCTCAGAGAGAGTCCACATTATTGGGAGTAATTCCACTTCAGATTCGGGAGCAACCTAGCATTTTCAAAAAAGAAGTGATGGACATCGAATTTCCAGTTGAAGATTCCTGGATGACCCCAATATATCGTTACCTGGATAAAGGGCAGCTACCTCCCAGTCAAGATGAAGCCAGGAAACTGAGGTATCATGCAGCCAAGTATGTAATCTATGATGGAGTTCTGTATAGACGAGGATTCAATCAACCTTTGCTTAAGTGTGTAGCTGGAGAGCAATGCAAGTATATCCTCGAGGAGATTCATGAAGGAGTATGTGGAAATCACTCGGGGGGTAATTCTTTAGCCATGAAGGTCCTTCGACAAGGATATTATTGGCCAACCATCAAGGCAGATGCCTCTAAGTTTGCACAGTCATGCGGCAACTGTCAGAGGTTTGCAAATTTTGATAGTCATCCTGTAGCACCTATCAAACAGATTGTCAGTCCTTGGCCATTTACCGTTTGGGGATAGACCTCATTGGAGAGCTCCCGAAAGGAAAAGGAGGAGTGAAATATGCAGTGGTTGCAGTTGATTACTTCACAAAGTGGGCAGAAGCAGAACCACTTGCTAAGATTACAGCAGCAAAATTGACTGAGTTCGTGTTTCGAGCCATTGTATGCAGGTATTCCGCAGAAGCTGATTTCTGACAACGGGAAGAAGTTTGAGAACAGAGAGCTTAGAGGATTGTGCGAACAGTTTGGAATTCAGAAAGCATTCTCAGCAGTGTATTATCCATAGAGTAATGGACAGACTGAAGCTGTGAACAAGATTATCAAGCATACTTTAAAGGCAAGGCTTGAAGATAAGAAAGGAAGCTGGCCAGAGGAGCTTCCTGGAGTCCTGTGGTCGTATAACACCACTCCTAGAACTATAACTGGTGAGTCTCCTTTTACTCTCGCTTATGGTTTTGAAGCTATGGTACCTGTGGAAGTTGGAACAGGTTCCCTGAGGAGAAAGCATTTTGATCCCAAGAACAATGAGGTCAATCATAGACTGTATTTGGACATGGTCGAAGAGTTGAGAGCAGATTCGCAAGTGAAGTTAGCAGCATATCAACAGAGAGTTCGAAGGTATTATAACAAAAAGGTGAAAGCAAGACCTTTTAAAGTTAGAGACCTGGTTTTGAGGAAAGTCATGCCAAACACCAAGGTTCTGGCACATGGAGCTTTTGGAGCAAATTGGGAGGGGCCTTACCAGGTAAAGTCAGCCATTTGGGAAGGAACCTACCACCTGATGGATATGGATGGGAATCTCACTCCGAGAGCTTGGAATGCAGAACATCTCAAGAAGTATTATCAGTAACTCTTTTACTGTGTTTTTCTTAGGAAAAGTAAGGCTCTTTCAGCCCAAGAATAGAGGCAGCTTATTAGTTATAGCTGACCAGCATTTTGATTTCAGTATTTGATTATGCATGTACTCGGGGGGTACTTGATGTGAACCTCCCTACTTGCAAGACAGTTTTTTTTTAAGTATTGAGCGATTGATAGCTTTACGATTGAATATTTTGAATACATTTTTAGCAGTTATAGCTCCTTAATAGTTCTTTTACGTAACAATAATTACCCAAAAGAACTGGGGGCAGTATTCCTACTTAGATAGTATTGTGCATGATATGATTTGATATTTCATATGCCAATTTGAAAAAATTTAAGTGCTTGCTTTATTACTTGTATTGTATGTGCAGGTTACCTTGACTAACAGGTTCCTGTAGCATTGATAGTATTTGCAGGTTACCTTGACTAACAGGTTCCTGTGGCATTGATAGTATGTGCAAAGTATGAATGTGATTTGTGATGTGTAAAATTATGTCTAACCGCAAGCGCACGGTATCAATTGTAGTAGATACTAGCAAATACGGGTCGATTCCTCAAGGAGACAGTTTCAATTTCAATTCAACTATTATCAGTTGTTTCTAGTCACAAACGATTAGTTGAGAATTTTGTTAACTACTAAAACAAATTTAACAAAGGTTTTAAATCAATTAATTAAGGGATCTAGGGCAATTCAGGTTCACCATGCTTACACCAAACAAATCACAAAGGTATAGCTTTTTAATGGGATACAGTAATTAAAGTAATGGTTAATCTTTTTCAAGCATTAACACTCTCAGAAATCCGATGATGTTTCCACAATCACCCTCAATTCCGCTAATTGTATGTAAGCCTCTAGTAGTAAAATCTTCCGATCTATTACTCCTATTGCAATCAGTTAATCCATGATATTGCGCAATTACACAAATTAATGATTAAAACATATCAATCAGAATTACTCTCTACCCATCAATTTACTAATCAAATTAAGCCCAAATCATGGTGCAAACATGGCTCCCCTTAATACCCTAGAATTAAACTACTCACTCATTCTAGGATTAAGAACAACAAAAATAATAAAGAAAGCCATATAAAACATATACTAATAAACAAGATGAGATTAAGAGTACCTTAAACTTTGTATTAACGAAGAACAATGAATCCAAGCTTAATTAACCAAGTGTTTACAAAGGAAGAGATGAAGAGAGAAAAAAAACCAAAAACCTGGCTCTTGTAAAAATACGTATGTATGTCTATATCCTCTTTTTTTCACGCTCTCCTCCTCTTTTATAATAAAACTCCTTAATAAAATCTGATCTCTATCTCCTAATAAAAGTATTTTTAATATTCTAATCAATTTACAAAAAGATATCTATAATGGAATAGGATTTTTCTTGTAAAATTCGTCACTTCTTTTTCTCCTCTGTTTATGGGCTCTTCCAGTTGGATTTTGCTTACTGGACCACCTCTGAATTAAAGATAATTCCCTAAGCTTCGCGTGGACTGTAAAATCGTCAAATTCTGACTTCTGGAACTCAAGATATGGCCCAAACAGTGCAGGCAGCCCGTGCAGCCCAATAATACGAATTTTCTCTTATTTTATCTCCAAAATAGCTCTTTTTGCTCCAAATCCTTCCAAGTCATGAATTCTTTATTTCCTACAATAAAACAATCAAATCTATTAAATAAAAATCCAAATCAATGCAAAACACAATAAATATGAGAATAAAATCATCTAAAATATATATAAAAATATATTCTATCAATTTGACAGAGTATGCAGGTTGAGAATGATTGACATAAACCAAAGCCTTGGGTAGCTTCCCGAGCACGCATTGAGAAAAGCCTCAGGTAGCTTCCTGAGCATGAATTAAGCCTTGGGTAGCTTCCCGAGCATGCATTGAGAAAAGCCTCAGGCAGCTTCCTGAGCACACTTGATCGAAAAGCCTCAGCTGACTGAGCAAAGTATTTTAGCCAAAAGCCTCAGGTAGCTTCCTGAGCATGACTTGAAAGTCTCAAGTTCCTTGAGCACATGACCCGAAGTCCTGACAAAAGGCACCTGAAGTCCTGACAAAAGGCACCTAAAGTCCTGACACAAGGCACCTAAAGGAACCTGTATGGATCCGAGACTGGCATACAGGAACCTGAGACTGCACGTTTCAACCCTCCGTGGAGCCGCCACTGGCACGAGAGGAAGTGGGAACCTGTGTGGAGCCTAGACCGGCACACTTGTTCTTAAAGAGAAGCCTAATAAGCTCTCCCTCATGTGGAACCGCCTTTGGCACATGGGAAGAAGGGATAAAACCCTTAGCATTTACCTTCATGAAATGTCTAGCCTGGCACTTGAAGAAGAGGAAACTGTGTGGACTCCCAGAACGGCACACAGGTTCCTAGAATCGCCTCGAGGCAAAGAAATAAAAAGAACCAACATACCTCGAAGTATGTTGGGACCTAGAGTTTAGGACTGGGACCCAAGCAGGGAACCTTTCCACCAGTTGACCCGAATGGAACGAGGGAAGTTTTGTTAACCTTAACTAGTTTCTGTTTTATGTTTGTTTTGCAGGATTAATGATCGAGGAACCTGGTCAAACTATTTAGCAATAAAGGATTAAAGATTATCAGAAAGGGTTTCAGTTCAGAATGCCACTTTGAAAATGTTAAGTGAAGCTTAAAGAAAAGACGTTTTAAGCTTACAAGTAAGTTGTTGTGTTATTGTTAAGATTCGATTTCCTTTCATTTCAGAAAATTATAAAGTGAAAGTACGAGTGTATTCTGTTTCTTACAAAGGGCTAGCCCACGTAAGCTTGAATGCACAAGTACAGACACTAAGTAATTGCTAAGGGAATAAAGGTAAGACATCACTATGGAAGCATACAGGTATAAACATGTGACTTGTGAACAGAGATATAGCAAAGGTAGACTGTTATCATTGGAAACATAAAACGTTATGGGTGCAACGACCCAAAAGGAACCAAATTCAAAGTTATTGGCACGAAGGCCATGAAAACCAAATTTAGAATTACAACTTGCGAGCACTACGAGGGGCTCGCGACCTCATCAAAGTTATCAAAAGTTATTGAATAAATCAAACGGATAAAAAGTTTCAAGAAGGAGGAACTTCATTAGGAACCTTGGTGACGTCTGGTGCTGAGAGAACAGGTGGAGTAGCTTCAGGAGTAGGAACCTCTGCAGTCTCAGGGTTAGAACCTAGAGACCTCTCAACTGTTTCCACGGGAGGTACAGAGTCTTATGCTGCAGCTTTCTTCTCAAAGTCTTTGATTATACCCACCACATCTTCGCCTAGGAGGGACCAGTCTAGATTAGGAATCTTCTCCCATGTGGAGCGTATATAATCATTAATGCCTTCATCATAGCCATCGTCGTATCTGGCCTTCTCCTTGACGAGCATTGACGACTTGACAACTTCAGCAGCAGCATTCAAGGCATCCACCTGAGCTTCCAGTTCATTGGTCTTTTCCAGCATTGACAATTTCTCATCTTTCAGGGCTTTGACTTGACCTTGAAGTTCAACTTTCTCATTCTTTAAAGAGGTCTCCACAGTCTTTGCCCTCCTAATAGCCGTAGTGGCAATGTTTGCCCTCTCTTCACTGGCAGCTAGCTCCGTTTTGAGTTTACTAATTTCTCCTTGTAGTTGGAGGTCGTATTGGGTCTTCAGAGCAAACTCGTTGCAGTATCTAAGGGCAAAGAAAGCAGATTGAGCAGTAGCGAACCTCATGGTGTGCATGGCTTCAGTAGAACTCATTTTACTCCAGGCAGCAATTGTCTCTGAAGGAACATGGGTGTCAATCATGACCTTGAACAGGTTTGAGGATTGATCAGGATTGGGTTTCACTGCTTTGCTTTTCTTTGACGAGCGAGTTTGGGGAGCCACTGAGAGGTCGAGAGTTGACTGGGAAAATTTCCTATTTAAAGAACCAGAGTGAGTAGTTTGGGAAGCAGGGATGCCAGGAACCTGATTAGTAGGAGTTGCATTCAGCGGAACCTCCTTTGTTTCAGTTTTGAAGATCTCGTCCACGTTCTTGGACCTTTTGATAAATGATGGGACTTTGGGAGCCATATCTGCAAAAGAAAAATACAAGATAAGATTAGAGATTCACATACGAAGTAAGCAGGTGTAAGTATATAATTAAAAAAAAAAGAATGTAGCACAAGGGAAGCTCATACCAGGGGTTGAAGGAATAAAACCTAAAGTGGACAGGTTATCAGGGGTCATCAAGATTAGGCAATCTTTGGTAGAGGCTGATAACTTCAGAATCTCTTGTGCCCGTTCTAAACAGACTCCAGAGAGGAGGGTTTGCTTGGGGATGTTGGGTTGACGATTAAACTCATATCTCACATAAGGACAATCATAACAGTATAGAAATTGTTCTGGCCATTGTTCAAAGTTTTGTTTGACATTTTTTATGCACTGACCCTGATGACAAGGCCATGCCGATAAATAGAAACAACTTGAGTTCTTCCCGGTATCTTTTAGCCTAAAGAAATAGCCTAACTCAGGGGCTGTCAAGGGAGTTGTAAATTTACTGGAGTATAGTATGAATGTGCTAATAGCTAATCGGTAAGAGTTAGGGGTAAGTTGCATTGGTGCCAGCCCATAGAAATCCAGGACCTCTCGCAGAAAAGGATGGAGTGGTATAGAGACGCCTACTTTCAAGAAAGCAGCAGAAACGACAGCATGAGGGATACCCTGGTTTGGGACTTTATCAAACCTGTGAGCTCTCTCACCAGGTTCTGGGATTACAACGTTACAAATGGGGCGATGGCACTCCTCAAACAACTTTTCAAGTTTCCCAGAGTTCATAATAGAGTCAGTATTCTCACAGAAGGGGGTAATCTTTTGTTTATACATTTCTCTTTCGACAGTCACTTCGTTTTAAAAGTCTGGATCAGGAAGCAGGTCGTGGTCGGGTTTTGACACCTCTTCTTCGTCAGAGGGCCAGTCATCCCCCAAATCCACAAATGAAGGAATTGGAGGGTTCGCAGATGGGGGAATCAGAGGTTTAATAAAGGAACCATCTCTCTCTCTTCTTCCAAACTACCTCTCTGACAAAACCCAAATTCTATTTTTCATTATCTTCAAATTCTATGAACTGATTTGAGCTATTGTAGTAAATATTTAGACCATTTGTTACACACCATGTACAAAGCTGTCAAATGTGTTTAAGGTTTGACAACTAAAATTTCATTCAAATGTGTTTGATCAGGTCATACATTGATTTATTTTATGTACCGAGAGATGACAGAGATGAATGATCCTCCTCAAATCAAACACTTTGCCTTATTACAATGTATAAAAGAAATATAGGTGTAATATTTTGATTGTTTTTTTATTCCAAAACTCGCGATCAACTATCCTTAACTTGGTCACGGAGAGAACGGAAGAGAGGGTGAGGCAAATGAAGGAAAGATATTTTGTGGGGATGATTATGATAATGGACTACTTAGATGGGTTTTGAAGCACTGAATATTTTGTTTTTGTGTCATAATTAATGTGTTTTAAAAAAAGAATGCAGGATGAACACATAAAAATTCAAAGAGGCAAGAAGGAATCAGGGGAGGTGGAGTTGAGTTGGGATGATTATAGGAAGATGGAATGCACCCAATGTGTAGATACTCTCATTCTTTCCCTTTTTCGAAAGGCAAATAACACTTTCGAAATGACCCTAGACCTAGTTCTCTCCCATATTGACATAATAGAAGGTCAAATTGAGGATAAATGGTCAGAGTGTGTAGAATCAGAGGACATCTGCAAAAGACAGACGGAGAAAAGTCAGGTTTTGAGTTTTGTAAAAAAAGAAAATTGTGGTCCTAAAGCTTTTGGATAGTCGTGGCTATGAGACATAGGGTAGTTGATGAATTACACAGAAACTACACACCATTAACAACGCATATCGACTGTAGTATGAGTTAAACACATGTGTGTGCAGAATGTGAACAGACAATAGCGAGTCCCGGAGAAGCCAGGGTCACGAAACCATGGAGTGATGATCAAACAGACAAAGTGTAAGTGAACAATTGTGTGTGAAGCATGGAATGTGAAGAATAGATATAGACGCATACATACTGGGATCAGAAGTAAAGAAAACGACGACATGCAAAGCCTAAAGAAACAGATAATTGAAAAAGCGAGGCAAGAACATGAGAAAACAGGAAGAAATGAGTCGGAATCATACCTTGATTTGAGTTGAGCGGCGACGGAGAAGACGGATTGAGCAGGCAACTATCAGACTCCTCTTGTTCTCTCTCCAAGGGGTTTGCAAGAATTTGGTAAAGGTAAAAAAATGAAGCCGGGTTAATTTATGTTATTAAATAGTTGAAGTGAATGGGGAGCAGCTATAAACACGTGGCAGAGAATTATTGGAACGGTAGAATGAAGAGGTACACGCGTGAGAGACGTGTAAACCTTGGGAACTCACACATTAACTACAGCTTGGAGACGTAATGATAAGAAACAAGTCAGATTCCCTGGGAAGCTAAACGCGAATATAGAGTTGATTTCGAGAGCTGCAGTCTGAAGAAGAAAATAGCAAGATAACAGGTTCCCTGGTATGAAGGAAGCTTACTCAATATTATATTAAGCTGAAAATATTTTATGTCCTGTTTCCTACGCCGAGTTAGCTCATGTAGGCTTGGATATAAAATGTTAAAGCGAGGTATTGTTATGGAAATGATTTAGTGTAGAATCCATGATCAGAAAGTAAAATAGGTTCCTTTTACATTACATGATTTCAAGGAACCAGGGGGCACTTGTTGTGTCCAAAATCATCATGGGCTGAATATAGGCCCATTAGGCCCTAGGGTTCAATCCATACGAGCTAGAGGATAGATCCAGTGTGAGTTATGAAGATCAGATAGAAGAAATGGCTAAGGAAGTACGAGTATAAGGAGGTTCCCAATGGTCAGGAAGCTGAGCTGAACATTAGAAGACCAGGTTCCTCCCAACGGAAGAGTTCGAGTTAGCATAGCAACAGCCATAGAGATGACGAGAGCATGTGAAGAGCTATCCAGTCTAACCAGTTTATTATTTGTGCAGGTACTGATGCCTAAAGGGAGGTCCCTAAGTGATATGTCCCGAAATAAGGAGGTTCCTGATAAACAGGCTCCTGAGATATAGGTTCCTGAGCACCAGGTTCCTACGAGTAGCCAACAGAAGGTTCTAGAAGCCATCTAGAACAGATAAACGAATTAGTATTTGAGTATAATTCTAGGGCGCAGATGATCCTAGAATGTCTCTGACCAATGAGAGAATCATAGTAGGGTACGAACTCGAGTTCTACTCTACTTAGCCAACTAGTTCATGGAAGGCTCTAAAGGAACTTGAGTCCTACACGAACTAGGTAATTGAATACAGCCATTCCAGCAAGATACAGAGTCCCATTAGAACTACGTGAGCTTGATCCCTATATAAACAAGGGTACGTAGGCACCTCGGGGGTAAGACGCATTCAGTTCTCTAATTCTCTCTAAAGGCACTTGAGATTACTGGAGACACCCTCGAGCACAGCTCAACCCCCATAATCACAACCCAAACCTTTCACAGAACAGTTGATCGTTAGCCTATACAACTACCCGTAAACCTCTCAAAAGTTGTTACAAAATCCACTCATCAACAAGACTCAATCAATGAAGGTCCAGTAATTAATCCAACAGATTTGAAAACAACTGGTTCTCTATAATTGCTTACTCTGTTCTTCCATTTCTTGCTTTTCTTTCCTATTAATGGTGTATCATTCTGTTGATGTTCTGGAACAAGTCTATTTTGATCATACCACAATAATCTGTTTGAACCAGCCAGATCTTCCAAGTACTTTTTGGTTTCTTCAACCTCAGTATCTTTTGCTCTTTTTCTGGCCTCCTTTTCTTCTTCATCAACTTCCAGATTGTGAATTTCAACCACAATAGTAAGAATCATAACCTCAAGTTCTTTCAAGATTTCAGCTTCATCAGAATCAGGAACAGCAGATTGAGTAGTCCTCACAGTAACTTTACCTCTTCTAGCTAACTGTGGTCTTTCATCAGCAGCTTCTTCAGGTACATTAAATTTGTTATCTGGAGTCAGTGTAAGAAGTAATGGAGATTTCTTCTTCTTTACTTTCTGAGAATCTTCAGGTATCTCCTCAATCGTTATTCCACTAGACCTTGTCTGTCTTGAACTTGTTTGAATAGGCTTTCTTCCTCTTCCTCTGTTTCTATCTGCTCTGCCTCTTCCTCTTCTTGCAGTAGGAGCTTCTTTTTGTCTAGCAATCTCCTCAAGAATCCTATTTTGTTCTTCTAAGATCTCATCAGTAGTCATATTTGGATTTTCTTCAGAAGTTAAAGCAAGTGCCTTCTCAGCATGATACTGATGAACCTTAGCACTAGTGTGATATACAATTTCACTATCACCTGTCCCGGTAGTAATCTTCTCAAATAGATGTGGAGCATCTTCTACATCAGTAATTAGCAAATCTTCATCACCTTCAAGAATTGTGGGAAGTGTTTGCCTTTGACTTTGACCAGGTGACAAAAATTGTTCTTCTGTCAGGATTTGAGATTGCACCATTGTTCTTACTGTTCTCTTCCCAGATTCAGAAACATGAGTTGACCGCTTGGTTTGAGTTTGTGACTGACTTCTCTTTGTCCAAAGCAGCATCAGAGGTTCCTGGTTCATATGACTGAGCACCACCATCATTTCCAGAAGTATCATCATCCTTTCTTACAACTAGATCAGGTGTGCATTTTGTTTTGACTACCTTCTCCCCCTTTTTGACATCAGTAGTATCATCAGGATCAGTCAATAAGGATAAGATAAGTTGTAGAGAATCTTCAATATTTGTCATCCTTGAGGACATAGTGACAACCTTATCTTCCAAGGTATCCATCCTTGTGGTGAAGGTAGTGCTTAAACGTTGAAGCTGTTTAGCAGTGGTAATTTCAGAATAATCCTTAACAAATCGAGCATGAAATTTTTCATTATCACACTTGACAGAATTAATTTCATCTTTCAACCTTTTTGCCAGAATAGTTGTTGTCTTCAAATGAGCTTTGAGATTAGGATCAGAAATCTTACTAGCTATATGACTTGAGTGAAAAAGTTCATTATTGAAATTTATATCAGCAGAAGGCTGATTCCACTCAGTATACCATTCAGATCTTCTGGCAGCTTGAATATGTTCAGGAAGAAGATTGTTGTAATCTCCTATGATCTCAACTTGAGCAGATGTAGATTTACCCATAGACTCCATAAACATACTGGATGATCCATAAGTAGATCCTAGACTTGCTTTCATGACAGCATTAAGCTGATCCGCTTCAGGATCATTATCACCATCATCATCATCATCATCACCATCATCATCATCTGAGCTATCTTTAGCCTCAGGAATTCTATCATCCTCATTGTCTTTAGGATTCATAACTCCTTTCATTTTTAAATCAACAGCAAATGGTACTGTTGTATCCTGAAAACCTGCATTCAGAGTAGAAACAATTCCTAAATCTCTCTGTTTTTCTAAAGTGATCTCATCAATTCTCACAACATCACCTAAGTTATTTTCAATAGTAACTGATACCTCACTAGAAGTTTAAAACTTCTCACTCTGTTATACCTCTCCTTTTGCCAGTTCAGGAGACTGCCTCTCTTCACTCTTCTTTTTCTCTAAATGTTCACTCTCTTTCTCACAAGAAAGGTTCTGGCTCAACAAATTCAAAGAAATAAGAGGTGGCTGAGAAGAGTGGACTGAAGTCATACAAATAGAGGTATCCTTTGTCTCAGGTCTATCTATAATCATACTATCAGTAAAAGAAGCAGAGATAGAAGTGTTACCTGATGAAGTTGAGATAGATTCCATTGGTCTTGAAGAAAGTGGTTCAATGAGCAGTGGAATATTTGGATCAGAAATACTTTCATCAGGATTGACATCTGCAACTGGAGAATGACTTGCATCAGTATTTGCTACCAAGTCTTCTTTTGTAGTCTGAGGTTGTGAAGTTGCTTTAACACTTTGAGTCAAAGGTTCTTGTCTGCTTCCCTCAAATGCAGTGTTAGAAATCTCCTGTGCTGATGTGAGCTTGCCTGCATCTTCACTTTGAGAAGATGGTTCTTGTGGGGCAGGAATGTTCTTGTTTTCACCTTCCCTTTGAGAAAGTGGTTCTTGTGGGACCATTCCTTCAGAAATGTCTGCACCCACACTTTGAGTGGGTGGTTCTTGTGGGACTGGATCTTCAATAGCTTCTGAACTCCTTTGAAGTTCAGGTTCTTGTGGGCTTGATCCTTTCAGAGGTGAAGTGATCCTCTGTTTCTTCTGTCTACTAAAAACCTTTACTTCGGCTTGTCTCTTTATCTGAAGAGGTGTTGGTTTATGACCAAGCTGAGCAGCAATAACATTTACTTCATCCACAGACATCTCAATTATTCTTCTCTTAGGAGATGTAGGTGCTGGAGAATCAGTAATCTCAATAGTCTTTACAGGTGATGTATCAGGAGTAGAGATATCTGGAAGAACAGTTGTATCAGGAACTGATGATTCATCAAGATCAATATCATCATTAAGATTCTGCATATCTTCAGGAATATAATACTGACTCTTGTTGATTATTCTTCTTCTTTTCTTTTGCTTTATTGGCTTAACAAATTCAGCAGTAACAGGAGCATCAATTTCCTTTTTCTTCATGATTATAGAGATGGTCTTGTCATCATCACTATCAGAATCAGAGACCTGTTGCAAAAACTTCCTTTTTTCACCTGTTTCTTTAGATGCTCCAGCCTTAATCAAAGATTCATCAATCTGAACTTCTTGTTTACCTCCTTGTGACTTCTTTTTAGTGAGGGTTGAAGTGGAGAAATCCTTTGATCCTGATTGTCTGCCAGACACATCAGATCTAGCTGACTTTTTTTCTTTTACAACTGATGTCTTTTGAGAGACACCAGAGGTGGTTGACTGTTTAGGTAACTGTTTATGATGTGTGCTTTTGTCAGGAATAGGATGTGTTTGGTCCTGTCCCATAGCACTTGTGGCTGGGCCATAAAGTTCAGGCAATCTCTTTTTCAAGAGAAGCCAGACCCCTTCAGGAATATAAGGATTTCCCTTAAAACCATTTGCCTTATCTGATTTAACTAAGGATTTGATATTGTTATCAGAAATCTTAAAGATAGGCAATACTGTATCATTTTCAAATTCAACATTGGGACATAAATGAGAGAATATTAATTGAAAAAATCTAATAAAACAGACATAACCACATTTATCTGTTTTCCTAGCACTTAATGCTCTCAGAATGAAAGACCCATAATCAAATACAGTATCATGGATTAGAGAGTACCCAATGTGAACTGAAGTAGTCGGTAGTGCATCAAAGTTAGAGACTTTGTTCATGAAGCATCTACTGATGGTATCAAAGAAGAAATTCCATTCCTTCTTTAGTTTAGTTCTGTATAACTCTCCAAACTTTCTTGGTTCTCCATTGTAACCAAGACTCGTAGCAAACTCCAACAAAGAAGCATCAGAAATTGCTGCAGGAGTCTTACCATTTAGAGAAGGCAATTGTAGAGCTTCAACAACTACTTCTGGAGTAACATGATGTGTAACTCCATTGTGTGTAAAGGTCAGGTTAGGCCTTCCTGAAGGTTCAAGTACACCAAAGACAGCGGTCTTCCAAACCTGCATCACACACTTGAAAGAGACTTTGGCGGGTGTCGTTAAAGCATAATGAATCGGACTAGACGCCAAGAAATCCTGAATTATGTGAAAATCATTCGATAGTTCCTGATGGTCAAGAACAACAACATAATTGTTGGGAGCAAAAGTGACACCATTGATAAAAACCTTATTGTTTACAAATGATGAATTCTCCATTTTTGGTGTGACAAAGAGAGATTGGAATTTTGAGCAATTAGGGTTTATGTTCGCGCAGAGAAAAGACAATACTGATAGTTTTGAGAATAATGAATCAGTTTAGTGAACTAAATTGATTTTAGACAACTAATAATTTCTCAAAAACAGGTGTCAGTAATCGATTTGTGCATCATGAGAGAGTGGTGTTAACCGTATATGACACGTTGTGTATCTATATGTATCAGTGAGTAAAATACACGCCCTCGTATTTTTAAGAAGTGCATTTGTGAATATAACAATAAAATATTTAATTAAAAAATCAAATAACACTCTCTTAAAATACCTGGAACCATTAACAACCAGAATACGAAGCGTTTCTTTACTTTGTTACTTACCCATCTCTATTTAACACTTAGAGACTTGTCCACTATCCCTTCAATCCTTCATTTTCTCCTGAAAATTATAAACCCTTCACACAACACACCTTTAAACAATGTCAAAACTTACCGTCAAAGAAAAGAATCTCTATCTCGTAGATAATAGAGATATCTTCAGTTATACTCGTGAAGAGTTTGATGCCTTTGACTGGGAAAGGCAGCTTGAAACTTTGTGGCTACAGATGGATGCCAGTCTTGAAGAAACCGAGAGAGAAAGGCCTGCAAGAGTGATCGACATCGATGCTGCTCTTCAAGCAACATTAACATGGCTTTCCTCTAAGGCATCCTCATCCAACACCACCAACCATTGTTAATGAATATTTTAGTAAAAATAACCTTATCCCTTCAACTTCCACCCAAACAAAGTGGCAAAGATGGGATCTGGGATGGCTGCTAACAATGGAGTGGTTTGAACTTCACTTTTTATTTTCCTGTTGAAAAGATTAGTAGATAGGGAGAACAAAAAAGATGTAATATTTGCATGTAATCTCTTTCTTATTATTAGTGAAGAATCCTATTTCTCTAATCTTATTCAATGTGTTTTGCAATTTTTTATGTTTATGAACTGTTCTTCAAAGAATTAAATCAAAGAAGTGAAAATGAAAACTAATTAAAGTAATCATGTAAGTAACAAATTCATCAACAATAACCACAGTTAAATCAGGAACAGAACAATTAGGGATTACTTGAAGTATACATATTATACTGATAACCAAACCATTGCATCAGGATCTGATGTTTGACTAACGTCAGGATTGACTTTTCGTTAGTATTCGACATGCATCAGGATCTGACACTCATCAGTATTTGGTCTCCCCTTGTTCTCAGAAACTTTCATAGTTTACCATTCCCAATTCATTCACCAATTTTGTAAAAGTAGCTTCAGGTAGTGGCTTGGTGAATATATCAGCTAGCTGTCGATCAGTAGGAACAAAGTGGAGTTCGATTGTCCCTTCCAGTACTTGTTCTCTTATGAAATGATATCTGATACTGATATGCTTAGTAAGAGAATGCTGAACTGGATTTCCTGTCATAGCAATAGCACTTTGATTATCACAATAAATAGGTATTTTTGAATATGACAAACCATAGTCCATTAGCTGATTCCTCATCCACATGATCTGAGCACAACAGCTTCCTGCAGCTATGTACTCAGCTTCTGCAGTTGATGTGGATATAGACTTTTGCTTTTTACTAAACCAAGAAACTAGTCTTCCTCCAAGAAACTGACAACTGCCTGAAGTACTTTTCCTGTCTATTTTGCATCCTACAAAATCAGCATCTGAGTAACCACATAGATTAAAGTCAGACTCTCTAGCATACCAAAGGCCAAGTGATGGAGTGCCTTTCAAGTATCTGAAAATCCTTTTAACAGCAATGAGATGTGGTTCTTTGGGGTTTGCCTGAAATCTTGCACATAGACAGGTTGCATACATGATATCTGGTCTGCTAGCTGTTAGATACAAAAGTGAGCCAATCATACCTCTGTAGTTAGTTACATCTACCTCAATACCTTGATCAGGATCAAGCTTTGGAGCTATAGCTATAGGAGTTGTAGCAGTAGCACTGTCTTGCATATTAAACTTCTTCAATAGATTCTTTGTGTACTTTGACTGATTGATAAAAATTCCATCATCAGTCTGTTTAACTTGCAGACCTAAGAAATAGCTCATTTCTCCCATCATGCTCATTTGATATCTAGACTGCATTAGCTTTGAAAACTTCTCACACAATTTGGGATTAGTTGACCCAAAAATGATATCATCAACATAAATCTGAACTAACAGCAAGTCCTTCCCATGATTCAAATAAAACAAGGTTTTATCAATTATACCTCTTTTGAAACCACTTTCCAGTAAGAATTGAGCCAGTGTTTCATACCAGGCTCTTGGAGCTTGCTTTAGTCCATAAAGTGCTTTATCCAATCTATAGACATGATCTGGATATTTAGGATCAATGAAACCAGGAGGTTGTTCAACATATACCTCCTCTTCCAATTCTCCATTCAGAAAAGCACTTTTAACACCATCTGGAAAACTTTGAATTGCTTATGAGCTGCATATGCCAGAAAAATTCTGATGGCTTCTAGCCTTGCAAAAGGAGCAAAAGTCTCATCATAGTCTATTCCTTCCTGTTTAGAGTACCCCTTTGCAACTAGTCTTGCTTTATTCCTCACAATAGTGCCATCTGAATCTGTCTTATTTCTGAACACCCACTTTGAACCAACAATTGATCTACCTTTTGGTCTTGGTACTAGTTTCCAGACTTCATTTCTTTCAAATTCATTCAGTTCTTCTTGCATTGCTGTAACCCAATCAGCATCCTTGAGTGCATCTTCAACTTTCTTAGGCTCCTCCTTTGACATAAAATTATTATAGAGGCATTCATTTTATGTTGCACTTCTGGTTTTAACACTTGCATCAGGATTCCCAATAATTAAATCAGGAGTATGGCTTTTGGTCCATTTCCTTGCTGATGGTAAATCATTTCTTGAGTTGGATGCTCCCCCTTGATTGGTGTTATATTCAAAAGAACTAGAATTATTAGAAGCTCCCCCTGAGATAGTGCTATCTCCTCCTGAAGTGCTGTCAGGATTATCACTTGAATCTGTTTCTGATGATTCTCCTCCTGATGTTTGAGTTGTATCAGTACTGATGGTATTTTGCTGTTGCTCCCCCTCAACATTTGCATTATTTGAATCATCATCGGTAACTGGTGTTTCATCAGGCATTGGTCGATCATCAGGATCTGATGGAGTATCAGTATCTGACATTACTTCATCAGAATTCTTGGTAGCTTCATTTGCAAAGATCAAACTGTCATGTGAGTCTTCAGCAATTCCTGTTATCTTCTTATCATCAAAAGAAACATTGATAGACTCCATGACTGTCCTTGTTCTTAGGTTATATACTTTAAAGGCTCTTGAAGTTGGATAACCAATAAAAATGCCCTCATCAGCTTTAGTTTCAAATTTTCCTAGCTATTCAGGATGAGGTCTAAGAACAAAGCACTTGCAGCCAAACACATGCAAATGTTTCAGACTTGGCTTCTTCTCTTTAATCATTTGATAAGGAGTGACACCATGTCTGTTAATTAGAGTAATGTTCTGAGTGTAGCATGCTGTGTTGACTGCTTCTACCCAGAAATATGTAGGTAGTTTAGCTTCCTCCAACATTGTTCTGCCAGCTTCAATAAGAGTTCTGTTCTTCCATTCTACTACTCCATTTTGTTGGGGTGTGCCAGGAGCAGAGAATTGTTGAACTATTCCTTTGTATTTGCAGAACTCTTCCATTACTGAATTCTTGAATTCAGTTCCATTATCACTTTTTAGAATCTTGACTTTGTACTTTGTGCTAGTTTCAATGAGTCTTACATGGTCCAAAAGTATCTCTGCAGTTTCATCTTTTCTGTGCAGAAAATACACCCAGGTAAATCTAGTATATTCATCAACAATGACTAGAGTATACCTTTTCTTACTGATGGACATAATGTTGACTGGTCCAAACAAGTCAAGATGTAGCATATGATATGGTTCATCAATCGAGGATTCAGATTTACTCTTGAATGATGTCTTTCTCTGTTTAGCCTTCTGACAAGCATCACAGAGTCCATCAGGAGTATACAACGCCTTTGGTAATCCTCTCACCAAATCTTTCTTAACCAACTCATTGATGTTATTGAAGTTGAGATGAGAAAGCTTCTTGTGCCAATTCCAACTTTCATCTACTGTTGCTTTACTGATGAGACATGTTGAGGGACCATCAGTATTGGTGTAGACATTGGCTTCATAAATGTTACCACGTCTTTGACCAGTCAAGACACTCCTTCCAGATGTTTTACTGATCACTTCAAAGTGAGTATCATTAAAGTTGACATGATAACCTTTGTCTGTGATTTGAATAACACTAAGCAGATTGTGTTTGAGTCCTTTCACCAGAGCTACTTTTTCAATGATGACATTTCCAATGATTATATTGCCATATCCCAAAGTTTGTCCAATGTTGCCATCTCCATAAGACACTGTTGGGCCAGCTTTCTCCTCAAATTCTGATAGCAAGGTTTTGTTTCCACTCATGTGCACAGAGCATCCACTATCCATGACTAACATATTTTTCTTTTTACCCTGCAATCAGAAACACAAAGAGCTCAGTTAGAATTTTTAAGAACCCACACTTGTTGGGTTCTTTTTGCATGCAATTTAACACTATTAGCAGCAGAAGTCTTTTTAACAAAAGCAGTTCTGTCAGATTTAAATCCATCAGAATTTGCGTTGTCATTATCAGAATTAACAGATGCATGCTTAGTATTCAGACTCTTTGTTCTACCAGAATTTGCAATTTTTATTAAATTTTGGCAAGGGATCATAATAATTGTAGTACAAACTATGGTATTCTTCACATGTATAGATAGAATGTCATTTACTGCCACAGTGAAAACAAGGATTCTGTGGTTTATAAAATACTGATCTATTCCTAATGTCAGACTTAGGAACTACAGTAGCCTTCTTTTTACTCCTCCTGCAATCAATAGCAAGATGATTAGAGTTACCACAATTAAAGCATGTTTTCCTTGGTGCATTTGGAATATACTTATAATTATTCTCTTTGTTTATTCCAATTTTACCATTCCTGTTCCTCTTAGCAGTAGTGGCTTTCTCTCTATCTGTCGCTTCACAGATTCTGTCTCTGAGTTGTTTCTTAGACAAAAGACCTATATTTTTGACAGATTTAGACTTAGAATTTTGTGTAGAAGTAGATCCCTTTTCTAAAGTAGAGTTGGGATTTTCTGGATACACATACTTAACAGGTTTTAATTTGGTCTTTGTTCTGTCTATTACATGTCTATAGGTTTTTGGATTTGTTGACTCATTCGCAACAACTCTTCCTGATTTTGTTGTTTCAGCAGTAACAACTTTACCTTTATTCTTCTTTTTGTCCTCTGGTTTATAACCTAGACCCTCTTTCCAGTTCTTATCTGTGATAAGATCGTGTGTTTTCTTTCCAGAGTGTGTCCAGGTTCTGAGTTTCTCATTAGCTTCATTAAGTTCATTTTCAAGTGCAGTACATTTAAACTCCATTTCTAGCTTCATATGCTTAGCCTTATCACATTCATTTTGTACTTCTTCCATGAAGAGTAACTCAGCTTCTAGATGATCATTTCTTCTAGTCAATTCTGACATCTCAGATATTATTCTAGCATTTTCAAGAGATTGACTTTTAAAGCTAATATGTAGAGACTTTAAGAAAGATCTTAACTCAGAGACATTATCAGTATCAAAATCAAAAACAACTTCAGGTACCTTATTTTCAGGAGCAGCAATCTCATCCACATTTGCCATTAATGCATAGTTCACTTTTTCCTCTTCAAAGTCTGAGGAAGAGTCCATCCAATCCTTGCTAGATGAGATAAGAGCTTTGGTTTTGGCCTTTTTGCATTCAGTTACAAAGTGACCCATTCCATCACAGTTGTAGCATTTGACTTTTGACTTGTCAAACTTGCTGCTTTTGCTTCCATTCTTCTTGTACCTGTTCTTGTCAGTATTGACAGGTTTCTTCTGAAAGTTGCCTTGTCTTCTAGCCTTTCTGAACTTCATCTTCTTGAAACCCTTGACTATCATAGCAACCATTTCCATCATATCAGAATCAGTAGAGTCATCATCAGTATCAGGATTTGCATCAGGATCTGATGATGAGTCATCAGTATTGGACTCAACGACTCTACTTCTCCTTCTTGAAACCTCCACGCTTTTTCCTTTTGATATTGATTCAGCATTCAAAGCAACAGCCTTTGCTTTGTTGGTCTTCTTATTCTTCCTTTGTTGAACCTCAAGATCATGGGTTCTTAGCATCCCGTAGACTTCATCAAGAGATACAGCATTAAGATCATACTGATGCCTAATGATAGAGGTTTGAGTATCCCACTCCTCAGGCAAAGCTCTAAAAACTTGATATTCGAGTCTTCTGGTTCATACTCTTTACCCACTAGAGATAGATTATTCAATAGTGTCAGAAATCTATCATACAGATCAGTGAGGCTCTCATCAGATTTTGCATCAAACTGCTCGTACTCTTGAATCAACAGAGCCCTTCTGTTCCTTTTGATAGATTCAGTACCCTGGCATTGAGTCTCCAAAGTTTCCCAGATCTCCTTAGTAGTTTTACATGCAATCACTCTATTTGACATGACAGCATCAAGGCTATTATGAAGAATGTTCTTCACCTTTGCATCTCTGAGTACTTCAGTCTTTTCCTTAGGAGTCCATTCAGCCTTTGTCTTCTGAACATAGTGCTCAGGTATAGTATCTGTTCTAGCAACCAGTCTCTTAGGGATATATGGTCCATTATATATTCGATCGAGATAGTTAGGATCAGTTGCCTCCAGATACATCAACATCTTTACCCTCCATGTGGGGTATTCAGCCTTTTTGAGAACAGGGATTTTAATACTTTCATACTTGCTTGTCAACATATTAAGATCGTTTCTGATTGTAATTAATCAGTTGCTCTGATACCAATTGTTGCCCAATAATTAACAATTGTAGAAGGGGGTTGAATACAATTGTATAAGATTTTTGACTTAAACAGAAATAATAACACAAGTATGAATAAATAACATCTTTATTAATTCTGATATAAAACTGTTACAAACTCTCTCAAGAAATTCTTATGTTCTTGAGAGCTGCTAGGTTACAAGATAATTCGTGTAAGCGATTACAATTAAGTAAAACCTAAACTGTGTTTATATACAGTACACAACTACACTATCAATTACAAGATATATCAAATCAATTACATACGTTTCTTAGTACATATCTTGAATGATAGTTGCGTTCCTATAAATCAGGAACCGACATGTCAATCTTCCTAGATTCCTGGACTGATGTATATCCTTATGAAATCCTGATCAGCTTCCAAACCTGATGATAACCCAATCCAGACGGTGCATTACTGATGACGTCAACATCAGTATCTGATCAGTAGTCCAGATCCTGATCATCACTTGAATCAATATCTAACATCTCATTTGAGCACTTTCCTATATATATATATATATATATATATATATATATATATATATATATATATATATATATATATATATATATATATATATATATATATATATAGGTCATTGCTCCATAAAGAACACCCTTATATAAAGAACAATGAAGAACACCCTTATATCAATCTAAACCATTGATTCTATTATGATCTAATGGCCCCGCCAGGGGCACCCACACAATTAAAATTCACCCTCACACACGAGATTAAAAAATTTTTTGATGAATAGTACATGCCACGTCCGCACTGCCACGTGGCATGCTGACGTGAGATGGCCCATATTTGATGACGTGGCAGTGCCACGTTAACATCTGCCACATGGCAGTGCCACGTGGCAGTGCTGACGTGGCAGGTACTGTTCATCAGAATTAAATTTTTTTTTTTTGAAAAAGGTGTTCTTTATTGTTCTTTATATAAGGTGTTCTTCATGGAGTGCAACTCATATATATATATATATGTGAAGAAGTGGTCTCACCCATCTTTGACCTCGTTCAATTGGAATTGGAAGACATTAAAGATAGAAGATAAGTGGCATGGGTGACAAGGCTGTCGCGTGCCTATCAAATTATAATATCTAACAAATCCTTCTAACTATGTAGTAGGGTAAGTCAGAGTCGATCCCACAGAGACAAACGTATCAATCACTAGTTATTCTTGACTCGATTCAATTAAGCAAGTAACACAATAAAATTTTGAGAGATTATTAAGCTAATAGCACTCTAAGGAAAATTGTGTTGTATTTATCAATTAACTAAAAACATCTAGAATTAAGTATCCCCGCTAACATGAATCAATGCAATTATGATTTCCCGCCCCAATTAATCATGTACTACTCAAGAGGAAAGATGCGCCCTATCAAATACCAATAACCTCTCTCGAGTATTAATGGCTTCTCTAACTTACAATCAAACCTATTTTCATGGCATCATGCAATTCAGAGACATTAAACACAGCATCCTAACTTCTTAACAATATGTTCTACCTATTTTCATGGAGAAGTTCATGTCATTATTGGATAAATCACAACCATCTAAATCCAACTTTCGTTGATAAATAGATATTGGTTCAAACAATACACAAAATCACGTCTGACTTGTAATTGTTAATTAAACACAACTCAATAAGCAAGAGCATATAACATAATCAAATCAGGGGATTGGGAAAATCATACACCAATTATAACTAGGGTTCAACTTAAGCCTAGATTAGAGATCTACTCACTCATGATTAAACTAATAACACAACACGTAATATAATAAGAACACATAATATTAACGAAATAGAGAAGGAAACCTTCAATCTTCAACCAGAAAGAAAAGTAAAAGTCTCTCTCTCTCTCTCTCTCTCTATGTATGTATGTCTCTCTATACGTATGTGTCTATCTCCCCAATAATAATAATATCTGATGTTTTTATATGTCTCTAGTAAAAGTATTTTAATGCCTTGAGAAAATTACAAGTACGTTTCCTAAACTGAATAGATTTGCAAGGAAAATTCGTAGTTGACTTTTCTCTAATAATTCTGGGCTGCTACGGTTGTAATATGACCTCTGGACCATCTTAGAATGATAGAAAATTCTGTTATCTTCGCGTGGACTGTTGAATCGTCCAATTCTAACTTATAGAACTCGAGATATGGCCCAAATAATGAAGTGCGCACATGCAGCCCAACAAATCCGAATTTCCTTATAATAAATCTCCAAATTAAGCTCTTTATTCTCCAATCCTTCCAAGTTTATGAATTTCTTCCTTCCTACAATAAAAAATTAAAATCTATTAAATAAAAATCCAATTAAATGCAAAATACAATAAATATGAGGAATATAATCATGTAAAATATATATAAATATACATTATATCAAACATCCCCACACTTAGCATTTGCACGTCCTCGGGCAAATAAAGAAATAAAAATTATCCTAACTAACTAACATCACTTTCGTAGATGACACGATTGCATTGAGCATATGCAACAAGCCGTTAAACCCCTAGGTAGCCCTAGTAGGACGAGTTTTGTTCCGTGAAGGTTTATAGAAGATCTACCCACAAAATCAAATATTTTCAATCACCAAGTCTCTCAAACATGCAACATATCATAGTACTCCACATATTGCAAATCTCAATCACATAACAACCTGAAAGTGTCTGAAAGTACAAGTACTCTCACTTTAAGCATCACTAACACAAAATAATCCAAGTATGCACACAATGTCTAGATAGACAAAAATATCATGAAATGGACCTCAAAGTCGCTTTCAATAAGTAAGCATGCGGTGGATAAATATCTCACATTGCTCTCAATTCACACAAGTGTATAGGTGTAAGTGTTTCACTCAAGTTCAATCAATGTACATGCGCTACCATATGTTTGGTTGTCTACCAAATCTCCACTACTTCGTATACATGCATTACATGAATCAAAAGGTCTTTGTTAAAGGCTGTAACGGGGCTTAAGTAAAGGGTGGGATATCAAAGAATTAGGCTAACAAGTGGTTAAACTTGATAAACCAATAGAGTATAGTGTTCACTTCAAATTAAAGCACCCAACATGAATAGTAGATAATGTAAAAGCTGATAAATCTTTCACAAGCATTAAACTTCAAAGCACATAACCATGTACTTCCCTCCTTCTATATTGTACAAACAAATGAACACAAACTCTCTTCCAATGTTTTCCTCTTCTTTTTTTTCAAAGTCAAGTCATTCTCCAGTAACCAAGGGCAATGAAAAGTCACCAAAGTACAATTACACTTAATACCAGCACATGTACATGGATCCAGGGACGGAGGGAAAGGGGGGCGGGCAGGGGCGATTGTCCCCCCAAAACCTATGGATTTTGATGATTTCATGTATAACTGAGTTGCATTTTTTAACTTTGCCCCTTCATTTTTCTAATAAAAAATTGGGTATGTTATAAATAGAAGTGAAATATCACATAGATAGACACAAAATATAGATGGATTTTACAGGAAAGTAAAATAAAGTACCTACTGTTGCCTATATAATTAATGTTCTCCTATAATACTTTTGCTAATATTTCAATGAAATTTTATGATTGTAAATTTTTTTACCGCCTCGCCCCTGCAAGTTAATATTCCTAGCTCCGTCCCTGCATGGATCGTCCCTTTCATATGACATTGCACTTGCCACCCATTGATCTCAAAGGAGTACTTGCTTTGTTGCCAATATCCTCGCTTTATCCAAATGTGTAAAAGATCTTAATAACTCCATTTCAAGATCAAGTAATAATGATTCCCACCAAAATGTAACACTTTAACGAAAGAAATCCCCACACTAAATATTCACCAACCATTAAGTTGAATCAATATGCGCTACCAGTAAATCAAGACAAGAATAAATAAGTAGGCTCAAATGTTTATAGAGTGGTGATAATTGAAAGAAATGGATACAAGCTCAAGGGGGTTCACTAAGGATATAATTCATAAGGATAGTGTTTAGGTCAATGAGGTTAATCCTAGTGCCTTTATCATTTTCATGCACACACATAACATGTAGTCTCAAAAGGTTTAAAACAAGTTCTAGAGCAACATGCCAATGATGAACATCACACAACAAAAGAAATGGATTGATATAGAATGTATCAATCATAAATTAGGCTCAAAAACTCACAGGGTGAAAGCACGCTTAACCCATTAAAATTGACTAAAAAGCATCTCAAGTTTTCAAATTTTCGCAAGCACACACAAGGAATTATCATGTATCAAATGATTTTTCATGGATATGAGACTCAGAATTAATCATGCAAAATTAATCTACACAATGTGTACTTATCCGTGCTAACATACTTTTGAGACGAGGCAATTATATACAAAGAGTTTTTAATTTTTTAATGTTTTTGGATTTTTAATTTTTTAATTTTTTTTTATATATTAAGAACGTAACCCCGCACTTAAATGGTTAATTGTCCTCAATGACTAATTTAATAAAAGAAAAAAAAATCTAACAATTCTAAGAATAAAATAAAAAAAGAATAAAAAAAAGGATTGTACAAATAAAGGTTAGAAATACTCCCCTAGTAGCCATGAAATGTCCTTGAAAATTGTATAAGATGGCCATGCTTCTTGCTAAATTTCTGATACAGCCTTATGTTTATTAATAAGCAAACCAGCTTACAACACAATGAGATGGTTAGTAGAGTGGTTGGCACTTGGTTTACCCACAAAAGATTAGGGGTTCAATCCCCTGTTCCAACATTTCCTTTAAAAATTTTTTATAGCAGCAAGACAGCTGGGCAAGCGAGCAGCAGTTCGTTGCAATTAGAAAAGAAACAGCATCAGGCTGCACCGTGGGAGTCAAACGCGCACACCGCAGGCCACAGGAAAGGAAAAACAATTGAAAAATTGTTTCGTTAACAGAGAATTGTGCACCCCAGAGTGAAATATTGCACCGCAGAGTGAAGAATCAGTGACTTGCGCACCAGCAGTGCAAAAAATCTATACCCAGCGCGCGATACTTTCTGAATAACAGAAATTCATGCACCGCCAACTGCTATAATCACACCGTGGGTTTAATTTTTTTTTTCTTTAATCCCTGAAACACTTCACAAAAAATAATCAAGGCATCTTGTGGGAGTAAAAAAAACTAAAAATTATCTACCAATAATAATAATAATATCAATAATAATAATAATAATAATAATAATAATAATAATAATAATAATAATAATAATAACAACAACAACAGTACTTCACTTACAACAAACTTGGGTTGCCTCCCAAGAAGCGCTTTTTTTTAAGGTCATTAGCTCGACCTCCTTATCCATCATTCCGAAGAAGGGATAGAAAGCGGAATATCCACTTTCATGTCAATCAGTTCACCAGCTCTATAATGTTTCACTCTTTGCCCATTCACCTTAAATGACTCTCCATAGGTATCCAACAATTCAACTGCACCATATGGAAAAACTTTTCTTACCTTGAACGGACCCGACCACCTAGAACGAAGTTTTCCGGGAAAAAGTTTCAACCGTGAATTAAAAAGAAGAACTAAATCTCCTTCCTTGAATTCCCTTCGTAGTAGCCCTTTGTCATGCCATCTTTTTGTTTTCTCCTTGTAAAACTTTCATAAGCTTCAAAACGAAGCTCATCTAGCTCATTAAGTTGTAGAAGTCTTTTCTCACCTGCTGCTAACAAATCAAATTTAAGACACTTGATAGCCCAAAATGCACGATGTTCCAACTAAACTGGAAGATGACATGCTTTTCCATAAACTAATCTGTATGGAGTTTTCCTAATAGGTGTCTTAAACACAGTTCTATATGCCCAAAGTGCATCATCAAGCTTCGTAGACCAATTCTTCCTTGATTTTTCAACCGTCTTCTCCAAGATAGTCTTTATTTTGCGGTTAGAGATCTCCACTTGACCACTGGTTTGGGGATGATAAGAAAGTCCTACCTTATGATGAACTCCATATTTCTTCAACATAGCTTCAAAGCGATTTTCCAGAAAATGCTTTCCTCCATCACTAATTGAAATCCGTGGCACTCCAAATCTAGGAAAAATCGTCTTCTTAAAGAACTTGCTTACAACACGAGCATCATTAGTAGGGGATGCAATGGCTTCAACCCACTTTGAGACGTAATCAACATCGACCAAGATGTATTTGTTCTTAAAAGATGGAGGGAATGGTCTCATAAAATCTACTCCCCAAACATCGAAAAGTTCCACTTCAAGTATGCTATTGAGAGGCATCTCATTTCTTCTTGAGATATTTCCAGTTCGTCGACAACGATCACAAGATTGAACATATTGGTGGACATCTTTAAAGAGAGTTGGCCAATAAAAACCATACTGAAAAATCTTCGCAGCAATTTTAGTAGTTGCGTGACCACCACTTGGTAAATCGTGACAATGCGAGATTATTGAGGCAATCTCATTTTCTGGAACACATCTTCTAATGACTCCATCTGCACAAGTTTTATAGAGAAAAGGATCATCCCAAAAGTGTTTCCTCACATTATAGAAGAACTTCTTCTTTTGTTGCGATGAGTAACCATGAGGAATAGTACCACTAGCTAAATAGTTAGCTATATCAGCAAACCAAGGAACCTCTATCCTTGCAAGAGAAAGTAGATGATCGTCAGGAAAAGAGTCATCAATTGGAAGATTTCTACCACCATCATCATCATCAAGAGTAAGGCGTGAAAGATGATCAGCAACCACGTTCTCGGCCCCTTTCTTGTCTTTAATCTCTAAGTCAAATTCTTGAAGAAGTAGAATCCAACGAATCAGACGAGGTTTAGCATCCTTCTTACTCATCAAATATTTCAGCACTGCTTGATCCGTGTGAACAATAACCTTCGAACCAACAAGATATGATCGAAACTTTTCCATAGCATACACCACTGCCAACAATTCTTTCTCAGTTGTTGCATAATTAATCTGAGCTCCATCCAAGGTCTTGCTTGTATAATATATAGCATGAAGCTTTCCATCTTTTATCTGACCTAAGACTGCACCAATAGCTTGATCACTAGCATCACACATGATCTCGAATGGCAAATTCCAATATGGTGGTTGTATGATTGGAGCAGAGACAAGAGCTTCCTTTAACCTGTCAAAAGCCTCAACACAAGCATCATTAAAAACAAAAGGGACATCTTTGCCTAAGAGTTCAGTTAGAGGTCGAGCAATTTTTGAAAAATCTTTTATAAAACGGCGATAAAATCCCGCATGACCAATAAAACTTCTTACTCCCTTAACCGAAGTTGGGGGTGGTAAGCGCTCAACAAACTCTACCTTAGCTCTATCAACTTCGATGCCTCTTTTTGAAACGACATGACCCAAAACAACTCCCTCTTGTACCATAAAATGACATTTTTCCCAATTTAAAATTAGATTAATTTCTTTACATCTATGAAGCACCTTTTCCAAGTTATGTAAGCATGCATCAAAAGAAGTTCCACAAACAGAGAAATCATCCATAAAAACTTCCATTATATCTTCAATAAAATTTGAGAAAATTGCCATCATACATCGTTGAAAGGTGAGAGGAGCACAACATAATCCAAATGGCATTCTACGATATGCAAACGTACCATAGGGACATGTAAAAGTCATTTTTTCTTGATCGTTTGGATGGATGGGAATTTGTAAGAAGCCTGAATATCCATCCAAATAAAAGAAAAAAGAATGTTTTGCCAACCTTTCAAGCATTTGGTCAATAAAAGGGAGAGGAAAATGGTCCTTTTTAGTGGCTTTATTCAATTTTCGATAATCAAGGCACATTCGCCACCCTGTCACAGTTCTAGTAGAAATCAACTCACCCTTATCATTCTTGACAACAGTCATTCCTCCTTTCTTTGAACTACGTGTACAGGACTGACTCACTTACTATCAGAGATAGGATAAATTATACCTACATCAAGAAGTTTTAAAACCTCCTTTTTGACTACCTACATCATGTTAGGATTAAGTCTCTGTTGAGATTCATTAGAGGAGGCTTGCTCATCTTCAAGAATGATCTTATGCATTCAAAATGATGGATTGATGCCCTTAATATCATCAATGTTATACCCAATAACATTTTTATATTTTCTTAAGACTGTGAGCAATTGCTCAATTTGAATGTCATCAAGCTCAGAATTAACAATGATAGGATATGATTTATTAGGGCACATAAACACATATTTCAACGATGCAGGAAGGGGTTTCAGTTCTACCTGAGGAGGCGTGGAACTCTCCTTAACTTCCTCATGATGTAGCACATTGGAATGTTCAAGCATAAATGTTGGTGTTGCATCCAAAAGTTTCTGGTAACCCATACACTCTTCATTTTCTTCATCCATGTTACCCTCAAGAACGGCTTGAAGTGGATCCTCACATGTTAAAATGTTGGCTTTAATGTCGATCGCTTCTTCTAGTGCATCCACCCTGTTTATTGTCTCATCCATAGAAGGACGTCCCATTGTGTTTTGAAGCTTGAATTCCATCTTCTCCTCACCTAATTGAAAAGAAATTCTTCCATTTTTCATGTCAATTATAGCTCCAGCTGTAGCTAAGAAAGGCCTCCCAAGAATGATAGGAATATTTGCATCTTCTTCCATTTCCATGATAACAAAATCAAATGGAATATAAAACTTACCTACTTTAAGGGGAACATCTTCAAGTATTCCAAGTGAAAATTTAACACTTCTATCTACAAGTTGTAAAGAGATTCGTGTGGGTTTCAGTTCACCCATCTGAAGCTTGTCACAAATTGATAATGGCATCAGACTGACACTTGCTCCAAGATCACATAAGGCTCTTTTAATTTCGACATCCCCAAGTTTAATAGGAATAGAGTAGCTACCTGGATCCGCTAACTTTTTAGGAAGATCATTTTTCAAGGTGGTACTACACTCTGCCGCTAATGAGATAGTGGAACTTTCTTCAATTTTTCTCTTCCTTGACAAAATATCTTTAATGAATTTTGCATAAGAGGGCATCTCCGATATAGCATCCATGAATGGAATATTGATATATAGTTTCTGCAAAATTTCAAGGAATTTACCATACTTCTTCTCTAGCTTAGCTTGTGCCAACCGTTGTGGAAAAGGAACAGGTGGCACGTATGGTTTAACAGGAACAACTGATGATTCTTTCTTTTCTTTTACCACTGCCTCCTCTTCTACCGATCTTTCAGCTACAATTTCCTCTTCAATTTCTTTAGCATTCACAACACTTTTGCTCGCATTCAATTCCGGCTCTTTCAATTCTTTACCACTCCTCAAAGTTACAGCATTGATATGGCCCCTTGGCGGTTGTTCAGTTTGGCCAGGAAGTTGGCCTGAAGACTTGTTAAGTTGGCTCACTTGTTGAGAAATTTGAGTGATTGTATTTCCATTAACTTCTTGTGAGCCTTCATCTCCTTGATACTTCCGTCAACATCTTTATTTATCCTTACTTGTGTAAAGATAAATCCTTCCAAAAGATTCTCCAAGTTAGATTTTTGCGGTTAAGCTGGTTGAAAACCCGGAGGCTGAGAAAAGTTATTTTGTAGAGGTTGAGCTTGAGCCTGGCTATTCCTGTAGGAGAAATTAGGATGATCTCTCCAACCTGGATTGTACGTGTTGGAATAAGGATTATATTGTGGCCTTTGATGTTGGTTGTAAAGAGCATTTGCTTGCTCCACTGCCATTCCAGAGGGATTGTACTGACAAGCATGTTTAGTGTGTCCAACAACACCACATATTTCACATGAGGCAACCGTAGTTGAAGTACTTCTGGAATCCAATTGCTCAATCTTCTTAACCATTGTCTGCATAGTAGTATTCAACATGGTTAGAGCATCAACATCATACTTACCACCCTTCTTAGGATGATTTCGATCACTGTAAGGATAATTATCATTAGACGCCATCTCATCTAACAAAGCTTTCGCATCATCAGTACTCTTCTTCATAATAGATCCACTAGAAGATGCATCAAAAAAGTTTCGGAACTCTTGTGTTAACCCATTATAGAATGTTTTGATCAACAACCAGTCAGGAATTCCATGGTGAGGGCATTGTCTTTGAAGTCGCTTAAATTTTCTCCAAGCATCATGAAGTGACTCGTCATTTTCTTGACGAAAATTAGATATTTCATTCTTGAACTTTGAAGTCTTCTTCTGACTGAAGAATTTAAGTAGAAATGCCTTTGCAAGACTATCCCAAGTAGTGAACGTGTTTGGTCCTTCATTTTTCAACCAATCTTTTGTTGCATCTCGAAGAGAGAATGGAAATAAACGCAACTTTATAGCATCATCACTAACATTGGTCAGCTTTATCGTATCACACTTTTCCAGAAAACTCTCAGGATGATCAACGGGATTTTCAGTGGACAATCCTGCGAAAGAATCATTGGAGATGAATTGTATGAACTGAGGCTTGAGTTCAAAGTGTGTAGCTGTGATTGTTGGTCTGACAATACTGGAGAGTACGCCTGTAGCATCTGGCATACCATGCTCCCTAAGAGCTTTAGCTTGTGTTTCACCCATAACTTCCTTGTACTTGTTTTTCCTTCGCTTGCCTGCTTGCCTTCTTGCTGTAGCTTCAATTTCAGGATCAATAGCAATTAAATTTTCAATACCTGAACTTCGAGTGTGCATGCAACAAGAGAACTAGAAACAATGATCAAATAACAAGGGAATAATAGCCAAAGCAACACAACTAAACAACTTAGCTAAATTTAACTCAAAATTAATTAATCTAACACTGCTTTGTCCCCGGTAGCGGTGCCAAAAATTTGACAAGGCTGTCGCGTGCCTATCAAATTATAATATCTAACAAATCCTTCTAACTATGTAGTAGGGTAAGTCAGAGTCGATCCCACAGAGACAAACATATCAATCACTAGTTATTCTTGACTCGATTCAACTAAGCAAGTAACACAATAAAATTTGGAGAGATTATTAAACTAATAATACTCTAAGGAAAATTGTGTTGTATTTATCAATTAACTAAAAACATCTAGAATTAAGTATCCCCGCTAGCATGAATCAATGCAATTATGATTTCCCGCCCCAATTAATCATGTACTACTCAAGAGGAAAGATGCGCCCTATCAAATACCAATAACCTCTCTCCAGTATTAATGGCTTCTCTAACTTACAATCAAGCCTATTTTCATGGCATCATGCAATTCAGAGACATTAAACACAGCATCCTAACTTCCTAACAATCCGTTCTACCTATTTTCATGGAGAAGTTCATGTCATTATTGGATAAATCACAACCATCTAAATCCTACTTTCGTTGATAAATAGATATTGGTTCAAACAATACACAAAATCACGTCTGACTTGTAATTGTTAATTAAACATAACTAATTAAGCAAGAGCATATAACATAATCAAATTGGGGGATTGGGAAAATCATACACCAATCATAACTAGGGTTCATCTTAACCCTAGATTAGAGATCTACTCACTCATGATTAAACTAATAACACAACACGTAATATAATAAGAACACATAATATTAACGAGAATAGAGATGGGAACCTTCAATCTTCACCCAAAAAGAAAAGTAAAAGTCTCTCTCTCTCTCTCTCTCTCTCTCTCTCTCTCTCTCTCTCTCTCTCTCTCTCTCTCTCTCTATACGTATGTGTCTATCTCCCCAATAATAATAATATCTTATGTTTTTATATGTCTCTAATAAAAGTATTTTAATGCCTTGAGAAAATTACAAGTACGTTTCCTAAACTGAATAGATTTCCAAGGAAAATTCGTAGTTGACTTTTCTCCAGTAATTATTGGTTGCTCCAGTTGTAATATGACCTCTGGACCATCTTAGAATGATAGAGAATTCTGTTATCTTCGCGTGGGCTGTTGAATCGTCCAATTCTGACTTATAAAACTCGAGATATGGCCCAAATAGTGAAGTGGTCGCGTGCAGCCCAACAAATTCGAATTTCCTTCTAATAAATCTCCAAATTAAGCTCTTTATTCTCCAACCCTTCCAAGTTTAGGAATTTCTTCCTTCCTACAATAAAACATTAAAATCTATTAAATAAAAATCCAATTGAGTACAAAATACAATAAATATGAGGAATATAATCATGTAAAATATATATATAAACTAGCGTTCCACCCGTGCTACGCACCGAACGGTAAAATTAATTAATTAATTAATATAAACATATTATTTTAATCATTACTTAGGAAAAAAGATAATTTCATGTGAATATAATTAATTTAAGTATAGAATTACTTATTCGTCATTTTATACAAAATGCAATAATATTAATATTATCAAGCGATTATCATAACATCCACATCCCCCGTTGAAACGTTCTAAAGCCCTATTTATTGTATTTTCTTAATTTTATTTTTCATTTGATTTTTCTCATTTTTTGGAATCTTTCTATCAAGTTCATAATTTTTTTACCCATATTTTAAGTTTTGTTCTTTTGGAAATTTGGTAAATTCAAATGTGCACTATTATGGGTTTCCAGAATTTCATCATATTAATTTCAATCAAAATATTTGTATGGGTTGAGATCAATTTTCGAATACATATTGAAAATTCATAAACACTTATTTCTCACGACCGCTATAAGTCGTTAGAGTGTCTATCAAAAAAAAGTTGCAGGTTTCAGCAATGTGAGAAAGGATCTCTACTGTGTAAGACCATTAAAAGAACGTAGTTATGACAAAAGAAATTTTCTTCTAATCTAGTTCCATACGTGTTTGTTCAATATCATTTTTATTAATTGTATGTTCTTTTATTATATAGTAAATTATTTACTATAGGAAAATAAACTTTATCAATCAACCAAACATATCCAATATATCCCATTTTTAGAGTAAGATATGCCTGTTAGAATTTATGGTGATTGCCCTCAACTTGTTTTTAATGAAAACTTAAAATAGAATATAGTATATTAAATATTAGTTTACTTTTACCCATAAATAGGGGTGGTAAATTAATTCAATCAAAAGGTACCCGATCCAAAACCCAAAATTTTAGATATACCGAACCAGAATTTTTGGATTCACGTTTGGAATTAAATTATAAACCCGAAATAGTTTCAATTTGGATTTGAATTTCAGTTGAACCGAACCGATATCCGATCTGAAATTCGATACATTTGTTTTGTTTAGACAAAAGAAAACTAATAAATATCTTTATTTAGAATCCATCTACCAAGTTATTAAGTTTTTTTTACCTATATTTAAAGTTTTGTTGATATTAAAAATAAATATTATCAACCAACCAAGCGAATTCGATATGTCTGTCCTTAGATCATGATATGGGAATTGAATACTATTAATTTAATTCTAGAATACAAAATTAAAAAGGGCACCTTTTATTAGAACAATATATAATTATGTATTGACTTATCTAGTTATCAATAATAGTGATTTATATAACGAAGGCTGTAAGTGTTCCTCTCTCACATCCTCTCCCAAAAAATGTTAAACTAAAATTTAATGGCTGACATCTATTTTGGTTGATGATAAGCCCCCCTTAAATGTTTTCCCTGATTTTGCTTTATTTTTATATAAAAATCTTTCTTTATTGAGAGTCTAGTACCCCGTTGGTGGATTTTATCTATTAATATATTGAATTTTGTACTTTGTCCTTGTGAACTTCCGTTTCTTTTCTTTGAGTTTACTTTATTTTTCAATAAAATATATCTCTTTATTGAGAGTCTAGTAACATGTTAGTGGATTTTGTCTTTCCATATATTGGGTTTTGTTCTTTTTTTTTGTAAGAGTGGGTTCTTTTATTTCGACATCCGGAATCTTAGAACTGTAGGTTTTGGTTATAATGGTTCATTGATTTGGTTAGTATAGAATCGTAGCTATGGTCGGTTGTTTGAATACGTTCTAACAAATCATATAATATTTATTTTTCTCACGATTACAATAAATTGTTGGATTATTTCGCCAAAAATGCTATAAATTTTAGTGATATAAGCGAGTGATGTACCACAATTTAAGATCTGATCAACGATTGTAGTTTAAATGAAAGAAACCTTGATATAATCTATTTTAATATGTTTTGACCAATCTTGATTATTTTTGTAGATGTTATATGACCTTTTATTGATGAATTAGTTGCCTATAATTCTATAAAAAATAGCAATTGATAATAGAATTTGAAATTTTTTTTTATCTTGTAGATGTTGTATGTCCTTTTATTGATAAATTAATTATCTATAAAAAAAAAGGATTTATAAGAATTGTTGCGCTGAGTTTACCAATTTGCTATTGAAATATTCACAAACAATATTTTCATTGATTCAGTAACGTGATAATTTATACACCAAATAATGTCTAATACTATTTGAGAGTATATTTAATATTTTGAATAATTCAAATATATTGTCAGGTCAATGTGTTTGTCCCATTTAATTATTACATGACTAAAAAAATCGATAAGTAAAATGTTAAAGATAATTAGTTTAAAATTAATTTTGAAAGTGTATTAGAATAGTGTGATAAATATTTTTCAATTTTTAAAATTTTTAATTCAATAATAGTAGATTTATTTAAATTTGATTGCACCTTATGATTGTAGACCGAGAGTTTGAGATATTAAACTACTATATTATATAATATAGATAAAATAGACTGAGGTATTAAAATAAATATATTTATATTAAAATCAGTTAAGAAATACACAATTTTAGAAAATGGTTCTATACATATAGGCGGGTGCAAAGAATAGACGTGTTAGTATATAATGATATAATTATAACTGATTTAAATCAAAAATTGTGATTAATTAGTTAGTAAGTATTTATGAAAATTAATACGTAATATATAACTATATATTATAGTATGATTATATATTATAGTATGATTGTAGTTGATATTTATGAAAATTAGCTCGTAATATGTAATAGTATAATTTTGACTGACTTTATATTAAAAGATTAATAAGTTAGTAAATATGTTATCACTTTAAAAAATAATTAATTTATGCATGTACAAAATAAAATAAATTTTTTATTTCAAAAAAATTATTAAGTAACCAAGATAAGAAAATTAGGATGAGAATGATATGATTAATTTAATGTTTGTGGTAAAATTTTGATTGGCTCTTATATATATTTATGAAAATTAATCCGTAATATATAATAATCTCTTATATATATTTATGAAAATTAATCCGTAATATATAATAATGTAATTATAATTAATTATAAATCAAAAGAGTGGAAAGTTAAAATTGCAAAAATCTCATAATATTGAATTTATGTTTAATCCTAATTGATTTTACTTTTATATTAATTTATTATAATTGTTTTTTTAACTTAAAAAATTGTAATATACGAATATGTTAAATCAAGTAACTATTTTATTTAAATCAGAATAGTTAACTAACCATGATTAGTATAATAGGATAAGAATAATAAATACGGAAAACTTTTAATATAATATAATTGGTCTAAAAACTAGGAATGACCTCTGATTGATCTTAAAATAATTCATGATTTTCTGATTGGCTAACTACATCTAACTATATACCTAGATAGACTCCGGTATTATAATAAAAAATATACATTATATCAATGGGCTTGTTCTTTTGAAAATTGAAGATTATTTTTTTATTGAACACTTCAAGACCAGCCTCGTCTTTAGTGCATTAAACTGTTATGTTACCGGTCTACAAGTAAAATTGAGTAACATTAGATTCCGGGATGTCGAGTCAATGATTTAATGTTCACGTTTCCGGAAAATAGTTGGACCTCGACGACCCAGGCTGATGGAGATAAGAGCATCTCCAAGAGGCTCTCTATTCAAACTCTTAACTCAAAAAATGAGGAGAGAGAATAAAAATGTTGCTCCAAGAGACTTTTAGTGGCTCTTAAAAACAATAAGAGCCTCTTCTCTCTCCTCATTTCTAAGAGCCTCTAGTAGCTCTTAAGTTGTATTTTAATAATAAAATATACATGTACACCAATTCTTGCACAACTTGTGGTTATAGTGGGGTCAATTTATGAATAAATTATAAATAAAGAGCTAATATAAAGAGGATTGTTGGAGTTTGACACATAAACCTATGTAATAACTTGCTAAGAGCCATTTATTTATATTATTTTGAAGAATGAATTTAGGAGTCTCTTGGAGATGCTCTAAAGACGGTGAACCAACTAATTGGGTTCCGGGATAGGAAGCCTAACATACTCCCAAAAACTACTACGTAGTCTACGTTGGCTTATAAATTTTCCTTGCAACATGAGGAGGGGGAATAAAAGCTTTGTAAGAAATTCTTCATATGATTTCAACACTTCGAATTACCAAATTTCTTTCGATTTTCATCTTCAATTATTATCAATTATTATTAATACTAGTCGATAAAGCCGCGATTCGCGACGGCATTAATTTTCTTTTTTTAAATTCAAAACATATTTATGTTATATTATATTATTAGTATTAAATTTTAATAGTTACACAATCTTTTTTAAATAACCGATTTCTTGTTAAACACGATTCTTTCGATTGAGTTACTTTCTCGTTAAAACCGAAATCCTAACTTTAACATATATTATAAAGACTTATACAAAAAATTTGATTCATAAAAATCGAACCCTAAAAAAAGTAAAATTATGACATCAGTATCAAATTCTAATAGCTAATACAATCTTTTCTAGTGAGTCGTCTTCCCGTTAAAACATGTTTCGAGCCGTTCTTATTTGGAATCGAAATTCTAACTTCATTACATATTATTGATGGCACGTATCTTATGAAATAACTTTTTTTTTCCTTAAAAATTAAAATCTTAAAAGAGAGTTAATTCTAATTTTTACATTCTTTAAACTTTTCAATATTTACTAGCTTATAACCCGTGCAACGCACGGTTACTTTTATAATATTTATAATTATATTAACATTTTTTAATATTTATATATATAAGATTTTACATGATTAATTTAATATTTTTGCTCTATCTTGAATTATTAAAATTTTGATTTGGACGATTTTACAGCCCACATGAAATTAACAAAATAATCTTTAATTTAGTGATGGTTTAATAATTATTTTTCAATTAAAACTACACAGAAACAAAAAAGAGAAGAAATTGACAATTTTTTACGTTAAAAAATCTGTTCGATTTATGAAATCTACTTATGTTTCGTTTTGATTATCAAAATACCATTCTTATTAGTTGAAGATAGTTCTACTAACAATCAAATATGGTTTTAATAATGAGTGTAGGAGTGATTTTGTCCAAAATTTTGGTTGCCGGTAGTTTGGTTTTCCAGTACGAAATATTAAATAAGAACCGTTAGATCATAAAATAAATAGATGAAAAACGATAGATCTAGCATAAAAAATATTTTATTTTTTAACATGTAAACTAAAAAGTGTATTTATATTGAATTACGAAAAAGTGTATGTTAATAATTTAAATCATATAATTTGGTTTTCTACATTGAATAGGATTATCAATGTAGGTTTTCTGCGCTGAATATGATTAATATAAAAATTCATAATTTGGTTTTCTACATTGAATAGGATTATCAATGTAGGTCTTCTACACTGAATAGGATTAATGTAAAATTCCTAATTATATTGTCTCTTGATAGTATGAGTGTTTTCATTTCTATAATAATTGTTAAATCATCACTAAATTAAAGATAATTTTGTGAATTTCGCCTGAGCCGTAAAATCATCCAAATCTGATTTCTAGATCTCACGATAGAGTTCAAATAGTAAATATGAATTTTTTAATATTAATAAAATAAATAAAATTAAGTTGTATCCGTTTAATTATATCCTTTTCATATTATAATTTTATTTTTAAAATTCAATTCTAATACAAACTTCTTTAATTATATCAATTTTAGATTATAATTTTCATTTTAATATGATATAATCTTGATCGTCTATTTTTAAAAATATTAGATTTGACGGTTGAGATTATTTTGGAAGTACATCGACCAAACCAAAATTATGGATAATATCCCTCTTACGCTTATTATATATAAGGATATAATGGAGTTTTAAAAGATGAAAATACGTCTTATATATTCTGTAGATTATAATATTCCTGTATTAATCTACAGCTTTCGCATGGAATTGTTTATCTTGTTATGTAAACACATCAATTTTTTTAAAAGCGAAGACTTTTCATTACGGGAATAATATTAAATTTATGGACATATTTTTCTAATGCAAGTATAATTAACTTGTATAAAAAAGTTTAAAAAAAAAGGAATTCTAGGAAAAAATATATAAAGTTTTAAAAAAATCGTATAAGACATCTCCACCATCCTCGTATTCTATTTCCAATAAAGCATTTTATTATATGCATATATTTTTTATATATTCAAACCATTTTTCTACCTCCAATTAATTTCTTAATTGTATATATTTTATATAAATTCAAACTCTTATTATTTATAAATTAGAACTCATATTTTACTTACAATATAACTCTTAATTATATGTATTACAAACAGTACCTATTCTACTTCCAATAAAATTTTTAATTATATGTCTCCCTTTTAAATTCAAACTCTTATTCTCAATAAATTTGAACACCTATTATGCTTCTAAAATGTTAAAAGATAGTTTTTTAGTTATTAATAAATAAATCCTAAATTTCTAAAAAATTTAATTATATTTTTTTCTATTATATCATCAATATTAAATATTAATATTCAACACGATTTTCTTTAATGAATCGCTTTCTCGTTAAACATGGTTATTTCTCGTTAAGATCAAAACCCTAACTTTTATATATATCACTTGTGTAACAATGTTTATCCATAAAAATCGAATCCTAAAAATGAAACAAAATAAAATTTATAACATCAATATCAAATTCTAATAGCTAATACAACCCTTTCTAGTGAGCCGTCTTCCCGTTAAACACGTTTCGAGTCGCTCTCATTTGGGATCGAAATTTCAACTTCATTACATATTATTGATGATACTTATATTATATAACTTTTTTACTTAAAATCAAAACCTAAAAATAGAGTGAATTCCAATTTTAATTTTCTTTAAACTTTCTAAAATTTATGTAGTTTTTTTAAAAAAAACATCTTATTTTTTCTTTATATTATATACTCCTGTGTTTATTTAGGGTTCCCGCATGAGAATGTTCTTTTATTATGTTAACACATCAGTTCTTTTCTTTTTAAATATGAAGGTTTTTTCTATGATATTGGTATTGGATTTATGAAAAATTTTCTTAATAGAAGTATAAATAACTTGCATAAAAAATATATAATTTTATAATATCGTAAAAAATGTCACCACCGTCCTTGTATTCTAATTCCAATAAAATTTTAATTATATGTCTCATTTCTATATTCAAACAGCCATTTTACTTCCAATAGAACTTATAATTATATGTTTTTTCTATAAATTCGAACTCTTATTCTCTATAAATTCGAACCCCGATTCTACTTCCAATAGAACTTTTAATCATATGCCTTATAAATACCTATTCTACTTCCAATAGAACTTCTAATTATATGTCTTTCCTACAAATTCAAACTCTTCTCATCTATGAATTCGAACACATATTCTACTTCTAATATGTTAAAATATTTTTTTATGTTTGTTAATGTTTATTCGAACTCCTATTATACTTCCAACAGAATTTTTAATCATATGCCTTATAATTAAATACCTATTTACTTCCAATAGAACTTTTAATTATATGTTTTCCCTATAAATTCGAACTCTTCTAATCTATAAATTCGAACATCTACTCTACTTTTAATATGTTAAAAGATTTTTTTATATTTATTAGTGTTTAATGTTTAAAATTTTTAATTTTTTTTAATTATATGTCTATCCTATAGATTTGAACTCTTCTTCTCTATAAATTTGAATACCTATTCTACTTATAATATGCCAAATTTTTTTTTTTTTATTTATTAGTATTTAAAATTAAAATTCTAAAATTCTAAAACTTTTGATAAATAGAATGAAACGATCTTAAATGCGTCATCTAACTTCTCGCGTATCCTCCTTTAATATTAATAAAATAAAAAAAATTTAAATCTTAACCTAACTTTCTGGGAATTCTCCTTAATGTAAAAATTATAAAAAAATAGTTTAGTATATCATAACGTATTGTTGAATCTCAGAAAAACCATAAAATGACATGTGCAAATCAATTGTTAATCGTTTTTTCAATATTTTCCTTAATTTACAATCTTAATTTATTAAAGCGTAATATTATTTTTCAAAAGTAAAAATTATGATAACTCCGTCTGAAGCATGTAACGTGCTTCGATACAATCTATATCAAAAATATATATCAACAGATATCAGAATGAAAAAAGAAGCAAAAAGTAAACCAAATAATAGGTAAATTAAATACAATGAATAGATTACATGTTGACATACTTAATTTTTAACAATGAATTTTAAAACTTCTTCTAAGATCTAAAATATGTTGGTATCTGTTAGAATGATATTTGCCAACAACATGTTGGTGCAGTGGTTGAGTCACTGGCCTCCTTTGAAAGAGGTCAGGGGTTCGACTCCTGCGTGTGCGTGAGTTTCTTAGTTTGTATTAGGTTTCCTTTCTGTATTTGTATTTCTGTATTTGTAATGGCCGGGGGTCCTTCGGAAACAGCCTCCCTATTGTATAGGGGCATGGTCTGCGTACAGGTACCCTCCTCAGACACCACTTTGAGTGGTATTATAACTGAGTAAGCTAAGTTTTTTTTTGAGTGCTGTTTAGGCTTCGGTAGATATGTATATATTATGAAACTCCATTTGCTACTTCTACATGTTGAAGGATATTTTAGTTTGTTTTTGTTATAAATTTGAACTCTTAATCCTTTATAAATTCAAATAATGTATTAAAATATATTTTAAATTTTTTAGTATTCAAAATTTTAAAAAATTAAAAAAATAAATTGAGACGATCGTAGAGCGTCACATAAGCTCCTGCGTATCCTCCTTTATATATATATATATATATATATATATATATATATATATATATATATATATATGGGGCTACTCCAATACAAACCTCCTTAGAATACAAACCTAAAAACCAAATTCCAATCCAACATTTAAGCTAATCTAATGACCAAAATAGGGATACCCAAATACGAAAAAGTCTTATAATTCTACCCTCTATCCATTCATCGAAAAACAAAATTAAAAAAATATAAATTTTTTTAAAAAAAATGATGATGTGGCAGTAGTTTTTTTTATTATTTTTTTATTTTTTTGATGAATGGATAGAGGGTTGAATTATAAGACTTTTTTCTGAAGGTGCCTCTGGTGAAGCCCTTAGAATATATGAAATATAATATATTTTGTGTTGGTTTGTAATTCTCATTTTAAGAATGGTTTGTATTTGAGGAAAAAGTTATATATATATATATATATATATATATATATATATATATATATATATATATATATATATATATATATATATATATATATATATATAGGGTTTTGCTCAAATGAGAACCCCATCTTATTGTGAGAACTGAGATCTAATCTCAACCCTACATTATTTACATGTACTTTAAATCACAGCCACACAAACAAAATTAAATTATTTTTTTCTCCAAACTTCTTTCATCAATATACAACACCCATTTCGTATCTGATGACCCCAATATCCAGTTTAAATCACCCATTCTATTCATTATCTTTCTCATCTCGTCGTCATCGTTTCTGGTAGATCATCGGCAAAACATCGTCACAATACCGCTTGTTCCGCCGTCACCTGCCGCCCGGTAAGTGAATAATTAATTACTTAGAGCGGAGGGTGAGATTAATAAGAGAAATATAGATCTAAAGTAAAGTCTGAGAAAAGAGAGGGGTGATAATGATGTTAAATGATGGAGTTTTTCCAGCAATGATGTCATCGGAGAAGAATAAACTAAAAAGCAGCAAGTGAAACTGGTGATTAGTGATGGTTCAGTGATTTTTTTTGTTCGACTACAGTGATGATTTCTTTAAATCTGGTGGTGGTCGGAGATGTTTGTTGGTGGTGATTACTGGTTGCGTGATTAGTGGTAGCTAGCTGTAACAAAAAAGGTGGTGATTTTGTACCGAATTTTGGTAATTTGGAGGTGGTGCTGGAGTGGTGGTCTAAGATAGCAATATGCAGGTGATATTAATGGTGGTCGTGGTGGGATTTGTGGTAGTAGGAGAAAATTCCCAATTAATGTGAAGATTAATATTTTATTGTGGTGATTTTTGTTCTGTCGTCAGTGATTTGCAGATGTAATGGCCGGAAGTGGTGATCGAAGGCGATGGTTGACGAAGATGGGGGGCGGTGGTTGAACCAGGAAGAAGGTGATTTCAGTATGATATTGGTGATTTTTCGTTTTCCGGTGGTGATTTTTTGTGTTTCTGGTGGTGATTTCTGGTTGGGCGGTGGTGATTTTATGTTTGCCAGTGGTGATTTTCTGGTGATCGCCGAAGGTGGTGGTGGTCGCCGGTGGTGGTTGCTGGTGGTGGTGGGTGGTTGAATTAGTAAAAAGATGGTGAAATCCCAAATGTAAAATATTAAAATATTAAAATTTAAAATGAATGGTAAGAGATGAATATAATGTATTTAAATGAGTAGCTAGGATTAGATCTCATATCTCACCATAAATGGGGGTTCTCATCTGAGCAAGACCCTATATATATATTTTGATTGATTCTTTCAATCCTCCACAATTTATTATCACTTAATTTCTTTATGGAGTAATAAGACAAGAATGAATGAGAATTATAAAATTTTACCTAACGAATTGATTCCTTGAAACGTGCAGTTTTGTTCCTATTCTCCAAAATCCAATTATAACTGCCACATCAATTTTAGATAAAGAGTTAAAAAAATTGGAGATGTTCATATGTGGGTTTTATATGACATAATTTTAAAATTATGAAAATAAATATATAATAATTAGTCAATGTAATACAGTTTAACCTCGATGAAATAATTATTACGTTAATAATATTTTTCACGAGTTCCAACATAATACAGATACTATATTTTTACTCTCGATAAAAAATAAAATTGATAAAGAATTTTTTTTCTTAATCCCAAAATTGTTACTTTAAAAAGGTTTAACTATAATAAAAATATTTTAATATTTAAAGTACTGCTAAGAGTCTAAAGTTTGCATGATAATTAAATTTTTAAAGTTTTAAAAATACTAATAAAATTATGTTTTATATATTATTATATTCGATTTTATATCTTTTACTATGCACTTTCTTTCTAATAAATACATATCCAAAATCTGAAAAATTAGGGAAATTACTTAAATACCTGTATTTTTTTAAAACTTATTTCCAAAATATGGCTAATTTTAAATTTATTTTTGAAAAAAAATAATTTTTTAATATTATTTCCAAAAAATTCTATCTACGGTGTCTGCAACACATAATGCAACCTTTTTTCAATTTTTGAAAAAGGTTGATTTATAGTTAATATGTTGTATTACTTTTTTTTTTTTTTATGGTTGCAACCGAGATCAATCGTTAAATTAATTTTAATTTTTTTTATAAAAGCTACATTTTAAGTTGCATAAGTTGTAAATCGTGTTTTTAAAAATAATTTTAAAAATTTACTTTTTAAAAATAATTTTAAATATACTGTGTTTTTGAAAATAAATTTTATATAATTTTCTTTTTAGAAAAACACCTAAAAAAAACATGAAACATCAATCAATCCAAAACACCAAAACGACGCGTTTAAGAGGACGGCAGCGTTTGGTTCAAAGTCGGCAGCGTTTGGTTCAAAGTAGGGCTGCACATGAGTTCCGAAAATTGATCAAACCGATTCAAATCGATCTTCTTTTTAACCGATCAAATTGAATCGTCCAAAATCGTAGGTTAAACGGGTTAATTTTTAAAAAATCCGAATTAATTGGGTTGAGTAAGGGTTTAATAAATTTCAACCCTTACCCAACCTAACTCAACCCAACCCAACTCGTTTACATAAAATACAATTTTTTTTTTGCATATTATGTATATTTTCTACATATTTTCTATAAATTTCTACACTATATAAATTTTCTGCACTATATAAATTTTCTGCAACACTGTCTGTAACAATATTCTGCAACACTTTCTGGTTCTGTAACTTTTGTAACAATATTCTGCAACACTTTCTGGTTCTGTAACTTTCTTTGCGAAACATTTTCTGCGAAGTGCAGAATTTTCTATAATGTGTGAGATTTTCTACAAAATTCTTCCGATTAGTAAATTTAGCTCGACCCAATCTGAACCAAACCGAATTAATTTGGTTTGATCGAAGTTGGGTTATGAAATTTTTTTTTCAATTAATACATTAATTTTTTATAAAATCAAATTAATTAAGTTGAGTCAGGATTTGATAAAAACCCGACCAAACCCTACCCACGTTGGTCCTAACTAGGGATGGGCATCGGGGCACTTCGGGGCCGGGGAGTGCTATCCCCCATCCCCGAATTCAAACCCGATCCCCGTCGGGGATTATTTTTTATTCCCCGTCCCCGGCCCAAACGGGTAACGGGGATCCCCGCGGGGAATCGGAGAATTTTATTTTAAATAAAAAATAACATTTTAAACAATTTTAAACACTAACTAGTGAGTTTGAAACAATTTTTTAAGCACTAAATTAAGATAAAAAATATTACTTGAATAAACAATTATAAATAACATGGAAATGAAGTTATTTAACTACTAGAAAGACAAACATATAAGATTAAAATATCGTTTTGTTTCCAATATAAAGTATTGGAAATTCGTATATATATATAATAATGTGGTGGAATCAAGTCGGGGATCGAGAATCGGGGCGGGGGTCGGGGGTCGGGGATCGGGCCGGGGAGACATAAAATCCCGGCCCCGCACCGCTCCCCAAATTTTTTTTAAAATTGTCCCCGCTCCCCGACCCGTACCCAAAAAAATCCCCGATTTCCCATCCCGTTCGATGCGGAAATCGGATCGGGATCGGGCGGGCCGGGATGAATACCCATCCCTAGTCCCAACAACCAACACTCCTTTCCTTCCCACTTCTCTGTCCTTCCAGTATTTTACTCCTATTAATTAAACTCGGCATACAAATACTTTCCCATTTTCAAAATAAAAACAAAATAAAATAAAATACTTTCATTACAGTACATACGTGTTGAGTATAAATTAAAAAAAAACACACACACTCTCTCTCTCTCTCTCTCTCTCTCTCTCATTTTGTATGTTTTGGAAAGCCTTTTCTTGTGGACTTCTTTTACCTCTACCGTTCCTATCTCTCTAAAACTTTCTCGGTACCCTTCGTTTTCTCGCCGGAAAATAGCTTGTTCTCCGGTGAACCTGTTTTCCACTTCGGCGCACTAGTACTGTCTCGTTGATAACGTATTCAGAAATTTCTCCGACGTTGTTCCGGTGACTCGGTGAGTTGACTCGTTCGATCTCTGATACGAACTCGGTAACGTGCTCTATACGGAAATGTAGTGTTTTTGAGCGAGTTTTATTGTGGTTAATTGTTTGAGATTGGAATTTGTTTTTTTATATATATAATTTGTAGGTTTGATTTGGTTGACTTGGATAAAACGGAGGCCAACAAAGAAGAAATCTGGAATGAAATGGTATGATTTTTGTTATTTTCACCGCATTTTATTATTATTTTTTTATTTTTGGTTTGGATCTCTAATTTCGATTAATATTATGTTTGTTGTGCCTGGACTTAATTCAGAATTGTGTATGTTAAATAATTTTTAGTTTGATAATATTGTTCTGGTCATATAGTTTCATATTTCTGGTGGTTTAATCCGGCTACTGTGTAATTTGTATTTCTTATTTATCTGTTGGTCAATGAAATTATGTGTGGACCAGTATGTGATAACACTGTGTACTTCCCTTTGGTTGGTTCACACGGGGACGAGGTCGCAGACCATTCAAATTTGGGTGCAATTTTTGGTCAATTATATGTCCTGTTCAAGTCAATAAAGTCAATTTAATATACTGGGAGGGTGGGAGTGTCTACGAAAATTCTTTCAGCAAGTGTATGTTTATTAGTGGAGCTTTTCCACCCTTTTTAGCTGCATTACAGTAACCGGGGATTGCTATATGTACTGGAGTTCAATTTTGTCAAGGCTGCTTTGGAATGATATTGATTTTGCATATTAGTAACGGGATTGTAGTTTTCTGATGAGCTTCGGGTAATATGTAGCTAATTTCTTTTTCCTAATATGTTTTTCCTATTCGGTGTATCCATTTAGATGAGTAAGTAATGATAAATCATATTTGGTAATAGTATAGTTGTTTGACATGGAAGAAGTAGGGTTTGAGGAATATTTTTGTTTGAATTAGCATATAACTCTTGTTGCTTGTGTTACACGATTGTTCCACGTTTTAAACTGGTCCAAGAAAGTTGCACTAAAAGTAGGTAATTTTGATTTTGTTATAATATCCTTACATGCAGGTGTTTCAATTTAGTGTGGTCAAAAAAGACAAATTTTTACTTTAAGAGAACACGGTGTAGTAGTGGTGCTAAGGAATATATTATGCACGTATAACTAATTGTTAATTGATAATCTGTCTCAATATTTCCCGTTTGTGATTTGCGTTATGTCGCTTTACAAATAGAGTTTTTACTGTTGTTTTTGTTATTTAACCCTTCTAATAGTTTTTCTTTCTGATCCTTTGAACTATGCTCTAATTGCTTTCTACTATTAAAGGTGGAAGGCAGGGCACGTTCCTCGAGGGAGGCTAAATTGGAATTTCTAAAGAGCAAGAGACTTCAGCAAATTAAATTAGAAAGTGTGGATGATATGCTACATATCAGAAATTTGATGACGCGAAGTGGGGGAGATGCTTTAAGAGCTTCTTCAACATGTGGCATGGGATCAGCAAATGATGCATGTGCTCGACTTGGTGATGTTTCTAGCGGGCGTAACTTTTTCTCAAAGCAGAAGGTTGATAAGTTCCACACAGCTGATTTTGAGTGGATTGATAAAATTGAAGAGTGCCCAGTTTACTATCCAAGTAAAGAGGATTTTGAGGACCCGCTGGTTTATCTGCAAAAAATAGCTCCAGAAGCTTCAAAATTTGGTAATGATGCTTCCCCCCCATCCACAAACATGCACAGTCGCACACAGAGTCTATAGCTGAATTGACTTGTGCTAAAAGTCTGTATCTTGATGGTTATATGCACTGGTCAGCAACGTGCTTTAGTTGTATTCTTCATGTTCAACCTAACCTATACAAACTTGCATATGTAACTGGTATAGTCCGGTAAGAACATGCATATCGTTGGATATGTAACGATATATTATTCAATATATCGTTCTCAATTTTGTGAATTTTACTTTCTGTTGTTATATTAGTAACATGATCAACATTTAAACATAATCAAAGTTGTTATTTAGCCATTTGTTCATAGTGTTTTGTGCTATTTCACGCAGTTAACTGTTGATATTATCTGCTATAGGGTAATTGAAAATGATATTGTTTGTCACAACATGGATAAAATATATGTTGGACATGACACTATGGCACAATCATAAAACTACCGGTCATTATCTTTTGAGTTAAGTGCACTCTATGTAATACATCTGCATCTTGACTCTTCATGTATATAGTGTAATGTTTTTTTTTGCTAAATATATATAGTGTAATGTTATCACCTCACTGCAGATTAGTGCCTTTAGAAAACATATGAATGCTATTTGAGAGAGCTCGTGCTACTCAAGTAATTGTAAGTTATTTATATTTTGTTGTTACATGTATAAAATGAGTGTTCAGACTTGTATTACTAACTTTTATTGTATTTCTGCTCTTTGGGTGGCTTGTATTTGTTGTTTTAAGAAATCAATTTTTTGGGTTGGCTTCAATTATTGCTTAGCCCAAGGTTGTTAAGTCGACAAGTCGAGCCGCGACGCCCGAGTACCTTCAAACTCGTAAGTCGACAAGTCGCCCGACTAGTCGTAAAAAGTCGACAAATAGTCGACATACATATATTTGGAGTGATTATAATATATAATATAGGGTAACACACAACAATTTCAATAGTTCAAATAAAAACAAATAGAGAATAAGTTCAAGTACAAAGTCAAACATCTCTAATCAAATAAAAATAAACTAAAGAGTGAAGTCAACGAAACAAAGTATCAAACACAATCATGGATAAGAGTCATCCATCTCGAAATCATCTTCCCTTTTAACTCCTCCTTGAGTATTCTCCTCGGGTGGTACACCATAATCATTTTCCTGCAGAACAACAGGTCACAGTGTGTGTGAAGTATTGAAGCAGCAGCAGTAATGAAGTGTGTATGTGTGCAGTACACTGTGCAGGAGTCAGGAGCAGAGGCAATGAGGAGTAAAAAAAGACTTTGTATAAAACAACGATGAACAGACTCTGTATAAAACAGTGAACAACAGCTTGTAAAAGTTACACAAAATTCTGAATTTGCGTTTTTTAAATCTATGTAAGTTTGCAAATTTTAATGAAACTGATAACAAGTTAACAACATATGGAAGAACAATAAAAGATTTACGGTTCAGAAAAAATTAAAATACTAATTTGAAGTTTCAAAATTTAAAGATTTATGCATAATTAAAAATAAATTATTCAAAATTCTTTGTAAGACTACAAGCCTAATTATTAAAAAAAAAATTTTAACGAAAATACGATTTATGTATAATTAAAAAACTGAGTGAAAAATGTTTTGATAACTCTGTTGAAAAAGTTTTGAAATAAAATTAATATGATTTTTTTTTTTAAAAAAGTAAAAAAAAACGTATGTATATATAGTATATACATACAGACTATCGACTTAGATAAAGAAGACCCAACAGAGATAAAGACGCAACAGATATAAAGAAGAGATAGAGAATAGAGATGAAGAAGAGATTGGAGAAGAAGAAGAAGAGACGAGATGAAGAAGAAGAAGAAAAGAGAAGAGACTTACCGGAGAAAATGAAGTCGTCGGCGCTGGAGGCTCAGAGTTGATCGGAGGAGAAGATAAGATCGTCGCAGACTCGTAGTAGCGGCTCTCAACCTCTTAATTTAAGTTTTAATCGAACAACAAGTAAGTGTCTGTAAAAAACCCAATTTTTCTGATTTGGGTCGGGTTCCGGGTCGGACCTGGGTAAAACCCATGGACTTCAAACTCACCAAGTCGAGGCTTGACTTTTTCAGATTTGTCGACTTGTCGACTAGTCGCCGACTAGTCGTCGACTAGTCGTCGACGTGATAACCATGGCTTAGCCTATCATATCATGCGATGGTTTTTTTTATTCTGCATGTAGTAACTTGGAATACTTCTTTCAGTGGCGCTATGAGCAGTCAAAATTATCTCCTTTTCTGCTTTTATGTTAATGAATCTTTTATATTTCGCGTTGTACCGATTATATTTGTCTTATTTTAATTCTTAAATGCTTTGGACATAATGCAAAAGGGTAATGTGACTGCTGATGATTTTATTTATTATTTAGCAGTTCTGCACTAGAAATTGTGACCAAGTATTTCAATTTGGTTCAACTTTGAAGCTTCTGTGAATAGAACCTCAATTTTCAATTGTTTTATTAGTCTACAATTTGAACATGCAGGTATCTGTAAGATTGTTTCCCCTCTGAATGCGTCTGTGCCTGCTGGTATAGTATTGATGAAAGAAAACGCAGGTTTCAAGTTCACCACCAGAGTGCAGCCTCTTCGTCTTGCCGAGTGGGATACTGATGATAGAGTCACCTTTTTTAAGAGTGGAAGGTAAGGTTTATATAACTTAATGATAACACATATGTATAGTATGCAAGTGTATCAGCTGGTTTTAATAATTATAATATATCAGAAATTATACTTTTCGAGAATTCGAGAAAATGGCGAACAAGATTTTCGCTCGTAGATATTGTAGTGGTGGATGTCTTCCTGCCACATACATGGAAAAAGAATTTTGGAACGAAGTAGCTTGTGGGAAGACAGATAGTGTTGAGTATGCATGCGATGTTGATGGTAGTGCATTTTCATCATCTCCTAGTGACCAATTGGGAAAAAGCAAATGGAACTTAAAGGTATTTATGTAATTGCATTTTATTTTTTTTGGTGATAATTGTATATTTTAAGACTGGTTCATTACTGTGCAATACAACATGTAAACTAGACAATTATTAAGTAAGAGCCAAACCTCAAAATATGTAAAGAGTAATGTTTTGACCAATGCTTTGAGGCAGTAGTTCTACAAAAATGTCTGCTACATTGTTGACTTTTTGGAGCTTTAGAATTATATTATCACTTTCTTTGTATACTACTCATTCCATTCCACATGCTTCGTGGACAAGTGATACATTTGTACGACAAACACTAATCTTTTATCTTTGTTCAGCTTTAAACTATTTTTTTTTAGTTTGTTACCCATATCTTCTTTACTTGTTTCATTTGTACTGTCATAAAATTGATCGTTTATACATTGTGTTACTTTGGTTTCAGAATCTATCTCATCTTCCGAAGTCTATTCTACGCCTGCTTGAGACAATTATTCCGGTAACAAGAAAATTTTCCTTTTAAGATCAACATTTAACTCACCTCTTTCAAGGCTATTTTTTCTCATTTATGTGGATTTTGCAGGGAGTTACTGAGCCGATGCTCTATATTGGGATGCTATTTAGTATGTTTGCCTGGCATGTGGAGGATCATTACTTGTATAGGTATAGTTTGTTCATAGTAACTTTTGTAATGTTCTATGCATGTGATGACCAGATCTCATTGGAAGCTTTCCTTGTGCAGCATGAACTATCATCACTGTGGCGCAGCAAAAACTTGGTATGGCATTCCCGGTCATGCAGCTTTGAATTTTGAGAAAGTGGTCCGGGAGAATGTGTATGCCCGCGATATTCTATCAGAAAAAGGGGAGGATGGAGCATTTGATGTTCTTTTGGGGAAGACAACTATGTTTGCTCCAAATATTTTATTAGAACAAGGTGTACCTGTTTACAAAGCTGTGCAGAAGCCAGGGGAATATGTGATAACTTTTCCTAGAGCGTATCATGCAGGATTTAGCCATGGTATGATATTTATGAATAATCATCTTTCGTCATAAAAAAACGTGTTGTGCTTTTGAACAAACTGAGAACTGACTTGAAGACGACAAACAGTGCTAACTGAAAATATTTATGAGCTGATACACCAACTCTGCATATTAAATAGTAATAAATAACATATTTAATTGTTTGAAGATAGAGTCACTATAAATGATGTCCTAGAAATAGAAAGTAAAACTCCTGGTTAAGTATGTGCATGCAGTACTATCTAATAGTTTCACATATTTTCTTTATATACTGTGATCATCACTTTTGTTATTAAGTAGCTCTTTATTGGGGAATATCAAGAAAATATTGTGTTAAATTTTCAGGTTTCAATTGTGGAGAGGCTGTAAACTTTGCTATTGGTGATTGGTTTTCATTAGGGACAGTTGCTAGTCGTCGCTATGCACTTCTTAACAGGATACCTGTTCTTCCCCATGAAGAGCTGCTCTGCAAAGAAGCAATGATTCTGTATCAGAGTTCGGAAATTGAAGACCTAGATTATTCTTCTGCAGATTTGAAATCTCATCGTACCATCAAGGCATCTTTTGTAACTTTGATGCGGTTCCAGCATCGTGCTCGGTGGTGCTTTATGGAATCAAGAGCATGCAGTGCTGTTTCTTCTAATCCTTATGGGACTATTCTCTGCAGTATTTGCAAACGTGACTGTTATTTAGCATATCTTAGCTGCAACTGTAACCATCCGCATTTTGTTTGCCTTCGACACAGTATGTGATTCTTTGTCAAATCCCTCCACAATAGATTTACATAATGTCTTGATATATTTGACATTCTGCTTATTGGTTTGGTTCTGATTGTCCAATCCAGATGTCAAGTCACTCGACTTACCTTGTAGTGGCAATCAAACTCTCTTTGTAAGGGAAGATATCTCAGATATGGAAGCTGCAGCGAAAAAGTTTGAGCAGGAGGAGATTGTAATTCTTGAAGCTCAACGTCATTGTACGAAAGGCGATGACATGTATCTGCTTTTTAAGATGTTTCCAAGAGCAGAAGAAAATGGATACACTCCCTATTGCAAGTTAAAATTTAGTACGTGTGTTGAATATGCTGGAGCTAATGATTATTCACAAGATTCAGCGGGTATTTCTTCTCAACTGTCTACATCGTGCAGAGCCATAGAAAATGACAGAAGAGTAGTGTTGAATGTTTCTCTTTCTCATGCTTCATCTGCTGCATCCACTCATTATACTTTGATTGATCCCACTGAAAACTTCTCTGTGGCTCAATATGTAAGACTTTGTTCAATAACCTTTACCAGACTCCATTGGGGCCATTGCATATTTAATTCAAATCATTTTCTTTACTTCAGTTAAGATAAAGTTCTTGCTGCATCAATTTAGCAGGTACAGAAGAATGTCAACTATAGCTCAGGAAAGCTGGTCTGTTCTGCATCATCTGACGAAGTGCGTGATTACATTCATGATCCTTCAGTCTCCTTGTTAACAAATGAACGCTGTGTTTCACGCCAACAAAGTAATCATGTCTCTGGGGTCAAACCAACTGACAGTCAGGATGGTGACGAGTCTGACTCCGAGATATTCAGGGTTAAACGACGATCTTCTGCCAAGATGACTTACATAGACTTGAATGATGCTGCCTCGCATTCTGAATGTCAGGTATAACCTGCATTGTAAGAATATTCATTTACATGCTGCCTTCATAATGTACATTGCTTCTCAGAATATGTTGTTTTGCTTCTAATTTCAAGTTCTTTAAATGAGGCAAGTTCTTTCGCCCCTTTAATGAAGTGATATGTAGAAAGGAAAAGCTTTCATTCGCCTGCCACCCTGATAAAGTGGTTTGGGGTGGCAAATCTGGCCTTCGTACTTTAGTATACCACCAAGAGTTTGATTATTTTTCTCTTACTATCGGGATAATAAAAATTTTGGAGACAAAATTTTACTGAGTTGCTCAAGTCGGAATTATGAATTAGATATTGCAAGTGATAGAAGTACTATTAGTGTCTTTTGGAGTTATGTTCATGTATCTTTTAAATGAAATTTGTAGGTTGCTATTATATTTATTAAATGTAATATTGTTATATACTTGTATGCATAAACATCCAGAAGCTTTTAGTCCACATATTTGATATAGGGTTTAACATTTGTTTTAAGCTAAATGTTTAAGCAACCATTTCAGACAAGTTAGTCGAATCATATTGTTTATCCTGATTGAGCTAAGAACATTGTGCTTATTGATTTTTTCCTGCATAACTTACTATCATAGGTTCTATTTGTTACATAATTATGTGACTGGTGCAGGTTCTGGATGTTTTAGTAATGATCTAGAGTAATATGTAATGCCACATTATGTCTGTCTTTGCTTCTTTCAGGGCCTTAAGCGACTGAAGAAGCATCACCCTAACGGAAAATATGGGCAAGCGACATCATTTAGCTGTAGCACAACCGATGATTCGGACTATAATTCTTGTTCAAGTGCAATTCATTCCAAAGAAGTGCCTACTAGTACTTCCAGGGATAGGTATCCTAATGGAGCACCAATTCCCATCTCCATTAAGTACAAGAAAGTGACACATGAAGAAGCAGTGAGTAAGCACATTGAGAACCAGAAACATGATAGATATCTGACAAAAATGATCAAACCCGCAAGGGACCCGCCTCCGCTAGAGATGGGGCCCAAGCGCTTAAAAATTAAAGGCCCCTCTTTTGGGGTTAGACAGCAGGTTGCTTTGAATACTAACAAGTACTGATCTGGTTGACCTAAACTAAAACATCTTAGCCTGACTTTGCTACTGATCTGGTTGACCCGACTAACGCAGCTTCTTAACATGACTTTATACATCAGCGTCGTTAATGAGGGTTTTAACAACAGATGATGAAATATATAGTTCAGTTATTGGAAGAGTGGTGGGAAATTGAACAGCTTAGGATGAAAAACTAATATATCCGCATGCTCTCAAATTTGAGGCAAATGGCGTTGGTTATTTTTAGGGTTCTTGATGCCTGCGGTGTTATTCTATCTCTGGTACGAGGGCTTCCTTCTTCCCTCAAGTAGATAGAAAAAAGTATAGTACACCAGTGACTTCTTTTGATGTATAATTCTTCTTTTTCTAAGAGTTAATCAATACTTGCGAGGTAAATGGGCTATTCCCACAAGCCTCCACATTTAATTTTAATTTCATATGCTTCCATTTAAGACGATTCAAAATTCTTTTGTAGCGATGAGTTCAAGTGATGTTGTAGACTCTAATAAAATTCCAGAAATAGTTTAAATTGAGCTTTTAGCAACTCTCTGTTCTGATGTTTATCGGGTTTTATTGTCAGTTGGTTTTTATACGTTGTCCATGTGTTCATTATTGACCTAACCTGCGAGTAATGCAAATGTTGAGATCAACGATGCATAATAGGCTGCCCGTTATGGTTGCAATATCATAACACAGGTGTTGTTTAATTTTTGCAATTTAAAAGCATTTTTTGGCTGAGAACATTTTCAATGTTTTCTGAACGAAAAGCTTTGTAGCAGTCTGAAGGCTTGGATCACATCAAAATGAATTGGGGGCCAGCAGCTTTATTCTTACAAGGAAATCTGGTCTATCTCTGTTCAAATCTTGTATTCTCATATAGGAGAATAAATTTTTATGGAAATCACCCAAACTCTACACTGAAAAGAAATTAAGAATATTATATTAACTTTATTGTCCATCAAACTTTCAAATAGTTGGTTGCAAAACAAATTTTTTAATTAGTTTATTTCGTATACTCCCGCCCTTCCATTTATTTTAATAATCTCGTTTGAATAATTTTAGATCTCATATTTATGAACAATATTTTAAGATCAACCTCTTTTCAACGGACCAAGGCAATTTCAGTAGGAGATTTGAAAAATAAAAGCGTAGGAATAGGAAAAAATGGTGACACTCAAAAACTAGTGAAACCAGATGGAGATAATATATATGAGTGAAAGTGTTTTTTTTTTTTATTGTTCTAGGATATGATTAAAGGCTCCGATCACTCATAAACGAATTAGGTTTGCAAGTTAATTCACATAATTAAAAATATTTTTTAATGATTATGCTACGATATGATTAAAGATTTCTATCGCTCATAAATGAACTAGGCCTGTAAGTTAAATTAACTGTACGCCGAAATTGTAAGTCATGTTATGGCCTTGTGGGAATCAACAGTGAGCCTGTTGCTTTAAGTGTTGAGAATGGTGTGGATCAGTATAGTTAGTTGATGATCAGTATAGTTGATGCATAAATGTGAAGTGTGTATTCATATATGCTTAATAGTAGGGCCGGTCCTAGAAATTTAGATGTCATAGGCGAACTTGTGAAATTGTGTTCTTTATTTGAATAATCGTAAATTACATTCAAACATTACTAAATAAGTACTGTTTATTAAAATTTTTTTTCTAAATCTTAGTAGAGATACTTTTTTATACGAATGTTTTAAGAGAAATTTGTCCACTTTTAGAATTAACAAGTTGTAAAATTTTGTGAGGATGTCCTTGGAATAGCAAAACGGACCGAAATTATTAACAAATGGAAAGTCTTGGAAATTCAAGTGGATCATTAGATAGAAAGAAGAAGAATAACCTCAAACAAAATATCAACAAGATCAAATAATGAAGATACAAATGATTAAAATTTAGAATCATTTAATAACAAATATGAATATTAAGGTCTTTAAAATTTTGTTCTAACAGCAGATATATATATGTACTTATATTTAAAAAATTTGGTGCCCCTTAATCGAATGATACCCTAGACGTTCACCTTATCCGAGAACCCCAGCTTAATAGTACCTAACTTTTTTTAAGAGTTATAACATGTAACTTTATGAATTGTTAAAAACTTTTGTTATAGGCATTATTTAAGGCTATATAGTCATACATTTTTCTTCTTTTATTCTGGAAAGAATGACATTTAACATTTTTAAGGGATCACCTTTTTACAAGATAATAATAAACCACTTAATAACTCGTATGGTAAGATTTCAAGAGGCATTTGTTAAAGTTACTATTACAAATATAATTTGAAATTGGAATCGAATATAATGCGCAAGTGAGAATTAAAACTGGTCAAATATGGACAGATGAAAAGATTACATTGTCCTGTTCCAAAGTTGGGTGTAGCCTGTGAGTACCAAATTAAATTGATTGGCATTGGCATTTACATGTAGTATCGTAAGATATGTCGGTCTATTCTCTATTGCTGTCATATCTACCTTTTATTAATGGAATTACGAAAACACATGGAATATATTAAAGAAAAACAACAATATATACTGGGAATATATTAATTTATACTTTGTTGAATCTAACAACACACGTTACACATGTATGTACATTTTATTACCCAATCACCTGTTACGTATATGTAATATGTGTAGAGCTGGCCAACCGTGCGGGCCGTGCGAGCCGGCCGGGCTTTGCACGGTCCCGGTTCACGGATGGTCAAGCCGTAGTCGGCATGCAGAAAATCCGGTCCGGGCTCGGGCCGATCCCGGTTCAGAATAGTCATAGTTGTAGCCAGCACACGGTTCACACACGGGTCGTGTGAGCCGTGCTCGGGCTCAACTTTTGTATTATTATTTTTTTTCTAAGTTACTCTGCTATTACTTAATTATGCTTTAGCTTAATAAAAGATTTTCAAAATTAATTTTGTAAATTTAGTTAAAAGAGGACGGTACCTCATATAAAAGAGATCGAGGTGGTAGCATCCCACTCACCGGAGTTGAATCTTGAGATGAAATAGTGCCACTGCCCCTTGCTTGTTCCATTTTTTTGCTCGAGACTTGAGAGTTGAGAGAGATGGAGAGAGGAGAAATTAACAATTACAAGTATTAAAAATAGAGAGAGATAGAGATTGGTTGTTGCCGGAGATAATTAGAGATAGAGAGAGAATTAGAGATAGAGAGATGGTGTGGAAAAATAGTGGAGAAGGGGGTGTGTATTTATAGGGGTTGGAAGAAGGAGACGTTGGAAAACAACGATAACCCAAACGGTCACCTGCAAGGCTGCAACACTGCTGCTGCTGCAGCACGACTGCTCTGCAATTCACAACGGTCAGAAAGACATTGGCGCGTGTTACGTACGAGCGGGCCGTTCTTGGCCGTGCCGTGCGGGCCGTGTCGGTTCAACCGGTTCGTGCAGTTACGGGCCGGGCCGGTCCCGGTTTTCTATAATTGAACCCGTATTCGGACCGGGTTTTTCTCCGGGTTAGTGCCGGTTCGGGCCGATTCAGCATGGGTCGAATTAAAACGGTTAAAAAATCGGGCCGATTTCGTGCGGGCCGGTCTGAACCGCACTAGTGGCCGGCTCTAAATATGTGCACCGTTTTATTGTGGGTTCAGCCATTAGGGGGTCATTTGTTAAATCTGAACCATATTTTTTCAATGATTAAAATCCTGAACAAATAATTAATCTGAATGCTGGATGAATAATGGTTTGTTACATTAATTTTCGATTTTTCTGAATGAAAGAATTTTGCACATTTCTTTGATATTGTAATACTTTATAATTTTAATATATTATATTATATGGCATACATTTAACTTTATAATTTAATATCTCACACTAATTTATTAAACTTAATAATCATTTTGACACTGATCTAAACCTAAAATTTTCTATTTGATATTTAATGAAAGAGTATATAAATACAATCAATAAAAATGTATCTAAATATTTCGTAAAATAAATTTTAGCTACTAAATTAATATATTCAATAATAATGATATACAAATATAATATTAATATTAATAAGTAACATATAATATAAGATAGCATATAATGTGGTAGATTGTTAATATCTATTTAAGTTAGTGTTGACGGAGGAATTTGGGAACAACAAAATTCGAGGTATGTCGCCGGAAACAAGATCTACAGCGGTGGTTCTTTGCCGAAAAAAGTGGTGGCGTGTGGTGGCTGTTTGTGATTGGTGGTTGAGATTGATAGGGTTAGTGGCCGTTATTTCAGAGCTCTCGACTTCCAACCCCTCAATCGACCTACGTACCCCGGTATTTATAGGAGATCAAGCCATACGTAGTTCTTGGAGAACAAGTGATAAGTCATTTTATTTGTATAATATTAGTGTTTTATTTTTATTAGTTAACATTTTATTTTCCCTTTTTATGCTTGGTTGTGTGGTTTTATTGATTGTGCAGATATTGAGAAGATCTTCATGATTTGATCAAATATTGGAGAATAATGCATTTAAGTCAAGATAGCGAGCCACATCGTTAGGAGTCAGCAGAATCGTAAGAAATCCAGCAAGAATCATCTAATAAGGGAAAGTTGAGCAAGCAATTTGTCACAAGGATTGGTGTAAATCAATTAAAAATCTTTGTAATTATTGCTTCTTTGTAAATATTTTAGTATAAATAGACGTGTTAAGTTCATTGTATTAACACATCTAGCTTTTACTTCATCTCTTTTCTTTAGCAAAAATCCTCCTTGTATTCACATTATCGTTCAATAAAAAGTCAAGCTCTTCTTCAATTTCTGGTATGAGTTCTTTATTTTATATCGTTGTTGTTTTGATCATGCTTGGCTAGAGCCCTTTCTAAGGGGCGGATGTAGTCGATCGATACCTATGATTTATGTGGTGTAAGTGCTTTAAATAACATATTTGTTTTGCTAGTCATTTTCAATATCATATTTATGTGAGTATTTTCATGCGAGCCACACAAGTAGAGTTGGGAGTTCGTATAGTTAGGATCCATAAAGTTTTGAGAATTGACTTGATTGGTAAGATCGATACAAAGTGGTTTTTACAACTTTAGATTATATTTGATTCGAAATCATTGGTTGTCTTTATTTCGAATACTTATGTGTTTATTGTTAGTGGAGATCAATTTTTATGCTACACCCTAATTTCGTGTTTGACCGATGATATCCGTTCCTTAGTTATTTTTATAAGTGATATCTTCAAGTGCTAGATAATTGTTTTTGTTGGTTTTTAATTAAGAACTTTACTCGCGTTCTCTGTGGATCGACCCGTACTTGCTCTCGTACTCACGTACGCCCGTGCACTTGCGGTTTTTATTAGTTAACGAATTTTTCCTCAACAAGTTTTTGGCGCCGCTGCCGGGGAACGCGTCGTTAAGTTTTTAGTTTAAAATTCTTAATCGGTTTCGTTTTTATGCTTTTATCAAAAGCAGGCCCAAAAAAAAATTATTCAGAAATTAGCAAATTGGCTGCTTTGTTAGTTGGCTGTACCAGTAATATTAACTTGTTTTGGTGTGCGTCAGTTACCAGTAAACCATCTGATTGTTTTAATTAACCAAATTATACACACCCTGTTTTGTCTCGTAGCTTAAAAAAAAACAAAAAAACATTAACTTATTTTCTGTCCAGTAGTAATTTAGTTGAATTACTAGGTGTCCTTGTCATTGAGTAGTATAGTACTCTCTGTAGTCTTATTAAATTAACTTACAATATCTTTTCTTAATTTTTTTTATTTTGTTTTAAATTCTTTTACGTGCAAACGTGATTGAAGAGAAAATAAAATAAAAATATTTTGTGTTATTTGATTTGTTTTATTTTGACTTTTCAGGTACCTAATTGCGGCTTGAGTTAGTTCTTCGCGGAAATAATTGCTAAGCTATTTCGGGTACTATTTTCTTTCCTAGTTTATATAAATTAAAAAATAAAAAATATTAGTTTATAATTTTTAGATAAAAATTATGTATTGCATCATGCATTTTATGTACACCTAGAGCACATCTTGTTTAGGATTTTTACTGTATTTTTATAACTGTGGTGATTGCTGGAGGACCCAAAGGTACGTACCACACTAGTGTAGAGCATTTTGTGTGATTTATTTATTGTCTCTTGGGTGCCGTATTTTCATCTTAATTAACTTTAAGGGCAAAAACCACTCATCAAGATAAGGTAAGGGATTTCATCACTATTTCCTTGGCCCACAAACCACTAATCCATCATATTGCATCTCCAAGCTTATTAAAATTAATTAGACATTAGCCCATAGGAATTTCGAGCTCAATTAGGAAGGTACCTAAAAGAGGAAGTAAATTTGGAATTATTTGAACTCTTTGGTGTCTAGGATGGCGGTTCTCTAATTCAGCGCCTTGTTTCAAGGAAGTGCCCCCGCTTGACTGGCCAATCGGTTTGAATAAATCAAGATTTATAGACTTTTTGGTGGTCCTACATTTAGGAGTTGTCTAGATTTTTTTAGGATAACTCAGGTTTAGATTTTTATTTTATTTTTCTCATTTTTTTTAATTGTTTTTCCCCTTTTATGTGCTAATTTCTAGATAATTTAGATATCTTCCTAGTGTATGCACACTTGGAAAAGAAGTACTAGCGGTCGTTTAATTCGCAATCCCGATAGTCTTCCTGTTAGTGAAACATCATCACAAATCACCATGGGAGACAATGTTGTGCCTCCCCCTGCTCCACGTACCACTCTCAAACAAGCCTTCTACCCCCAACAAACAGCCCGTAGGTCTCCTATAGTCCTTCCGGATGCTGCTGATTCTAAATTTGAGGTTAGAACCCATCTTATAGGCATGTTGCCTAAATTCAATGGCAACTACGATGAAGATGCCTATGAATTCCTTCAAGAATTTGAAGATCTTTGTTCCACTATCTCTTTCAAATCCATGACTAGAGATGGTATTCTACTTCGTGTCATTCCGTTTGCTCTCAAAAGCAACGCGAAAAAGTGGTTCAATAGTCTTCCTGCTGACTCCATTAAAACGTGGGAGGAATTTGTTATTCCCTTTCTGAAAAAATATTTTCCCCGTTCCAAATCAATCGAACTTCGCACCAAAATTATTGGTTTTCGCCAATTTAGTGACGAAAAATTCTGGAAATATTTTGAACGTTTCAATAGCCTTCTTGCTGAGTGTCCTAATCATGGAATCACTCAAACCGAACTTATACGTATCTTATATGAGGGGTTAGATGTGAGAACACGTGCCTTTGTTGAGTCTATGTGTCCCGAGGGTTTTATAAATAAGACTGTTGAAGAGGCTTGGGAATACCTCGAAGGGTTAGACGAAAGGAGTGCTGAGTGGGAGAGTACGTCTGAGAGAGACCATAGTGTTTCTCGTAATAGTGTCCGTTCCATCGAGTCTACCTTCGAAAACTCTGCTCTTGCTTCTATCTCAAAAAGACTTGAAGCACTTGAGAAACAAAAGTCTCAAACTTCGCAACCTGTCGCGTCTTTAGAGACCACATCTTTGTCTTGTAGTATTTGTGGAGGGTTAGATCATTTTGCTGAGGAGTGTCAAGTTGCTCGACCTGTAGAGCAAACCAATGCTGTGTACCCATTTCAAAAGCCCATAAATGATCCTTTCTCAAAACACTTACAATCCTGGGTATCGCAATCATCCTAATTTCTCGTGGTCCCAAGGGGCCCAAAATCAAACCCAACCACAATACTACCCAAGGGGAGTTTACCCAAAGCCCAAGAGCGAGTCTTACCAACAAGCCCAAACATTTCAAAGTGGCCCAACAACAAATCACCCACCTGTGAATGATGAAAATGCTATCCTTCGTCAGAGTTTAGAACTTCTTACAAAACAAGTAGGACAGTTAGCAACTCAAGTGGGTCAAATGGCCACTCAAATGAGTAGTCGTGAGGCTGGGACTTTTCCTAGCCAACCCGAGGTCAACCCTCGTCATGCCTCAAACCAATCTAGTGCTAGGCAAGTCCATAACATGGATGAGAACCCAAATAAGCACGTGAATGCTGTCATCAGTTATCAACGTGCTAAAAAGTCACATGATCCCAAACCCCAAGATCCAAATCAAGCATCTTCTTCTAAGGCTAACTCATCTGAGGAGTCAAAAGAGGAAGAGAGTGATGCTCAGAAAGGGAAGGGTGTTGATCCTCGATTCACACCTAAAGCCCCTTTTCCAAATAGACTTGTTTCCCAAAAGTCACCTCATCTAGAGAAGATTCTAGAAATTTTCTCACAAGTGAAAGTGAACATTCCTCTTTTAGATGCAATCGCACAAGTCCCTTCATATGCTAAGTTTCTCAAGGATTTGTGCACTAAAAAGAGGGCAACCAATGTTCCTAAAAAGGCTTTCCTTGCTGCTCACGTGAGCTCAATCCTCTCTAACAATAACGTTCCGATCAAATACAAAGATCCTGGTTGTCCCACCATCTCTTGCACCATTGGTAACACTCTCGTTGAGAAATGTCTTCTTGACTTAGGTTCTAGTGTTAACCTCTAACCTCTTGCTGTCTATCATCAACTAGGGTTAGGTGATCTTAAACCCACTCGTGTCACTCTTCAACTGGCAGACCGTTCTGTCAAGGTACCGCAAGGTATTATTGAGGATGTGATCATCAAAGTTGGCGAATTCTACTTCCCCGTTGATTTCATTGTGCTTGAGACACAATCTGTCTCTAGCACCAAAGGACAAATTCCTCTCATCCTTGGTCGTCCATTCCTTGCTACTTCTAATGCTATCATTAATTGTCGTAATGGGTCCATGAAAATGTCATTTGGAAACATGACCGCTGATTTAAACATCTTTAATTTCACTAATCAGCACTTAGAGTCATTAGAGGAAGATACTCGTGAGGTGTGTGCGATTGGGACTCTCGTGGAAGAGATTTTAGAGGAATATGAGAGTGATGAGAAACTTGAAGAGTTGGATAAAGATATGTCTTCTGAAGACATGCCTGAAGAACTCAATGCAATTGGTGCAAAATGGGAAACAAAACCCGAGGAAATCTATCTCGAGCCTAGGACTGTTGCAAAACCGTCCATCATTAAGGCTCCTAAACTTGATTTGAAACCACCTCCTTCTACTCTTAAGTATGTGTTCTTAGGTGAAAATGACACTTTGCCAGTCATTATTGCTAGTGACTTAACCCATGACCAGGAAACCAAATTAGTCAATCTACTTAGACAACACAAAGAAGCTATAGGTTGGTCCATGGCCGACCTCAAGGGTATAAGTCCCACTATCGTACAACACCAAATTCATCTTGAGGAGAATGCTACACTTAAGAGAGACTTTCAGCGACGCCTCAATCCCATAACGAAAGAGGCAGTTCGCAAGGAAATCATTAAGTGGTTAGATCATGGCATTATATACCCCATCTCTGATAGTCCTTGGGTTAGTCCTATTCGTGGTGCCAAAGAAATCAGGTGTCACTGTAGTGAAAAATGAGAGTAATGAGTTGATAACTTCACGTATCCAAACTGGATGGCATGTTTGTATAGATTATCGTAAACTCAGTGAGGTTACTAGGAAAGATCATTTTCCACTTCCCTTCATAGACCAAATGCTCGAACGGTTGGCTGGGCACAAGTATTATTGTTTCTTAGATGGGTACACGGGGTATAACCAAATCTATATTGCCCCCGAGGATCAAGAAAAAACCACATTCACATGCCCTTTTGGAACCTTTGCCTTTCGTCGTTTGTCTTTTGGTTTGTGCAATGCACCCAGTTGTTTCCAAAGGTGTATGTTGAGTATTTTTTCTGACATGGTCGAAGACTTCCTCGAAGTCTTTATGGATGATTTCTCCATCCATGGATCCTCTTTCGAACACTATCTTAGAAACTTAGGGAAAGTTCTTGTGAAATGTGAGGAAAAGTGTCTTGTCCTTAATTGGGAGAAATGTCATTTCATGGTAAAACAAGGTATTGTGTTAGGCCACATTGTTTCACAAGATGGCATTCAAGTCGATAGAGCTAAGGTTGATATCATTTCTAACCTTCCCATTCCTAAATCTGTGAAAGAGGTGCGCTCGTTCTTAGGACACGCTGGTTTTTACCGACGATTCATCCAAAACTTTAGTGCTATCTCTAGGCCTCTCACAAAACTCCTTGAAAAGGATGCACCATTTGATTTTGACTCTCATTGCGTCCTCGCTTTCGAGAAGTTAAAGAGTCTTCTCACTTCTGCCCCTATCATGCACCCTCCTGATTGGTCACTCCCATTCGAACTTATGTGTGACGCTTCTGACACAGCCATAGGAGTTATTTTAGGACAACGAATAGATAAGTTTCCAAGAGTGATTTACTATGCTAGTCGCACCCTTAATGAGGCCCAACAAAACTACACAGTCACGGAAAAAGAGTTTTTAGCTGTGGTCTATGCACTAGAAAAGTTTCGCTCTTACTTGGTCGGCCGCTACCGGGGAACGTGTCGTCAAGTTTTTAGTTTAAAATTCTTAATCGTTTTTCTGCTTTTATCAAAAGCATGCCCGAAAAAAAAAATATATTCAGAAATTAGCAATTTGGCTGCTTTGTTAGTTTGCTGTACCAGTAATATTAACTTGTTTTTGTGTGCGTCAGTTACCAGTAAACCATCTGATTGTTTTAATTAACCAAATTATATACACCCTGTTTTGTCTCGTAGCTTAAAAAAAACAAAAAATCATTAACTTATTTTCTGTCCAGTAGTAATTTAGTTGAATTACTAGGTGTCCGTGTCATTGAGTAGTATAGTACTATCCGTAGTTTTATTAAATTAACTTACAATATCTTTTCTTAATTTTTTTATTTTTATTTTGTTTTTAATTCTTTTACGTGCAAACGTGATTGAAGAGAAAATAAAATAAAAATATCTTGTGTTATTTTATTTTTCTTCTTTTGACTTTTCAGGTACCTAATTGCGGCTTGAGTTAGCTCTTCGCGGAAATAATTGCTAAGCTATTTCAGGTATTATTTTCTTTCCCTAGTTTTTATAAATAAAAAAATAATTAGTTTAGATTTTTTTTTATAGATAATTTCAGGCTCAATTAGGAAGGTACCTAGAAGAGAAAGTAAATTTGGAATTATTTGAACTCTTTGGTGTCTAGGCAAGTGTATCACTTACCTGGCCAATTAAGATTGGTGTCTAGGTTTCTCTAATTCGGCGCCTTGTTTCAAGGAAGTGCCCCCGCTTGACTGGCCAATCGGTTTGAATAAATCTAGATTTATGGACTTTTTGGTGGTCCAAAAGTTAGGAGCTGTCTAATTAATTAATTAATTATTTATTTTTATTTTTTAGGATAACTTAGTATTAGATTTTTTTTCCTTTTCTTTTGTGTTTCTTTTATGTGCTAAGTCCTGATATGGGGGAGACATGCATACTTTGTACGTTTGTTTGTATTCTTCCTCTTTTGTTAAACAAGATCTTTTAGCAAAGCTCTGGCTTATCTCCTTCTCCACCCTAGTGCAAGAATGGTACACCTCTATCTCTATTATGTATTCTTTTCTTTAACATTGAGAACAATGTAAAATTTTGATATGGGGGGAGTTAGTTATGGTTAGCTTAAAGCTTTAATCCTGTTAGTTAGTTCATCCAAAAAAAAAATCATGTCATTAATGTAGATTTTTAGTTTGCATGTAGTGCATGTAGTGCATTATGTAAATCTTGTTTTGTTTTTCTTCTATAGTGCATTCTGTTTAGTTGCATTGCATACGAAGATCCTTAGTCTATTGGTAGTTCAAGTTATTAGCCGTTAACGAATCTTGTGCCCATAAAACACGACACGAGTCTTGCCATGATCACAAATTGCCATGAGTTATGTATGCTTAGTACGCACTTGTATTAGTGGTGTGTCTTGGTACCTTTTGTTTCAAATATTTAAGGGGGACGTGTCGCGAATTGGGTGTGCCTTTAGAGGAGCTGCCCTTAGGTCAGCTTAAAAACTTTGAGTCTTCATCTTTGAGCTAAGAGTCGTAGTAGTATAAGTTTGGGGGGAAGTGTTTGCACTAAAACACGCAAGCGTACGTGGTCACAAGTAATATATGAATAAGTCGAGTTCGTTCCCACAGAGATCTGGTTATGGTTTTAATTCAGTTATTGTACCTATGCAACAATGTATGGTTATTACTCACTGCTAAGACAAATAACAAATTTGAGTTTTAATTAACTAAACTAACTAAGATGCAAATTATCCACAAAGAATTAACTAACTAACGATAATTAAAATCAAATTACTTACGCAATATGAACCATGGAATCCTAACTTCATTAAATACTTCTCTTAGATCTGACGCCTTTAATCACTATATGCAATGGTTATGATATCTGATCGGATAACACGAAACAAGTACACGCTACCTGTCAGCATACGTATACCAAACTAAACATACATCCACAAAAGAGATAGAAGATTAATAGACACCAATTATGTGTAGACCCTATATGTCTATAGAATTTGAAAACATAACGGTTGAAGAACAAGTTATCCAAAAAGATCACACAGGGCAATATAAGTATTTTCATCTCATACTACGAATCATGTTTATAAACAATCATGAACCTATGCTAGCATGGCAAGCTCTAAATCTCAAGATCCACTTTCACTTCACAAGAGATTAACAAATGAGATGTTAGCTACGCATCTAACAATTAAGCATAACCATACGAGGATATCAGATATACATCACACACAGATCTTTAAAGCATCAAGATACTAAAGCTCCATAAATAAATCCGTTAGAATCCCATAACAACGATTATTTCATAATTGAACCTCTCGTCATCATGGGATCTGATGAAACCATAATAAAAACAAAGTATGAAAAGATACAAATAAAACTAAGTAATTGATATGTAATGGTGTGTGTTTTTTTCTGTCCCCCAAGATGTGTATTTATAGCCTCAATTTGCCTCTCCATCAAACAATTGCCGTTTTAGAGTTGGAATAGGAGTATGACAATTTTCATTCTTGAATGAGAATAGAATTGCAAATTCCATGTGTAGATCTGATTCTGGAATGTTCTAGCCACCCAGAGCAATTACCATACTTATTAGAAGTAGGAATTTTAGCAATTTCCTTGTCAAAGTTGAATTTCTGCAGTTCGACACATAATACGTTTCCTAAACTGATTCGGTTTTGAAGGAAAATTCGTAACTGACTTTTCTTCAGTATTTCTGGGCCGTTTCAGTTGTATTTGGACATCTGAACTACTTTAGAATGAAAGAGAATTCCGTTATCTTCGCGTGGACTGTAAGATCGTCCAAAACGGACTTGTAGAACTCAAGATATGGCCAAAACGGTAATTTTCAGGATTTTTCGCGCGTAACCTGCAGCAGTCTGTTTGTCGCGCTGCCTGCGCCCACCACGCGCAGCCTGCGCGTGGACGACCTGTCCAAAGTTGTAGAAAATCTCCCAGGCTTCGCGTGAGCTGTAAGATTGCTGAAAACGGACTTCTAGAACTCCAGATATGGCCAAAACAGTATAGACTGCGCAACCTTCCCGGAAAGTCCAAATTTTAATCAATTAATCCTCCAAACACGATAGAAGCATCACCCATAATCGATATTCTTGTAAATCTGTACAACTAAGCAAAACACATCAAAACTACAATAAACTTGAGTCCAAGTCAATCAATTTAAGCCGATATGGAACACTCCAAGTGGATATAAAATCCACTTATCACACCCCCAAACTTAAACCGATGCTTGTCCTCAAGCATAAACAATTACAACTAACTAACTAATTAGTACCACTTCTGTAGGTGGTCACGGTTGCATTTGTCATATGCAACAAGCCCTTTAAACCCCTAGGCAGCCCCTAGTGGACGAGTAAGGTCTCGTGAGGGCCTATAACGAATGTACCCACAAAATCCATCTAACTAAACAATGCAATAACAATGCAATGCATTAATGCAACTAATATGAAAATGCAACGATCCCCTTCAAACTAACCAAAACCAACTAGCAAGCAAATATCTCAAAGAATGCAACTAAATCCAAATAGAGCTCGACTAAGTTCCCGTATACTAACAATACATGAACAGAAACGTGCGTGTGTGCGATGCTCATCAGAATACTCCCAACACTAAATCAAAATCATACATGCTCTTCGTCAAGACAATCACAGGTTTATAAATAGAATAGACTGTAGACACTTCATAACCTAGAAACACCTCCATCCTTATCCAAGGTAGATAGAAATTCATGCTTTACTACTACGACACATATATACAATCATGCTTATTTAGCCGTGCAATGGATGAGACCCCGAAAGGCTTATACAATAATACCCATGTAGCGAGCGTTGGGTTAGTGGATCCCAAACTATGCACAAAGTCCCCGCGAACTTAATAGCTCGAGTATTAAAGAGCTCACCCTGATTAATTTTGCATATAAAGAATTGAAACTTTTGATTTTTTTTTCTTTCTTGTCTTTTTTTTTATGCAATCTGGAATGAGAATTCTCAATTCCAACCCTAGACTACTCATATAAATATGAGCTGGCTACTAGCCATTTGACATCTAGCAATTATTGAAAATTATTTACAATTAAGCATGAAATCCCTGTTTTCCCCCAAACTTAGACTTAAGTGCTCCTACGCTATAAAGGGAATAACGAAAATTCTAAATATAAACAAGTGATTAAATCTCAAAATATCCAAACAAGCATGACCCTAACCTAGCCCAAAAGCACCCAATGAGACTATGAAAAGATTTTGTTTCCGAAACACATAAGCCAATTTCATAGAAACTATAAGTCAACCCTCTATTCATCATTACCACACTCAATTAGATACCTACCTACCAATCAGAATTAGCTCGTTCTAAAGGGATCATGAAATATGCATGCCATGAAATGTAACTAATATGAACTCACATGGTATATAAAAAAAAAACAAAATAACAGAATGTCCTATATGAAACAAACATAAATAATACGAACAAACATGCATGAATTACTACTAATATGCAAAATATGCAATCTACTTGAACACAATGACACACCATAATTACAACTATACACTACTTATCCCTCAAACCACCCCCAAACTTAAAATATTCAATGCCCTCGTTGAATGGAAGTAAATACGAGGGAAAGTAGAAAACATACCAGTATACAACAATGCTTGGGTTGCCTCCCAAGATGCGCTCTTTTAATGTCATTAGCTTGACGTTACTTCCAAGCGTCCATTAAGGATGATAATAGTTTGCCTGGTCCTCTCTTCGCGAGACTTCATCGTCATCACGGCGGCACACCTTCTGCCCCTTCTCCTCGCTTGGCCTATTCGTATAACAAATATGTCCTATTCCAACCTTCATCTGTTGACCCAAAATCTGTCAATTTGTAGAACAACACACATTCGCGGGCTTCGCTTGAATATAATGGAGGAGGGTAAATGTAAGTTGCTGAAGCCTTTGGTTCTTCAAAGAGAACTTCCTCTATTGGCTCTAATGCGCTACCTCCATCTTTCAACTCTGAGACAAGTAGAAGACCTGCATCTTTCCCATGATCATCAGCCTCTTGGAACGCACATACCAATTCTTGAAATTTTCGTAGCTCATCAGTGTCCTCTTGGTACGCACATACCAATTCTTGAAATTTGTGCAGCTCATCAGTGTCTGTCCCGAATTGTGCCCTTTCCAAATCATCCACCTCACTAGCTTGATCAAATTCCTCACATGGCTTGTGAACGCTCACCTCACCTTGGAATTTGTCTTCCTCAATTATGCATGCAGTACCTTGCTCCAAGTCACCGTTATTTTCTAGAATTGCATCTAGTATGAATTGTTGTTTCTCTTGTTCCAAGGAACTCAAAACTTGAGCAACTAGTGTCTCCAAAGATTTTGTAGACTCCTCATAACTCTTTGCAAGCATCCTAATCTCCTCCATAACATCAACCTCATCTGACTGAAAAGTAGGAGTAGGTTGCTGATGTTGAAACTCTTCACTTCCAAAGAAATATGACATATCTGGAACATCTTGCTGGTACTGTTGAGGATGGTATTGAAAATATGGTTGTTTCTCATAAGTGACATATGGATCAACTCCTTCGTAGTAACAATATTGTGAGGGATCATGAACGCCCAAACACCGCTCATATTGCTGAGGCATGGATGTCCTCGAATATGCCCACCATGGCAACTCCTCGCATGCCATCTTCAAACATTCAAGTACCTGAAACACACCGAACTAAACAAGATAGATAAGAAATCTGAGTCAGTGAACGCTAACGACCACTATTGACAAGCACATAAACCAAAAATAAAACACCGATGATCCCCGGCAGCGGTGCCAAAAACTTTTTTGCACTAAAACACGCATGCGTACGTGGTCACAAGTAATATATGAATAAGTCGAGTTCGTTCCCACAGAGATCTGGTTATGGTTTTAATTCAGTTATTTTACCTATGCAACAATGTATGGTTATTACTCACTGCTAAGACAAATAACAAATTTGAGTTTTAATTAACTAAACTAACTAAGATGCAAATTATCAACTAAGAATTAACTAACTAACGATAATTAAAATCAAATTACTTACGCAATATGAACCATGGAATCCTAACTTCATTAAATACTTCGCTTAGATCTGACGCCTTTAATCACTATATGCAATGGTTATGATATCTGATCGGATAACACGAAACAAGTACACGCTACCTGTCAGCATACGTATACCAAACTAAACATACATCCACAAAAGAGATAAAAGATTAATAGACACCAATTATGTTTAGACCCTATATGTCTATAGAATTTGAAAACATAACGGTTGAAGAACAAGTTATCCATAAAGATCACACATGGCAATATAAGTATTTTCATCTCATACTACGAATCATGTTGATAAACAATCATGAACCTATGCTAGCATGGCAAGTTCTAAATCTCAAGATCCACTTTCACTTCACAAGAGATTAACAAATTAGATGTTAGCTACGCATCTAACAATTAACCATAACCATACGAGGATATCAGATATACATCACACACAGATCTTTAAAGCATCAAGATACTAAAGCTCCATAAATAAATCCGTTAGAATCCCATGACAACGATTAGTTCATAATTGAACCTCTCGTCATCATGGGATCTGATGAAACCATGATAAAAACAAAGTATGAAAAGATATAAATAAAACTAAGTAATTGATATGTAATGGTGTGTGTTTTTTTCTATCCCCCAAGATGTGTATTTATAGCCTCAATTTGCCTCTCCATCAAGCAATTGCCGTTTTAGAGTTGGAATAGGAGTATGGCAATTTCCGTTCTTGAATGAGAATAGAATTGCAAATTCCATGTGTAGATCTGATTCTGGAATGTTCTAGCCGCCCAGAGCAATTACCATACTTATTAGAAGTAGGATTTATATCAATTTCCTTGTCAAAGTTAAATTTCTGCAGTTCGGCACATAATACGTTTCCTAAACTGATTCGGTTTTGAAGGAAAATTCGTAACTGACTTTTCTTCAGTATTTCTGGGCCGTTTCAGTTGTATTTGGACATCTGAACCACTTTAGAATGAAAGAGAATTCCGTTATCTTCGCGTGGACTGTAAGATCGTCCAAAACGGACTTGTAGAACTCAAGATATGGCCAAAACAGTAATTTTCAGGATTTTCCGTGCGCGCAACCTGCGCCCAGCAGTCAGTTTGTCGCGCTGCCTGCGCCCACCATGCGCAGCCTGCACGTGGACAACCTGTCCAAAGTTGTAGAAAATCTCTCAGGCTTCGCGTGAGCTGTAAGATCGCTGAAAACGGACTTCTAGAACTCCAGATATGGCCAAAACAGTGTAGACTGCGCAACCTTCCCGAAAAATCCAAATTTTAATCAATTAATCCTCCAAACACGATAGAAGCATCACCCATAATCGACATTCTTGTAAATCTGCACACTAAGAAAAACACATCAAAACTACAATAAACTTGAGTCCAAGTCAATCAATTTAAGCCGATATGGAACGCTCCAAGTGGATATAAAATCCACTTATCAAGAAGCTTGGGGGTTAAGCACTTGAAAAAAAAAAAAAGAAAAAAAAAAGAGAAAGAAGAATATAGTTATAGTATACAAGTAGCGATGAAGTTGAAGGTTATGGGGAAGTTGACTAGGTTGGGCTCATTAATAACCCGAGTAAGTAAGTCTGAGGGGACTTTGTGCCTAGCAACCTAAGGTCTTTTATGATCTGGGATTGCTGACCTAACGCTCGCTAAATGGGTATTAGTGTATAAGTCTTTTGGGACCTCAACCATTGCACAATCAATCTAACCACTAGCACTAGAAATGGGGTTCTTTGGTTGGTGGAGCCTTATGGACTCTGTGACTCACTTGCACTGAGGAGCGTTGGACTTAGGTCGAGCAAATAAACACCAAAGGCGATGACCTCATACCAATAATTTAGTGTGTTAATAAAATAGAAGTAGGAATAAAAGTGCATGACCCACACGTTAAACCCAAATGGACACTCAGAGTCGGGGTAACGGGGTGTTGAAGCCTAGTTTTTGGTCTGACCCTATGGCTTAACCAAAGTGGGTGACATCTAGCTAGTGGCATCTTCCCCAGTTTTCTGAAATGTGTTGCTAAGATTGTTCACACTTTACTCGTGTACGCTAGCTGTAGCTCATGGTAGTGTTAACTTGATAAATGTCACGTTAAAAGTACAATCAGAGGCACTATTAATGACTTGGCGAAAATCGACGATAAGGGATCTTTTGCATCATCATATAGAATAGTTGCATTCATGTAGGTGCATGAAAGATTTTATGGGTATAATTTCTATGTAAACATGGTGTGGTAATATAGGTAAATCCACTTATCACAATTTATCCACCTAGATCACATAGGGTAGCATAATATCTCTATTTACGCCACAAATCATGATGTTAAAACATCAACCTATCCTATGCTAGCATGGCAAGTTCTAAATCTCAAGATCCACTTTCACTTCACAAGAGATTAACAAATTAGATGTTCGCGACGCATCTTTCAATTAAGCAAAACCATACAAGGATATCAGATACACATCATACACAGATCTTTAAAGCAATCAATATACTAAAGCTCCATAAATAAATCCGTTACAATCCCATGACAACGATTAGTTCATATTCGAACCTCTCGTCATCATGGGATCAAGTGAAACCATGATAACAAACAAGATATGGAAGAAAGAAGCAATAAAATTATTAAAACTAAGAGTTGAGAAAACAAATCTAGAATCCAGAATAACACAAAGGATGAAGTAGATCTAGATCCGTTGCTTGTCACGAGCGTTGAATCCTTCTCTCCTTTTCTCCCTTGCAGATCTAAGCTATATTATGTACAAGATATCTAATTGCCTAATTCTAATTCTTTAATTACAATGGTAGGATGTGTTTAAATAGACTCTAGAAGTCTTGCCCAGCAAGAAATTACCTTCTAATACAATTAGAATTCGATTAAGGTACTAAAAACTGCCTAAAATACAATTAGAACTTGAAAAGGGCAAAACAGTAAATTCCCTGCTCCCATCAGTCTGCTTGTCGCGCAACCTGCGCCCATCACACGCAACTTGCGCACGCGAATCCTGTCCTAAGTTGTAGAAAATCTTCCAGGCTTCACGTGAGCTGTAAGATCGCTGAAAACGGACTTCTAAAACTCCAGATATGGTCAAAACAGTGTAGACTGCGCAACCTTCCCGGAAAATCCGAATTTTAACCAATTAATCCTCCAAACACGATGGAAGCATCGCCCATAATCGACATTCTTGTAAATCTGCACAACTAAGCAAAACACATCAAAACTACAACAAACTTGAGTCCAAGACAATCAATTTAAGCCGAATTGAAGCGATCCAAGTGGATATAAAATCCACTTATCACATCAAAAACTTGTTTACACTAAAACACGCAAGCGTACGCGGTCACAAGTAATATAGAATAAAGTTGAGTTCGTTCCCACAGAGATCTGGTTATGGTTTTAATTCAGTTATTATACCTATGCAACAATGTATGGTTATTACTCACTGCTAAGACAAATAACAAATTGGGTTTAATTAACTAAATTAACTAAGAAGTAAATTAACAACTAAGAATTAACTAACTAACGAGAATCGAAATCGAATTACGTTTACAAGAGTAACATGGAATCCTAACTTCATTAAATACTTCGCTTAGATCTGACGCCTTTAATCACTATATGCAATAGTTATGATATCTGATCGGATAACACGAAATAAGTACACGCTACCTGTCAGCATACGTATACCAAACTACCCATACATCCACAAAAGAGATAGAAGATGAATAGACACCAATTATGCTTAGACCCTATATGTTTATAGAATTTGAAAACATAACGGTTGAAGAACAAGTTATCCATAAAGATCACACAGGGCAATATAAGTATTTTCATCTCATACTACAAATCATGTTGATAAACAATCATGAACCTATGCTAGCATGGCAAGTTCTAAATCTCAAGATCCACTTTCACTTCACAAGAGATTAACAAATTAGATGTTCGCGACGCATCTATCAATTAAGCACAACCATACATGGATATCAGATACACATCACACACAGATCTTTAAAGCAATCAATATACTAAAGCTCTATAAATAAATCCGTTAGAATCCCATGACAACGATTAGTTCATATTCGAACCTCTCGTCATCATGGGATCAAGTGAAACCATGATAAAAACAAGATATGGAAGAAAGAAGCAATAAAATTAATAAAACTAAGAGTTGAGAAAACAAATCTAGAATCCAGAATAACACAAAGGATGAAGTAGATCTAGATCCGTTGCTTGTCACGAGCGTTGAATCCTTCTCTCCTTTTCTCCCTTGCAGATCTAAGCTATATTATGTACAAGATATCTAATTGTCTAATTCTAATTCTCTAATTACAATGGTAGGATGTGTTTAAATAGACTCTAGAAGTCTTGCCCAGCAAGAAATTACCTTCTAATACAATTAGAATTCGATTAAGGTACTAAAAACTGCCCAAAATACAATTAGAACTTGAAAAGGGCAAAACAGTAAATTCCCTGCTCCCATCAGTCTGCTTGTGGCGCAACCTGCGCCCATCACACGCAACTTGCGCATGCGAATCCTGTCCTAAGTTGTAGAAAATCTTCCAGGCTTCGCGTGAGCTGTAAGATCGCTGAAAACGGACTTCTAGAACTCCAGATATGGCCAAAACAGTGTAGACTGCGCAACCTTCCCGGAAAATCCGAATTTTAATCAATTAATCCTCCAAACACGATAGAAGCATCGCCCATAATCGACATTCTTGTAAATCTGCACAACTAAGCAAAACATATCAAAACTACAATAAACTTGAGTCCAAGACAATCAATTTAAGCCGAATTGAAGCGATCCAAGTGGATATAAAATCCACTTATCACACCCCCAAACTTAAACCGATGCTTGTCCTCAAGCATAACAATTACAACTAACTAACTAACTAACTAACTAGTACCACTTCCGTAGGTGATCACGGTTGCATTTGGCATATGCAACAAGCCCTTTAAACCCCTAGGCAGCCCTAATGGACGAGTAAGGTCTCGTGAGGGCCTATAGCGAATGTACCCACAAAATCCATTTAACCTAATGCAATGCAATGCATGAATGCAACTAGAATGAAAATGCAACGATCCCCTTCAAACTAACCAAAACCAACTAACAAGCAAATATCTGAAAGAATGCAACTAAATCCAAATAGAGCTTGACTAAGTTCCCGTATACTAACAATACATGAACAGAAACGTGCGTGTGTGCAATGCTCATCAGAAATACTCCCAAAACTAGGTCAAAAATCATACATGCTCTTCGTCAAGACAATCACAGGCTTATAAATAAAATAGACCGTAGACACTTCATAACCTAGGAACACCTCCATCCTTATCCAAGGTAGACAGAAATTCATGCTTTATTACTAACTACTACGACACATATATACAAGCATGCTTATTTAACCGTGCAATGGATGAGACCCCGAAAGGCTTATACAATAATACCCATGTTGCGAGCGTCGGGTTAGTGGATCCCAGACTATAAAAACCTTAGGTCACTAGGCACAAAGTCCCCGCGAACTTAATAGCTCGAGTATTAAAGAGCTCACCCTGGTTAATTTTGCATATAAACAATTGACACTTTTGACTCTTTTTTTCTTTTTTTCTTTTTTTTTTTGCTTTTTTTTTTGTTTTTTTTGTTTTTTTTTTCTTTTTTTATGCAATCTGGAATGAGAATTCTCAATTCCAACCCTAGACTACTCATATAAATATGAGCCGGCTACTAGCCATTTGACATCTAGCAATTATTGACAATTATTTATAATTTAGCATGAAATCCCTGTTTTCCCCCAAACTTAGACTTAAGTGTTCCTACGCTATCAAGGGAATAACGAAAATTCTAAATATAAACAAGTGATTAAATCTCAAAACATACAAACAAGCATGACCCTAACCTAGCCCAAAAGCACCCAATGAGACTGTGTAATTAGTTTTGTTTCTGAAACACATAAGTCAATTTCTTAGAAACTATAAGTCAACCCTCTATTCATCATTACCACACTCAATTAGACACTTACCTAACAATCAGAAATAGCTCGTCCTAAGGGATCATGAAATATGCATGCCATGCAAATGCAACTAATATAAACTCACATAGTATACGAAAAATAAAAACAGAATGTCCTATATGAAACAAACATAATTAATACGAACATACATGCATGAATTACTACTAATAATATACAAAGCATGATATCTATATGAACACATAATACAACAACAACACTAATCCCTCAAAAACTTAGATCCTATGGCTTAACCAAAGAGGGTGATATTTAGCTAGTGGCATCTTCCCTAGTTTTCTAAAGTGTGTTGCTAAGATTGTTCACACTTTACTCGTGTACGCTAGCTGTAGCTCATGGTAGTGTTAGCCTGATAAATGTCATGTTAAAAGCACAATCAGAGGCACTAATGATGGCTTGACGAAAACCAACGGTAAGGGATCTTTACATCATCATATAGAATAGTTGCATTCATGTAGGTGCATGAAAGATTTTATGGGTATATCTTCTGTAAACCCTTAGGAGACAAAACTCCTCTTGTAGAGATCGTCTACGAGTTTAACTGGTTGGTACACCTAAAAGTATCCGTGATTCCTACGACAGTGAGTATAGGTTTTTCTTTAATCTCGAGGACGAGCTTGGTTTTGATATGGGGGAATTTGATAAGTCATTTTATTTGTATAATATTAGTGTATTATTTTTATTAGTTAACATTTTATTTTCCCTTTTTATGCTTGGTTATGTGGTTTTATTGATTGTACAGATATTGAGAAGATCTTCATGATTTGATCAAATATTGGAGAATAATGCATTTAAGTCAAGATAGCGAGCCACATCGTTATGAGTCAGCAGAATCGTAAGAAATCAAGCAAGAATCTTCTAATAAGGGAAAGTTGAGCAAGCAATTTGTCACAAGGATTGGTGTAAATCAATTAAAAATCTTTGTAATTATTGCTTCTTTGTAAATATTTTAGTATAAATAGACGTGTTAGGTTCATTGTATTAACACATCTAGCTTTTACTTCATCTCTTTTCTTTAGCAAAAATCCTCCTTGTATTCACATTATCGTTCAATAAAAAGTCAAGCTCTTCTTCAATTTCTGGTATGAGTTCTTTATTTTATATCGTTGTTGTTTTGATCATGCTTGGCTAGAGCCCTTTCTAAGGGGCGGATGTAGTCGGTCGATACCTATGATTTATGTGGTGTAAGTGCTTTAAATAACATATTTGTTTTGCTAGTCATTTTCAATATCATATTTATGTGAGTATTTTCATGCGAGCCACACAAGTAGAGTTGGGAGTTCGTATAGTTAGGATCCATAAAGTTTTGAGAATTGACTTGATTGGTAAGATCGATACAAAGTGGTTTTTACAACTTTAGATTATATTTGATTCGAAATCATTGGTTGTCTTTATTTCGAATACTTATGTGTTTATTCTTAGTGGAGATCAATTTTTATGCTACACCCTAATTTCGTGTTTGACCGATGAAATCCGTTCCTTAGTTGTTTTTATAAGTGATATCTTCAAGTGCTAGATAATTGTTTTTGTTGGTTTTTAATTAAGAACTTTACTCGCGTTCTCTGTGGATCGACCCGTACTTGCCCTCGTACTCACGTACGCCTGTGCATTTGCGATTTTTATTAGTTAACGAATTTTTCCTCAATAGCAAGAAACCCAAATGGTCTTGAATTGTCGGTCCAACATCCGAAATGTTCTACTATGAGGCCTAACCACAAAAGGCCCAAGGCTCATCCAAGATATCAAGACTTCACAGATAAGAAAAACTTCCCCCGTCGAGGACTAGTCCCATCCGCTACCAGCTATTTCTTGATTTCAAGGATGCAGGTATAGCCATGGTTTACCCCAAGTACAGAACGCATCCCTATCCCCCGAATGAGAAGCACCCACCAGATAGCAGGACAGGTGATCCAGAGCTTTTGGGTGCAAAGTGCAGGATTACTCCAAAGTTCCCCAATGAGAGAGCGCCCATTGAGTACAGGAATAGAGCTCCAAAGCACACACCAAAGAGAGACCTATCTTTCTACCAAAGAGGGCGCGCCCTCAGTGTATAAGAAAGGTCCCTAAATCCAGAATAACCCCTGGAGGCCTTCTACGACGAACATCCCCCTCCTGAGATACAACAGGAGGGAATTCTTCAATAAATCTTGGAAAACTAGCTCAAGTAGAATTCCTTAATCATGAAATTATCAATGAGGGCGCGGCCTACCTATAAGGAAGGCGAGGGCGCAGCCTGATACCTTGCCATCTTGCCAAAACCCTAATTCATCTAGGAAATCCTAAAATGAACCCAAAGCTGACCCGATCCACCTTAAAAATACCCGAACCGAATTTTGGCTATAATAACTACCCCCCAATTCCATATGAAATCAGAGATAAAATATGGAATTTCCTTAAGAAAGCCCAAAATTTCTTCAATCCTCATCTAGGGCGCGCCTTGATTGAGGGCACGTCTTCAAAATTCTAACCGGTTTTATGCAAGACAGCTGTAACCCACTTTCTCTTTGCGCCTCTATAAATATCGCTTTCTCTCATTTTACTTTTTTTATACTCTCTCTCTCTCTCTTAAAAACACTACTCCAGCGATTTTATTTTCCGATCAACAATTCGGCTTCCTGCATCGTGTTTCCTCGATTCTCCTCTCAAATCTCCAATCGACAACTCCCAAGGTATGTTTCTATGTAAAAATTTCTGATTTTGACCGTGCATTTTGCGAGATATTGTGATTTTGACTGTTCAAGTTCTTCATGTTCTTCATTTGCCTTGTATATATACACGTATATATATATATATATATATATATGTTTGATCCCTTTTTTTGCTGTTCATTTCTTACAAGACATGTTTCTATACATTAGTTTAATTCGTTGGGCGCACCTTACACCCTGGGCGCGCCCTAGGGTCTTCCTCTATCAATGTCAAACGTTTTAATCAATAACTTTAGAACGCGCCTTAACTTATCTGATACCATATGTGAGCCGTCCTTAGAAATTTATAACCCTTTACGACGCGGCTTAAGTTTGCAAGAATAGTTATTTAGACATCCTTATATCATAGTTTATAGAAAATCTTCTGCTTGTTCTTTTCTTGGGTGCGCCTTTGATCCAGGGCGCGTCTTCAATCCTGTTTTGTCACAATTTTTCCTCCCCCACTCGCAATTTGTAGGGAAATTCTCTTGCTTATTCCTTTTCAGGGCGCGCCCTTAGTGCTTTTTCTTTCATTTTGCAGCTGGATAAACTGGGCGTGTCCTCTCCATTTCACCCTTTTAAGGAATTCAACGAAAGTCTTGGAATCTTCTCTCCTTTACCAGCTCCTCTTTCTCCAACTCCTTGCAGGCCTCTTTTTTCATTCGTACCTTCAGAAACAAGGGCGCGCCTTATTCAAGAATTCGAAAACGGCACAATGACTTTCTCTTGTGAGGATTCCCCTGATGATACCATTCCCAGTAAGCAATCAAAATCTGAGGAATTCCACCAATCTTCTCAAACTCCACTCAACATAAGCAATTCATACAACTCCAAAGATGATAGTGACTTTTGTCCTCCTACAGATACTTCTGGTGACACACACCCTTCAGATTCTTATTCCATTGAGGGCGCGCCTTCGGCTTCCTCCATCTCCCCACTAATTAACTCAGAACCAACATCTCCACCACATTCACCTATTCCATTCGAACATTGGGAGGTTCTTGATGAAGAAATTGACATCGAATGGGGAAGATATGACGACATGCCTGAAAAGAAAAGAATCAACTTTGAAAGAAACGGGGCAAACTAGCCTGCGTGAACATGTCATCTACTGCTACAAACGATGAAGTGGATTGGGCCATGAATATTACGGCCAAGAAGGACTCTGGGCTATTCCTCATTCTCACCACCGTCCCCATATTTTTAACTAAGGTGGGAATTTCAAAATCCCAAGGATGGTCCTAAGTCCAAGACTCGTTGCTTTGGGTGTGGGCGCGCCTTTGCATCCATACTTAAGAGCAATCCTTGAGTGGTACGACCTCGTTCCAATCCAACTTTCTCCTAATAGCTATAAGATTGTCCTTGATCTGTTAATCCTTTATGACGACCTTGGCTTTGAGGCACCTTCCATGCCAGAAATCAGCTATTTCTTCAGCCTTCGTCAGTCTATCATAGGCTATTATTATCTGGTGATCAACAAACCACACAACAATAAAGGCTTTTCCGAGGGGAGAATTTCTCACATCAAGAGATGGAAAGAACCCTATTTCCTCATTTGGGATGTCCCCCGAGTTCGCTTGAAGTTTAACACAAATCCTTGTAAGTTAGGGCGCGCCCTTAACTCCTTTCTTCGATTTCTGGTTTAGATTTTTCCTTGTAAACTCATACTAACTTTAAGTTTAAACATATAGAAGAATTCAAAAAACCCTTCAGGGCACGGCCTCGTCTAGGGCGAAAGCTGTGCTCAAACTAACAGCAGAGAAGTTTAATCTTCAAACTCTTATTACAGAAGAAAACTTAAAAAGAGTCGGAATTTTATCTGATAGAGTTGGTCATATTTGTAAATTTAAGAAATTCAGAAATGGTGTTGCTGTTCCCACGTCCCCATCTAGTGATAGTGAGAACGAAAATTTTGATTCAGATTAAGGTATAAACTTAAAAACTAAATTAGGGCGCGCCCTAATTTTTATCTTTTACTTGACATACAGCACTTCACGACTTTTTTTGTCTAAAAACTTTCTTCATGAGGGCGTGACCTAACATTTTTTTTATTTTGTGCAGATATGGCTCCTAGAATTCCACGTGGCTTTGGAGCTCCTAAGAAAAATGACAAGGAAAAGAACGAAGACAAAGCTGACACCTCTGATTCTAGGGCGCGCCCTGTGAAGATAAATGATAACCAGAAAGATACATCCCTTTCCACTGAAACTTTGAAGAGGGATACTGGAGTTCTTAAGGAGCCTGTTGCTGAAAAGAACAAAAAACAAAGGACTGAGGGCGCGTCCTCCTATGTGGAAACTCTCATTGGTCCTGCCGCTACCTCCTTTGTTGGAGAGAAAGAGGTTGATCTATGGCAGAACATGGATGCTGAGGAGGAAGTCAATTCTATGATTCGTGCTTCTACTCAAATACTTATTCAATCTCTAGGGCGCACCCAGAAAGTGCATAAAGTAAAATTGGCGATGAACAAACTCAATGCTGAAAACAAGAGGCTTTCAAAAATGGCCGTAGACAGTGATAACAAATGGAAGAAAGATCTTGATGCCAAAGATGTTGACATTGCTTCACTAAAGGACGAGCTGAAGGAATCATTTGATCATCGTCAACTCCTTTGTGATAAAAATGATCAATTGGAGAAGGAGATAGAAGATTTAAAAGTTCAACGGGATTCTTTGGAAATTGAAAAACTAGACTGCTGGAGGGAAGAGAAATAGGCTATGGAGGATCGCAACTTTCAAGCATGGTTTGATTTCTACCTGCTAGGATTCCTAGCCAATGATACCGATTACAATTTGGAGAAATTTGGCCCTGGCTGTGCTGAAGACGTTGCAGAATTCAAGATAAAGCATGTTGATGCCATCAAAGCCAAGAGAATTGAGCTAGGTCTGGAAGTTGCCTCTGAGGGCGCGCCTTTAAGAAGAAACTCCCCTGCAGACTGAGCGAATGTCCATTGTTGAAAGCCCAGATGCTCATACCGTCAACTCTGAGGAGGATTCAATCCCCAAGCCAACAACCTCCTCCACTGTGCAACCTTCTTCTCCAAAGGACGCGCCTCCCTCGTCTCCCAAGAACGCACCTTGATATCCCCTATATAAGAACTTAGCTTCATTTACTCTTTAAGGCGTGGGTCCTTTGTAAAACCGTACAACTTGTAATCTAAATTTGTTCCTTAAACTCGTGGGATTGTGTTGCCATCCAAATCTTCTAAGTGATAGGTGTCTTCCCAAATGATAGACTTAATCTTGTAAGGTCCCTCCCAGTTGGGACCGAAAACTCCATGAGCTGCTACCCTTGTATTTGGCATGACCTTCCGAAGAACCAAATCACCCACGTTGAAAGGGTGGGTCTTCACCTTCCTGTTGTAATATCTTGCAACTCTTTGCTGATACGTTGCCAACCTTAGCTGTGAATTAGTCCTCGTTTCTTCTAGAAAAACAAGATTCAACCTTTGATCCACCATATTGGTTTCTTCATTGTAAAAATCTCTCCTGAACGATCCTGCTCCAATTTTCACGGGAACCACTGCCTCACATCCATAAGACAACATAAAAGGGGATTCCCCAGTTGTAGTCCTTGGAGTTGTGTTGTATGACCACAACACCATGGGAAGTTCTTCAGGCCAATTCCCCTTACTTTCTTCTAACTTCGTCTTCAAAGTATGCTTTATAATCTTGTTGATAGCCTCTATTTGCCCATTACTTTGAGGATGATACACAGCTGCAAATTCCTTCTTGATTCCTAAATCATCACACAACTTCCGCATCTCCTTGCTATCAAACTGCTTTCCATTATCTGATACAAGTTTGTGCGGAATTCCAAATCTACACACAATAGAGTTGAAAACAAAATCCCGGATTTTCTTCGCAGTGATGCTAGCCAAAGGCATTGCTTCCGCCCACTTGGTAAAGTAGTCCATGGCAACAACAGCATATTTCACACCTCCCTTAGCTTTGGGTAGCTCACCAATGAGATCTATTCTCCATATAGCAAACGGCCATGGACTCATCATAGAAGTCAAGGTAGTAACAAGACTGGTAGAGTAGTTGGCAAACCTCTGACATTTATCGCATGCTTTAACAAACTCATAGGCATCCTTCTTCATAGTAGGCCAATAATAACCTTGTCCCAACACCTTCATTGCCAAAGAACCACCCCCGAGTTATTACCACATATCCCTTCATGCACTTCCCTGAGGATGTAGTTGCATTCATCTCCATCTATGCACTTGAGAAGTGGCTGGTTGAAAACCCTCTTATATAGAATTCCATCATATTCCACAAATCTGGCTGCTTGATACTGCAGCCGCCTTGCTTCAAGTTTCTCACTTGGAAGTATTCCTTCCCGAATATATTTTTGAATAGGAGTCATCCAAGTAACTTGTGGAGTCGATTCTACCTCCATGACTTCTATCTTCGGAATACTTGGCACTTCTTGAATCTGCAAAGGAACTATTCCCAACAACATGGCATCCTTCTGAGATCCCAACTTAGCTAATACATCTACATTGCAATTCTTTTCTCGAGGAATGTATTCCAACCTCACTTCACGAAATTTCTAAATTAATCGTTGAGCACACTTCATGTAAAGCTCCGTCCGTGGACCTCTACACTGAAATCCACCTTTAACTTGTCCAACCACTAACTCAGAATCACTTGATACGATCAAATTCGCAACCTTCATTTCTAAGGCCATCTTCAATCCATTAATCAAAGCTTCATACTCTGCATCGTTATTAGTTTCCCTCTGGAGTAACCAAAATTGTGCCTGCACCAGCTCCTCCATTATTCATAGCTTCATCTACATACAACTTCCACCAAGGTTGAGGAACTTCCTCAAAAGGGTGCGCCCTCTCGGTAGAAATTCCAGGCTCAATCAGCACAAGTGACTTTTCCTCATTTTCAGACTCAAATTCCAGAATAAAATCAGCTAAGGGTTGACCCTTGATGGCTGTCCTAGGTGTATACCCCAAATCAAACTGACCCAGCTCAATCGCCCACTTTAACATTCTTCCAGAAATTTCTGGCTTATGAAGAATTACCCGCAACGGATAGGCTGTGCGAACTTCGATCTTATGTGCTTGAAAGTACGGTCGAAGCTTCCTTGATGCTAGTATTAGGGCATAAACCAATTTTTCCATGCTAGTATATCGAGTTTCCGCATCAAGTAGACGCTTGCTTACATAGTAAATTGGCGATTGATGATCAACCTCCTCTCTTACTAACACCGCACTGATTGAATACTTTGAAACCGCCAAATATAGTATCAAGGTTTCCCCTTCCACGGGCTTGGCCAAGAGTGGAGGGTTCCCCAACTGCTCCTTAACTTTCTGAAAAGCTTCCTCACACTCAGGAGTCCATAAAAAATCTTTTGCTGCCCCCTTGATTGCATTGAAGAATTCTTTACATTTATCAGAAGACTTTGACACAAAACGATTCAGTGCTGCAATTCTTCCAGCCAGGCTTTGAACCAACTGTTTGCACAAAATCACGCAAGCGTACGTGGTCACAAGTAATATAGAAAGAAAACAAGTCTGTTCCACAGAGATCTGGTTTAGGTTTTAATTCAGTTAATGCACCTATGTAACAATGTATGGTTTTTACTCACTGCTAAGACAAGTAACAATTTTGGGTTTTGATTAACTAGAATTCACTAAGAGCAATTTTAACAAACTAAGAATTAATTAACTAATGAGAATTGAATCGAATTACTTATGCTAGAGAAAACATGGGATCCTAACTTCATTAAGTAATTCGCTTATATCTGACGCCTTCAATCACTATATTCCATGATATTGATATCTGATCGGACAACACGGAACAAGTACACACTACCTCTCAGTATATGTGTACCAAACTACTCATACATCCACAAAGAGATAGAAGATGAATAGACACCAATTATGCTTAGACCCTATATCTCTATAGAATTTGAAAACATAGTGGTTGAAGAACAAGTTATCCATAAAGATCACACAAGGTAGTATAAAATAGTTCAAATTACACCACGAATCATGTTGATAGACAATCATGAACCTATGCTAGCATGGCAAGTTCTAAATCTCAAGATCCACTCTCGCTTCACAAGAGATTAACAGATTAGATGTTAGCTACGCATCTAACAATTAAGCATAACCATACTAGGATATCAATAAACATCACACACAGATCTTTAAAGCATCAAAATACTAAAGCTCCATAAATAAATCCGTTAGAATTCCATGACAACGATTATTTCATAATCGAACCGTTCGTCATCATGGGATCTAATGAAACCATGGTAAATAACAAAGTATTAAAGATTACAAATAAACTAGAGTATGAGTTTAAGAAAACAAATCCAAAATCCAGAGTATCGCCTAATTTAGAAGAATACAAAAGTAGATCTAGATCTCCGAATGCTGTCACGATCTTCCGAGAATCCGTCTCCAAGTATGATTCTCTATCTCTGGCTCTCTCTGAGTTTTTCTAAGTAGTTGGTACGTTTAGAGATGATGGGGTGAGTTTATATAGGCCTAGAAACATTGTCCTCCAAGAAAACAGCCAAAACCCCTAATTAAATTCGAAACATGACTTTTCAGGACAAAATTTCGGGAATTCCAGAATAGCTACCGTGCCGCAGCGCGCCATGACCCGCGCCGCAGCGTGCCTGTGCCCTGTCCACCGTGCCACAACGCGCCTGTGCCACGTCGCAGCGCGCCTGTGCCACGCCACAGCGCCCTGCTTGGTTGTCGGTTGGATTTTTCCTTGCTATTTCTTTGTTTTGCTTCCGATTCCTCCCGTTCTTGTTGCAATGCTTCCATGCTTCATTTCTTTGACTCCAACTCTCCCAAGGATTGTAGGTAAGACTTCGTTCTTCATTAAAAAATTGAAATCCACACTAAAACCAATAGAAACCGCTATCCCTAACCAACGATTCGAAATCCTACACAACTAAACGAAACACATAAAAAATAAAACAAACTTGAGGCCAAGTGAATCAATTTAAGCCGATATGGAATGCTCCAAGTGGATATAAAATCCACTTATCACATGCTTCACACTAAAGGGTGACTTCATGTCTAACAATGCCTTGATCTTTGCTAGATTTGCCTCAATTCCTCGATGATTGACTATAAACCCCAAGAACTTCCAGATTCTACTTCGAACACACATTTTTGAGGATTCAACTTCATTCTGAACTTCCTCAAGATTTCAAACATCTTCTCCAAGTGCTTCACATGGTCCTCCGCCTTCAAGGATTTAACAAGCATATCATCCACATACACCACATGGTCTTTCCAATGAGGTCCTTGAACATCATATTCACCAATCTCTGATAAGTTGCTCCAGCATTGATCAAACCGAATGGAATCCCAATGTAACAATACAACCCTCTATCCGTGATGAAAGATGTATGTTCTTGATCAGGTTCATACATGGGAATTTGGTTATAGCCCGAATAGGCATCCATGAAACTCAACAGGGCGTGGCCAGCCGTAGCATCCACCAACTGATCAATCCTCGGGAGTGGAAAGCTATCCTTTGGACATGCCTTATTTTGATCAGTGAAATCCACACAAGTCCTCCATTTTTCATTAGGCTTCTTGACAAGAACCGGATTAGCCAACCAATCTGGATAATACGACTCCTTTATCAACCCAACATCCAGAAGTTTATCAACCTCTTCTTTCAATGCTATAGCTCTCTCTTCACTTACAGGTCGGCGCTTTTGACTTATACCGTTCCTGCTAGGATCTATGTTCAGACGATGACACATAACCTTTGGATCAATCCCCACCATATCCGCATGACTCCAAGCAAAAACATTAAGATTATTCAAGAGAAAGTTGGTGAGCATTCCTCTCAATTTGGAATTCAACTGAGAACCAATTTTCAAAACCTTGCTAGAATCTTTCTCATCTACCAAAATTGAAATCGTATCTTCTGCAGGACCTGTCTTTTCAACCGGCTATGGTGTCCTTGGATCAAGATCAAAATCAAAAATTCGAGGGTCTTCAATCGGCACTTCATCCTTGGAGGGCGCGTCCTCTTTAAGAGGGGAGTCTTCCTCAACAAGGTTACGTACCATACCTTCAAGCAAATTCGCCTACCTTTAACCTGCTCACCCCTAAGATTGATGGAGATTACATCCTCTGAATCTTCCTCAATTTCTTCCAGAATTCTTTCCTGTAAATTGTCAAGTACTGAAGTACTCTCCCTCGACAACTCTTCAGGGCGAGCCCTATAATGGGGCGCTTCTTCTGGTTCTTGAACAAGGTAATGGACTTTTACATCCCTTGGGACAAGGCTCATATTCCCTTCTGAACCTCCTTCTTTCAGGGCGCGCCCTCCATCTCGTTGCTTTCTGAATCCCTTGATTGCCTTGTGATAACAATCCTTTGAATCATGTTGAGATCCTCGTATAGTCTCCACACCATTAGGTGTAGGAAATTTCATCACTAGATGGTAGATGGAGGTCACAACTGTTGATTCGTAAACACGCAAGTATACGTGGCCACAAATAGCAAGTGGTAAATAAAAGTTCGTTCCTCAGGGACAAGATGTACTGTGAATTTATTGCCTATGCAACAGAGTATGATTACTTTTTACTGCCTGACGATTTACCAAATTCAAGTTTTTATTACTCTAAAATTATCAACTAAGTAAGAAATATCGAAAAGTGAATTAACAAGAAATTATCTAAAGCAAGAGAGACATGGGATTCCAATTTCATCGACAATTTCACTAACGGCTGACTCAATAAATCGACTCGGGTGATAATTCAATAATTAATCAGATAACACGATGATAATACGAGCTACCTTTCAGTAAACTCGCATCAAACCCCTTAAATTCCACAAAAGATAGAATTTACGAAGACATCAAATTATATTCAGATTATATATGTCTATACAATCTGGAAACACAATTGATTTAAGCTTAAGTTATCAAAACGATTACATGGGACAAAGTGAGATGGGTTAAATCACATTGCAAATCAAGATTAAATAATTAAATCAAGAACCCATGCTAATTTGGCGATATCTGAACCCTAGAATCCGCTTTCGCAATCAACTAGGATTAATTAAATAAGATGGTCGCGAATCATCTTTAAATTAATTCAACCAAATTAGATTTAATCACCCTAAATCAATTATGAATCAAGCACAGAAGTTACGTTATCGAATCCATTAGAATCCCATGAAGAAGAATTAGTTCATGACTGAATTAATAATTAACATGGAATTAATATAAAACATAGATTTGAAATTAAACATGTAATTAACACGATGAACAATAATTAAATAAGAGAACGAGAATAAGAAATTAAAACCAATGTTGAAGACAAGAAAATCTGAAACTGAAATCCTGAAGTGATTCTTGACGGCTATCTCCAGAACCCTAGAGAAATTGTATGATACCAAAAGATAAAATTTTTTTACAAATCCCCTTCTAATACTAATTACTCCCGTTTTATTATATTACTACTGGGCTAAACAAAATACCCAAATACTAAGCCCACATAACAAACAGCCCAACTAATAAAAACAGTACTAAAACAAACTGATTTACTTTTATAAAACACACGGAACAGCACATAACAAACAAAGCACGTGGATGACGTCAGCACCCGGATACGCATCCTGCAGATGCGCAAGTGCTGATACGCATAAGCAGAATGCGCATCCCGTGTTCCATGCGCTCCTGCGCCTGCACGCGCGCAGCTGCGCTGTTGACTTTCTGCTCAGCTTTAATAAAACCCGCGCTGTAGCCCTTGAATTAGCGCTATGGCGCCTTTTATTTTCTGGAAAAATACTTCAACAACCGATGTGGTCAGGAACTTTTAAGCGCTGTTGCTCTAAATCTTGTGCAGCTGCTCTCTAACTTCACTGGACTTCTGAATTCCTGCTCCAAAAATTATTTAATAACGAACCAAAATTTCTTTATTTTCTTCTCCTAAATTCACCAAATTAATTTCCTGAGCTAAAAATCACATAAATCCTTCAACAAAGCTCAAAAGAATTAGCACCACCATTTCTATTTCCTTCCACGAAATTCATCACCACCATGAGCCCTATTTAATTCATTTTAACACCAACAATGCTCCCAACATGCAACCTATAAAATCACACAAAAACGTATCAAAAACTCACGAAACCCGAGAACTCGCAAATGATTAAAGTCCAAATGGAGGATAATTAGTGGAAATAAAACCACTTATCAAACCCCCAAACTTAAACCGTTGCTCGTCCTCGAGCAATGCAAAACAACCCTAACGTGATGCATGAATGCAACTAACTTATTAATTGACATGATAATGCACAATGACCTAATGCAATGATCCCAAACACGAATTACCATAACCAACCCACAAGCCTACGCCTCAAATTATGCAACCACGCCAAACAGAGCTCGACTAAGCCCCGTATACTAACAATACATGCACGGGAACGTGGTGTGTGCAATTCCCACTAGAAATACTCTCGAAACTAGATCAAAGGCATAACCAATTCTTCGCCACGATAATCACATGTTTATAAATAGAATGGACTTTAGACACTCCATGACTCAAAGACACCGCCATCATCATTCAAGGTAGACAAGGACTCATGCTAGACTCTACAAAACTCTACAAAACACAAAACACACATGCTCATTGACCGTGCAATGGGTGAGACCCCTAAAGGCTTATACAATAGCACCCTTTTAGCGAACGTTAGGTCAGCAATCCCAAACCACAAAGGGCTTTAGGTTACTAGGACTAAGTCCCCTCAGACTTACTTGCTCGAGTACTAAAGAGCCCACCCTAGCCAATTCACATACACACACTCTCACAAACGCTCAATTTTTATTCTCACGACTCTTTTTTTTTTTACCTTTTTTTTTTCTGTTTTTTTTTTCTATTTTTTTTTCCTATTTTTTTTTCTTGACTCTTTTTTCTTGCTTTTTGATTTTTTTTTTTTTTTTATGCATGGGTGCACTATCTCACCCCCTAGACTACTCATATCAAATATGAGCGGCTACTAGCCATTTGACGCCTAGCCATTATTACACTACGACACGACACTCAGCATGACATCCATGTTTTCCCCCAAACTTATACTTAAGTGCTCCTACGCCATCAAGGGAATAACGAACATTCTAGATATAAGTATGTGATTAAATCCTAACAACCAAACCAGGTATAACTCGATCTAACCCAAGAGCAACCCGTGAGACCGTGAAAAGATTGTGTTCCCGACACACGCAAGTCAATTTCATAGAAACTTAAATCAACCCTCTATTCATTGTCATCACACTCAAATTAGCATCGACCTAGTAAGCCAGAAACAGACACTCATGTGGAATCATATGATATGCATGAACATGCATGAACACAACGATGCTACAACCTAAATAATCTATATGGCATGGCAACCTAAATGCAAACTACATGACATGGTACACTAAGTGCAACTAACATGAATATATACTAAATGCAATGCATGGCTCTAGCACCCTAAAATCACCCCCAAACTTATTAAATTCAATGTCCTCATTGAAGGTAAATAAAAGGGTACAAGAGATACTCCCCTACTCATCGGCATCGTCACCCTCCTCGGGTGGTGTGTCAGGTGGTGGATAGACATGGTGAGCGCCAAAGGTGGGCCATGTGACCTGGAATCCCTGCTGGGGATATACCCCATCCAACGACTGTGTCAAATCCGTAGCAAACCTGCTCATCATGTCATGTGTAGTGTCATAGCGCCTCAACATGCGCCTATACTGAGCATCACTAAAGACCACGGTGCCCTGACCCGGCTGGCTTGTCTGAGCGTGGGAAGGACCCGCTCTATCAGCCTGACGAGGAATTCTCGACACTAGTGGTGGGGCCTCCTCGCCCTCATCAACAACATACCCAAGCCCCCTAGGATGCGGAGTGCCGCCCGGCCACTCTGCCATCCTTCTAATCACATTATGATTAATAGAACCCATTGGACGAAGTAAAGTCTCATCATTAAACCAAGACACACCTGCATGAATACACAACTGACCAATAACCTCCGCATGAGGAATCCCTCCAGTAGTGCCACCACCCAAAAACTTCATGATGTTTCGGTTGATGAGATACCCAAGATCAATGTAATGTCCGTTCAAGATGCCCCATAAAATAATCGCCCGCTCTACAGTGACATCGGTGACATGGGTGGATGGCATGATACGCGCACAAATAAAAAGAAACCAAGCTCGCGCATACCGTGTCAAAGCAGCGGCAGGGAAAGTGCGCTTCTCAAACGTCCCGGGCTTACACTTCCACATTGTGCCCGGAATGCACATCCCCGCTATGATAGCATCCAAATCCACATTATCACGGGTTTTCTGCGTCCAATCCTCGGCACCTCTCGGCCTTGCCGGTTGGAATATAACCCGCCTTATATAACTAGGCTTATACGCCACTGTCTGGCCTCGTACCGTAGCCTCACCATTTGCCTCCTCTTTAGCATTTGCATAGAATTCTCTTACTATGCCCAACGGAACATCCAAGGGTGTTTTACAAAAATCCATCCAACCCCTCTCGCTAATCATTGCAAGCAATTCTCCATCCTCCTCCGAGGGTTCAAAACCCCTCTCCCTACAAACGGCTCTAGACAACAAACTGAAAAACTCATCTTCCGCCTTTTTCGACACAAATTTATCAACATTATAGTCGGGTTCCACCTCCTCCTCCGAACTACTACTAGCCACAACACGAGTTCTTTTCGGAGCCATTCAACAAGAACAATACAATACTACCACCAATATACCACAACACTCCAATTCAACAATTAACCAAAAACACCCAAAATGATATTCCACACAAAATATCCCAATTCCAATAATCAATCTTAATTCAATGACAAGAGTAGTAAAGAATTTTACCCATGAATTGAAGATGATAAACTCGAGATCACTTTCCCCAAGCTTGAATTAGAAATTCCTTGAAGCTTTAATGGAGTTTGGATGGTTTGGAACAAAGAGGGGATTTGTGTGTATAGGTGTATGTATATATGGGTGTATAGATGTGGAAAATGAAGTGGGTGTGTAGGATTTGGGTTTGGTGGGTATTAGAATTTAGGAGAGATTTGATTTAGGATGGGGGAAAAAAAAAAAAATAAGGGTTTGTGGGGGGATTTTGGTGGCCAAGAAGAATGCAGTAGACTTATGGGTGCTGGTGAAACAAGCGGCCCCTTTATTAAATTTTTTTTTTTTTTTTTTTTTTTTTTTTTTTTTTTTTTCTTGAAAATACTACAACACACTAGAAAACCAACCTAATTCCATACCAATTACGTGGGTTGCCTCCCACGGAGCGCTTCTTTAACGTCACTAGCTTGACTTGAAGCCTGACTTTACGTTGAACCAAGAACCACCGTTCTTTTCTCGCGATCCACCATTCCACCAAAATAGTGTTTCAATCTCTGACCATTGACCTTAAAAGCTTGATCAGGTGATGACTCGAAAATCTCCACAGCACCATGCGGATACACCGTTTTAATGGTGAAAGGCCCTGACCAACGTGATTTAAGCTTTCCCGGAAAAAGCTTGAGCCGGGAGTTAAAAAGAAGCACCAATTGGCCTGGTTCAAAGGTTTTGGGCACCAATTTCCTGTCGTGCCACCTCTTCACTTTCTCCTTATACAACTTTGAGTTCTCATAAGCTTGCAGACGGAACTCATCAAGTTCATTTAACTGTAACATCCTTTTTTCACCAGCAGCTGTCATATCAAGATTCAACTTTTTCAATGCCCAATACGCCTTGTGCTCAAGTTCTGCAGGTAGATGACACGCTTTTCCATAGACCAGCTGAAACGGAGACATCCCCAAAGGAGTTTTATAGGCAGTCCTGTAAGCCCACGCAGCTTCATCCAATTTCGAGGACCAATCCTTCCTCGAAGGATTCACTACCTTCTCCAAGATTCGCTTAATTTCCCGATTCGAGACTTCGGCTTGACCATTAGTCTGAGGATGATAGGCGGTTGCAACGCGGTGAGATACTCGATATTTGGCTAGTAAAGCCGTGAACTGGCGGTTGCAAAAGTGAGTGCCTTCATCACTGATTATAGCACGAGGAGTCCCAAAACGAGTGAAGATCTGTTTATGAAGAAAGTTAAGCACGACCTTAGCATCGTTCGTTGGCAAGGCCTTCACCTCTACCCATTTGGATACATAATCCACTGCCAACAGAATGTACTGATTGTTGAACGACGACACAAAGGGTCCCATGAAGTCAATACCCCACACATCAAAGATCTCCACTTCCAGCATGTTATTCAACGGCATCTCATTCCTCCGAGAAATATTGCCAACTCTTTGGCACCGATCACATCGCAGCACGAACTGATGCGCATCCTTAAATAGAGTAGGCCAGAAGAAACCTGCCTGAAGTACCCGAGCAGCAGTTTTATCACCCCCATAATGACCACCGTAGATGGTGTCATGGCAATCTCGTAGAATCCCCTCCGTCTCACTGTAAGGAATACACCGTCGGAGAAGCTGATCCGGCCCTTGCCTGAAAAGATAGGGTTCATCCCAACGGTACCATTTGACATCGTGGAGGAATTTCTTCTTCTGAGCATAAGAAAACTCAGCTGGGATGATGTTGCTCACCAGATAATTCACAAAATCAGCGAACCACGGAACTTCACCTTGCATCTGAAACAACTGCTCATCCGGGAAGTGCTCATTTATGAGAGTTGCATCCTTACTTCCATCTTCACCCTGCTCCAATCTCGAGAGATGATCAGCTACCTGATTTTCCGTTCCTTTCCTGTCCTTGATCTCAAGTTCAAACTCCTGAAGTAGAAGTACCCAACGAATCAGTCGGGGTTTAGCATCCTTTTTAGCAAGTAGAAACCTGATAGCTGCATGGTCTGTGTAGACCGTGACCTTCGCACCAAGCAAATAAGACCTGAACTTCTCGAATCCATAAACAACTGCAAGAAGCTCTTTTTCAGTGGTGGTGTAATTCAGCTGGGCATCATTGAGGGTCTTACTAGCATAGTAGACCACATGAAAAACATTGCTCTTCCTTTGCCCTAACACCACACCCACAGCAAAGTCACTTGCGTCACACATCATCTCGAACGGCTCATTCCAGTTGGGAGCTGTGATGATTGGAGTAGTGGTCAGCTTCTTCTTCAAGTGCTCAAATGCCTGGAGACACTCATCAGTGAATTTGAAAGGAGTATCTTTCTCTAATAAGCTGCAAAGAGGCTTTGTAATTTTAGAGAAGTCTTTGATGAAACGCCTATAGAACCCGGCGTGTCCCAGAAAACTGCGAACTCCTTTGACTGAAATAGGTGGAGGGAGCTTCTCAATAGTCTCCAGCTTGGCCTTGTCCACTTCTAAACCCTTTCTAGACACCTTGTGACCTAGAATAATGCCTTCTTGTACCATGAAGTGGCACTTCTCCCAGTTGAGCACTAGATTCGTCTCCACACATCGCTTCAAAACCATACTCAGATTGTGTAAGCATTCGTCATACGATGACCCAAAGACAGAGAAGTCATCCATGAACACTTCCACATTAATGCCAATCATATCAGAGAAGATGGCCATCATGCATCTCTGGAATGTAGCTGGAGCACCACAAAGTCCGAAGGAAACACGTCGGAACGCAAAAGTCCCAAATGGACATGTGAAGGTAGTCTTCTCCTGATCTTCAGGAGCTATAGCAATCTGATTGTAGCCCGAATACCCATCCAACAAACAGTAGTACTCATGTCCAGCTAACCTGTCCAACATCTGGTCAATGAAGGGTAGAGGGAAGTGATCCTTCCTGGTGGCCTTGTTCAACTTTCTGTAGTCCATACAAACTCTCCAACCTGTGACTGTCCGCGTTGGAATGAGTTCATTCTTTTCGTTGGTCACCACTGTCATACCCCCTTTCTTTGGTACGCACTGAACGGGGCTCACCCACGAACTATCCGAGATTGGATAGATGATGCCTGCGTCCAGCCACTTTAGAATCTCCTTCTTGACAACCTCTTTCATGATGGGATTTAGCCTCCTCTGATGTTCCACTGAAGGTTTGCACCCTTCCTCCATTGGAATTTTGTGCATACAGTAAGAGGGACTGATGCCCTTGATGTCTGCAATCGTCCACCCTATCGCTGACTTGAACTCTCTCAAAATCCGCAAAAGTTTCTCTTCCTCGCTACCTGACAGGTTAGATGCAATAATCACAGGTAATGTAGATGCATCACCAAGAAAAGCATACCTTAGATGGTCCGGCAGTGGCTTGAGTTCAAGTTCAGGAGCTTCCTCAATAGATGGCTTAAGGCGGATTTGTGATTTCTGAAGCTCAGCTAAACCCAGTGATGTGGGTGGAGCAATGATTCTTCTCTGATAAGGGCTAGCATTCAACATTTGCATACATTCAGCATCCTCTTCATCTTCAGAGTCAGCATCCCCCTGTAATGTGCTGACTAAAGCATCCGTTTTCAACATCTGATTCATCTCCTTGTGTTGCAGCGACTTGACCACATCAAGTCTGAAGCAGTCTTCCTCTTCAGTAGGCAATTGCATAGCTTTAAACACATTGAACGTGATGTTTTGATCATTAACTCTCATAGTCAATTCCCCTTTTTGAACATCAATTAACGTTTTGCCCGTGGCCAAGAATGGCCTTCCCAAGATAATGGGGATGTTCTTGTCCTCCTCGAAATCCAAGATGACAAAGTCAGCCGGAAAGATGAGTTTATCTACCTTGACTAGAACGTCTTCTACTATTCCACGAGGATATGTAACCGACCTGTCCGCAAGCTGCAATGAAATATTTGTTGGCTTAGGGTCTGGAAGTCCAAGTGTCAAGAAGACTGAGAGAGGCATCAGATTGATGCTTGCACCAAGATCACACAAGCATCGGTTGAAAGACACGTTCCCAATAGTGCAGGGAATGGTGAAGCTCCCTGGATCTTTAAGCTTTGGAGGAAGTTTCTGCTGAAGAATCGCGCTACATTCCTCCGTCAGTGCAACTGTCTCATAATCAGCCAGCTTTAATTTCTTTGAGAGAATCCCCTTCATAAATTTGGCGTAGCTAGGCATTTGTTCCAAGGCTTCAGCAAATGGTATGTTGATATGTAGCTTTTTAAACACCTCCAGAAACTTACCAAATTGCTGATCCTTCTTCTCCTTCTGAATTCGCTGAGGAAAAGGTGGAGGCGGATAGACTGGAGGCTTAACCTCTGAAGGGGCCGACTCCTTAATTGGTTGCTTTTCCTTGTCCTCAACATCCTCTAGCTCTGCTTGTTTTGAAGTCTGCTCAAAATCTGAACCCCCTGTAACCTTTCCTGATCGCAGAGTGATAGACTGTACCTGCTCCTTACCCTCTCTCTTTCCTGGATTCGGCTCTGTGTTGCTAGGCAGAGTTCCCTGCTGCCTATTAAGTAGGGCATTAGCAAGCTGGCCAATCTGATTTTCCAAAGTCTTAAGCGAAGAAGCTTGACTCTGGAGTGAAACTGCTTGGCTCTTGACCATGGCTCTCAACTCCTCAAGTTCAGATTTCTCATTATTCTGCTGCTGAAATCCTGGAGGCTGATACTGCTGCCTCGGCGCATATTGCTGCTGACTCCCTGAAGGGTTGAACTGTCTACCCCCAAACTGCTGGTTGGGAGGTGGAAAAGATTGCTGCTGTGCGATGTTCTGATTGTTACCCCAGCTGAAATTGGGGTGGTTCCTGTTATTCGGATGGTAAGTGTTGGGCACTGGCTGCTGCGGCCTTTGGAAGTTGCTCACAAATTGTGCCGACTCAGTGGATATGGCACATTGACGAGTATCATGGCTACCAGCACATAGCTCGCAGATGCTAGCAACCTGTTGCATCCCAAGATTAGCCAATGAATCAACTTTCAAATTAAGAGCCTCCAACTGAGCTGAAAGTGCAGTAGCTGTGTCAACTTGAAGGACTCCTGCCACTTTGTTCTGCTGCAATCTCTGGGAAGGATTCTGATACTCATTTGCAGCCATCATTTCAATCAACTCATAGGCTTCCTCGTAGCTCTTAGCCCACAATGCTCCTCCAGAAGCTGCATCGACCATAGGCCTAGATTGGCCTCCCAGACCATTGTAAAAGCAGTTTATGGTCATCCAGTCTGGCATTCCATGATGGGGGCATTTCCTAAGCATCTCCTTGTAACGCTCCCAAGCTTCACATAGAGATTCCCCCTGAGTCTGAGTGAACTGAGTGATGGCATTCCGTATGGCTGCAGTCTTAGCCATAGGAAAGAATTTGGAGAGAAACTTCTGTGCAAGCTCTTCCCACGTAGTGATTGAACCAGCTGGTAAAGAATGTAACCAGCCCTTGGCTTTGTCCCTCAAAGAGAACGGGAAGAGTCTCAGCTTCACTGCATCATCCGAGACACCATTAAACTTGAAGGTGTCACAGATTTCGATGAAATTCCTGATGTGCATATTGGGGTCCTCAGTAGCACCACCCCCAAATTGCACTGTGTTTTGCACCATCTGGATAGTGCCCGGCTTGATCTCGAACGTATTCGCAGCAATGGCAGGCCTGATGATACTTGACTGAATATCATTAATTCTAGGCTGCGAATAGTCCATGAGAGCCCTTGGAACGTCCTGTGGATTAGGATCTCCCATAGCAACAGAGTGTTCAACTTCAACCTCAACCTCAAGTTCAACTTCTTCTTCTTGTTTTCTTTCTTGTTCCGCCTTGGTTTGAGATCGTGTTCGCATGCACGATTAGTACCTGAAACACAATTAGGCAAGGCGACACAAGTTGGATAAGTAATCACAAATCAAGTCAGTAATCTATAACGACCACTGATGAAAAGCATATAACTACAATAACACCGCGTCCCCGGCAGCGGCGCCAAAAACTTGTTGATTCGTAAACACGCAAGTATACGTGGCCACAAATAGCAAGTGGTAAATAAAAGTTCGTTCCTCAGGGACAAGATGTACTGTGAATTTATTGCCTATGCAACAGAGTATGATTACTTTTTACTGCCTGACGATTTACCAAATTCAAGTTTTTATTACTCTAAAATTATCAACTAAGTAAGAAATATCGAAAAGTGAATTAACAAGAAATTATCTAAAGCAAGAGAGACATGGGATTCCAATTTCATCGACAATTTCACTAACGGCTGACTCAATAAATCGACTCGGGTGATAATTCAATAATTAATCAGATAACACGATGATAATACGAGCTACCTTTCAGTAAACTCGCATCAAACCCCTTAAATTCCACAAAAGATAGAATTTACGAAGACATCAAATTATATTCAGATTATATATGTCTATACAATCTGGAAACACAATTGATTTAAGCTTAAGTTATCAAAACGATTACATGGGACAAAGTGAGATGGGTTAAATCACATTGCAAATCAAGATTAAATAATTAAATCAAGAACCCATGCTAATTTGGCGATATCTGAACCCTAGAATCCGCTTTCGCAATCAACTAGGATTAATTAAATAAGATGGTCGCGAATCATCTTTAAATTAATTCAACCAAATTAGATTTAATCACCCTAAATCAATTATGAATCAAGCACAGAAGTTACGTTATCGAATCCATTAGAATCCCATGAAGAAGAATTAGTTCATGACTGAATTAATAATTAACATGGAATTAATATAAAACATAGATTTGAAATTAAACATGTAATTAACACGATGAACAATAATTAAATAAGAGAACGAGAATAAGAAATTAAAACCAATGTTGAAGACAAGAAAATCTGAAACTGAAATCCTGAAGTGATTCTTGACGGCTATCTCCAGAACCCTAGAGAAATTGTATGATACCAAAAGATAAAATTTTTTTACAAATCCCCTTCTAATACTAATTACTCCCGTTTTATTATATTACTACTGGGCTAAACAAAATACCCAAATACTAAGCCCACATAACAAACAGCCCAACTAATAAAAACAGTACTAAAACAAACTGATTTACTTTTATAAAACACACGGAACAGCACATAACAAACAAAGCACGTGGATGACGTCAGCACCCGGATACGCATCCTGCAGATGCGCAAGTGCTGATACGCATAAGCAGAATGCGCATCCCGTGTTCCATGCGCTCCTGCGCCTGCACGCGCGCAGCTGCGCTGTTGACTTTCTGCTCAGCTTTAATAAAACCCGCGCTGTAGCCCTTGAATTAGCGCTATGGCGCCTTTTATTCTCTGGAAAAATACTTCAACAACCGATGTGGTCAGGAACTTTTAAGCGCTGTTGCTCTAAATCTTGTGCAGCTGCTCTCTAACTTCACTGGACTTCTGAATTCCTGCTCCAAAAATTATTTAATAACGAACCAAAATTTCTTTATTTTCTTCTCCTAAATTCACCAAATTAATTTCCTGAGCTAAAAATCACATAAATCCTTCAACAAAGCTCAAAAGAATTAGCACCACCATTTCTATTTCCTTCCACGAAATTCATCACCACCATGAGCCCTATTTAATTCATTTTAACACCAACAATGCTCCCAACATGCAACCTATAAAATCACACAAAAACGTATCAAAAACTCACGAAACCCGAGAACTCGCAAATGATTAAAGTCCAAATGGAGGATAATTAGTGGAAATAAAACCACTTATCAACAACCTTCATTTCCTTCAACAGAGGGCGCCCCACAAGAGCATTATGAGATGATTCCACATTCAAAATCATAAAGTCCATCATCTGAGTTACAGAAAGAACTCCTTCACCAAGGGTTACTGGCAGTTTGATCGTCCTCATGACTTTCACAGACTCAACCGAAAAACCATAGATCCAACCACTATCTGGAATCATATCCCTATCTGGAAGTCCCAGCTTCTTGTAAGTGCTGTAGTATAGAATATTTACTGAACTTCCATTATCGACAAGAACCCGGTGTACGTTCTTGGAACCAATCTGGATTCCCACCACCAAAGCATCATTATGAGGATGGTGCACCCATCTAGCTTCTTCCAAACTGTTCACAATAATGAGATGTCTATACCTTGCCTCTCTTGCGTATCTTTCCAAAGCATGGTTACTATCACCCTCCAGGTGTCGTCCTCCAAAAATCATGTGGATACTACCTTCTTTGACAAATTTTTTCTCTTTGGGCTTGTCCTCACCACGGAGGGAGCGCCCTCCATCTCTTTTATCAGGATTCTCCTTGTGCTTATTGACTTCTCTAAGAATCCAATCAGTCAAGTATCCTTCTTTGATCAGATCTTCGATTTCATCCTTCAAGTATGGTGCCCTGTAGACTCATGATATACACAATACTTCTTCTTATCTCTGCTTTGCCAAGAAGATAAAGGATCCAGCCTCTTGAAGAGTCCCTTGTCTTTATTCACCTCAAAGATATGCTCAATAGGGGCTTCCAGAGGGGTATATTTATTTGGACTCCTATCATAATTGTACGTATATGGAGGTCCCCAATTGTTTCCCACTTCAGTTGCATTCACCCGGTTAGCACCAATCCCCGTACGATGAGGAGGACTTACAGACCTATCCTTTCTCTTATTAACTTTTCCTTTAGAAGTTCCCTGCATGTCTGTCTTTCGATTGTCCGCCAAGGATTGCTCTACTATCTTGAAGGATTCAGCTTGTGCAAACACATCAGCCAAAGTAGGTGGATCTCGTCCTTGAAGATGTTTCCAGAAATCAGTCCCCACCGACAATCCAGCTATCAAGAAACTCTTGAGTGTTTCATCAGTCACTCCTCGCACTAGAGTAGACTCTGAGTTGAATCTCTTGAAGTAAGATTGTAGACTTTCTCCTTCCCTTTGCTTAATGTTGGCCAAAGTGGTGACGGGAGGAGCATATTTCACTGCTGCCTGGAATTTGGTTAAAAACAGATTCCTCATCACCTGTCAAGACGTAATTACTCCTGGCCCAAGTTTCTGAAACCACTGTTGTGAACTCACCCTGAATGTTGCTGTCAACAACCGACACCTAGCTAATTCAATCACCTGATATACATCCATCTCGATATCAAATCGTCCCAGGAATTCCACAGGATCTGCATTTCCATGAAAACGCAAATCATTGGTCATAGATCTATACCCAACAGGGAGTTGTGCCTCTCTCACTTTAGTTGAGAACGGAGAAGATGTTGGTGCCGTAGCAGATATTCTCGCTCCATCCAAGTGAGTAAGAAGTCTTTTCAAGTCATCAACATTAAAAGTTCCCACACCAGGGATATTCTGGATATTAGGTTGTGCGCTAGTCTGCGTACCCCCCAGTGGTAGAGGTGGAACAGTTGTTTGAGCACCTCCTGGAGCTTCAGCATGAATTTATGTCACGGTTCCCCCTGAGTTTGCTGGTCCTGGGGATTTCCTTGAGCTTGAGTCTGAGTCTGTTGACCCTGGGGATTTCCTTGAGCTTGAGTCTGAGTCTGTTGACCCTGGGGATTCCCTTGAGGTTGTAGATTCCCCTGGGAACCTCGGTGCCATCCCTCAGAATGAGGGCGCATTCTTGATCTAGACCCGCTGGAGGTACTTGAATGAACTTGGTAAATTCGAGGAGATCCTCTCCTTGAGGGCGCGCCCTCATTGCTACGTGGCCGCCTATCCCCTCTATATATCTCCATTCTCCTATCCTCGTTATCCCGGCCTTTTCTCCTTCTAGTATTTCCATGATGGGGAGCTTGCTCAGGTCCAAGGGGCCTCGATATGTGATCAGGGGGCACGCGCTGTGAACCATTACTTCAGGGGGCACGCGCTGTGAACCATTACTTCGCGGAAGGGCTCGCTCATGTCCAAGGGGCCTCGACCTGTGATCAGGGGGCACGCGCTGTGGATCACGGGGCCTCAATTCCAGGTACTTCCCCTTTTCTTTTTCCTTCTTCTGTTGCTCGAGGAGTACCATCCTTAAATCATCATCATTAAGCCTTATTCCAAGGCATTCCTTCAGAGTTGCGAAATCCTTCTTCTCCCTAGCAATCTGTTCTTCATCCCGTTGAATCTCACTAAGGGTGCGCCCTGAACGATGAAGGTGAGGGCGCGCCCTAGCTTGTGGATCTGACAACCTGCGATCACAATTATCTTCACTAGGATGTTCAATAACAGGATCAGAGTATTCTAACCTTCGAGGAGTAATTAGCTGAAATCTTTTCTCTTGCACTTCCTCGCCTCTTCGAGAACCTTCCTAGGCTTGGAGGGCTTTCCCTGTTCGACGATGATTTCTCGGGATACTCCGAGATTTTCTCCTACTTTGTTGCTCTTCCTCCACAGAGCCCAATCTTGCCCCAAAACTATTTATGGCATCTTGCATAACATACAACTGCTCCATTAATGCCGAATTACTGATGAGAACGGGCGGCTGTCGGCCAGCGGCGGCTGGAGTTCCATGATATCGCGGAGGAGCAGTAATATTCTCCGGAACATAAGCTTTGTGATGAGTCCGATTTCTCCTCGGGCTATCTTCATAATCGTAATCATCACTTTCGTGAGAACCTCCACCTTGATTATGAGACATTTTTTCCTCCTAAGATTCAGATCTTGATTGGACCCCTCCTTCTAGCGCCAATTTGTTGACGGAGGAATTTGGGAACAACAAAATTCGAGGTACGTCGCCGGAAACAAGATCTACAACGGTGGTTCTTTACCGAAAAAAGTGGTGGCGTGTGGTGGCTGTTTGTGATTGGTGGTTGAGATTGATAGGGTTAGTGATGGCTATTTTAGAGCTCTCGACTTCCAACCCCTCAATCGGCCTATGTACCCCGGTATTTATAGGGGATCAATCCATACGTAGTTCTTGGAGAGCAAGAAACCCAAATGGGCTTGAATTGTAGGTCCAGCATCCGGAATGTTCTACTATGAGGCCTAACCACAAAAGGCCCAAGGCTCATCCAAGATCTCAAGACTTCACAGATAATGAAACTTCCCCCGTCGAGGACTAGTCCCATCCGCTACCAGCTATTTCTTGATTTCAAGGATGCAGGTATAGCCATGGTTTACCCCAAGTGCAGAACGCATCCCTGTCCCCTGAATGAGAAGCACCCACCAGATAGCAGGACAGGTGATCCAGAGCTTTTGGGTGCAAAGTGCAGGATTACTCCAAAGTTCCCCAATGAGAGCGCGCCCATTGAGTATAGGAACAGAGCTCCAAAGCACACACCAAAGAGAGACATATCTTTCCACCAAAGAGGGCGTGCCCTCAGTGTATAAGAAAGGTCCCTAAATCCAGGAAAACCCCTGGAGACCTTCTACGACAGACATCCCCCTCCTGATATACGACATGAGGGAATTCTTCAATAAATCTTGGAAAACCAGCTCAAGTATAATTCCTTAATCATGAAATTATCAATGAGGGCGCGCTCTACCCGTAAGGAAAGTGAGGGCGCGATTCCTTGCCATCTTGCCAAAACCCTAATTCATCCAGGAAATCCCAAATTGAACCCAAAGCTGACCCGAATCCACCTTAAAAATACCCGAACCGAATTTTGGCTATAACAGTTAGCAACTGGATTATAGCAACGTAAAATTATATGGATGATTCAGTTGAAAATTTTAGACCTGTTCGTCCAGAAGAGTAAATTTTTTCAAACAAATAACCTAAATGACATAATATTGAGTCAGTTTAATACACTTGGTTCACCTGTTAACAAATGGGCTCTAAGTGACGAAAAGTCTATCTTGCAAATTCGACAAGAAGTACTTCAAATTTAAAATATTTAATTTGAGTCTAAAATTTATTTATTGTTAAATCATATTCTAATTTACAAAAATGTAGTAGCTACTTTTGTATACCAACATGGATGTTCGTATAACAATCAATTTCTCAGGCGAATTTTTGACAAAAAAAAAATAATAATAAATTCTCAGGCGAACATGAGTTATCTACCGATCTGAATTCTATAGCATGTTATGTAAACAATTTATTTAAAACTATCAAATTATTATGTAAGGTTTTACCTTATATTGTAACTAGTGGATAAAGCCGCGATTCGCGGCGGCGTTATAACTTTTTTAAAAAAAATAAATTTAAAAATATTTAAATTTTAACAGTTACATAATTTTTCTAATGAGCCGCTTTCTCATTAAACACGATTCTTTTTATTGAGTCGTTCTCTCATCAAAACTAAAATCTCAACTTTAACATATATAATAAAAACTTGTATAATATTTTTATCCATAAAAATCGAAACCTAAAAATAAGATAAAATTTATAACATCAATATCAAATTCTAATAGCTATTGCAATCTTTTCTACTGAGCCGTCTTCCCGTTAAACACGTTTCGAATCGCTCTCATTTGAAACCGAAATTCTAACTTCATTTTATATTATTATTAATTGTACTTATCTTATTTCCTTAAAAATTAAAAATTTGAAAAAGAATAAATTACAATTTTTACGTTTTTTAAACTTTTTAATATTTATGAAGTTTTAAAAGATGAAAATGCATCTTTTTTTGTATATTAGAGATATTCCTCTATTTATTTACAGATTCCGCATCAGAATGTCTTTCTATTAGGTTAACCCATATTTTTTTTCCTTTCTAAACACGAATAATTTTCGTTATGAGAATAATATTGAATTTATGGATATATTTTCCTAATGTAAGTATAATTAACTTGTATAAAAATTAAAATAAAGGAATTTGAAAAAGTAATATATAACTTTACAGAATCATATAAAATGTCTCTACAGTCCTCGTATTCTAAGTCCAATAATAATAAATTATTATATATATATTCTTTATATATTCAAACACCTTTTCTACTTTAAATAATTTTTTAATCATATATATTTTCTATAAATTTAAACTTTTTAATTCCAATAAAAAAATTTTAATTATTTATCTTACAAACAGATATTCTACTTCCAATCGAAGTTTTTACTTATATGTCTTTCCTATGAATTAAAACCATTCTTCTCTATATATTTAAATACCCATTATACTTCTAATATGTTAAATGATAGCTTTTAACTATTAGTATTTAAAATCCTAAAATTCTAAAAAAATAGATAAATAGATTAAGGGCATCTAAAAAAATAAGAAATATATTAATATTCTATTATATCATCAATATTAAATTTTAATAATTAACACGGTCTTCTCTAATGAACTGCTTTTCGTTAAATACGATTTTTCCTATTGAGACGCTCTCTCTTTAAAATCGAAATCCCAACTTTTATATATTTTACTTGTGAACCCTAAAAATAAAATAAAAGTTATGACATCAATATCAAATTCTAACAGTTAAAAAGATCTTTCCTAGTGAGTCATTTCCCGTCAAACACGTTTCGAGCCATTTTCGTTTCGGAACGAAATTCCAACTTCATTACATATTATTGATGAGACTTATCTTATACAATATCTTATACAATTATTTTTTTCCCTTAAAATCAAAACCTAAAAAGAGAGTGAATTTCAATTTTTTACTTATTCTAAACTTTCAAAATTTTATGGAGTTTCAAAAAATAAAAATACATCTCATTTATTATAGATACTATTTAGGGTTTTCGCATGGGAATGTGCTTCTAGTATGTTAACACATCAATTATTATCTTTTTAAATATAAAGATTTCTGGTTATGAGAATAATATTAGATTTATAAAATATTTTCAAATTTTAAGTATAAGTAACTTATATAAAAAAAATTAGAATAAAATATTTTTGAGAAAAAAAAATATAATTTTAAAAGATCGTAAATAAATGTCACCACCGTCTTTGTATTCCACTTCAAATAGAACATTTAATAATATGTCTCATCTATATATTCAAACACTTATCCTACTTCCAATAAAACTTTTAAGTTTTTATTTTTTTGTATAAATTCGAACTCTTATTCTCTATAAATTCGAACTTTTATTCTACTTCCAATAAAACTTTTAATTATATGTCTTATAAACACTTATTCTACTTCAAATAGAACTATTAATTGTATGTCTTCCCTATAAATTTCAACTCTTCACCTCTATAAATTCGAACACCTATTCTATTTCTAAAATGTTAACAAATATTTGTATATTTGTTAGTATTTAAAATTCTAAAATTTGAAAATATTAGAAAAATAGATTTAGAGCATTTAAGAGGGACGTCACCTAAATTCCCGCGTATCATCCATGATATTGATATTGATAATGATATATTGAAAATATTTAATTATGTAGAAATTTTATTATATTAAATAGTATATTTTAACATATGATGATATTACAATATAAAGAAAAAAAGATTTATATACTTATGATTCGAAATTGACGACAGTTAGTCATGCTTTTGTTCACGTGTTGCATGGTATATACGTGCTTCATCTATTTAACCAGTAAAAAAAAAAGAGGCATTCACATGTAATAATAATAAATATAATTTGAAAACACCTGAATAGTGAAAGTGAAATAATTAAAAGAAATTTCTCTAATAGCCAAGTACGTATGCCATTTAAATATAGAGTGTACAGATACAACGGAATACATAAATATTTGTTCAAATGTAAAAAACTATACAATCAAATATATGTCTGTTGTCGAGTATATATAATCTATAAAGGCAGGGAACTCACTCTAAAATTCAATGGATGAATTTTCGATATTCTCTACAGATTCGAACTCCTATTCTATTTCCAATAGAACTTTTAATCATATACTTTATAAATACCTATTCTACTTCTAATACGAACTCCTATTCTACTTCAAATAGAACTTCTAATCATATGCCTTCTAAATACCTATTATATTTCTAATAGAATTTCTAATTATATATCTTTCCTCTAAATTCGAACTTTTCTCCTCTATAAATTCGAACACCTATACTACTTCTAATATGTTAAAAAAATATTTTTATATTTATTAGTAATTAAAATCCTAAAATTCTAAAATATTAGAAAAATAGATTGAGTTAAACTCTTATTCTCTATAAATTCGAACTCCTATTCTATTACAATATAACTTTTAATCAAATGCCTTATAAATCCCTATTCTACTTCTAATACGAAGTCCTATTCTATTTCAAATATAACTTTTAATCATATGCCTTATAAATACATATTCTACTTCTAATAGAACTTCTAATCATATGAACTTTTATTTATATGTTTTTTCTATAAATTCGAACTCCTATTTTACTTCCGATAGAACTTTTAATCATATGCTTTATAAATACTTATTCTACTTCCAATAGAACTTCTAATCATATGTCTTTCCTATAAATTCGAACTCTTCTCATACATAAATTCAAACACCTATTATACTTTCTAATATGTTAAAAGATATTTTTATATTTATTAGTGTTTAAAATCCTAAAATTTTAAAAAAATTAGAAAAATAGATTGAGACGATCTTAGAACGCCACCTAAGCTCCCGCGTATCCTCCTTTATTTATATACTAGTTGATAAAGCCGCGCTTCGTGGCGGCATTACAATTTTTTTTAAAATAATTCAATATAGATTTTCGTTACATTTAACATATTTTCTAAATTTTTATCCATAAAAATCAAATCCTAAAAATAAAAATTATGACATCAGTATCCAATTCTAATAGTTAATACAATCTCTTCTAATGAGCCGTTTTCTCGTTAAAACATGTTTCGAGCTGTTTTTATTTGGAACCGAAATTCTAACTTCATTAGCACTTATCTTATAAAATAACATTTTTTTTCTTAAAAATTAAAACCTTAAAAGAGAGAAAATTCTAATTTTAACATTCTTTAAACTTTCGAATATTTATGGAGTTTTAAAGATGAAAATACATCTTATATTTTCTGTATATTATAGATATTCCTGTATTAATTTATAGCTTTCGCATGGAATTATTTTTCTATTATGTTAACACATCAATTTTTTTAAATGCGAAGACTTTTATTACGGGAATAATATTGAATTTATGAACATATTTTTCTAATGCAAGTATAATTAACTTGTATAAAAAATTAAAATAAAAGAATTTTAGGAAAAAAAAGAAATAAAGTTTAAAAAATCATATAAGACGTACATTTCCATCGTCCTGGTATTCTACTTCCAATAAAATATTTTATTATATATATTCTTTATATATAAAAACATATTTTCTACCTCCACTTAAATTTTTTAATTATATGTATTTTCTATAAATTCAAACTCTTCTTATTTATAAATTAGAACTCATATTTTACTTACAATAAAACTCTTAATTATATGTATTACAAACGCTTATTCTACTTCCAATAAAACTTTTAATTATATGTTTTCCGTATAAATTTAAACTCTTATTTTCAATAAATTTGAACACCTATTATGTTTCTAATATTAAAAGATAGTTTTTTAGTTATTAATATTTAAAATCCTAAAATTCTAAAAAAAATTATATATATTTTTTTCGATTATATCATCAATATTAAATTTTATATTCAACACGGTTTTCTTTAATGAACCGCGTTCTCGTCAAACATGGTTATTCCTTTTGAATCGTTCTCTCGTTAAGAACAAAACCCTAACTTTTACATATATTACTTGTATAATAATGTTTATCCATAAAAATCGAATACTAAAAATGAGATAAAATTTTTATCATCAATTTTAAATTCTAATATATAGCTGATACAATCTTTTCTAGTGAGCCGTCTTTCCGTCAAATACGTTTCGAGCCGCTCTCGTTTGAGATCGAAATTTTAACTTCATTACATATTATTATACAACTTTTTTCCTTAAAATCAAAACCTAAAAATATTGTGAATTCCAATTTTTATTTTCTCCAAGCTTTCTAAAATTTATGGAGTTTTAAAAATAGAAAAAACATCTTATTTTCTCTTTATATTATAGATACTACTATATTTGTTTAGGGTTCCCGCATGAGAATGTTCTTTTATTTTGTTAACACATCAATTCTTTTCTTTTTAAATACGAAGACCTTTTTTTATTAGATTTGTACTGGATATATGAAATTTTTTCCTAATAAAAGTATATATAACTTGTATAAAAAATATATAATTTTAGAATATCGTTAAAGATGTCACCACCGTCCTTGCATTCTACTTCTAATAAAATTTTTAATTATATGTCTCCTCTATATATTCAAACACCCATTCTACTTCCAATAGAATTTATAATTATATGTTTTTTCTATAAATTCGAACTCTTATTCTCTATAAATTCGAACTCCGATTCTATTTTAAATAGAACTTTAACCATATGCCTTATAAATACATATTCTACTTTCAATAGAACTTCTAATTATATGTCTTCCCTATAAATTCGAACTCTTCTTTTCTATAAATTCGAACACCTATTCTACTTCTAATATATTAAAAGATTTTTTTTATAATTATTAGTGTTTATTTGAACTCCTATTTTACTTCTAATAGAACTTTTAATCATATGCCTTATAATTAAATATCTATTCTACTTCCAATAGAGCTTTTAATTTTATGTCTTCCCTATTAATTCGAACTCTTCTCATCTATAAATTCGAGCACCTATTCTACTTTTAATATTTTAAAAGATATTTTTTTTATTTATTAGTGTTAAATTTATGGAGTTCTAAAAAATAAAAAAAAACATCTTTTCTCTTTATATTATAGATACTCATGTATTTATTTAGGGTCCTCGCATGAGAATGTTCTTTTATTATGTTAACACATCAGTTTTTTTTTTTTAAATACGAAGACTTTTTTTTATGAGATCAGTATTGGATTTATGAAAAATTTTCCTAATAGAAGTATAAATAACTTGTACAAAAAATATGTATAATTTTAGAATATTGTAAAAAATGTCACCACCGTCCTTGTATTCTACTTCTAATAAAATTGTTAATTATATGTCTCCTTTATATATCCAAACACATATTCTACTTCTAATAGAACTTATAATTATATGTTTTTTTCTATAAATTTGAACTCTTATTCTTTATAAATTAGAACTCCTATTCTACTTCGAATAGAACTTGTAATCATATGCTTTATAAGTACTTATAATTATACTTCCAATAGAACTACTAATTACATGTCTTCCCTATAATTTCGAACTCTTTTCTTCTACAAATTCGAACACCTATTTTACTTCTAATATGGTAAAATATATTATTATATTTATTAATATTTATCTGAACTCCTATTCTATTTTTAATAGAACTTTTAATCATATGCCTTATAATTAAATATCTATTTTACTTCCAATAGAACTTCTAATTATATATCTTCCCCATAAATTCGAACTCTTATCATCCATAAATTCGAACACCTATTCTACTTCTAATATGTTAAAAGATATTTTTATATTTATTAGTGTTTAAAATCGAAAAATTCTAAAAATTAGAAAAATAGATTGAGATGATTTAGAGCGCCACCTAAGCGCCCGCGTATCCTCCTTTATTTATATATATTGATAATTTCCTTATTCGAATCTGGTCGTCTTATAGGCATGCATGCTTAATAAAACAGTGTTGGAAATTAAGAAGCAGATAGCACACCAATAGTAGGGGTGAGAAAAAAAATAATCGAAAAATTGAAATTGAGTTAAAAAACCAGTCAAATTGAAAATAAACAAAAATGATAATATCGAAAAAAATTGTAATCAAACTCAATTGATGAAACGGTTTGGTAATGATTACAATTTTATTTCAATAATTGAACTAAAAAATCGAACCATACATATAATTTACATTTCTAATTAAAAAGTTATCATATAACTATAAATAATATATCGTTTACTATATAGAAAAAGAGCCTAGCATAGTTAAGGTATAATGGTTTACTCCCTTTGTTGTAGACAGAAGTTGTTTTTCTTATACATTGATCATAAATTTTGTCAATCATCTTCAATACTAAATTTGAATATGAATGCACTTGTAATTTTATGATTTGTGTTTTTATATATTTAAATTTATTTTATTTTATGTCATAATATTTTCAAGCAAAATATTATTAAATTTGAATTTTTTTTAATTAAATAAAAAACCAAAAAAAATCTAAACCGATTAATAACTGTTGAAGACAGTTCGATTACGTACGATTAATAAATAAAAATCGAACCAAATCAACATATGCGATTTGTAATCGAGCCAAATTAACACGTTCAAATGCGATGTAACGGTTCAAAAAAAAAAAAAAATATTGATGTAACACTCCTCAAGATCACGACCTGCTGCATCGGGAACTGAACTCAAAACCATTCAACGGCTTACGGCTCCTTTGTCTTTTTAGCCTGTTTTTTGAACAAAAGATGTAAAAATGGTATAGTTGAACATAAACTTGCAAAGTTAGCATTCCTAATAGCCCATTAGCAAATATTTCAACCGGATGTTTATTGGAATTTTGTATAAAAAGGACATGTTCGTCATTTCAAATGTCACTACGAATTTGAATTAAATTGAACTTCAGTGACTAGTTCGTCATTTGGAATGCAAAACAACATTATTTTATTTTTTTAATATGAAATAGACATGTTCGCCATTCCAAATGGAGAACCATACTATTTTTTATTTTATTATAAATCTGTTAACCTTTTGACAGTTTGTTTTTGTTATTCATTTTGAGGGCATAAAAATAATATTTCTACAAATAATTTTCTCGGTTTCTTTGTTCCAAATAAAAATAAGAACATTCTACTTTGTTAGTAGGCTAAAAAATTTTGAAAATATAATGCACATCAATGTTATTTAAAATTTCGAAAATGGCAAGTACATATAAATTTACTAAAACTTATGTACATAGACATGTTGAGTAGCCTAAAAAACATATTTTCACATAATTTTTTTTTACGTTTTTATGGATTCATATTAAAATATCAACATTCTACTTTGTTACAAAACAAAAATTTCAAAAAAAAAAAATATGTGAAACAACAATATTTTAAGATTCGAAAGTGACAAAAACACACAAATTTCATAATGAAGATAAGAGGACAGTTCGTTGTCCAAAGTCTCTGGTCCGACAAACTAGGCACATAATCATCAATCACATGTCGGTATGGCCTCCATACAATTTCATCCCCGGTGATAAAATCCAGCTGATGTCGAGACGATCGTGCACTATGCACTGTGATATCCTTTCTGTTTATAGGGACTTTCCACATGCAAGAGAAGTGGACATAATGACCGAAATGTCATGTAACATATGTGGATTTGAGAGCGATTCCCATGTTTTGCTCCAGCACCAAACTCAGCGTCTGGTCTTCAGCTTCCCCGGGGTCTAAGACAGAAACTATTTTTACTCCATTCAATAATAATAATAATGAATATTTTTGTATGCACAAAAACCTAAACTTATTACTCCCTCCGTCCCAATTTATCTATCTTGGTTACTATATTAGTTTGTCCTAAAAACTTGTCTTCTTTCCATTAATGTAGATTTAAGTTCCATATATACCCCTATTAATCATGCATTGATAATCTATTATTGTATTATTTAATGTAAGAGCTCATTCTTTCCACCTAATACATTAATGTAATTACAAGGATATTATAGTTAAAGTAAAGATAAAATTTATTTTTCCTTATTATGTGTGCAAAAGTCAAATAAGCCAATTAAAATGGGACGGAGGGAATAAAATTTACTAATTCATGAAAAAATAGTTATTAGGATTAAAAAGACACAATTAAAAATAATTTAAGATGCTTCCGACCCACATTTCTTAGCTTGTAAAAAATCCACAAAACATGCAGATTTTACAAAATCCGAGTAGTAGTATTAATTTTCCTCATTACCAAGAGATGGTTGACATTTATCCAATCTACTTAAATTAATACTCCTACCCATCAACCAAGCACGGCGTTAATGATGCGATGAAGTTCTTGTTTCGAAGAACTAATTTGTCGGTCTTGCATTTTGTTCAAAGTAATTACTACTACCCCCGTTAGGGGTGAGCAAAAAACCGAAATGAAACCGAAACCAAACCGAAACCGACCAAAACCGAACCGAAAAAACCGAAACCGAAGCCGAACCGGCGGTTGCGGTTTTTGATTTTTAAAAACCGAAATTTTCGGTTTCGGTTCCGGTTTTAGGTTAAAACCGAACCGACTAAAACCGAACCGAACCGATTATTAAAATAAATATATAATTTATATAAATTTATAAAACTTTCTGGTGACTGCTCCGGCTGGTAACTTCTCATTTTCGTAAACTATATATATAGGTTTATACTATCATGTAAATTGTATTAAAACTAAGATTATATTGCAACCAATTTACATATTACATGAGAAAGTTCTAATTTGCTTTTGTATTAGCAACTCAGAGTACATTTTGTCATTTACTCATGCAAGGCATTAAATTTGTGCAAGTTAAGACTTAATTAGGTATGATTTATTCATTGCACATTATCACACATGCATGTATAAATTTTGTTAAAATATATTGTGAGCCCTGTATAACTTATTAGCTTACTAATGTCATATGATACTGTCATATAACATTACCACTAACATATACACAGAGTGTATTCATTCAAAAACTCAGTTACTTTGTTTAAAAATCGAGAGCGTTGTAATTTATAAATTTAAAATCTTGTAATATATTTATGATTTTTTCGTTCGGTTTTAAAACCGAAACCGAACCGTTAAAAACCGAACCGAGCTTTTTAAAACCGAAACCGAAACCGACGGTTCGGTTGCGGTTGCGGTTTTCAATTTTAAAAACCGAAGACATGCGGTTTCGGGTTCGGTTTCGGGGCAAAACCGAACCGAACCGAACCGTGCTCTCCCCTAACCCCGTCACCGTATGTACTTCAATCTATCATCAATCACTTTATAGGAGTATTTTTTTGACAAAGAAAAAGCACTTTCATTCGTTCAATATATCAGCCATACAAAGAGATAATACCTCGACCGGGGCAAAAATTATCAATTTAATGATTGCAAATTTACGTTTAATTTTTATATTTTCAAAAATTACAAAATATTATCCTTTAATAATTACTTCCTTCGTTCTACAATACAAGTCTATTTTAAAAAAATTACAAATCTTAAGAAAATACTAATTAGATGATACATTTCCCTTCTATAACCATTATAAATGTATTGATTCTTTAAGAACATATAAGTTGTTTTATACTCTTGATTATCCCTCATTAATTGCTATACAATTTTTAAAAAAAGATAGTTTAGGAAAAATAATCATAAATTACATTAAAAACTGGAAATGGACATGTATTATAAAAAAAAAAAAAATTCTCAAAAGACTATTATTGTGTGGGACGGAGGGAGTATGTAAAAAATAGTAAAATTATGTTTGTGTTGGGATTCGAACCATTAGGGGTTTTATATCAAAGTAGCCAACATTTGCACCTCAAATGTATCAAGTAGACCACCCATTCAAAAAGGATATCATTTGAATCATTAAAGTCATAATAAATATCAAAGTGGCCGCCAATTATAATAATTGGGAAGTAAAAGTAATTTTTCATCAAGTTCTACACATTTTTCTTAAATACTACTATAATCAAATGAAAGGTTATGAATTCTAGTATTTTTGATAATATATTTAGAATTTAAAAAGTTTTTTTAATATTTATTTTTAATTAAAACAAGGAAATGACAATAAAATAAAAAATAAATAGTAAATAAAATTTTAAAAATCAAAATATATTATCAGAAATACTAGAATTATTAACCTTTCGTTTGATTATGGAAGCATTCAAGAAAAATGTGTAGAGCTCGATGAAAAATTACTTTTACTTCCCGAGTACTATAATAGGTGGTCACTTTGATATTTATTATGACTTTAATGATTCAAATGATATCGTTTTTGAATGGGTGGTCTACTTGATATATTTGAGTGCAATGGGTGACCATTTTGATATAAACCCCAACCTTTTTCTATCAAACTCATGCCATAACCAACTTTGCTACAATTAATTTTGAGTTTTGTTTAAAAAATTTATAAGATAAACCACATATTCTCTTCTTATCTATTCCTCTTTTATTTTTATTTTTGAGTAAATAAAATATTAATTTATATTATTTCTAGAATATTGGATAGATAAAATTTCAAAAGATGTTCTACTCGATTGAGTATACTCTACAATTTTCTTTTGTCATTTTAGATAATTGATATAAAATAAAATTTTAGATTATACACACCGTAACCTGAGTACAAAAAAAGATTCATTTACGTGCGTTTTCATGTAGATATTAAATCTTGAAATAAAGAATTAATTTGGTTTCAAGAAATATGCAAATTTTAGTTATCAAATCATACATAATCAGTAATCGCATCACATTAGTTTTAGGTATATAAAAATTTAAATATGTGAATTATAATAGGGGGTTTTGATCGACCAACTATTTAGACTTTCAACGAATTAAATATATGATTGGTCTAAACACATAAATATTTAAACATATACGAAAAATAAATGAAATTATATTAAAAAGATGAGAACTCTAAAAATATTATCTATGTTATGTGTAAAAAAAGTAACATAATTAACATTTAATAAAATCAAAAAAGATGTAAATTTTTTAATCATAAATATTACAAAACTAGAATTATAATTTTTAATGATCAATTAGACCATAACTCGACTATAAAATATGATACATATGAATTTTTATATAATATGACAAATTAATCAATAAAATATATAATGGTTGAGTACTTAGATCATTACAATAAAATCAAAAATTTGATTGTATATTTCATATACATGCATGGGTCATTAAGGTCGCTTTATCATTTTTAACATCGACTGAAATATTTAGAAAGTTTTAAAATTAAGTTAAAAAATAATTCAAAATATAGTTCTCCTCCTTCCATCAATTCACACATCTGGTTGACTCCTGTCACTCCCTCTTCGTCGTTGTATTCTTCCATTACCACACCATCGCCGACTACTATCTTGATTGAGATCGGCGCCGCAGGCCTATCGATTTGGGGGAATCGTCGTCATCCTCACCAGCGTGTATTGTATGGGGATTGGAATAGATGAACGGCTAGTTGATTTTTAAATTGCATACAATTGTCTTGTTTTGATAAAATTGGTCGATTTCGGTGGATTTGATTTGCTTTTGTGGATTTAGATTGTAAAATTAAGTTGCAATTAGTTGATTTTATTGGGGTTGATTTTGGTGAATTTGGGTAGTTGCTTTGATTTGAGTTGCAAGGTCTCGCAGGGGCACTCATAACTCTTTATTTCTAACAGTTGCAACTGAATGCAATCACATGCAACTGAACGCAACTACATATGCAACTGAATGCAACTGAAAGTTAAATTTCTATTTTTTGATGATGCTCGGCCCTTATATAGATCTGGAAGTTGGTAAAAAAAAAATTAAAATTAAAATTACAATTTTTAGATGCAACTGAATGCAACCTGCTACGCAGCCATTACAAATTAGTATTTTTACTAAATTGTCAAAATAGTTGCATCTGGTTGAATGTAGTTGCATCCCGTATTTTTGCAATTTTTTTCAAAAGATGGTATTTTTGCAAAAGAACTTTAAAATAACAGTATTTTTGTAAAAATATTTATATGTTGGGGTATTTATGAAAAAAGCCCTAAAATTAAAGGAAAATAGTAAAATTATTAAGCATATAGCAAAGCTATTTAGGTTTTTTCTTCTTCTTTATTTTTTATTCTTTTCTAAAATCGAGATTCTTCACTCAAAATATAGTCAAATTTCTTTTTTCTTAGGAATAGAGTAAGGTAGCGATCGAGTTATTCAATATTTAATTTGTATATTTAAATGAAAACAGATCTAAATATATAAGTGTACAAGATTTGCATAGCTTCCAAGGCAGTCGAATCCTAGGAAGTCCAAAACTTTGGTTTAATATTATTGGACAGAAATTGATATTTACAATAAGAATATTGTTTGTGTCTAGTGGTGAGATTTGATATGATTTTTTTTTTTTTTTTTATAATCCGGTGTTCGGACCTGTTTTTGCGCATCTTGATTAGTTCGGAAGACTGCTAACACACTCATACCCACCGAGCATGACAATCCACTTACTTCCTCTATCGGAATAAGAGAAACTAGCTTGAGAACATTACGGTGATCTTAATACAAGGTTACTGAGGCATTCTATATATCTAAAGACCAGGCTAAAGAGTATAGACTGTAATGCTGCATCACTCTAATTTTTTTAGGAATTTTGTAGTCATATCACTGTGATTTCAGTTTGCTTAAGTTTTTAGTATAAATAGAAATGGGCCGGGTCAACGTAATGGGCGTTTGTAACTCGTAAGCAGGGATATATATCTACGGGCCTTCATGATTCATAAAGCGTCCTGTCCTAGTAAAACACAATAATCCTGGCTCCTTTTTTTGATAAAATTCGAACTTTCGATGATATTCTTTAAAAAAAGTGAGTGAAATAATACTACATCAAGAGGTGTTAGGTAATGGATTTTTTTTTCATATTTTTGCAGGTAATGGACTTAAATTATAAGTTGACAGAGGTACAACTTATGATGGAGTTGATTTGGAATTTAATTTAATTTCAATTCCATCGTGAATATATTCTCCCAACAGTTACATACGGTCTTTCGTGAAAACACTTTTTTTTTTTTTTATCTATGTTCAACAATGAACAATGCCATCTATTTCTACTTTCACTTTTGACCTTTTCGTATCAACCTACCAAGCTTGTGCAGTAAAATTTCAGAAAAAGAAACTTGAACTAATTTCTAAACGCAAAAGGCTTCCACAAAGAATAACACATGACTTTTTTCGTGTCTCGTACTAGTTATGCTTATATAGATGTAGTGCATTTTCATGAAAGAGTGTAAACATGTACTATTCATCAAAAATGAAAAACTAGCTAGCTAGAATTAAAAAAAATGCTCTAGTCTCAAGTCAAGGGAAGTCAAACCATTGGCCTGTGTTGAACTAAGATAGGATTTAGTGTGTTTATATTTTTGTTACGAGTAAGTCATTATGGCATGTCGGGTTTGAGGCACAATTCGAGTTCCTTCAGTACTAGTACTCTGTAATTTACTAATGACCCCACATCATGGACCAGAAATATATTTTGGGATCAAATTTTTCGATTAATCGGAAAATGATCAAATCAGAATTTTTTTTGTAAAAAATAGGAAACTGAATGAAGATTTTTGTAAAAAATATGAGAATTAAATGAAAATTTTTGAAAAAAATAAGGGAGCAACAAATTTTTTTGTAGAAATGGAGAAACTAAATATAGATTTTTGAATTAAATATATATAAAATTTTCGAATTTTAGAATTTTTGGGGGACGGCCGCCACTCCGTGCCCCCCTCCCTCCGTCTATGCTCCACATTCAGACAATCAATCCGATATCTAATTAAGTTTGGTGGTTATTTCAAAGTTACAAAAAGACATTCTTACCCTCCGGGAACAAAAGAAACAAAGTAAAAATTTGGAAAAATTTGTTGTCGTCAAAAACCAACATTTACACCTATAAAAGGAAAATTCACTTAAAATCTCGGTAGAACAACTAGGGAAATTACCTCATAAACCAAAATGGGGATGGTCGCAACAAGTATTTTGACTTTCTGTCCGTTAAAGTAAAAAAGTTATCAGACTAGTACTGTACTGTTGCACAAACAATTAAAGACAAAGCATTTACCAGAGAATAAATGGAAAACAAGATATCATTCTATATAGGTTTTGTCTAGTGTGTGCCTAAAGGTACATGTTAACAATCTGTATTTGATGAGTTAAAAAATTTTGATTGGTGGAAATTTTTGTGCATGCAGGGGATCCATAATTATTAATGAAATTTTTACCCATCAAAATTTGATAACTAAACGAGTACGGATTATTAGCATGTGCCCTTGGGCCCACATTAGAAAAACGGTTGTATATATACATTGTGTGTGTTTTTAATTGTGTGTACAGTTTATCACTAAGTAATAATGAGGGAGTATGATTAGGTAATTATTGAGCAAAACCCTAGGATTTGATTTGAGTCGAGTGTGTTAAATTTAGGGTTACAAGAAAAGGGCAAGAAGAGCAAACAAATAAAATAAGCCATGGGTTTCTTATTCACTTAAATTATGAGTGTAGTGGAGTGTTTGGTTTATAAAGTGAGTATGAGTTGTTAGAGGGCAAAATGAAGACGTTAAAAGCCTTAATTACACTAAAATTTCCTTTTCTTTCTTAAAAGAAATAGAAAGGAAAAGTTGGAAAGAAAATAATTAACTCTTCAAAAGAAAAAACTTAGTACTATTTTACTACTTTTCCTTTTTCTATCTTTTTTCTAATCCTACCCCCACGTCCACAAACCAAATGATCTCTCTCCCTTCATATCTCTTTCTCTCTCTCTAGAGAGAAGTGTCATTTTCCAACATATACTTATTCACACAAAAGAAACAAGCATTCATTTCATACCTAGCTAGCTTTGTCATTTATTCTCTCTCTCTCTCTTTCTCCCATATATCCCAAAACTTCTGCAACTACTCCACTCCTTAAGTTTTTCATCATCAATGGAATGAACCCCATTTCACAAAACGAAATAAAACCATATTTATTTTGTTCATCTATACTTTAGAAAATCCGAGATCGATCATATCTAAACATTCCCAACAAGCATTCCTAGCTATCATATCTTTAGAAAGTGCCTGGTGCTTGTAGCTAGCTAGGAAGACATATAAATATATTATAGGCGAATCAGTTAAGCTAATTAGGGGTTGTTTATTTGGTTGATAAGAAAAAAATAAAGAGAGAGGAAGATGGAGCTATTTCCGGCACAACCAGACTTGTCCTTGCAAATCAGCTTGCCAAGCAGCAACAAAGGCACATCAGGAGGTGGAGGATGGAGAAGTAGGACAACGGAAGAAGTAGGTGAAGAGGGCATGGACTTGGGGTTCTGGAAAAGAGCCTTGGACAACTCAAAAAACTCATCATCATCGCCCATCTTTAATTCTTCAGTGTCTTCCAAATTGTCCTCCTCAATTGAGAACAACAATACTACCACTACTAATTCTTTTTTCGATCTTTCTTTGTCGAATCCAAGCCTAGCATCAGCAGCTTCTCAACAAAACCCAATCTTCTCTAACAACCAAAACTTCCATAATCTCCTCCAAAACAACAATCCTCTTTTCCAACACTCCACTTTTCATCATCAAAATCACCAACAAAACAACCAAAATATTATTTACCACAATCGGCATCAAATGTACAATCAAAGTCAATATCATCATCATCAAGGAGGAAGAGGGTTAAGCTCAGATGAGCTTATGGGGTATTTAAAACCCATAAGAGGAATTCCAGTTTACCACCAACAAAACCCTCCTAGTAATCCTATTTCTTCCCTTAATTTTCCATTTTCTCAACAGCCACAGCCGCCTTGTTCTCTTGATTCAGCATCATCTCTTTTATCTTCATCACCTACTTCCGTAAACCCTAATAACAGCTTCCAGTCTCAGGTAGGGTTCATGAGATCAAGATTTCTTTCCAGATTTCCGCCTAAACGTAGCATGAGAGCCCCCAGGATGCGATGGACTACTACTCTCCATGCTCGCTTCGTTCATGCTGTTGAGCTCCTTGGTGGCCATGAAAGTATATCTTTTATCTAGCTATCATGTTACTTCTTAATTATTTCCTCTTCATTTATGCAATTTCTTACCATTTTGGCAAATTATCATCATTTGATACTGATGACTAGCACTTAATTTACATTTTGTTTGGGGGATTATATTATCAGGAGCAACACCCAAGTCTGTTCTTGAGCTCATGGATGTGAAAGATCTCACTTTAGCTCATGTTAAATCTCATCTACAGGTATTATAATTTCACTTAATTATGTATCTTCCTCTCCTTCCCTACAAAATCCAACAAGCTGAAACATATATACATGCGCATATATGCAAGTGTGCAATTGTGACTTTTTGTATGAAATGCATGCAGTTGAAATAATTGGGGGGGGGGGGGTTGATGTCTTAACATTAAGGCTCAACAACTTGGTTTAGGAAGTACTACCATAATTCTTAGTACATTATATATATATATATATATATATATATATATATATATATACATGTATAGGTAGTAGAAAACATTGGTGCTATTAGTTATAAGTGAACCGTTTTGACATTTTTAATTCAAAACCTATGCTCTATATTTTCGTATGCTACTCACTTCTTTTTCTAATCTATGATCACCATCTACTTGTTAATAACTAGATCTGATGGTTCTGCAAGAAGCTAGTATAGTAGCTACTATTGTTATCAGCTTTTTACTTGGGAAAACGAAATGTAAAAGATAAGAGAGAGAGAGAGAGAGAGAGAGAGAGAGAGAGAGAGAGAGAGAGAGAGAGAGAGAGAGAGAGAGAGAGAGAGAGAGAGAGAGAGAGAGAGAGAGAGAGTCATGATACATGTTTATCAGGAATAGAGTAAGACAAACCCCAACAAATGAATCAAAATAGTCATAGCCAAGCCCGGACAACTTCGAACACAGATGACTACTTGTAGTAATGTAAATATTATTTTACTTTTAGTAGTTGTATGTGTTTCTATAAATAAGTTACTGGTTATGTGTGTGTGTGTGAGAGAGAGAGATAGAGATAGGGGAAGAAAGAGAGAGAGTACAGAAGAGAGAGTACATTAGAAGAGAAAGTACAGAAGAAAAATCATTTCTCAATGATAAAGTTTTTAAGAATGCAAAATTTGCAAATTATATACTGTATAATTCGGAACCATGTGGTTAAAAATTATATACTGTATAAACATAAATGTGACATTTGTGTGTGTATGTACAGTGTCATGCATACATACATACGTACTATACACTAGCATACATTCATGCCAGAGGAAGTACTGTAATGCATTACTATGCGCCATGTGCATGCATAGTAGTGCAAGTTAGTTGGCATCTTCCGATGCCCGTGTTTTTCGTACACACTCATTATATGTGTAATTTGTTTGGATTTATTAAATAAGAGATACTGCACTTCTATCTTTGGATTACATGATTTTATTATATTAATCCGCAGATGTATCGAACCGTAAAGACAACTGATAGAGCTGCAGCTTCTTCTGGTTTATTTCTTAAACTTTGTTCCATGAACAAATACTCATTTAATTACTAAATTCCCAGCGCAATTAAATTTGGTAGAAGTTTTAATCTAACCGAATATTCATTGGTATTTGGGACAATCAGATCTATTTGAAAATGGGTCATCTGGTGATACTTCTGAGGATATGATGTTTGACAATATTCAAAACCCGAGAAGGTCACATGATGATGAATCGTCTCAACAAGAAAAATCCAAAGCTCACCACTTAGATAAGGAATATCAAGGCCTCTGGACAAACTCGTCTTCAAGGTAAAACCTTACGATTAATCATGATCTATTTACATCCCTAACTATAATCTTTAGCACTCATTCATCGATGGACAAGTTAGACGATTGAGGTTTAGTTGGGACGTACCTATTATACATTACACATTGTACGACTCAAATACTAGCTATGCCTTGTCTGAAATAGGCTGAGAACCAAAAAATCTGCATTTTTGATATTGCTATGTATGTTTTATATTTTATCAAGATTCGGCCTCACAGTCCTCTTATTATTATTATTATTTGAATCTGACCTGTGTATGTATATGTTCTTGATGATTAATGGCTTGTAAGGTATGTATTTGAACCGAAATACATGTGCATTATATAAATGTCAGTCTCAAATGTTTAACCTAAAATCATTCAGAAATCAGTATTAATTTGCTAGATAAGGTTTCACTCTGAAAACAATGATGTAGGGGAACAAAATTTATAGGAAAAGATAATTAGGAAAGTAAGAGATTTCACCAACTCACTTTTAACGGGTTACAGTAATCTCTTTTGTTCCCATTTGCAATTGTGTCAAGAAAGTATCTCTTTTACTTGGCAAAAAAAAGGAAAAGTAATAATCTCTTTTCTACTTGGGTCCTAATTTATTAAGGATTTAAGCAGGTATAGTTAATTAACTATATATGGACTCTTTACAATGAAATTAGTGCAGCATGTAAATATGTCTAGAAAATTAAGATCGATTCACGGCATGTGATATATAATCTTGCATATATTTTCAGTGTGTTAATATCCCCAAGTGTGTATAGACATGATTTACCTATCATTCATAAATGATTTAGTTAATACACCGAATTAAATAAAATGAAATTTGATAAACCTATGCATAATTAAGTGTGCAAATCTCTTTCCCTCAGATTTTGCGGGTTCAGATAGACCTATTCTTTTTCTCACTATAATATAGCAATAGGTCCAATGATTTACAATTCTATGGGAAACTTAGTTTCAAACTTAAGCCTTTTCATGTACCCCTCTTTTATTGAAATTTCATGCATGCACAAATCTTTGATGCTTTTCTTGCCAGTGTGCAGTAGTTCAAGTATATATATATATATATATATATAGGGCTTTGCTCCATACAGAACACTCTTATATAACAAACAACAAAGAACACCTTAGATCTATTAGATCCTTTGGCCCCGCCAGGGACACCCAATACAAAAAGTTGTTATTTTTTTACGCTCTATCAAGTCTGCAAAAAAAAATTTGGGAAGTACTGTTCACTGATGACGTCACTGATGACGTCATCAATGAACAGTAAATTTTCAAATTTTTTTTTTTGCTGGTTTGCTAGAGGGTAAAAAATAACAACTTTTTGTATTGGGTGCTATGACGGAACTCTTAAATTATATTAGATATGGGGTGTTCTTTATTGTTTGTTATATAAGATGTTTGCTATGGAGTGCAACTCTATATATATATATATATATATTTAATCAACTGTAAGATTGGGATACCATATGGGTGGATTCACTTTAATTATTCAATAGAATTAAGAAATTATATGAACACAAGATTTTAAAACGAAAAATGGATTTCTTTTGCTGCTGAGTTATAAGCTACAGTTTTTTTTTTTTTTACTTTAATTGTTTATGGGATGATTTTGGCTTCCTAGTCCCTGGTCCCTTCTGCATGGCCTCCACTGACAGCAGATATTCCTTGTTGGTTTCTAGCAGGGAAGCTTGGTTGCATGGGAAGCAAACGGATTGCGGAGAAAACGTTAACATTCCATCTCTACATGAGGTATCCATTTGACCAAATTAAATATATCTATTCATGTCTAAATGTGTATGTATGTATGTATGTGCTTGAAGTTCGATCTGTAGTAAACTCAATATATTATCACTGATAATTGCATGTGTCCTATAAAGCAGAAAGGAGAGGGGGAGAAAAAAACAAAGGCTTTTGAAAAGCTGAGCAAGTCTTTGAATTACATAAATTAGGGGTCAGCTATTTGTTATGCGTTTGAAACAAACAATAAGAAAGAAATAGGAAAGAAGCAGAGAATAATTCCAGTTCACTAAAGCAAAGAATTTCATGTACTTTAAGAGTCAAGAAAGTTATAACTTGTAGTATAATAATCAATGCAGCTAGCTAAATTTTAATGATACTAAAATAAAGCTGTAGAAAAAGAAATGATTGTATTATTATAAGGGATGGATAATATGTGTTTGTTCGGATCTTGATTAGGGAATAATCAACATAGGAAGATTGCATGCAGAAGAGACGGTAGCGTAACAGACTTTTTTAATCATTGTACCTACGTATATCTATGGCTTCCAATTCACAATTATTCTCTCAATGACTGTCCGTTTGAGTCCCATTATATATTTACATACACGGAAAATCCTAGAGTTACATAAAGTTTCACAAAAAGTTTCTTAAAATGATAAGTGTCTCAATTTGATTGCTTATAATTCAATGGCCTCCTGCATTCACATTAATATCAACCAATAAAAATTCACTAAATCCAACTCATTATGTGCAAAAATTATGTAACCAATTATGTGCACCTAGCATTACTCTTTACACACTTCTCTTATGTTCATATTTTTTGTTGTCAAATAGAGTATAATATAACTAATTAAAATAAAAAAAATATTTATAAAGGAGGAAACGCATGGAAAGTGCTATGAAAGAATATCAGAAATGAGGAGCTCATCAACTGCAGCAGCAGAGACAACAAGCAACAACTTAATATTGAAGAAGCCTAATCTGGAGTTTACTTTAGGCAGGCCACTCTGTTAGTAGAGTTGTATCAGCTATTATAGTACAAGCTTATATATATTTTATAATTAAAAAATAAGTACATATAATGTTACTCATTTTGAAATAATTACAAGTTCTGATGGGGAGCTGGTGAAGAGAATCAGGTACCCACTTGGGAAAGATGAGGAGAGAGGGGGAAAAGGAAAAAAGAGAAAAAAAGGAAAGGAAAAGAAAGGGAGAGCTAAAGAAAGACAAAGAGACAAGAAGGACAGGAAAAAAGCAGCATCATTCACTTGAATTCCTTCTTAATTGTCATGTTCAATCAACCCAAACCAAGTTAAAATTGAGATCTATAGTAGTATTGCATTAGTTAATGATTTCATACGTAAATATCACTAGTTTTTGTATGGTTTTTTCCCCCATTTTAGAGAGAGAAGAGACAGATAGAAAGCCTCTAAATTGAAGCATTGTGTTACTAGCTGTACATGTAGTGATCAATCCCTGGTAACTGTAATGGAGATTTTTATATTTATATGAATGGTTTGTATTGAATATTAATTAAGCTATATCATACCTGTATTTGGTAGGAATATATATCCACCTGTCTAGAGCAAATGTAGCAGTACCAATATAGGATATTATTTGAACATATGATACGTATTTCGTGTTGAATTTTCTGATTAAAATGTGGATATTTTGATAAATTTAAATTGAAATGAATCAAATTTCTGATTTAAAATAAATTTATGAAAAGAAAGAAAGAAGTAAACATGAGATAAAAGTAAAGAAAATACTTTTATGATAATAGTAATGTCTTACTTATTTTATTTGTTTATTATAATAATATATCATGATGTGTTCCCCGTGTTCAAAAATAAGACAGTTTTGTGTGTCTAATTTTTCAGGTTCTTCATATCTCACGCTCGAATATATGTCGTATTCAAGTAACATTTCTAGATGTGGTTAGCTTAGACTATAATCATTAAAAATCACTAAAACAATAAAAGTGAAAATTATTTTAGTTATAAAGTTCTATCTCTGCTTTACTTATCAAGACAGACGATGCAGGTTAACTTATTGTGTCAATACCTAATATGTGTGGATGTATATCTGACAAGGTATAGAACTAAATTTAAAGATTTATGGATCAATGTGGTTGGAGCATAGCTCTTTAATTCTTCTTGGCAGTACACTGCCATGCACTATCTCGCCCAGCGAAGCCAAAAGAAAGAAATTGATTAAACATAAACTTTGGGAAAGAACTGGAACTGCAAACCTGACAAATTAAAGCACAAAATGTAACAAAGGAAAAAGAATTAAAGTCGTAAAAGTAAAGATTATGAAAAGCGCAACAAAGAAAATATAATCACAAAGCTCAACTTTTTAAGGTGCGTTGCTAATTTATATGAGAAGTATCCGCTATGGATATATATATAACCTTTTTTTAGGGCTCTCCTAAACAAATTTAGTTTGTAAAATCTAAGACCTAGCTAGCTAGTTGAGTTTCCAATCAATTGTCAGACAATTAACGATCGACTCTTCAACTAGTACGGGAGTGTGTTCAAATCCCCATGGTTCACTTCTTATTGTAACACATTGAGCTCAATAAAATTTTTCTAGACTTTGATTATTTTCTGTTGATGTAATTTTGTATTTGTTTTGCTAGATTCTTTCCAGATAACTTCGATTTAAATTAAAATATTAGTCGTTAGTAATTTCTTATCTACTTCTATATCTTTAAAAGCATGTAAATTAGGCAACTGAAATGCCAAAATTACGGCAGATTAATGACAATTGACGACTATAAAAATCAGAATTGTTATATATGTTTTTTTTTACGAAAGAATTGTTATATAAAATCGCATGACAAGGTCGCCTCATCTGAGGGGAGATCGGTCAGTGTTTTTGACCGACTCGGAAAGAAGCTGACTGAGCATGACCTTCGTCTAAAATTGGAAAAGGTTAATGCGCCTCGTCATGAAGGATCTAAGAACAGAAGTAAGGGCACACATCGACAATTGTCTCCTCGAGATCGCGAGCGGTCATATCGTCGTGATGACAGACCCCCCTCTCCCCGTAGAGAGCGTGAGCGGTCCTATCGTCGCGATGACAGACCCCCGTCTCATCGAGACCAGGAACGATCTCAATATCTTGAAGAGGATCGTAAAAAGAAGGATCGCCGGAATAACCAGGAGGAGTCCAGTGTCCTAAAAAAGACCCAGTCTCATCATGGAAGTACTGGAGGTAAAAAGGAGGCTGAAAAGGAGGTCAAGGTAGGAGACTATAAGCTGGAGGAGTTGAAGAAGGCCCTGGACGAGATGAACAGTGAGAAAGGAATCTTTAGCACTATGGGCTCGTCATCGCCCTTTACTCATGAAATTCGAACCGCTCCGCTTCCTGCAGTGTTTCGAGGCCATCAGCATGATATGACCTATAATGGCGACACTGATCCAGCGGAGTTCGTGATTCGATTTAATAATGAGATGGATGTTTATCAGGTCTCATTACTAGCGAGGTGTAGACTAGGGGCATTGATTGTCATCGATTCTTGGGAGCAATTCGTGGACATCTTTATCAAACAGTTCCAGTCCTCAATGCTCTACGCACCCCCTGTGTCCACCTTGGCAAACATAAAACAGAAGGAAGGTGAAACCCTTCATGATTACTTCAAGAGGTTCAATGCTGAGGTGCCTCGCGTGCGAGGTGCAAATGACGAAGCTGTGAAAAATTTCCTCATCGCTGGAGTAAGGGAAGGTACGGAATTTTGGAAGAAGCTACAAGAACAGACCCCTAGCACTCTCTCTGAATTGCATAAGGTCGCTGAGCCTTTCAAGCGTGTTGAGAAGTCACTCGCAGATTTGAAGAAGAATAATGAAAGGAGTGGCAGTTGGAATAGGAATCGGGGGGTAAAAAGAAAGGACTCCAGGAGTCCAAGGCGAAGACGGGATCGAAGTCGAAGCCCCAGCCCAAAAAGGAGAGACCGCGATCCTTTGAGGCGATCCCCACCGAGATCTCGCCCCGCGAGGGATGAAGACAAGTATATCCCTCTGGTCGCCCCAATTGATCACATTTATGCAGTCAATGAAAACAAGGGGATATTCAGGAAGCCTACACCGATGGGTCTAAAGGGGATCGCAAACACTAGCAGGTATTGTGCCTTTCATGAACAAACAGGGCATGATACATCAACCTGCCGAGAGCTGAAGCAGTAAGTGGATCAGTTAATTCGCGAGGGAAAGTTAACTTAGTGGGCGGTTCGCGAGGTGAAGAAACATAATCCCAAGTCTGGCCTTGGGTATAATCAAGCCCCCCCACCTGAACAGAACCCAGTCATCAAGGAAAGGGAAGCGCGAGGCGGAAGTATTCATGTGATAATTGGGGGACCCCACATCGGGGGAGACAGCAATAAAGCCAGAGAGAGGTATGCTCGCGAGGCCAGGGAGCGACCCCTCACTAATGTACATCACTTGCAAGAGCGACCCCCAAAGCTCTTTAAGGGGGAAGATACAAACATCATGTTCACTGAGGAGGACGCGAAGTGGGTTCATCACCCTCATTCTGATGCCCTCGTTGTTCGAATTCGTATTGGATCGCAGAATGTCTACAGAGTTCTGGTTGATAATGGGAGTGCTGTGAATCTCCTGACATACGAGGTCTACCAGAAGATGGGCTACGTGGACAAAGATCTTATCCCAACTGTGGGACACTTGTATGGTTTTACTGGAGCCTCAGTGAGTGTCAAGGGTCTCATACGACTTCCTGTGACTTTAGGAGACGAGCCCTGCATCACTACCCAGATCGCAGACTTCATGGTGGTGGATCAACCTTCAGCATACAATGCTATTGTAGGGAGGCCCATACTTAAGAAAATGAGGGTGGTTACTTCTATCTATCATCTTTCCATGAAGTTTCCTACCCCAAATGGAGTGGGATGTGTCAAGGGGGCGCAGCATGAATCACGAGAATGTTACAACAAGGCCCTTAAGTCCGCTGAAAAGGGTGGCATATCTATGGTAGACAGGATGGAAAGCGAGGAAGAAGATAGGGCTCACAAATCGGCCTCGCGACCCTCAAATGAATGCAACATTATATCAATTGAGGAACTCCCAGCTGGTTATTTTGATAATTTGGGAATTCAGGTAGAACCAGTACCAGGTGTTTTGATGATGGGAACCTCGCAGCCAGTAATGGTTCTCCAGGAAGGGATCGTTGAAGAGGCTACAGATAGTGATAGCGAGGAGAGCCCAGAGCAGGCCGCTATGCGAGCCCGAAAGGGAAAATGGGTTCGCAAAGAAACATCTACACTGACAGAACTGCCAAATGGTATCACACAGACAACAACTGTTGTTAAGGAGTATGGGCACGCAGGTGTTAACCCATGCGAGGCAGAATCGAGTCAGGCTCGTGAATATGATCTAGACCTGGATCCTCGCATCCCAGAGCATGTGGAGCGAGCCGGGGCAGCTGAAGACACGATCCCTATTCTTGTTGATGTGCAGGACCCTTCAAAGGTGTTGAAAATAGGGTCGCAACTCAACCCTGATCTGAGAGAGAGATTGGTCACTTTTCTGAAGGCCAACCTTGACGTGTTCGCCTGGACGCATGAAGACATGATTGGGATCGATCCTAATGTGATGTGTCATAGGCTCAACTTGGATCCAAGCAAAAAAGTTGTTAGGCAGAAAAGGCGACCCATAAGTGGAGAGCGAGCCGAGGCTCTCAAAGAAGAGGTGGATAGATTACTTAAGGTCGGGCTCATTAGGGAATCATTCTACCCTGACTGGCTCGCGAACCCTGTCCTCGTGAAGAAGCCAAACGGGAAATGGAGAACATGTGTGGATTTCACTGATCTCAATAAGCATTGCCCAAAGGATAGTTTCCCATTGCCAAGGATCGATCAGCTAGTAGATGCAACAGCAGGGCATGCACTTCTCTCCTTCATGGATGCTTATTATGGGTACAATTAGATACCCATGTACGGTCCTGATCAAGAGCACACCTCGTTTATCATGGATAGAGGTCTCTATTGCTACATAGGGATGCCCTTCGGTCTCCTTAATGCTGGGGCTACCTACCAACGGCTCGTTAACATGATGTTTGAGAAGCAGATTGGGAAGACAATGGAAGTTTATGTAGATGACATGCTGGTGAAATCCAAAGAGGCTGGGGATCACATCGCCCACCTCGCTGAAATGTTTGGTATACTGAGGAAGTACAGAATGAAGCTCAATCCACAGAAATGTGTCTTTGGAGTTGAGTCTGGAAAGTTCTTGGGGTTCATTGTCAATCACAGGGGAATTGAAGCGAACCCTGCAAAAATAAAGGCCTTGGTGGACATGCGATCCCCAAGAAGTGTGAAGGAAGTTCAGAGTCTAACGGGACGGATCGCAGCCCTTAACCGGTTCGTCTCTAAATCATCAGATAAATGCCATAAGTTTTTCAAGGCAATTAAGAAGGTTGGAAAAAACTTTGAGTGGACCCCTCAATGCGAGGAGGCTTTTCAGAACATGAAGGAGCAACTTGGCTCGCCACCAGTATTATCTAAGCCCAAAAACGGGGAGACGCTCATTGTCTACCTCGCGGTGTCAGAACATGCGGTCAGTGCAGTGCTAGTTCGCGAGGAGGGAAAAGTTCAGTATCCTGTGTACTATGTTATCAGAAGGATGTTAGATGCTGAGACTCGCTACACAAACATGGAGAAACTAACCTATGCCCTGGTGTTGGCCTCGCGGAAATTGAGGCCCTACTTTCAGGCCCATAGCATTGAGGTTCGCACAGCCTATCCATTGAGGCAGGTAATGCATAAGCCAGAATCCTCAGGAAGATTGTTGAAGTGGACAGTGGAACTCAGCCAATTCGATATTGAGTTCAAGCCTCGTGGTCCCATTAAAGGTCAGGCACTTGCAGACTTCATTCTGGAATTCCCTCCTCAGTCTGAGGAAGATAAGTTGGCTATCATAGCGATCCCAGAGACCGCATCTAGTGAGGCCAAGAAAGAAAACTCCGCCTCGTGGTGGGAATTATATGTTGATGGAGCATCAAATAAGGAAGGAGCTGGGGCTGGCATCGAGTTGGTAACACCAGAGGGTCGCAGAATAAAAAGTGCAGTGCATTTTGCTTTTGAAGCCTCTAATAATGCAGCAGAGTACGAGGCCCTCATCATTGGTCTTAAACTTGCATTGGAGATGAAGGTGGAGAATCTGACTGCCTACAGCGATTCTATGTTGGTAGCATACCAGCTATGGTGTGGATGGCAAGCTAGGGGTGAGCAGATTGAGCTGTATCTGCGATGTGCACAAAGATTGGTCAAAAAATTCAACAATATCAAAGTGGTTCACATCAGGAGAGAAAAGAATCAGGGGGCTGATGCACTAGCAAAGTTGGGATCGCGTCGCGAGGCCACCCTACTTGGAATTATTCCACTGGAAATTCAAACAAAGCCCAGTGTGCCAGAGGAGTTTGTTATGGGGATAACGACCCCAGGGTCGACCTGGATGACCCCTATATGGGAGTATGTGAAAAGTGGAGCCCTGCCTCAAGACAAAAAAGAGGCAAGAAAAATCAAATATCAGGCGGCTCGCTATGTCATCTATGACGAGGTCCTGTATAGAAGAGGGTTCAACACCCCGCTCCTAAGATGTGTGGATGGAGAAGAATGCAATTACATTCTCAGAGAAGTTCATGAAGGAATATGTGGCAATCACTCGGGGGGTAGTTCTCTAGCCCAAAAGATTCTTCGCCAAGGGTACTACTGGCCTACTTTGAAAAGAGATGCTTTTGAGTTCGCTAGGAGGTGTGATAACTGCCAAAGGATCGCTAACTATAGCACCGCTCCTGTATCCCACCTCACCTCGCTAACGAGCCCATGGCCCTTCGCTATGTGGGGCATTGACTTAATTGGGGAGCTACCTAAAGCCAAGGGAGGTGTCGAGTATGCAGTTGTGGCTGTTGATTATTTTACCAAGTGGGCCGAGGCTGAGCCACTTGCCACTATTACTGCAAAGAAACTCAAGGACTTCGTGTACAGGGCAATTGTGTGTCGCTATGGGATTCCTTATCAGCTCATATCAGATAATGGAAAACAATTTGATAGCAAGGACATGAAAGAATTTTGTGAGAATTTGGGGATCAAGAAGAGTTTTTCCGCTATGAGTCACCCCCAGACAAACGGCCAAACTGAGGCCATCAACAAAATCATCAAACATACTTTGAAGGCCAAGTTAGAGGAGAGCAAAGGCAATTGGCCTGAAGAATTATCAAGGGTCTTGTGGTCATACAACACGACCCCGAGGACCACAAATGGAGAGACTCCTTTTTCCCTAACATATGGCTGCGAGGCCATGGTCCCAGTTGAAGTGGGCTCCGGGTCGTTTAGAAGGGAACACTACGATCCCGAAGCAAACGAGGTCAATCACAGATTGTACTTAGACATGATAGAAGAAACAAGAAGCGAGGCTCAGCTTCGCCTCGCGGCTTACCAACAGAGGACAGCGAGGTACTATAATGGAAAGGTCAAAGCAAGGTCTTTAAAGACAGGCGACCTCATGCTTAGGAGAGTCATGCCTAACACTAAGGTCCCGGGCTATGGTGTCTTTGGTGCTAATTGGGAAGGGCCTTACAAAATCTATGCTACTCTGTCAGAGGGAACATACTACCTCACAAACATGAAAGATAAAGTCATTCCGCGAGCTTGGAATGCGGAACACTTGCGCAAATACTATCAGTGAAGGCATCGCTCCTGGTAGTTTCTTTCTATTTCGCATGAATAAATCCATACAAAATACTGGGGGGTAGTGGTCGTATAGACACCTTCCCTTTATGATGTAATGGCATTGGGCCTCGCCCCACTTATCACTTTTTGGGCCTCGCCCCACGTATCAACTATTGGGCCTCGCCCCATTTATCACTTTTTGGGCCTCGCCCCATTTAAAGTTCAATTTCTCTATGAATTAATTTTTATTGTGCATTTTACTTGCTTGTTTGTTAACATTAACATACTAAGGTCCAAGCCATCTCAACGATGCAAGGATCGCATTTGAAGTTACTGCTACAACAATCTAAGGAATCTAAGCAAAGTCATGCAAATCTAGTACTATTCAAGATAATTCAACATGCAAAGATGAAAAGTAAAGATACAATTTCGAGGCCAAGGTACTAAGCAAGCGAAGCTAAATTACTTGTGCAAATATGTTATGTGCAAGAATAACGAGACAATATTGGATGGAAAAGTTAAAATGCACAAAATTCATAAATAAAGGGTCGCCATGCGATCCCAGTTCAGTTGATGATCAGAGTTAAACAAAATAATATTACAAATCGCGAAGCATTCTAAGGGTGCCCGCATCCCGAGTTTGAAAGACTTCATCAAATATATAACAAAATTAAGAAGCAGGTGGATCTTGATTGGCAGTAGAAGTTTCTTTCAACAGCCTCGCTTCTTCAGCTAGCCTCGCCTCCTCCTCCAGCCTCGCTTCTGCAGCGTCCTCTTCAGCGATCTCCTTTTTGAGCGTTTCAGCATACTCAGCATTACCTGGCCCCAGTTGATCCCAATCAAAGTCAGGGATCGTTCTAATGAACCCCTTCATGAAGGAAACTTGACCCTGGGCCAGAAATGTGTCCTGAGCAGTGGCCAATTCAGCCTTAACAGCATGGAGATCGCTTGCCAGCTTCGCGTTCTCATCGACGCTCTTTTTAGCAGCCTCCTCGCTGGATTTCTGCAGCTCTAGAAATGCTTTTTCAAAGTCATTTCTTTCCTTCCTGGCATTCTTGAGGTCGGTGCGAAGCGAGGCGGTTTCAGTAGACAGCTGCTTTTTGAACTCGGCCTGGAGGGAGCGTTTGTCTTCTGTTTTTTGGAATTCAAGAACCTTGTTCTTTTTGTCCAGCAGGAAGTAGTTTTTAGTATGAGCATCCTGTCGGATGAATGCTTCGGCGAGGCATTTAGTCAGAGCGTTTGCATTTTCCTCAGGGGGCGCCTTCCACCAGCCGGATGCCTCAGCCTCCTCAGTATATTTGCTTCCCAGCGAGGCAAAAAGATGCTGGGCCGCGGTAGTATTTACGGTTCGCGAGGATGGCTGGGACGATCCATCAGGTTGCCCATCTTTCCTTGGCCGCTTTAGAGGGCTCTGATTGGGAGAATTTTGAATTTGATCCCTAGCAGCATTTTGCTGGAGTGGAGGATCGTTGGCAGGCTTGGCCACAGGGGGCTTAAGAGGAGGAGGAGGAACCTTTGAGGCAGAGGTCGCCTTTGAAGACGCCCCTCTCTTGTTGGTTTGCAAAAATGGGGGAGGCTGACTCTTTCCACCTCGAGCAGACATATCTGTAGAAAAATACAGAACAAGTTACAAAGCAGTTCAAATATAATGCGGCATAAAGTAAAACAAGTTATGCATGTGAAGTAAAAAGGAATGCGATGCGATGCATGTTTCGGTCCTAGGAGTACCCTCTTCATCTGTTATTGCGACATGAGAAGACGAGGCCTCTTCTCTTGCCTTTCTTTTCTTCGAGGCTCGCCTCGCATGAGAAGGCCCCGCCTCGGAGGAAGCATCTATCCCCTCTTTGAGGAACCCGCATTCTACTAGGTTCTCAATGGAAAGGAGAGTCCTAATGTTCCTTTCCTCTGCAATGGATTTCGTTAATACCTCGTCGGCTCGCTGTTTGTCAACACCTTTTAAGACGGTGCGAACTGGAGCGACTGCGATGCCAAAGGAGTTGTCAGTTTTGAGAATAAAAGGTAAAAAGTATGATAAAGGACTACTGCCTTGGTAGCTTACCCGGGAGGTAGTTGAAGCTTGTTTTCACTCGAGGGACCTCGTGTACGTAGAGGAAAGGCTCCTTCCACGAGCCCGCATTACTTATCCCGCCAGGGAGGAGGCTTCTCTTGTTGAATTCTGGCCATACCGAGAAGTAGACATAGCCGAAATCCTTGACTCCGCATCGCTTCAACTGAAGGAAGTAGCCCATTGTCTTCGCATCTAAAGGAGGGTATCCAAGTTTGTGATAGAGTATGTACAAGGCAATCATGGATCGGTATCCATTGGTGCTGATTTGGATGGGAGCTAAATAGTATGTCTCGCAAACATCCCTAATGAATGGGTGGAGAGGAGAAGAGACACTTATCTTCATTAGAGGGACCGTCAGGACCATTCTGGGCACTCTACCTCCGTTCTCGTCGTGGTTAAAGCGATAGCATCGCATTTTCTTCTTGGGCAAAATGATCTTGCCTTCAGGGCGGAACCTCTTAACACCCTCTGTGATAGTCTTCACGGTCAGTGTTGAGGGCATATCGCGACATGCAAGTACGTGAGCTTTACCTGGCTTGACTTTTGAGCCGGGCTCGATGTCATTGGGGTCAGGCCCGTCAACATAAATAACTCCCTCCAGCTCTGGTTGAGGGGTAGGGACATAAGGATCAGGTGAGGCTTCAGGAACATAATCGTAGTCTCTGAAATTTACAACTCTGGCCACTTCGTCAAGGCCACCATCATCTGAGGAAGGCTCCTCGTAGTCATCATCATCAGAGTTGGCTTCGTTATCAGCACCTCCCTCGATGTCATAATAGGCATCGCCTAATGAATCTGTTGGAGAATCACTTATATGAATGGGTGACACGGTTTGTGATGGAGGCATGGTTTGTGATGGAGGCACTTTGGAGAGAATTTCCACTGCCCTAGCGCTGAATTCATCTCCTTTCTTTGTCAAAGTTTCGAGGTCATGTTCGATGTCGATCATGGTGTGAGGCTCGTTCTCAGCCGGGAGTACATCCAGAGATTGATCCCGCGAGCTTGAAGGGTGTTTCGTTCTCCACGAAATCAGAGGCACTTCACGTGTATATTCTTCGTTAGACCATAAAGGATCGAAGTATAACTTGAATGAACTTTCGCTGGTGCTCGTAGCTTTTGCGATGTTGGCTGCTGCAGCATCGCTGATTTGTATATGAGGCATGGGAGAAGGTGTCCTTGAGCTATCGTCTTGAGACATCTGAAAAGGGTGAAATGATTAAGTGTGTGCTCTTACAGAAAGCAAATGAAGGATGAGAAAGGAATAAATAAGTAGAAAGGCTCTATGTGTTTCTAGGGTATCGCATTTAGGTCTTGGGAAGGGATCGCATCTATGTTCCTATGGAAGAAATTGCATTTCTATCGTAGCGAAGACATGATCGCATGTTCAAATTAGCATTACGGGATCGCATCGCATGCAATTAAAGCTATCTAATCATGCAATTACAATGAAGAACAGTAATTTAAATGTAAGAAGAAAGAGGTTACTTACTTTTTCTTGAAGAAGGTTGAGGAAATCGGAAGAAATTCGGATCGCTGGTGAAAGGGCCTGAAAATTCTTTGCGTTTGATCTGGGAGCAAACTGACAGCACTTCGACAATGTGTTTGTAAGAATGAAAAAAGGAAATGATAGTGACAGGGGTATATATAGCCATCAGAAGAGAGAAAGACATGGGACACGTGTTGAAATCTCGTCCGTTGGACACACATCTCGAGACACAACAGCTGTCAAACCCTTTCAAATTCTTGGGATCGCGACTACTCCAACGATTATATCTATTCTTGGGCTCGGTTCGCGGTGACAACTTGTATTCTTTGAGTCCACATCGCATCTCCAATGGCAATATGGACTCGGGGGGTAGTTGTTATGCCCAAATCCGGCATAATGGCTAAATTGATTTAATTAGCTGAATTGATGGTTCGTAATCTATGATGGGCCTAGAAGATGAAGGTTGGGTCACTAAAGCCCACTATTGGAATCAGCCCGGCATACCTTGGCAATAATACTTCTATTACAGGAGCACCTCGCGATGCAGCGCCTCGCTAACGATGCCTGCAAGGGGATCGCTTCGCTTTGGCATCACATCTGTAACTTATAGCGAGATCATTATCTCCTCTTCCCTGGAAGGCTCATGGCCAGACTTAAGGTCGCATGAGTAGCTAGGCACAGGGATCGCATCGCATGGCCAGGCCTCTCAAGGTCGCATGCAAGGGCCCTGATGGATCTTTCATTCCGAATCTATCCATTCGAGACTATGGGCTTTTACAGCTAGATCACGGATCATGGATATAGTTGATGACTTATTGCCACGTCAGCCCTAAACAAGTGGGCTTGGACTTTGGCTTATCTCATAAAACCCTAGCCCGCCTAGGTAACTTGTTGCCCAAGAACTACGTCAGGCTTGATCCCTATAAATAGGGTACGTAGGCACCTTGATACGGATGAGAAACAGTTTACCTGAAAAACCCCTATCAAGCTCAGCCACATTCATACACACAAACCCTAATCCTTTGTTCTTCTTTTGTTAGCAAAATATCCGTATTTTGCTCCGATAATCCAGCAAACCTCCAAAATATTGTTATACAATATTCTCCCTATAACAGTGACTAAACATAACCTGTCTATAGACTATTACTATACATGCTACTACTTTTCCTACATTTTCCGTTTTTTCATCAAGAAAAAGTAAGTCCAAAATCATGAATTTGAGTTGTTTGGCTATATGGACCTCATTTTCAGTACTTCTTGTAGCTTTCATAGCGGTATATATTGTTGTGATCAGTAAAGTCAATATGTTACTAATTAAACTTACTTTAAAACTAATGAGTATTATCACTCACATTATTTTTTTTCCCTTTAAAATCAAACGTCGCTAATTTAATTTCTAAAGTTCCCTCCTCACATTTCATTGCTCAACCAATGCATGATATTTTTTTGATATCTCGGAAATTATGTTCTGGTCACGATCTTAGGTACAACTAGCTTCATAGCTCGTACGAGACACGAGCTTGTTCTAAATTTGCGAGTGTGAGAAGCAATTTTGTCGCACTATACCTTAAAATTGTAATACATACACAATTTTGATAAGATAAAATGATTATTTTCCAGAACAACATTCACAGCTAATTTACGACATTCGTGCCTCTCCATCAAATTGCATGTTGAGTATGTCTCTTGTAGGAGGAGGTTTGTAATCTATCAACTTCAATGACTATTCTTTTTGTATTAATCGAAACCAAATGATAAAAGATTTAAATACAATTACAATATTATCCATACATACAAATATACATGACTAAATATTACACAAATAGTCAGCCATACAATCCATTTATTAGGCTACAACCATTAGCTAAGACAAGCAATTCAGATTTCGATTGAAGTACCTTACCAGCATATATAAATGCATTATTGGTGATAACGAGATCATTGGTAAATCTTTGCATGATCTGATTGACAAAATCATTGCTACAAGGTGGAATTCTTCCCTTATGCTCTTCGTAGTTGAAATATAGTCACTACTTCCTAGATCAATCGTGTGATCCAAACACTATGAAATCAAGTGACTTAAATTAGTGCTTAAGTTTTTTGTTTGAGCTGATATTACCAGAATGGGTTGAACCTAAATTTAAAAAATGGAGAGAGCAAGCAGAAGAACTTCTCAAACCCATATTGTCATTAGAAAGAGATAATAGATCGATGCGTTTTCTGTTCTACTATAATTAAATATGTTAATATATATGGGGTTAATTAATGCAATTTACCGCACGAGCTTTACCAGTAAAATCATGTTAATGTGTATCTATATTGTTTTGTAATTAAATGGTGCATGCAACATGTAAATGCTTAGTATGATAAACATATCTAAGAACTTATCTATTCATGATGATTGATGTATATACAAATAAAAATAAGTAAATTTCAATGTGCTAGTCTTTTTGAACGAATGTTTAAATGACTGAGTTATTAGCATAGAATTTATATTAATAGTAACTGCTTGATCATCCACAACCGATTTGTGAATTTTGACCCGAATTAAGAGATATGCATATGATATAAATTAATACACAAATTATAGTATCTATCTTCTAAATCTAAGTAATTTGTTTCTACTCTAGAATAAAAAAAATGCTACATAACTATGTACTGTTCAAAATATTCTCAAAGTTTCATAATATAATCAAAACTAATATCTAGCATAGTGATATGAAATCTCACTTATAAGTTAGAGGGCAAGAGTTTAATTTCCATTAGAAATAATTTTTTTATCATTAATATAATATAGGATGGGTAATTTAGTAATTTCATGATAATTAAATTGTCTCACGATATATTAATAATGAGTTTTATAATATATCCAAAATTGATGTCTAGTATAGTGGTAATGAATCTTTTTTCTAAGTTAGAGGTCAAGTGTTCAATTCTCTTTAGGACAAAATTTTTTTTTATCATTAATATAATATATGAGGTTGTCTCACGATATATTGTAAATGAGTTTTATAATATATTTAAAACTCACGTTTAGCATAGTGGTAAGGATTCTCACTTAGAAGTTATAGATCAAGGGTTCAATTCTCAGTAGAAACATTTTTTTTAATAAATTAGTAATTTCACGTTGAATAAATTGTCTCATAATAAACGTAAGGATATATTAAAAAAAATTTATTTGATTGATAGTAGAATTATATTCAAATATCAAAAAGTAAATTTAATAGTCTAAACCTAATATAAGTAGGTATTCTAAATTGAATAAAATTAAATCTAATATTAGGAATTAAGTTCATTTGATTGATAGTAAAATTATATTCAAAAAAGAAAAAACAAATATTTATAATCTAAATCAAATAGAAACGGGCTTTCTAAAATGAATAAAATTTGTAACTTTCTTTTAATTTTTGAGTAGTTTCAGTTGAATTATAATTGTTAAAAATAATAAATCTATAATAACTGCGAATTTTCGAATAAAATTTTCTCGATATTTAGATTTTATTTAAGAACGATACATTAATATTTGATTTGTTTTTAGTGCGAGTGCCATAAATTTTAGAATTTTTATATACGTACATATTATATTATATTATATTATATCGCATTGTATTTATTTATGTTTATTTGGTAATTACTAAAATTATGAAATTTATGAATAGATTTTTAATTTTCGATTTTATATTTTTTTAAAGCCCAAAATTTATTTTTAGAAAGCAAAATTAGAGTCTCGTTTTAACTAGCCAGCAGGGGAGAAACGTGTGTTAGTAAATGGGCCTTAAATTGACGAGTGGTCAGGGGATAACCACTTATTAGTTAAACATGGTTTAGATAATTACTTGGCTGTGAGAGTGATAAAGAGAGAGGGGGATACATCACTTGTTCACAAAAAACAAAAGAAAGCTCTCACTCCACCTTTCCTTTTCACCACCAGTCTAAAAACAGAATAAGGAGACAAAACCGGCCATATATATATATATATATATATATATATATATATATATATATATATATATATATATATATATATATATATATATATATATATATACAACCATCAGGAACATTTTAGTTTAACGAATCGCTCACGTTTTTCTGGTTGCCATTTTTATAGAATAATTCTCGAGCCGTAGATCGAAGCCAAGTTCACGAGTAGAGTATAAATTTTATCTGCATTTATTGTACTCCGAGATCGAGGCAAGTTCCTTCTGACCCTCACTCCTTTTGAAATATTTCGAGAAATGCTGGAATTTTATTCTGTTAAATTATGTTCTGAATTGCCAGTTCGTTATAAAATATCCTGTTTATTATCATATTGATTTTCCCAAAATTTTGATAAATGCATAGAACGTACTTAGATTGAAATCTAGGGCCTCTTATTTGTTCGAGATGACCATTAAAGATTATTTCAGTTATAACTACGCTCATATATCGAGGTAGTTTAGATTTTATTGACTTCAGTCGGATATATTGTTCAGATCCGATAAATTTTGTTTCAATGTTCAAATTTGACTAGCATTTTGCCCGTACTTCGTACACGGCATTTTATTTAATTTAAAATGATGATAGGAAATTTTTTACAAATTTGATTGTTTTTTTTAAAAGATATTCTATGCATTTATATAAATAATAATTCTTAAAAAATATTCTATACAGTTATATAAGTATTTAATACAATAGTGATATGCTAAAATTTATATGAAAGAGTAACATACAAATCGTAGGAAATTGCTCTTGTTATTACATAACTTTATCCTTGTTAGGCTCAAATATTTGAAATGATCTAATGACAATACACTACATATTACGGAAGATATTCCAATGTTCAATACAATACACTACATATATAAATCGATACATCATACACCACACTGTAAAATTCGCCAACTCCCCAATTACTTTCTTGGTAATGAGCTCACACTGAGTTCCTTTTCCAGAGGCAGGAGCACCAGATATCATAATCTTCATTTTATCAAACTTTTTCATTGAACAATTAACCTTTAGTCCCTACATAAAAAAAACCCAAATCAAGAAAATATGAATATTAAATTGTGACAAATATCAGTAACCACCAAATTGTGGGTAAAGTTCCTTGGAGACAAATATTAAATTAAATTAAGGACCCCGAGACCATATATGTTCACCAAGTAGAACACGTCTATAACATGTTCTGCAGACTATTTTTTGCAGTGTTTTGCAAGCAAAGCAAAATAGAGACCAAGGTCAAATTAGAGACCTTACAGACAATATATGCAATGCAGAACACTCTGCACCAAGGTCTCCAACTTAACAGCTGTTTCCATAGAATATTTCCTATATATTTAAAAAAAAGAAAATGTAGCTGTACCATTATTAGCCTGCAAATACAGCATGTCAACCTGCAAACCACGGCTTCCGGTAGCTCAGGCTTCTCCTTAAACAAATGAAACACAAAGTAACCACTAAATGAAACACAAAGTAAACACTAATAGATATTTACGAATTTATAAATCATAGCACGGATATGTAATCTAGGATTTAGGAAACTCAAATAAATTATTAAAATAGGAGAAGCATGCACCACCAAAACGCAGGAAAACTCATCACATTCGCTAGCCAAATCTATCAAAATTTTGATGCCACTTTGAAGATGCAACCACATCACATACGCCAAACAGACTTGCAACCATTCCCATATCCTTAAAGACCATCATAATCATTCAAAACAAATATAATCTCCATAAACAATATACTGAGAACTATGGAAACAGCTTCCTTTTGTGGCATTCTCATCCTTCTAGTTTAATCTCCAATGTGGCAAGGTTTTTTCAGGTAGGATGAGGCCAAATAGAAACTTGGGGAAAATGCTGCAACACTCTTGCAGCGGCTTGCAACAACCATTCCGGCCATAAAGGCGCTTATGGTTGATTAAAAATACTATACTCATATTTACTTTTGTAAATTTCCAAACAACACGGAAATATAATAAAAAATTTAAGAGAATATCTTATAAAAGTGATAGATAAACCAACTTAATCCGAAATTTCAACTTAAAAGTTCATCATAGGTTTGATGGCAGCAACCAGTTTAGAAAAATGTAAATTTAAACCAAGATGTCCAAATAAGAATTACTGGTACTAATCATTAATTTTACTGCAATGATAAATTAGAAAAGTCCTGCAACTCTTGCTCAATGATTCAGATGCTGCAGCTGATGCCACAAAGGTCATCTACTTCTCCTGCACAAGATAGAATTAAACAATTAGCATAGATAACGTGATCATAAGAACATCCTCAAACTACAAAATCGTAGATTAAACTACATATCCACAAAGAAATTGCAACTAACCACTTTTTATTTTCTTATTGGACAATATAGTAGACCTAGGAGTATGTCCAGTTTCATCTCAATCACATCAGTGTGCGAGATAATACAAAAATAGTATACTGTAAATGTAAAAGAGCAACTAAATTAGGAGAATACCAATAGCTTAATTAATCAAGATATAGAGGGCGTTTGAGATTGCTTAAAATAAGTTACTTTTGACTTAAAGTACTTTATTTTAACTTAAAGGAGAAAGTAAAGTTTTTTACTTAAAGCTGAATGAATGTGTTTGGGTAATTTTACTTAAAGTTAAAATGGAGTTTTAATAATTTTGACTTAAAGTGAAATTTTACTTAAAAAAAATTTTAAACTCATATATTTAAACTATACAGAGTGCTCGAAGGAAAAAAGAAAAAAAAAACTCGATAAGTCATAAGTCAAAAGTAAGCTCCGTTAAGGAGCTCAATAAGCCTTTTTGCCAAACACCCTAAACACGCTTAAAGCAAAATGGATAAGTTAAAAGTTCATCGCCAAACATGCTGATAGTGTTTAAAGAGCCTCCCTGAGCATTTTTTTTGTATCACAAACGAAAAGACTCAGTTTGGCAGGCATAACCAATTTATAATTTTTGCCTTTTATCTTTAATAATTTAAATAAATATATTGTGAAGTAAAAAATGCATTTTTTTTTAAAGTCAATATAGGTAACCGTACTTTCACAGGAGCATTTCAATTTCACTGACACAAACAGATCCATAACACTATGGAAAATATTAGTTATAATTTTACTTTTATTATATTTGTAATCCTTTAGATTTTATATTATAAACCATAATTGTCCAAATACTATATTTGACTGACAACTTATATACTTCGTAATTTCCATCCTAACCACCTTTTTGAATTATATTTCTGAAATTATTATGTTTAATTTAATTTACACACATAATTTCAATACTATGTACGTTTAGTATAAGATACTTATACACATTTTTCAATTGAAAAATAAATGCTTTTAAAATATAAAACTATTATTTTATTCAAATTTTATTTATTTATATAATTTATGAATTTTACTTATTTTAAAAGTAAATTAATATATTAAAAAATCATATGCAAAATATGCCAAAATATTAAAAGTAGACTTCTAAGTTCTAAAAATTTCCTAAATCATTATTTCATTTTATAATATTTCACTTTTATAAAATGAGAGTGATAATATTAATTTATTAAATAAAATTTCCACATCCTATAGTACATGATTAAATAAATAGCAATCAATTACAACATGAAGAAAAAACAATTAAATTTTTTGTAAAATTTTAATAAATGTAAAGTCACAGTTTTTTACCCATCAAAACTTTATATTTCTCAATATTAATTATTACAATTTTTTTATCAATCTTTAATTTATTATTTACATAAGCATGACACATAATCTATGTATTAATTAGAATAAAGATAAAATACATAGAGTACATGAAATACATGCCAATAAACCTCAAAAATAAACATACATTCCTCTAAACAAATTACAATAACTGATTAATAGGCATTCCTTTTTTTTTTGAATTGCAAGTTTCAGTACAAACTTGAAGATATAGTGACATGAACCGTTATCAAAGCCACCCTTAACATAACCTTATTCACCATCATAAATTACAACATTGCCTACTTAAACGTTTTACTTTCCATTAGTGCTAGAACTATACTTCTACAACATGTTTAGGTTGCTAAACTTCATTACATGGTGAACAAATTTCCCAGAAAAATAGCACCCAAGCCCTGTGTAACTTTTGTTAGGTGAGACGTGTGACTTTCCAACATTAGCAGCACATACTATCTCCGCAACTCCTTTTTGCTGCATTGCAGTAGTGGAATTATCACCATTTTTTATAATTTCCACAGCACTAAGGCTGTTAATCTTCAAATCTTGTTGTTGCAGAGAATTATTAACAGCTTCTGAAATTTCTATAGCACTGGGACTGTCAGCCTTCATAACCCACAAAGAGTTGTTTGTAGGTATAGCATCAGCTTTAGGCTGGTTTGTAGATGCAGGCTCGTTTGAAGAATAAAGTTGCTGCAACCTGTAATCAGTCTCAGGTCGACGACAAACCTTTCTCAGCGGCACAATTTCCTCTGATTTCCCGTTGAATTAAATTTTCCTAAAATGCTTCTACCAGACCTCTTCACGTTTGAAGCTACATTTTTTAAATTTCTAATATGACCTAAAAATATGAACTACCAGCATGAAAAAATACTTGACATCAGATTAGTCTTATAAAGAAAGTAGTGATTGTACAATAACTTAAACAAATTACCAACTCATCCAGATTAGCAGACCTTTCGGAGTGATCTTTTAGGACACATGATAACGCCACTGTAGATGGCTCTTTGTCCAGAATGGTCAAGTAACTGGTGCTTCTAGAGAGACCATCTGAATATAGATGCTTTCAATTTTCAAGAAGTGTATTCTGTTTTCTCAAATTTCTTTGAATTCACCAGCATCGCGTAAACTGAAATGCCAATAAAATCTGTATCTACAAAGCACAGCTCAGTCATATGGTAAAAATCTCATAGCATATTTAAAATGTATAATCTTTAAAACTCTCATAGCATACTGTATTTGCTTCTACTCGCATTTGGAACGTGAACATACTGAGATTAGAGATTAGCTATTATAAAAACTTTGTGTTTTAGTATTATGACTTGAAATTTCAAATTAACAGCTTATATTTACACTTGGTTTTATATGATTATTTTCAAGAAAAGATTGAATAACAGTTTAATGCCTTACAAATCCATGGAATTCTCTTTCAAAAATAGGCAAATCCATGTTCCCAGCATCTATCAAGCAATGACTGCATATGTAGAATTTGAAAGATGTGCGCACTAATAATTGTGTACTTCCACATCCAATCTTGTCATCTCTTCCGTTGTTACCTCAGCTAAAGATGTCAGAACACGAATCTGAGAGACATGGGGGGATCAGAGTTGTTCGAATTATGAAATGGATTATGTGTTAGCTGTAGACGATCATAAGAAGACATAACCAGACAAAGATAGTATATAAAAACCCAATTATCCTACAGGTCACACTCCATTGGTAATGAGGCATAAGAAAATTAGGCTCAAGATTAGTATATTTCACTCATGTAGATCTAATTTTGAAAGATAGTTAAACTAAATTCGAAGACTGGGCTCAGGAAGTGATTGCCAATGTAGCTACAAACACTGTCTTAAGATCAAGAACTGCCGCATAATTGGATTCCTTCACAACTTTAGTATTTTCAATTATTTTATTCTTGAAAGATTAAATAGATTAATCTGTCCTTGTGAATAAACTAATAAATACTCAAATCATTTAAATAGCAATGTCCTTTAACAACGTATATATAACTATTTAAAATTTAGAAAAATGTAGCCGGTAAAGTGTGAGAGGGTAAGAGCAACATTAATTGAATGCAAGATTAGAAACATTTATATACTGATACAAAGACTCGAGATGCCTACGGAGTCATTTAAAGATAATTCTCAATTTTAGCACTTTACCATCAATCTTCAGCGGTCCTAAAATTTGAATGAAATGTCTCTAGAATCATCCCTTCAATCTGAACCTCAATTTTAGCAATGCCAAAATCTACATTCGTGATTGACCTGTAAGAAAAATTATCAGTGTTAGTGTCAGGCAATTTTAAAATCATTTAAAGCTCTTTCTAAACCACAATAATTGTGCAAATATATGCTTGGAAGGTATCAACATTGATTTTCAGAATGTGGAGATAAAAACATTATTAAGTTAATTTTATAAAATATAGGGAGCCACTTTAGATTCTGACAAAGGAAGTAAATCAGAGAAAAAGTGTTTCCGGAGTATTTTACAATTTCTAAATCACGAAATATAGGCCCCGGCGAACCCATCCTGTGCATATATAATCAGAAAGACGCTCATTTGTACTACGATTAGAATAATGTGATAACAACGCAAGTCAAACCTATCCCGTGTATATATAATCATAAATACGTTCGTTTGGAGCACGATTTGAATATGTGATAACCACACAATGAGTAACAGAATATAAACAAACGAACAGGAAAAACCTAATCGCAATAAGTACAAAATGATATTAAGAATATGCAATTGCCATATTCTGTTATAAAGAACACTCTCTTGCTATATTTATGTCTATATAGATTTTCATAATATGTTTTGATCATGTGACGTTACCAAGTCTTTTAACCTATGCTGGAACACTTCCCGTTTTAATTTCTTTGTTTTTCTGCATATAATGGAGAAAGTGAAACCAGGCCAACAGATCTCTCTTGCTATATTTGACTATATACATGTTTATAATGTGTTCTGATCAGTGACTCGCTAAATTTGAGAAATAGAAAGCTTCTTCTAACACAACATGATGCACTAATAGTTTAGAAGTTAAGTGTAGTTCATAAAACACGATGATTGTAAAAGTCCACTTCAAACATACTCATGTGCAACATGTTCTAAATACCACTTGAGTTCGTGATTTTAAAAATCAAACTCAACATACACCGATTCAGGCAACATAAATGAAGGTAGAACTTTAAAGCAATACTAACAGAATAATGCCCCCATTGTATTTTAAAATCTGATATTAAGCCCCTAATTTTGTTTGATTATGAGCTCAGCTTTTTGCCTTCTATAAAGTAAACCGTTATCAAACTTATACAGGGCATAAGATTGTAGCAGTACACATGCTGCAATATCTACAATAATTTCAATAATTTCAATCCCTCTGATTACATCCAAATCTTACAATAAACACAACCAAAAGAGAAAGCAATATCTAAAAAGCCTGAAAATCGTGCAATTTCAAAACCCGAGAGTAAGAAACATTCATAGATATGGATAAACATATTAACATGTGCAGAGTTATCAAACCATAAGAGAAACCAAAAAACAGAAAAAACCTAAAACAATATCAACAATCATATGTCTGTAGTAGAGCAGTGAATTCAAAATTAACTTATAGCCTCAGATAATCTAGCAATAAATAGATAAATAAATATACATATAGGATTTTTACATAAAGAAAGCAAAGCAAGTGTTTGTTTACCTGTAGGATTGTAGGATGTAGTTGGAGAGCTCTGAAATCTTGAATGCCTACCGAGTGTTTATTTGCACAGCCCTTGCGGGGCCAGATAGGGTGAGAGAGATACGATCTAATAACACTACGTGATACCATTTGAGTTAATCATCTGTAAGCCGTTCATTACTGACCATTATTATGTTTTGTTGTCCAAATTGCTCAAAGTAGCATCCTTGTTACATATAGCCATATGGAATTCTGTCAGGGGTCTTACTTTTAACTCTCTGTGTTGTTCTTAGTACTCCTATCTAAGATCTTCTTCTTCCTCGCAAACAACAAATCACAAATTATAAATATCACAAAACCCTGAACCACAATACATGACATATACACACAATTACAACTTACATATACACACAATTACAACTTACATATACACACAAACAATAAAACATATGCATATAGAAAGGAGAAAGGGGAGAGAGAGAGAGAGAGAGAGATCTAACTGTAGAGGGTATCCTTCGGCAATCCTCCGATGAAGATTTTTCTGAAACAAAGAGAGATACAAACTATTAGATACATATAACGACAAAATATAAGTGCGAGAAGAGGAGCGGAATCGAACCCGGGACTGGCACCGTCGCCTGATCGGGGATTAGCGTTCTTCGATTTGGAATCCATTGTTAATTTACTTAGATATAGAGATAGGTTTATGTATGTATAAATTTCTAGGGTTTGTTTTAATAAAAGTTGTGGTGAGAGAGGGAGAGAGATCCGTCGAGGGAAGATGTATGTATGTATCGAGTGCGTCTGAGATAGCAGAAGAAAAATACCTAAACACCTCTATATCGATTAAAACATGATACCCGTTAACCTATCAAAAAGTAAAAGTACTAAAAAGCCTATCTAAAAGAACTGGATAATATTGGTTTCAAAGGGTAATTGATGTAATTTAAAAGTAAAATGACTAAAAAGCCTATGTAAAAAAATTGGATAATATTGATTCAAGGGGTAATTGGTGTAATTTGATTAAATCCTTCACTAAGCATCATTAAGAATATATTGATTCATTGTTCGAATCAAAATAAATACATTCAGAATAGTGAATAGAAGAATAGTATGTCATCAGAATTTCCTCTAAAATACCTACTCTAGCGTATTTGGAAGTTTTCTTTCTGAATCGAGTCGTTGTTATTATTTCAAGACGACTCCACATGATTTATTCTAATCAACGAACCTTACTTGTTCAAGGTTGTTACCTTATTGTCTTGTATTGACATATTGTTCGTGTCAATATAATAAATTAGTTTCTTTTCAAAATATTATGATGGCCTATTGTCCAGGTCGGTCTCATACAAAGTATAGACTGGCGGTCGGCCAGAATCGAATAGGAATTCAAATCAATCAATTTTATTCGGAAAAATAATCATGTAATCCACTGGTCAACATGGGAGTGGCCCATGGGTTTTCTTTCAGATCAACACGAGGAATAAACTCGTGGTATCGAAAGAGAAATATTAATATTTTTGGCACAAAAGTTGCCAGGTTGACTTTTCAACCACCTTTTTGCTAGCAAAACGATATAGTGGTACCTGCGATATAGTAGTGATCGTGCTATGGGGTATCACGGGTGTGCGGTACTTGCGACACAGCGGTTGATCGCGCTGTGGGGTATCGTAAAGGCGGAAGACCAGTATCTCAAGTTTTAAAATTCCAATTTATTTTACTCTGAGATAAGTTATTTTGGTCTACCAGTAAGTATTATCAGGGCAATTTTCCTGGATACGAGTATTTTTCATAAATAGAGTTGTTTTCTTTCCACCTTCATTATTAGTGAGAGAGCGAGTCAGTGGATTTGTTGAGCACATAGTTGCTCATTCTTGTTGTTGATATTGTTTTTCAGTGAAGACGGAAAAGGCCGAAACCTCTCATTTCAAGGGAAAGGAGAAAATGCACCAGGGCACTGAGTTGGACTAGTGTGCTTACCCCAGAGGCGTCGACCCTATTGAAGACTATTAGTATATGTTTCGACATGGTTAGGGATATCATGTGTACTAGTAATATGATGTAATAATTCAGAGACATGTCGATACTTGGACTTATGGAATGGGATCACTGTTGTTTCGCTAAAACCTTTATGTTTATTATGTATTGTAATGTATTTTGTATAAGGCAGGTATTGATGGTGCGTGGCGACCTAAGTCCATAAACAGTGGATTTGGGGGCGTCACATCTTGGTATCAGAGCGTTAGTTATATTCTTAGGGAAGCGAGAGATCCTAGGGATATGACGGAGTGAGAGACGAAAGGTATAAACATCGATTTATAAGATTATTTTGAGCTATAGCTCCATATTTGTAGAGTCAGAGCCCTAACAGGTTGTCAGTTATAGGTTATGTATATATGTATACCATATTATGAGTTGGACCCTGTTGTGACAGAGTTTCTGTCTTTTGTAGATGTCGTCGTCAGGTTCGCCAGTTTCCTCCGGTCACCGATCCGTCAGAGATAGGTCACCTACCCCATATCCGGTAGGACCCTTGGATTCTTCTTCGGAGAGTGACCCGTCAGAGGATTTGGATGATTCTTCTATTCAGATTCTTCCCTCACCACCTCCACAGATCATTGACTTGTTAGACTCGCCAGATCAGATCATTGTGATACCAGACTCTCCTACACTTTCTGAGGGTGATCAGGTCGTTCCTATTTATGTTGCTGCATCTACTACACCTGTACCCACACCAGACCTATATAGACATGAGGTTCCTGAGCTTGATATATCTGAACTGATGGATGACAGTCAGCTTTCACCAGTTCGTTCCACTGCACCACTTAGTGAGGGTTTTACTGTTCCAGAACTGGGTGCTCCTATTGTGGTATCTACTTTTGCGGACTTACTCACTCCATCAGCACCTATATATGTGGAGACACCTACAGTTCCTACAGTACCAGATTTCACTATTCCACTGGTCGGCAGTGCACCGACATGTGACACTACTCCTCATGCACCTGCTATTCATATCCCTGCTCCAGTAGTGATTCCATCTGCTCCACCTTTTCCAGTACAGTCAGTTGGTGTGCCTATGCAGCCGATAGTGGATCGAGAGCTAGTACCTTGGGTTGTTCATGATCATCTTTTCTAGCAGTTCCGTTGGGTATGGATTCGCTATGAGGTGGTTTTTGCTACTAGAGATGCTATACTGCGACTACTGTTAGTTGACCCTGCTACAGTTCACGGAGGAGGCAGCTTACTTATGAGGGATGTTCCTATGGAAATTGTACACCATATCTCTATCTCTCTTTTGACCGGACTACAGACTGATCTCATAGCCTTACCATCTTCCAGTACAGGAGCTGTTGACCGTAGTACTGTTGTTGATTTGATTACTAGAGCCATCGCGGATTTCCATAGATGCATTGGTGAGATGTTTGGTCGCTGAGACCATTGCTGATGTCATAGCTTAGACTTTTACTGTTTTGAAGGGATGGCATATATATGGACTTGCCTATCCCAATCTTTTGGTTACATATATTTTAGTTGTTAGCGACCCGAGTTTTTGTTGACGTCAGGGATAGATCTTTCTGTATAGGGTGCTTATGTATTTTAGCATGTATCTAGTCCGACATAGGTAGACCAGTAGTTTTGACTTATGTATTAGCTGGCTAGCTTATATCGGATGTAGTCACTGAATGTACCTTATGGTACCATTTTGATTATATATGATGATATCAGTATCTTTACACTTTTACCTGGTTTAGACTTTATTGTTACGTTGCACTTTATTAGTAGCACTCCTGTATAATTGTAAAAAAAAATCTGAAACGTTTTCTAAAATGACTAAAGCATTTTCTTAAACCACAATATTTGAGATTTAGAATTTTGCAACCTGCTAGTAGTTTTACCTAAATGGGATAAATGTTTTATTACCTTGACGCATGAGATATATCTTCAGCATTTTCGAAATTCAACATATGACCTTGAGGATTTACGTTACCAGCATTGATATTCTGGTATACATATATATTTTTACCCTGTTTAACCAAGCTCTGTGTTTTCAATCTTAATAGAAAAAGATGCCTAAAAGGGGTAGACCTCGCAAGAACCAAAGAGTACCCCCAGCAGAGGACCACCATGATGTTGATCCCAATCCTCAACCAGAACCCGAACCTGAACTTGATCCAACTCCTGCGGTACAACCAAATCCAAATCCTAATGACCCTATAGGTTTACTCGTGAAGTTCCTGAAACAATATACACAGAATCCTCCACCTAGACAAGAAATACCTCAAGTCCGAAATGATCAACCCCCTGCACCACTAGCTAAAAATACAGTTACCTTTAAATCTTTCAAATCATTAAATCCCCCTGAGTTTAAAGGTACCACTGATCCTGTTGAGGCAAGAATCTGGTTACGAGAGATGGAAAGACCTTTGAGATTGTAGGAGTAGAAGAAGAGAAGAAAACCATTTTTGCAGCCTACATGTTAAAAGGTGAAGCGAATTACTGGTGGGAATCAAAGAGAGCAATGGAAGGGAACGTAGTCATACCCTGGACTAGGTTCACACAGCGGTTTTTAGAGAAATATTTTCCTAAATACTTGGAAAATCATATGGAGATCAAATTTCTGGAACCTAAACAAGGCAATATGACTGTAGCTGACTATGAAGCCAAGTTTTCTGAACTCTCTAGGTTTGTGCCTTACCATGTGGATACTGACGAAAAGAGAGCTAAACATTTCCAAATAGGGCTGAAACCATGGATCCAGAATCGAGTTGCTGTACTAGAAATCACCAACTATGCTACTTTGGTTCAGAAAGCATCTATTATCGAAAGTGGAACTGAGTTGTACTCAAAGGACAAGGATGTGAAGAAAAGGAAGTTTCAGAATCGTGGAACTAGTTTTGAGAGGAAGCCTGACGATCGGAATAGAAAGAAACCATTTGTGAAGCGTGACGCAGGCTGCGCCTGCGTTACTGGGTTAAACGCAGTCTGCACTTGGTGCGCGCAGATTGCTTCTGAATGCAGTTTCAAATTCCCGAATTTGCACCTGTTGTACATATATATAAAAAAAAATTCTATCTCCCCAATTTTTTTTTTTCCTCCTCTTATATTAATATTCCTAAACCCAATTCTATTCCTATTTCAATTCCAAAAACCCCCCATCTCTCCTCCAAAATTCTAAACCTATATTTATTATAATTCTTTTTCTTTAATTCATCAAATTCTTTTTCTATCTTACCTCAAATTCTTACCCACTCAAAATTTCTCCTCTACACATTCAATTTTATATTCATCCTATCACTCCATTATATATACCCACCTATACATACAAATCCAATTCCTTTTCTAATTCTTTAAATCTCTAAAAATTCAATTCTAGAGAGGAATTAATTGCAAGTTCACCTCTTCGATTCGTATTGGGTAAATTTTTTTCTCTAATCTTATTTTTATTACGAATTTGTGTTCTTGTAATTGGGGGTTTTGTAGTATTCTTGTTATTTGGGAAGTATGGAGCTCGTACGCATTATCCTCCACCAGATTCATCCGAGGAGGGTGATGACTCAGTTGGTTAGGTATGTTTTCTACTTTCCCTTGTATTTACTTCCATTCAATGCGGACATTGAATATTTTAAGTTTGGGGGTGGTTTGAGGGATTAGTAGTTGTTGTTGTATTATGTGTGCATGTAGGATATCATGCTTTGTATAATATTAGTAGTAATTCATGCATATATGTTCGTATTAATTATGTTTGTTTCATATAGGACATTCTGTTTTTATTTTTCGTAAACCATGAGAGTTCATATTAGTTGTATTTGCATAGCATGCATATTTCATGATCCCTTAAGACGAGCTAATTCTGATTGGTAGGTAGGTGTCTAATTGAGTGTGGTAATGATGAATAGAGGGTTGACTTATAGTTTCTAAGAAATTGACTTATGTGTTTCAGAAACAAAATTTTTACACAGTTTCATCGTTTGCTTTTGGGCTAGGTTGAGGTCATGCTTGTTTGGTTGTTTGAGATTTAATCACTTGTTTATATTTAGAATTTTCGTTATTCCCTTGATGGCCTAGAACACTTAAGTCTAAGTTTGGGGGAAAACAGGGATTTCATGCTAAATTATAAATAATTGTCAATAATTGCTAGATGTCAAATGGCTAGTAGCCGGCTCATATTTATATGAGTAGTCTAGGGTTGGAATTGAGAATTCTCATTCCAGATTGCATAGAAAAGAAAGAAAAAAAAATTAAAAAAAAAAAAGAAAAAAAAAGTTATTGTGTGAATGTTTAAATGCAGAATTAACCAGGGTGGGCTCTTTAATACTCGAGCAATTAAGTTCTAGGGGACTTTGTGCCTAGTGACCTAAGGTTTTTATAGTCTGGGATCCACTAACCTAACGCTCGCTACATGGGTATTATTGTATAAGCCTTTCGGGGTCTCATCCATTGCACGGTTAAATAAGCATGATTGTATATATGTGTCGTAGTAGTTAGTAATAAAGCATGAATTTCTGTCTACCTTGAATAAGGATGGAGGTGTTCCTAGGTTATGAAGTGTCTACAGTCTATTCTATTTATAAACCTGTGATTGTCTTGACGAAGAGCATGTATGATTTTTGACCTAGTTTTGGGAGTATTTCTGATGAGCATTGCACACACGCACGTTTCTGTTCATGTATTGTTAGTATACGGGAACTTAGTCGAGCTCTATTTGGATTTAGTTGCATTCTCTAAGATATTTGCTTGTTAGTTGGTTTTGGTTAGTTTGAAGGGGATCGTTGCATTTTTCATATTAGTTGCATTCATGCATTGCATTGCAATGGATTTTGTGGGTACATTCGCTATAGGCCCTCACGAGACCTTACTCGTCCACTAGGGCTGCCTAGGGGTTTAAAGGCCTTGTTGCATATGCCAAATGCAACCGTGATCACCTACGGAAGTGGTACTAGTTAATTAGTTAGTTGTAATTGTTTATGCTTGAGGACAAGCATCGGTTTAAGTTTGGGGGTGTGATAAGTGGATTTTATATCCACTTGGAGCGTTCCATATCGGATTAAATTGATTGTCTTGGACTCAAGTTTATTGTAGTTTTGATGTGTTTTGCTTAGTTGTGCAGACTTACAAGAATGTCGATTATGGGTGATGCTTCTATCGTGTTTGGAGGATTAATTGATTAAAATTCGGATTTTCCGGGAAGGTTGCGCAGTCTTCACTGTTTTGGCCATATCTGGAGTTTTAGAAGTCCGTTTTCAGCGATCTTACAGCTCACGCGAAGCTTAGGATATTTTCTACAACCTGGGATAGATAACAGGTGCAGGGAGCATGTAGTTAAAATTCGCGCACGTGTTCTTTGTGAAGCAAGGCCGAAAGATTACTGTTTTGCCTTTTTTCTAATTCTAATTATATTTTGGGCAGGTTTTAGTACCTTAATCGAATTCTAATTGTAATAGAAGGTAATTTCCTGCTGGGTAAGAAATCCAGAGCCTATTTAAACACATCTTAGCATTGTAATTAGGAGAGTTATTATTATTGTATCATAGCTTAGATCTGCAAGGGAGAAAAGGAGAGAAGGATTCAACGCTCGTGACAAGCAACGGATCTAGATCTACTTCATCTTTTGTGTTATTCTGGATTCTAGATTTGTTTTTTTAACTCTTTGTTTATTAATATAATTACTTCTTTTATTCATATCTTGTTTAATATCATGTTTTCATCTAATCCCATGGTGACGAACGGTTCAACTATGAACTAATCGTTGTCATGGGATTCTAATGGATTTATCTATGTAGCTTAGTAGTTTGTATGCTTTAAAGATTTATGTGTGGTGAATTCTTGATATCCTCGTATGGTTGTGTTTCATGTATTTAGATGCGTCGCGAACATCTAATTTGTTAATCTCTTGCTAAACGAGAGTGGATCTTGAGATTTAGAACTTGCCATGCTAGCATAGGATAGGTTGATGTTTTAACATCATGATTTGTGGCGTAAATAGAGATATTATGCTACCCTATGTGATCTAAGTGGATAACTTGTGCTTAAACCTTTATGTTTTCAAATTCTATAGAGATATAGGGTCTAAACATATTTGGTATCTACCAATCTTCTATCTCTTTTGTGGATGCATGCGTAGTTTGGTATTAGTATACTGAGAGGTAGCTTTTACTTGTTTCGTGTTATCCGATCAGATATCAAAACCATCACATGTATTGATTAAAGGCTGCGACTCTAAGTGAAGTAGATAATGAAGTTAGGATCCCATGTTTTTATTCTTATTAGAAATTCAGATTTAATTCTCATTAGTTAATTAGTTTTTACTTTGCATCTTAGTTTAATTTAGTTAATTAAAACCTCAATTTATTAATTGTCTTGGTAGTGAATTAAGATCATACATTGGTGAATAGGCACATTAGCTGAAAAGAACCATAACCTGATCCCTGTGGGAACGAATTTGGACTTAACCTTATATATTACTTGTGACCACGTACGCTTGCGTGATTTTGTGTAACCAATGGCACCCCCTAGCAACAAGCCAACTGCACGTACTTTCAACATGACGGTGAAGGATGCTATTGCTGACAGTGATGTAATTGCAGGTACGCTTTTAGTAAATTCTGTAGATGAATGTGTTTTGATTGACTCGGGAGCGACAAGATCTTTCATATCGGAGAATTTTATGAACAAACTTGATATTCAGTCCGTACCATTAGGGGAGACCTTGATTGTAGAAGTAGCAAATCAGGAAAAAGTTCTTGTAGAACAGATATGTCCAGATTGCGGGATCGAAATTCAAGGACAACGCTTTGAAGCAGATCTTCTTTCTTTTAATCTAGGGGAGTTTGATATAATTCTTGGAATGGATTGGTTAGCACGTTACGATGCTCAAATCAATTGTCGGCATAAGTGGGTTAGTTTAAAGGGATCAAATGGAAAATGAATACAATTTCGCGGAAGAAAACCTACCCGTAATTTTCTGACTATGGTCCAAGCATAGAAACTACTAAGGCAAGGATGTCCAGCCTACTTAGCTCATGTGATTGACAACGAGAAGCAAGCCCCTGCTATTGACGAATTCCTGTAGTGAATCAATTCGAGGATGTTTTTCCTGAAGAATTACCTGGATTGCCTCCTGACCGAGCAATAGAATTCACTATCGATCTTGCCCCAGGAACTGCACCGATTTCCAAAGCACCATACCGAATGGCTCCAGTTGAGATGAAGGAGTTGGCCACACAACTGCAAGAACTATTAGACAAAGGTGTAATTCGACCCAGCGTATCCCCTTGGGGATCTCCAGTGTTATTTGTAAAGAAGAAAGACGGATCTATGAGGTTGTGCATAGATTACCGAGAGTTAAACAAGATGACAATCAAGAATAAATATCCTTTGCCACGAATTGACGATTTGTTCGATCAACTGAAGGGAGCAGCTTATTTTTCCAAGATTGACCTTAGATCGGGTTATCACCAGTTGAAGATAAACCTGAAGATGTGCCAAAGACTGCCTTTAGGACTCGCTATGGGCATTACGAATTTCTAGTGATGCCATTTGGGTTGAGAAATGCTCTAGCTGCTTTTACGGATTTGATGAATCGCGTATTCAAGAAATATTTGGACAAGTTTTTGATTGTATTTATTGATGACATTTTGATTTACTCTAAAAACCAATAAGAACACGCAGAGCATTTTTGTTTAGTCTTGGAAACCTTACGCAAGGAAAGGCTATACGCTAAATTCTCTAAGTGCGAGTTTTGGCTAAGTAAAGTGCAATTCCTAGGACATATTGTGAGCAGTGAAGGAATTTCTGTTGACCCCGCGAAGGTGGAGGTAGTTGCAAATTGGGAAAGACCGAAGACTCCACAGAGGTCAGAAGTTTTCTTGGACTAGCAGGATATTATCGAAGATTTGTAAAGGATTTTTCAAAGATAGCTACACCATTGACCAAGCTCACCAGAAAGAATGAGAAGTTTGAATGGACTCCCAAGTGTGAAGAAAGTTTTCAAGAACTTAAGAGACGATTAACATCTGCTCCGGTTTTGACGCTACCAGATGATACGGGAAATTTTGTAATCTATAGTGATGCTTTACACAAGGGTTTAGGATGCGTATTGATGCAACATGGTAAAGTAATTGCTTATGCTTCCCGACAGTTAAAAGATTATAAGTTAAGATACCCAACTCACGACCTCGAGCTAGCTGCGATTGTTTTTGCACTGAATATTTGGAGACACTATTTATATGGGGAAAATTGTGAGCTGTACACGGATCATAAGAGTTTAAAATATATCTTCACCCAGAAAGAATTGAATATGAGGCAGAGACGATGGCTAGAATTGATCAAGGACTATGACTATTCGATTAATTACCATCCAGGGAAGGCCAATGTGGTGGCAGACGCTCTAAGTGGAAAAGAAAGACTTAATATCACTACACCAAACTGGCAAATTAGTAACAAATAAAAAAAACCCATTAGTAACGGATATATCCGTTACTAATTAGTAACGGATATATCCGTTACTAATGAGTCAGATATCCGTTACTAATTAGTAACGGATATATCCGTTACTAAATGTCCAAATCCGTTACTAATTAGTAACGGATATATCCGTTACTAATTAAATTATCCGTTACTAATTAGTAACGGATATATCCGTTACTAATGTCAGTAGTAACGGATATATCCGTTACTAATTAGTAACGGATATATCTGTTACTAATGAGTCAGATATCCGTTACTAATTAGTAACGGATATATCCGTTACTAATGTCTACATCTGTTACTAATTAGTAACTAATTAGTAACGGATATTTCCGTTGCTATTTTCTATATCCGTTACTAATTAGTAACGGATATATCCGTTACTAATATCGTTGGTAAAGGATATATCCATTACTAATTAGTAAATGGATAATGTATTAATAAAATTTTGAAACAAATAAAATAAAATGAGATTAAATAAGGAAAAAATTATGTATATTTTAGGTAATATTATTATGTATGTTTTAAGTAAAATTATGGATGTTTTTAAGTAAAATTGTATATGTTTTTATATTACTTAAATAATAATATTAATAGGTTTTAAAAATAAATAAAATAAATTATTATAAAAAAAGTTATGAAAAACAATTATAGTACAGATATCGATTCCCCCCTTTTATTTCAGACCTAATTCACTTTCCCCCTTTTCCCCCCTTCATTTTCAGACCTAATTTGGAACACTTATATTACATCTCTCGGTGTCTCCCTCTGTCTCTACGCCGCACTCAACCAACAGCCGCCGAGAACGTATTCAGACCGTCACTGCCGCCGAGAACGAACAGCTTCTCCGTCTCTAATTGTGCCACATCTCAATTAGGTAAGCTTCAATCTTTTTTCAGTTCTATGTCCTTCAAAACCCAGAAAACGTAATGACTATTTCAGCTACATGGTTATATATACATATTTGGAGTCTTGGGTCTGGGGATGAGTAGTTGTGACAACTACTGACTTATACTAAAGTTACCAAACTTGATTGCAGCAGGAAGAGAGTTGATTGGTGATGGAGCACGTGCACACCAAGATTTGTGTATCACCTGCACCAGGTTCCTAATTTTGCTTAGTATTTACTTTATCTGATCTTCCCTTTCTCCATCAATCCCAACATCTTTATCTCTCTTTCCTCTGTTTACTGATATAGTATCTATGTTTTTTTTTTTTTTACTTTGCTGAGGAGTATTATATTTTCCCAGACAAGAATTGAAGAAGAAAAAACAGATTAAATGTTTTTAAGCTTCTAAATTCTTGAAATTCTTTTAATCTACTTTTATGGCGATTTCAAATGTTGGGTGTACTTAATTAATTACCTGTTAATTTAAGAAGCTACTCCTATATGTTAAGTTAATGCTTTCTGTAATGTGTCCAGAGGGAGAGTAAGTGTTAATTGAGTTCTATGTCGATTTTATATCCTTAATTGAGTGTATTGCACCTAATTGTTTTGACAGCCAATGCTAAGACTGTGTACAAAAAGAACTTCCGGTGAAACCACAAAAGATGCATATGTATTATGTATAGTAGTAAATGAACTCTGACAGATGAAAAAATGCCACTAGGAGACATCACATAGGAGTAAGGAGATGAGTTTAATGACAAACAGAATCCAAAATTCCTGTTACTCTGTCATACAACAGAGTTTATTAGTTAAAAAGCAGAAAAAAATAACAGGGGAAAAAAAGATTACCAGAAAATGAGTCTTTCTTATGCTTCATATTAGTTGATCGTATGCTTCATATGTTTGTGGCACCAGACTTAAATATATGCTTCATATGTTTCTTACACATCAAATTTGTTTTGTTAAATGTCTTTATTAGTTGATCGTATGCTTCATATGTTTGTGGCACCAGACTTAAATATATGTGCATGCATTTGTTGTCTCTGGATAGAGGTCCTAATATTAGAAGATCTAAAAATCAAAAACAATTGCTTTAAAAGAAAAAGAAAACATTGTCCTAAGTTCAACAATATTCCTTACTCTATTCTTATTTGCATCTGACTGGTGAATGCTTCACTTTTAGTTTATACTTATGCAAGTACATAAATATAAAATATGTCGAACTTATATGATATAACTTGTGATATGAACAACATATTCCTCGCTATATTATTCTGCATTATTAATCTGCACTTTGCCATGCCTACTCTAATCGTCGATGCTCCTGACTTCTATCTATATGTATCTCACCTATGATAACACCTATTGAGCGTTAACTTGCTTGGCACCGCTACCTCGTCATAAATTTGGAACAAACTTTTAAGCACCACTGGAAGCGTTCATTTGCACATGTCTATGACATGTCTGAATCAGTGAGCATAATACTTTGAATATCTTTACCATTAAAGGTAAGGAAGGTGTAAATTAAACAAATCGCATGTATGATGTCAAATCACGACAAGTTAACTATTTGATATAGAAAGCAACACCTGGTGAATGCACATTCGTGAAATGAAAACTTGCATGCGTCAGTACTCATTCTATGTTATTAGCATCTTTCACCTGTTGCTTTTCTGAATAAGCACATGATGTTTCTGTGACTTTTCTGATAGGAATTTGTTAAATCGAGTTTTTATGTAACAGCTTGGTGAAGGCTAATTCAGAAATTTCGTGCTTAATTATATTCCAATATGAACTCTGAACTCTGCATATATGAAACATGTGTGGCTTCCTTAATATGCTTGTCCTCTTCCTAAAAATATGTACACTTTTTAGCTGAGTATATTCTGCTGTTTCTTGTGTTGTCAATTATTTTGTATGTTTCTGGTATGCAGCTCTTATATAATATGATTGTTGAACAATTTGGGGGTGTCTTGCTGTGGACATAGAAGATATTAGTTACAGGAACTCGACGATAACTCCTGATCAGGTACATGACACTACTATGTCAGAACACATGTCTAGACAGTTCTTTTTTGTAATAATAATGCATGCTTGGGTCAACTACAAAATGGCTCTTTGTTTATCATATATAAATCATGTTCTGATCTTGTGACTTAAAGTTAGGTGTACAATTTAATATGCAGACTGCAATATTTTGAACTTTCATTCGGGAAAATACATTGAACTTTCATTCAGTGTAGTTTATACTACTACATGATGCAAGCTAATGTTGATTGGTACTATATATTACATATAGGATTATACAGGATTAGTTATAACTAAGTTTTGATCTGCTATATATATGTATGTATATATGTTTGTTCGATATATATATATATATATATATATATATATATATATATATATATATATGTATATGTATGTATGTACTTATTTCGTGGTGTATGTTTATATATTATTGAGTTCTTATTCTAAACTCTAGCTATTATCAAATATATACTATAGGATGTCGGAACCAATAGACAAATCATGGATGAGTGAATCCGACAGAGGCAACACAGTTTATTCATTTGGAGTTGAGGCGTTTCTTAAATTTGCAGAGTGGAAATTGGGTGGGGAGAAGTGTCGTTGCCCGTGCAAGAAGTGTCGGAATGGAACATGGCTTACTTATAAAGAAGTGGGATATCATTTAATCTCATCCGGTATAGTTAAGCACTACCGTGTATGGAATTTACATGGTGAGACCCCTTCTAATGTTGCCGTTCATCCTCCATTCGTTGCAAATAATATTCGGGAAAAAGCATCGAGTGATGTCGGGATTGGGATGGAAAACCCCGAGGAAGAAATCATTGGGGATGTCGGGATTGGGATGGAAAATTTCAACGACTCTGCTTATGACTTGCACGGTAATGCGACTAGGGGTGATGGTAGTTTGGGAATTGATGATGAACCTTATGTTCCTGAACCGGACTTGGGAAAGAGGTATTGGGATTATAAGAGAAAAGCTACTGAAAAATTGTATCCTACATGTGAGGGTCCTGAGACAACTCTATCAGCACTTGTAGAATTACATAATTTGAAGAAGGAATTCGGTTGGTCTGGAAATGGTATGACAGTACTATTAACCTTGTTGAGGCGATGGTTGCCCAAAGGTAACACCCTTCCTGAGAAGTATCCGGTAATGAAGGCGATGTTGAAAGACTTAGGGATGAAGGCTACTTGCATTCATGCATGTGAGAACAACTGTATTCTATATTGGAAGACCAACAAAGATTTGACAGAATGTCCCCAGTGCAAGGCACCCAGGTTTAAAGTTAACGGGGGGAAAGGGAGGAAGAATTCCAAGGAGCCTAAAAAGGTACTGAGGCATTTTCCATTAATTCCAAGATTGAAGCGATTGTACACTATACCGTGGATAGCGCATGAGATGACATGGCATGCACGAGCAGAGACTTCTGCTACTTATATGCGCCATCCAATTGATTCAGGTCAATGGAAAATTTGTAATGAAAAATGGCCAGAATTTGCTAATGAGCAGCGCAATGTCAGGCTTGCAATTGCAACCGATGGTTTTAATCCGCGTGGCATTCAGTCTACTAGTTATAGCTGTTGGCCTGTTATCACTGTGCCTTACAATCTCCCCCCTTCCATGTGTATGAAATCAGAGTTTCAGATGTTGTCTTTACTTATACCTGGTCCAAAGGCACCAAAAGGAGACATTGATGTTTTTCTTGAACCTTTGTACGATGAGTTGAAAGAGTTGTGGATAGGAGTGCCGGCTTATGACATGAACTTAAAAGAAAATTTCAATTTGAGGGCTATGCTTATGTGGGGGATCCATGATTTTCCTGCATATGGAAACTTGGCGGGCTGCGTTACACATGGTTACAAAGCTTGTCCTATTTGTGGTGACGATACTCCTTCCATATATTTAAAGTCTAGCAGGAAGAATGTATACTTAGATTACCGCATATTCCTTAAAGCCAATCACCCATTTAGGAAAGGCAAGTACTTGGGACTAGTGGGTAGCAAGAAAGAAGAGCATCGAACTCCTCCAGAACGATTAAATGGCGATGAACTTTTGCAAACGTTGAGTAATGTGAAGTACATACCTGGTCAGAAGCGGAAGAGAGTCCACGAAGTTACATCGGCATGGTATAGAAAGTCTATATTGTTTGATCTTCCTTACTGGATCCATCACAAAGTTCGTCATGTCATTGATGTGATGCACACTGAAAAGAATGTTGCAGAGCACATACTAGACACGATTCTTGGTAAGAAGGACAAATCAAAAGATACTATCCAGGGACGAGAGGATATGAGGGAACTTGGCATACATCGGGTGTTATTAATGGATCGTGTTAATTAGGTCATATTTTCCCCAGTTAGGTGTTATGGATCATAACGAAATAGTTAGCCTGTTGATTTAATTCATTCCAAATTGACAGTTTTTTTTTTTGCATTATAAATTTATAATCACTGCATCTAAATATCTTGCAGCATATAGTACGCCACTTGTTAATCCAGAAAACCATTTTTCTGTAATCATTCCAAAACATTTCAAATAATATTAACAAGTATGAGGTAGCCAAATTTCGTAGCTTAACTTGTACAGATGAGAAACGCCTTCTATTTGACCCTCGGTAACCAAACAAAAGTGATTTTCACATGCAAACAAAATTGTACAGGTATAAGAGTACGAAGAGAAAGACTTCAAATGTAATATCAATAACACCTAACTGGGGATTTTCACATTCAAACTTTTGATTGCTAGTTGGTATAGTACATATTTTTTTAACTTTTACCCTTTCAGGATAGGTCACTCCTTACTTTATCATTGTAAAAAGATATCTCTTGATAGTAATACAAAAAGTCTTATCAACGAGCATCTAGATATGAAGCAATAATGCAACACATAATGCTTATGATGATGGAATACAGTAAAAGAATAGAAAATGGCATTTAAACTTTTGAAAGCAAATCAAACTCAAACACTAAGCAGCAGTGTTTTCTGATTCTAAGTCCTGATACACAAATAATGACGATATTCAATGTTATTCAATGTTAACTCTTGAATAACTAATTTAAAAGGCTCTGGAACTGACAGCACTACATACTTCTTGTGCTCCTGTATATTGTATGCTCTTTTTGGAAGAAATTTTCCCAGCTGATTTAACAAAAAAATTGTACTCGGCATTCCTAAAGGGCCTGTTTGTTGCATTTCATTTTTCTGGATTATACTATTAAATAGAGAATCACTACCAAAGTGAATAGGCTATATAAAATGCTTTTAGTGGTTTGTGAATCATCATCATGTATAATTATAAAAAACTGATGATATCCAAATTCCAAAAGAAAATGAAGAAACTCTATGAAAGTCAGGAACACCAAATTTACACCGCTTCTTCTCTTCTCCCTTATCATCATCAGGGGATATATATATATATTTTTACTGATTCAAATTCAAGTTGAGAATACCATCCATGTTTTTATATTTACTGATTGCTTTGCCCTGTTTATTATATAGATAGTTTCCTCGAAGTTTGCAAGTTGAGACACTATAAATTCTTTGTAAATTGCACTCTGTATATATTTAGTCAAGGTAAATTGCACTCTGTATATATGGTGGATAAATATTATTAATTACAGGAGCAGTTTGAGTTTAGTGTAGACGGCCATGTTGCTCGCCCAATCGTGGAGGCACTTTATCCACAAAAACTTAGGAGTGTTAGAGGCAAATATCGGACAGAATATTTGGCTAAAGCTTCGAACATAGAAGAAGCCAAGGGAAACGTCCCACCTGCTGTCAGTGCCGATCTTTGGGTCCAATTTGTCGATCATGAGTTTATGCCGGAAGTAAAGGAAAAAAATGCAAAATATAAGATCAATAGGAGCTTAAATAAAGTAGGTGTGGCAGTTGGTAGGCAAACTTACTCACAGATACATTACAAAAAGGTACGTATCATTCATAAATTACTACCTGCTGGTTTGTAGTCTATATTTGTTAACATTACCTGCTGATTTTTGTAGGAAAAAGAAAATCCTACAAAGAAGCGGTGTCGGGTTGATGATTGGCTCACTGGACATGAACACAAGGATGGAACTCCTTTGGAAAGTGCAAAGGAAACATACGTGAGCAGTCATCAACACATTTATACGTGTGTCCTTTTGCATCAGTTTATTTATCTTTAATTAAATATAAGCTTGTTTCCTGCTTGAATAAATGCAGGAAAAAGTCAAAGAAATTCATGTTCAAATGCTTGAATCTGGAGTCCCAACGGATGATATTAGTTCCGATGCATTGAGCCAAGTACTTGGCGAGGACAAAAAAAATCGGGTTCGAGGAGTTAGTTCGTGTAGCACGAAGAAACAACTATATTCATCTTCTCTTGCACTTGCTTCGGTCAACCCATCACAATCACTTGGAGCGGAAATGGCGGGACTTAAGGCAGACATGGAGGAGGTCAAAACATTGCTCAAGGTCAGTTTGTTTTTTTTTTAAAAATATGTATCCTGCTGCTTATGTAGACTATTTATATTCCTTGTCCTAGCTTGGATCAGTAATTGTTTTTTACATGTGTAGTTTATGTGTTTTAAATATACGTGTCATGGTTTAAACATATGTGTGTGCACAATCCCTTTCAGCTAGATTATGGTCTGTTCTTACTTACAAGGAAGGGGTCTGATTATACATGGGTACAAAGCTGAATGTTTCTGCAATTAAGCTGTTATGTAAAAGGCATAAGTTTGGCAGTAGCCTTACATGCAGAGAAAATCTATTTCCATGAACTACTACTAAACATAAATGGTAATATTACCGAGGCTTGTTGGCAAGCAAATTTGATCTCCGTTGCAAACAAACTCAATTAATTAGTTCTCATGCTTGTGTAGTTGTGTTCCATATACTTGTCATTTTCATAATCTGATAGTTCCTGTATCGACTATCATGATATACTTGTCATCGCATAATCTGATAGTTCCTACATCTTCACTTTTACAGTTTTGTATTATATATTTGTGTTCACCTTGTTTAAAATTATGTTTTAGAAAGCAAGAATTTCATGATTGTAGAACATGAGATGGAAATGATGACCTAATTTTCTACTTACTAGATGGTGGGAAGTGAAAACTAAGAATTTTACAAAGTAGCTGTCATCATTTTGACATTTGAATGGCCATGTATCACTAGGTCTATATATTTATGTTCAATAATTTGATGTAAATGTTCAAAGTTGTGTTTTTGCACTGTATAATTTATTGAATTTTAATTGCACAATGTTTTTAGTTTCCCAGTACAATTATGGTCTGATTAATTTACATAACAGCTTAATTGCAGAAACATAACAGTTTTTGTTGTCACGACATCTTGTCCTTGAGAACAAATTACTAAATTTGTTTGTGTTGTACTGCACAGGCAATGTCCCGATGTACTCCAAGCCAATATACTCCAAGGAGTGTGGGCGGTTCAACTTCCGGTAAACATCCAATGGAATCCCCTCGTGAGACAGTTAATGCTTTTGGGTCATCAAGTGAACTACGCAAAGTCACATTGCTTAGTAGAGATAAACGAGAGGTTGCTAAGGGGTTTGTGGACGACAGTGTAAATATGTGCCATGGCAGAGAAGTGTCTCCTGGAGAAAAAAGAGTGTACATAGAAGAAATTATGGATCCTGAAGCTGCGGTATATGATGGTCCCCAAGATGGCAATATGACATTAAATGGCTGGCTTGGAGGAGGGTATATTATTTGGTTAGCTGGACGACTGAAGTATGATTTGTAGGTTTTTCTTGTATTTTTCCAATGGTAGCCTGGTAGGTAGTATGTTTGGTATTTGGTTTGTAAACTTGGGATGTATTTAATTTGTATTTGGATTGTTAATGTAAATTTGGATTGGTGTTTTATTTTAATAGTTGCAGCAGGTTTTTTTTTTAATATTTGCAGCAATTTTTTTTTCTGTGCAGCAGGGTTTTTTTAATATTTGCAGCAGGCATTTTCCAAAAAAAAAAAAAAAAATCTTATAATAAATTAGTAACGGATATATCCGTTACTAATTATAAATATCCGTTACAAATTAGTAACGGATAATCCGTTACAAATTTTTTATAAAAACAATTGTGACAGACGATTAGTAACGGATATATCCGTTACTAATTATAAATATCCGTTACAAATTAGTAACGGATATATCCGTTACTAATTATAAATATCCGTTACAAATTAGTAACGGATATATCCGTTACTAATTATAAATATCCGTTACTAATTAGTAACGGATATATCCGTTACTAATTATAAATATCCGTTACTAATTAGTAACGGATATATCCGTTACTAATTATAAATATCCGTTACAAATTAGTAACGGATATATCCGTTACTAATTATAAATATCCGTTACAAATTAGTAACGGATATATCCGTTACTAATGATAAATATCCGTTACTAATTAGTAACGGATATATCCGTTACTAATTATAAATATCCGTTACAAATTAGTAACGGATATATCCGTTACTAATATGCTGGAAATCCGTTACTAATTTGTAACGGTTACTAATTTTTATAATAAGCAATTGTGACGGACGATTAGTAACGGATATATCCGTTACTAATGACATTAGTAACGGATATATCCGTTACTAATGGCCAGTTTTGCTGTAGTGTATGGTAGTATCGTTAAAGGAATTGATCAAAGAAATTGAGAGATTTGATTTGGAGATTAAGATTCTTGTTCAAGCCAATGATAGAGTATATGAAATCTCCTTACAACCAGAGTTGATCGAAAAGATTCGTCGTTGTCAAGAGAAAATGATGGAAGAAGAGAGGGATCAGTTAACAGGAGAAGAATTTCAGAGTCCAAAGGATGCTAAAGGAATTAAAAGATTCGCCTCTAGAATTTGGATACCAAATGTTGCAGAACTAAATGAGGAGATTTTAAGCGAAGCACATAAATCGAGGTACTCTATTCATCCCGGAAGCACGAAGATGTATCAAGATATCAAGCAAAACTATTGGTGGCCTAACATGAAAAGAGAAATTGCAGACTGGGTAAGTAAATGTTTAACCTATCAGAAAGTGAAGGCAGAACATCAACGACCAAGTGGACTTTTACAACCCTTAGAGATACCCGAGTGGAAATGGGAGCATATTACCATGGATTTTGTTATAGGATTGCCCCGAACTAGAGCTAGCCATGATGCAATTTGGGTTATTGTTGATCGACTCACTAAATCTGGGCATTTTCTACCAATTAGTGATAAATACTCCGTTGAAAGATTGGTGAACATATACCTAAAGGAAATTGTGGTTCGTCATGGAGTACCTGTTTCAGTCGTATCTGATAGAGATGCCCATTTTGCTTCTCGATTTTGGAAAGGTTTTCAGGAATGTCTTGGCACGAAGTTAAATCTGAGCACTGCATATCATCCTCAAACTGACGGACAAAGTGAAATGACAATTCAAACAGTTGAGGATATATTAAGAGCCTGTGCACTGGATTTCAAAGGAAGTTGGGATGATCAATTGCCCCTGGTTGAATTTGCTTACAACAATAGTTACCACTCCAGCATAGGTATGGCACCATATGAAGCATTGTACGGAAGAAAGTGCAGATCACCCCTATACTGGGATGAAGTAGGAGAAAGAAACATACTAGGACCAGAATTATTCAACAAACCAAGCAGGCAACAGAAGTTATTCAAAAAAGGTTAGTTGCAACCCAAGATCGATAGAGAAAGTATGCAAATCAAAGGAGAAAAGACAAAGCATTTGAACTGGGAGATAAAGTGATGCTGAAAGTTTCACCTTGGAAGGGAGTAATTAGATTCGGGAAGAAAGGTAAGTTGAGCCCCAAATATATAGGACCTTTTGATATTCTCAAGAAGATAGGACCACTAGCTTATCAGTTGGCCCTACCTCCAGACCTTCAGCATATCCATGATGTGTTTCATGTTTCTGTGTTAAGAGAGTATCATTCTGATTTCAGACATGTTATAACCTACGAACCAGTGGAAATCCGTCCTGATTTGACATATGAAGAACAGCCAGTACAGATCCTAGATCACAAAGTGCAAGAGTTAAGGACTAAGAAAGTGAGTTTGGTAAAGGTACTTTGGAGAAATCACCAAATCGAGGAAGCTGCGTGGGAATTAGAAAGCGAAATGCGGAATAAATATCCTGAATTGTTTAGTGCATAATTTTGATTCCGAGGACGAAATCCTATAAGGGAGGAAGACTGTAATAACCGCGAATTTTTGAATAAATTTTTCTCGATATTTAGATTTTATTTAAGAACGATACATTAGTATTTGATTTGTTTTTAGTGCGAGTGCCGTAAATTTTAGAAATTTTATATATACGTACATATCATATTATATTATATTATATTATATCGCATTGTTTTTATTTATATTTATTTGGTAATTAATAAAATTAGGAAATTTATGAATAGATTTTTAATATTCGATTTTATATTTTTTTAAAGCCCAAAATTTATTTTTAGAAAGCGAAATTAGAGTCTCGTTTTAACTGGCCAGCAGGGGAGAAACGTGTGTTAGTAAATGGGCCTAAAATTGACGAGTGGTCAGGGGATAACCACTTATTAGTTAAAAGTGGTTTAGATAATTACTTGGCTATGAGAGTGATAAAGAGAGAGGTGGATACATCACTTGTTCACAAAAAATAAAAGAAAGCTCTCACTCCACCTTTCCTTTTCACCACCAGTCTAAAAACAGAATAAGGAGACAAAACAGGCCATATATATATATATATATATATATATATATATATATATATATATATATATACAACCTTACTTGTTCAAGGTTGTTACCTTATTGTCTTGTATTGACATATTGTTCGTGTCAATATAATAAATTAGTTTCTTTTGAAAATATTGTGACGGCCTATTGTCCAGGTCGGTCTCATACAAAGTATAGACTGGCGGTCAGCCAGAATCGAATAGGAATTCAAATCAATCAATTTTATTCGGAGAAATAATCATGTAATCCATTGGTCAACATGGGAGTGGCCCATGGGTTTTCTTTCAGATCAACACGAGGAATAAACTCGTGGTATCGAAAGAGAAATATTAACATTTTTTGCACAAAAGTTGCCAGGTTTACTTTTCAACAATCTTTTTGCTAACAAAATGATATAGTGGTACCTGCGACATAGTAGTGATCGTGCTATGGGGTATCACAGGTGTGCGTACTTGCGACACAGCGGTTGATCGCGCTGTGGGGTATCGTAAAGGCGGAAGACCAATATCTCAAGTTTTAAAATTCCAATTTCTTTTACTCAGAGATAAGTTATTTTGGTCTACCAGTAAGTATTACCAGGGCAATTTGCCTGGATACGAGTATTTTTCATAAATAGAGTTGTTTTCTTTCCACCTTCATTATTAGTGAGAGAGCGAGTCAGTGGATTTGCTGAGCACGTAGTTGCTCATTCTTGTTGTTGATATTTTTTTCAGTGAAGACGGAAAAAGGCGAAACCTCTCATTTCAAGGGAAAGGAGAAAATGCACCAGGGCACTGAGTTGGACTAGTGTGCTTACCCCAGAGGCATCGACCCTATCGAAGACTATTAATATATGTTTCGACATGGTTAGGGATATCATGTGTACTAGTAATGTCATGCAGAGACATGTCGATGCTTGGACTTATGGAATGTGATCGCTGTTGTTTCGATAAAACCTTTATGTTTATTATGTATTGTAATGTATTTTGTATAAGGCAGGTATTTATGGTGCGTGGCGACCTAAGTCCACAAACAGTGGATTTGGGGGCGTCACAAAATCGAGCGGGAAATCTAATAAATAATATATATATATATATATATATATATATATGGGTTTTTGCTCAAATACAAACCACTCTTAAAATGAGAACTACAAACCAACACTAAATATATTATATTTCATCTATTCTAAGGGCCCCGCCAGGGGCACCTTCACAAAAAATGTCCTAAATTAACTCACCAATGTCCAGCAAAAAAAAAATATCACTGTTCACGCTGACGGCACTGCCATGTCAGCATTGTGAACAGTGATTTTTTTTTTTTACTGAATAAAGGATAGATTATTATACATTTTTTGTATTGGGGTACCCCTAGTTTGGTCATTAAATTAGCTTGAAATGTTGGATTGAAATTTGATTTTTAGGTTTGTATTCTAAGGAGATTTGTATTGGAGTAGCCCTATATATATATATATATATATATATGTATGTATGTATAGGCCAAGGTTCAAGAGAGAATTCTATTAAAAAGAGAATTGAGAGAACCACTTTAAAATACTAATTTTAAAATCGAAAAAGAATATAAATATTTTTATATCCTTACTATGCTTCCAAAAAATTAATTATAAACAATAATTTGTTTGTAAATATTAAAAAAATTATATATATATATATATATATACACACTCAAATTTGATTATTTTTCTTTTAAGTCTTTCAAATTTAAGATATTTTATTTACTTCAATAAAATATTAAAATTTATCAGATAAAAATCAAATTCGATACAAATCAATCTTAATAAATATAATTATTAAGAAAAAATTGTATGACAATATAATTTATATATTTTTAAATATTAAAAAAGAAACGTGCATTGCACGGGTTATATCAAAAATATATATTACATCCTTACATATAATAAGCTAAGCTAAAGAGGGATGTTATCCAAAAATTTGGTACAATACCGTTAAAGTAATATCAATCATCAGATCTAATATTTTTAAAAATATATGATAAAGATTATATCATATCAAAATGAAAATTATTATCTTAAAGTATATAAGTTAAAAGAGGTTGTATTATAATTGAATTATATATATATTTTTTTATTAATATGAAAATGGTTCATATTTACTATTTGGACTCTATCTTGAGATTTAAAAATCAGATTTTGATGAATTTACAGTCCACGTGAAACTTACAAAATTATATTTAATTTAGGGATGATTTAACAATTATTATCCAAATGGAAATACTCAGAATCTGAGAAGAAGTCATTATTACGAATTTTTACATTAATTATCCTATTCAATGTAGAAAATCTACATTAATAATCCTATTCAATGTAAAAAAATCTTATTATATTTGGTTTATATCATTGACATTTTTCGTGTTTTAATATATATACACTTTTTAGTTTACATAATAAAATATAAATATTTTTTTGTTTAGATCCAACGATTTCCATCAAATTATTTAAGATCTAACGGTTCTTATTTATTTATCGTATTAAGGATTAGACGATTATCAAAGTTTTAGATAAAATCCTATTTACGCTTATTATTAAGGAGACCAGTTTAATTAATACGTAATTTATATTCAATTTCCATTCTATACCAAAATAATAATTAAGAATGTTAGATTTAATATTTAAACTGTATTTGATTGCTAGTAGAAGTATATTTAAATAATAAAAATGGTATTATGATAATCTAAACTAATATCAATAGATTTCTTAAATCGAGTAGAATTCTCAAAGTTGAAATTCGTCAATTTTTTCTCTATTTTGTTTCTGGATAGTTTTAATTGAAAATAATTGTTAAACCATTACTAAATTAAAATGTTAATTTGTTAATTTCACGTGGACTGTAAAATCGTTCAAAAAAATTTTTTATAACTCAAGATATAGCACAAATAGTAATTTGAATGTGTAAATCCTAATATATATACCAATTTTTTAACAACAATTTGATATGTGAATCAATAATGTATAAATATTTAAAAAAAGAGCCGTGTGTTGCACGATTTATAAGCTAATAGTTAAAATTTTAAGATCACTACAATAAATCTGGGCGTTTACGATAGTAAACTTATGACCGTATTATTGTGCGTCGTACTTATAACGGAAAACGCATTCGTCATTATTATTTTATTAAAAAATTTAGTGTTGAACAATTAAAAAAATGAATAAATCAGTTAGTTGTAAAAACGGCATCGTTTATGAATGAATATACGACGAAGTTTTCATCGTAAATTAGTTCACCAACCAAGATAAATGCCAGTATGCTACCTAATTGCATCGACACTATTAATCATTCAAAATAATATTTTTAAATGAACAAAATTCTACTTTTCCTTTTCAACTTTTGTCCATTTTCCTAACTCACATCCCTCCCACCTTTTCTTTCAAACAAAAACACATATTTTTATCATCCATTACATAAGATGAAATAGCAACCTTGATTGCAACAATCATCAATGTAAGGATTTAATTTTAATCTCCTCTACTTTATTTAATGCATTTATATATATATGTGTGATTTATTTTTAAGTTCATTACATGTTCAACATATATATGTATGCACTTGTGTAATTGATTTGCATTTTTTTTTTCACATTTGTAGATGTCTTACTGTTAGGCCGAATACACACTTATAATCAACTAAGTATGAGAGAATAACAATAAGTTCTTTAAAAGCTTTAAAACTGTTTGGAATTAACTTCTCTCTCAGTGATGTAAAATATCACAGAGAGCTGCTTAGGTTACAATGAAAGATATTGTATTACACGTTCGATTACCCTTCTAGGGTTAACCTAACTGTATTTATAAGATATACAGCTACATACAATCGATAATTGATTCGCCTATAAATCAGCTATACAAATGTTATCAATTACGATTGCTACACATCTCCTAAGTCAACTCAATCTCTTTGACAGCTATCCAATCTTCAAAGATATTGCTTCCATAATAAATCTTCAATTAATCTTTAATCATCGTTGACTAAAGACGCGCTTCCTCCAGACAGAGTTTAACCAAACTCTATCGAGCTTCCACTGTCAGCGTATAGCAAACTCTGTTCAGCTTCCAACTGTCAGAGTTTAACTAAACTCTGACTGCTTCATGTTTAAACTCTGTTTTTCCCTGTAAAACTTAAACACTTATATTAACCATATCAATTATATTTAACAATCTCCCCCAACTTGTTCATTAGTAAAAATGCACAAGTTAACAATAATTGATTATGTCAAAACAATTTCATACAAACACAGTGTTTATTCAAATAAGCAGAGTTTAAACTTGACTTAACAAAAATCTACAGAAAACAAGAAAAATTCTTACAGACTTTAATCTCTAATCTCCTCAAGATCTGGTGTTGTTCTGAGATAATCTATAAGCAATCTTCTCTCTGCATTCTCAAGTTCAATCTTCATAGCTTCCTTGATCTCTCTCAGCTGAGGATCACTCTCATCTGTTTGATAGATAGCAGATCTTAGATCATAGATTTTATTCCTTCTCATCTCATTTCCTAGTCTGATAAATTTCACTTCCTCTGACTGTGAATTGAAGTCAAGTACTGTAATTCCCAGATCAGCCTTTAACTTTGTAGTACCCTTCTTCATTTCAATGAGATTTCCATTCCAGTCTCTGTACTTAGGAACATATCTGCTATTGCACTTCATCCCTCTGATTGCCAAATTCTGGAGCATTTTCTGTCTGAGCACATTTGCAACTGATTGAGTCCTTTGACTATTCACCTTGAAAAGATACAGAACATATTCTAGTTCTTCCCAATATTTCAAGCCAATATCATTCTCACCAATTTTAAATACTGTCCCATCAGCCATAAAGTACAAGAGAAAATCCTTCTTTAAACTCTTCTGATGAACTAACTGTACTGATTCCAGTCTGTCCAAACTCTCTTGAGTGACACCACGACCTGGAACAGCCAGTGAAGAAGGATCTTTGGGACCAGTATATTGCCTTCTGTCTCTGTGTGAACCTAAACCAGCTTTATTATTTCCAACCTTACCAGACAAGGCTCTTCCATCAGAAAAATCCATAGGAGCTCCAGATATTAGATTTGGATCATGAAGTGTCCCTTTAACTGAGAAGATAGAGGTCTAGACACAACTTGTGTAGCAACAGATGTTGTGTTTTCTTTCTTCTGTACAACTTGTGTAGAAACAGAGGTTGTATCTTTCTTCTTTGAAACTTCTCCTTCCATAGCAATTCCTTTCAATTTGAGTTTAGCTTCAGTTTCTGTTGATTTCTTAGATAAATGTGATCTTTGAACAGCATCAACATTTTCCTTGATCACAATGCCTTTAAGAACAGGCCTAGGAGCTTTTCCTTTCTTTAACTTTTCAGACTTTAAAGCTTTGAGATGTTGTTCTTGTAAACTCTTTTCTTCAGCTTTAATATCTTCGATAGTAGCTCCCTTTTCATTTTCTTCAATAAACAACTTAGCAGCCAACTCCTCATCAGTCTGTGGATTAGAAGATAATATTAAACTCTTGGTCTTTGAAGTACCTTGAGTATCAGTGTTTATCCCAGCAAACTGTGATTTAGAAGACTTGCTAGATTTCAGAGTTTGAAGTTCTTCAGTTTTGCTGCCCCTGCCTTTATTACTTGCTCCTCCATCTCCAGCATTATCCTTTCTGATCAGAGTTTGAGATTGCTTGCATTTGTCTTTAGTAACTCTCTCCCCCTTTTTGACATCATCAGGCATAAGAATTGATGTGATTAGCTCCAGGGAGGTAGCAATAGAATCAATCTTTAAAGACATAGCATTTTGATTTTCTTCAACTTTGCTCAGCCTGTGAGACAAAGTTTCTTGATTCTGAGAAAGATATTGAAATTTGTTCTTGCTATCAAGTTTAAGCATATCATCTCCTCTAACAACTTCACCTCGAACATCAGAAATAGCCTTTTGACAATGATCAAATCTAGAATTGAGAGTCTTCACTTGGACAACAGTAGCCTTGAGACAAGATAGAATCTCTGGATTTGTGATTGTTTTGGATGTTCTCTTGACAAATTCAGCTGCTCTTGCAACAGGAAAGATGCAAGTTTCTTTGTACCAATCATTTGAAAATTGCTCAAAGTGTTCTTCTTCAGCATCAGCTTGATTTGAAGGGCCAGCAAAATCTTTAACTTTAGCATCAGTCTGTACTGGTAAACTCTGAGAAGAGCTTGACTCAGTACTCCCTTCAGTTTCAACTTCAATTTCAGCTTCAACATGGTCAGTTGATTCAGGAATTGGAAGAGACTCATCAACAGCTTCTGCAACAGTGTCTGCAATATGTTCAACATTCTCTACAACAGGCTTTACAACATCCTTTTCAAGTTGTACAATAGGCTCAGAGTTTGTCGCCATGAGTGGTTGATCAATTTCCTCACCCTGTTCAACAGATTGATGAGCATCAGAGATTAACTCAGTGTGAGAAGCCACTGTTTCCTCATGTACCACAGTGATTTGATTTACTGCATCAGTTGCTTCAGAGAAAACAGCAGGTGAAGAGATTGGAATGTCCATGGTCTCAGAGAATAGTAACAATGGCTCAAGAATTTCATCCATTGTAGCATCAGCATTACCATCCCTGTCTCTCTCAACAGCAGGTATTTCCTTAGAAATATCCTCTGGAGCTTCAAAATTCAATTCTTCATCGGATTCATCAAGAATTAGTCTCTTTCTCTTAGCTGGAAGATTCAATTCTGTTCTCTCTTCTTCTGAGATAGAGTCATCTAGTATAGAAGGAGATTTAGGTTTGTTAGCCCTTTCCTTTCTAGCCCTCTTTGGCTTAGAAGCTTCAGCAACCCTGTGCTTTCTTGGTGGCCTTATAGCCCTGTTTTTCTTTGATTTCCTTGGGTTGGATTGTGGTTGAGGTTGAGGTTGTGATGAAGTAGCAATGGTTGGTGGAGATGTAGGTTTAGAGATTGGTTCAGTGTTTATGGTTTGAGGAGGTTCAGTGTTTGTGGGTTGAGGAGGTTCAGAGTTTGTGGGTTGAGGAGGTGACTGTGGAGGTTCAATGATTGGTTCAGGTTGTGGTACTTATGGTTCTTGTGGTTGGTTGAGAAAGTTTCTGAGGGCAAGGGGATAGACAAACTCTGGAACTTGCTCTTTTTTAGCATCCTTATTTGTCAAATCAGAAAACATTCTCTTATGGCATTAAAAAGGTTGTATAACATCCTCATCAGAAATTACCATGTTAGGCAAACAAGCAGAGAATAAACATTGACAGAAACGTGAGAAATAAATAGTTGTATAAAATGCTAGTTTTTCACCTAAATTCATAAGAACTAAACGACCAAAATCAAAGTTACTCTCATTAAGAAGAGAATACCCGATTTGAAGACTTTCACCAGGAATTGCATCCCAATTGGTAACCTTCTTGCCAAACGCTCGAGTGATGCAGTCAAAGAAAAAGCTCCAATCCTTCCTGAGCCCTGGCCTTTTAACATTCCCAAGCTTATCCAAAGGAGCAGAAAACCTCAGTTGCTGTAGCATTTCTTTCAATTGATTCTCACCAGGCACAGAGTATGAGGTGTGAGTATCAAAATCAAAAACATCTCTAACAGTTGCAGGAGTTATTACAAACTCTTGATCTCCATGAGTAAACACAATAGATGGAGTCCCATTCTCTCCACCATCATCATAAACAGAGTTTCTCCAGAAAGTAGAGATTTGTGTTGCCGAGAGTTTTTCTGGTTGAACAAGCGCTTGACCAATATCAGAATCTCTTAAGAATTTCTGAATCAAATGAAATGATTCTGGGGCTTTATCAGTGTTTAGAATTGCGGCATAGTTATTAGTAACAAAAGTTAATCCCTGAGCCACAAAATTCTTGGTTGCCATTAGAACAGATTGTTAGAAAAGAGAGTGTGTGGAAAAGTGTTTGTGAAAATGCTTAAGTGAAAGTAACAAAGAAATTGTGTGAAATGTTGTGTGTTCGTTGGTGTAAAAGTGAAAAAGTGAATGACGAAATGATTTTGATTAGATCTGTAATTGAAAATTAAAACCCAATCGTTTTAGACATTAAACACGCAACCAATTTCTTGTTAAGTGTGTGAGTGGGACACGTGTCACGTAAGCAGTGGAACAGTTATTTACACGCGCAGTAATAATGCCTATTATTACTGCTATTCTCTCTCCTATTTCCAATAAGCTTTAACTGTCTGACACCATTAAACAACTGGCACGTATCACATGCAAATTTCAAAAACTCTTTGTGTACTCCAAGTATATGCTTTGCCTGAAATAAAATATTACCTTAGAGTACTCAACAAAATCCAACAGTATTTATCAATTCTCCAACTTAATTACTGTTATACTTTCAAACACTGTACAGTTGTGAATATGAGTGTGTGTAGAGCAGAGTTTACTGAATCAGTATTTAGAGCATCTAGTATTTCATAAAATCCATAAAGTAAATTAGTAAACACTGGATGCACAAACTCTCATAGTAAACACTGAATATATGATGAATGCTAAACTCTGTAGTGAACAGTTTATATACAGTAATATTTAATTAATCTCTAACCCTTAAAAATATTTTGTTTTTTTTTGGTTTTCTCCAATAATCAGAGATTGAAACTAGTCACCAAAAATCCTATAATTTTAGCCCTTATCAATTTGATAAGTTCTTGGATCTTCCTAGCTTTCGACTAGTCACCAAAAATTAGAGAATTTTAGCCCTTACTATATACCAGTAAGTTCCTGGGTCGTCCTAGTTACAAACATGATCTCAAAGGAGTTCTAACAGTCTACATATATTAGCTTTGGGGTTATTCTAATAACAGAATCTAATTTAACAGTGTATACCTAACAGAGTTTAGAGCTCATCAACATCAGAAATTATTTATGAGAGGCAATGCACACAGTATTTACAGACTCAGAGTTTAGGATAAATAAACTAAGAGATGCTATAAATATAGAACAGTATCATGCTGTGTTAACTTTCTGCACAGTTTAAGATTAGATCACAGATAACTTAGAAGGATCCATGACTAATTACTGAGAATAATGTTTCATACATGTATCTTCATCGGTGTTTATGTTCAGAACGAAACATTATCAGAGTTTCTCAGAGTTTATTCAACAGTCAACAGTGTATGACTTAAAGAGCATGCTAACAGAGTTTAACAGTCATTGAGCAGAGTTTGCATATCAGAGTTTAACACACCACAGAAATATGAGCAACATATTACAGAAGTAGAGTTTTGAGTCTAACCAATATCTCTAGTCAAAACCAGAGACCATTCCTAGTTCATTTACCAGCCTTGTAAATACAGCTTCACTCAATGGCTTGGTGAAGATATCTGCAAGCTGTTGTTCTGTAGACATAAAATGAAGCTCAATATTCCCTTCCTCTATATGTTCTCTGATAAAATGGTACCTTATGCTGATGTGCTTGGTCATTGAATGCTGTACTGGATTACCTGTCATAGCAATAGCACTTTGGTTATCACAGTAAATAGGTATTTTACTGTACCTCAATCCATAATCCAGTTTGATTCTTCATTCACAGAATCTGTGCACAACAGCTACCAGCAGCAATATACTTTGCTTCAGCTGTAGATGTAGAGATTGATTTCTATTTCTTGCTGTACCAAGAAACAAGTCTATCACCAAGAATTGATAACTTCCACTAGTACTTTTTCTGTCTATCTTACAGCCTGCAAAGTCTGCATCAGAGTAACCAAGAAGCTTGAAGTCTGATTCTCTTGGATACCACAAACCTAAAGTTATGGTGCCCTTAAGATATTTGAAAATTCTCTTTACAGCTGTTAGATGTGGTTCTCTTGGGTCTGCCTGAAATCTTGCACAAAGACATGTTGAATACATGATGTCAGGTCTGCTAGCTATTAGATAAAGAAGAGACCCAATCATTCCTCTATAGTTTGTCATATCCACTGGTGAACCTGTGTCTCTATCCAACTTTGTTGCTGTTGCCATGGGAGTTGTTGCAGATGAGCAGTCAAGCATGCCAAATTTCTTGAGAAGATTTCTGGTATATTTTGCTTGATTGATAAAGATTCCATCATCTATTTGTTTCACCTGTAGCCCTAGAAAATAACTGAGCTCTCCCATCATGCTCATTTGATACCTGGACTGCATGAGCTTGGCAAACTTCTTACAGAGTTTATCATTAGTAGATCCAAAGATTATGTCATCTACATATATTTGAACTAATAAAAGATCACTACCAAGATTGAAATAGAACAAGGCTTTATCAATTGTACCTATGTTAAACCCACTTTCTAAAAGAAATTGAGCCAGAGTTTCATACCATGCTCTTGGTGCCTGCTTAAGTCCATAGAGTGCCTTGTCAAGCCTGTAGACATAATCTGGATACTTGGGATCTACAAATCCTGGTGGTTGTTCAACAAACACTTCTTCTTCAAGTTTTCCATTCAGAAAAGCACTTTTCACATCCATCTGAAAAACCTTGAATTTCTTGTGAGAAGCATATGCTAGAAAGATTCTTATTGCCTCCAACCTTGCAACTGGAGCAAAAGTTTCATCATAGTCTATGCCTTCTTGCTGTGAATAGCCTTTGGCCACAAGTCTGGCCTTGTTTCTTGTAACAACCCCATCACTGTCAGTTTTGTTTCTGAAAACCCATCTAGTAACAACAACAGATCTATTCTTTGGTCTAGGTACAAGGGTCCATACTTCATTTCTCTCAAATTCATTTAACTCCTCATGCATTGCTGTTATCCAGTCAGCATCTTGAAGAGCTTCTTCCACTTTCTTTGGTTCAGATTTGGACAGAAATGCATGAAACAGACATTCATTTGTTGTAGCACTTCTTGTCCTAACTTTTGCATCTGGATCTCCAATTATTAAATCGGGTGTATGTGATTTTGTCCATTTCCTAGCTGTAGGTAAATGACTTCTATCAACAGTTGATCCTCCCCCTTGATCAATGTTCTCCTGATTATCTTGATGCCTTTCTTCATTCTCTGAGGCTCCCCCTGAATTTGATCGCTCAGAGTTTGAACTGTCAGAATTTGGACTTTCAGAGTTTGAGTCATCAGAGTTTGAGTTTGATCCAGAATTTTCAGTTGACTCACTGTCAGAATTTCAATCATCACTATGATCATGCTCCCCCTCAACTGGTTTTCCTCTTTGTTCTGACTGTACTATTTCTTCTGTGTGTACCAGTAGAGGTTCAGAGTTTGCATCAACAAAGTTTGTTGGATTAGTGTTATCAGAGTTTATTTCATCAGAGATTAAACCTTCATTTTCGAAATGCAACTGATCATGTTCATCAACATCTTCAAGTCCAGTGATTTTCTTGTCATCAAATGACACATGAATAGATTCCATAATCACCTCTGTTCTCACATTATAAACTCTGAATGCCTTGGTTGACACTGGATAGCCAACAAAAATTCCTTCATCTGCCTTCAACTCAAATTTGGTCAACTGTTCAGGATGATTTTTCAACACAAAGCATTTGCACCCAAAAATATGAAAATATTTTAGGTTTGGCTTCTTTTCCCTCACCATCTCATATGGTGTTTTTCCATGCTTGTTGATCAGTGTTGCATTTTGAGTAAAACAGGCAGTTTGAACTGCTTATGCCCAGAAATAAGTTGGCAATTTTGCTTCATCAAGCATAGTCCTGGCAGCTTCTATCAAGGTTCTGTTCTTCCTCTCAACTACACCATTTTGCTGTGGTGTACCAGGTGCAGAAAACTCTTGCTTCAATCCTCTATTTTTGCAGAATTCTTCCATTGTTGTATTTCTGAATTCAGTTCCATTATCACTTCTGATTATTTTGACTTTGTGTTTTGATCCTTTGTCCAGTAGCTTTACATGCTCCATCAGAGTTAATGCAGTTTCATCCTTCTTTGCTAGAAAATACACCCAAGTGTATCTGGTATATTCATCAACAATGACAATAGCATATTTCTTCCTTCCAATTGACAAGACATTTACTGGTCCAAAAAGATCAACATGTAACAGATGATATGGATCAACAATTGAAGACTCAGACTTGCTCTTGAAAGAGGTCTTTCTCTGTTTGGCCTTTTGACATGAATCACACAGACCATCAACATTTAACAAAGACTTTGGAAGTACTCTAACAAGATCCTTTCTGATCAGCTCATTGATGTTGTTCAGATTCAAATGAGAGAGTTTCTTATGCCACTTCCAACTCTCTTTATTGGACATTCTTGTTGACAGGCACATTGTTTTTCCATCAGAGTTTGTCAACAAGCTTGCTTCATAGATATTGTTGCGCCTTTGTCCAACTAAAACAACTTTCCCTGTGGTTTTGCTGATAACCTCACAGTATTCAGGTTGAAAATCTACATGAAAACCTCTGTCACAGATTTGACTCACAGATAGCAGATCATGCTCGAGTCCTGGAACCAGAGCTACATTTGTGATGATGACACTTCCAAGATTAATATTGCCATATCCCAGAGTATGTCCTATGTTGCCATCACCATAGGAAACTTTTGGGCCAGCCTTCTCCACATACTCTGATAGCAGGGCTTTATTTCCAGTCATGTGTCCTGAACATCCACTGTCCACGACTAGGATACTTTCCCTGATGCCCTGAAATCACAAACAATTACTGAGGATTAGATTTAAGGATCCAGACTTGCGTGGATCCTTTGGCTTTCTTAATTCTGTTAGCTTTAGCAGCGGAATTTACACTATCAGAGTTTAAGCTAACTTTATCAGAGTTTACACTTGCAGAATTAACTCTAACCCATTTCAGATTAGGTTTTAGTTCATAGTAATTATGATAAATAGCATGATAATTTCTGCAAGTATAAATGGAATGCCAAGTGCTTCCACAGTGTTTGCATAAAGTCTGTGGCCTAGTTCTAACATTATCTTTCTTTACTTCAGACTTGGAAGGTAAAGAATTAATGTCTTTGTTCTTCCTGCAAAAACTAGCAAGATGGTTAGTGCTACCACAGTTATGACATGTCTTTCTTGGAGCTATAGTAGCAAGCATTGGATAATTGCCTTGAGTAATGCCTACTTTACCATTTCTGTTTTTTCTAGACACTTTCTGTTTCTTAACAGATTTTAACTCCTTTAGCTTATGCTTAAGTTGTTTATCTGTCATTAAACCAATATTAACCTGTTTAACACTAGTTTTTACTGGTTCTTTCTTAACAGCTTCTTTTCCACCTTCAAACCTAGGTTCATTTATTCCATTAACAAATGTTCCAAATTTCTTAGGTGGAAGAGGTGGTCTAATCTTGACTGTATTCTGAAACCTAAGTTCATCTTTCTCAGAATAACCTAGACCTACAGTGTCAGATTGAAAAACTTCTTGAGTGTCTTTTCCTGAGTGGGTCCAAGTTTTAATAATGTGATTTGCCTTTTCCAACTCAGATTCTAGTTGTTTATACTTACTTAACAACTCTTGTTCAAGATAGACAGCATCATCTCTCTCCTTTTGAACTTGCTACATGTTAGCAAGTTTCTCTTCTACAACCTTATTTCTTTCTTTTAGTTCAGAATTCTCAGTTTTGTTTCTCTCATTCTCTAAAGTCTGATCCCTATAACTGATATGCAAAGCTTTAAGATATATTCTTAATTCAGTTATATCATCAGTATTATAGGCATAGGTAGTTAGAGGTACCTTGTTTTCAGAATCTTCAGCTTCATCAACAGTAGTAGCCATGAGAGCATAGTTCACATCCTCATCTGAGTCAGAGGTGTCTGCCCAATCTCTGCCTTTAGTGAAGAGTGCCTTCTCAGTTTTACCCTTCTTGCACTCAGGAGCATAGTGACCCATCTCCTTACACTTGTAGCATTTAATCTCAAACTTGTCTCTTTTCCCAGATTTGGTATCCTTTCTCTCAGATTTGCTGAAATTCTTCTTGTCAAACTTTGAATCATACTTGGAGAATCTCTTCCCTTTCTTGAAGTTCTTGAATCCCATCTTTTTGAAAGTCTTTACCATCAAAGCAGCCATTTGCATCATTTCCTCATCATCTTCAGAATCAGATGATCCATCTGCATTGGAGTCAACATCAAAGTTTGATGACTCACTTTCAGAATGAATGACCAAAGCTTTTCCTTTTGCCTTCTTCTTTGATGCTTCCTTCTTTGAGGGTCTTTCTTCAACTATTAGAGCAACAGATTTTGACTTTCTGCCTGATCTTCTGCTTCTCTGTTCCATTTCTAGTTCATGAGTCTTGAGCAACCCATAGATCTCATCAATATCAGTATCAGCCAGATCATAGTTGTCTCTAATAGTGGTTGTCTTAACATCCCACTTTTCAGGTAGAGAAAGAAGAAACTTGAGATTTGAATCTTCTAGGTCATATTCTTTATTAACCAGTGACAGATCATTGAGTAGCTTACAGAATCTGTCAAAGGTTTCTATCATTGATTCTTCAGATTTAACCTCAAAGTGTTCATACTCCTGTGTGAGTATGTTCCTTCTATTCTTCTTGATTGCAGCAGTTCCCTGACATCTAACCTCTAGAGCATCCCAAATCTCTTTTGCAGTTTTACAATTGATCACTTTGTTAGACATAACATTATCCAATGAACTATGAAGCAGATGTCTAACCTTTGCATCCTTACCAATGGATGAAATATCCTCAGGAGTCAAATCTTTCTTCTCCTTTGGAATTGATTTAGCTTCATGTCCAGCAGCAACAACAGATAATTTTGTAGGCTTATGAGGGCCTTCATAAATTCTGTCAAGATATTCTGGATCTGTAGCCTCCAGAAACATAGCCATTTTTACCTTCCAGGTTGAGTATTCTGCTGGCTTAAGAATAGGAACCCTGATTGTTTCATATCGACTCACAGTTGCAGGTTGAGCCTTCTCAGCACTAGAGCCTGATGTTGGAGGAGGAATTTCTGCCATTGATTATAGTTGTGTGTGTGTGTGGATCTTAAACTGTATTAAATTAACAGATTAAGCTCTGATACCAATTGTTAGGCCGAATACACACTTATAATCAACTAAGTATGAGAGAATAACAATAAGTTCTTTAAAAGATTTAAAAACTGTTTGGAATTAACTTCTCTCTCAGTGATGTAAAATATCACAGAGAGCTGCTTAGGTTACAATGAAAGATATTGTATTACACGATCGATTACCCTTCTAGGGTTAACCTAACTGTATTTATAAGATATACAGCTACATACAATCGATAATTGATTCACCTATAAATCAGCTATACAAATGTTATCAATTACGATTTCTACACATCTCCTAAGTCAACTCAATCTCTTTGACAGCTATCCAATCTTCAAATATATTGCTTCCATAATAAATCTTCAATTAATCTTTAATCATCGTTGACTAAAGACGCGCTTCCTCCAGACAGAGTTTAACCAAACTCTGTCGAGCTTCCACAGACAGAGTTTAACCAAACTCTGTTCAGCTTCCAACTGTCAGAGTTTAACTAAACTCTGACTGCTTCCTGTTTAAACTCTGTTTTTCCCTGTAAAACTTAAACACTAATATTAACCATATCAATTATATTTAACACTTACGATACTAGTTGAATCTTTAAACGAACTATTCCCAGTGGTTATGATTTTACGAAAAAATTTGTTGAGGGGTTAATTATTTCTTGGCATTTGTAAAAAATAGTAGTAAGGAATCAGATAATTTGGAACTTTTGATTAGATGCCCATGTAATACATGTAGGAATCAACTCTTTCAACTATTTCCTGGTATTGAGTTTCACTTTTATGCAATCGATTTTCTTGAGAGTTACATCATATGACATTATCATGAAAAAGAAATTGAATCAAGAATTTAATGAAGAAATGAATGATCGTCAAAATGTGTATAATGAATATGAAATATTGAGGGATGCCTTTAGAGGGTAAGATTTGGAGAGGAAATTAGCAACCACGATGGCCCGAACGAGCAAGCATCTAAACTTTTAGACAATGTGAATAACGTCGGGAAACAATTATATCCGGGTAATATATATCAAGTACACGCAATTGAAATTTATTACGAGAAAACTACATGTAAGAATCATAATAAATGTAGTGATAAGGCATCTGATTAGCTGCTCCCTTTACTTAGAGATGCATTTTCCGATGGGCATAAGCTCCCTTTTAATTATTATACTATCAAGAATTTGGTCAAGAAGCTGAACATGGGATATGAGAAAATATACAAAGTTGCAATTAATGGTGGGAGCAAAATCATTCGAAAAACATCTTAAGATATTTTCTCAATCATTCATTGTCTACAACGTTTGTACATGTATACCCGCACAGCCGAGCATATGAAGTATCACAAGGACAAAACAGTGACTAAAGGGATCGTTAGTCATCCTGTAGACGGAGAAGAATGGTCGAATTTGACATATTAATTTTAAATCATAAAAAGTTATAATTCATTTGTTTTAAAAAAAACATTAATTTTAAAAATTACACCGACTCCAAAAGGATCAATCATAGAGTAAAAATTATTATTTTTATGTTTCATTCATATATGTAAATAATTATTTAACTAATATTTTATATACAAAAATAACGATTCCAACTATGTAGTAAAAATTCTTTAAAATATGCACATATAAAAATCAGAACAACACTTTATTTGAAAATACGGAAGTAGTTATATTTTCATAACGCCTCATGTTAAAACAAATCTACTATATATATAATAGCACAACATGTCACATTTTATTCAATATAATTTACGTTTTCGCCCTCTAATATATTTTAGTTTTAAGTCCCTTATAATAAAATGTTATGAAAATTTTTTGAATATCTTGGCAATGCTAAGGATCGAATCCATGACATATCAATTTAACTAAATTTAAGTTCCACACCATGATCAATGAGCTACATGTGTACTTTGTTAAATAGTAGAATTCATTATCTAATTCCTAGTGTTTTTATTTATTAATTGATTTTTCTTTATTCAGGATGTAATGAATTTTTCATTTCTCATGCTATTCTTTATTGATTGTCTTTTTGCTACTTTATGTCTCTTTATAGATATACCTATACTTGAGAAAAATAAAATTAAAAGGCTCACCCGAAAGCTATTACAAAAATGAAAATCTCGAACACGGAACAAATCAAACATAATTTGAGAAACAATGCGACACATTAAATTTTATAATTTAATTTTTATATGCGTGCATGTAAGTATACTAAACAATGAATAATAATTACACATTAGTATATAAGTATACTAAACAATGAATAATAATTATACATATGCTCGTAAAATTCGAGAATCGGGACTAATCTATTGGGTTCTCGATCAGGAATTTAAGTAGAAAATCAGGAATTAGCCAGAATAATAAGCAGATTTATTTTTGTAATAAAGTATTTGACAAATTAGTCGTATTTGTAACAAATATAAATAATAATTATATAAAGATACTCGTAATATTCGATAACTAGGTCTAATCAATTAAATTCTCGATATGGGTTAAGAGGTAAATTGAAAATTAGCTGAAATAATAATCAAATATATTTTCGTATTATAATAGTATTTGATATATTAAATTTATTTGTTACTATTCAAAAGTAATTCATAGTGAGTAAAATATTTTTGAAAAGTTAATCGGGAATTTCTCAAAAATTCAATAATTTTTATAACGCTAATTAATGCTTTATAATAAGAATATAATTAATAACTAATTTCATATTATCTTTTAATATATTTTATAAGAGTTGAAAAATAGGTTGCACTCTACTCTAACACCATTAACAAATTAATATCAAAAGAATAACATTAGTTTACAAACTATATGTTATTAAATAGTTTATATAGTTCGCTTTATACCCTCAATTCAGGATTTTCCGTTTATATTATAATATTATAAATGATATCTTTTTCTTTTTCATATTTTCTTATCACTTTTGCGTTATTTCATGTAATGATTATAAATACAATAAAATTTGAAAAAGAAGAAAATTAGAGGGATCATCTGAAAACTATTTCAAAAATACGAGATCTCGAGAAAGTAGCAAATCAAACATTACAAGAATGTGACGAATCAAAGAATGATCATTGTCACAACGGAATCAAGTAACATTAATCATAAAATCTAACAACAAAAACAACTATAAAAACCATAAACTAGAATAACAAAAGAATCATCTGAAAACTATTACAAAAATACGAGATCTCGAGAAAGGAGCATACCAAAAGTTACTTAAGATTTAAGAAAGAACGAATGTGATGAATTGAAGAATGTTCATCGTCATAACGGGATCAACTATCAGTAAATATAAAATCCAACGACAAATAAAACTATAACAACGTAAATTAGAACATTCGAAATATCATTTGAAAACTATTATAAAAATAAGATATCTTGAGAAAGGAACAGACCAAATATTACTTAAGAAAGAAAGAAAATAACAAATTGAATAATGTTTATCGTCACAACGAGATTAACTAAAATCAATCATAAAATAATAACAAAAACGATTATAATTAACCGTAAATTAGAACAATCACGTGCCTTACACGGGTATTGAAACTAGTAAAATAAGTATAAGTATAATGCGCAATCTAAATTCTTTGGTTTAATTAATTAATTCACTAATTTAATCTGAAGACATGGATTATCGGTTTAATTTTCTAAACCAATAACACATCTTTCTTAAACTAATATAATAAATAAATAAATAAAATATTATATATAATTTTATTTAATACTAACTTATAACCAGTGCGATACACGGATTATTTTTAATATTTATCACTTTTTTATTTTTAATATTTATTTTATTTATTTTTATTTTATTTAATTTTTAATATTTTTACTTTTCATTTTAATCAAAATATGTTTGTAAATTTTGTACTAATATATTAAATCAAAATATTGACAGTTATGATTTTTAGTCTTTCATTTTATTTAATAACTAATCAATTTCCTTTTTTGGTAAAACATGCTACCATATTTTTTTTATAGCTAAGCAGTTTCCATTTTTAGGTAAAATATAGACCTTTGTTTTTTTTTTTTATAACTAAAACGTCTCATTTTTCAAAAATATTATAGGCAGTTGTATTTAATAAAAAAATAATATTATAATTACTAACAACTGACCAATTACCATTTTAGCTAAATGTGCTCCTCTATTCCATTTTTTTATATTTTCCTTTTTTGGAGTTCCATCTCAATCTTTACATTTCAATACTTTCCAAAAATAATAAAGTTTTATAATAAAAAAAATCAACTACATGCACTATTTTACTCCATTATACTCATTTTTTTACCTTAAATATTGATTGGTCTCATAAATTGACTCACTTTTTTTATTTTTCTCCACTAAATTACATTTTTTTCTTAACCTTTGTATCCAGTATAAAAACTTGGATGTGATAAAGTAATATGATATAGCGATACAATTTGAATTTAACGGTGATATTTTTTTTTTGTGAAATACAATGTTATATAAATGTTAATTTAAATTATTTAACCTATATATTTTAATTTGTTTTGTATGGCAGTAGTGTATTCTTGTTTGACATCTTAATATCAACCTCGTGAATAGAGGTCCTTGTAGTGTACATGGATTCAATGTGTAGATATTATTGTATTTTTAAATTTTTTATTTAATATTAAAATTTGTTCTTTTAGAAATTAATAGAGGTCCTTTAAAGGTGATAATAATTTTTGGGAAGGTGTTAACCAACTGACCAACTAACCAAATATATCATGTTTCGCTTATAATAGTATAATAAATTGGATGTGATAAATTAATATGAAATACCGATACAATTTGAATTCAGCGGTGATAATTTTTTTTTATGAAATACAATATTATATAAATGTTAATTTAAATAATTTTACTTGTATATTTTAATTTGTTTTGTATGCAGTTGTGTAGGAAAAATGAAAAAAAATACTTATTTTTGAATTAAAAATGACAAAAATCACAATTTTCAAAGTGTATGGTTATTTTTACCCGATGGGATACCCAACTAGTAAATGGGTATCTCATTTTGTATAAGATACCCCACTCACAAATGGGTATCCCAAGAAATTAAAAATAAAAGAAAATTGTGATACCCAACTCACAAATGGGTATCCGTTCTATTATAAATAACCAATCACTTTTAAAATGGGTATTTTCATGATGGAATTTTAAAAAATGGTTTTTAACCATTACCCCGGTAGTGTACTCTTGTTTGACATCTTAATAGCAATCTCTGAAAAGAGGTCATTGTAGTGTACATGGATTCAATGTATAGATATTATTATATTTTTAATTTTTTTATTTAATATTAAAATTTGTTTTTATAGAAAGGTGATAATAATTTTTGGGAATGTGTTAACTAACTGACCAACTAATCAAATATACCCTATTTCGCTTATAATAGTATAGTATACATGTGTGATTAAATCTATCTATTTATATTATTAATAGCAGGGAGGTTTGTGTGACAATTTACTCATCTTAAAATTATTAAATTACCCCTCCTATATTATATTAATGATAAAAAAATTATTCTTAGTAAGATTTGAACCCTTACCACTATGTTATACTAAACATGAGTTTTGTAATAGAATTGAGAGTCCTTACCACTATGTTATGCTAAACATGGATTTTGTATATACTAAAAAACTCATTATTAATATATCGCGAGACAATCCCCTTATATTATATTAATGATAAAAAAAATTGTTTCTTATAAGAATTGAATCATTGACCTCTAACTTAGAATGGAGATTCCTTATCACAGACATCAATTTTGAATATATTATAAAACTCATTATTAACATATCATGAGACAATTTAATTATCATGAAATTACTAAATTACCCCTCCTATCTTATATTAATGATTAAAAAATTGTTCCTAATGAAAATTAAACCCCTTTCCTCTAACTTAGAAGTGAGATTCTTTATCGCTATTCTAGATATCAGTTTTGAGAATAATTCGAATAGTACATAGTAATGAAGCATTTTTTAATTCTAGAGGTAGAAAGAAATTATTTGGATTTAGAAGATAGATATTGTGATTTGTGTATTAATTATATCTTACGCATATTTCTTAATCGGGGTCAAAATGTACAAGTCGGTTATGGATGATCAAACGGTCACTACTAATGTAAATTCTTATATGCTCATAACTCAGTTGGGCCTGTCAATGAATCGGATATCCAACCCGATCCGATCTGATTCATAGCTAAACTAGTATGTATGATCCTTCTAAAAAAATCGATCTGTTAGTGATCCGATTCGATAAGGGTCCGATCTAATAACGAACGGATATGAATTTTTTATGATCCGATCCGATAATGATCCAATTCAAAAATATTATATTTATTGTATATTTTATTTACTTATGTAATATATATATATATAATATATATAATTTATACATTTTATATAAATAAAATTATTTTGGAATATAAATTTGGATTTGTCAATGCATATGTCATACTTTTAATTTTTACTTCGTCAAAAAATTGTAGAAAAAACTATTTTATAGGTTAAAAAATAAAAAATATTTTTTTTAAAATTTATTAAACGGATCGGACCTCCGATCCGATAACCCGAAATTCGAATGAATCGGATATGGATCGACCTAAAAAATATCTGACTCTTAATTTGAAATTTACTTATTTTTAGTTGTATATACATCAGGAATAGATAATCTTTTCAATTATAAAGTAACATAAATACATATTAACATAATTTTACTAGCAATAATTTTACTAGCAAGTTCGTGCCTTTCAGGCTATAAAGCTAGTTATTTTAATTAAAGTGAAACACAATTAATTGCTACAAGATGGTCCAACGCATTCCTTCCCATTATAAAAATTTTCAACAGTGTGCGCACATCTACACATGCATGAACACGGACATGTTTACTGGTTGAGGGAGGGGGGAGGAGAGAGTACAGCGTGGTAGGGTGCAGCAGGTCATATCAGGGGGGGGGGGGGTCAGGGAGCAGCTAGCAGAAGTAGCAGCAGGCCAAGAATGTCAAATTATTTAAGAATGATTACACTATCATTTACACCCCCCTTCATTTTCATTCTTCGTCTACCTTCAGTTCCCTCACACGTGCCCTCATCTCAGCGCTTAGATTTAACACCTACACTACACTGTGCCCTTCAGATCTAGCATTTGCTTTTAACATGCACTAGTACTGTAAAATTTTATTGAAGCATTGTTTTCACCCACGACTCAGAACTCATAAATGTAATGTGGCAGTGATGCAGTGAGAGTAGTATTTTTTTTCTTTTTGATAACCTCGAGAAAGCTTTTGCATGAAAAAAGCTTCAAAAGTTCAGACCCGGCTACTTACTGTTAACATTACACCTTGCAAAAGTAATAATGGTGTTGTCACCCACCAGGCCACCGTGCTTATTACACTTAAATCTGGGTAGATATCTAGATAATAACATTTTATTTATTAATGTTAAAAATATTCGTTTTTGATGTATCTGATCATGCTAATACATTTTTATTTTATTTTTTGTTAATAACAATCAAGTTAATTGACAAATTAATCGATTGACGGGGTTTGATGGATGGGGATGCTGGTTAATTTAAACCATTATGATATTGTATATATGATCACAACCTCCGTTGATCTATATCTATAGCACCTATAATCTGATATTAGGGTTTTCTAGGTGAACAATGTTTTAAGTTAATTAATTTGGATTGAAATTTAATTTTATTTATTCAACCAGCTTACGTCGGAAACTAGTAAAAATTATTCATGGGCCGTGGATTAACCAAGGTACGGAAAGTCAAATGCCTGATTGATCAAATAGATACAGATATAGTAAATGTTGTAAGTATTGACATGAACGCTTGTATCGGACAGTCCACATGATTCCTGGATACACAAAGAAACTTGCAAGAGACAAAGAAGAAGAACGGATATTACATTTAAAAGTACCATCAGGCATTTATATATCGCATATTAAGGCGAGATTCTCGCGGGTGATACTCTTATCTTAATATTATATATACTACCCGTGTGCATATTTTCATTACATAATTTATTTGTATGTACATGTAGGTGTGTGCGTTTTTGAGATAAAATAATTGAGAGCGAATATTGAAGGGATGAAAATTGTCCACTGAAATTAGACGTGATAGTAACAGAACAATGGAAATTGGATAGGACTGGTCATGGCCAAAAAATGCAAGTAAAACCAAAAGGAATATGTATGTTTTGATATAAAATTTAAAAAATGAGAGAGAGAGAGAGAGAGAGAGAGAGAGAGAGAGAGAGAGAGAGAGAGAGAGAGAGAGAGAGAGAGAGAGAGAGAGAGAGAGAGAGAGAGAGAGAGAGAGAGAGAGAGAGAGAGAGAGAGAGAGAGAGAGATTGTAATTCAAAAATCATCAAATGATTTTGTAATCGATTGCTTTATGATTGACGCCTCGCTGTCTCTCCAGTACTGCATCACTGAAACACCCCCCACTCGGCCCACCCCATGACCCAATCCTTTCTTTTCAAAATTTCTACATACCTATTTATTGGTTTGTGTATTCATATTATTAATAGGTCTGTCGCTCATTCATTTCATATTTTTCGTAAACAAATTGCAGCCTTTTGTTGTTTGTCAGAGAGGTGGGGGCTCGTTTTTCTTCTTCTATAACTGCTGCAATGTTTGCATGCTACTATTACTACCATAATGCTACATGTATATACATGTTGCTTGGGTGTATTTAATTATTACTAGTACGTGCTGTCTATATGTGTGTGTATATATAAATATTTATACGTGTAGAGGTTGTCTGGGAATGAGGAAATTGAGAGGTCCTCGAGCTTTGATTGCGACCATACTTCTTATTACAATCTGCCAAACTCCCAACCTCCCTCCTCTCTCTCTCTCTCTCTGTCCCGCATTCAAGGCGGGCTCTCTCTCTCTCTCTCTCTCTCTCGTGTATGTTTATTTACCTAGTAGGAGAGGTGAATTGATCACTATCAGCTAAGTTGTAGGAATGCTAAACTAGCCTGCAGTTTTCCGGCTAATTATTATCAGCAGAAAGAGTTTATCTCCATAGTTTAGTTTATCTCCATAGTTTGTAGCTTGGGCCTAGTTAAACAAAGCCAAGTATATACTGCACAAAAATTGCATCCACTACATAGAGATTCAATTTCTAAACGTTTTCTTATATAATACTATATAAATAATATCCAAGTACGGGCAGGAGAGAGAGTTGAGAAAATGAACCATATATCTAACCTCTAATTAAACTTTTTAAAAAAAATTACATAAATCTCAATTTACCCATAAATCGTTATTAGATATTTAAATCAATTTATTTTAATTTTTGAAATTTACAACCATGCTCAACACTAAGATGCTTATACAAACATATACTCCTATATTTTTCTGCTGCATGTTAATAAAGTAGATAGAAAATGAATGATGAGACTTCTTCATTTAAGTAATAGAATGGTCATGAACGTAATACAGAGAGAATAGTAGCTGCATGTATGTACCATGTACGTCGTTACAGAAATTGGGCCATGGTCCCCTCTACAATTGAGTTTTAGATCAGCATCTAACATTTTTATAGGCCCTACGAATATCAGGGATTTAATTTGGATCGCCCTACATGCTTGCTGTTCGATCATTACAAGTCTTTCTAGAAATGCAACTCAAAACATTACAGCCCATTATTTTTGTTGGACCGTCAATTGGGGCTGAAAACCCGACTGAGAACTTAAAATTAAGTAATTTGGACAATATAACTAATTAATTAATTTAAATTTTTATATTCGAGATTAGTATATATTAATGAAGGTTTATAAAACAGTTTAGTACCCCATATGAATTTAAAGAAAGTCAAAGATAAATTAATCAAATATATAAATACGAGAACACAATATTCTAATATAAAACGTTACCTTTTCTGTCAGTCTAAAATGAAAATTTGATGTTTTATTTAGCAAAAAATGATAAAAAATTGATGTTTTTTCTAAATAAGAAATTGATACTTTTTTTTTTCTGTTTGGAAAGAAATTGATACTTTAAATACGCCAAAATCTAAATATAATTACCTAACCTTTTTGTGATAAAAAATTTGATATTTTTTACAAAAAGAAATGTTGCAGAAAGGAAAAAAAATAGTTTTTTCCATAATTTTTTTTACACTTCTCCAGTGAGCTCCTCTCCTCTTGGCTCTTCTTATCTGTAAATGAAAATCTTGAACTGATTAAAGTGGAATGGCTACAATTTCTTGTTTCTCTCTTGTTCAACCAAAAACACCCATTCAATCTTCAAAGTTGTCTCCTTTATTCTCACTTTCTCAACCCCATTTCACTACTTGTTCTATTCCTTTCTCTTCTCCCACTTTACTACCCTGTTTGGCTTCCTACAATTCCTCCATTTTTAAAACACTCAATCCCCTTATCTGCAATTGTCTTTCTACTGTCTCCCCAAACAACACCCATTATGAGGTAATCTTTAAAGTTCATTTCTTTTGCATTTCTTCAACTTATACTGCATTTATTTGTTAATGAATTTACAAGTCTTGTATAGTTGTTAATATTGATTATATATGGTTTGCTTAATGTAATGTAATGTAATTGATTATATTTTTGTTGGGCTTGAAACTATATGTAACTTAAGTTTTTGTTTTGTTGTGCTCGGGTAGATCCGTAGATGTTGCTTTGTTGTAACTTAAATTTTCTGTTTTAAACTTGTAACTGAAAATCTTAGTCGAAGGGGAAAAGTTATGATATGATATAGCTGAGCAGAAGCAAATTTAGGCTGTTCAACCAAACCCGAGCCATCTGATATGAAGTGCATCACTATGTGAATAGTTGCGCTTGTCTACTCTTAAACCAAACCCAATGATGAAACCTTTTTCAAAATGGATATGATCCCGAATCACCATTCCATGTCCAATTTGTTATTTAAAATTATTATGAAGTTATCAAAAACTAATTGTATTAGAGAGTCCGATTTCGTTGTTAGCATAAAGGAGCAAAATAGAGTGGATTGATCATCATTGTATTATTACTGGTATTCTTTTGTTGAAATTTTGTTATGCGAGAAAGGTTTCCTAAGTGCGATACAATTTCCGACGATGAATATGGAAGAAAGCAGGATTTAGTAGGTTTTATCATCTATAGTCAGTAGACGCTGTTCTTGTCTATGTTACTAGTAATCTTATGTCAAGACATTCTAAGGGTCAGTGATACAGTAAGTCGCGTTGATTCTTGTTTATCTTCATAATTCTGTCTGTGCATTTTGTAATTTGCATGACAGAGTGCTTCACTTTGTCTCCTAGGGACTCTGACACTTTCACCGAGGACAATTGAACTTCAGGAAAGTGAGTGGGTCATGCTTAAAACTGAAAATGTACATGTCTCGAGCCTCAAGTTCTTCTTGTTGTCAACAAAGATAGCTGTTTATGGCCAGCTTGATTAAGTTATTTGTTTGTGTTCTTGGTAATAAATACTAATATGCAAGTATAGAAGAGGGGGAAGGGGGAGTGCCTTTATCATACTTAACCTAATTTTTAGAGACTAATATTATGCGAACAGGCTTTCCTTAAATAAGAAAAACATGCGCACAGACAGTTACCGAGTTTGCTATATGTGTTAGCCTTGTGAGTCGTGACTGGTTAAAGCATTTCTTTATACAGAAACATGTAAATTGCAAATTTGCGCTTATGCAGGTGCTGTCGATGCTATAGATATCACTCAAGTATCAAGCATTATATTATTCTATTTTTCGAATCACTAATTCATTTAAAGGCTTTTTGCAAAATTATGTCTCAAGGACCAGAAACCTGTCCTACTACACCTAAGTGCACATTACTTCCTCTAAAATCTCAACTTTAGTATATCTCTGAAAACTTAAAATAAAAGATAAAAGAAGGATCGTTAACCATCGTCAAGGTTGTATGCTTCATAGTTCTCTATTTGCGTCATAAAATAATGCTATTTTTCATCTGTGCAACGGCTAGTAGAGCATACTACATATATTACCAAAACGGGTATTGTATTGAAGATTTTGGCATGATTTTTTTTTTCACTGTTAGTCGACCCACTTTCTGCTTCGTATACTTTTCATCTATAAATTGAGTCACTGCTTTAACTACGAATGAGATTATTACATACTGCAGTTTTCTGATGGTTCCTCTGATGTGGAGTTAAGACTAGAACTTGGGTACAGAGACATCCAAAGTACTAAAGACATTTTCGTTGATGCAAATGAGAGTTTTTTGACAGTTAGATTGCAGTGTTCTGGATCCCCCAAGACTCTCATGGAAACCAGCTTATATGATAGGATAAAACCTGCTGAAACAATATGGTATCTCACCCAGTCATGTAAAGTTTACTAGTCATCACCAATTATCTCATCTTTTGCTTACACAAGTTTCTTTACCAGGTACTTGGATGATTCCGAGTTGGTCATTAACTTGAAAAAGCAAGATCCGGAATTAAAATGGCCTGACATTATGGAATCTTGGGAATCCCTTACTGTAGGAGTTTCACAACTCTTGAAAGCAACATCTATCTACTTAGTTGGGGATTCAACTGAAATCAACCAGAAAATTGCTCGAGAACTAGCGGTTGGTCTTGGGTATGGTCCTTCTGGTATAGGATTATTCTGGCAGCAATATTATTCGCCGGCTTTACACACACTGATAACAGCTCCCACCTGATTCTATTTCCAGTTTTCAGTGGACTTGATTTTTGAAGTGACAGCATATACGAATGTCGCTTCTGGTTTTACATTAAAAAACCAGAAGTGATCATTACTATTGAGAAATTTAAACTCTTTGCCTATAAAATAACTCTAAACTCAATTATATATTGCTGGATGTTCTACTCTATTTTATTTCTCTGTACAATCGTTTTTAGGTTAGTCATAGGTATCACCCCTAGATGGAACCTCGGACAAGAATTTTGAACTTGACTTAACGCTTTAGTGTTTTCTGGGATAAGTAAACCTAATCTCTACTATCTCATTTTTAATCAGTTTATTGTTCAATTTATGTCAATATCAGTTATACTCCACTCGACACAAAGGCATTGCTGGAAAGTTTTACCAAGCGAGATGTTGATTCATGTAAGTATAAGTTTCTTCATGTGAAAAAATTATCATGCTGAGATTACTGTTGTTGCACTGGTAGACCTGCAGTACTGATTTATCTATAGCATATACTTTGGCCTCCATCCCTCTATATATCCCTTAGTTTAAAGAAAGTTGATCAAGCATACAATCTGAAGTTTCTGAAGAGATGTAAGTTTAGTCTCTTAACTCTCATTTAACATACCTCAGTAATTAAATTTATTTTGAACTAATTTATGTACTCCCATTCTATATCTTCTGTTCCTACTAGGCACCTTCGTCTCTAACATTGCATACCGTCACTTTACTTTCAAGAATAACTTGAAGAAAATGATAAACAGACTAAAACTTCAAAACTCCTCTCCCTGTATTAGATAATGTTATGATATTAATGATTACCTCTTATGTATCGACCAAGCCTTCTTTCATCTGTCAGCTGTGATATATTTCTTAACGATATAGTAACAATATAGTATAGAGAGTAATATAGAGAGACAGAGAGTTTACAGAAGAAGTTGTTCTAATATATTTGTTATGAATTACAAGAGATGTGGTGCTAAGTATATATAACCTAATATAAGCACTTCTACGTAATTGATTACATCATATAATTACTGTAGATCCTAAGACTTACTGTAGGACATCTGACTTAGTTTAACATCCTTCTTGACACTCCCCCTCAAGTTGATGCATATATATCACTCATGCCCAACTTGCCAATAAGTGGATGAAGCATCTTCTGATTTAAACCTTTGGTAAATATGTCAGCTATCTGGTCCTCCGATCTTACAAAGTGAATACCAATGGTATCATTATTGATCTTCTCTTTTATGAAGTGTCGATCAATTTCGATATGTTTGGTCTGATCATGTTGAACTGGATTATGTGCAATGGCAATAGCGGCTTTATTATCACAATGTAGCTTCATTGGAGTTGCAGATGCAAGTCCCAATTCTTCTAGAAACAATCTTATCCACAATAATTCACGTACACCTTTAGCCATAGCTCTATATTCTGCCTCAGCACTAGATAAGGCAACCACGGGTTGTTTCTTGCTTCGCCAAGTAACCAAATTGCCACCAACAAATGTACAATATCCTGAAGTAGATCGTCTATCGTCTTGACATCCGGCCCAATCTGCATCTGTATAGCTTTCAACCCCGAGATGATTGTTTTTAGTAAACATTACTCCTTTTCCAGGAGCAGCCTTAAGATACCTTAATATCATATAAACTGCATCCAAATGTGGTTGACGAGGATCATGCATATACCTACTAACAATTCCCACTGCATATGATATGTCTGGCCTTGTATGTGCAAGGTAGATTAGTCGACCAACTAACCTTTGATATTGAGATTTCTCGACAATTTCACCAACATCTCCACAAAGTTTATGATTTGCTTCTATTGGAGATTCTGCAGGTCTACATCCCAACATCCCTGTTTCATTCAGAAGATCAAGTGTACACTTCCGTTGTGAGAGGAAGATACCACCTAGACTTCTAGAGACCTCAATACCAAGGAAATACCGTAGTTTTCCTAAGTCCTTCATCTCGAATTCAGAGGCAAGCCTGCGTTTAACATTAGCAATCTCACAGGTGTCGTTGCCGGTGATCACAATATCATCGACATAAACAATCAACACTGTGATTTTTTCATCTCGTCTTTTTACGAACATGGTGTTATCTGAGTTGCTCTGTTTGTAGTCAAATTTAATCATTGCTCCCTGAAATTTGCCAAACCAGTCCCTTGGAGACTGTTTTAACCCATAAATAGTCTTCTTTAGCTTGCATATTTTCCCAATGGTCGCAGCTGTAGAAAAACCTGGTGGAATATCCATGTAAACCTCTTCTTTCAGGTCTCCATGTAAGAATGCATTTTTTACATCCAATTGCTGAAGTTCCCATCCAAGATTTGCTGCACATGATATCAAGACTCGAATAGAGGCCATCTTTGCTACTGGAGCAAAAGTTTCCTGATAATCAATCCCGTAAGTTTGAGTATACCCTTTTGCTACAAGTCTCGCTTTGTACCTATCAATCAGCCCATTAGGTTTCTGTTTCACAGTGAATACCCATCTGCATCCTACTACCTTCCTTCCAGCGGGAAGATGAGTTAACTCCCAAGTGCCATTATGTTTCAAGGCATTCATTTCCTCTATCATAGCATCTTTCCATTTAGGATCACATAAAGCATCCTGCCAAGTATGCGGAACAGAAATACTAGACAAGGATGACACAAAAGCAAGTGAAGATGGAGATAATGCATTATAAGATACAAAGTTTGAGATAGGATGGTTAGTGCAAGAACGTACACCCTTTCTTATAGCAATAGGAAGATCTAGAGTAGGATCAAGAGTATTACCATTTTCTGGCTCAAACACAGGAGATGCAGGATCTGGCTCGAGGTCAGAGGTCTCTGGATGCGGTAAAGTGGTGATATCATTTCTTTTCCGCCTGGAATATGTAATCAAATCTGGAATATCCAATCTATTTAGATCATCTGACTCATTACTCGTATGTGGAGGAATAGATAACCTGTTTGAGCTAGTGTTTGGAATAGGTATATTAATAAATGGAAGTGTCTGTGACTCGTCTGTTGCTTTACTATCAAGACTGTGTCGGTTTATCTCCCCCTGAA